>OY986042.1:18172652-19564388 GCA_963920215.1 Nineta flava | reverse complement strand
TAGACTCATCAAAGAGTTTACTAGTCGTCATTTTGCGTATTTCATTAAAATAGCTTTTTGGATACGTAGGGCAATTAACTTGTTTGTCTTTTTTTAAATGGCTCCCAATAACTCTCCTGTAAATGTATTTATTGTGTTTAAAATAAACGATGTTTATAATTTGAAACTAAATGTTCAACTGCCGAGATATTTTTGTATTTAGTATATTTATTAGTAAAAATAATTAAAAATAATCACTCTGTAGACATTGTACATTAAATAAATGAAGTTAATAGTTTAGAAGAATGTTTCACTGGCTGGGATATTAGTGTATATTTGTAGTATTAGTAGTCGCGGTTGGGATTAAGTCGACTAGCTAACTGATGGTAGAAACAACAGAAAGAAGCGGATTGCAAGCAAAAAATTAAAACGAACAAAAAAGTAAGCAATATGTTTTTTCTTATATTTATATATATATATATATATATATATATATATATATATATATATATATATATATGTATATATATATATATTTATATATATATAGAGTGTTCTGAAATGCATTCAAGAAAACTATACCACGGTGTAGAACAGGAAAATACATAAAAGTTTAATACAGTTTTTCGATTTGACGCTTAGTTTTTGAGATATAATTAATAATAAACTCCACCAATCACAGAACGCATAGTGTTAAGAGGTGGGACCACAGTAGTGAAGTAGGGTGGCCATGCTAGAATAGCGACAATCAGCGTTCTCAATAAGTGTAGCGGTACCCACAAAATGGTTGAATTTAGTAATGTTTAATTAATTATATCTTTAAAACTAAGCGTCAAATAGGAAAACTTTATAAAACTTTTTTGTTTGTTTTTTCCATCTCTACACAGTGGTATAGTTTTCTTGAACGAATTTCAGACCACCCTGTATATTATATATATACCACCACTATATGGTTGATGTTTGCTGCAATGGATGGTTAGCATTAAACGAACGACAATGTTGCTGTAGCAAGAATCAAACTTGAGAATGATGATTAGATCAGCAGACTATAAAATACTATCTTCATAACCAATACTTACACGAAATTACATTTGAATGTTTTATTTCGTTTCGTAGAATATTTTCCTAAGCCACACAAATTCAAATTTAGCTCGATAAGTTGATTTGTTTCAAGATTGCGACTTAAAGTTATGGTTAATAGGAAAATGTAAATTCAAGGGTTACGTTATATGAAAAACGAACTATCAGAAATTGCAGCGGCTGCCCTGGACGGGCTACACTTCGACCATAAGGTCCATTGTGATGCCTAAGGATGTGAGGATGTGTATGGAGTGGAAGAAACTTTTGTGTATAGATTAGGATTTGAACCCGTAATCTCCTAGTTCCAAGTAGACATAACCCCTCAGACATAACGCCTTAGACCACTCGGCTACTTGGACGGTTTGCCATATTATACTCTATGTACCTCTCACAACTAAGACGAATCTAACGTCACCCTATATGTTAAAGTTCAACAAGCTGTTTAGCCTACATAGCGTCCCAAACTAATAGAAATACATACTTACAAACACTCGAAAAACATTACCCTTATTCTGAGGCAGTCGGGTAAAATCATCATTGCTATGGGTCTCTTAAACTTGCTCACATTAATTTAACATGAAAACTCTTGTAACCAAGTACCAAATACTTTAAATATAAGGTAAAAAGTATGGCAATATATCCGCATACGGGGGTATATATAAGTAATTAATATATATATCTAAATAATTAAAAGTAAAGCTTCTTCTATTACGTGTCGAATCTAAATTCATATAAATACTTTAAACAATGTAATGCCGCGCTGCTGCATTGAACCGTCCAACCGACATAATTCTGAAACCAAATAGTTTCTTAATCGACAATTTTTATAATTGTCATTATTGGGTAGGTATCTTAATAGTTATAACGTATTATATGTCATTCGATGTTATATTTATAGAAAATAATGTATCTTTTTTATATCAACGACAAAAAATATGTACGATAAAAAATCAGTTCATCTCAATTAATGACATTTTATAAAATTGATACCAATAACATATTTGAAAGCATGAAAAAAGATTATCTACTTAGAAAAAATTAGTTGTTGATTTAAATGAATCAAATTTTGATAAGAAAATAAATAAGTGGCCTGGATACCGGTATTTCAACTACACCAAATGAACATTTAACATTTACATGTTCAATATGTTTAATTAATTTAGTTGGTTACAACTAAATGGCCACTTTGGTGAACATGTTAAAATTTCATTTGGTGTATTTAAGAGTTTGTTTTTTCTTAAAACTGGATTTTATTTCAATAATGTGATGGAATTCTCCTAATGAGGATGACTGAAATACCGATATTTAGATGTAAATAATATGTGTATTTTTATATCCGGTATATAATGTATACAAGGGTACATTAAGTTTAGTTCCATTTTAATAAATATTGATTGCAGAAAAAAATTTAAATAAGCAACTTTTGTCTGAAACTGAATTTTTTCATAAATTCAATATATACCGAGTATTTAAGCAATTAACTTAATTCAGTTAGTTATTGTAACTTGTTTAAATGTATTTTACTAAATGAATTTTCTAATATGCAATTTTGTTTCGAGTATATATATATATATATAAATATATATTTATATATATATATATATATATATATATATATATAATATATATATATATATATATATATATATATATAGTCATTTTCGTTTTGTCATGTACTATGTTGGGATCAAAATTTAAACAAATCATCAATACCAAATCAATATCTGCTATATTGAACAATAATAATCTCAGCAATATAATGTCGGATCAAAATGAACAACGTGGAAGTACGTGAGGCCGAATTTAAGGGGTTTTTGTATGGCTTACGTGACCGTGATATTAGTACACAGTAAGATTAGGCGTGCATTTGACCCCATTTTAACTTTTGAATGAAAAGAGCTACAGAGGTGAGTATTCGAATATAGCAAGATTACGGAATTATAAGATAACAGTTCTTCGCTTATCGTTAATATCAAAACGAAATATGCAAAAAAATTTTGATGTAATTTTAACGATATAATTTTGATGGATAAAAATCTTTTTATTTTAATAATCTACTTAGAAAGAAAAAGAGTTATGTAACGTGAAGCGTAAAGTAACGCTAACATTTGCATTACTTAACTCGAAGCGTTCGGCTTTGTATATTTAAGCCTTGCAAAAAGCAGTGATATCCAATCAAAAACATAAATGAAAAAAGGGCCGAGATTTTGGGGATATCCTTAATATAATAGTCTAAGGAAAAATTTACATAATAAATGTATATTCAGTTTCTGACACTTGGTAAATAACTCGGTCCTCTCATCTCATATCATCACTTTTTAAGGACAAAGTATTATATTATGGCAATCCCCGAAACTCGAGACTTTTTTATGTTTATGTTTTTGATCTGATAAAGTATATTATGCATATTATCAATATTTATAATTTATCACTTAAAAAGATAATAAGTAAAAAACAAGTTTAGTTATGATGCATACATACAATTGCCTACAATTGTCATTGTCTAATCTACTATATAATACCTCCGCTTACTAAAATATTTATTATAAATATGCTAGATATTTTCAAATGAAAATAGTTTTTAACACAACACAGAAAAATAAAACTCAAATATTAGTTCAATGTATAATATGATGGATGAAAACAATTTTAAATACAATGAATTAAAAGTCTATGCACCTGTATTTTATATTATTAAACGTAACTGTGAACACATTGTAGTAACATATACAGATACCTATAGGCCGGGAGATCGTGACAAAAATTTGTGTCAAATATTATTCATCGGAAAACCTTGTATATTCGATAGAGTACGTCCTTACGATATTAAAAAGTCCTTTTATATACCTGGATGGTGTGACAACACCTGAATTTACGGAAGAAGAGGAATAAAAATGGATGTCCGGGCAATTTTATTCCAAGCCATCCATGGAATCACCTGTGCCATCGTCATCCGTTTCTTGTGATTGATCTAAAATTATATAATTTACAAATGCTTATAAATACATATAATTTCTATAGAGAATAGAGAATAATTTCTATAGAAATTTATGTAAAAAAACAAATCACCTTCATCTTTTGCGGTCGACTTCTCTACAACGATGTCTTAGCGATGTAGCAATGTAAGAACTCCTTTAGTCCGTATTCAAGCCGTAAGAACTTTTTTTTAAATATTATTTATAGTTCAAACTTACCTCTCACCTTCATTTTTAGTTGAATAATATTAGACAATATCCTTGTAAAATATTACATTGTTTAGAGGCAGTAGGAACTATTTTGTCCCGCTTGCCAGGTGTAAGAAATGTTTTTCCATACATTATTTGTTAAAAACTATTTAGCAAATTAATTTCAAGGTGAATAAGATGTAGTAATGACCCTTTAGAAAGAAAGTTATATATTCGTAATAGTTTTCTGTCTCAATGTCCCGCTGACCGACTTCGGCATTATTTTACACCTTTCTTACTCGATTGGAATAACTAATTAAATTAATGTGAATAAAATCATACAATGATTTTGTCGCGAGCTCCCGTACTACTAATATATCTGTTTATAGTATTGTATTAGTTTCAATGCAAATAGTTATTTGTGCAATAAATGTGATCAATTTTGTAATAAATTATAAGTGAAATGGTTTGTGTTTTGTACGCATTGGGGAGTTCTTTTAACTTAACCCGGTATAGGGAAATTATAGTAATCGGTCCGAAAATCTAAATCGAAATTTTCACCTCCACGTTTTGAAGTCACCGTAGTCTATTAAGACCATTTTTCAGAAAATTAGTGTGTGTTGTTTTTCGTGCATTTTTCTTGAAAATAATATCGACTTTCCTGAAATGGCAAAGTGCGTGGTATTTTATACTGACAGATCTGATAAGCTTGAGGGTAAAGTAGGCTATGGGGCAACTCTAAAAATCCAGATGTAAGATTATCATTCCGACTGCCGTATCACTGCAGAGAATATCAATCGGAAGTGATGACCATTAACGAGGTTTCTTACCGGGTAAGATTGAACACTCTAACGTGTTAGCCAAGCGGCGATAAAATCGCTAAGATCGATCTATCTTTCTTCTAAGGGGGCACATGACTGCTGATTTTATATACGTGGGTTATTGGCAAGTGCCCATGTAAACCTGTTTTGGGGGTGCCAGGTCATAGGGACATTCCAGGAAAATGCAAAGCCAACGAGCTCGCTAGAAATTTCACAAGGCTATCGTACCCAAACATCACTAAACATCTAGGTTTACCCTTCGCAAACTGCAAACTACTCCGGAATGAAACCATTCTAAAGAAGGCCAATATTAAGTGGAGAGAGGAGCGTACTTGTGGTACTGCATATATGGTCAAAGTACAATCGGAAGTTTTCCGAAGATATAATCTCTCATAAAAAGCCCTCCATAAGCAATATAGTAGCAGCCATTACAGGGAACTGGGATACATGTTGAACGCTTGAGCCTACCAATGCACCATAACTATAGTAGCTGTTACAATGAGGAGGATGAGGAAATGCTGACCCACCTTATCTGTCACTGTCCAGCTCTTGTTACGAGAAGACTAACTTGGATCAGTCATTCTTTGACGATCTCTCCGAACTGAAATCTGTCGACGTCAAATCTTTTCTACTGTTCTTGAACAGCTCGAAATGTTTTAAGGGGTGGCTTTTTGTGGAACGGTCTTTTTTGAAGTATCACAATGGGCATTTAGGCTTAAGTGTATCCCACCCGGAATCACAGCAAACTAACCTAACCTAATGAGATGTCAATCGAAGTGTATTATCGTCATTACCAACCGAAATAAATTTTATCTAACTCAGTCAAGACAAAACTGGCTCTTAGAGGGAGAAGAAGAATTTTAGTAAAGTCATAATACGAAAGTTTGAAATACGTCTTTCAGATAGAAGTCCAAGTAGCCGAGCGGTCTAAGGCGTTATGTCTGTGCAGTATGCAGTACTTGGAAACTGGGAGGTTATGGGTTCGAATTCCGACATCAGCAGTTTGTCAATTATAAAAAAAAGGGCGGTTAATTGACTAAACTGTCAGCTTATGGACAAGAACGAAGTAACCGGCTATGCTTGAGAAGGTTTTCTGCAGTTTCCTTCACGAACTCCAGATGAATATCGGCATAGTTCCTATCATAGTCGGCTGCAGCCGCATATCCTTCCAATTCCTAGTCTACTCACAAATTCCTTCCACTCCACTCACATCCTCACATCCTAAGGCATCACAATGGACCTTATGGTCGAAGTGTAGCCCATCCAGGGTTGCCTTTACAATCTACAATCTACAATCTCTTCAGATAGAATATATAGGATTTCTGATAAAACTGCTACTCTACTATGTGTGTGATTTAAACTTTCAAACATAATTAGTGATAATGAATACAAAACTCTTGCTTTGAAAATGAAATTTTAAATAGCACATAGCATAACACAATGATTTTGTTGCAAATGTAAGAGACTACACATCTTACACCAATATAAACATAAAATTGAGAAACTCAATATAAATATCTTGAACTCTTGAACATCATAACACAGAAATTTATTATCTATATATATATAGTTTATCCTTTTTAATCAATAAATGAACTATTTACGGAAATTAGTGTTTAAATTGTTTTCACTGAGTAGTTTAACGGAGTAAATTACATAATTAAGTTTATAATTAATTAACTCAGACAGTGTGTCATTATTTGTGTATATCTTAATATTTGTGAATTATACAAAATGTATAAAATGTCTACACAAAATGCATGAAATAACATAGAATTTTAATAATTCCTATTCATAATACAAATATTCGTTACGAAAATGCCTACGAAAATAATACTCAGCAAACAATAAACAATAGAATAAGATTCGTAGAAAAACACCCCATCTATAGAAATTCGAGAAATCATATTCCCAGCCATAAAATCACAGGGAAAATTTTTAAACCCTTTAAGCGTCCCAACTTTATATCACTATGTTGCTGCCAGTGTATTTTTAGTTCGTTCTAGATAGTACTTCGGGCCTTAAATTTTAAGAATGGGATTTAGTTGATGTTCGATCAAGTAGCCGAGCGGTCTAAGGCGTTATTTCTGCGCAGTATGCCTACTTGGAAACTGAGAGGTTATGAGTGCGAATCCCGACATCGGCAGTTTGTCAATTATTAAGAAAAAAAAAGGGGCGGTTAATTGACTAAACTGTCGGCGTATGGACAAAAATGAAGTAATCGGCTATGCTTGAGAAGGTTTTCGGCAGTTTCCTTCACGAACGCCAGATGAATATCGCCATAGTTTCTATCATAGTCGGCTGCAGCCGCATATCCTACCAATTGCTAGTCTATAAACAGAAATTTCTTCCACTACACTCACATCCTCACATCCTTAGGCATCACAATGAACCTTATGGTCGAAGTGTAGCCCGTCCAGGGCAGCCTCGACAATCTATATGTCTGTCTAGTTGATGTTATATAGCAAGCTTTATTTTATGCCGCCGTCAGGATCGAACCTGCAACCTCCCAGCTTCGAACAAAGTGCCTTTAACAGCTCGAGGACTCGAACGGTCGTTCTTAAAGGTAAGAATCGCGTAGGCAGCCGATGTCGTCGGTTTAAAATTAAGAACTACATTATCTATTTAAGAACAGCTTATCGAACGGTGCAACGAAATTTGTCAGTTTAAGAATTACTTAAAATTAAGCCTTATTCAAATGATTCATTGTAAATGAGCTTAAAATAATATCCATAATAAATTTAAGTCCTAGAAAAAAATTTTTTATACAAAATATATATAATTTTGCCCGTTAAATATGAATTTGCAATAAAAAATAGAGGTTTTCACTTAAAAAATCAATGTTGACCTCGGTTTGACCTTGAAAATTGGTTTGAAGGCCAAAGGTAAGGTCCCAGTTTATTTACCTCTTATCACTACAGTTTTTTCGAGATATTAGCCTGGGACTATTGAAATGGAACAACCTATATATGAAAAAGTTAAAAAATTAAATTACTGCGATTATTTAATACGGTTGAAAAACTTAGGAAGTTGAAATTTGGCAGTTATTATGTTAATTTGGTAATTATTTTTTATTGATTTAGAACATAGTATTCTGTAAATGCTAAAACATAATTATCATCTAAATAATAATAATAAAATCCAAACATACTATATACCTATACTTCTATAGAGCATGCAGAACAGCAATAACATAAAGCTATATAGAGCTAGACACACAATTGAATAACTGTAGTGTTTTGTTAGTCTTGTGCTTTACATTTCGAAATAGCAGTATTTTATCTAAAAACATGTCAGATTTATATTTTAAAATAAAATTACTATTATGCTTTATGTGAACAATAGTGTATTAAACCAAATAAAAATATATAATGTTGTATTATTAAATTATATACTTGCAAATAAATATGAAAATTATTTTTAATATTTTCTATACCAAATAAAACTTTGTAACAACAAGTGAAAATAACAACTAACTGAGTTAATTGCTTAAATACCCGGTATATTCTGAATTTATGTAAAAAAGTTTGTAACAAAAGTTGTTTATTTTGTAAGAAAGGAACATTTTTTATCTTTCCATTATTATTCTATCTTTTATGGTTTCAAAGATAGGCGCAGTTTTGCTCATTTTGCCCAGGCATGGTCCGATTTTGCCCGTTCACGAACTTGACCTTACTTGTTTGCTCTATAACACTCTAACAAACCAGAGGTACGTTTGGAAGGTCCCCACTACTCAGTGCAGAGTGTGTAATTCTCAGCCGGAGAAGCTGACGCATCTCATTTCGGTATGTCCATCTTATGCCTTGACCACTTACATTCATCGTCATAACGCTGCCCTGCGGGTGCTGTACTACTACTTGAGACTCAAGTATGAAATAGACCGTACGCCAGTCCTATCATACGCTCCCGGAGATATCGAGCCTGACTTCAAAAACGAGAAATGTATTATCTTATGGAATATCTCGTTCGCTACCAGGCAGCTCTCTGCTACTTACTCTGATATAGTGCTCCAGGATATTTCAGCTGAGATTATTTACGTCATCGAGTTCTCTGCGCCCGCAGAAACGGACGAAATATCTTGATCATTTCCAATAACTACCGATAAGTAAACACTGGCTCCTCAGTCAAAATGGTTGTTCTCATTACGGGTTGCCTTGGGTGAATTTTATCAAAACCGGACGGCATTGATACACACAATTCCTTGCACTAATTAGAGCTTAAATTTCGAAAAAAGGGTTTTTTGGTGACTTTGAAGGGTTGTTTCTCAGAAACTGCCCATCAGGATCGTATGGCATTTTTTAAACAACATATAGTGGTACCAGTAAAGAAGCTCACCAATTTAGGAGCGGTAGCCTCATAACTTTTTTTTTCTAAATTCGCGAGTGCAAAAACGGCCCGCGTGTTTTGGATGGAAAAAAAATTTTATCATATAAATAGGGTATAAACTTCAAAGCAACCGCATTTTCATCCGGTTGCCACGTTAAAAAAAATTTCGTTTTGCTCCCCCTTCCTATCTCCGCCCCGTCCATTTGGGGTCCATTCGAACGGTACGGAAAGGTTCAGTATCACTTCAAGACCCAGATTATCACTCGCCATCCATCCAAATTTGACGTTACATTGCTTTAACTATATTACTATTTGGTAGTAAATGATATCTTTAGCAGTGATTGTATTCTTGATTTTCAACAGGTTTCACCAAGTCTATCAATAATGAAAGAAAATCAGATCAAATATAGCAATACTAGAATCAATAAAGAAAACGAATAAGACATTGAAAATTTACACAAATTTGTAATGGTTTATGTATGGATATTATTACTTGACTAGCTGACAAGAATTGACTGAACAAAATTGACATTTGATGTATTTGAAATCTTTCAAACATTTCTTGATTGAAACGATAAGTGAAAATAGGGGATGGATATGTAAAATTTTTACAATTCTTCTTTTTAACATGTCACCTTTTCTGTTCCGTTATTATTCGCTTTGAAACAATACTTACTTGATAGTCAATGTGTGTGTTGGTTGTAATTTTTATTTGACAATACCAACCATTTTATATTATATTTATTTGACACTACAACCATTTTATTATATACTCGCATTTAATATTTGTTGTAGACATGGTTGTTGATTCATCGTACTGATTACTGATGCTAGTCACCATTTTGTGATCGTCAAGTTACTTGTACTAAAGCGGTTGCTATTGCTAAACTAGCCATTGATATTTAAATGAGTGAAAACTATTGCTTCAATTATTTTACATACTTTGATAAAATCATACTTTGGTATACTATATGCAACAAAAGTAGTGGTCATTTATCAAAATTTTTCTAGTTTATGTGTACTTTACCCAATCGGTTTTTACTTTATCCATTATTTCGAATATATTTTGTTGCCCATAGATAAGCCACAAATATATATATAGTTAAAGTCGGGTTAGTTACATCATTTATAACTCCAGAACAGGTGGACCGATTTTTATGATCTTTGATTTGTTGAATTTTTCTGCGCACCGAATAGCAGAAGAACTATTAAAACATCGGAAAAATTCACGAACAACAATTTATGAAGAAAATTCATTTTCTCATACATTTTGTATGGAACGGCTTTTTTGGTGATATTGATTCCGAGGCGATACGAAGTTTGCGGGGTTATCTAGTAATATATAATAATAGGTGCTTGAACTCCTTGAAGTGGAGAATAGCGCATCAACGAATATTCGCCATCGAACTCGGTTTTGGCCAGGGTCTTAATATGTGTCCATCTCTTTACGCTTTTCTCACTTTCACCCTTTTCTTTACCTCGACGCTCCGCCTCCAGACATTCGTTGGGCGTCCTTTGCGTCTCGAGCCTTGCGAGATCCAATCCAGCACCTGGTGGGCAATGTAGTTTACGCTGTGACGCAGGGTATGCCCATCTTATCTCCACTTTCTACGGCGACTTTCACTGTCAACGGCTGTTTCATCTGGTCTCCTTCACAACTCATCGTTAGAAACAACTTATGGCCATCATATCCCAATAAGGCACCTTAAACCCTTTTAATAAACTTCTGAACGCCACTTCTAATTAGCTTGGTGGCTTTCCACTTCTCGCATCCATAGAGGAGAACAGTTTTGATATTTGTGCGAAAAATCCGCAGTTTTATAATCGTACTTATTTGGTGGTATCCCCATTTTGACTGAAGTAACGAGAACGCGCCATCTGATTATTCGACACCTAATATATTCCGCTGTTCTTCCATCTGTGGTAAAAGCCCCAGGCAGAAGAGCCACAAAGATATAGCAAAAGTTCAATATGTATAAAGTAAATTTCAAATTTTGCCCCAATTCCTAGAACAATTATTTGTATTTTATAAATACGTATTTCGACTGCAAGGTAGTCATCGTCAGTATACATTAGCTAATCGTACCTACCTCTGGGATTTGTAGTCAGAGATATGTTGCTAGTTGCTAATTTAGTCCATTAAAATTGTCCGTTCGACCGTCCGTAAATACGATACTCAAAAACGAGAAGAGATAGTGAGCTGAAATTTCGTATGTGTGTTCCAGAGCTAAAAAGTAAGATGTAGTTCGTAAATAGGGAAATTGAACCATGTTTGGACAAAATGGGTAAAACTGCCTATCTTTGAAACCATTGAACAAAAATTTAAAAACAAAAAATATTCCTTTTTTTGAAAATTAACAACTTTTGCTTGAAACATTTTTTCATAATACCTGGATTTCGAGCAATTAACTCAATTCTCAATTTTCACTTGTTACGAAGCCTTTAAGTTTTAATTATGCAACCATTGAAAAAAACTCTAGTGCATTGAGTTAATTCATGATCAGAAAATAAATATGAGAATAAATATATCTCGCGTATAAATCATATTTTTATACGTTTATACGTTTTTATTTCGTATAGTGGAACGCAGGATGATGGAATAGGTTTCTTGTCTCAATCAATCTAATCTCAATTGAATCGTATTAATTAAACAACAATTAATTAATACAAATAGTTGTATTAATTAATTATATCATATCGTATTTTCTTCAGGTATATTATTTAGACAGATTTATCGGTATAATGCAATTAGATAATTTACCACTATTAAATTCTGACAAGCATTAAGCAAAAAAGCATTGCATTTAGCGAAATATTAGAAAAGATCATATGTACCTAACTGATTCCCCTCTGAATCCAAAATCTGATGCGAGAAACTCGGGAACTTTTTATGGAGAGAGTAATAAAGAAGTAAATTTTAAATTTTACTGTACCATATGTTATGCTTTTTAACTAAACAATTTTATGCGGCGTAGATGTCATTCAAGTATTTATATATACAGGATATGATATTTATACACAGGATATCTTTTTATACAAAGTATTTATAGTATACAGGATATACAGGATATATAGGTATGCTAGCAAATTCCCAGTTTCAAAGTGCAATATACGTTTAAAGAATACTTTAACTTAGAACGAGCGTTAGAAGGCGTTACACTGTTGACGAAAATCTTTGTTTATGATTGAACTCAACAGGTAAATCTAAAAGCAATGTAAGTGATACACTGATAGAAGGAATTTCTTTCCTTAAGAAAAAATATTTTCTTCAAAATATTTGCTTCAATAAAGAAACAGTTGTTTTCATTCAAGACAAGACATATGTTTAGTGGAGCGAAGAAATTAAAATTCTTGAACGGTGTTTAAAATTTTTTAAAGTAGAGTTCGTTATTCTTGACCTAAGAGAGTCTTTCTTGGCCAAATACTCTTGTGACTCTTCAGTCATAAAAATGAAATTCACTTCTGCTACGCAGGGTATGTTTTCTTGCTAGGACGCAAAGCCAAGGCCAAAAACACCGGTGATCAAGAGCGAGTTGTTATTATGAACAAAAAAATATTAAAATAAGAAATATTGCTCTAAATATTTGAGTTCTTCCATGAATGTTTGATAAATGTTTGTAGAAATTTTTCCGAAATTCCTTCATCGGTACAAAACCAATAGCTGAATATTTTATGAAAATTCGGTAAAAAGTGTGCAGCATAATATTACGTATCAATAATTTTATGTATACACATACCGATGCATACATAACGACGCGAAGTCAATGTAGATAAAAACCATAAATTTCTAAACATCGTGAATAGAAAGTTTATCTCTTGCTAACAACAATACGAAGAATGAAACAACCCAAAATATATGTTCATAAACACAAACACACACACACACACACACACACACACATATATATATATATATATTTATATATATATATATATATATAGGATGTTATGAAATTCATTTAGGAAAACTATACCACGGTGTAGCGCAGGAAAAAAAAAAGTTTTATAAGGTTTTTGGATTTGTGACACTTAGTTTTTGAGATATAATCTATTAAACATTAATAAATTCAACCAATCACAGAGCGCATAATGTAAGGAGGCGTGGCCTCAGCAGTAGAGTGGGGCGCTTTACCTTTAAAAGGCTCGCAGACGGTCTGCTTACACTATGCGCTCTGTGATTGGTTGAATTTATCAAAGTTTAATTGATTATATCTTAAACAAGTAAAAATAACAACTCACTGGCTTAATTGCTTAAATACCCGGATTATTCTGAATTTATGTAAAAAAGTTTGTAACAAACGTTATTTATTTTTAAAAAAGGAACATTTTTTGTCTTTACATTATCTTTTATGGTTTCAAAAATGGGCAGTTTTGCCCATTTTACCCAGACATGGCCTCATTTTGCCCATTCACGAACTTGACCTTACTTTTCTGCTCTATAACATAAATACAAAATTTCAGCTCGTTATCTCTTTTCGTTTTGGAGCTATCTTGTTCACAGACGGATGGACAGACGGACATGCGTAGATGGCCGAATTAGGTCTTTTTATGAACACCTATGCAAAACATTCATGTCTGCGATCAATATTTTCAAGCGTTACAAAGTCGGGACTAAACTTAATATACCTTATATATTTACATATAGAGGGTATAAAAATAAGCGTCAAATCGAAAAACATTATTAAACTTTTTTGTTTGTTTTTTGCAGCTCGACACCGTGGTGTAGTTTTCTTGAATGAATTTCAGAACACCTGTATATATAAAAACATACGTACATATACATATATATATATATATATATATATATATATATATTTATATATATATAATATATATATATATATATATATATATATATATATATATATATATATATATATATATATATATGTATATATATTGTGGTTGTTTCTACATTATACATAAAATTACAAGCAAGTTCAGGTAAATCACAAACTATCAAAATATCGTTGATTTAAATTGGCTGTAATAAACAGGAATTTATCAATTATGGGTTTTATTGCTTTGAGCCAAATTGTGGAAATTCGGTATTAAAAATTATAATGAAATTTAAAAAACTTGGTGCGAAACACTAACACGACTTCTATGTACAGACTGTAATAGTTACAAAAATACAATAATATTGTAAGAAAATAAAATAACAATATTTTTTTATATCAAAAATAGAAAATTATGTGATTAACCCCGTTCTTCCCCGGGCATGGTGCTGAACCAGGTGGTAAGGACAAGTTATTATAAACACATAAAAGTGGTGGAAATGAAAATTTTGAAGAAAACCAAGATAAGAAGCCAAAGTTTGAAACAAAATCATCAATTAGAAAATTCTAACGCGAACTATTTAATTTAAACACTTGTTGTGCACGAAGAATAGCTTATATATTACCGATTTTTTTATTTCACATATATCCACGTTTTGAGTCCGAATCTATCGTTTTTAGAGAGATATTTGCGTGCGGGTGTTCATGTACATTTTTCGTTTCTCGTGTCTCAAGAACAAATAATGATATTGACTCCGGACTAATTTTATTCGACACATAATAAAAACCTGATATGGTTTGCAAGATATTTGAATTGGCAGTAACAATAAAATTGGATCCGAATTGTCGAGGCGTCTTTAGTAGACTGATTTCTAGTTTTCAAAGGCACCAAAATCGGCACTTTGTTTGACCAGTCACACTCTTTACTTCATCTTACGATCACAAAACATCACAATACTTTATATATTAGTTCTGCACTCGTTCTGCCCCAGAGATACGATTCTGGTTCAGGGGGTAGTTCACTAGAAAAAAATACGTAAACAAGCAATTAGCTACACAAAACTAAAGACAATTAACAGTACTACAAGCATTTACTAACTGTAGATGTAGTCAAGTATTCATTCCTTATCTTGGTTACATGATCATCATAAGTTAGAATACAGGAGCAAACAATCACACAACTAAAACTTCACGCACCAACGACCACAAAAACTAGACTAACATGAATATGGTATTACATTTCAAATTTTGCCCCTATTCCTAGAACATTTGTTTGTATTTTATAAATTTTGGTGAGACACGCACCAAATTATCAACAAGCAACATACCTCTGAATTCATATCCCAGAGATAGTTACGATTAGCTAATTTTTACAGATGATGACTACATTATAGTCGAAATACGTATTTATAAAATACAAACAAATGTTGTTGGAATAGTGGCAAAATTTGAAATGTAATTTCAATAAACCTAGGATTATTTTAATAATCTTTATAAATGCCGTATAAATGCTGTATTGCCGGTCTTTAGTAGTACCCCCTTCACACTGAAAATCGTCAAACATCATTCTGCCCGTTACCCCGTTGTGCCCAGTGTTCCTCTACAATTACATAAAGTGTCGAAACTAGTTTGTAGGCATAATTACATAATTGCTAATGGGAAAATATTATTAAGTTATTAAGTACGATTCGGTTTATTAGTTTTCATTATTTGATCCTTTGATAATTATAAAGGCATCCGTTGTATTTCTATTGATAGATAATAGTGAATAGGAATCAAATTATATAGGATATTTTATATGTACGATAATATATACGTTTCTGACTTCAATATTTTGATCTTTATTCAATAATGAGTGGAAAAGAAATAGCAATATTATATACCTATTGAAATTATTTTGTATACAAGGGCTGTTTAACAAGATATATAATTGTGTAAATTGTAATAAAACCTATTTTGACAAAATGGAAACCCGACTTAAAAAATCAAATATTCTATAACAAATATTGCACTAAAAAGTAAAAAAATAATTGCATATTCTTGTGCCAACTTTAGTTCACCTAAGCAAAAATTTTTAAATATATATGTATTTTTGGAGTCGGTGTCAGCATAGAGAAATATACATAACTTTTGGACACCGCCTCCAAAAATAACAATAATTGTACATATATATTTAAAAATTATTGCTTAGGTGAACTAAAATTGGCACAAGAATATACAATTATTTTTTTACTTTTTAGTGCATTTTTTGTTATAGAATATTTGATTTTTGAAGTCGGGTTTCTATTTTGTCAAAATAAGTTTTATTTCTCGCTTTTTAGTGGCTTTGAAGTTCTATAACTGATTTTATTTGTCTAAATATGGGTAGACCTACTAAACGACCAACTAATTTTTAGTGCATTTTTTTATAACAGATTTTCAATTTTTTTTTCATGCATTTTATTTTTTTTTTGTAAAAATTTTTGTTTTTGGAGTCGGTTTTTTAAATAATTTTCTTATTTTCCCATTATGAATGAGTATACCCTTTCAAAAAAAAAAATTCGCAGAGATCGGTTATCACATATAAAATGAGGATTTTCCTCGATTTCCCGGGGATCTCCTCATCAGAATGCGATTTGGTGACAATGGGACCAATGGGAAACCAAACCTTTTAAAACAAAAAAAAACTTCAAAATCGATTCATAAATGACGGAATTCTGAGGTGACACAAATTAAAAAAAAAAATACAGACGAATTGAGAACCATCCTCTTTTTTGAAGTCGGGTTAAAAATAAAACACTTTTTATTGAAATACATTTTTTAGATGATACTAAAATTCCCTGATATATTTTCTTAATTAAAATATTCGTCATGCAGGAGCTACGTAGACTAGCGAATTTCCTCGAAAGAAATAATCATACTGAATTTAAATTGTAATGCATATATGTGTACACAGTTCATTCAACTACGTGAGAGATACTACAATTATTCAACTATAATTGTAGTTGAGCGAAGTTTGTCGCAATTTTTATTGATTTGTTGATTGAAACTGATTTACACTTGAACAGAAAATATACTTTATGGTAATTAAAAGATTTCATTTGATGTATTAAATCGTTTGTTTTGATGTATTTTCCTAGTACTTGTATCGTATTACGAACAAATTCCCTAGAAACTTGAGGTGCGACTAGAATTAGTCACCCTGACATGGTGTTCGTTTCCACTCACTATTTCAAGTTAGATTATAAGTACCTGCTATGATGGTTTGATAACAATTTATATCCATCACAATGGATCATGTCGCTGACGAAAGTATACTTTTGGTTTTATTTTATATCGATTGTGGTGCTTGTATACGGAAACTACATGTATTTGAGGTTGGAATTGAAAAATAGTTCAATTTAACGGCATGAAACAATGAAAAACTTACCGAGAATTAAGTCCAAAGTTAGACCAATTTTAAACACTAAAAAATGCAATTTTTATATATTTGATTCAAGCATGCAACAAATGAAAATATAAGGTCAATCTTAAAATTTAAATAACTTTAAATATCACACAAACTCTCGTTAATCCCCGGACTAAAAATGTGCAAAAGACATGATTTAAAATACGAAATCCAAGTGATGAAATGATAAAAATGAAAATTGACTTTTTATAAAAAACGATAATTATAAAGATATCATCTCGTAAGAAATATCTACTCATGAGACGCGCAGAAGAAAGATTCCTAGGAATGTCTTGAAATTGGAGAATAATTTTTTTTAGTACTCCACTGTTTAAAATTTATTATTATTTTGTTTTCATATTTTTATTATTCAAAAAATAATAATTTATATAATTATTGGTTTATGCGAGTTGAGAATTTACATAATTTCAACAAACATTTACTTAGATCGGATATGACTTGCGTATATCCAAGCTTACTTCGATATTTCCGCACATATTTCAAATCAGTTACAAAAAGTACTTGTCTCAAGACAGTTACTAAAATTAGTTGGCTCAGTACAGTTACTAAAAGTAGTTGTCTCACATGAATTAATCAGATGGTATTTTGAATTTTTATTTCTTCAATTTACAAATTGAATATTTATTATGGATTGTGCTGAAGTATCGAATAGGCGAATTAATGGTTTCTATCTGATTGTATCTAAGTATATTTTTTTTGTATAATTTATTTAATTCACCATTCCGAAACTTGTGGTTTTTCAAACTTGTCACATTTCAATACACATTCTATACACATTTTGGCTGTACAATTTATGTATTTTATGTGAATATGCAATGACTTTTTCAATTTATAACTATATTGTTTTGTATACGCTTGGTATTTTTGGCCTTGTAGTTTTTCTTTACAGAAGCGTAAAGTCCCCTTTATATACAACTATGTATCTGAATTAAATTTGTAGTGTATATTTATATTTTTGCAAATCAGACATATTTGAACATTTTTTTTTACTGTAGTGTCGTTTTTTTTTTATATACGATATTTCTTTTTACTACAGTTCAATCTAGTACATATTCATGTAATTTTTTTTATAACTTGTACAACCAAACTTAGTATTTTAAGGATAGTTATACTATCAACATATTAAATGAAAAATTATTTATTTCAAATATATTTTATTTTTACATATATTTTGTTTTGTTCTTTTTTTTGTACTTTTTTTTATTTTCAGTATTTCTGATTCTAATCACTAGTCGATAACTTAGACACTTACTGGATAGTAAAGATCTTACTACCTCAATATTATCTTTTTTAATGGGCCCAGCTTTTATTGAAAGACTTTCGGTTCAACGTGTTATTTTTTTTATATTTACGTGTATCGCGTTAGCACCGATCGTTTTCCAATTTTCATAATTCCACATACAATACTCTGCTTTGGATTTTTTTTTCTAAAGTACCGTATATTTAGTTTTCATTATTTTTTTTTTTTAAATACATCATAATACCTCTTTTAATTAAAATTACTAAATTAACAAAATTCCAATATTTATGAAAATAATTGTTAATTCAATTATTTTCTATAAAGTGTGGTATATTTTTACATACACACACACTCATTATTTTCAATAAAGTGTTTAGTTTTTTTTTTAAACTAAACACTTTTATTTATTTTTTTTTTTTTTTAAATACACATATGCTACCATATGCTACCATATGTGTATTTAAAAAAAAAAAAAATAAATAAAAGTGTTTAGTTTAAAAAAAAAACTAAACACTTTATTGAAAATAATGAGTGTGTGTGTATGTAAAAATATACCACACTTTATAGAAAATAATTGAATTAACAATTATTTTCATAAATATTGGAATTTTGTTAATTTAGTAATTTTAATTAAAAGAGGTATTATGATGTATTTTTTAAAAAAAAATAATGAAAACTAAATATACGGTACTTTAGAAAAAAAAATCCAAAGCAGAGTATTGTATGTGGAATTATGAAAATTGGAAAACGATCGGTGCTAACGCGATACACGTAAATATAAAAAAAATAACACGTTGAACCGAAAGTCTTTCAATAAAAGCTGGGCCCATTAAAAAAGATAATATTGAGGTAGTAAGATCTTTACTATCCAGTAAGTGTCTAAGTTATCGACTAGTGATTAGAATCAGAAATACTGAAAATAAAAAAAGTACAAAAAAAAGAACAAAACAAAATATATGTTAAAATAAAATATATTTGAAATAAATAATTTTTCATTTAATATGTTGATAGTATAACTATCCTTAAAATACTAAGTTTGGTTGTACAAGTTATAAAAAAAATTACATGAATATGTACTAGATTGAACTGTAGTAAAAAGAAATATCGTATATAAAAAAAAACGACACTACAGTAAAAAAAAATGTTCAAATATGTCTGATTTGCAAAAATATAAATATACACTACAAATTTAATTCAGATACATAGTTGTATATAAAGGGGACTTTACGCTTCTGTAAAGAAAAACTACAAGGCCAAAAATACCAAGCGTATACAAAACAATATAGTTATAAATTGAAAAAGTCATTGCATATTCACATAAAATACATAAATTGTACAGCCAAAATGTGTATAGAATGTGTATTGAAATGTGACAAGTTTGAAAAACCACAAGTTTCGGAATGGTGAATTAAATAAATTATACAAAAAAAATATACTTAGATACAATCAGATAGAAACCATTAATTCGCCTATTCGATACTTCAGCACAATCCATAATAAATATTCAATTTGTAAATTGATGAAATAAAAATTCAAAATACCATCTGATTAATTCATGTGAGACAACTACTTTTAGTAACTGTATTGAGCCAACTAATTTTAGTAACTGTCTTGAGACAAGTACTTTTTGTAACTGATTTGAAATATGTGCGGAAATATCGAAGTAAGCTTGGATATACCCAAGTCATATCCGATCTAAGTAAATGTTTGTTGAAATTATGTAAATTCTCAACTCGCATAAACCAATAATTATATAAATTATTATTTTTTGAATAATAAAAATATGAAAACAAAATAATAATAAATTTTAAACAGTGGAGTACTAAAAAAAATTATTCTCCAAAATCAGTCGAATTATTGACATAAACACGACATCATTCTACTTAGTGATATTTTACAGTAAAAGGAGGAAAGTGGGGAAGGGGACAATAATGTCTAAAGTGACGTTTTTCTAGAATTAGTAGGTACAAAATGATATCCGAAAACACACTGAATTATTCGAGAGTCTAAATTGAAGCAGACAAAATGATGATAATTTGATGTATTTTATACTTATAACAATCAATAATAATTATGTTCTTGATTAAAAATTAGTTTATTAGAATTTAATGTATACGGAAAGAAAGATGATATCTAGTTCATAATACATTTATAATGTTAAAATATGATACCACTTTCATTATAAAATTTTAAGTTTATACTCTTTACTTTATCTTTACATTTTCTCTATTACGTCATTGTATAACGTAATATATATATATATATATATATATATATATATATATATATATGTATATATATATATATATATATATATATATATATATATATATATATATACATATATATATACTTATATAATTACGGTGATGATACTCAGTTTTTACATTATAAACAGCTGGTGACATCCATCGAATGTTTTTAACGCGAATTACAGAAGATATTTTGATGCCAAATAATAAATATGATTCATTATCTACAGGAAACCAAATGAATGATAGAGCACTGAAGGTCTTATTTATTTGTAAAAGACAATCAGCAACTGATTGAGTAAAACGGTCTGCTTAAAATTTGTCTGCTTATCTTTTTACAAAATAAGCAGCCAACATAATGTATTGGGATCTCTAGGACTCATATATGCCGTCTACCGCCGATATAATATTATATTAATCCATTTTAGTAAGTATTATTGTGATTTTTAAAATAAAAAATCGATCCATGTTAATTTTTTTTTAAATCTAAATAATTGTGTTATTTTAATTATGATTGTGATTTTTTAAATTAAAAGTTGATCTTAGTTAATTTCTTTTGCTTATGTGTTGCTATGTGTGTGGTTGTCATAGCGAAGCTTGTGATGAAAAAATCAAAGTTTTTCAATTTTCCACGTCCCAATCAAAATTTTGTTAATAGATTCAATTAATTTGGTGATAAGGAAAGTAATGATAGACGCCTAGCTTGGATCCGAGAATTGAGAAATCGAAAAAAAGTAACAGTTAGTATTAGAGTCAATTCAAAAAAATATGTATTAAGTTCAAATTTACAAATTTCTTGCATTGAAAGTTTCATTTTATATTTTAAAATAAAAAGAAAGCTAAATTTCTATAAATGTATTTTTGACATAATAACACAGGAGGTTCGACTTATTTCATTTAGTTCATATTTTAATTCTAGATGCAATTTTGTAAGCCACGCCTATTGCCAGAGATTCCAATATAACCCCGAAGACTGATATCTTCGGTTATTCTTGTAAGATTTAGAAAGTTTAAATTTTATATGGAGGACATATCTCAAAAGGTTTTATGATATTTTATTTCACCAGATTTACCTGACACGAGTTTTCTATTTACTTCTAGAAGCAGCTGTGCTTAGTTCAATTTCTGAAAAAAATGGTTTTAAAGAATCAAAAGGTGATGAAATAAGGATATATTTTAGTAAATTGTGGCCAGGAACAAAACTCGTAAAAACATACAGGCCGTGGCTTTGATTTCAATGCTAGATATATCTGATATTTTATATTTGATGTGCACAGCATGTTAGAGAACATTATAAAGAATATTTTACTAATTTATATATTTCATCTGCATGTCTATCAAAGTTTTCTCAGAAAACCGTCGACTGTAAACTAATCCCAAACGTTAAATAAAACTAAGCTCGTGAGATATTTATTTTATAGCGATGTTGTTACCAGTCAGTTAACATAAAAGGATGTAGAACGCATCGTTTCAATTGAAATATTTTGTCTGGCTTTTAGACGCTACACAGATTACCTATCACGATTTTGTGTAAATTAGTTTAAATATAATAAATATTATCCCATAATATATCAAATCTAATCGAGGCATTGAATTGGAAAAGCATGAAAGTCGCTGAATAAAAACCAAAGATAAACAAGTAAAAATAACAAAAAACTTGAGTTAGTTGCTTAAATATCCGGTATATACTGAATTTATGAAAAAAGTTTATTTAAAAAAGTTGTTTATTTAAAAAAAGGAATAAAATTAATAATACAATAGCATCAAAAATGATAGTGAAAGATCATATGCATAGCACTACCATAACATCTAAGGTAGCTCAGTTGGTAGAGCATTGGTCTAGAATGCCAGAGGTCGTGGGTTCGATCCCCATCCCTAGATGTATATGATTTTTCATATCAAGCATTTGATGTCGAAAAATGGAATAAAATATTCCTTAATAAAGTATTTAAATTTTGGTTATATCATTACGGTTTCAAAGATAGACACTTATGCCCATTTCGCACAAAGTCCGATTTGTCCATTCACGAACTTTACCTTACTTTTTGGCTCTAGAACAATCATACAAAATCCGTGATTCCACCGTTGGTTATACGACGGGTCCATGTCAATTTTCCCAGGTTGTTTTTGTGATTAAAATTTCCAATTCTTTACATCGTCATGCAATTTGAAAACACGGAAGACCTCTCTAATTTTTTTCATCTTTTCGTAACTCTTTGAGCGCTTTTGGCCGCAGCGAATTGCATACCATCAATTATTAGAGCTTCAATTTGTTTGTACAACCTTATTTTACTAAGGCAGGCAGTATAATATCACGGAAAACACGAGAATTAGTCACAAAAAGAAAAGCACTTTTCCTTATGATCGGAAAGCGTGCGTCGACCAAGAATCCGTTTATCTTACATATTTAAGGGTAAATTATCAAGCCTTAAAAAGGCATGCGGTATAAAATGGGAGAACGTCACCATATCCTGGTCTAAAAACAAAACTTTCTCTCAGGTATATAAAATTTATTTTCTAAAAACACTTTTATTGTGGTATTTACAAAAATGTTTTTTTTTTTATTGTTGACTATAAAATTTGAATTGAATTGAATTCGACTTAATAATTGAGATTTTCTATTTTGAAACATTTTATTATTTAAGTTTATTTTATATTATAAATACCTATACATTGAACTTATGTAATCGAGCCAAAAACATATAATTTTATCTCATCTTAAATTAAAGGTTTTTCATGTAAAAAATACGTAAAATACTTCCGTTCTGCTTACTCGTCAAGAGTCGTCTAGTCGTCAATTTTTTTGACGACTAGATCATAATTTTTAAAAGAGATGCATTAATGTATGGAATAGACGCAGAACATTATTGCAGCAACATTGAACTCCGCCTACAACATATTTTCTCTACAGACGTGGAACCTAAATTATGGAACATAATATTATTATTTTATGGCGCTAGTCATAAAAATTCAATCATTTCTCATCTTGTCTCTATCTATCTCATTTAATTTGTATAGTTTATTTATATGTATGTATCTCTAGTAAAACTAGTGTTGGGATAATATCTATATTCTATAATCTATCTATAATTCTATACAAATAATAAAGTAATATATATTATTATATATAATGTAAATTGTAACCAATATAGGCAATAAAACATAATAAAATATTAGGAAAGCATAAAATATTAGATAATATGACCAATTTTTACAGGAACATTTAACTCCTCTTACAAAATATCAAATAATTTTGATTTTTACAGCAACCGTTCAAAGACATGTTTTTTGTTGCTGCAACAGCTATACACACACAGCAACATTCTAGGTTGCTGCACAATGTTGCTGTTCAATGTTCCTCGTTTGTAGGCCCTATTAGGATTGTAAAAGTACCACTAGGTAATAATTGGACCATGCAGACGTTATGTCTAAGCACTGTAAAAATGTTTATTCTATCCGGGTACACAGAAATGGAAGCATCTATTCTCTGTGTTAGATATGTCGTCCTTATGATTCAAATATTTCGCGACCCGATCCGATATATTACGGAGGAATTTTAAATTACTTCCCGTGTTGCGATTGGGCTTCAACTTTACCTTTTCGAAAAAAATTGTGCAAATACATATACGGGAGCGGATCCTAGTTAAACTAAAAATGGGGGGGGAGGTTAACTTTGGAACGGAGATCTTTATCAATAAAAATCAGACAAAAGTTGAAGACCCCGACGAGGAGGATTCAACCTCCCTTTACTCATCCGTATACCCGAAATCGTTTTCATTTTCAAAATATTTGGAAAAAACGAAACAGGGGTAAAATCCAAGTAAAAGCTCAAAAAAGGGTAACTTTGAGGGTTTACTCGACGAGCAGGATATTAGCCATCTTTTCCGTGTACTCGAATTATTTTTCAATAGCAAAATATTTACAAAAGAAAATTTTTTTAAGTTCCGGATGAAAAGGGAGCACAACGGGAAATCTAAGGGGGGGGGGTAGCTAGGGGACCCTCTCAACACATACAACAAGCCTACAAATTTAAAAAACAATTTTATTCAATAGATAGTATTCCATGTTGACGAATACTACATTACCTTATTCAATATTGTAAGGTTTTTAAAATTTGTTCGTAGAAACTTTCGTTCCGTTGCCATATTCTACAGTTTTAGTAGAATACAGAATTGCCTGTGTAATCAACTGTTATTTCGTTTTCTTCAGATAAAATTTTCAAATAAATCTTACTATATTTTATGTATAGTACGATTTTAGTTTTCCACGGATTAGTTTGTTCTCGAAGAATGTAGACCCCAATATGAAGAACTAATTTAATTTAAATATTAGCGTATAAAAATTTTTACTAGTTTTTTTCTTTTCTCGAATAAAAAAGGAAAATCAATAATTTTAAAAGTTTTAAACGTGATGTACGAGTACAAGTATATACATAGTAGTAGTTGGTATGTAAATATTGTAGAAATTTCAACTTGCAATATGTCCAACAAGTTATCAAAGCATTATAATTTTTAAATTTCAAATTTTTCCCCAATTCCTACAAAAATTATTTATAAATACGTATTTCGACTACAAAGTAGTCATCATCAGTATGAATTTGATAATCGTGAGACACGCACCAAATTAGCAACGAAGAACATATCTTTGATTCCATATCCCGGTGATAGTTACGATTAGCTAATTCATACTGATGAAGACTACTTTGAAGTCGAAATACATGTTTATAAAATACAAATAATTGTTCTAAGAATTTGGGCAAAATTTTTAATTTAATTTCAAAAAAACCCTAGAGTTCTCTTTGATTATCTTAATTATCTTTTATAATTTTTATAGAATGTTACAATGTCTTCAAAAAAAAACTCAACCAAAACAAATGAAAATAACAACTAACTGAGGTAATAGCTTAGATACCCGGTATATACTGAATTTATGCGAAAAGTTCAAATCAAAAGTTGTTTATTTTTAATAGAGGGGCATTTTTTGTCTTTAAATTTTTGTTTTATCTCTTACGGTTTCGAAAATAGGTAGTTTTGCCTATTTTGTCGAAAAATGGTGTGATTTTGCCCTTTAACTTTTACCTCTAGAACACCTTTATGTTATGAACACCTATACCAAAGTTTTTCCCAAATGTAAAAATAGTCTAACGCATTTCCTTGTCTTTGATGGTTACTAAATACGGCAGAAGTCGTTTTTATCTATATTGATGGGAACTGACCCATAAAGGGTGGGGCTTAAAAAACATGGCGGAAAGGAAGGTGCACTTTTAAAAAGAATACATGCGTTGGAATAGTGTTTGTTATTAAAATGTTATTAAATTTAAGTGTAATAATGAATTTGAATTGGGTCAGCAAAAGCCCAAATCAAAAAAATATACATGACGCAGATATGACAGCTGTTACATGATAATATGACAGCTGTTATTGCATTGTGCATTCAAACATCACATATTAGAGAAAAACCACATGAAACAAATGCACAATTATCTAATGGGGGAAAAATAATTAACATATTTTGTTCCTGTAAAGCAGGCTTAGGAGAAAAGTGCAAACATGCAGCAGCAACTTTATGTTATTGCTATCGGTAAGTTTATTTTTAACCTAAAAATCTTTTAATTGATAATAAATGACATTAAAATGAAGTAATAAAATATTATTAGTAATAAAATTTAATGAACATACTTTCATCGATGGGCTGATTTTTTTAAATTTTAACATCAGTTTTCACGCTTTTAGTTTATCCACTTTTTCACGTTTACCAAAACAATTTTCAATGTCAAAAAAACATTCACCAGGTTTTGGTAGCACATGGAAAATTAGATTTAAATATTTATGGGATTTACTATAAAATAATAATGGCAGAATCCATTATTTTTAATTTGTTTAATAAATAATTAATTCACTTAAATATTTATATAAACACCATGTAGGTACTGGCTAGATGAGTGCAAGCTAAGAATAGTTCTATTTTTTACTACTAGACGCCATACCTCAATTTTTCAATAATGGCACGATAGGATAAGATCGTCTAAATGAACTTAAGGAAGATTGATTGTTTGATTTACTTCAAGACTATTATTATATCTATTTAACTAAATCAAGAACAGTTTGTATGTAACAACGGTATTTTATTTTATATCCTAAATCAAACCCAGGGTTTCTTGTTAAGATTTGCTACAGACCCCGAACTTTCCCTTAGTCTATAAGCTCTCTTTACTTTTTACATTGTATAAAGAGGCCTTATGTTTTTAAGTATATATTACATAACATTTGGACTAGACTAGCAAAACAAACAAGTAATCTATTTTTTTTGTAAGCTTAATGGATATTGTTTACATAAATATGTTACATACAAATAATAAAGTTTTTATAAATTTAGTACCAAGTGTTGGCTGTATACAACTAAAATATGTTTTATCCACTTTCAAAATTCTTAACAATTTCAATTTTATGACATCTTTGTTTTTTTTTTATTCATATATATTTTTTAGCCATCGTCTTCTTGTGTATTTTACCGAAAGAATAATTTAATTTTTCCATTGTATTCCTATCGTATACATTTGTAGTGCCATCATTTGGGCCCAGCTTTTTATTGAAATAGTTTTAAGAATCAAAATGACTATATATGGTTAGATGATAGTGATGCCGCATGATAAAGATGCTGCATGATAAAATAAGTACATAAACAAATAAAACATTTCCGATGTAAATTTAATGCCGGCAGTACACACTCGGCAAATGTTAAGCGAGACATTCGTAAGGCGAGGAGCCACGAGTGGAGCTGTGTACACTCTCGCCGAGTGTTCGGTCGGCAATACAGTTCTAGTCATTTAGTCAACGAAATTACGTTGGTTTACCTGAAAAATGGCATTATTAATAATAACGGAGTAGTAAGTTTTTGATTAAACTATTAAAAATTATTATTATTCAAATGATTATTGAAGGACACTAAAAAAATAAAAAAGTATTCATAAATTTATACAGTTTTTATTTATTTTCGTGTTCTACTGTTAAGATTAATGGGTACAATTGAAGCGGTTGATAGTTGATTATTTCAAAATAGCGGTTGAACGTTGAATCGAATGTAGACGAGAGTGTCCTTCGTGCTCGTGTCAAATGAAACTTTTAATGAAACTTTTAATAGAGCGATGGCGAGGCGAGGCGACTATAGATAAGGCAGACGTAGCGTTGTGAGTTAACTCTTGCATTGTATATATATCATGTTGTCTCGCCGAATGTGTACAGCCGGCATGACAATAGTCAAATTCATTGCAAATATGTGGCTGATAATTACAATTATTTAATTATTAATCAACGTTAATTAAAGGAGTAATAATGATTGATTCGCAATATTGTTTTCAATCAGATAAAAAATAATATTTATGTGTTTAAACAAAAATACAAAAATAAAGTATCAATTATTTGTATATATCTATAATCAGATTAATGAATCCATTTTGTAAGTATCTATTATTATGAAACTAGGTTATATTGAATCCTAATAAAATATTTACCGGGGTAAATAATAATATATACCAGGGTAGTAGGAACTTCAGATCTGTTTTTGTAACGGTTGAGTCCATTTCCGCAAATATGGTTGTCCGCCCGTCCGTCAAGACGATAACTCAAAAAACTAAAAGAGATATCGAGCTGAAAATTTGTATGTGTATTCTACAGCTAAAAAGTAAAGTCAATAACAACTAACTAAGTTAGTTGTTATTTTTACTTGTTTTATCTAAACATTTGTTTTAAAAATATATTAGGCTTGTAAAACCTCAAGCACTTTTTTTAGTTTTTCGCTTATAACTCGAAAAATATGCGTTTTCCCGAAGATGACCACTCGTTTCAAAATTAAAGTAGAGAAAATTTCCAGCAAAACCCATCAGGAAAACCTGATCAGCAAGCTTTTGGCTATTGTCAAGATTTTGGAGAAGCGAAAATTTAAAGTATAAAATTTAAATTTCTCAACCAATCAGACTGAAGTATAAAGGGAAGCTCAATGGGCCATAAGCTCGAAATGCAATACTTTTTATACCCCAAGATATATCTATCTATCTATCTATCTAAATGAGGTATTTTAAGACCTTTGTTTCAAGTTCATTTCTTTAATTTCAACAAATTCTCGAAAATACGGGTATAACCTGGAACCAGATACTCCGAACCCATGTGGAAGTTTCCCAGTGTTTTCCAGGCGGAAGTTCGTACAATAACCCGGTGTGCTGAGTTCAACCTGAGCAGGAATTACAGAAAGCGGGACATAATGATCCTCTCTGACAGCCAAGCTGCCATCAAAGCACTAAGTGCATGGAGCATCAACTCTAAGATGGTGTGGGAATGCCTAGACCTGCGAAACAGGCTAGGCAAGGAGAATGACGTTTCTCTGAAATGGGTGCTAGGCCATGCAGGCATTGAGGGGAATGAGACTGCTGATGTACTGGCAAGGAAAGGGTCGTCAGACCCTTTCATAGGACCTGAGCCGTATTGTGGAATAGGCGAGGCCTACCTCATCACAGCCCACTGGAAGGCAAAGGAAGCAGAAAGAACCAATCTCTGGGAAGATTTCCCTGGACTGCGGCAGGCCAAGATCCTTCTCGGGCAGTATAACCGAAAGAGATTCGAAACCTGCATTAAGCTCACAAAAAATGAGCTACGAATTCCAACGGGCTTTCTCACGGGCATTGCCGGCTGAATGGGCACCTCCGAAAGATGGGAATCATCAATGACAGCTCATGCAGGTTCTGTGAGCTGGAGGAAGAGACTCCAACTCATCTCCTACTTGAATGTGAAGACGTAGCACGAAGAAGGGCTGCTTGTTTCGACCAGTACCTACTCCAGGAGGATGACTTACCATCCCTGCACCCCACCCAGATCATCAAATTCCTCCGAGAATTGAGACTGGTTGAGGAGCTCTGAGGCAAGCCTTAACAGAGTAGTAGTTAGGGGTCACAATAGATCATATTGGTCGCAGTGAATAATAATCTCCAAGTAATAATAATCATCATAATTTAGAGTTTGTTGTGCGATAAATTTACGAGACTATTAAAGAGCAATATTATTATACTACTATTAACAACATATATCCATCCATACAGTTCAATAAAGATTATAATTTATTTATCGTATACCATAGTTTTTTGTAAAAACTCGATTTTTGTAATAAATAACCTCTGTAAATTGATAGTTTTACCATTATGGTGACGTCACTATATGCATATAGACGGAATATATGATCAAATGAAATCGAAGTAAACAAAATTTTTTATCGTATAAAAATAATATGCGCGGAAAAATTGGAGTGTAATGTTTTTGTGGTGTTTAGTAAAATACAAATGTTGGTATTTATTTTTATCATTCAATGCAATAAGAAAAGTAAGTAAACATCTGAATAGTTGTCTCTAGACACAATATCTATAATCCTTCCCGATAGAACACCACATTTTCATTGCAATATGAACTAAAATATGAAAAATAATTTTAAATAAGAACAAAGAGATTGGCAAAAAAATTAACTTTAATTTTTTTTTAAATACGGGGTGCTCAAAAGTATCATACTTGACCCGATGTATAAGGTACTACTTGCTACCACTGCATTCCATCTCGTATTTTTTTGCCAAAATTTTGAGTGTACACTCCCGTTCAATAAAATTGAACCCATCTGAACAGAATCAATCTCTCACAATTTTGATTATTCTTGTAGTAAATGTTTTTGACAGATACAACATTTTGTTTAATTTTTATACGTAAGAGGGAGATATAACACTTAACATGTATTTACATTACATATTCTTACTCTATCACTGACTTGTTTACATAAATAAAAAATATAAAACTTTCATTTATTTTTTCACATTTAAAAAATATACTACTTATCTTTGTTTATAAATAAATAAAATACAGAGAGTTACAAAAGTGACGAGTTTTATGAAATGTAAACTTCTCAACTGTTCGGGAAAACTGCATCAAAATCGATTCAGCCGTTTTAACGTGATGCGCTCACAAACAGCTTCACCAACTTTCATGTATATATAACATTAGTAGATACAATTTAAAAAAAAACATAACCCATGAATAATTATTTTATAATTATTAACGTTAAAAAGGGCTGAACCGAATTTGATGTGACTTTTACCAAACGGTTCAGTATGTCGCCGGGGATAACATAAGCTATCCAATTTTTTTTGTTTTATACAACCGTGCACGTGTGGTATGACCTTTCTTTTAAACAGTGTAAGATAGGGATAATCTTTAAATATAAAAAATGAGTATCTCCTAAAAACAAACAACTTTTATTTGAAAATTTTTATTATCATCCAATATTTCAACATACAATTTTAAATATATATTTTCTATAATCGTCTAGTGACAAAATCTTATACAACTCCAGAAAATTCCTTGAAAATGATTTACTATCGCACTATAGACCAACTTTAGAACAAATTTTGTGTAATAAATATTGAATTTACAAAACCATTTAAAGTCCAATCGTGTTAGATTATTTTCTACTATTAAGGTTGATCGGACACATTTATAAGTAAAATCGGCAATGTATAGATAAATATCTGAATTTTTGATCTGTTATTAATTGCTAACTCATACGTATAAAATAATTTTTTGAAAAAAATCTGACGAAGAGTTTTCATGTAATTAATCAAAAAAAATTGGAATAACATATTGTGAATAGGAAATATATTTGTCTCTCTCTCTGCGTAGAACACATTTTTTGAAAATTTTATTATTGTGATATTATAAAATATATTTTGTATAACAATAATAAAATAAAATTATTTGCAGCCTATATAAAAAAATTTTTAAGTAATAAAATTTTCAAAATATGTGTTCTACGCAGAGAGAGAGACAAATATATTTGTTCGAGCAACAAACAAAGACACTATATCATATTAATTAATTAATTAATTAATATGATATAGCCAGCAGGACTACTGTGGCAGACATTGCACTCCTACATTTATAATATTGTTATCTGCCTTTTAAACATTATTTCATTCAACTAACAGATGAGGGAAGGTTTTTCTAATGCCGGATTTTATACCATAATGTTGCTCCACATTCTATAGATTAAAAAGTAAATAACTTCTACTTTTATCAATTAAATCTCGTACATTACGTTAAAAAAAAAAAGTCTGACAAAGAGTTTTGTAATTATCATAATTAAAAATAGAGTCAATTGAATAGAGTCGAAAGACGATTATTTATTATTTTTTTAGAAATTAAATAACTACATAAATCCGATTATTAGTGATGTTAGTTAGATGCTATCTAAATTTAAATAATTCATTTACAGATTAAAATTTTTAATTTTTCTTAAAAAAAGTGTTTCTGTTGATTACGATTTGCTGAGTACTGTCCGTTCAACCTTAAAATTGAAACTTGCATATCAGGAATGAACACATCTAAAAATAAATTGAAATATCCTATACATACACAATCGTTTATTTTTTTAAGTTTTTTGCTTCTTTGAATCGAAATTCTAAATAGTTGTACAAACATTCTTTAACAAAATGTGAATTAACATTTATATATATATATATATATTTATGTATATAACAGCGAAGAGCACTTTATAATTTTTTAAAAATATTTTTTTTAAATACACATACTTATAATTTTGTGTAACAACTATTTTCTATGATAAGGGTCCGCAGTAAAACATGTACCAACTGCTGAACTAAAAAAAAAAAGTAAGGTATATAATCGCTTGAAATGAGAAAGAAACGCGGTCTTTTACTATTATACCAGTCGAATTAGCTTATTTTTAGACAAAAAAAAACTAAAATTGTTAACAGTTGGAAATGGTAAAGTGGCGTATAATAAATGTGTTAGCAGGGGTGTTGCGGTGTCGATTAAGGGGGGTGAATTGGGTATCATTTCAATTTCCGGCGAAAGTTGACGTCGGGGAGAAAAGTGTGCAGTAGAAAAGATGTAGATCGTCAAAAAAAACACTTTTGTATCAATGATTTTTTCACATAAATCGCAATACTTCTGCGGACGCATTTATTTCTTTACGTTTATTATATGCCACTTACTTTACCATTACAACTGATCCCGTCCTGTTAACAATTTTCTTTTTGTCAAAGTGTAGTTTGACTGGACTATATACGAATTCTTTAAATTGTATAAACATAGTTAGGTAAATAATGTTTGACAGGAAAAAAAATAGATATATATATATATATATATATATATATATATACAGACTGTGTTGGACAGCTTTTCCTATAGTAAATCAATGTTAAATATTATTTATTACTAGGTGTCCGTCTGGTACTGTATGAAGTCAGGCAGTACCAGACTTATGTTTTTTCACATGAAATTTTTGATGCAAGTTTTCAATTTATTGTTTTGCTGAGTTATTTAAATAATACAAACGCTGTATTATTTTTTGCTTGAAGTTCTTAGTTATATATCAAAATAGAGCAGGATTATATTTCCTTTCTTGTTATTCGTATTGTTTAACTATGTAGCTGATGCGGTTGACAAAGAAAGAAACACTAAACAAAAAGAGAATTATAGCTGTTAAAAAACATGCGATTGATAACTTTCAAGTGGATTTCATAGTGTGAATAACAAGAAGCAATATAATTTTTGTTCATGTTGATACGATAAACTTTATGAAAATATTTTTTCTTGATAAATAATTAATTTACCATACACTCACTCCAAACAGTTATGATGCCTAAAGGAAAAATTAATCTGTTATGATTTTAATTTTTATAAAATTAAATCTAAATCCACATAAACAAAACCCTAGTTATTCGTTTGGCATAATTTTATTTGAAACATTCATACATGCATTAGGCAGTACCATTTTTATTAAAACAACATTTTTATTATGTGTGCCTGTGTATAATCTTGTAACAAATATTATCATTCTTGTTGTGGAATAAAAAAACCAACAACTATCTTTGCACGTACAGTGTGTATAAAAAATAAGTGTTGTGATAATAATATATTTTATATCCGGAATATATAATATATACAAGGGTATATTAAGTTTAGTCCCGACATTGATAGAGATTGATTGTAGATAGTGCCCTGAACGGGCTACATTTCGACCATAAGGTCCATTGCGATGCCTAAGGATGTGAATAGAGTGGAAGGAACGTTTGTGTATACACTAGGAATTGGTAATAACTTTGCCGATATTCATCAGGAGTTCGTGAAGGAAAATGCAGAAAACCTTCTCAAGCATACCCGGTTTTTTCATTCTTGTCCATACGCCGACAGTTTAGTCAAGACAGTTTAGTTTTTTCTTTATAATAATTGACAAACTGCCGATATCGGGATTAAAACCCATAACCTCCCAGTTTCCAAGTAGACATAGTGCGCAGACATAATGCCTTAGACCGCTCGGTCACTTGGACTGGTGGACTAGTCCCGACATTGTAGCGATTGAATATATTGATGGCAGAACTGTTTATTGATTAAACTGTCGGCGTATGTACAATAACGAAGTAACCGGCTATGCTTGATAAGGTTTTCTGCAGTTTCCTTCACGTACTCCATATGAATATCGGCATAGTTCCTATCATAGTCGGCTGCAGCCGCATATCCTAACAATTCCTAGTCTATACACAAAAATTCCTTCCATTCCACTCACATCCTCACATCCTTAGGCATCACAATGGACCTTCTGGTCGAAGTGTAGCCCGTCCAGAGCAGCCTCTACAATCTATATATCTAAGTCAACAGCTAAATCATGTTATCAAAGTCTTATTTCTAATGCAAATTATATGTTTTTCTTTTAAATCCATCACGACTAAAAAGTACTCTCTCATTATACTGTGTGTGTTGGCAAGCTTTTCCAATAGGGAATCAATGTTAAATATTATTTATTACTGACTGTCCGTCTGGTTACTATATGAAGTCAGTCAGTACACATGTTATGAGAGTCATCACATGTACAATCATCATACACATACACATGTATGCGTATGGTTGTTTGTTTGTCATTTAAGAGTGGGAATTTTGTGGTTCACATATTAAAGTTAAGAATTCAATGAACATATTTAACCATTACATGTGTACTGACTGACTATATACAGTAACTACACGGACAGCTAGTAATATATAATATTTAACATTGATTCTCTATTGGAAAAGCTGGTCAAAACAGTCTCTGTATATCAGATTGTAACACACCAAAACACACTACTTAAGCAGTAATAGAAAATTATGAAACTGTAACAGAAAGTAAAAACATTGGGAAATCAATTAAAGACTATTTTTCGTAACGCATTCTGTACTAGTTAAACACATACACATTTTAGACAGTTTTTTTTTGTTGCGTATAAACAGATATATTTCTACCAAACCCAAGTAATCTTCGTTAATTTTTTTTTATAATTCTCCGTTTTAATGCTTAACATTATTTTTATATAGGAAATAAGCTTTTAAGATTATTCTTAACAAGAAAAAAACAACACAGATAATCGTAGAATAATTATAATTTATTTAATATTTATTTCATTCATAAACAAAAAAACAAAGAAGGAAAGTTCACATTTTATTTTGTTGATATTCTGGTAAGTCAACGTATTATTATTAACACATCGGGTTTTAATCAGCGATTGTACTCAGTTTCACAAGTGTAACGGTTTTGGTTACGGTTCGGTTTTGGAAAGTTAAATGGTTTCGGTATCTGTTACGGTTTCTAAAATTCTAAACTAAAACGGTTTCGACTATCAAAATATAGATGAAAACGGTTTCGAATACGGTTATTTTTTAATATTTAATGGGACCTCTAACCATGAATGAAACTGACATTCAGCCAACACCGTTTGAGTAACCGTATCCGAAACCGTTACCGTTTTAAATAAAAATAAAAATCCATTTAGTTACCCGAACCAATTATTTTAGACAAAAAGATTATTTTGTATGATGTGTTGCAACGTGACGAGACAATACAATTAATTTATTAAACAAATGCTATTATAAGAAACAAAAAAAACAAAAATTTTTAATAATAATTCTAATTTATTAATATTAGTTAAAAGAGTTTTATGTGACATTAAAAGAAAAAGTATTCTAAATTAAAAATCTATTATTTAATTATAAAAAAGGATTTTATTTAAATTAAAAGAATAAATATAATATAATTTTGGAGAATAATTTTTTTTAATACTCCACTGTATAAAAATTTATTATTGATATTTTTTCATATTTTTATTATTCAAAGAATTTATATAATTATTGCCTTATGCTAGTTGAGAATTTGCATAGTTTCAACAGGCATTTGCTTAGATTAGAAATGACTTGCGTATATCCAAGCTTACTTCAATATTTCAGCACGTATTTAAAATCAGTTTGAATTAATACTTCTTTCAGTTCAGTTACAGAAGGTACTTCGCTCAGTCTAATTACCAAAAGTATTTCTCTCAGTAGAGTCACACAAAAAAATAGTTACAAAAATTAGTTGATTCACATCAATTAATTAGATGGTATTTAAAAATTTTATTTCTTCAATTTACAAGTTGAATATTTTTTTATGGATTGTGCTGAAATATCGAATGGGCGAATTAATGGTTTCTATCTGATTGTATCTAAGTATATTTTTTTTTGTATAATTTATTTAATTCACTATTCAAAAACTTGTGGTCTCTCAAACTTGTAACAATTCAATACACATTCAATACACACTTTTGGTGTACAATTTATATTTTATGTGAATATGCATTGACGTTTTCAATTTATATCTATATTGTTTGTATACGCTTGGTTTTTTTTTTGGCCGTGTATTTTTTCTTTACAGAAGCGTAATGTCTCTTTATATATACAAGTATGTATCTGAATTAAATTTGTAATCCATATTTATATTTTGCAAATCAGACATATTTGAACATATTTTTTTTTACTGTAGTTTTCTTTTACTATAATTCAATTTAGCACATATTCACGTAATCTTTGTTTTAATAACTTGTACAACCAATGTTAGTGTTCTAAGGATAGTTGTACTATCGTGTATTACATTAGAAATTATTTATTTCAAATATATATTTTATTTTAAAATATATTTGTTTTGTTCCCGTTTTTGTACCTTTTATTTTTTTTTTTAGATTCGAATCACTTGTCGATAACTAAGACACTTACTGGATAGTAAAGATCTTACTACCTCTATATTATCTTTTTAAATGGGCCCAGCTTTTATTGAAAGACTTTCGGTTCAACGTGTTATTTTTTTTTATATTTACGTGTATGGCGTTAGGACCGATCGTTTTCTAATTTTCATAATTCCACATACAATACTCTGTTTTGGATTTTTTTTCTAAAGTACTGTATATTTAGTTTTCATTATTTTTTTTAAAAATACATCATAATAACTTTTTAATTAAAATTACTAAATTAATTTAACTTCATTACTTTATGAAAATAATTGATAATTCAATTATTTTCTATTCGGTGTTTAGTTTTTTTATAAAGTGTGGTATATTTTTACATACACACATAATTCAATTATTTTCAATAAAGTGTTTAGTTTTCTTTTTAAAACTAAACACTGAATTTTTTTTTAAAATTAAACCCTACTAATTAAAAATTTTTTATATACACATATGGTAACAGAGCAAATATCCATATGTGTCTTTTGTTTTCTATAGTTTTCACAAAGCTCGACTTGTGATTCTGAAATTCTTTTTGAAAGTTGAAATGATTATAATTTTTTCTTTATATTTATACATTTATATCTTTTACATTTTCTTTAATTCTATAATTATATTTAACTTAGTACTAATTTTTTTCTCTTTCTTCTATTTTGTTTGTGGTTTAAATTTTCATTATGCCGAGAACAACTCGTAATACACCAGGTACCCCAGGAGATGACGATCCTCCAGCTTCACCAGATGACTTATTCATCACGCCTCATCAAGTATCAGCGGTTAACTTAGCGGCTATAACTACGCAGATGCAGACTACAGCTCAACAGTTCCATGCGTCAGTGCTGCACGTTTCGGATGTACAGCAACAAATACAACATCAAAGCAAACAGATAAGTAGCATTACCGATGCCTTGGCAACTATTACAACTACTCTATCAAATAATAGCACAAGTTCAAATCAATTAACTTCAAATTTTAGTTTTTTTGCAAAACCGAGTATTGATTCCTTTATAAATAAAATCACTATTCTGGACATTTCGGTTCCAGAAAATATTATACAGTTTATTGTCGATACTCAACATTTAGTTGATATTAATTTTTTACCTATAGACGTTCTTTTGAAATCTTTAATCAATAGGTGTGCTTCGAACGCACAAACATTTTGGTCTACTTGTTTGGCTGACTCTTTGTCTTGGCAAAATATTAAACATAATTTATTACAAGTTTATATTCCACCTTTGACTAAACAGATATTAATTGATAGATTAGTCCGGCGAAATCAACCTGACACTGAAAAATTTTCGACATTTGTTCCTTCAATAATAAAATTCGCGAACATCCTACTTAATGATTCATCTGAATCCGAAATCATACAAATTATTTTTGCTCATGCCAATAATTCTGTACTATCTATTCTTGGTTTATATCAAATTCCCGATACTTATAAGGATTTGTATCAACTAATCACTAAAATTGAGAAAATTCAAGCGCGAATAACTACAACACCCGTCAGTGTAAACGTTACTTCAATTCAAAATACGCATAATGACTCTAAATTTTTTTGTACCTTCTGTAAAGGTACTAATCACAATTTTAAATATTGTTTTAAAAGAAAGAGGGATAATATAAATGTTAGTACTACGGTTCCAAAAAACTCGCAATAGACCCCAAGTTTCTTATTAATGATGTTATTTTAAATTATACTATTTTACCTCTACAAACCATTTTCATTCAAGGTTATCCTTTATTAACACTTTTTGATTCCGGTGCTACTGTTAATGCTATTAAAACTGCGACTTTTAACAAGTTAAAATCTAACAATAGAAACATCGTCACCGAATCAATTGATAAAACTATTTCTTTGCCGGGAAATAATTTTTTAAAATGTAATTTAACTGCGAAACTTCATTTTAAATTGGCTAATTTTTCATGGACTCAAACTTTTTTTATAGTAGATTCATTACCGTTTGAGGTAATTTTAGGTGTTGCCACACTTAAAAATTGCAACATCATTTTGGACTTCTTTAAGTCGACGATCAAATTTTATTTTCATCCTAATGTTGAAATACCGTTTTCGGGTTTTTGTAATAATAATCGAATTATTAATACCATTGTCGAAGCGAAAGTAAATCTTAATAGCAAACAAACCAAAGTGTTGCAAACACTTCTTCAAAACTTTAAATCGATTTTTTCTGACATTCCTGGTCTTGCCAAGGGTTTTGAATATAAAATTAAGTTAATCGATAACATTCCGGTTTGTAAAGCTCCTTACTATCTGGCACCCGATAAAGCCAAACTTTTGGACGAGCATGTTCAAGAGCTTGTTACACAAGGGGTACTTTCTCCTTCGAACTCTAATTATAGCTCACCCGTCTTCTTTGTTAAAAAGAAAGACGATTCTTATCGGTTAGTCGCTGACTATAGGTTTGTTAACAAACATATAGAGTTTGATCCGATGAGTTCAGCCAGTATGGCTCATATTTTCGCTAGCTTAGGTAATTCGAAAGTGTTTACACTCCTCGACATGAAATCCAGTTTTCATCAGATAAAATTATCAGATGACTCGAAACATGTCACCGCGATCGTCACACAATATGGTCTGTTTGAGTACAATACCATGCCTTTCGGGCTAAAGGTGGCTAGTCAATCATTAGCTCGTTTTTTAAATTCCAGTCTCGCAGAATTTCGTCATAAATTTCTTCTTATTTATTATGACGATTTAATTGTACATTCACCCGACATTGAATCACATTTAAATCACCTGAATCTCTTGTTCACTAAAATAAAGTCTATCGGTATCACTATTAATCCTTCTAAGGCTCGATTTTGTATGTCGAGGGTACGTTTGTTGGGTAGCGTAATATCCGCTGAGGGACGCTTTATAGACCCTATTAAGGTGCAAGCAATCAATGACATGCCAACTCCAAAAAACGTCAAAGAAGTTATGCGTCTAGTTGGGGCTGCGGCTTTTTACTCCCGCTATATTCCCATGTTCAGTCAGATTGTAGCTCCGTTAAACGATTTAAAAAAGAAAGGTGTAAGGTTCAAAATTACTAAGGTTCATCTTGATGCGATCTCTACTTTAAAAAAATCTTTAGTAAGTGCGCCTGTCTTAAAACATCCTAATTTTGACAAACCTTTTGTGCTACAAACTGACGGATCAGCTACTGGTCTGGGCGCGGTATTACTTCAAAAGTATGATGACGGTTTGCACCCCATTATGTACTGTTCTCGAAAATTGAATCCAGCCGAATTAAAATATAACAGTCATGAATTAGAACTTCTCGCAGTAGTGACGGCCCTAGATAAATTTAAAGATTTTTTAACCGACCGCAAGTTTACTCTACAGACTGATTGCAGGTCGTTATTGTGGATTTTTAATACCCCCAATAAATTTAATAAATTATCTAGGTGGATCCTTAAAATTTCGAGATATGACTTTACCCCGGAACATATTAAGGGCAAATTGAACAATATGGCCGATTTTCTATCTAGGTTATACGAAACTGACCATTTAATAGTGAACAAATTTTCTGATTCAAATCAAGATTCAGGCAAAAATTTCATTAAAGTTAAAGAGTTGCATAGCAATGATCCAGGTTATGCAAACCTTTTAAAAAAGATAACCAATACTTTGGATCAAACTGACTTAGAATCGGTGAATGAAGAAATCAGGAACAATGCGCAACTGAACTTTATTAACGTTTTAGCTAATACAAATTTTGATTACCTTTCTGTTAAAAGCGAGCAACGTAACTCTCCCGAATGTAAAATCATTTATCAAAACCTTAAGGCTCAGATGAATGTCCCTAATTTTTGCATAAAGGATGGGTTAATTTATAAGTTCGTCGGAAGGAATCGACTAAAACGTATATTTTTACCAGATAATTTACTCGATTACGTTCTTCGATATTATCATGATTCCAAGTATGCTGCGCATAATTCAGTAATTAAAACATTCCGTGAAATTAGTAAAATATTTTACTACAAAAACCTCTATGCGAAAGTAAGGGACTACGTCAGAACCTGTAAAGTGTGCCAGGCTATAAGGCCATATACACGTAACGATAGGGTTCAGTTGAGTAGTTCCGTGCCGGAGTATACCCTACATACTTTGTACGTCGACTTTATCGGTCCTATTATTAGATCAAGTGAAGGTTTTAAATATATTTTTTCTGTTGTAGATGGATTTTCAAAATTTGCTTTCGCCTTTCCATGTAAAAGGCAGACCAGTGACGTTGCCATTTCACTGATACAGAAGATTTTCCTGCAAAACGGATATCCGACGGTTGTTGTAGCCGACAACGGACCAGCCTTTGCATCGATCAAGTGGAAAACCTTCTTATTTAATAATGGTATTAGAGCTGCCTACTGTTCGAGCTATACACCATCTTCAAACAAGAGCGAGTGCCTCAATCGACAGATAAAATATAATTTAGGATGCATTCTCAAAGAATATTCTGTACAACATAAAAATTGGTCTAAGTTTTTGAGTTTTGTAATTTTCAATTACAATAACTCCTACAAAAATACAATCGACTCAACACCAGCTGAAGTTTATTTTGGTAGAAAGTTAATGACGCCGTTTGTGATTATAAACGAATTAACTGAGTTAATCACGAGTTCTGCTAAACCATCACAAGCACATATACAAGATGCGTTAAAGATTGCTCACCAACAACGAGTCAACCAAACTTTAAATAAACCAACGCTGTCTAAATATAAAGTGGGTCAATTGGTCATGGTTAAAAACTTGGCCCCGAATATGAACAAGAATATCGCACCTAAATTCGCTTCAAAATTCAATGGACCGTACAAGATAATAAAGTTCACTACACCAACTTCAGTTAGGCTAAAAGCTCCAAAATCCAATAAGAAAACCTTCGGCATGTCGATATACAACATTCGGCCATACTATCTCAGAGGATATCAAGGGAATGGTAACGTTACTGCATCCTAATTAAACATCTAAATGTATTTGAATCTTCACGTCTAATCCACATTTGTAAGATTTTTCATTCATCTATTCATGTCATTCTTGTTTTAATATTCTCCAATTAGCATGTCGCTAATTTTTTTGGCCCCCTGGAGTGGAGAATAATTTTTTTTAATACTCCACTGTATAAAAATTTATTATTGATATTTTTTCATATTTTTATTATTCAAAGAATTTATATAATTATTGCCTTATGCTAGTTGAGAATTTGCATAGTTTCAACAGGCATTTGCTTAGATTAGAAATGACTTGCGTATATCCAAGCTTACTTCAATATTTCAGCACGTATTTAAAATCAGTTTGAATTAATACTTCTTTCAGTTCAGTTACAGAAGGTACTTCGCTCAGTCTAATTACCAAAAGTATTTCTCTCAGTAGAGTCACACAAAAAAATAGTTACAAAAATTAGTTGATTCACATCAATTAATTAGATGGTATTTAAAAATTTTATTTCTTCAATTTACAAGTTGAATATTTTTTTATGGATTGTGCTGAAATATCGAATGGGCGAATTAATGGTTTCTATCTGATTGTATCTAAGTATATTTTTTTTTGTATAATTTATTTAATTCACTATTCAAAAACTTGTGGTCTCTCAAACTTGTAACAATTCAATACACATTCAATACACACTTTTGGTGTACAATTTATATTTTATGTGAATATGCATTGACGTTTTCAATTTATATCTATATTGTTTGTATACGCTTGGTTTTTTTTTTGGCCGTGTATTTTTTCTTTACAGAAGCGTAATGTCTCTTTATATATACAAGTATGTATCTGAATTAAATTTGTAATCCATATTTATATTTTGCAAATCAGACATATTTGAACATATTTTTTTTTACTGTAGTTTTCTTTTACTATAATTCAATTTAGCACATATTCACGTAATCTTTATTTTAATAACTTGTACAACCAATGTTAGTGTTCTAAGGATAGTTGTACTATCGTGTATTACATTAGAAATTATTTATTTCAAATATATATTTTATTTTAAAATATATTTTTTTTGTTCCCGTTTTTGTACCTTTTATTTTTTTTTTTAGATTCGAATCACTTGTCGATAACTAAGACACTTACTGGATAGTAAAGATCTTACTACCTCTATATTATCTTTTTAAATGGGCCCAGCTTTTATTGAAAGACTTTCGGTTCAACGTGTTATTTTTTTTTATATTTACGTGTATGGCGTTAGGACCGATCGTTTTCTAATTTTCATAATTCCACATACAATACTCTGTTTTGGATTTTTTTTCTAAAGTACTGTATATTTAGTTTTCATTATTTTTTTTAAAAATACATCATAATAACTTTTTAATTAAAATTACTAAATTAATTTAACTTCATTACTTTATGAAAATAATTGATAATTCAATTATTTTCTATTCGGTGTTTAGTTTTTTTATAAAGTGTGGTATATTTTTACATACACACATAATTCAATTATTTTCTATAAAGTGTTTAGTTTCTTTTTAAAACTAAACACCGAATTTTTTTTAAAATTAAACTCTAATTAATTTTTTACATACACAATTTAAAAAGACAATAATGTTACAATTAGTTTACAAAAAATACATAGAGCTTGAGTAAACGTCTACTTTAAATAAAAACACGGTTTCTCCGTTACACGGTGTATATATATTTGGTTGGTAGATGTAATGTATTTATTGTTTTGTTGGTAGACATTCTTTGATAACTATCTATTCAACTAGTTGTAATAACAAGGGAATAATTAATTGAATTATTATTATGTGCAATGAGGATCAAATGAGATTTACGTTTTTGGGTTAATTGATGCAATAGTTAATAATATTAACTAAGGGATATAAACAATATTAATATTTTGCATATTAGTAAAATATAAGTACCTACACTATCCATGATTGAACTTGCAGGGTCGGAGGAACCAAAGTTTGCGAGCCCCCAAGTTCTTATGTCAACATTTCGTTTACAATTTTTATTATTCTGAATATTTAATACATATCGCATACTATCTTATAGTACTATGGGCCACAAAAGTAGCACTCATTTTTTAAATTTTGTTGGTTCATTCGGTATTTCGGAAAATGTTTCGAATAAAATTTGTTAGTGAATTTAACAAATTCAATTATTTTAACACTATTGGGTTTTTCATGTTACGACTGTGAGCTTTATATCTTGAAAACCGTTAATCGTATCGTATTTTAAGTAACACCATCGATTTCGCTAGATATAAATTAGCTTAAAACAATGTTTTTATAAAAATCAGGTAAACAAATTTTTCTCAAACTTTTGCTATTCCTTAGAAAAAATGCGAAAATAATTTTGCTATCGATTTCAATAAAAAATTATTTTTTAGATTAAATTTGGCCCAAAAAGTACGAAAATCAGACTCATTTTAACGTCCGACCAACACATTTCAAAGTTTTCGCATCTTAATTCATACAGTTTGAAATATCAGCACTATGGATCTGATATCCTAAAAACCGTTAATCGTATCGTATGTTAACCAACGCTGTTGATTTTGGAAGGCCAAAATTAGCTTAAAACGAAGTTCTTATCAAAATCGGGGAAATGAAAATTTTCCCCAATTTTTGCGATTTTTTAAGGGGTACCCATTGGAAAAGGTAGCGGGTCTTATCGATTTGTGTAGCAACGTTGTGGTCTTTCGAGAGTTTTCGTGCAATATCCACTGCACAATTTTGTAACGTATATCCACAAGATGTGATCTAATTAAATTTCTTCTTTCAAAAACAATACTTAATTAAAGGCATGAATAGTGCCGATTAAAATGTTGAATGTCCTTACTCACCATATTACTAAAATAGAAACTTTGAATAAATTATTTTTATATTTATATAAAAACTGATATAATATATTCTAATAATAAAAATAATCTTGTAAAAATAATTCACACTAAAATTTAATTTAATTGAACAACACATTTTCCAACTTGCAACATATATCAGTTGTATAAAAAATTTTTGACATAAAACTGTTCCTAAGTTTACATTAGGGTACAAGCAGGTAAGAAATATGTTCACATGTACAGTATGTCCTAATATTTTCTGTTACATGTGAACAAACGTTGGCTAATGTTATAGAAAATTAATCTTTTATAATATATTTATTTGGATTCTAATCAGTTGTATAGAACCTTATATTAGTCATTTGAAGCAAGTAAAACTTCATGCCCGCCCAACAATTGTTATTTAAAAAAATGCTCGACAGAATTTAAAAACAAAAAAGGATAGTGAAGATAAATATTTATTAAATATATTTTTGAAAAAAAAATCACGTTTTACCGTTTTGTTTTCGAAATATAAAAGTTTAAAATTAGTTTTTGTTTCAAAATTCCATTAATTAGTATATACGAATAGTGAATATATATATGTGTTGTATATGAATGTATATGTATTTGTCTATAATAAAAGCAAACCGGTTTTTTGTCCTGATTATATAAGACAGTGCTATAACTACTTTAAGATAACACTTCAAATTAAAATCGGGAGTGGCATCATATTTTAGCAGGCGGCCAAAGTTTACCCATTTTAAAGGAGGCGCCCTGTAGGTCTGTGATGGTACTACTTACACACAGAAAATTATCCATGTATCTTATCCATAGGATATACCGTCTGTTTTGGACAGGTGTGCCAATAGAGAATCAATGTTAAATATTATTTACTATATAACTACACAATGCTTCATAAAAGTAGTGCGGGTACTCTGTAGTAATCAGTGTGTGTGCGCATATGTAATGAATAATAATATTATAAATTAAGTGGGGATCACTAAATCCCCACTCTTAAATGACATCAAACCAACATCATTATACAAGCAGCCCAGATGTTTGTATGTATGTATATGGATGTATGGTTTTATAGTAAATATTTTATTTATTTATTTAACATTGATTCCCTATCAGAAATGAATTTGAAAACAGACAGTAAAATCTCCCGACTTTTCTGCTAACCCTCCCCAAAATCATACAATTTTATATAAAATAATATTTTGTAGAATCTAGTTCTAACCAAAAATAATGCGACACTGTAAGTGAACCATTCTGTATACATGTTACATTATACATACGAATGGTAGAAACATATTTTTGCTGATAAATCAAAATTTTCCTAATTTATAATAACAGTTGATATAACCTGGATTTTATCTTACTTATAACAATCCTTCGTATAGTCAAGTAATAGCTCGAGTTACATATCTACACCGTCACAATAGCACCTGTTTTGACTTTATTACACCATTATTATATGAACTTCCATTCTCATACTAATAATAATCATAATAATAATAATAATAATAATAATACTAATACTAATAATCTTTATTCAAGAACTACACTTTCTAACTAATATTCAGGACATTTTTCATCGTCCAAAAAAATTGGCAAGTAGTATGAGATAGAAATTGTCTTGCAAAAAATCTCAATGTCCAAACGAAAACAGTTGAAATTTTGTGGTTGTGTGTTCTTTAGCTAAAAAGTAAGGTCACGTTTGTGAATGGGCAAAATCGGTCTATCTGTTTTCCTGTACTCGTGGGGTTACGGAGTGAATCTATCTTTGAAACCTCAAGAGATAGAAGATAAATTTCCCAACAAAAAATGTCCCTTTTTTAATTTTATATCTTTTGCTAGTATTTCAGTTGAAACATCAGTAATTACTCATGATTACTTTCATAAGCATATTTATCTGTGCGTGTGAAAATAGTAAAATACATAGTTCATGAATTGATAATGATCTCAATATATATCGGATATGTAAGCAATTAACTCAGTTGGTACTTATTTTCAGTTGTTGTAAATCAAGTTGTCTATTAATTAACCTAGATACTTGAGCACGCTTATGTTCAACTTAAGATTTAATCCATTTATGTAATGTAATGAAAATCATTTTAATTATTCTAAAAAAAAAAACACGTGAAAATAACAACTAACTGAGTTAATTGCTTAAATACCCGGAATATCGTGAATTTATGTAAAAAAAGTTTATAAGAAAAGCTGCTTTAAAAAAAAAGGAACATTTTTGTCTTACGGTTTCAAATATGGGCAGTTTTGCATATTTTTCCCAAACATGGTCCGATTTTGCCCATTCACGAACTTTACCTCACTTTTAAGCTCTCGAACACAACACACTTTCAACACACACTTTCTTTTTGTTTTTGGTCATCGTGTCCACAGGCGGATGGACATGCAATATCTTCAAGCGTTACATTGTCGGGACTAAACTTAATATACCCTTGTATATTTACATCTACCGGGTGTAATACCTGTCTTATTATAATGTTATTATAATAATATTATATATATATATATATATATATATATATATATATATATATATATATATATATATATAATATGCCTTATGCCACTCCCACAGTTAAGACGAATTTAATGACATTTCATATGTTAAAATGTTAAAATCCATGAAGCCGTTTAGGCATTAAAGCATGCCAAATTAATAGACAAACATACACACATACATCCGAAAAAAAATTCCCTCTTTCGGGGGAAGTCCGGTAAAAAAGGGAATAAAACAAGAATGATTGTATGTTAATTACTGTTTTTATGATGCATTCTAAGGGATTTAATTTGAATCCTCTAGAAAAAACCAAACAAACTTTCAAGTATAATTTTAATATACCTAATTCGTCTACACAGTATGTCACTAACATTTTACTTTCCATAAAAGCAAAAACAAACCATAATATAACTAAGAAGTTGATAAATACCTTCAAGAACATACAATAGCATGTCTGTCATTAATTAATTTACTAAATTACAAGTATATGCATAATTTTAATGCTATTTAATAATATTATAAGCGTTTATATATAGCTAAAGAGAATTGCAATGTTTTCCATATACCGTATGTGTTGGAAAGCATTGCTAATAGAGAATCAGTGTTAAATATTATTTACTATAATAACTATACACAATAGTATGCTTAATAAAAAAATAAAAATAGTGGGGGTACTCTTTAGTGAGTCTGTAGTCGGTGTATGTTAGCTGGACTGTTTTGTACTGCATTAATATGTAATGAGAGTGGGTTAAATATGTTCATTGTCTTCTTAAGCTTAGCATTACTTCTAATAATTGAAAATTCTTTTTTGAATATCCCTTATTATTTGGATGTGGAATGTTTGAAAATAATTTATAGTATTCTATTAACGGTATAACATAAAACAACAATCCACAAAAATTAAAAGAAAAATAAAACCCCAAAAAGAAAAAAAAATAGAATTCCGACAAAAAAAAAAAGTTAAACCAACGGTTCGAATATTCCTCCATTATTTGCTAAACAATATCCGAATTTTCTAGCACTTGAGGAGAAATATTCGCACAATTGTCAACAATTCTATGCCTTAATTGTTGCAGATTTTCAGGCCTATACCGCGAATAGATCTGTGTTTGAGAAAACCCCACAAAAAAATGTCGTTAGGAGATAGATCTGGCAATCTGGCTGGCCACTTGAAAGTTCCAAAACCACTCATAAGACGTTCTTGGAAAGTTTGTTCCAGAAACAGCCTCACTATCATGGCATTGTGTGTAGGGCAACCATCTTGTTGGAACCGTACAGATTCCAGGTCTAAAATAGGAAGAGTTCTAACAGTTGGCAAAATATTATTTCGTAAGAAATTCAAATATTTTTGAGAATCTAAAGATCCGTCAATGAAGAATGGTACTATAAAATATGGTCACCCAATATTACAGTCCAGACATTTAGTTTTAGTATGTATGTGTATGTATGGTTTTATAGAAAATATTTTATTTATTTATTTAACATTAATTCTCTATTGGAAATGCTTTTGAAAACGGTCTGTATATAGGTATACTTCTAAAGTTTGTTATAGTGGCAAAATAATATTTTTAAAGAGGTTATACATTATACTCCTCAACTGAAGAATATATATATGATCGCGCTCTTCAGGAATAATTTATTATATTAATGTATAGCGACGTGTGCTTATACATTCTTGATAATAAGCAATTTAAGAAAGGTGTAGTTTGTCATAGTTTCGTGGTTTTTACACAAAGCTAAGTGTCTCCATCAATAAAAGCAATTTAACCTCAGAAAATACATACGCTTATAGAGAAAACATATAGACACCATATACAAAGAGATACTTACTCATGTTCGTATACACTCGACGAAGTGAGTATCGTAGCGCATGTCTTAGCTAATGTTATGTATTTGTATTGGTAACATCAATCTTTGATATTTTGGTACGATTTGTATCGAAAAATTGATGAATGTCTATAAAATGTGTCACAACAAATAACTTAATTTTTTTATTCAATAAATAAACGCATTATATTTTTTTCTATTTCGTTAATTAATTAAAACGCCATTTATGAAAGTGAAATACATGCGAAATATAAATAAAGAATTAAAATGAATTTTACAAATGACGATTTACACCTTCTTGCTAACAAAATCCGATTTATTTATTGAACTTCAGTGGTTGCCATTAATTTCACAAGTCACCACACAATTTGCGAATTGCTAGTATACAAGTTTATACCGACAGTACATACTCGGCAGTACATACTCAATGTACTCACAACGCTGGGTCTGTCTCGTGTCGACTCGGCTCGACTCGTCAACACTCCATTAATAGTCGGTTTCTTGACACGAGTCATAGGAAGCGAGTGGCGAGTTCAAGCAGTCTCAGTACACTCTCGTGTACGTTCGATTCAACTTACAACTGTCATTTTTCAATATTCAACTATGAACCCATTTAATTGTACCCATCTTAATCTTACTAGTATAACACGAAAATAAATAAAAATTGAATACATTTATGAATATTTTTTTATTCGTATAGTATCATATATAGTGTCATAACATTTAATTTAAAAAAATGTAGCTTTTTAAGTATACCAACGTAATTTTATTTCTACAACTTTACTTATCACAAACTTTTCTCGTGCACTTTTCTATTTTACATATTTTAGAGATATTTCACTTGGTTCTAATTCACTTTTTTACGCATATTTTATCAAAAAACTTAACAACCCGATGGTAATTCTCCCAAAGTTTTAAGGAAAAATATTTCTAGGAATTGAGGAAAGTTTGCGTCGAATTTCAGAACAACCGTGGCTATATTGAGAGAGTTCGAAGTAAAAACAGTCGGAATCGTGCATTTTATTTCATCATGTTTATGAAGATGCATGTTAAATTTCTCCAACTTAAATAACGATTTTCTCAAAAACGCCATGGTAATAAATTTTCAAAAAAATTAAACTGATTTCTGCGGATTCATTTTACTAATAATGTGAATTTCGTGAAATTCTTGACAACCTAATTATTGTTTGGAGATACCATAATGTCAACGCATAATATTTACAAAAAAAAAATTTATTCAATTTATTTTCAATTAATAACATCGTAATAAAGTTTACTTCTTGAAATAAAATGTATGCATAATAAAAACTTTTAAACAAAAAATTGAACCATCGAGAAAAGAAAGGAACTGAAAAGCAAAAAATAAAAATGAACCGTTTTAGTCTAAGTCAACGTAAATACCTAAATAATTTTGAGTCGGCGCCAAATATTTACTTTTAACCGAAAATCACATTCACCCTTCGCCCATTTTGATGGAAATTTTTTTGCGCCGACTCAAAATTATTTAGGTATTTACATTGACTTAGACTAAGAAGGTTCATTTTTATTTTTTGCTTTTTTTTTTAAGTTTTTATTTTTCACTTTTCAGTGCCTTTCTTTTTTCGTACATGTTATAGTGTCATTAGAACTACATAAGTGTGCCAAGTTTCAACAGAATCGGTTCACAGATGACAATTCAGTGGGTGAATAATCCATTTTTGCCTATTTTTCTACCCTTATGGACGAAATTTTTTTTTCAAATTTTATGGTACCAACTTCGAAGTATACCCTATCCAATAAAAAAGGAATTATTGAAATCGGACTACTCTGTAAAAATTTATGCGTGGTCATACATAATATATATATATATATATATATATATATATATATATATATATATATATATATATATATATAACGATATTGAGTGCTTTCAAAGTGTTTACATCCAGACAACATACAGCGATTATAATATTTGTACTTTAGTGGAAGCGCTGGGAAGTCTTATTTTTTTTATTATTTTTTTGTGGCTAAAATTTGAATTTTCAAATTTATATGGGACCAACTTTGATGAATTCCCTACCCAACAAAAAAATAATTATCAAAATCGGACTAGTCTGTAAAATGTTATGCCTGATCATACATTTAAAAAAAATATATAGGTTGAATTGAGTACCTCCTTCTAAAAAATGAATTAGTTTTGCTACAACTCTTAAGTTAACTTTTACAGATCTACGGAACAAGACATAATTAGTGATTCATAATTTTGTAATGTTACATGAAAAATGTTATTATTACATTTTTATTATAATAAGGTGTTGTTGTATATAATGTAAATGAACTTTCACATTGAAATATTCAATGTTTTGTTAATAATAAGAACATTGAACGAAAATATAACGAAGTACATGATGATGATGATGATGATGGTAACTACATTTGAAATTATTTTCAAATACAAATTTAATTTCCATCATAAAAACGATGAAATGTGTCAAAGGGGTCTGTCTCTTCTTGTTCTTCTTTCTATATATTCCATATTTTATGTTTGTATGGATGGCTATGGAAGGTGTATCACATAAAGAGATAGATGAAGATGGAGATGGATATGGTATGTATATATTATGTATGTAACTTTTAAATAAAAAAGATGAAACATATTTCACTCGAGTGTGTTAATATGGTTTTTAAATGGAACACAGAATGAAATGTTTATTACATGAGAAATCTAATGTTTTTGTAGGAGTATGAAATGTATGTGTAGCTGGGTGTGTGTGTGTGTGTATTTGTGTGTATATTATGTCAAAAAATATATAATTTAGAGTACCGTTTCACAAAAATACATAGTGTAGTAACATCGTCGGAGTATCCGTCATAGGCCCCGAGCCTATTTTAGCCTAATTTTAAGGACTGTGTGTAAACAGGTGATCAAATGTTAAACACCGTGATCACTGGGGAAAAGTACCGCGGCAAGAGCTCGGGAAAATACTGCTTCAGAGTGCAACTAAGAACGCTATCTCTCGATGCACTGAGGCTGAACAGGATGCAACTGAGGAGAGTTGCCGGATTCATTACCGGGCATTATCCCCTACGGAGGCATCTTCACACAATGGGACTCCATAACGGGTCCATTATGTGCAGATTATGTGGTGAAGAGGAAGCGAATCTCGTCGGCACATTATCTTTGACTGCGAACCTCTAGGTTGTAGATAAGCAAGCTCCTGGCGATTGCCAATATATGGCAGAAGCGAATCTCGTCGGAAGTAGAAGAGAGAGCACAATGGACCATAAGGTCGAAGTGCTATACTTTTTAGACCTCAGAATGTATCTATCTATCTATCTAACATCGTTTTAGTAACCGTTCAAGTGTTCGAGCTATTAAAGGCACTCTCGGAACTGGGAGGTTGCTGATTCGATCCCATTTACGGCAGTTTGTCAATTAAATTAATTTTAAAAATAATTTAATTAATGGGAGGCTGTTAATTGACTAACCTGTCGATGTGTGGAAAACAACGAAAGTAACCGGTTTTAAAGAAAAGTTTTCTGCAGTTTCGTTTCACGGCTGCAGCCGACTATGATAGGAAGTATGCCGATATTCATCTGGAGTTCATGAAGGAAACTGCAGAAAACCTTCTCAAGCATTTCCGGTTACTTAATTCTTGTCCATACGCCGACAGTTTAGTCAATTAACCGCCCCTTTCTTTTTTTCTCTTAATAATTCGAATCCCGACAAACTGCCAATGTCGGGATTCCAACCCATAACCTCCCAGTTTCCAAGCAGGCATACTGCGCAGACATAACGCCTTAGACCACTTGGCCACTTGGACTGGTGGTCGGGTCTATTAATATATAAAATATAAACTTTCAACCGAAGCATTTTTTCATCAGCACAAATCAGATATAAAATTTGGAATTATGAGCACTAACTACTCTTGTGGCTCGTACATTATATCAAAGTGCCTTTTTCCTACAATGCATAACAAAGACCTACTATTTAAAGACCTACGTATCCCTTTCAGTATATGCTCTTCGTGTTGTCCGATATTTTATCTTCATCTTTTTCTATAAAAATCCTAAATTACATCATAATAAAATGGGTGTTGTAAAAACTCCATTATAATAATAATCGTAAAAACTTGACAGAAGGATAAATGGTTCAAAGTCACAAAGAAAATGTCCAGATTATTCAATTCGTCTTTCATGAAAATATTTGATGATATTATTCATAAGGCAGACACAAGTGTGGTCAATGTTATTAAAAGTTAGGGTTGAGATTCAATTTTTACAACATGTTTGGTGTTTATCAACAGTAAAGGGGTTATTATTACGAAGCTGTTTTCATTTGACCGGTATTTCTTCAAATATTTTGGATAACTCAAGATTACAAATTTATAAATTTGATATATATTGATTTAAATATACTATAATATGATCATAGTATATAAATCAAATCTTCTAAACGATTTTAAGATCCAGTTCCCTCGAATAAAGGCTGTTATACTCTGAAATACATCAAAATATCCCCGTAATAAATCTACGTGTATATCCTACCAATGAAATTGCAACAAAAATTTGTTTGCTGAAAAAACAAGTATCAAATACCTCGTAATCTACTACGTGAAAATAAGAACTAACTGAGTTATTTGATAAAATACTCGGTATATATTGAATTTATAAAAAAAAATTTCAAACAAAAGTTGTTTGAAATATTTTTTGTCTTTAAATTTTTGTTCTTTTTCTTACGGTTTCAAAAATACGCAGTTTTGCCCATTTGTCCAAACCAAATTTGAACACATACACATACATACGAAATTTCGGCTTGCTATCTCTTTTCGTTTGTGAGTTATCGTGTTTACGAACGGACAGATGGACGAATTGGGTCATATTATGAATACCTGGTGCCAAAATTTTTTTCTGCTATCAATATTTTCAACCGTTACAAAGTCGGATCTAAACTTATATATCGGATATAAAAAAATGAACATAATTTCAACAAAACGATAAGATTCCAACAAAAAGAATGTGAGCTTTTATTTTCTTACTTCAAAAAGGCAATGACTTTGAAGTTGCCAACGACAAAGCATCTAACAAAAAAACAGGACAAAAACACACATAGATTACAAGAAAATGTAATGTATATTATGTTGATTACATCGATATGTATCGTGAGAAATATTTGTGATAATTTGTATTTGAAGAATATAAATTACTTAAAAAATTAATCAAGAATATTCTTTGTTTACGGATTTTTAATAAACTCTTTTCTTGAATAGATATCGATTGTCAAATAGTAATACTGCTACGTATCCGCCTGAAGAAGGGACCAGGGCGGAAATCTATGGTGAGAGACCTAAAGCAAATAAAAGCCTCAACTAGGGGAAATATGCCACGGTCTTTCAAGCAGAAGTCTACGCCATACTGGTTTACGTCCATGAGAACCTACATAGAGGCTCAGACAGTCAAGCTGCTATAAAAGCCTTGCCTGGAACTGAAGTCACCTCAGAGGTAGTTAAGCATTGTTTGGAGGAACTGCTGAAGATGGCAAAACGGAACAATGTTAAATTGATCTGGGTGCCTGGTCACAGTGATTTCGAAGGAGACGAAAAAGCAGATACCTTAGCAAAGAAGGGAGTCGGAATACCCTTTACTGGCGCAGGGCCTATCTTAGGAATTCCAAGGACTACATGTAAACAGATGGTCAATGAGTGGTTAAATGCTAAACACCGTGATCACTGGGAAAAAGTACCGCGGCAAGAGCTCGGGAAGGTACTACTTCAGAGTGCAACCAAGAGGCTATCTCTCGATGCATTGAAGCTGAGCAGGATGCAACTTCGGAGGGTTACTGGATTCAATACCGGGCATTATCCCCTGCGGAAGCATCTGCACACAATGGGATTCCATAACGGGTTCATTGTGCGCAGATTGTGTGGCGAGGAGGAAGAAACATCCAACCACATTATCTTTGACTGCAAACCTCTAGGTTACAGCAGATACAGGATATTCGGTGCATCTCACCCCGAATATATGAACCTTCAGGAAGACCTGATAAGCAAGCTCCTGGCTATTGCCATCATATGGGAGAAGCGAATCTCGTTTGACAGAAGTAGAAAGGAGAGCACAATGGACCATGAGGCCGTAGTGTAATACTTTTTAGATCCCAAGATATATCTATCTATCTATCTACGTATCCACATTCTTCTTTCAAATTGAACGTTTCTCAAAGATATATTGATGGTTTTTCAAATAATAACATTAAAAGTTCACGTTCGTACTTGCCATACCAAAAAATAAATCATGATCGTAAAGAAAACTTCATTATTAAAAAATATCTTATTTTTCAAAAAAATGAACATGCAAAATAAAAACACAAAAACGTAATATCTTTTTTATCAGAAGTCGCGCAATAATAAACACGAAACCAAAAAGATATTAAATATTATACGTGAACTACATTAAATGTTGTTGTTATGAGGGAAACTTGAGTATATAAAAAGATGATACGATGTTGCTCTCCCACAGATTTATTTATGTTGTGTTCTCTTAGTGAAATTGTGCATGTCAATGCATCCGCTCAGTGTAGTTTCATCTGTTTCTACTATCTATCTATTAAACTATCTATCTATTTCATGAAGAGGAGTATCTTACTATGCTTTTACCGAATCTGTTAATCTTTCACGATGAGATTGAATGTTATTCATGAAATGGTCAAACACCCCAAAAGTGTGCACCTCATGAAGCGGTTAATATATCTTGAACATATGTGGAAGGTCAATTGACTAAACTGTCGGCGTATGGACAAGAACGAAGTAACCGACTATGCTTGTGAAGGTTTTCTGTAGTTTCCTTCACGAACTCCAGATGAGTATCGGCATAGTTCCTATCAAAGTCGGGTGCAGCCGCATATACTACCAATTTCTAGGCTAATTGAAAATAGCCAAGTAGTTTTTTAGACATTTAAAATTAACAACCTGTATTTTGAAAACGACGTTTGAAAACATGCAAGTTCATGTGAACTTTTATTTTTATTTTTGGGAGATATATCCTCTATTCAATTTTCCGGATTAAAATTTGAGCACCCTGTATAATAAAACATACGAATATAAGCATGTAGACCAGCCAAGCGCTTGTAAAGGCGTTGTATGTACTTGGACCTAGGAGATTATGGTTTCGAATCCCGACATCGGGAGTTTGTCAATTATTAAGAAAAAAAAGGCGGCGGTTAATTGACTAAACCGACTATGCTTGTGAAGGTTTTCTGCAGTTTCCTTCTCGAACTCTAGATGAATATCGGCATAGTTTCTATAAAAAGTCGGCTACAGCCACAAATCCCACCAAATCCTAGTCTACACACAAAATTCCTCCAAATCCTCCAATTGTCAAATTCTTCCAATTGTCCTCCAACTACATCCTCACATTCTTAGACATCACAATGGACCTTACGGTCGAAGTGTCTCCCGTCCAAGACATCCTCTACAGTCTATCTAGCTATTTTAAATCATTAACTTCCCAGTATAAGGATCAGTTAGTTCGAAAATCGAAAACGCAATTTTCATCATATCTTTATGTTTTGCGGTCACCAAAGTCTAGTGGCGTGTGTACGTTCGTAAGCCGTGGAGAGTTTTTCACACACGAAATCTCGAGAACAAAAAATGTTATCGACTTGAGGCGTCAATCAAAGAGTATTAACGACAAAATTATCTGTTGTTTTTTTGTCGACATATATAGAATATACCAAAAATATTGCTATTAATATCGTAGAATTATACAATTTTTATTATTTTTTTTACATTAATAAAACAAGTTAAAAATAACAGAAAAACCTATGTTTTAATGGAAATAAAATTCGAATCAAAATTTTTTTAACGAAAAAAATAAATACAAAATTCTGGGAAATTGATCGTGTGGATCTTGTGGTTCGCAGTTAGATCTGTAATAGTGCTTGTTTTATATAGTTATTTCAATTTTCTATAGTTATTTTCCGTATTTAAGGGAGTGCCAGCATAAAATCACTTTTCGACAGATTTTGCTTATGTTTTTTTTTCATAGGCTATAAATAATGTTTTCTAATTAATCCCGAAGTTTCAGAATTTTTGACCGTTTAGAACGCGAGATAATTAATAACAAAGTAATCAATCTCTCCCTCATTAGAAGCATGTAAAACTTCATACCCGCCCTATTATCTGTTGTATTGAGAAAAAAAAACTCGACATAAATTTAAAAAAAAAACGCGTTTTACCATTTTGTTTTCGAAATATGATAATTTAAAATTGTTTTTCTTTCAAAATAACATTAATTTGGGAATAAATATATGTTTGTGTTGTGTATGCGTGAATATGTATTTGTTCTATAATAAAATCAAGCCGGGTTTTTGTCCTGATTATACAAGACAGCACTGAAACTACCTTAAAGCTGTAAAGCTATGTTACAAACAATAGCAACAGCATCACAGCAAACGTAACCGACAAAAGTCTGTAATCTGTAGATTTTTTATAAAACCCAATCTGTATTTACTACTTCTCACGTGAGTTTGTTCGACAAGGAATTTCATAACGTATAAGTGAATCCAAGAGAGAAAAGAAAGAAGTAGAGAGAGAGAGAAATATTCGATGGCTTAAAACAACGAATAGTAATGTTCATGAAGAATAGATAAATATTCTTCATGGTAATGTCAAAGAATGCATATATGTATTCTTTGGTTATCTATCTACCTCGTCCATAGTCGGGGTCGGCGCGCATGAAATTTAAAATTATTTGCTTTTGTTTATCAGCCACATTCATGTTGAAAAATTTAAAAATTAAACAATCAAAGCAAAGCTGTTTATTTTTACACGGATGCTAATGTCAAACACTACTATATTCATAGAGATAACTACTATATATTATCTATGATCCAAATCATCTCACGCAGTAATTTCGTATTTTCACTACAACCTTACAGATGCAGGCGAATAAACTCACGTGAGATGAAAATGCGAGAAGTGAACAATCTCACTTAAAATACAGAATCGGGTACCAGATGTATGCATATGCATGTAATAGAACCAAATGTAATTATAATTTTTTTTTTTTTTGTTGTTCTTTGCATTTATTTGGATTTTTAGTTAACATGAACTTTTTAAAATTTGCATTTGATTCATGTGTGTATACGAGAATTTTTGAATGGTGATTTTTCATTGAAAAAAATATCCATTGGTTCGCGTTTGGATATATATACACGGTGTCCAAAAAGTATGAACAAAAAGTATGGCATAATAAATCGTTTTAGTGGTTCTAACTAATAATTTTCAAATGATAACCCCTGGTAGTTTTTCCCGAGAAATCGAATGCGCTAATCAGATTTCGGGTCCAATAGACCCATACGGGCGAACGCCCATAAGAAAAACTTTTCCTACAAAAGATACGTATTTTTTTCCGTAGAATACGAATGTGCAATAAAACATATCGGTTTTGATTTAAGATTTCAAAGTTAGATCCTGCTTTGCCCATCGGTCCCGAAATCTGATTAGCGCTTTCAATTCCTCAAAATTACTAGGTGTTACCGTTTGAATATTTTTAGTTAGAACCACCTTAAACAATTTATTATGCCGTGTCCATAATTTTTGGACACCGTGTATATGGATGGATATAGACGGAGTTTGTGTGTAGAGATTTTGTGGCTTCAAACTCGATTTTTAACGTTTTTTTAAAATCATACAATATGATTTTGGTGTTAAATTTTAGGATGCGGCCGTACTTGTTTTTAAATATCATCAAAATGAATAGTGAAATAATATGGTATCCGACGATGCGTTGTTGTTTCACAATGTTTCACCTCAAAATGATTTTTAAAATTTACTAACAAAGAAAACATGTTCAATCAATTATTGTCTGTTTTTGATACAACAACTAATAACGGAGTTAATTTTTTTAATTACTCTTTATGAACTGTTGATTTTAGTTTTAACATACACAAATTAGATATACAGGATGTCTGAAAAATACCGAATTAGCATAATACTTCGCCTTTTACCCAGGCTATCTGACGGTGATTTTAGTACGTTAATTTTGTACTAGGGCGGTTTGGACACTTTCTCTCATGTTGTCCACACATCTTCAGAGCAGTAATGTTTCGCTATTTTCAGTAGTTAAATCTTTATTTCTGTATATATATGTTGGCAAAATAGTATCTTTTCATGGTCAGAACACCATTGAAATTCAAAAGAGAATAATGCACGCTTGGAGAAAATGTCGGTCTATGAAGGAAATTTTTAAAAGTAAATTGCACATTTTTTAATAAAAAAAAAATGGTTGGAATGCGTGCAAACTTCAACCCTGACCATTTCAAACTACAAAAAACTTGCCAAAGAAGTATGGAAAGGTCCATGCTAAATTACAGGCTAACTAATAGGATTATATCTAACACTATTCGATCAATAACAAGTTAAAGATGTAACTATCTGTATTAAAATTTTAAAGTGAAAATGGGCTGGGCATGTCATAAGGCTAAACGATGATCGATGAACGACTAGATGTACATCATGGATACCATTCAATCTATCACGTAAAAGAGGTCGATCACCAACTTGATGGAGCGATGAAATTGCTAGGTTTACAGGCGATCTGTGGAGCAGAACAGCTAGAAATAGAGAAGTATGAAATGCACTAGGGGAGGCCTATGCCTAAGGGGCTAAATGAGGCTATTAATCTAATTTAATATAATATGGCGGTGACGTTTGATTTGGCTTCGACCATTATCTTCAAGGTCAAACATGCCCATTTTTGACCTACCAAGCTAACACAACCACAGGTAAATTATTTTCAACAGTTTATAATATTTGGCGAATACTTACGCCGGTTAAGCTCTGACGAAGAATAAAACCGTTCGTAAACATTTGTTTTTCTAAATATTAGATTATCAAATGATAACTAATGAGAACTCTAGGTTTTTGAAATAAAATTTCAAATTCGTGCCTATACCTAGATCAGTTTTTGTATTATAAATTGGTATTTCGACTACAAAGTAGTCATCATCAGTATAAATTAGCTAGTCATCATTTACTCTTTGACAATTTGAAATGGATAGAAAACCGAAATCAATAGACAAAAATAAAAATAAATAAAAAATTAAAAAAAATAAATTAAAATAAAATAAATTTTATTGAAATTACTTTTGTTAAAATTACTTTCATTCAATTTACTCTGGTTAAAATTACTCTTATTAGAATTACTCTTATATTGTCTCAGGATATGTTAAACGTTGCTCATTTGGTGACAGTTTCACGAACAGTTTCTATTTATTCCAATTCTGCATGCCCGACTGTTGGAACCATGAAAAACCATAATATAACGAAAGTGAGAACGGCTCACATTTTTCATTGAAATGTTTGAGCTGAATTGACGGCTACACTATTCAGTTTAGGAAAAAAACTTTCAAACAAAAAATTTTCATTAAAGAAACGGATTTTTTTCTTAAATTTTTCTTTTATTTCTCATGGTTTTAGAGATGGATATTTTCCTCTTTAGTCACATTTTACCAAAATTTTTTCTACGACTTATATGCTAATCCGTTACAAAGTTAGAACTAAACTTACACTACTCTTATTTTACTCGTATTTTACAAAAACTTATTGTTAATTTTGTTCATAAAATATACCCTTGTTTGTTAATAATATTGTTTCGGTAGTTTATAATACCCTCATCACAATTTGTATCCTAACATTTAAATAATATACATAACTTTTTTTCTAATACAAGCTTCTATTTAATGAACTCAAATGTCAAAAATAAAATTCTTTTATCGCGTCACCCATATGTCAAAGTAAATAAAAGCTTGGGGTGAACATTTAAAACTTGAGAGTCCCTTTTATTGGGGAAAAAAATTTTATTTTCTTGCTATACAAACAAAATTATAAAATTGTCTACTTTTTAGACTATTAGAGCAGGATGGAATTACGTTTGAAAAATGTGAGAACCGAATTCTATCAATTGATACAAGCTCGGAAAAATTTATAGATCAATATTTTGAATGTCCCCAGAAACATTGTATGTTAGATAGATAAATAGATTGTAGAAGCTGCCCTGGTTACTTTGTTTCTGTCCATACGCCGACAATTTAGTCAATTAACCACCCCTTATTTTTTATTTGTTAATTTTTATCTCTTTCCATTTCCCCCACGTGTTGTGGAGTCATTCTAGTGACAATAGATAGTTTTATTTCTGACCAAAGGAATGATAGGTTGCCGAATAAAGAACAAACAAAAAATTAATAAAACAATTCACAATAACAACTGACTGAGCTAATTGCTTAAATACCCGCTAAGAGAAATTACAGATGTTTGAGCTGATATTGCAAAACTAATCAATATATGGGTAAAAGTTTCAAGCATAAGTTGTTTATTATAAAAATATGAAATATTTTTATGAAAATATTTCTTCTATCTCTTACGGGTGGATATTCTCCAAAGATGTCCCCCTCACAGTAAGGGGGAGTTGTCCATTCACGAATATTTTTTACTTATTACGTCCTTTTGTTTTCGAGTTATTGTGTTTATGGATGAAAGACAGGCGGACAAGCGTAACTTTTTTTTCACAATCGATACCTCGAAAGCTAAGTGTGATATCGGAAAATTTAATGTTTACTTTCGATTTTTCTCGGTGAATTATAAAAGAATTCGTAATCCAATCGTACCGCCCAGGTAACCATAGAACCGCAACCGTACAATATATGTAAAAACAAATTTTCTCAAGTGATATCTCGAAAACCAAATGAGATTTCGTTTATTGATGACATTTTTATTTAAATGCTCTAAAAAGAAGAAAATAAACTTTAAATTGAATCAGAAAAGAGAAACAGAAAAAATGATAAGAAACTTAATTATAGAAAAACTAATTTTCTACAACTTATGTGTTTTTTTATTTTTTCAATACTAAGCGAGATATACCAAATTTTGAGTTTCCCCTTCCCTCTAAACCTTCCTTTCCCCTTGTAGATTCTTGTCATTCTTACCATAAAAATGCATTGTCATCGTAGCTGAACCAAAATGTAAAAATTCAACTCCGTAGAATAAGAGGAAGTGGTTCTAATTCAGCTTGCAATATTTGACCCGAACATACATACATACATCCATACATACATTGCAAGTTAAATAAAAGTTTGTAAAAAATGGCTTGAGTTGTACAAAAATTGAAATAATGTTTTTACTATTTGTGTGAAAATAACGATTGTTTATGTTTCGAATGTTAATATATCTCAATGAAGTATATTTTCTTCTTTTTCTTTCTTGTATATTTTCCCGTTTTTATTTCTTAACAAAACTTATAGACATGAATAGTCTCCCCCAGCATGAATTCAATGTGATTGTTAGATGGTAGCTAAAGAGAAAACTGTTGATAGGTATTTATGGTGTTCAATGTAATCTATCGAAGAACTTCGTTTCTGGTTCAGCTAAAATTATTAGTTTGCTAAGAGAACTGACTCTAGAATTGATACCAAAATAAAATTGCCAATATTAAAAAGCCTCCCTTGCGTGAGTCAACAATACCTGACAAGTTTAGAGTTGTTGAGGCTGTTATACCATAAATGGGAACTAAAATCCAAATAAAATTTCAAATTCGCCCCAATACCTAGATCAGTTTTTGTATTATAAATACGTATTTCGATTACAAAGTAGCCATCTTCAGTTTAAATTAGCTAGTCGTAATTTACTCTCTATTTTCTATCTTTTTCTAATTGTCAAAGAGTAAATTACGACTAGCTAGTTTATACTGATGATGACTACTTTGTAGCCGATATATCTATTTCAAAAACTTAGAGTTCTCATGAATTATCATTTGATAATCTAATATTTAAAATCAAAATGATACTGAGATGGTATCGGTGTTATGTAAGGTATCGGTATCTTACATAATGTATTATGTAGTGTAAAAGCACTGATTCACTTTTAGTAGATTCACTTTTAGCTTTTACCTCGTTTCTGCCGAAAACCTTAAGTTTGGTGCTTAATTTGTGTGGATTGGGACATATCAACAACATAATTGGTCCTCCAACGACAACATTTTTTCTTGTATATTATTGATGTTAGGATAAAGTATTGATGCTAGGCTTTACTATATCAGAAACAATTATATATTAGTGGCTAAGTTAAACTGTTTTAGAACGGTAGATAACTTCTCGTCAACCGTAAAAATTTCACGAATTTTAAAATGATTTTTATTTAACTTTTCAGTATATATGACACAATTTAGACATTTTTCTTTTACAGACACAGTACGTGATTATTTGACCACAAATATGATGAGCATATGCAACCTTTGACTTAATCAATACGCGTAATCCATATTTATAACTAATAGTATGAACACCAATTTCCATGTTTCAAACTTAAAAAAGTAAAGGGATCCCCGTCCAAACTCTCAATCCCTATTTCTCCTGCATGATAATTGATTTTCTTTGGAACGTTAAAGCCCGCATTTCTTTATTTTTATCAAATAGCCTTGAAACGAATTTTTAAGAAGCTAAAATTGCTGTTACACGACAAGCAGGATTATTAATATTTTCAAACAAATACAATCATTATAAAATTCTAGTTTTTCAAAAATTTGGTGTAATATCAATATTGGTTTTTTTTTGTCTGGGCACATAAAAATGAGCCCAGAGGACTGACAATGCAGGATAATATTGTTGTTTTACAACTTGAAATGTCGAATCAAAATAATTTTTTAGTTCCGATTACGTTTATTTATACGAATGAGACGAGTATACTTATGATGTCACGAAAGGGTGAGATATATACATCCCGGTCGAACAACTTCTGTTTTACACAATTTCCTTTCGTAAGGGGTTTATATTTTGAAAGGGTATATTTAAAGAAAATAAAAGTTAACAACTAATAAAAATAATGGGTGTAGTTACTACAATTTAAAATCACAATTTTAAGGTCAGGTTTATTATTTGTTAACATAGTGTGGTTTTCACATCTACTGAATAAACTGATCCTTATTTTAACATATACTGAATTTCACATTAAAGTATTTTAACATTTATTAATAATATATCATATTAATACCATTATATTAAGTATTTATAATTTCAAAACAGAGAAAATTGATAAATCACTGAATTTGTGTAAGCAAGATATCTTGATTTAACTGTTTAAGGATTAGTTTTAAGTCTAGTTTGAACGAAACAAACAAAATGAAAGATTAATCCAGCGAAAATTAAAACTTGTGTAATCGGGATAGTTCATAGCTACGCATTACATACACAAATAAATAATAAATACAGGAATTTCTAAATATTAGAATATCAAATGATAATTAATGAGAACTCAGGATTTTCACCTCAGGAACAGAGGTTTTTGAAATAACGTTTCAAATTTGCCCCTAGATCAGTTTTTATATTATAACTGAAACCGTGAAACTGTCACCAAAATGGCAACGAATAACATATCCTGAGACAATACAAGAGTAATTTTAATCAGAGTGATGTTAAAAAGAGTAAATTTGAATGAAAGCAATTTTAACAAGAGTAATTTTAATAAAATATATTATATTTTAATTTATTTTGTTTAATTTTATTTATTTAGTTTTATTTATGTCTACTGTTTTCGATTTTCTATCTATTTCTAATTGTCAAAGAGTAAATTATGATTAGCTAATTTATACTGAAGATGACTACTTTGTAGTCGAAATACGTATTTATAATACAAAAACTGATCTAGGTATTGGGGCGAATTTGAAATTTTATTTACAGGAATTTCTGTATAGACATGATTAACATAAAAAGTGTGAGAATTACTTTTTATGTTTTTGAGCGATTGCTTTTTCGTGCATATAAGTAGATTTAACGTGTAGGATCGATAGTATTAATCGAAATATTCTTTTACAAAATATGATTCGGTAATCTTTTGTTTGTGAGAAACGAGAAATAGTTTCATAAAATATTTGTATCTTGCAAACCAGTGCCAAAAAATAATGCACTATATTTCCACAAATGCCCAGTTAAAATAGCTTTTAGCCGTTGTTAGTCCTCCTCTATCTCTGCTAGGGGCGTAGGCTGTTGGATCACACCAAGATATCCTAGTATATTAGATCTGAAACCTAACTCATTTATTGAATATTGAATAATCAATAAATGAGTAGTTGGTAGTTACAAGGTCACTCCGGGAAACATGTACAGTACTCATTGGTATCTAAGTATTGGAGAAATATAAGATTTAGAATCGAGTACATTGCAAGGTCATTTTTTATACTTGAGAATGGAAAATCCTGTTTTTATGCGACCTATTTCGTTAATGGTTTGATTCCATGATTTGAATATTATATGGAGATACATCATGTGTGTAATATTCTTGAATGTCTTGTATCAAAAACTGTCTAAAAGGCATGGAAAGATATCTTATTTCGTATAGGGGTGCATAATATATTTTAACACGACATACCCACAGGAATAATGCTTTTCCCTATTCACTTTCAGGAAAAACATACACCTTTAATGGGTTCGGATTTAACAAAAATTATTATTTTAAGTATGTATTTTTATGGGTATTCGTATTGAAATAGAATAGGATTGTTTCGTTAGTGTTTATAATGCATATGCACCGTTTGATTTTTCAACGGATAACATTCTCGTATTTACATAAACATTTTAAAATGGATTACTCATTATGTATAACTCATACATTCAATAGCAGTTTATTCTCAAAAAATAAAAATAAACCAGAACACGAATGTTATATTTTATCAAGCTCTCGTTTGATAACAGGTTCTATTCCCATTAGGATACCATACTCGACTTATATTAGATATATATTTAATATACGAGTATTTGGACTAAAACATATTTAAGGACTGTTGGAATGAATTTATTCTACGTTTTTCTCTATACACGTAACATACACATACACACACACACACACACACACACACAAACATACACACAACATAAGAACAAATATAGATAAAATAAAAATATAAAGCAAAAAAGTAGTATCGTTTTCAGAACTAAACAAAAGTTTTGTAGATTTGTCGTTCGTAACTGTTGTTTTTCAGTGAGTGATTTTATTTTCAGATAACTTTGTATTTTGAGTTCTTCTGACAGAACGGACATTAAGAGAAAAGAAAGAAAAAATAGCGTATTGATCGAAGAAAATAGGAAAAAAAGTACACATTTCTCTAGAGAGAAAAGTAAGTGTGTTTTAAAAACTAGTCAAAGAAGAAGGTATCTGATTTTGACGACTTTAATGCGCTTTAATATATATATAAATAGAAACGAAACAAAACTAACAATTTTTTCTATATCGAAGATAATGTTGAAGGATGTTTTTAAATACATGGGACAAATTTCAAATTGCCTTTCTTAAATCATTTTATGACCATTTGGTGTAATCATATTTTTTAGTATTTCGTTTCTTTAAAATTATTCATGTGTACGAGATTCAGAGCGGTAAAGATAAATACTTTTAAAAAATGCTATAGTTTATAGTAGCAATCAATGTTTCTAAAATCGGTTTCTCTCATGTTCATAAAAATTGAACCACTAATAAGTCACATTCTAAGCGTACATATTACTGAATACATGTAGCAAAAATTAATGTGTTAACACTTAGAATGTTTTATGTTTTATGACTGTTGATCAGTCCAAGGGGCCGAGCGGTCCAAGGCGTTATATCTGCGTAGTATGCCTACTTGGAAACTGGAAGGTTATGGATTCGAATACCGACATCGGCAGTTTTTCAATTATTGAGAAAAAAAAGGGGCGGTTAATTGACTAAACCGGCTATGCTTGAGAAGGTTTTCTGCAGTTTCCTTTACGAACTCCAGATGAATATCGGCATAGTTTCTATCATAGTCGGCTGCTGCTGCATATCCTACCAATTTCTAGTCTATACACAAATTGCTCCACTTAGATCCTCACATCCTTAGGCATCACAATGGACATTATGGTCGAAGTGTAGCCTGTATAGGGCAGCTTCTACAATCTATCTATCTATCTAGAATGTTTTAACTGGTTTAAATTTTATGGACGGGAGTGTACCCTAGTTATGTTGAAGTGTTTATGTGATTGTATACTTTGTGAGGGCAGGCAAGTAGAATCAGATATCACTTCTTTTTGTAAAACTAAAAATTGTAATAAAACCTACGTAATATATATATATATATATAATATATATAATATATATAATATATATAATATATATATATATATATATATATATATATATATATATATATATTTCGATTTCGGGATAGAAATTTCCGATTTTCTCAATTTTCCTGTTAGTTTGGGCACTACATACCAACTACTAACTTTAAAGGACATCGAAGGACATCGGGAAGTACCACTTTTAATTTTGATCCCTACTTCCAAGGTTATTGGACGCGGACACATTTTTCGATTTTTAAACTTAATTATCTTTAAAAACTGTTTAGTCTTTAACAAAAAGATTGAAAACGGAAAATAACGTAATCTTTATATATTCGAAAAACTCAGCTGTATAGCTCTCTTAGTTCAAAAATTACTTGGGGGTCATTTTGGCCTAATATTTCCTGTACTATATAGTTGATAAATAAGTTACTCCATGTTTCGCATTGAATAAATTTAATAAATTCAAAAATTCGAAAATCATATGTTTAACTAATAACAAAATTTGAGTTTAGTGTTGAGCTGTGGTGTATACAATATTTCAATATTATAAAATATTTTGTTGGGACGAATATGTTATAAATATTACATGACCGTTTATATATATATATATATATATATATATATATATATATATATATATATATATATATATATGTATATGTATCTATATATATATATATATATATATATATATTGTGTTTTTCATAAATACTTTATTTATGTAATATAAAATTATAAACATTACACAATAATTATCCACGCAAATGAAATTTTTCGCTATTTACATTACATATATATCGTATAGTACACAGTATTTAATAATTTCACGCATATAAATGTTAGTTTTTATCTCTACATACAAATCACAAACATTATTTTATAATTAAACGTATAATTAAATTGATTTATGTTATACGTTGCATGTTCCAAATCGATTGTCAACTGAATTTCATCTGAATATTTACCTTATGGGTTGCTTTAACACCAATAATGTCAGTTTTGGTGATGGAGTACATACTTGCACGTGGAAATCGCCCAACTGAATATGAAACTTTAGTAATTACCAAACATTTCTAAAGATTTTTCAAAGAAGCTAACGTTTTTTTTTTCATATTCTATTATCCTAAATATGTTATTTTCGCAATCCACTTCTTTTCTATCGTAATATTTATACGAATACCATTCATTTATTCAAAATTTAATATTTCACTATTTTTCCACAAAAATTTTTCTCAAATGAAGGGCCCCCAAAGGATAATTGGAATTTTTTATGAAAAAATATGAGTTAAAGTTTTTTTTTTTTTTTAAATTAGCATGATTTGAATAATAAATGATGAATTGCTACATATTTGTAGGAAATTTGTTTCTAAAATTAGTACAAATTTTTTCAAAGCTACGACGGACCGTTTTCAAGATTTAAGCGTAAAATATAACAACGAGCTTTCTCTAAGGTAAAATACCTATGTAATTCAATAAACCGCATCGAAATCGGTAAAAACAATCCTGTTTTTTGTTTTTGAGATAATTAAATTTATAGATCGAAAAATGGTACTAAAGCGACTTTTATTTTAGATTGTAATAGTTGATTAGGCAACGTCAGTGTAATTAAAATTAAATAAGTAATTATTAATAAAAATTAAAAAATAATAATTAAATTATTATTAAAATAAGTATTTTTAATTTTTTTATTTTTATTATTATTTTTATTTGATAATAATTTTATTAATAATGAATAATTAACTTAAAAAATCTTCTAACGTGTATTTTGACGGGTAGAACTCGTGTATTTTGAGTTACACGAACTTTACCATTAATTTTGGCTAATTTACCTCCACCACTTTCATAACAACCTTAATCTAATTGCTAGGTGACTTGTTCTATGCACATAAAATGTGTAGAAATGTAAAAAGGTAAAAGAGTTTTCCTGGTTTCAAGATTTGAATCGAACATATATTTGAGAATTATCGCTTAAAACTCCAAAAAAAAAAACCTTTATAAAACCTGAAACCCCAATGCAAACACTGTGGTCTGGCTGTGAATGAATAATTTTCTCGCAACAGTATTATTCTAAATTTTGTTCAATATGAATAGTAAATATAGTTTTCATTTGACTGATATTTTGACTGTATAGATAATATGTATCACAATGGTATTCGCACGCAATATATACAGAAGAGAATAAGTGTTAGAAATTAATAATTTCAATATTGTGAAAATCAATCTCCTAAGACTGCATTCTTTCGACAAATACTTATCATTCTTGATACCGCGTGGGTTCATACTAAGAAAATGTAAAATTTTCTAAAAAATCATGTATTTTATGCCAAGCTATCAGGCAGTGGAAAATGTACTTCTGGTTAAATGTAACACAGTTATTAATAGATTCATCACCAAACTGGTCATATCAAGTCGAGTCTAAACACAGTTAACTGGTTGCTTTTGGAAAGAGACAAAAAACACTTCCACAAAAACGTGACAACGGTGGATAGACCTCTTTATGCTTGTGAAACAAATTGACGTTGTTTTTCGAATAGAAACAATACCCAAATAAAATATAGTTTTTGTTGTTTGGTATTTTAAATATTTGTTTGGTATTTTTAAATTCAGAATTATACAGTAGAACCTCGATAACTTAAAGATCAGGAGAAATGTTAAAGAGTTTGAGTTTTCGAGCTTTTAACTTCGAGTTCAGCGGTTTTAATGGTTCATAATTTTAATTATTGAATTTTTTTACAGAAGCCATTACTTTGTCAGTTTTTATAAGCCATTTTTAAGTTCTGCAGTTATCCATTCGTTTTTTATTGGCTACAGAGGTCCAATACCCAATTTTTTCGTTTAAGTTATAGAGGCTTCGTATTTTAAGTGAAAGTTGTTTTGGGTTCTGAGGAGAAAGGAATAAACAAATTGTTTAATTTATAGAGGTCTTTACGTTATCGAAGTTTAAGTTATCGAGGTTCTACTGTATAACAAAATTTTTCAATATCTGGTAGGTATTGTTGGCATTGTTGATCTTATTATTATTATATTATTCTTATTATCTTTATATCACTCATATCTTTATTAAATTATGTATTTTGAACATGTTTTTTATTCTTCGATTGATATGTAAATTAACCAATAAAATAAAATGTTATTACTATTACCCAAATCAATTTCTACATAACGTTGTATTGATTAAGCACGTAGATCTTTAGTGAAAAAAAAAATGTCGAACGATTTGAAAAAAGTACATCTGTTCCATTACATGCAACATACAACAATTGTTTTTTTTCTTTGGACCAAACTACCCCCATTTTATTTTCGATTAATTCATTTTTATAATCGTTAATTGGCGATATATGTGCGTATCGTTAAAACCTAACATTATTCCAAAGTTCAAATTTCTTGACAGTTACGTAGTGTAGTTACATAGATTTCGGGAAAAATTTCTGTGATAGATGGACAAACGTATAAGAGCGTAATCTTATAAGGATTTCGTCTTACCTTTTAGGTTACGGAACCATAGAAACGATGAGTTTTATGTTTTTATTGGGAAAATTCAACAATTAGCAGCGATGCCAACTAAATTGACTTTCATAATGTACAAGAATAAATATCTAGTCATGTTCTAATACAATCGATGGACTTTAGAGCAGAAGGAAAGTTAAAGAAAAATTATTCTTGTAAAAAATTATCTGTGTTAATTCTGCAAATTGCTAAAATATTTTTTGCTTTGAATATTTTTTCATTAATTAGTATCATTCTGGTTGTTGAAAGTTATTACAATCGATTAATACAATACAATTATTTGATTTTTTTAATTAACAAATTGATTTTGTCATTCGTTAACAATTAACTCTATATAAATAAAATGTTTCAATATTCGTATCCATACTACATAATAATACTGAATTCGTTGGAAATAGGACTCGGAGAATAAATGAATGAATTTAAATAAATTGAACGTTTCGTCATTTATTTATGACTTCCTCAGCAACTACAAAATAAAAAATTAAATATTAAAAAATTTTAAGTTTTTATTTTGCAGTTGCTGAGGAAGTCATAAATAAATGACGAAACGTTCAATTTATTTAAATTAATTGATTTATTTTCCTAGTCCTATTACCTACAAATTAAGTATTAGTATTTATAAAATTTCCTACAAATAACCCCTTATTTACAAAATATAATATCAATAATATTTTAATTTGTAATATTCACCATCAAATAGAATTAATAAAATTATTAATTTTTATAATTAGAAGAAAACAATTACTCAAACTAAAAGCGAAACGGGGCTTGGAGGCTCGCTATACATTTTGCTGTTGTCTCGTTACAAATGCAATTTATTTCGATAAATTTGAATATATGTTGATATAGAGCTTTTTCTCTGAAATAGCTAGCTAGTACGGTTTCTTACTTTCATAACGAATGGCCTATAGGAGTTACTAAAATCCTATTCAAGTCCCATAGCGAAATCAATTTTCCAAGTCGTATATGCCCCTCCAGTACATATTTTCTAAATTTTTCGAGTATGTACCAGTTTTTAGACTCTAAACTAGATTAAAAACTTCAACCATGATCTACACATTGAACCCTGTTTGGTTAAAATGAATGCTAAACAACAAATTTGGTAACACTATTCCAAACTTGGATTCTATAATTTGGAAAACAATCAGATAGGGTCATGAATTTGAATTTCACTAATGCGAACAATATTTTTTTAATTTAACTTAATTTTTATATATTTTTTTAATGTATTGTGGGAAATAATCTATAAGCTAATGAATGAATGTATGTGGGAAATAATCTGGTATGAAGAGCCATTACAACCTCCATGTATACGTAAAGGTAATGGTAAAGGTTGTTGCCGTTCTCAATGTACATTTTTTTGTTTTGTTTGTTAATCGGTTAAAAATAGAGAATTTTTAAACATTTGGTACATCTGCTGTACGTTCTTTAATCTATATAAAACAACAACATAAAACCATCTGTATTTAGTTAGCACTTCATTGGTGGATTAAAAACTTATTTTTTTTTATTGTCAACGTTATTTTATTGTGGGATCACATGAGTATTCATGCAAAATTGATTTATTAATTGGATGGTGTAATGCAAAAAGCATTCACAAAACATGAAAATTAGAGTTATCCCACCCAAGTGGTAGAAAATGTTGTGCCCTACAAATGTGCAAAAATGATTTAAGACAAATCAGCTGTTCAAAACCTAATAAAATAAAAATTCTTAGGTAGTATTACATTTATCAGCTATCATACTACTGATTTTGAAGCCAATCAGTCACCTGTGGGTTAACTCTTTTTTGCATAACACCACACAATTTTTAAGAGAAAATCGATTTCATAAATTTTAAAAGTTAATGAAACCTTATAATGATGTCTTTTACCAATGTTATACATTTTATGAAATGAAGCACCATTTTGGGCGTTAAAAGTTTCAATACATGGTGTTTATAAACTTATGACCTCGAAGGTCCTGAAAAAAAGACGTCTCATGATGAAAATGTATGCACTGCTATTATAAACTATATGATTATCTTATAATGAACGTTTGACCTCGATGGTTCTAAAAATTAAATCATGCTTTTGAATACTTCAATCATGTATTATAACACAAGCAACGAGGACAGTTTTTGGACTTCACTTTGTATCATCAAACTACACCAATGAATTTACGTACGACTATAATAAAATATACAATTTTTCAATTGCTTTAGAATTTTGTTTGTCAGTTTTTAGAGTTTACTCCTTAAGAATCGATTTCAATTTAAAGCCCACGTTACAAACAAATTGATGGGTAGTAAAATCAAGTGTTAAAAAAAAAGCGTTATGTTTTTTTTTACAAGCTAACACTTTATACGCTATGATATTCAATTTGCGTTTATGATGTTTTACAAAATCTTCTAGATTGATTTTACATTAAATATTCCTATTTCGTAGGCTATTAATTTATTTTAAGAAAAAAATATTAAAATAAATTTTTATAAAAATTTAAATAATATTTTGAATAGTATATTAAATGTTAGCTTCTAAAAAATAACCATAAATTTATTTTATTAAAATTTTGTTTCAATTTTGATTGTCATTTAATAAAACTGTAATATATACAGAGATATTTAGGATTTAAATATGCAACCTTAAACTGTAAAAATTTCTTGAAATAAGTGTAATTCCTATACATGTTTATTTCCAAGACTAACAGATAAAACAAATTTTCCCCGTCCCTATAAACGCAACTTTACCCTTGTCTCCAATTTTGCCCATTAACAAACTTCATCTTTCAAGAAAGCACGTCACATACCTATATATATATATATATATATACATATATATATATATATATATATATATATATATATATATATATATATACATATATATATATATATATATATATATATATATATATATATATATACATATATGGATATATTCATTCATATATAAATCAATGAGGTGCTAGATGCATGGAGATACAGAAACCAAACAATTTATCATTTAAAAATAATACTCACAATTAAAGTCTATATTATACGGTGTTGTGCCCACAATCTGTCACATCCTTGTTAATTTATGCATGGTCCATAGATAATATATTAAACTGGATGACAACAAGGTTAGGTAAATATACACATTTTAAGTACCATCAAACTTCAAAACCCTCTAGTTAGCGCAAATATCCAATGCGCGCGTATTGGTTGATCTTACTCATTTGTACATTATTATTATTATTATTTTATTCGCACAGTGGAAGCAGATAATAATTACTTTTAAAAGACCAACAGTATTGTTCGACAAATAAAACAATTAAAAGCATTGTTGCTATACATAAAGAGTAACCAATTAAAGTACATACATAGTGAGGCTCGAAAAATAAAACAATTTAGACCGTTGTATCTTTATGAAGTTTCTATGATGGTCGAAAATAACAAATTCATGAAGTAGCTTTAAATGTGTTATATTTTCAATTATCATTTTATTTTTCACATATTCTTGCTAATAATGTTAGATTGATAGATAGATAATCTGGGGGTCTAAAAAGTATTGTACTTCGCTCTTATGGTCCATTGTGGTCCCCCTTCCACTTCAGTCCAACGAGATTCGCTTCTCCCATATGTTGGCAATAGGAGCTTGCTTATCAGGTCCTCCTGAAGGTCCATATATTCGGGGTGTGTATTCCCTTCTTGAATTGTTCGAAACCACTGTGACCCAACACCCAGATCAATATTGTTCCGTTTTTCCAGCTCCAGCATTTCCTCCAGACAATCCTTGGCTACACCTGAGGTGACCTCAGTTCCGGACAAGGTTTTTAGAGCAGCTTGACTTTCCGAGAAAATATATACGTTCTGGTTTATGTAGCCTCTACGTATGTCCTCACGGACGCAAGCCAGTATAGTGTAGACTTCTGCTTGAAAGACCGTGGCAGATTTCCCCAAGTAGAGGCTTATGTTTGCTTCAGGTCTTTCACCATAGATTCCCGCCCCGGTTCATTCTTCAGTTTTGGATCCGTTCTGTATAGCAGACGATTCCATTCTGGAGATAAGGTGGTTCTCCTTCCTTCTAATATTGTTACATAATGAAAATAATTTGAGTGAAAAGGTTCACAAGCATGACAATTCCATAATGCTATTATTGATTTCAAAGTATCTCTACTTATGGGACGATCAAATACTTCAAAATAAAATAAAATTGTACGAGATGTGATTGTTCGATTCACTAATATCAGTGAATCCAATCCAAGTACAGTCTTATCGTTAACGAGGTATGCGAATTCCGGTATGCGTTATATGGAAATTATGTATATATTATAGAGTAACTGCGTGAAAATCGATAAAACAATACAAAATGGAAGTTTCAATTGACAAAAGTAGGCTTGTGTTTAATCTATTGTTGAAGAAATTAGAAAATAACAAAATTTTACGAATAAAAAGTACGTAGTACATAGTACTTACAGTACCATTTCATTTTATCTATGAATACCGCAGAATATTTTACCATTTCGTACGTACAATCAACAGATGTTCACTTTAAAATCTCTTAGCTTAGGAATATCACGGTAACAAACATATATACGTGCACAATCTCTTATCTGTTTTTACCTCTATATACATGTATTATACCCGCGGTTTCCCTCGCGTTTTATTGTTATATTTCCGACTACTGCCATTTTAAGACGTAAAATAATTTCCCTACACCTACACTACTTCAAATATTTATCGACACTTCCACCAAATAATTATTTCGCTTCACATTTTCTAATTCTATTTCTCGTATCGGTCCACGAGTTTTTGCGTGATGCTCGACTCGACCAAATAGACAAACAAATAAACAACTAAACAGACATTTGCAATATTTATTATAATGGAGATAATTTGTATCATTTCATTCGAGTTTTCAAAATAACTTTTTTCCCGTCAGTGAACGAAGAGAATAGACAACTTTTGTTTGAAACTTTTTTCATACTATATCAGTATAAATCGGGTATTTAAGAAATTAACTCAGTTAGTTGTTTTTTTCACTTGTTTTAACATATTTTCTAGTCACGGAATACTTATTACAGAAGCAAAGATTGCACTTGACCGTTTTTTTTTAATTTCTAGTGTGATTTTTAAACATCATCAAAACAAATCTGATAAACATCATCAGATCAAATGTGCTAAAAATCTCTTGGCGGACTTTCAACTTTGGTAACAGACAGTATGTGCACAAAAGTCGAACTTAATTGTACGTAGAGCACTTTATATATATTATTTAATTTTGAAGTGTGTTTTTTAAACATAGATCAAATGTGCATATAATCTCTTGGAGGACTTTCAACTTTGGTAACAGGAGAGTATGTGCATAAAATTCGAATTTAATCGTATGTAGAAGAGCACTTTAAATATATTATAATGTAAATATAATATCTAAACAGTTTGATATCACATTCCAAAAATAATATCATGTTTGAAGAACATAAATATTTTCTTAATAATTCAAAATAAGCAAAATTTGATGCATCATATTAAATTAGTACATATAAATTGTAGAGACTGCCCTGGACGGGCTACCCTTTGGCCATAAGATCCATTGTGATGCCTAAGGATGTGAGGAAGTGAGTGGAGTGGAAGGAATTTTTGTGTATGGACTAGCAATTGTGGCAATTGGTAGCATATGCGGCTTCAGCCGACTATGATAGGAACTATGCCGATATTCATCTGGAGTTCGTGAAGGAAACTGCAGAAAACCTTCTCAAGCATAGCCGATTACTTTGTTCTTGTTCATACGCCGACAGTTTAGTCAATTAACCGCCTTTTTTTTTCCTAATAACTGACAAACTGCCGATGTCACGATTCGAACCCATAAGCTCTCAGTTTCCAAGTAGACATACTGCGCAGATATATAGATAGATAGATATAGGTAGATAGATATCTATCTATCTATCTATCTATCTATCTATCTATAACTTGGCGTTTATAAATAATATTGCACGTCGACCTTATGGATCATTGTGCTCCCCCTTCAGTTCAGTCTGACGAGATTCATTTCTCCTATATTTTGGCAACAGTCAGGAGTTTGCTTATCAGGTTTTTCTGAAGGTTCATATATTCGGGGTGAGATGCACCGAATATCTTGTATCTACTCTAACCGAGAGAGTCGCCATAAAAGATGGTAAGATTGGATGATTCTTCCTCCTCACCGCATAGTCTGCATATAATGGATCCATCGTGGAGTCCTATTGTATGCAGATGATTTCGTAGGTAATAATGCCCGGTGATAAATCCGGTAACCTTTCGAAGTTGTATTCTGTTCAGTTTGAGTACATCGAGGAACAGCTTCCTGGATGCTTTTCGAAACAGTATTTTCAAGAGTTTTTGCTGCGGTATATTTTCCCAGTGATCACGGTGTTTCACATTCACCCACTCGTTGATCACTTGTCTTCATGTTGTCTTTGGAATTCATTAGGCTATGGGTCTATGAAGGGGCCTTCTTTACTAAGGTTTCTGCTTCTTCGTTTCCTTCGAAACCACTGGGTAACCTGGTATCCAGATCAATTTAACATTGTTCCGTTTTCCACTCTTTCTTGGTACTGTATCATTTAAATGTATATAGCTACATATTTAATTCTGAAAATTATAGCTATCTTACATCCTGTAATTATGTCAAAGAAACTATACATACGAACTACGAGACATTATTGAAGGTATTAAAAGAGTATACAGTGCCTCAAACGCTAATATATTCAGCATCGTTAAAGTGCTGCTAGGTATATAAAATGTATTTTTTAGTTGTAAATTTTAAATTGATTGTGACATTGTCTTATTTCTTTTTATATTGAGGGTTACAATGCTTCCGTAGTAGATTCTGCTTTGAATATTTGAATAAAAAACTTAACTGATTTTATGTCAGACATATGTTGAACTATTACATTTAACCTGATGGAAATTTTTTACGCTTGTTCAGTTTTGGATATCGTACGTCGAACATTTATGAATATATATATATATATATATATATATATATTCATAAATGATATATATATATATATATATATATATATATATATATATATATATACATATATATATATATATATCATTATACCAGACTACTCTGTATATAATATATACCAGAGTAGTCCCTAGTTTGTAACGGTTGAAAATATTGATCGCAGTAAAAAAAATTTGGTATAGGTGTTCATAAAATGACCTAATTTGTTCATTCCCGTGTGTTCCAGAGCTTAAAAGTAAGAGAAAGTTCGTGAATAGGTAAAATCGGACCATTTTTGGGCAAAATGGGCAAAACTGCCTATCTTTGAAAGCGTAAAAGATACAATAAAAACTGTGGGACATAAAATGTTCTTTTATAAAAATTTAACAACTTCTATTTGAAACTTTTTTTCACAAGTTTAGTATATACCGTGTATTTAAGCAATTAACTCAGTTTTATTTGCACTTGTTTATTACTGGTTTTAATATAAACTGTATCTCAGTTTGCTTATATATAATCGCTTATAAGCGATCAGCGATTTTATATGGACAAAAATAGATTCTGTGTAATAAGTACGTATATTTGTTAATCGACTAATTATTTCCATTATTTATCGGCCAATCGGTCATCCATCGGCTAATTGAAACATAAACTACGCATAATCTTTACTTTCTCAAGGCTTTTTGAAATGACTTGAAAGGGAATGAAAAGTTACCACCAGGCTTTAATCAAAGTATTCTTCAAGGAAACATTACTATAGAAACCATTTCCACTCGATACTCTAGGGGGGGGGCAATGAATTTTGCCAAAAGAATACCGGGTACAAATTATTTGGTGTGTCCATTTGGACAAAAAGATTATTTCTCCTTTATCCTCTTAGTGTAAAACTTTGTATTCTTGAGATATTCATAATACACAATTATCCATTCTCAACTAAAACTGCAATTTTCCATATCTACCAATTCCATACCTGTCACCATGACTGCAGAATTCATACTTTGGTCATTAATTAACGAACCAAGTGAGCCGATCGAATCGCTATTAGACCAATGTAGTTTCGAAACACACTTGTGGCACTGTATACGATTTTATAATGTATTATGCATTTTTTTTTTTTTAATAGATGATATTTTTCTGAACATCCATGTTAAAAATTTATTCATATACTATAGCATTTACTTCTGTATATGTTGGCAGGTATAATTAGTTCATACCGCTGAACAATTTCTATGTATAATGAATTCCTGGCCTGGAGCATTCAAATAGCATGTCTTTTCTAACCAATATCTATTGTGTACTGAGAGCGTCACATAAAATGTGAAAGCAATGAGCAACTAAAATCTAGGTACTCAATTCAACTTGAGTATATATTTTTTTTTATATGTATAATCACGCATAACTTTTTACAGAGTAGTCCAATTTTGATAATTCTATATTTGTTCGATACGGTATACGTCAAAGTTGGTCCCATATAAATTTTAAAAAAATATAAAAAAAAGACTTCCCAGCGCTTCCACTAAAGAAAAAATATCATAATCGATTATATATGTTCTGTGTGTAAACACTATTTGAAAGCACTCAATATTTTTGCACCATTTGAATATTTTTTTAACCTACCAAAAAAACAAAAGAGGTTCTCAAGTCAACCCCTTTATTTTTATAATTTGATTTCGATAATTCTTTTGTTATTGGTTGTTATTAGTGCACTTCAAAATTGGTACCATATAAATTTGAAAAAAAAACTTCGCCCCTAACAGTTGAAAAATAGAGAATGGTTGATTGTTCACCACTGAATTTTCATCTGTGAACCGTTTCTGTTGAAACTTGACACACAGATGTAGTTCCAATGACACATATAAACCACAAAAAAATAAAAACTTTTTAACAAAAAATAGAACCGATGAAAGAAGAAAGTAACTAAAAAACAAAAACTAACAACTTTGTATAAAAAAATTAAACCATCGAAAAAAGAAAGGAAAAAATAAAAATGTAACTTTTTAGTCTAAGTCCTAAAGTAATGTAAATACCTAAATAATTTTGAGCTTTATGTGTTACACCCATTAGCCTATTATTTATTAATAATACATATTAATAATGCATTTTTGCATTGAAAAAATTTTAATACTCCCTTAGATATTTTAAGAAATGCATCAGATTTTTTTAAGCTTTTTTTCATGTTGTTATACCCACAATAAGTTTAAAGAGAAATATACAGCTTTAGTTTAAAGTTTAATATCTCTCTCTATCTAGCGTTCTAGAGATATCTTGGTCACTTACACACATTCAGTCAGACAGACACGCATACATACACAGAAATCAATCTATAGCAAAAAATCTACTAAAATCTACTAAAATCTACGCTTCTAATGATAGAGAGTGAGAAAGAATGATATCTTTGATATTAATTTAAAAAAACTTCGGGATTTATTAGAAAACGTTAACGTTAAAATATGCTTGGATTCCAAGCCGATTTTACCCGCAACCCTGAGGCGACCAACATTAAAGATTTGTTTAGCTAATGTTTTCGTAAGTCAACAAGTACATAGATGATTTTTTTTTTTAATTAAACTTTCAACTTTATAATTACTTAACATAAGTGGTCGCCACTATTTTGTTACCCACATCCTCCTGACGACCTGCAAGTTTTAATTATTGGAATTAATATAATTTTGCGTTCTTATGTATATAAGTGAGACAGCAACATAGCCACGCGCTAGAAAAGGACACAACTATTTCGGCTCTACTTTATTCCGGCTCCTCTACGGCTAAATGTATTGTGAATAATGGTTTTATATTATTGTTAAACCAAATAATTCGGATGTGTATGAATGATAATTATTATAAATAGTGTTAGTAAATGCTCTCATTGATGATTGTTGTTGATGAGATAATATGTATAGTATGAATGGAATAAAACAACCTATTAGTGTGTACCTACCTACTTTCTAAAACATATTTTAGATTATATACATTTTAATGGTGTTTTAATTTACATAATCACAGTAATACTCATTTAGCAAAATTTTCAACAAGATTTCAACAAATAACCAGGTTATTTGTGTGATCATTAATTTTCAAGTGTTTTATAAATGTGTTTGTATGCTGGTTGGTTGCTACTATGTTTTGTTTATGAACTGTTGGTATTACGTAATTTATAAATGAGTACAAAACAAGTTATGTAACACCTAACTGAGTTAATTGTTCAAATACCCAGTATATACTGAGTTGTATATCAATGTTTGAAAGTCGTATGAGGAATGAGGAAAGTCGTATATATATATATATATATATATATATATATATATATATATATATATATATATATATATATATATATTATATTTATATATATATATATACATAAATATATATATAGATCTGGTATACAAACCTCAAAATTATAATTTAAAAAAAAAGCCTTCGTTTGCCTATCAATGGTATGTCTCATTTTCAACTTTGAGCACAAATTATGAGAAAACTATGAGTTTATGAAAAAAACTTTCGAACAAAAGTTGCTTATTTTTAAGAAAAGATGATTTTTTGTTAACACATTTTTTTTCTATCTCTCACGGTTTCAAAGATAAATTTTCCCGAAAACGTTCCGATTTTGCCCATTAACGAACTTGACCTTACTTTTTTGCTATAGAACACATTAAAACAAATTTCAACTGCTTATCTCTTTTCGTTCTTGAATTATCGGGTTCACAGACAGACAGACAGACGGACATGCGGAAATGGCCGAATTAGGCCATTTTATGAACACCTATACCAAGCATTTATGTCAAGGATTAATATTTTCGAGCGTTACAAAGTGGAACTAAACTTAATATACCTTATATATCATATATTAACATATACTGGGTATAAAGAGTATATTAAATTTGAAGACTGTTATTTTCCAAATTGAATAACGGCATCATTTTATTGACATTTTCAGCGCAGTTTTAGCTTTTCCACTCAGTGAATTTAAAATTTTTTCAGCAATCTATGTAATAAGTACATGGTGGGTGAGTTTTAAAGCAAATATGATATAGATAAAACGAATAGATCCACCACTTAAAACCAGAGAGCTTTTAAATTGAAGTGCAGTGGAGTTATATTTTTCTAAATCCTGTATTTTGTTTATTGTAACAATCTGTTTTTTACTGTTGGTAATGGAAAACATGAATCAAATGCAATGTCAGTCTACAATCCAATACATAAATATTTTTCATTTAATCGTACATGTTCGATTATACGTAATTCTGAGAATTCTTAAAATTATTTCTTAGACACGTGTTCATAGTCCAGTCTTGAGCAAGTGCTTAAGTTTACCTTCATGAAGACCTTCTTATTGAGTTTAAGACATTATGAATGCATAAATATACATTCAGATCAACTACGGTAAAACGATGGTTTCAAGCAAGATCTTATTCGGTTTAAGATAAGCTTTAGTAAGACTAAATCTTCTGTCAATTTCTGTAATAATTCTCATGTATCCGATGATCTGATTTGCTGAGAAATGTATCATATTATTACAAGCTTTTATTTAACTTGCAATGTATGTATGTATGTATTTGTGCATGTATGTATGTATGTATGTATGTTCGGGTCAAATCTTGCAAGCTGAATTGGAACCACTTTCTCTTACCCTACGGAGTTGAATTTTTACATGTTGTTTCAGTTCCGATGACAATGCATTTTTATGATAAGCATGACAAGAATTGACAAGGGGGAAGGGGGGGGGTTAGAGTGAGGGGGAAACATAAAATTTGGAATATCTCTCTTAATATTTAATAAAACTCTTAATAAAACATTTCTTTAATGAAATAAACGGCTAAAATTTTTCTTCTGCCTTCATCAATCAGAAAAATCTGAAAAAATCGTGAACATTGAAAAATAAGTGTATATAAATATAGTTAAATTTGTTTTTACAATAATATTATAAAACAACATTCATATAATGCGGCTTGCCTATTTCAACTAAAGGTTTCTCTATTTCAATATTAATAATCTTTTTAAACCTTAAATCGTTTGAAAAACTTGTCATATTATTTAAAAAAATGCCTGTATTAACAAATCCAAAATCCCAATTACACTGATATCTATCCATTAATATTTTTATACCCGGAATATAATTTATACTAGGGTATACAAAGGTTAGTTCCGACTTGGTAACAGTTGAAAATATTGATCACAAAACAAATTTTGGTGTTGATAAAATGTCCTAATTAGTATATATTTCTGCAAAGTTGTCCGTCCCTCCGTAAACACGATTACTCAAAAACAAAAGAGATAGCAAGCTGAAATTTTGTATGTTCTAGAGCTAAAATGAAAGTCAAGTTCGTGAATGGGCAAAATCAGACCATGTTTGGGCAAAATGGGGCAAAACTGCTTATCTTTGAAACTATATGAAATAGAACAAATATGTAAAGACAAAACATGTTCCTTTTTTTTAAAATAAACAACTTTTATAATAAACTCTATTACATAAATTCGGTATATACGACTATTTAAGCAATTAACTCAGTTAGTTGTTATTTTCACTTGTTTCCATTGTGAATAAATACATTGTTATATAATATCAATTAGGTGCAAACACATATGTAAATAGATATATTAGAGTTAGACGTGTAAAGTATGTGTAAAACTATTTCTTTCTGAATGTTTGTATGTATATGTAATGGTATTTGTAGATACCTCTAACAATGTATCAAATATACTCGAAATATAATTAATAAATAAACTGACAGGATATGCCAGAAGATGAAAAATGATGATCAAGTTCAATTAGATACTAATTGATCTACAGAAATAATAAATACTTGGAATCGAAATTTTATAGTATATAACATATATTGTTAAATGATTCATGATAACAATATATATATATATATATATATATATATATATATATATATATATATATATATATATATACATATATATATATATATATAATTTAAAAGTATTTTATGCAATTACATTTGTATGATTTTTCAGTATTGTGTTTTAGCAATAAAATAATAAAATTTAAAATAGGAAAATCTACTTATATCATTTGTTAGTATGGTTGCCTCTCGGGTATATTATACCAACGGTAGTGACTAGCGGTTACTTGACATATTAAGTAATTTGTCTAAACATTGATAACAGTCTTTGACCTTTGATGCTTGATATTAAAAATCATACACATCTACGGTGAGAATCAAACCCAAGGCCTCTGGCATTCGACATTAATGGTCTGCCGCTTAGTTTGAGGTAGTAGAATGCGTAAGCTATTTCACTATATTTGATGTCAATGTATTATTAATTTGTTTATTTACTATTTACATATTTATTAATCGTCTTTTGTAAACTAGCGTTACCTCCGCTGGTATATTATAACCGAGAGGCAACCATACTAAAAATGGATATAAATAGACGCTAGTTTACAACAAACAATTAACAAATATGTAAATTGAAAATAATACATCGACATCAAAGATAATGAATGATTATATGCATTCTACTAAAGTAACATCTCAGGAAGCTCAGTGGTAGGGGATTGGTCTAGAATGCCAGTGGTCGTAGGTTCGATTTCCACCTAGATGTGATTTACAGCTTCAATTTTTAAGAACAGTAGTGTCTATATAATAAATATATATCGTTCAATTTTTATGAACGGGAGTTATATATGTATGGGATGTCTTATTTTGAATATCTTGAAGGAAATTTTGGTAAAATCTTGTTTTTTCATGCCTGAGAATTTTGAGATGCCTGCAGAAAAAATTTTATCAGTTTTAATAAATACTGTGTTTGTGTTGGGGCTAATAGTTTTAAATATCCATAAATCGCCATTTTATGATAAACTTTGGTAGTCTACATAACCAAATTCATTAAATAATTGTACTAGGCTCCAATTTGTTTCATCATGTATCAAAAATTGATTCTGTATAATCGTTATTCTTTTTTACTACCCTAATATTTTTCAGTACCCGACAACTTTACCTTTTGTTGAATCCAAAATAGTTTTATAAACGTAAAATAACGGAAAACATACAAGCTATACATACCATACGTTATGATACTTTATTATATATATATATATATATATATATATATATATATATATTCCTTGTATTTAATGGTACACCGGAGTGTTTTAAATTTCTTTTAAGTCTTTCGAATTTCTTCCTGTGCCTTTTTAAATGTTGAATAAAAAGTAATAATTTCGTAATATTGTTTATGGAAAGTAATTTCTTGAAGATATACTTGATAAACAATATATATATATATATATATATATATATATATATATATATATATATATATATATATATATATATATATATTATATATATATATATAAAGAGCGAACTGGTGGCTTTAGAAAAAAATAGTTTCTTATAGAAGAAGTTGCTTATCGATCACATCTTACACCATAAAATAAATTGTTGAGAAAGCAAAGGAATGTAAAGAAGTAATCTATCTAGTATTTATATTCATATCAATGGATAGAATCTATCACATTCAACGATATACAGACTGTGTTGGGCAGCTTTTCCTATAGTAAATCAATGTTAAATATTATTTATTACTAGCTGTCCGTCTGGTACTGTATGAAGTCAGTCAGTACACATATAAATAAATTCAGTCAGTTATCTCATAGCAATACTGTATGCGTATGGTTGTTTGTTTGTCATTAAAGAATGAGGATTTTGTGATGCACATACTAAAGTGTACTTTCATCACATGTGTACTGACTGACTTCATACAGTACCAGACGGACAGCTAGTAATAAATAATATTTAACATTGATTTACTATCGGAAAAGCTGTCCAACACAGTCTGTATAAAGCATAAAGTTTTGTATTGCATGGGTCTTCACTTGACAAAAATCCATTAAAATTATTAAATAAAAAAAATATTTGAAATTTTCGTAAAATCACTTTATTTGACTAATGATAACTAAAATGTAGTAACTATTTTTCAATGTACATATTTTTATATTTATTGTATTTAAGTATCTTGAAAAAAACGTACATGGTTGTACGACCATTTTTGTTGTTCATCAACTCATTATTTATCCTCTGGCCGAAGTATGGATTATCTACCAGAATATAAAAACATAGAATTATACAAAAAATTGCAATAATCAATTTGTTACAACAATATACTCGTACTATCTTTCATATGTTTCTTGGCATTTATAAATCCCTCCATATTTAAACAATACAACATATATTGTATGTAAATGTGTGTATATTAACGTGTGTAAACAATTTATATGCACTATTTAATGATGAACAAGAATGTCTTTACCAGACAAAGATAGAAATACCACGTTTTAATATTTGGTGTCTTATAGGAGTTGAAATCAGAATATAGATATAAATAAATACATGTATGTAAATGAGTATTTATGTTTCTCCTGTCTATCTCTCACTCTATGTTTCTCTTAATTTTTCCCGCTGTTGAAGAGATGTTTTATTAGAATGTTTATAGGTGCACTAAGAAATAATTTTTCGAAAATAAACCCCTAAGAGGATGAAATAGGCTACGAAACTAATCGGAAAAAAACCCATATTTTATAACAGTTTCTCGCAAACAATTCGAAAAAATTAAATTAATCGGAAAAAAAATTGTGAGCAAAAATCGAGGGCATGAAGAGGGTATTTCTGGAGTAATATTAAACCGAGTTATGACCCACGAAAGGTAGCTCTCTATTTATCGAAAGTTATATGCAAAGTTATATGTTGTTGAATTTACATAAAAAACAAACATTCTTACTCGCAAGTTTGGATCCCCACCAAAATGTTTCTGATTTAAAATAATATACAAAAGCAAACATTTAAAAAAATCCTCAAAATCGGTTCTGTTTAAGAGGATTAAGAAATAAAAACGTTCACTGCCTCGGCTATTTCTGTTCATTTTAAATTCATATGCAACGAATTTATTTGTACATTTTTAATTGTTACAACGCTTAAGGTGAAAATTAGAAGAGCAAAAATGTTCTACCAAAAAATGTCAAACTTCATTTGAGTGGAATCTATGTTACTAGCGAAATATTTGTTATATGTAAGTAGCAATTAACTCAAATTTTACATAAACTGAGATTTTCAAATAAGAGTTCATTGTAATTATTCCCATCACTACTTACTAGCTCATCTGCTTGTAATGGTCGCCTTGGGAATAATTGAGGTATCATCTATGTATATTCTATGTACTCTATTATACATTCACCTTAAAACAGATAATGATCACATCAATGCACAGTGTGTCCACTTTACGAGAATCAACCGAATATATTTTAGTCACACATATGACTCTTACATCACATTTTAAATCTCTTTTCAGCTTTGTCATCCTTGGGCACTAGATATAGATAGATAGATAGATTGTAGAGGCTGCCCTGGACGGGCTATACTTCAACCATAAGGTCCATTGTCATGCCTAAGGATGTGAAGATGTGAGTGGAGGGGAAGGAATTTTTGTGAATAGACTGGGAATTGGTAGAATATGCGGCTGCAGCCGACTATGATAAGAACTATGTATCTGGAGTTCGTGAAGGAAACTGCAGAAAACCTTCTCAAACATAGCCGGTTACTTCATTCTTGTCCATACGCCGACAGTTTAATCAATTAACCGCTCTTTTTTTTCTTAATATATGACAAACTGCCGATGTCGGGATTATAACCCATAACCTTCCATTTCTTTGACGTTTAGAATACCAAAAGCGCCTCGAATACCAAATTTCATTCCAATCGGAATAAAACTGTGACCGGTAGATATATATATATATATATATATATATATATATATATATATATATATATATATGTATATACAAATTTTAGCGATAGTGATTTTTAACATAGAAGGTGTAGGATTGATGGACATTTGAAGAAATTTGTACGAAATTCCAACATTGGTACAAAAACAATAGCTGCATTTCCTTTGGAGGAAATTTGCTAAAAAATATTCACCTTTCAAAAAGTCCAGAAGGTTTACATCTGCCTTCTATGCACACGGTTAAGTCTATTATTATTTTGTGGATTTAAAATTGGCAATGCTAAAACTATTTTATAGTTGATGCAAAAGTAACAGGTTTATGTCGTTACAAACACAATTATTTCAAAAATTTTTGACTCGTGAAAGAGAAAAAAAAAAGCAGAGAAGTTCCTGTAAATTAAATATGTTATAAAAAAAATCAATACGAATGCATTGGTATGCTTCAAAATGTTAGTTCAAATGCATTTAGGAAAGTGATAATGAATTATATAAGTCATTTTATCATTTAAGAGAAGCAAAACACAAGATTTTACATTTTTATTTAAAATTAAATAAAACATTACGAGTCACGACTCACGAGTATTATTGTTAACCAAATAACCATATAATATTTAAATCTAATTTCAACGTATACATTAAATCTGTAACGCTGCGGGTATGCGCAGATTTGATACCCCCTTATGTATTCCCCGCAAAATGATTCTTTCGAGCGTCCTTAAATATGAACGCCAAATAAAACATTTGTTAGCATTAATAAAGTTTTCTGTTGTTCCTGAATAATTCATGCAGTAAAGGGATAATAGATATTGGATAGGTCATTGTAGACACATTGTATGTACATCCAACAAGTTATACTTCAGTAGCAGGTGGATTCCTACAATTTTTAGATGGACCGTTACCTACAACAATCATTTGTAGAAGACATCATTGCAAGATTTGTTTAACGGAACTAAATGTTGCTTTACTATTTTAAAAAATCATCTAGTTTTAGGAATTGGAGACTGGAAGTTTGTGAAGAAGTTTATGGCTTGTCGGGTAACCCATTCTTTGCAAAATGATCGGATATTGTAAGAATGAATATATTATTTTCTGTTGTATTATGACGTAGAATGAAGAGTAAATTTTAAAACTAAGTATTCTCAATGAATTTAGAGAGAAAATCTGTTTTTGTTCTCTACCTACTCCACTGTTTTTGAGTGAAATCAAAGATATTACTTGGCAATTAACTGCAACAAAAATGTAGTGACCAAACCCGAAATCAAATCAAAATGAGATTGAAAGTACCTACGTGTGATAAGATCAAGCATATCAAATCTCATATTTTAAATTGAGTCGTACAGAAAAATATACAGAGTTACTCAAATTTACCCTATATATTTTTCTTAAATTCATGTTCTATATAGTTAATGTGTAATATTATATCACATGGCCTTTATCACATAACGTTATCAATATAAGATGTCCTCGTTTCTAGAAGATTTTAATGTACACATATAAAACGACAACATAAATTTTGAAAATACCCGTATGAATACAAGTTATAATATACCCTGCAGTTTATTTTATTGTCTATTAAATAAGACAGTTTTTAAGTTTCTGTCATATGTACGAGTATATACATACCTACGTATATATACATATATAATTTTGTTGAAGGTTCGTGTAAAATGATTTCCGCGTAGATAATTCAATTACAAAAACTTAAAATTCAAATCTAAATAGATGTTATATCCAAGGAATCCACGAAATATTTTCAACACAACTTTTTATGATATGTCACAAATATTTCCCTTATTTTGTTGATCGATTGTATATTCTTATTTTAGAGAAGAAAAAAAATTGTGCGATCGGGGGACCCTGTCAGGAACGAAGTTCTTTACGTTATTTTTTCAACTCTAAACGTGTAGATTTAATATGTAGATTTCTATTGATTATATGAGTGCATTTATGTCACGCCAAAAAGCACAGCCCTCTTTTATTCAGCTCTCTCTCTCCCTCTCCCTCTCTCTAATTTGTACATTTTATTTTTTTTTAGCGAATTACCGGAAAAGAAATAGAGCTATTGATCTCGTACCAAAGTCAAAATTTTGCAAACATTTTTTCAAATGTCCATCGATTTTACCTAGTAGATGTCGAAAATCATCGCCTCTAAGATTTATATATATATATATATATATATATATATATATATATATGTGTGTGTGTGTGTGTCAAAAAAACGAGGCGAGGCGAGGATGATAGCTAACCCAACCGAGGCAAGGCGAGGCTAGTCAACATTCTGCTCCCGCCGAAGCGAGGCGATGGTGATATTTAAAAAATCGAGGCGAGGCGAGGTGATACCAAAACCTCGCTCGCCTCGTGCCTTGTGAAACACTATTAATTTTAAAACTATTCCACTGATTTAAACTTGAAATTGAATAAATAAAAATTAATGCCCTATTTGTCATCATGCATGTGCATTATAAGAACAAATCAAGTTGATTAATTCAAGTTACTAATGAGGAACCAACTCATATTCTGATCAGATTATAATGATAACAGAGATATGGACTATTATTACAAAAATCAATAAATAATTAAAAGGGACAGTAAAATACATGGCCATATAAAGTTTTTGTTTAAATTATTTATGTAATACGTATTGCCTATCCTCTTATTTTATTCATGTAAATCAGGTAATACACATAATTTAAATTTGAGGAAAAAGGTTACCAAAATATAAACAACTTAGGGTAGAGTTTGTGTACATATCGTGTTAAATATATGCATTTCATGGTAATTTGCAAGCAAATTAATTACCGTTATATATTAAAATGTCTAGCAACTTATGAAAAATGGCAAAGCATTTCTGTTTATAAAAAAGGCAATGTTATAGTAATGTTAGTATGAGTAGTAACAGAACATGAAAGTGGTAACGGAAGTCGTAGTTGCAATAGTATTAATACTACGCCATTATTTTGTGCTTCCTCAAGTAAGATTTATGACCTTGGCCCTATTTCCAATGGGTAAAAGTCCCTATTAGCGATTGACAATTTAATTGTTAATTTCACTTATCATAGACCCTGCTTTCTGATTAAGATAACACCGACATTAGCACATTGGTAGAAGATAGGAAATACCTTACATTCAAAATTATAAATGGTATTACTTGAAAAATAAAAATTTTAACATTTATGTGCTACAAATAAAAGCCACAAAAGAAGATTTCTTTTTTGAAAATGTTATGATTGATTTGTGCCTTCGATTTTGGAGAAAATTACTATTAATTGTACTATGTGAATAGATCTTCTATAATATTATAAATATGAAAGTTAGTATCTTTGGATGTTTAGATGTTTGTAACTCAATCACGAATAAACTGATTTTGATGTTTATATTTGATGTGTATCTGTACTCGGAAAATGACGAATTTAATGACTAATATTCCGCGTTTACAGCGAAATAATTCACAATCACGATGTAGATAATTTCACATGATAGCTATTTATACGAATACTTTTAATTATTAAAATCCAAAAATGATTACTCAGTTTGAAGTTTCGGCCAGTGAAGCGAGAGGTTAACGTCTAGTATATACATATAATAACGAAAAGTATTTACTATACGTATATACAAATTTGCATGCTTCTTAGAATATAATATATGTTAGAATATAAATTTGTTTACTTCTTAGAATATATGAAATTGTGCTCTTAGTTTGAAACTAATAGGTAAACTAAATTAATAACATTGGATTAATACATATTAAATTTCAAAATTTCGAATATAACATTTTACTTCATTTCTGTAATACCAGTAAAAGTTATAGGCAAATAATCAAAAACTAAACAACAATATCAATATCAATATTATCTTTATTATTGCATTTTCATTACGGCTGTTTCACACGTGAATGTTGTTTTGAAAGTATTCTTCTTCTTCTTCTTCGGCAGTACAGCCTAGAACAGGTCATAGCCGTACCAGTCAGCTGTCGCAGTTGTTCCTGTCCAACGCCACTAACCTCCAATACCCCAGCAAGCTAAGCTGGGTTTAAGAAAGTTCTTTTCTACATTGTCAAACTCTTTTTCTACATTTCCAAGCCATAAATTGGCTGGCCGACCTTCTTTTCTAAAGACTTGCCAACTTTTTTGTTTGACTTTGATGGCTTGTATTATGTTTAATTCTTCCAATTTTTGTCTAGAGTTCATGGTTGTAAATTATTCGCCAGATATTATTTTCACTAAATAGCTAAATAGGTATTTCTCAAAATCCTACGTTCAAATACCAAGAGTTTATCTTTTACCGTCTTGGTACTAGTAAGAGGTCACTCATACTCAACACTCATAGGTTTTATTGATATTGATTATTGTTGTTCGTTTAAGGAGTTTTGATTTAAGTTTGATGTTTTTGAGCCCATAAAAATATCTGTTTGCTATCATAATGCGACTATTGACTCCAGTATTTATGTTGGAGCTATCATGAGTTAGTGTTGAAAGGTATTTGAACCCTGTAACCCTTTCAAACCTGTAATCATTTATTTTAAGACATTCAAGATTAGCCGTTCGTTTAGTTATTGCCAAATATTTAGTTTTCAATAACAATAATAAATGTTTCAATAACATTCTGTTTGGTCTTCCAATGATGTCTATGTCACCGGCATGTGCTGTCCTTATCCTATATCAGTATATAATGCCTGCGACCATGTATTCCACATTTGATGAAAGTTTTCAACCGCATTAAAAACAATGGATTTGCCAAAACTTACATACACACTATGTGAAATTCACATGAAATTTATCAATCGCATGTTTTTTTAACCGAATTTCAGTCACATGGTCAAAGTATACCCATCACAGTGGAAACGATATATCACACATGCGCAAACTATACTAGTGCACTATGTTACATGTAAAATTGCACCAAATAGAAACTGTGTCTATTTTGATATAACTAAAAACTTACATCAAAACAACCAGTCCAAGTGGCCGAGCGGTCTAAGGCGTTATGTCTGCCCAGTATGCCTACTTGGAAACTGGGAGGTTATAGGTTCGAATCCTGACACCTGCAGTTTGTCAATTATTAAGAGAAAACAATGGCGATTAATTGACTAAACTGTCGGCGTATGGACAAGAACGAAGTAATCGCCTATGCTTGAGAAGGTTTTCTGCAGTTTCCTTCACGAACTCTAGATGAATATCGGCATAGTCCCTATCATAGTTGGCTGCAGCCGTATATCCTACCAATTCCAAGTCTATACACAAAATTCCTTCTACTCCACTCACATCCTCACTTCCTTAAGCATCACAATGAACATTATGGTCGAAGTGTAGCCCGTCCAGGGCAGCCTCAACAATCTATCTATCTATCTATATCAAAACATAATACTGCGCTTGCTCAGTAAAACAATCGATTGAGGAGTTTCATCATGACATTCACGTGTAAAAAGATTCTTACAGAAAACCTTAGAATTAAATAAAATTGTACTAACTTGACAATACTCTGGTATTTAACTTTCATGTTAATATATGGATGCTATGTTGTAGAGAAAGTAGACATTATTGTACTCGTTTGGTTGTTTAATGCGGATTGAATTGCATTAGTGCAATCTGTTGTAATAGTAAGTTGTTATATATATGTATATACAACATTGTATCACTAAATATGCACATGGTCAGAATAGCATTAAGTGTATACACATTGATTGGTAAAATAGTAGTATCTCTACCACCTATCTATCTATCTATCTATACATGTAGCAAATAATTATTGGTGAGAGGTAATCATATACATCAGTACAACTACTACACTACACGAGTCACCCAACATATAATACCTATCTGTGTATCAGTGCAACAAAGTATTGTTATTTGTGCATATAAATGATATATAACAGAATTTAATCATTCGAATAAATCATATCATAAACCAATCACATAGCATCCTTCTATATAGTATGGAAAATATCTATCTAAAAATACTTGGATACAAAGTACATTGCCATCGGGTCATAACGGAAGTCCGTGACAACATACATTCTTATTTAGAATTCATATAAATCCGTATTACGAGAGTCATTTTGTAGGCAGGTTGTTGGGAACCGCATTGTTTTTTTAAATCGATTCATTTTGATGTCCTGAATTATTATTTTCAACCTGAGACCCACGGATTTTATTTTGCTTTTCTTTAAGAAATAAACCCTAATGCTCGGAAAATTTTTTTGAGTTAGAGTTAGATAGGTAAGTGTTTAAAGTTTCGATTAATTTTTATAAAATCTAAAAATATTCTTGTTTAATATTTTGTTTATTAACAAAAGTTAATTAGCAAAAGGTAAAACATATGATAACTCTCTTAAAAGTTAACGTATCGGGATATATTTATACCCAGTATATTTGTAAATATTCAAGGTATATTAAGTTTAATCCCGACTTTTTAAGGCTTGAAAATATTGATCAGAAAAAAAATGTTGTTGTAGGTGTTCATAATATTATCTAATTAGTCCATTTCCGCATGTCTATCTGTATGTCCGTGAACACGATAACTCAAGAACGAAAAGAGATATCGAACTGAATGTTTTTTATGTGTTCTAAAACAGAAACGTAAGGTGAAATTCGTTAATGGGCAAAATTGGACCATGTTTGGGCAAATGGGCAAAACTGCCTATCTTTGAAACTGTAAGAGACAAAAATTTAATGACAAAAAATCTTCTCCTTTTTAAAATAAACAACTTTTGTTTGATAAATTTTTCCATAAACTCAGAATATACTGGGTATTCAAACAATTAACTCAGTTAGTTGTTGCATTACTTGTTTTATTTCGTAAATTAAAGATCTGTAAAAAATCTATAAGTTAAAAGAAAATAAAGTTTATTTAAATAATTTCTTTTTTTTAAATTTGTTTATAGCGCGTTATAAACAAATTGAAAAATAATAAAAAAATACAGATAAAATACAATACAAAAATAATAAATTTTTTCATTTTATATTAAGACCTTTCATTTAAAATAGATTTATTGATGTAGCATGAATTGCACCCTTTTTATTTAAAAAAATAGATGACATGGTATTTTATTAACAGTGAATAAAAATAAAATACTTATTAATGCCGGAATTGTTCAACAACAATAACTTAAAACGAGAATCAGTCGAGAGCAACTGATTTTGGATCACTTTTATTTAGCATGTTTAACAGTTTATTAAATAATAATGCAGCAATAACAGTTGACATTACTGGTTTTTGTAATCTAAACATCACTATTTTCATATTATCATCCACAAATCGTTTAAAGTTTCTGCTACCAACCAGTCCATAGTTATATTATGAATAATTTTTATCCGAGCCAGTTGATCTGCAGTATTCTTTCTGCAAAACCAGGCGAATGCGTCCTGCTGTACATTAGGACGCGTCAAAATGATCATGCATAGTAGTTCGTATACCCAAACTCTTTAAAAGCGTCGCTTAGTTTACGTGCATAAAAGTTGTTTTAAAAAAAACTCAATTGATTGTAGTAAATTTCGAGAACGATCACTTTTAAAAAGCCCAGCCATGGAAGAACAATTTAAAATATTATTCGTGAGTATACATTTATTAAAATCATATTTAAGATAATGCAATTTTGAAGATTGAATAATTAAATGTTGACTGTGTTTAAACATTGAGTTACTGAAAGATATAAATACCGAGTAGGTACTAGCATTGAATGAATAGATACAAAGTGGCGAATAAATGTTCGTTATTAAAATTATATGGAAATTATATTAAATATTTTATTATCGACTCGTAATCAAGCAGATAATCTAGAATGGGGAACCTGATCTGTATAGATAGATAGATAGATAGATAGATAGATAGAGTAAGTGCACATCATAAATGCTCCACATGAGAAAAGGCCTCTGAGCGTTTACAACTAGGAAAAAACTAATTGAGGATCCTTATCGGCGTTCTTACAGGTCATTGGAAACTCAAGAAACATCTGCACAAAATCAATCTCACAGGGAATGATTTCTGCAGATTTTGTCATGAAGAAGAGGAAATCGAAAATCATATTCTGAAACTTGAAAGTCCTTGGACATTTTTGCACCTGTTAATTAGATATTACTTAAATAAAGTAACCAATTAGAGAAGCGCCTTAACGGAATAAGAAATGGTGGGGAATTAACGCAGCGGCAGCAGAGATGCGTGAGGCGAGCGAACTCTCTCCACCACTAACGTAAAGCAAGACTTATCTTACGCATTTCAAATCCGGTACAGTTTTATAGTAGAGTTTTTAAACTTTTTTTCGGAAAAATCTAATTAACTGAATTATTCAGATTTTATTAGATTTCTTACGATAAAATTTTACGGCGGCGTTTGACATTGTTTTTTTTAAGATAAGAGCTGATTAGATTTTGGAATCGATCGGTACAGTAGTGTAAAAATAATTTAAAAAATATTTTTTAGATTATCATAAAGATAGTCAGGATAGTTTTAGGATAGGATCTCAAAATTCAAGATCTTATAAAAACTCAATTTTCGATAATCGAACTGAAATCAAAAACTTCTCAATATTTGAAAACCTTCAATTTACCTAACGAAAAGTTAGATTAGATCAGTGCAAAAAACATTAATAAATTCTTAAGTATCATTTTTTTCAATATTTTAGTGAACTAAATTATTGGTGATTCGTTGCTTAAATTTGTTAACGAAAAATATAGTTTTCAGGTATAATGAATCATTCAATTTTCATTGGTTTGAGAGTATCTCTGCTGCCGCTGCGTTCATTCTTCACCATTTCTTTTAACGCGTTTCTCATATTGGTTACTTTATTTAATTAATATCTAATTAACGGTGGGTTAGGCGCAAAAATGTCCAAGGGCCTTTCATCTTAGAACTCCATCCCCTATCCACCCTTTCAACAAACTCCATGAGTTTTAACTCACCCTATATATATTCTGTCTCCATTCTTTTAAACAAGTTTCAGGGCCGGTTAATTCGAAGAAAAATAATATGTTTCATAGATGAGGAACATATTTAAAAACAACTTGTAAATAAGTTATCAACAAGTGGATCACTGGACAAATATTCTAAATAAGAAACTTATTTAGAACATATCATCCAACATCGTATCATGCACCAACCTATATATCAAACAATTTCAGAATGTGGAGAAATTCATTATGAAACATTAACCACGGCATACTCCTCATATATTCCGCCACCCGTCCTTCCCCCTATTTCATATCAATATATGTATTTATATCTTTTCAAACTATCTAATCACGCTTGTTTTCCACTGTAGAGAATAAAGCCAACCATTTTAATTTGATACTTACACACACATATAAATATGTGTAAAATGCCGACATATACAGTTATTGTAATTGTATTTATATGACTATTATTACCAATGAAATTGTTTACGGCGATAATAATAATAATATGTTTTCATGAACAAATAAAATTATTTTACATGCAGTAATATGTAATGTGATACTCATTCAACAGCGAACGTTACAAATATCTATAATCATTCAATTTATATGCAAAATATAAAAAATTATATTATCAATACTCTCAGTGCATTGTTATTATTATTATTATTATGATTATTATTTATCAATATTGATAATGTATTATGGAATAAATCGGTTATATATATATATATTTTTTTTATTACTTTTAACGATGTATTATGTTTCTAACCTATTAATAATATTAGTAGCAATACATACCCTTAACGATAATGAAGTTAATTCTGAAAAAATTATAATGGACTTACGATATAAAATAGTACAGGTTGTAAACTATGCGATAAACATGATAAAACAATTTTTAGAACCGGTATTAAAAATATGAATATATATATATATATATATATATATATATATATATATATATATATATATATTAGGGTGCCGTAGAAATGATTAATATATAAATACATATATATATATATATATATATATATATATATACATATATATATATATATATATATATATATATATATATATATATATATATATATATATATATATATGTATATAAACATTACTTGTATATAATATTAGTATGTAGAAGATGTCCTGATATCATTTTGTCTTGTTATATATCTTTCTATGTCATACAGTGCCATAATATTAATTTATGTCAAATAACTATTTTTTTCTAACTTTTGACAGTTTGAAATGTAAATATTTTAATATTTTAAATATATTGACAATTTTTCTACGTTTGAAACGGTTTGAAATTTTGAATTTCTGATAGTTTTTCTGGAGTCGAAAAGACAATTTACAGAGGGTCTTCTGTAATCATTATTTCGCTATCTCCTATGTACTTTTTTCCAAACAATTCGGACATTTTCTCTGTTATATGTTAAGAAGATAATACTGCACACAAAATTCGATTTCTTTTTTGTCACCAGACGTCGTGACCAAAATGGTCAGTTATCAATAGTCTATATCTATTAGGGCGGATTCACACTATAATGCCGATCACGGTTCGTTCTCGGTCCGATCGATTATATTTATATTGTAATTCTCGATTCGACTGGAACTTGACTGTTACGGGTAGTATGAATGCACACATTGTTTCTTTCTTGACCGTGATCGGCATTATAGAGTGGTTCCATCCTTACACTCAAAATCGTCAAATAAAACGGAATAAATAATTAATATAACCCATACAGTTTTGCATCGACTATTTCACCCTGTTCAGGGTCTAAAAAAATGGGAGTCATTATAGGGTCATTATAGGGGAAAACATTATACTATAAAAAAATACAGTCACCTTTATATTTAGCACAATTTTTGCAATGGGTGCAAAACTTTCAATGAAAACAATGAAAGATTTCTTAAGGATGTTCGATGATAGAAGTGAGGTTCCGTTTAACCACTCTTTAAAAACCGTGTCCGGGATAGTTTTCACAAGATATGGTAAGGGCAATCAAGATACTATGAAACTACACATATTTCCCTATCATTTCTTGTCAATTTCATTCGTATGTTTTATGACGAAGTGAAAGTTCCTTTTTTGCAAAACTTTCATTGAAAAGAAAGAAAGGTTTCTTAAGGATGTTCGATGATGGAGGTGAGGTTCCGTTTAACCACTCTTTAAAACCCGTGTCCGAGATTGTTTGCACAAGATAGGGTAAGGGCAACCAAGATATTATGAAACTACACATATTTCACTATCATTCCTTGTCAATTTCATTCGGATGTTTTCTGACGAAGTTAAAGTTCCATTTTTTCGATTACCGATTACCGATTACCGTCGTAAGCCCATTATGAATAATATTTAATTTACTAATCATATCGAGGATGTTCGATGAGGGAGGCAATCGTGCCATGAGCTCCAGGAAAAAGTGCGGTATTACTCGAAACTACACTAGATATGCAACTAAATTACACAAAATGCTTATAAAATAAAGTTGTTTTTTGTAGAGAATTTATTTCTGACAAATAAATGTGTTATATAACAACATTCGTCCCGTTGTAGAAAATAATTTAATTAACATAGAAAAATATCAAACAACACAACACAATTTTTAAATAAAGAAACTGCTGGAAGCAATGAAATACATTGAATTAAATGTGAGTATTCTAAAAAGAAAGGAAATTTTAAAAGGAAAATGAAATTAACTCTCACAATTAAACATGAATTCAACCATATAACTGTTTTTGAAAAATTAGATAAAAAAATTCACGTCATTTATTTGCGTCTCTTATAAATGGTATTTGTGTATTTGTGTATTTTCTATAAAACTATTCATGTAATTACATCAAGTATAATAAATAATGCGATCATAAAAGATTTATTTCAATTAATTCGAAATGTTTTAAAGGATCCACCACAAACCTTTAAGGAAAACAAGGTTTAGGATTTGGTGATCAAATGTCTCAATGGCCACCAAGTTCGAAAACTTGTTTTTCGTGGGAAAAGTTCTAAATTATGGATATGCACGATGCGTCACAAAAACCAGTCCAAGTAGCCAAGCGGTCTAAGGCGTTATGGGTTCAAATCCCGACATCGAAATTTGTCAATTATTAAGAAAAAAATAAGGGGCGGTTAATTTACTAAACTGTCGGTGTATGGACAAGAACGAAGTAACCAGCTATGCTTGAGAAGGTTTTCTGCAGTTTCCTTCACGAATTCATGGTGAATATCGGCATAGTTCCTATCATATTCGGCTGCAGCCGAATATCCTACCAATTCCTAATCTATACTCAAAAAATTCCTTCTACTCCACTCCCATTCTCACATTCTTAGGCATCACATTGGACCTTATGGTCGAAGTGTACCCGGTCCAGGGCAGCCGCTACAATCTGTCTATCTATAGGGAGGATGAAATCAGAAATATCTCTGCTAATATTAGTCAAATCGAAAAGTTTTGAATAAGCGAAGTTGTGGAAAATATATTTTACTACAATTTATCACAAACTTTTTTTCCCTAACTCCAAGCATAAAAGAGTTATTTACAGTTTTATGGTTTTGAATTAATACTTGAATTCGTATTGCATGTATTGCAACTTCATTTCATTTTGATTCTTTCCATTCGGAAAATTCGCTACGTAGGCTCCTACGTGACGAATATGTTTTAATTCAAGTTGTATTGATTTTCTTTAAAAAGAAATTTGTTTGCATGAAAAATTTATCACATGGTAAATATACGCCAGTATTTACAAATGATGTTATGGATTATATACATTAAAAATTTATGTAACATATTCAGTGTTGTATCTTTTAACTATGGACAAAATTTTAATTTACTCTAATAAACACGTTTTTCTGCCTGTGTATGTATAAAATTACAAGAAACATTTATAAAAATGTCACGAAATTGTCACTAACGAAAGGAGATAGAAATTTTCCTGCTAATATAATTTTTAGGATACCGTATATTTAAATAAATAAATAATAAAGAATTTTTCACAATCGTTTATATGCATTGAACAAGTAATGTTTTTGTAGAAAGATCTGTAGTGATTACCACATTGATTATAATGCCACACTTGAGTATGGTAAAGGAATTTTAATATACAGGCAGTTTTTAAAAGCAGTTCTAATAGAGAATCAATGTTAAATAAATCAATTAAATATTAACAATAAAACTATACAATACACATATATACAAACATCTAGATAGTGTGTACTGTATGCGTATGGTGTTTGTTTGTCATTTAAGAGTGGAATTTTGTGATGCTCATACTAAAGTTGGAAGTCAATGATCATATTTAATCCACTCTCATTACATATTTCTGCAGTACTGACTGACTTCACACAGTAACCACACAGCTAGCATGTAAACAGCACACACAATACAGAGTACGTCTACTATTTTTTATTTCTTTACGAAGCAATGTGTAGTTATTATAGTAATAAATAATAATTAACAGTGATTCTCTATTAGCAAAGCTTTCCAACACAACGATATTGTATTACAACAAAAAATCTAAAAATAAAACAAAACGCAACTAGATTGACAGACTTCCATACCGTAAGTAAGCTCGGAAATTATATTATGTCTTATTGACAGAATATAACCTCAAAAATTTCGGCGAATGTAATGAAATCTCACAGGACACGTGTACGAGGCACCGTTAAATTTATAGCAACGAGTGCGTTTGCAAAAAAAAGTTGAAACTTTATCTTGGGGGTGAATCTGAGTATATATCCGCCACTATTTTAGAGTATTATATATATATATATCATATATATAACCATTTATAGTGTGCTATTATAGTTTATAGTTACTATGGAAACGATAATCGAAGTTGACATTTCACAATTGAAACAAAATTTTTAGTATAATTTCTGTGGACATGATAAAATCAACAAAAATTTTAACCCACTCCAAAAAAAAGGAGATTATTTGTTCGACTGTATGTATTTTTTTTTAATGTTCACCCTCTTCAAGATTGTTTTTTGAGACACAAGATAGCCGAAGCCCATTCCCAGGATATAATCTATCTATTTGCCAAATTTCATTACGATCCGTTTAGCCGTTTAGTCGTGAAGAAGTAGCAAACAAACAGAGTTAATTTCACATTTATATAGTAGTATAAATAAGCTAATATCAGTGAAGGATGGTATAGGAATCGTGAAGAAAACTTTCTTATAATTGGTCTACGAAACCATTGAGTCAGTGTGTAGCATTTCTCGGTATAAGTAATGTTGTCTTGTGGGTAATTTCTATGCTTGTATATATTATTTACGTATTCTATCTGTTTTCTATCTTTAAAATTCTCTAAAATAATTATTATTATTTCTTTAAGGAGAAAATATTTTAGAAGTTGGGTGATTCACATCTTTATTACTATACGAGTATCATGAAATAAGTATTCGAGTTTTTTATCGTTCTCGAAATTTTGTATTTCCGATAACGAGATCTAGTCAAATAATATTTGAATTACATTTACATTTATCAAGTATCAAGTATCAACTCGTTCAAGTATCACATTTTCAATCTATAGGATAAGCCCTTAAAGGACAAAATTCAGGGTAGAAAGATCAATTGTATATCGCCTATCAGGTGCAGGGCAGGAGATATTCGGCATGAGCATCCCTTTCGGAACTGTTTCTTTCAGGAAGTGTAATATCTAGAGTTAATCAAAGGATTGTATGTTCCGTATAGACTCATACAACAGGCATTCACTCAATACTCGTGTATTCGCTACAGTCCGTCATTAACTGTTGCTGAGTTTCTGGTGTTTCTCCGCAGAACGTGTCATCAATTTCTAATCCTAGATTCGAAAGATGTTATACCTTGAGTTTACAAAGATCCGGTGAAAATCCGCCAGTCTTCTACATAGTATTTTTGTCAAACTTATCGAAAGGATTTGTGTCTTGCCTCAGTCCCAGAAGAGACCTCAAGAGTGTAGTTCTTTTTGTTTTTTCTTCCTTCCAGAATTCTTCTCAATAAATGTGGTCTCGTTTCCATGCTAGATTATCCGCTATACGTCTGAATACTATACTCCACGTTAAGGCCGATAACATTCTGCTTTGTCGACAGCTTGGTGTTGTTAACCTTACTTCTCATTTGAATATCAACATTTCTTCTCTATTACCGGGAATGTTTTTTGAATGAAAGCTGTCAGTTGATCAACTTTCTATCAATCTATCCACCAAGTTGACGTGGAAGGAAATACATTCTCTCTAACTACCCCCATCTTGTGTAGTCTATTACATTTTTTCGTTGGCTGCCGAGCGTCAAATTTGGAAGGAAGTTCAATACTTCAATACATCCTCCAGGTATTCAACTGCATCCTCCAGGTAAGCAAATCTTGATAAAGGTTGCCGAGTTGTTTCAGGCAACAAACCCGACCTACCATCATATTTTTTGGGCTACATTGAGCTATATATGAATACGTTCAAAAAAAATACCATTTTCATCGTGTGTATTGTAATAATTGTCATTATCTCATAAAATAGCAGAACATATCCATAATACAAATGTGATAAACCCGTTGTAACCAATTTAATGCAAATTTGATGACTTAATACTCTATCCGTAAGGGTGACTAAATAGATATATTATATGGAACACACACTATTTCAGTTTACATTTACTCAGACAAATCTTAAGAGTGTAATAATAATCCACAATAACTATTATTTATTTTACTTATAGCATTTTATAATATTTACTTATTTTACTAGCTATATATAGTTTTAATTGGAGTATATTTTCCAGGGAAAATAGAGAATAGATCATTTCAAACTAACTGGTATTTGATTTAAGTCTTTTTCTTTGCCGTTGGCCAATTGGGGGGGGGGGGAGGTTATGTTAGCCTCATTATATTGTACTGTTAAAATATAATATTAGAGAGTTTGTTTTCCAATTTTATAACCTTTATGCCTCAACTGATTTATAGAAAATAGAGAAACTATTTTCTGTCATAAAAAATTGTTTATTTTCGTATTATCTGCTTCGTTAATTAAAACTGTGGAGAATTTTATCGGGACGCGGTATCGTTTTACATAAATGAACGTGTATAAAAACAAAATGTATCTGTTTCATCGTCACTGTATGAATCAAAACGATTTAAAAGTAATTTCTGATACTATATTAAAATTCAATTTTATACAGCGATAAGAAGCTATTTTATTTATATTTGTATCGATATTTTTAAACAATTTTATTCGATACATAGACATGGTCTTATAAAAAGTGTCTACGTTTAGTTTATTTAACGGTTTCTTTATAGTTTTTCAATAAACTCAAACTTGGTAGCAGCCTGACCTATCAAAACGCAATAGCTTTTTTAACTTATTTTATTCATATATTTATTTTCCTTAGAAAATAATATTTTCGAAAAATTTATAGAAGTTGCAATTTTTGTATTTACATTTTCTGATCGCTATTACTTAGTTTTAAACAATTGACATGATTTTTGCCACGCATATTTACATATTTACAGCAAACCTTAAACATTTATTAGATAAAAGAAACATAAAACTAAACACATTAGATTGAAAACTCTTTACTATAAATTTTCTCATGTACTCACTACACGCACATTTACTTGTCTAGACAAATATAATATAAAGAGATAAAATTTGTTTGTTTGTTTATATGTTGCGGGTAATCTCTGGAATTATTAAAGTGATTCTAAAAATTATTTTACTGATATTTTTCGTGGTCCGCGTTGCAGCAACTTAATTCGTGTCCTCGTGAATATTACAATAAAAAATGTTAATTTAATAATAAAAACAATCAATTTTAATATGAAACATTTTTCACACAATCAATTGTTTATAAAAAATTCCAGTGCGATGGTTATGTGAGTGTCAGATAGTGCTTATACTTGGGGGTTTTTCTATGGAACTACGGAATCGATTCTAAAAACCCACTGATAGAAAACTTCACTATTCTCGGGTGGTATGGATTATAAGTTTGCAACTCATCCATCCGTCCGCGTCGCTAAAAACTTTGTAAATATATATATATATATATATATATATATATATATATATATATATATATATATGTGCATAGTGGGTTGCCAAATTATCAGTCAACATGTTTTGCAATTGAATAATTGTTTTGCAATGGGCGCACTAAAATTGTTTCTGTTTTAAACTGACCATAATTCTACCCTCACATGCTATGAAACTTATAGAAAAATTGTTGAAGATTGTCTAGCAGAAAATTTCTAGGGAAGTAATAAGTTAAGAAGCTAAAATTGATTGAAAAACTAGATACAATCCCCAAACACACATTAAAGCTGTTTTATAGACGTAAAGTTCGGGAAAATACTATTTTGGAAAGCATCCAAGAAGCTCTCTCTCGATGCACTGTACCTGTGTAGGATACAACTTCCGAAGGTTACCGGATTCATCTCCGGCATCACATAATATTTTACTGCGAATCTTTCAGCAGATACAAGATATTCGGTGGTAATCACACCCCGATTATATGAACTTTCGGGAACACCTGATAAGCAAACTCTTGAGGCTATTGTCAAAACATGGTAGAAGCTAATTTCGTCAGACTGAAGTGAAGGGGGTCAGTCAAATGGGCCATAGAGTCAACGTGCAATATTACTTATAAACCCCAAGATCTATCTATCTATCTATCTATATATCTATCCATAATAATTGAGCAACCCACTGCGCGTGGTGTCCTATTCACATCACAAGGCCCTGAAGCATAAGCATAAACACGAATTCATCGTCATTTGATAACCATTCTTTACTAATACAAAAATGTTGACTATCCCTAATAATTGGGCAACTCACTGTATATAGTATACGTGGTATTCACAACACGACAGACAACAGTACAGTTTGTATTACAATTCGAAAATTTAATAATGTATACTGCATTCGCATAAAGTACTTACTTACTATCATCTTCCTGTTCATACTAATTAATTATGCAATCATGTTCAACTACATAACTTATCACATATACATACATTTGAAGCAACAATAAATATTACTGTAAATGCATGAGTATTAAATATAACTACTAATTCAACAATCATTATAAAATCAATTATGGGTTGGTTATGTGCGATTAAGTTTATTATATAAGTTGACTTCATAATTTTATTTGATCAAATAATAATCTCTTACGTCACATTTAAAGCAGTTGTCGTGCTAATGGGCATAATTATAATATGTTCTAAATTTTTGCACATTTATTAAGTGTATTATTAAACACTTAAAATTGAAAATCGATTGACCGTCTCAAATAGTGTTTCACCGAGGCTACGAGGTAACCTCGCCTCGCCTCGTGCCTCGTAACCGAGGACCGAGGCAAGGTTCAAAATTTTAATCCTCGTTACAAACCGAGGCGAGGCGAGGTATATTGTCCCAAAAACCTCGCGTCGGCCGAGGCAAATTTACAAAAAGTAAATTTAAAAAAAAAAATTTAGTAACATGTATTTTTATTTTAAATATAGAAACAGGTATTTTGAATTTCCGGAAAGGAAATAGAGCTATTGGTTTCGTACCAAAGTCAAAATTTTGCAAATATTTTTTCAAATGTCCATCGATCCTATCTAGTAGATGTCGAAAATCATAGTCTCTAAAATTTATATATATATATATATATATATAAGTTTTTTTTAACCATATTATGTACATTCATGCAAAATAAGTCAAAGTTAGTAATAATTTACCCTCGCTTCACCTCAGGCGAGGCGAGGCGAGGATGATAGCTAACTCAGCCAAGGCGAGGTGAGGTTGATATTTAAAAATGATAGCAAAACCTCGCCTTGCCTCGTGCCTCGTGAAACACTAGTCTCAAACTCGAGAAAAACTTAATTGAAGTTCGAATAATTAAATTGGGAAGCAATGCAAACTACCCATTTTAAGCGGTATTTAACCAGTTTTATTATTTTTAACAAAGAAACGGCCCTTAAGAATCATTCAAAAATTGCTATAAACTACTGGATGTGTTCTGCGTAGGAAATTTTAATCAAATCGAGGAAAAAGTTCTGGTTTGCATCAAAAAGTAATAAAAAAACAATTTCGAAATTTCTTATCAACTTTACTCTAGATTTTTTAGTTAGACTGGTTATCTCGTTTCGTTTCCGAAAACTGTGTGCGATAAAATTAAAACGCTTCCCATATTTCCGGAACCAGAGATTTTAGGATAACAATAAAAGATACAATTATTTTTCTAAATTCAATTTACTTTTTGGTGCCTATGACAATGTTTGTGATAAATTATATAATTAAGCATTCTGGAAGATAGATAGATTGTAGAGGCGGCCCTCGACGGGCTACACTTCGACCATAAGGTCTATTGTGATGCCTAAGGATGTGAGAATGTGAGTGGAGTGTATGGAATTTTTGTGTATAGACTAGGAATTGGTAGGATATGCGGCTGCAGCCGACTATGATAGGAACTATGCCGATATTCATCTGGAATTCGTGAAGGAAACTGTAGAAAACCTTCGCAAGCATAGCCGGTTAGTTCGTTCTTGTCCATATGCCGACAGTTTAGTCAATTAACCTCCCCCTTTTTTTTTCTCTTAATAATTGACAAACTGCCGATGACGGGATTCAAACCCATAACCTCCCAGTTTCCAAGTCGACCTACAACGCAGACATAATGTCTTAGACCGCTCGACCACTTGGACTGTTAAGCCTTCTGGAAACCTCCCCCCTCTCCAAATCATTATATTTAAGAGTTTAGCGAATATATATGTCAATTGACATCGCTTGAAGAAAAAAAGTTCATTTGAATTTATCGCCTAGCCTCCGTATTTGTAAATCTTAAGAAAATGAGTGATTTATCTGCGACTGGAAAGGTTCTGTATTCTGTATAGTTCAATAATGATATTTAAAACTTTTGTAATGACTTCAGTAGAGTCAAATTAAACCTTATTGAGATCGGTGGGATCGTTTCAATGAAATTTACATTTGGGGGCCGTACTTAGGCGATGTACTTAGCCGAGAAAAACATTGGAAATAAAAATAGTTTTTAAAATGCCATCCATTTACATTGTTTATATTGATTGCAGTAGACAAAAGTGAATATCATGGTGTGTTGTTTCAGAGGTAAAGTAAGAATACAAAAATGCTTCAGAGGTTATTTTACGTTTAGACTCCTCCGTCCTCTATCAGCGTAAAATTAACTTTTAAAAAACTCTTCAGGGTAAATTACAATGCGGATCAAATTAAAATATTGTTTTTAGTATATAGTTCTTTTCTCTTCGATAAATAGACATATAATATTCCATTTACAATGTTTACAGTAAGAAGAGGATAATAGAAACTTCAAACCTTTTATAATAGCTTCAATGTTGGTCCAATATACATTGTTACACATTAAATTACAGAGACGTACACATCCCTGCAAAAAAATTGAACCTATCTTAAATTGATTATCAGATGTGTCAAGATTTTGATACTGTTTATTTGTTGCACTATAGAATTTGATCCCAAAAATAATTGTTGTTGGCTTTACTCTTTCTATTTCTAGCAAATTTTCGATGACAATGTACCTTTCGGTTTTACACCGATGAAGGACTTTCGGAACAAATGCCCTTATTCAAACTACCCCCGAATCTACCTAGAAGATGACCATCGTTAAATTTATTAACAAATTCGTTACGCAGAAGCTGCGTCAACTTAACACTTTTCTTAGAATAAATACATCACTTTTGGAAATTGAGATATATTTCCAAAAAAGAAGTGATGGATTTATTCTGAGGAAATTCGCTAAGTTGACGCAGATACTGCGTAACGAATTTTGTCCAAACATATTCTAAACTGCCGATATTGGAATATGTTTGGATACATTTTGGCTCAGTTTTATTGCGGGGAGTGTACCTAGTAATTGAGAGTATTCTACAAAAGAATGACTATAAAGTTTTAATAAAATTTAATTTAAATAGGTTGAAATAAAGGAAATATTTTAATCATGATTCATCCGAATGTTTTAGGGTTTTAGGGTCTTGAAATTTGGAATTGGGTTGTTTATTTGTGAAGGAAATAGATTTTTAGAAAGTAAGCTTACTCAGAAATATATTACGGCGTTTAATTTTCAATTATCATTACTTTTTAATTTGTGTATAACTTTATCATCATAATATTTATCTTAAATATGAGTTATTAAACATTCATTTCAACTATTCACTTTTCCGAGAAAATAGAGCTGTATTAATAAAATATCTGGGTCAATGTTTTGTTGTTATAATAGTGAATATAATGAGTTTATATACTTTTTATCAATCTATGACCCATGTTTTTAGTTAATAAACCAACAAATATATATACCCGTGAAAAACGTCAGTAAGGTTTTAAAGTCCAATTTTCAAATTCTACTTGTCGCCTTGCATATCGTAATATCCTCAAATAAAATAATATTTACAATTATCGATATTCATTAGTTATGCAAATCTTTAAAATTGACATGCAAAGCGGCTGGCAACCAATGGATTGTAGAGTAATAAAATAAAACATTCAAATTAATATGCCATGTGCGTGTCACTTTGTGTACACATCACGTCTCAATCAAGTACTAAATGGTTGTTGGTGACATTTGCACTGATGTATTTGCTGGAACATTAGGATGCATTGATGCGGTCTTTTTTTCGTATTTAATTTATCAGTGTCACACAGTTGGTGCACCTTCCAATAGCAATGCGACATAGCTGGGCTTAAGTTGGTAACGTCAAAGATAGTGTCAAGTAATTGATATATCCGTAAGGTCTGATATATTTCTATCGATGTTCGGCCACAAATATTATAAATTCGCGTATTCTTTCAATTACGCCGTATAGTTCAGAGAGCTGAATGATTCGGTTCACAGTATTGATTCCCGCCGCGTAGTTGAATCAACTTCGATCCCTGGCGAGTTATTTTTTCCATTTTAATTTTAAATACTTTTTCTCATCTAATTGGAAAACGATGAAAGTTTAAGTTAATAAATTAAACAAAATAAAAAAATAAAAATTTATGAATAGCCAACACACAAATTTGCATATCTCTAACTTATATATAACGACTTATAGCGTGATAGTATAGTTTATAGTTTCTATAGAAATGTCATAAACAAAATGTAAATAAAAAAATTACATTTCCAGCTAAAATTTAGAAACAAATAATTATTTGTCATAAATTTCCTATGCTATAATTTTGTTTAATTTTGTTTTAAGACTAAAAAACAAATAAAATTCTGAAATGTTTCAAAAAACTAAAAAAACATGTTTTTCTTGGAATATGACCTAAAAAGACAACATAATTAACATTACATTAAAACAAAAGCATGGGGTGCTCTCTACTTACGTCTTCATAATGGCTCTACTTCTACAAAATTAAGCAGAGAGTATATGCTTTTGTTTACATTATTTTGCATTTTTTAGTTCATATTCCAAGAAAAGCATGCTTTTTTAAACTTTTTAGAATTTTTTTGTTTGTTTTTTAGTCTTAAAACAAAATTATTCTTTGTAGCTTCAATCTTCATTATTATTCCCAGGAGTGATGGAATGATTCCAATTAATAAAAAAAATGGCTTGACCAATTGAAGATTATTTCAGCGTTAGTCAGATTTTTTTATTCAAAGCCACATCGAAAAAAACTTTTTTTTTACTCATATGAAGGGCGTGTAATAGCTAGTTTTCTGATGAAAACAAATACAGAAGAAGAAAAAACTGTACAGATAAATAAATTTGTCAACTAAAGAAAAACATTTATTTTTGTAAAGTTTTGTGGAAATAACAAAACAACAAAATACAAATCTGGCGTGACCTCTATATGTATAGACTAGAATATCAGATTTTGAAAATATCCATTTTAGAGATCGTACATTCCAAATAGCAGATCCACAAACATTTATTATTTCTTTCGTTTTTATTTCTTAAAGAAATATTTTACTTAAACTGCATCTCACTTTCTATGAAACTGTTCAACACTTAAAAACCTTAATCGGACTTCGATACATAATGTTATATATAGGTCAAATTATATTCGGTAAAAAACATTTACTCCCGAATAGGGAATATGCATGAAAATTTTTTTTCACTTGAATTGAAGCATGTTTACTTGACAAATATCAAGGTAAAATTACTTTTTAAATAACTTTAAAAATAAGCGAGATATGGATGGTTGAAATTCTTGATTAGACAAAGAGGGTGATAGCCCTCTTGATATGTTATGTGACGTCATATTACACTTTCACCATTTAAAATATACGTAAAACTCCGTTTTAAGTATTTTTGCAAGAAATAGTTAGATAATAATCTTTAAAAGCTTATAGCTTCCTTGATATTTGTCGGATTTTAATTTCGTTTTTAAATATTATTACATTATTAACAGTATTTTCATATTCTGAAAATAAATGTGAAAAAAAATTTTCATGCATATTCCCTAAATTATGTTTAGTTGTATAAATATGCTTTTTGAAACAAAAGCAAAATTATCGATTTTTTATTCGTACATTTATTTTCTTTGTTATTAAACATCAACTATAATATTAAAACCAGTGTATATTTCTGTAGTAACTTCCAGGGCAGCCCCATTGACCTCCGAAACGGCCTTCGACTTTGGCTCCGCGTCCTTAGCATGGATATTAGGAAGTGGGTTAGATTTTGTATAGACCAAGCAGTCAATTACACAAAGAGCTGTAGATATATTATATACTACAAATGTTTAAGCTGAAATTGTAGCAAAACTATTTACATTATGAAAAAAATTTCAACACCAGTTGTTAATTTTTTTGTTTTTCTCTACCTCTTATGGTTTAAAAGGTTGAAATTACTCCCCTAGCTGAAGAACAGATGGGTCGATTTTGTCCATTCACAAAATGACCTCACATCTTAGCTCTTGAATATACTCGCAAAACACTCACTTTTCAGCTCGATATCCGTCCTCGTTCCTGAGTTTTCATGTTATCAGACACGACCAACGGACCAATAAGGTCATTTTTTATATTGAATGGGTCGTTACTTGAGGAAAATCTATTGCAAATTATTAGATTATTTTTGAAAACACATACCAAAATTTTTACTAATATAAAAATATAGATAGCAAAATAGAAACAATGAGAAAGGTTTGGTTAGTTTCACATTTGCAAAAATTCGCTTTTTCATTTCGAAAGCTTATTTTCTAGCATCTTGAGAATAACATCTTGCTATTGAGAATTTTACATTCACCCTTCCATGTAGGTATATATAGAATAGGGCTTCCCAAACTTTTTCTCTGGTAGAACACGGAGAATCTTGGAGTGTTAACGAAAAACCTTAATATATTTAAAATATCTTGTTCACATTTTAAATGTTGTATATATTTATAAAAAAGTATATTAGCCTGATGCTATTCAAAACAGGAATTTCATTAAATTTTACATTATAGAACCAGGGATGTTACGGTTGCATATGGTTCAGAGCTGTTGCAGATTTATAAGTCTTTCTAAATGTCAAGTTCTTTTTCATTTATTTATGTACCTTACTTAAGTATCTCCTTAAAAAAACTTGTTATTTCAATCCGCATCCGCGGATGTGAGCCTTTAATATTCGGATCCGCCACATCCCAACATAGAACAACAGATAATAACTTGTGAATTAAGTATTATTTCCGCATAGTTGTTTTCTCCAAAATTAAGACGTCGGAATTTTGAACACTTATTAATCCGGAGCATTTATTAACTGAACATTATATAAACAAATAACCAAAAATGGTGTTGTTAGTATCCGAAAACCTCTCAATTACATACTAGGTGTCTGTATATAGATGTCAAAATAACAAACTATACATTTATTTATTATTGTATATTGTGTCTACTTTCCTTTATGCAGTGTTAAGTTTTACAATTATCAATGTGACAAATCGTTAACCCGACAGTGACAGATAAACATCTCACTTTAATAATAACAATAACGTCAAGATTGTAGAGACATTGTAACATGTTTAAAATAAACACTCATGCCACAATTTTTATTGCAATTTTTCAAATGGGTTGGAAGGAAAAAAAAAAAATTCCATATTGTATTTTCATTTAGTTACACGCTTTATACGAATCAATCATACAAAATACATTGTATAGTTATTTTTACATGATCGCGCAAGTATAGGCCTGACCAGCCAAGTAGCGTTTGTAAAGGCGTTGTGTGTACTTGGAACTGGATGGTTATGGGTTCGAATCCCGATATCGGCAGTTTGTCAATTATTACAAAAAAAGGGAACAAGAACGACGTAACCGGCTATGCTTGTGAAGGTTTTCGGCAGTTTCCTTCACGAACTGAGATGAGTATAGGCATAGTTTCTATCAAAGTTCCTAGTCTACACACAAAATTCCTTCTCCTTTACTCACATCCTTTGGCATCACAATCGACCTTATGGTCGAAGTGTGTCCCGTCCTAAGTGGAGGCCTAAAAAAGACTATACAGTCAGAAGCTTTCAGTGAATTATTGACAGAGAAAACATGTGATTGAAATACGATTATATCACAATTAAATCTTTATACCGACAATTGTTTGTAGAATATTGTCATCCTATTTTACAAGCTTTTATTTAACTTGCAATGTATGTATGTATGTATTTATGTATGTTCGGGTCAAATCTTGCAAGCTCATTTTGAACCACTTCCTCTTATCCTACGAACTTGAATTTTTTACATGTTGGTTCAGTTCCGATTACAATGGATTTTTATGGTAAGCATGACAAGAATCGACAAGGGGAAAGCGAGGTTTAGAGTGAGGGGGAAACACAAAATTTGGTATATCACTCTTAATATTGAAAAAATCGAAAAACACATACGAAGTAAAGTTGTAGAAAATTAGTTCTACTATAAAAAGCTTGTTTTTAAAAATGTTTCTTTTAATAGAAATTTATTATATTTAATATAAAGAAAATTCAAATCCGTTAGTAAGTCAAGTTAAACTTTTCGCTTCATATATATACTGGACTTTTGCATCACCTGCATAATGATGTATTCTGTTGATATACATTTGACGGTAACGAATTATGTTAAAATTATATAATATCTTTTGCACACTTATTCATGGTATTATTCACTCTTTAAATTCGAAATCGATTGACCGTCAAAAGCTCGAGAAAAACTTAATTCAAATTCGAATAATTAACGTGGGGAGCACTGGTGACTACCCATTTTAAGGAGTATTTCTACCAGTTTTTTATTTTTTATAAATAAAAACGACACTTAAGAATCTTTTTTTTAAAAAAGCTCTAAATTATTGTATTTGTTCTGTGAATTTAAAAAAAAAAAAAAAAACTAAAATTAATGACCGTCTCATTGTTTAGTTATAATAACCCGAAATGAAGCATTTTATAATGAAAAATACGTGTGAGGTAGTATTTGTATATACGCATAGTGTCTACCGATCCAATCTTGGACAAAAATTATGGCTTATTAGGCTATTCATGACAATAACCTTAAATGGGATTAATTTTATGTAAAAATCATACATGTTATTATCCTCTGCTCTGCATATCAACATAAACTGTTCTGTAAACTATAAAATCTACAGGTATAATTGAAAGAGATAATTTTACAATGCATACAATATATCGAACATTACGTATCCTCTCACGACATGGTCTTCAGATTGGCACTTCGCAGGATTGTAGTATTAACAAGGGTAATTGATTATGAAAGAAAGATATCTAGTTAATAATTTTATAAAACAATTAAGTTCTGATGAGGATTATAAATTAAAATATAATTACTATTATATTTTTTAAATACAAGTAAGTGCTTTTTACTCGACTGTGTCAGCAGGGGGATAATGTTTTTAGAGTCTATGTGTGTATGTTTGTATGTCTATTTCTTTGGCATGCTCTGTAGTCTAAACAGCTTAATGGATTTTAACATATGTTTGGAAGATAATTATATGCGATAGCCAAATAATGTCAGATAATATCCTGGGACAATGTTTTTCAAGACTCCAGAAACACTATCAGAAGTTCAAAATTTCAAAACGTTCTAAAATCATAGCCGTTTTCTCACCGTTCCAAAGTTATAGCCAGCCCAAAGTTTTAATATAGTTATTACTTTATAGAAACACCTGCATGAACAAAATTTTGGAAATAAATTATTTAAAAAATAGAAAAATTGACGTTTGGAATTTATTATTTTTTAGTCGGCAGTCGGGTTTTTAAATTTTATTTTACTTTTACCTGTTTTAAATAAGTGCTTATTTTCAGAAAATTTGATTAATACTTTTATACATACGTTGAGCTGAAAAATTTGGAGAGTACTACAAATCTGCATCCCAGTCTCTCCCCTTATAAGAACATTAAATTGGTAGATATAGAAGGACATAAGTTAAGACATAAGTTAAGCTAAACATTACTGATTTGCATATTTCTTCTACTACTCATAATTTAAGCGTTAACTACCAGCGTGGTATTTAAATCAGGCGAAATAAAATAGATTAAATAAGGTGAAATAAATTTGCTTTTAGAACCATAATACTTAAACTGTATTATGAGAAAGTAATAAAGGAATACAAGGGAATATAATAATGACAAAACCTCCAAATTAAAAAAAATAAAACTAAAACCCCGACGTCAAAAATGTAGTTTGTAAAAAAGCCTTTGTATTTTTTATTTTGTTAATGTCCGATTGGCATATGGATTTTTACAACGAGTTTTAGCTCTAGTATTATATAAAAATAAATTTAATAATAAAATTATTATGAAAATTAATGGAGCACGATAATATTTTCGTTTAAGTCCGCATGGTACTAAAAACTGACGATGGAAAATATGTTTTGTACATTTAAGATAGTTATTATTATTTTCTTTAGATCTAGATTCCTGAATACCACCAGCACCTTGTATGGTACGAAATGTTATGTTATGACTTAACGTGCTATAAATATCACAAACAGTAAACAGTTAAGTGACACGAGTTAAATAAGATGTGTAGGTAACATTGTCGCGGTATCTTGGCTCTCTTTAGCCTTCAAAAGAAGCGCTGTAGAACCTACAACAGATTCCGATACTCGGCAGACACACACAAAAAAAAACACAAAATATTAGTAAAAGTTTACTAAATTTACGTTAATTAGACAACACGCACTTTAAAAATAAATAAATATTATAAAAACAATATGATAGTCAAACCTGAATTTATTTGATTTAAAAAAAATAATTTGAATTTAAATTTTTTTCCACAATTAATTTGAGTCTCTTTCTCGTTTTAATACTAAAATAAAATAAAAATAAACTCTTCGAAATTGTTGTCCCACAACTTATTTTCAAAAAAATCACTGAGACAAATTTCAATCATGAATAATGGTAATCAGGTATAGATTGAAGAAAAATTAAGGCAAAGTTGCATAGTTTATGGTTATGGGGTCAGTGTTTCGGGTTACGGAATTAGAAAAAAACGGTTTCAAGATTCTTGTATGGAGTGTCAATAAAAAGCTCTTTAGGTGTCAATTGTAATACATAATTTAATTTAAACCGGTTCAAAAAATATGAAACTAAGTACCGATTTTTTAAATTAACATATTTTATTAATATGATTTAATGGTCTTATAATATGCATACAGTTATCCACTTGTAAAATTGTTATTAACTTTACTCAATTTTTTTTGTACATTTTTATTATATAAAGTATGTGGAAACCCGTTGCTTATCAGATAACTTTTTGAGGAATATACTTTTTTTTTATTTTAACATAATTATTAGTTTTCTTTAAAAAGTTTTTCATATCATCATATCTTTTTATCGAAATCAAATTTTCACCAATCTAATCATATATACATGCACACACTCACATTTATATATATATATATATATATATATATATATATATATATATATATATATATATATATATATATATATTCATGTATGTATATATATATATATATATATCTTACACACTTATTTGTAATTCTACTAAACAATTTTATGTACCAAAGGAAATTGACTAAACCAAAAGAAAATACACGAATAGAGTAAAATTCTAACAGTGGTTTCTACTAGGAATATACAACCTTTATTCAAAATATCTCATTCGATTTTGTGTTCGATTCCAATGTTTCCGAAAACAGTATTAGGCTTTAACTAAATGAAATGAAAAACATGCGTGTGTGAAAAAAAAGCGTATAATTTTATTGATAAAAAATAGTACTTACATAAAGATAACCTCAAATTTTGATACACGTATTATTATTTCAAAACACAATTTGTATAACTAAAAAATAAATAAGATCGAAATGAGATCAACGCCAGTATTAAATAAGACACAAAAGTATAAGAAAATGTGAGAATAGTAAAAACAAATTGCACATTCCCAATAGATTAAGCTAATCAAACTTAAAAAAAAAAACGTAAAATTTCTAACGCATAAATTTTTAATATTTAATTAAATATTGATATGTAAAAATTAACTCACCAACCAGGAATCGAACCTCGGACTTCTGGATCTCTAAAATTGTCAATTTTTCATGGCAAGCATTATCCTGCTCTATTGCTGAAAAATAGAGCGCGAATGTATATACCATTTGCGCAGACGCGACATCAATTGGATCACAAAAATCCAACTGGTGTGTGATCTGGCCGCAAGCAACTTCCGTTACATGTTGAAAATACACTCTCATCGGTTTCTGAACACGCCAAAAAAGTATAATCAAAAATTCATAACATTTTTTTTTTTAATAGTATATTTTTTTACGTTTTACTTTTCCGTGAAAATGCAGAATAGTTTTCATTTTCCAAGAAACGATATCACATTGAAAATATTTACGGCACCTGTTTAAAATGAGACATGTCCGCAGGAAAAAGTACAATTTCAAGAATCTCAGAGGACATCGGACATAGGACATTAATGCTGATTGTGTCTATATAATACTGTCTATTCATATATTGATCGTGTATACAACATGTGCAATGTTTTCCAATCTACTTGTTCTCGTTTGATTCCATGTATCTATCTGCCTATCGCTCGCTAAATATAATATTGTTATTGTTATATTAATTATTTTATTATGTTCTGAATAATATGTAAATTATGTGAAATATTTTAATACCATCGACATAGAAAACTGATCGATTGCAATGTGTATGAATAATGATTAAATTTATAATGTCATGAATGCGTAATAATGTTTGTTATTCAAAAACCGTTGAAAAAAGAAAAAGTGGATTAGGATTCGTGAATTTATTATGAGCTATTTTAACATCTCTCATGTAACTCAAACAGTGAAAGGTTGACACGTAAAAGATAATATTCACGCAAATCACTGGAGTTTTAATTTAGAATAATATTCCAAAGACCAATAAAAAGACGGGAAAAAACAACTTTCATTTGTACTCCTCGATTTTTCATTAAAATTAACTCTAGATACACTCCTGAATGAAATGCAAAGGCAGCGAACGGTATCAACGCCAAATATGTAGAAATTAATGTCATCTCTGTGTTTGATGTGAGCAGTTCAGAGAAAAACACTACCCCCCCCCCCCGTTAACTTCAATATGAAATATGCTGTCAAGCTTATGATAAATACGGTATACGTTTTTATCATTTTATGTATATATTTTTAACCCGACTTCAAAAAGAAGCATGGTTCTCAATTCGTCTGTTTTTTTTTAAATTTTTTTGTTTATGTGTGTCACCTCATTTATGAACCGATTTTGAATTTTTTGTTTTTGTTTTAAAGGTTTTGTTTTCCCATTGGTTCCATTGTCACCAAATCGCATTCTGATGAGGGGATCACCGGAAAATCGAGGAAAATCCTCATTTTATATGTGATAACCGATTTCTGCGAATTTTTTTTTTTTTTGAAAGCGTATACTCATTCATAATGGGAAAATAAGAAAATTTTTTTAAAAAAAGACTTCAAAAAATTTTTTTACAAAAAAAACCGATCCCAAAAAAAACAAAATGCATGTAAAAAAAACTGAAAATCTGTTATGAAAAATGCACTAAAAATTAAAAAAAAAAAAAAAACGATAAAAAAAATGTATTATAAAAATGCACTAAAAATTAGTAGGTCGTTTTCAAAAATCAAACCTGACTTCAAAAATCTAATATTCTAAAACAAAAAATGCACTAAAAAGTAAAAAAATAATTGCATATTCTTGTGCCAATTTTAGTTCACCTAAGCAAAAATTTTTAAATATATATGTACAATTATTTTTAATTTTGGAGGCGGTGTCCAAATTTTATGTGAATTTCTCTATGCTGACACCGACACCAAAAATAACAATAATTGTACATATATATTTAAAAATTTTTGCTTAGGTGAACTAAAATTGGCACAAGAATATGCAATTATTTTTTTTACTTTTTACTTTTTAGTGCATTCTTTGTTTTAGAATATTTGATTTTTGAAGTCGGGTTTCCATTTTTTCCAAATTTTTTTTATATATTTGTATATTTATGCGTTAGCCGATTTACAAAACAACCCAGTGCCCTTTGTGACCCGAGAATTATACTTGTGTATAAATTGGAGCCTTACTTTCAAAATATTGTTGTGTTATTATTATAACGGTATGAATATCCACAGGTATGTAATGTAACAAAAACCATGATCCATGATATTTTTTTTATAGTCAAAGGAACATAAAATATATAAAATAAACATAAAATATAAAACGGGCATTTCATTTAGTTTTGATACGTACGTGGTACGTTTAGATATTAAAGAGTTAAAAAATAAATAGCAAACGATTAAAAAACGAACATTTTGTTTATGATCAAATAATATATACTTTTAATTACACGTAGGATTATTTATAGAGTGTAAAAAAGTATTTTTATTTTGTGTTAATTAACCATATTTGAACACAATTTCGTCAAAAAATAATCTTGCTGTCGCCGTGCATTCATACTCTAAACACTATAGACTTAAAAAGTGAGTGTAAAGAATGGAGATACTCTTAATAAGGCCCACCAGTCCAAGTAGCTGAGCGGTCTAAGGCGTTATGTCTGCGCAGTTGCATACTTGGAAACTGGGAGGTATGGGTTCGAATCCCGACATCGGCAGTTTGTCAATTATTAGAGAAAAAAAAGGAGCGGTTAATTGACTAAACTGTCGGCGTATAGACAAGAACGAAGTAACCGGGTATACTTGAGAAGGTTTTCTGCAGTTTTCTTCACGAACTCCAGATGAATATCGGCATAGTTCCTATACTCAAAAATGGATCGTAGGTATGAATGTATGCCACACATTCATAAAATGTGTTCATAAAATGACCTAATTCGACCATTTCAACATGGCTGCATATCTGAAAAGGGATGACGAGCTGAAAGTTTTGTGTGTGTTCTAAAATGGGCAAAATCGGACCATGTTTAGGCAAAATTTTTTTTTTTTTATGTTTGTTACCTCAGAACTCCGCCATTTATGAACCGATTTTGAATTTTTTTCTCTCCAAAAATAACAATAATTGTACATATATATTTAAAAATTTTTGCTTAGGTTAACTAAATTTGACACAAGAATATGCAATAATTTTTTTATTTTTTAGTGCATTTTTGGTTTTAGAATATTTTTGAAGTCGGGTTTCCATTTTGTCAAAATTTAAATAAACAACCTTCGTTTGATAAATTTTTCCATTAACTCAGTATATACTGGGTATGCAAACAGTTAGCTCGGTTAGTTGTTAGTTGTTTATTTATTCTTTTAAATTTATTTTCGCTTTAATAGCAAATGCTACTATACATAAAAGGTCAGTCACATAATGTAAACTCTTAGTATTCCATGCAAAAAAAAAACAGTTTCGTAGTTCATTTAGGCCTTTTATTATTGTTAACATAGTTCGAGATTTTGTCCTATGACTCCAGATAAGACCCAGGATGGTTTGTGATTCGAAAGAAAATACTGATTTCGATATTTTTAAAAAATTTTTAGTAAACAATAAGTAAAGAGTAACATATAGAATTGAGGATGTTTTAAAATATAATGATAGTTTTTTATTTTAATGCAGAGTGTATTTTTAATAGATCTAACAAGGCCCAGCCTATTTTCGGCCGCATTGTACTTGTGCGAAGTACATGAATATTAAAGAAGAAAATATTTATTATTATGATTATTTATTGAATTATATTGAACTTTGATTTGATAAAGTTTCTTAATGGGCCTTATTGAGAGACCCGGTTTCTGATAATGCCCATAAGCAAGGATTATAAAATTATCATTTCTTATTCATGGAAACAAGATGACGTGTGATGATTTTTCTCAAACATCGGATATTAAAATAATCAATCTTTAATAAATTTCTATTTATTTTTGTTTATTACGCAATTTCACACGTTTTTAGTAATTTTGCAAAAAGTGAGCATTAGTACCTTACAGCAAAAAAAAAACGAACTTATGTCATATATCATTTACAATAGAATCAAATATTTATAATAAATAGTTTTGTCCTATAGCAATAATTTTTATATGGTTCGAAAGTTTGCAGCAACGAAAGAGATGTGTGTCATCATCGGCTATAGTTTGGAGTAGTAGTTATTTCTTCCATTTTTAGATTTATGCGGTTCAAAATGAATAATAGCCAGAGATGATATGAATATAATAAAATGCACATAAATCGAATTAGATAAATGAAAAATAAAACACCTTTCGAACTATCATAGTTGATGTTGTCATATACATATTTTTGTAAATCGAAATCATTAACATGCCCTACAGCCAACATATATGTATAAAGATATGCATGCAATGAAAGCGGAGATCAGATGTGAACGATTGATGATGAAATAAAACGTACGTAAAATTTTCATTTGAAACTATTCGAATTTAAATTTTAGTCATTCCCGTAAATATATATATATATATATATATATATATATATATATATATATATATATATATATATATATATATATATATATATATATATGTATATATATATATATATATATATTAGGCAGGATCAAAAAAATCGTTTTTTTTTTAAAAAGCTTTGTGAAAATATTGTTAAAGATTCCGAAAAAATGACCCTGTTAAAACAGCAACTATTAATTTTAACATTAAGGGGTGCTTCATCACGATTTTCTATTTCCAATTTTATTTACATTGAACATTGGGAACTTTTTTTTTTTAACCTTTGGAATTTTGAATAACTCCAGAAGGAGTAGATATAGCAAAATATTACAAAATACCTTTTTTGTAGAGCGTTTAGTTTCCTACAAAAATGTGCTCTGGCCTTACATGTCGGTAAAGCCGTCGTTCAGAAGCTACAAAATTCCAATTGATAAAAATTTTCCCATGTAAATCAAATGGAAAATGGGAAATTCGCGATGAGGCACCCCTTAATGTTAAAATTAAGAGCTGCCGTTTTAACAGGGTCATTATTTTTCCGGAATCCTGCACAATATTTTCATAGTGCTTTTTAAAGAAAAAAAAATTCGTTTCGCAGGAGCTGCTTCAACTTAGCGAATTTCCTTAAAATATATAAATCACTTTCTAGCGGTCACAATTTTAGTCTGATCAAAATGAAATGTCGTATATGATTTTAGTATTTGCAAGGCTAATTTTATTAATAAATGACATACGTCAAGGAGAAATGGGGGCATAAAGAAAGAAGAAAACACAAAATATCTCTCTTAATATTAGAACAATCAAATAATAATAATAAGGCGCTGTTTCTACTTGGACCTGGGAGGTTATGGGTTCGAATCCCGACACCGGCAGTTTGTCAATTTAAAAAAAAAAAAAATTAATGGGGCGGTTGATTGACTAAACTGTCGGCGTATGGACAAGAACGAAGTAACCGGCTATGCTTGTGAAGGTTTTCTGCAGTTTCCCTTCACGAACTCCAGATGACTATCGGCATAGTTCCTATCAAAGTCGGCTGCAGCCGCGCACCTTTCAATTCCTAATCTGCATACGAATTCCCGATCCTTCACTCACATCATAAAAATGTAATGTAAAAATTAATAAATAAAAGGATGAAAAATAATGATGTGGGTGGTCTCTGTTATAGACCGTCGTGTCTCGGAAACAGAGGTTAAACCCCATTATTATTATTATTATTATTATTATTAGAACAATCGAAAAATGCGTAAGGAATAAAGTTGTAGAAAATCATGTTTGCTACAATTCATCCTCTAATCATTTTTGCTCAAACTCGAATGTGTACAGAGATAGTGAGGAATTTAATTTTCAATCTTAGTACCTACAACTTTACTTCTTATTAATTTTTCGATTTTTCGAATATTAAAGGAAGATATGTCAAATTTTGTGTTTCCCCCTTCCTCTAAACCCCCCTTTCCCCTTGTTCGATTTTACCCATTAACGAACTTGACCTTTTGAATACCAAAAGCGCCTCAAATACCAAATTTCATTCCGATAAAATGAAAACTGTGACCGCTAGAGTGATTACAGACACACACACACACACACACACATATATATATATATATATATATATATATATATATATATATATATATATATATATGTCCATAGATATATATATAAATTTTACAGATGGTGATTTTTGACATTTACTAGGTAGGATCAATAGACATTTGAAGAAATTTTTGCGAAATTTTGACTTCGGTACGGGATCAATAGCTAGCTCTATTTCCTTTCAGGAAATTCGCTAAAAAGGCTTTTTTTAATACAGCCTAATATATATATGTATATATATACATATATATATATATCCTGATATATATATATATATATATATAGGTTTGTTCATTTTTAAAAACAAATTTATACAGTCTATGAATAATAATATAGGATATTAACATACACAAACAACTGAAAATATATATTACAATAACAATAGAGCCACCCCTTCCCCCCTTAAAATATGTATATGGTGTTTAGAATGTTTTATGTTGTGTTCAATCTTATAAACTCCAATTATATATTAGAATCTGTTAATAATATACCTCTGCACAACACACACACAGTGTATTAAGTTCAAACTGAACTTCATTTTCCTGTCAAATATAAAATTACATTTATTATGTACTTCCCTAATCAATATTGTATCCATTGTTGTTACCGCCCTATTGCCGTTTCCTTTTTGCAGACTTATAGCTGCTACATTTTATTAAAAATAATTTTAAAAAGAAAGCAACATAAATTATACAACGTAAGAAAAGATAAGAAAGGTCAGGCAGGTATTTCTACCCCAAAAGTAGATCGAAAGCTGAAACAAACAGCTACGGTTGGGGATATACTAAATTAAAATTTAGTATTTTTAACTTTCATTGTTGGATTTTTAGAAAAAAATCTTTCCCATTTTATTTTTTACATAATTTCATGGATAATTACCTACATGAATATAATTTTATTCCAGTAGCTATTTTGGAATATACAAGAAGAGGTATAGAATAGTTTACATATAAAAAGTATTTGAGAAAAATGTTATTCAAAACAAACTTGTATTCTACTAAGACTCGTATTCATAGTACGGTCTTAGGTGTAAGTTTACCTTATGCCCGGAATACACAAGGCTAGTTTTTTAAGCTAGGATAGCAAGCTATATATTCCCAGCTACCTTGCTAGCTTGCTATCCTAGCTTGGTACAAGCTAGAATGGTTGCATGATACCATTGCATGATACTAAGAAAAGTTCGTATCGTTGCATGATACGAAGAATGGCTGCAGGTTGCATGATACTAAGAAATTTTAAGTCAGTATCATTACTATTACGAGACTGTGTATGAGTTTTTTATAAGTGTAGGTACTTATAAATTATAAGTGCACTAGCTTATCATGCCGTCCACACGAAGATAGTAAGCAAAGTCAAGATAGTAAATTCAGAGGTGGGGTACTACTAGCTTACTAGTAGCTGAAAAAATTGGATGCTGTCCTCCTCAAGTTTCCTGGCTTCGCAAGCTAGCTTACTAGCTTCTTCACTAGCTTGCTAGCTTAAAAATGAAGATAGTTCTGTCTACACTAATCTAAAATTACTAGCTTACTAGTACTGGTTTGCTATCCTAGCTTGAAAAACTAGCCTCGTGTATTCCGGGCATTAAGCATGATCTTAAGGCAGCGTTTAGATTCATTGAAGAAATCTTGGAAGTTTAATCTAAGCTAAGATAAGTGTGGATAATATTTATAGTAGGAGCTTACGTCGAAGAATTGAAAACTGTTGATGTATTCACAGTGTGATAAGACAATCTTATTATAGATTTTTGGGTTTACATAATATCAATATTGATGATAATATTAATACCGATTTCGATTCTGACGATGAAGACATAATTATACGTATTCATAAACGCTACATTCGAGAGATACAATATCCTTTTGATTTTGATACAGACTTCGATTTTAACAGTACTGAATTTGAAATATTACCACTAATAGAACAGTCAATTATGTTTGCGACTTAATTCATTTGCTAGTTTAGCTCGCTAAAAGTAGCGTACGGTCGGTCTTATGAGGTTCTGTTTATTTACATTTGAATATTCAGTATCACTAACAATAATATGATCAGCAAATCAGATCACCGGATACACGTGAATTATTACGGAAATTGACGAACACAAATTAAGATACTTTCAAGGTACGTCTTAATATAGATAATCTTAAACCGCATAAAATCATGCTTGGAACCATCGTGTTACCGAAGATATGATCTTAATGTATATCTATGAATTCGTCAAGTCTTAAACCAATAAAACGGTCTTCATGAAGGTTCTTAAGCTTCATGAAGCTTAAGTACTTGCTCAAGATTGGACTATGAATACGGGCCTAAAAGATGTACCTACTAAAACGAAGAAAAAAATTGTTTTCATACTAGAAAGTAATAACGCGGAATAATATACGTGGGTTTTTCTTTTATAGTGGAATTTCAATTAACTTATTTAGAATGTAATTCGCGCTTTTATTTTCAGTAAAGTAAAATGGTTTCCTTTTTGGTAAATTTTTTAGGTACATGAATGTTTGTGTTTGGAAACAGTGTTTCCAACAGTGTTTGGAAACAGTGTGTGCACTTCGACTACATGTTTACAGATAATTGAAGTGCATATAAATCAATTATAAAAGTTTCAGGGGGCGGGGTTAACGGAGGTTAACAGGGCTTTGATTATGGAGAAACCCATATTTTTACACATATTTTGATAATTTTCAGTTGGAATAAAATAAGACGAATAAAAAGAAAACTATGTAAGAGAAAATAGAAATATTAATAAAGACATTGATCGAATAAAAAGATAGTTAAGAAAACAACTGAGATTTCGGGTAAATTGTATTTCTGTCGACGGTAGCTTAATTACACGAAATCTCAGAGTTTTTTTTCTTAAATATATTTTGTGTTAGGACCGGTATGACGGGTCTAAATAAAATTTTAATTTTAACTTACAACGAAAAATAATAATCGTTATTGTGGACATTTATGAATGTACTATATAAGATTTTGAAGAATTTTATACATCAGCGCTCGTACATCCTTAAACAAATTATTCAATTCAGTTAGGTCTTACTAACAAGCACACTTAGTGAATATTGATGTACTGTTAGATAGATGTTAATGCAGGTATATTGTATTGTTTGAATATGCAAATTATTACGTAATACATCTTTTAGTTTAATTAGTATATAAATTCAATCGATTTATGACGATTTGCATCGCATTTCCAACCACAGTCTATAATCTATATTTATTTTCTATACAATTTACGAAATGTTTTTGTAATGCTTCGTTGTTAAGACCACGACATAAGTTGCGAGACAAATGTCAGACATAAATTTCTTTACTGTTCACACTTAATCAGATTTTTGGTGTTTGAACACTATCCAGACCCAAATGAGTAAAAATGTACGGAACTTGTGTTCGAGCTGTTCATACACAAAAGAACTTACATTTCAACTTTTTTTCCTAATTCCTAGAAAAGTTATTTGTATTTTATAAATACGTATTTCGACTACAATGTAGTCATCATCAGTATGAATTAGTTAATTGTGACTATGCCTGGGATATGGAGTATGTTGCTTGTTGCTAATTTGGTGCGTGCTAATTTGGCGCTTGGTGCTAATTAGCAACAAGCAATATATCTCAGACTAAATATCCTAGATATAGTTACTATTAGCTAATTTATACTGATGATGACTACATTGTGGTCGAAATACGTATTTATAAAATACAAATAAATGTTCTAGGAATTGGGGCAAAATTTGAAATGTAATTTCAAAAAAGAGTTCTGTTTGATTATTTTAATAATATTTACAAAAGAACTTATTGCTGCTTATATTGTAATTAAACAACGACGTAAAAGCTATATTTATTACTATTCAATATGTATATGGAATGTATGGAGTGTAAACAAAAATGTCGAACCTATTTGAAAACCTGAAGAGACACTTGAACACTTGGACACAAGGTGTTTACACAGCCGCTGATTCGTCACTAATTATAGTGTCGCAATAAATGTCACAATTAGAGACACCCGTGTGCACACATAGACACTCGGTGTATACACTGTGCATACGGTGTGTCGTAGTATCGTAGTCTTAACAAGCCTTTAGAGTATACTTATAGATTTAAGCTGTTTTCCACAAGAATAGAAGTCGGAAGCAGTAGAGCATTGAAACCTTTTTTTACAAACATTATTCAGTTAATAGTGCTTCAAAATGTATACAAATATATATATATATATATATATATATATATATATATATATACCTGTGTATACACAATGGCGTAGCTAGGGTGGGGCGCCATAAAGGGGGGGGAGGCGCAAAAAAACAAAATTACTAACTACCTATTTTAAAGTTTAGTTTTGTGAAACTAAACTTTATGCCACTAATTTCGTAAGTAATGTTAGTCGGGCTTAAAAAGATACTTCTACCAAACAATTTAAATCCAACTCCGTGAAGCGCGTTAGCGGTGCGCGCAGTTCGACTTTGACACATCCTATGTATGTAACATACGAAGTGATCTGATTTCTTATTTAAATTAAAATATTCCTGACCGAGTGAGTGTTAATTGTTATCAAAACTACTTGATAGTGTTTCTTATCGTGAGCCTGGACAGTGTCTTTACTTTTAAGGTTGTCCTAGTAGGTATGGGTACACATAGTACCCTTAACGCAAGCCTTCTTGAGCTACTTTACCTTGGAAAAAGGTCAATATTTGTAGAATATCCTAGGAAACACATAATTAAAAAAATGTGTAGATATCTGTTTTTAAAATAATTTACAAGGGGAAAGGGTTGCAGTATGGATGCGTGCCCTGGGCGCCGTTTTATGTCGCTACGCCCCTGTGTATACATAAATATTATTTGCACACTTGCAATAAATTTACAACAAGTATCCAAATTCTTTGTTTATTACAGACTGGAAATACAGTTAATATTTAAATACACCTTTTATATTATATATGGAATATAATGTGGACTTGATTCGTATGTATGTGTAGAGAGGTAGCCATGTCTGTATACAAAACAAGCGAAAATAAATACGTGATTGTAGAAAATTTTAGTGATAGTTATAATGATATAATGTATATTAAAATGAAGTATACAGATTGCGGAGTAAAATTTGTAGCATATGATAATGTTTTGTTTTATACCCTGCCTCTTGAATAATTCAGTTTTTATGTACTATGTATATAATACGTATTATATATAGGTATACGGGGTTAGTCATTGTAATTCATCCAGTTAACATCCACTTTTCGACAGATTTTCCACATTTTTTTTCACAGGCTAAAAATAACGTTTTCTAATAAATCCCGAAGTTTCAGAATTTTTGACCGTTTAGAACGCGAGATAATTAATAGCAAAGTTATCATTGTCTATCATTAGAAGCATGTAAAACTTCATGCCCGCCCATTTTACTCTCCGAGTTTTTTTTAAAAGAGTAAAAGTTTAGTTTTTATAAAAGTAATCCAGTTTTAAAAAGCTAGAGTAAAGATAAATATATCTTAAATAATTTTTTTTAATGTGTTTTACCGTTTTATTTTCGAAATGTAATAGTTTAAAAATTTTTATTCTTTCATTTTGTCCTGATTATACAAGACAATGATGGAACTACCTCAAATATCTCCAAAACTAAGCGGAATCGAGAAATATGTTTGAAACCAAAGTTGCAGGATTCAGAAGGAGAAACATAATGCAATAATTATATTTTTGTGCTATGCATCCGTGCCGCGTGGTATTACAAATATTTTAAACGATGCAAGGAAAATCTTTAAATACAAAATATGTTTCTCATATAGAAACAAATAATCTTTGTTTGAAACCTTTTTTTATACATCCCAAAGTTTTGGTATAAATGTAGCATACATTTTTTTGATGTATGCAATATATCCCCAATACTTAGATCAGTTTTTGTATTATAAATACGTATTTCGACTACAAAGTAGTCATCGTCAGTATAAATTAGCTAGTCGTAATTTACTCTTTGACAATTAGAAATAGATAGAAAATAGAGATCAATAGACAAAATAAAATAAATAAAAAATGAAACAAAATAGATTAAAATATAATAAATTTTATTGAAATTACTGTTGTTAAAATTGTTTTCATTCGATTTACTCTTGTTAACATCACTCCTATTAAAATTACTCTTATATTGTCTCAGGATATGTTATTCGTTTCAAAAATGTATATTTATAATTGTTTCTTTAATTTTTTTCCACATTTTTCTAAATAAACGCTTTGAAAATGCTATCCAGCAGCGTAACTCCAAAATTATCGTTGAGAAAATTTTGAATAAAATCACAAAATATGTAATGAAGGTTCTGTGAATTTTTTTAGTTTCGTATTATTTTTAAATTTCCTATATTAATCCCAAAAACTAACCCATCAACAAGAAAATTCGAATTTTAATATAAAATATTCTAGAATAACGCCGAAAAACGGTTTTGTCGGACAGCCAATATTGACGTGGAACACAAAAAAATCATATTATTTGTTCAAAACAAAATAATATTACTTGCAAAAAGTATTCAGTACTTTGGTTAATGAAAACAATTTTAAAAGGAGTTAAAATAGTTTAATATTTGAAAAACAAACAAAAAATAAACAAATAGTGGATTCATTATAGCATTGAAAACAACCGAATATTGAGTAAACAAACCAAATAGTCAATAAGAGGTACAAATATGTATTTATCACAAAAAAAACTGTTAATTAGGCTGAGGTTATTTAATGTCTGAGTAAGATATAGGGAATGAGGTGTTGTTTAAATCTATTAGTCTGTCCTTTTTTATATACCCTGTATATAATATACATATCAGGATATATTAAGGCCCGACTTTGTAACGGCTATTTTTCTGTCAAGATAACTTAAAAACGAAAAGAGATAGCCAGCTAAAATTTTGTATATGTGAACTAAAAAGTAAAGTAAAATTCGAACCAAAATCGGACCATGTTTTGGCAAAACAAGTAAAACTGTCTATCTATGAAACCGTAAGACATAGAACAAATATTTCAAGACAAAAAAATTGGTCACTTACGTCCTTTTTCTTCTCAAAACATAATTTAAACGGTTTTAAACTTGTCTGACTGATTCAAGAAATTCATTTGAAATACTCATCCACTCGCTACCTTAAAAGGGTAATTTTGTTGTTGTTAAGAGGTAAAAATTAAGCGTAATTTATTATGAAGATCTGTTCAAAATAACTATAAAGATGGATCCACACTATAATGCCGATCACAATTCTATCTTGGTTCGATCTCGGTCGTATAAAATATTATCAAGTAAGAAACAATTTGTGGTTCAACAACAGTCAAGTTCCGATCGAATCGAGAATAACAATAAAAATATAATCAATTGGACCGAGAACGAACCGTGATCGGCATTATAGTGTGAATCCACTCTAAACATTAAAACTCTTAACAATGACAACGTCTGTTACTCAAATTTAATTTGATTGCAAATGAAGAGGATTATATTTAATATAACTTTGAATATATCGGCTAAATAACTTATTTCAATAAATCTCTATGTAAAAGTAACGAAATAATTTTGCCTAATGAATGATATAACGGGAAATCCAAATTTCAGCAGTGTGTGCATACCTACACGTGCATAATTAAATTGTTACCTGTAATGCACACATAAATTTAATACATGAAACAAACTTGCATATTAAAGACCACAATATGTTATAAATTTTATTAAATAACTGTTTAAATACATAATAGAAAGTTTCTTCATTCCATTCGACCATATTCTCCAACTTTCCATATGCAAATATGCACTACACTATTTATTTTATTTAATAACTGAGAATAGGTTGATAAAACTACTTTTTTACCTCTATATACACAATAGAATGTAGTGTATATAGAGTGTATAATACACAATTTAAAAAAAAAGGCGCTACGAAGAAGCTGCGTCAACTTAGCGAATTTCCTTAGATAAATATAAATCACTCTCTAGTCACAGGAGAAAAGGGAGCATAAAGATAGAAGAAAGCACAAAATATAAAATATCTCTCTTTATATTGGAATAATCGAAAAATGTACAATAAGCAAAGTTGTAGAAAATCAAGTTTGCTACAATTCATCACCTTATCATTTTTGTCAAACTCTAATGTGAACAGAGATATTTAGAATTTTAACTTTCAATCTTTTATTGTAAATATTTCTGTAAATATTAGTGTAACAGAAAAATGATAAGAAACAAAATTACAGTAAAACTTAGTACCTACAACTTAACTTTTGGTTAATTTTTCGATTTTTCGAATATTAATGGAAATATACCAAATTTTGTGTTTCCCCCTCCCTCTAAACCACCCTTTTCCCTCTTCCGATTTTACCCATTAACGAACTTGATCTTTTGAATACCAAAAGCGGCTCAAATACCAAATTTCATTTCAAATCGGAATAAAACTGTGACGACTAGAAAGTCCACAGACACATAAACTTATATGTGCATATATATGTTGATATATACATATATAAAAACTTTAACGATAGTGATTTTTAACATCTAGTAGGTAGGATCGATGAATATTTGGAGAAATTTTTACGAAATTTCAACATTGGTACAAAAACAATAGCTGATTTCCTTTGGAGAAAATGTGCTTAAACCGTTTTTCCGTCATTTTAACAGAAAAAAGTAGAGCGATAACATAATGATTTGTGATTTTTGTGAGCTGGCTCCTGACGATGTATTTTAGAACAAAGTATGTCTCACTAAATGTTCTCTTGCACGTACACTAAAGCCGCAGCCCGTAGAGTTGTGATAAAACTGTGTAATAAATTGTTTTTGTAGTTTTCGATGGCTTCGTCTATTTTCAGTTTATTTCTAATGCAGTAATCTAGATATATATTTTGCTACCAACTGACTGGACTATAGACCTTTAAGCTTATGCACTTTAATAATCACAATTATATCGAATGATATGAAAATACACTTTTCAAATACAAATAGCTCTGAAACTATAATCCTAAATGTTTATGATTATCATCGCCATACTGTTCAATTACGTTGAATCTTTATTTTATATATCTACTGTATGTACCACGAAGGATTGTGTAAAGTCCAACCAACAGTGATTCTCAAAAGTGCCGATACAAACAAAAGTGCCTTGTATTTGAATTATTTTAACGGAAAATTGTTTAATAGATTGAAAGTTCATTACGAAACATAAAACATAACATAAAAGCACAAACGCTTGGATCATAAACAAGGAAACTAATTTTTTCATTGTTTTGTTTTATTATTATATTTCAATAGTAAAACCCTTGTAGTCCTCAAATTATGATTTGATTGTAAATTCAACAACTGAAAATAACAACTAACTGAGTAATTTATTTAAATGCCCGGTATATACTGAGTTTATGAAGAAAGTTTCAAAAAAAGTTGTACATTTTTCAAAAAGGAACATTTTTTTGTTAATAAATTTTTTTTCTCTTTTACCGTTTCAAAGATGGATATTTTCACCCCTGATGGGAGAAAGTTCGGTCCGATCTTGTCCATTCACGAACTTGATCTTACTTTTTAGCTCTAGAATACATACATGTGGCAGCCATTGATACAATGACACACATTCTTATCACACATACATGCCGCGAAGTCACGCTGAAGCAAATTAGTTCCTTGACTAGTTGAGAAAGTTGATGAAGAGAACACCAGTACGGCTGGTCCAGTTGTTTAAGACACTCAACTCGGAATTGGGAGGTTGCTGGTTCGAATTCCAACACTGACAGTGTATCAATTAAACTAATTTTAGAAAAAACATTAATGCGGCGTATGGACATGAGAGAAAGCAACCGGCTATGCTTGTGACGGTTTTCTGCAGTTTCCTCCCATAAACTCCAAAAATGAATCACTTCACAAATGAATATCGGCGTAGTTCCGATCCAAGTCGGTTGCAGTCGCACAACATACCAATTCCAAGGCTACATACAAATTCCTTGTCCTGGAGTCGGTAAAAAATACCTAGAAAGGCCTACTTACCAGAATACCACCTGCCCTCCGCTGTTTCTACTACTGATGAACAGAATTATAGCAAATACGTCGCGTAGCTCAAAGAACTGATTCCTTCGGATCGCCGTATTTATACTTGCCACATAGTTGAATGAATTACGTTTACTTTTTTCAATATACCCAATGTGTATGAATACTTACGGTGTGTATGCATGCAGGTGCATGTTTGAAGACCAATCTTTTAGAAACTACCACAGCAAAGTATATACCTCTAAACATAGACTGGAGAATAAAGTTGTACTACAATTATTGATTGTAATTTTATTATAATTATTCCAATAATGACAATACAGACTATAGTCAATTGAGCTTTTATTACATCATTATATGTATCGTACTACCTGCACGAATTTAAATGTGTATCGGTGTTTAAATTTATTTTCATAAATTAAATAGTTTAATAACAATATAATTATTACACGATTTCTGCAATTTATTTTGTGTGTTATGTTTAGTTTAATTCTAATTATATTAATTATCTCTGATGATGATCAGGTAGGTATAATTCATATCGTTCATTAAATTTTAATTTTTACAAAAACTTTTGTAAATAGTATGTTGTTGGGAACAGTATGGATAAAGTAAAGCATTGCCATAAAATAAATACAGACCAACCAAACGTTTTAACATAATAATAATAAATAAAAATCTGACACAAGACTAATGAATAAAATTTATTGCATTCAAAAATTGAACTAAAACATATAGCATATAAAATAAATAAATAAAAGTAAAAAAAAAAAAAAAAACTGGTGTGAAACACTTATATGACCTCTATATACAGGAAGTCTGAAGGTGCAATATCTGAAGTTGCAGCAGCACTGATTCTTTCTGGTACTCTACCCATTGATCTACTTGTATGAGAAAAAAATTCGTACATTCAGAAATTGCCACAAAATTTCTGAATGCACCAATCAACTCCACAGCTAGAGCCGTGGATCAACTGGACTCATAGCATTCAGAATTACCAACTCATGCACTCTGGCCATGCCTGTTTCAACCAATTGCTTGCGAGATTCCAGATAATTGACTATGTAAAATGCTCACTGTGTCGAGGTCAACACGATGATGCTACCCATACAATCTTTCATTTTGCTGGTTTCTCGAATGACAGACAAAAAGTAGAGACAGAGATCGAAGGGAAAAATATCATAGATGCAAATTTAATACCTACAATGTTCGAGGACTACCGATTATGGAACAAAAACTATGTCCATAGAAAAGAAACCCGACCAACAAAACTGTGCATTACTCAGGAACTAGTTCCCAAATCCCTTATCAGTAAAAATTGGATTGCCAGGGTAGTGTTCCAGGCATCTGATGGGCCTAAACTATGACCATAGAGAAGAAACCCGACCAACACGTACACGAAACTGTGCATTACCCAGGAACTAGCTCCAAAATCCCTTATCAGTAGAAATTGGATAATATCCCGTTGTAATTCAAAAAATTCGTTACGCAGGAGCAGCATCAACTTAGCTAATTTCCTTAGAATACATAAATCACTCTCTAGCGGTCATAATTTTAGTGTGATCAAAATGAAATATAATATCTGATATGACTTAAGTATTTGCAAAAATTAAATTTATTAATAGCCCAAAAAAACGGCATAACGATTATAGTTTATAGTTACTATGGAAACGACAATCAAAATTTTTTACAATAAAATATATTTTATGTATTCGTGTCAAACAAATACAAAATATTAAAGATCTCTCTTAATATTAGAATAATCGAAAAATATATAAGGAGTAAAGTTGTAAAAAATCAAGTTTGCTACAATACATTACTCTCAATCAATCGATCATTTTTCTCAAACTCTAATGTGAACAGAGATATTTAGAGTTTTAACTTTCAATCTTTAATTGTAAATATTTCTATAAATATTAGTCTAACAGAAAAATGATAAGTAACAAAATTACAGTAAAACTTAGTACCCCTTAGTACTCCTGATAAATTTTTCAATTTTCAAATATTAAGGGAGATCAAATTTTGTGTTTTCGTCCCCTCCTTCTAAACCCCCTTTCCCCTCACCCGATTTTACCCATTAACGAACTTGACCTTTAGATTACCAAAAGCGACTCAAATACCAAATTTCAATGGGAATAAAACTGTGACCGCTAGAGAGCCCACAGACATTTAAAAAAAGTACATATGTATATTTGTATATATATATATATATATATATATATATATATATATATATATACAAATTTTAGCGATAGTGATTTTTAACACCTAATAGGATCGATGGATATTTGAAGAAATTTTTACGAAATTCCAACATTGGTGCAAAAACAATAGCTGCATTTCCTTTGGAGAAAATTCGCTAACTACATTGCCGGGGTAGTGTTCCAGGTATCTGATGGGCCTTTTCTGGCCAGCTTGCTGCCCTTTTTGGTATTAGCAGATCTCAAAACATAACGATACCTCTCTATTGTACGTATACAGAGGCAATAAAAAGAATTGCGTTACCCAAATTATATTCAAATTGATGCTATTTTATTTATCATCGCATACCAGATGGCTCCCTGCTGTGTATCGACCCATCACCACCATGCAACCGACAACGACGATGGTGTGCGGTATTGTTGTTTGGGAGGTAAATGTTGCTGACAAACACCGCATAGTTTTTAGAAAAACACTGTTTATTTAGCCGTCTTCGGACGATCAAATACTACGCTGATTCAAATCCGAATATTTAGAATTTTTATATATCATCGAACGACGAATTCACCATGTCGACAAATACCTGTTGGATGGAATATTATAATTAAATAAGTTAATGGATGTGGTAAATATTATAAATGGTTTTACATTTTATGATAAATTACATTACACAATGTGATTACGTATAAATGATCTATAATTGAAACTTCCATGGCAGTTATCAGGAAAACGTGTTGTTGAATTTGGATGTTATCATTAGCTGCTTTGTCCAAAAACTTCGGAAAGTAATCCGAGATTAAACATCACATGCATTAATTGTAAACACGTATCAAAATTATCTGTGATGCTTTGCCGGTTAATTAACAAGCGGCTTCTCTTGATCGCCATCTAACACTCAAATAAGGTCCATTGTGATGCCTATGTGTGTGGATGTGAGGATGTATGTGGAGTGGAAGAAATTTTTGTGTATAGACTAGGAATAGGAAGGATATGCGGTTGCAACCGACTATGATAGGAACTATGCCGATATTCATCTGGAGTTCGTGATGAAAACTGCAGAAAACCTTCTCAAGCATAGTCGGTTACTTTGTCCATACACTGACAGTTTAGTCAATTAACCGCCCCCATTTTTTTGTTCTTAATAATTGACAAACTGCCGATGTCGGGATTCGAACCCATAACCTCCCAATTTTCAAGTAGGCATACTGCACAGACATAACGCCTTAAACCGCTCGGCTACTTGGACTGGTAATCACTATATTCCTTTCACTGGGAATAAATGATGAAATTTATTTTCATTCCAAAGTTTGTTCTTGTTCGACATTTCTGAATGTTTCAATATAATAAAATAAATAACACATTAGATTTTACCTAAACGCCTGGTATAAAAGTAGAAAAAGAATTACTTCACGTTAAAGATTACGTGACCTTTACCTGTTTGAAAATCCTACGAAAGAATCAATCACAACAGTTGATGGTAGTTCACAAATAAATATTTGTACAAAAAATTTCTACATTTTACATTTGGAAGGAAAATAAAAGAATCAAAATCATAAATTAGTTCAACATTCTTACAACTTATCTTTCGGGTTGGTAATACACCAACCACCGTACCGTACACATAAGAAAAACGAAAGTGCAAATAAAGAATAAAATTGGTGTAGAAAAACGCTACGTGAATAATGAATGAATCTCATAAAATATGGAAGACTTGCCGCATCTACACCGTTTAAAAACGGTTATCAAAGTAAAATGGTGATAAAATTGAAATAGTGAAGTATGTATATGTATGTATGTATGTATGTATGTATGTATGTATGTATGTATGTATCTATTTATGAATGTGTTCATACATGTATGTTATAACTTACTGTAACAAATATACAGGCTATAATAGAAACAGGGAAAATCCATCAAAATGAGGGAATAGTTTTTTATTTTATTTTATTTTTTTAAATAAACTGACTTAGAAAAAATAAAATAAAAAGTTGCAGATAATTCAGAATAGTTATAAACAATAACAGATGCTTTTTATGTACACATTGTTTACCTACCTATCTACTATATGTCTGTAGTCGATGCCATGCTGACCTTTTGAAGCAACTTAATGAAAGGCGCTGACTTCAAAAATAATGTAGGTAGGTAATTAATTTGTACATAAAAAACAGCTGTTATTGTTTGAATTTATTGTTATTGTGGATTATTTTTAACTTTTGGGTTCTTTTTTTTTGGTCTATTTGAAGTATTGTTTATTTCGGACTTTTTAGTGCCCTGCGCCTGAAAGCTATTGTATCCATTAATAATGAACAAAACAAAAACATAAAGCATACTAGAGAAACAGAGAACATATCTTTTTTTGAAGTCGGTTCATATATTACAAACATTCCAATAGTATACAGATTACACAAGTAAGAGAATCATAAAAATAGGTCGTGTAGGTTCTGAAAAATCGCACAAATACAAACTTACAAGAGAAACAAAGAACCTTATTTTTTTGAAGTCGATTCATATGCTAGAACCTTCCCTTAAGTATAAAGATTACCCAATTGAAAGAATCATAAAAATCGTTGGTGTAATTTCTGAAAACATCGCTTTCGTACAAACATACAAGGGGAAACGCTGAACCTTCCTATTTGTAGAGTCGGTTAAAAATGAATCTGAAAATGTAATAGGCCATGAAATAAGTAGTATTTAATATCACTTTTAATGAATACGACAGTATTAAATGACTAAGTTTATTGGCACATAAATGTCCTTAAGTTTCCAAGTAATATATCTTGAGAACAGATTCGCAAGAAACTATTTTGGGAACTCTAATACAATGCCATATAAAACGCGTACACATTTTTAAAAGCTCGTGTTTCACAAGGAAGCATTTTGGGGTCTATTAAAAAGTCATTTAAAGAAGTATATTTTGAAGGAAAATTTGTACATTGCTTTTTGTTTCCCCTGTATATTAGATATACAAAAAAAAAACAATTTTAGAATCACAAATAGTAGTAAATATATGAAAAAGGTTGCCTATCTACTTATCTTTTACTATGAATACATTAATAGGAAAATATGCTGTGAATAGGGGTTTAATTTCAAAGTTCAAAGAATTTTTTAGTTCTAATTTTAAATAATTAAATCAATTAAAAAATATCTCCAGGAATATATTTTTTGGGTTTAATATATGTTGAAATATTTCATAAAACTATCCAAACCCTATTCTCATTATATTTTCCTTTTAAGGATGTACGAGTACTGGAGCTTCTAAAAAATTATGGCTTGATTTTTTTTACATGTGGTTGAAGTGCATATAAATCAATTATTAAAGTTTCAGGAAGGGGGACGGGCTACGGGGTCTTGAATTAATTATTTAATGTTAAAGTTCGAGTTTTAATGTATTGCTCTAATGGAGAAACCCATATTATAACATATATTTTGACATATTTTGATAATTTTCACTTGGAATAAAATAAGTCGAATTGCTAGGCCAATTGTATTAATAAATGGCATACGTCAAGGGGAATGGGGCCATAAAGAAAGAAGAAAACACAAAATATAAAATATCTCTCTTAATATTAGAACAATCGAGAAATGCGTAAGGAATAAATTTGTAGAAAATCATCTTTGCTACAATTCATCACCTTATCATTTTTTCCCAAACTCTAATGTGTACAGAGATATTGAGGAAAATGAGTATTGAGTATTGAGTCAAATTTTGTGTTTTCCCCTCCCTCTAAACCCCCCTTTCCCATTATTCGATTTTACCCATTAACGAACTTAACCTTTTGAATACCAAAAACGTCTCAAATACCAAATTTCATTCCAATCAGATCAAAATTGTGACCGCTAGAATAATTACAGACACATATATATGTAAATATATATATATATATATATATATATATATATATATATATATATATATATATATATATATATATATATAAATTTTACAGATTTTCATAGTGATTTTCGACGTTTACTAGGTAGGATCGATGGACATTTGTAAAATTTTGAAGTCGGTACGAGACCAATAGCTCTATTTCCTTTCAGGAAATTTGCTAAATATATCCTTAACATTGTGGATTTCAAAAAAAAAATTATGAAAATCATTTGATTTTGTTAGTCAAAAAATTGATTTTTATAATTTAATGATCTCACCAAAATCCAAATAAATAGTTTTTGGTCTACCTCAGGCATAACTTTTTCGATTTCGATAAAATTATTTCAAGAATTTTATAAAAGATAGAATTTTATTATAAATCTAGAGATATCATCATTAGTTTTTGAGATGGTCGATATGTATACATGGACCTTGTATCTCGAACTCGATAAACGCTATACACAATTTTATATATTATTGAAATGAGAAGTAAAACATTTTATGTATTTCATTTTATACCTTTGCTTTCATTACGATGTGTATGCTTTGAGCAGAATAGTTTCCATAATAGTATTTCTAAGTAAATTTCCATAATAGGATATGCTACCATAATAGTCTCTGTTTATTTTCTAAGAATTTTACTGTATAAATTATGTCTGTGGTTTCTTATGTATATCAATTTCTTGTGTATATGATATAAAAGAAAATTAGTTCATATTATTTGAGTGCTTCGATGAATCACACCATTAGAAAGCGAATCGTACGATTAGATTCATAATAAAAAGTGCCGAATCATTTTGTAATAAGTGATTCTTATTATCCCTGGTATATAATATATACCAGGGTAATAACAATAATACATAAGAGGGGTACCGCAAATGGATCCTTACTACTATTTGAGAATGCCCTACTGAGCACCTGTCACCCGAAGGCGAAACGTCTCCGGGTAAAAGGTGTTATTTTAATTGCTCCCAGGATTGATGGATCCAGAGTTTCGGACTCAAACATTCTATACCTGACTCCCTGCAGGTTTCTGCAGGTGCAAATGACATGTATGGAGGTTTCATCGTCCTACAGTTGGGATCATCAGAGATACCCAAGTTAAGAAAGGTGGTAGTTCAATCGACAAGTATCCTGTCAAGAGCCCCACCACCATTCTGAACCATGTTCTAGTGAGTTTCAACCGACCACAGTCGAATGGGTTAGCTGTTGTTATGCACAACTGGCCTGTCGCATGCCCTGCGCAAAGTCCTAGTAATCGAGATGGGCTTGTTTTAGTTACTCCTTGATTCGGTAAACTACGGAGCATCTTGCTATCGAAATGACAGGCTCAGGTGAAAGGGGCGTTTGAGACAACCCCTCTCGAGCTGCTTCGTTCCCTTTAACGCTAGAGTAGCCCGGTACCCAGATCAGTCTGACTGTGATATTTAGTGCCAGGCGGTTCCTTAGACTGTCCTCGATTGGAATCTTGACGCCTTAAGGGCCCGAAGTGCGGTTTGACTATTTGATGCTGATATGTGCCCCAATGTAACATTTCGTGTTACAGATGTGGGCACCTCTCAACATGGCGAAGATTTCTAATTGAAAAACCGTCGCATATTGACCAAGAAGAGTCGATTCCTTTATTATAGGTCCTTAAACCCCCGCTCCAGATAGATCTCCGACCCTTGACCCATCCGTATAAAACCATGGTCCGGGAGGAGGTATATATTAGGGTATATTATGTTTGGTTCTGTTTTTATATCGGTTGAAAATATTGACTGCAGAAAAAAAATTTTGGGATTGGTGTTACATTTCCGCAAATGTGTGTGTCCATTCGTCCGTGAACATGATATCTCAAAAACGAATAGAGATAGCGAGCTGAAATAATAAGTAAGGTCAAATAAGGTAAGGTCAATAAAAAGTAAGGTCAAGTTGTTGAATAGATAAAATCGGACCATGTTTGAGCGAAATGGGAAAAACTGAATATCGTTGAAGCCGTAAGAGATAGAACAAAAAGACAAAAAATTTCCCTTTGTAAAAAATAAACAACTTTTGTAAGAAACTTTTTTCATAAATTTAGTATATAACGGGTTTTTTAGCATATAACTCAGTTAGTTGTTATTTTCACTTGTTATTCTTTCTATTGCCTACCGATGTTTATTTTTGAGATTTTTGATCTGCTAATTAGTAAGGTGCCAATTTTCTGAAGAAGCTATATAGATCCAACGTGTGAAACGATTTGACCAATCAAAAGAACTCTAAGGTTACTTATTTTAATAAGAATGTCCATTTTTTATCAATTTTGTCCAATTTAGTTGTTTCTATCACATGTGTTAGACATATTTTTAAAAGATACAGACAGTCTATATACAGTTATTGCGGAGGATTTAACGTACAATATTGAGTTCGATATTATTATTCCTTTATTTTTTAGTTAGTATAATAATGTCATCCAATTTAGTTTTATTTTATTGCTATATGGTCCCTAGATTACATAATATAATCTATTGAAATTTGCTAAATGTTGGAAATAAAATTTTTGTTTTTTTATTTTTATGTATTGACGTGACAACGTCTTTTCGATCGTTACACTGGTGGTCGGACGAACATTATGGTGTGCCGAAATACTGTAAGATTTTAATCGATAATAACTTCGAGACTAATAATACGTTTACAATTGCTGAGCCCACAACAAATAGATCATGTCTGTACGTATTTGCCACACTGTATTTGTTTTGCTTGTGATGTCATCGTATCAGAGTAGACGCATGCGCGTGAATGGTTACGAATTAGATTTAGGTAAAGTTATGAATGATGTAGCTTTGAAACTCGTCTCCAAAATTTCAATTGTGATTGAAACACTACTTTTACCGTGACCACTTTTTCATTTTTAGCTTATTTCGAATGTCCACCGAACTTGCCTAATAGCTGACGATAATGCACAAAATTATATATATAACGCCTTGCAGTTGGAAGGGATAGTATGGTTCTTTTTGACAGAAAATTTCCCGAGCCCCCGCACAAAAACTTCCCAAAGTTTTATCGTAATCAGATGATTAATTTTTCTAGAATTATCAGGAAAATTTACCTAAGGTCTTTTCCATATGTTACTTCCGCAATTAAGCCGTATCTAACGACAACTTTTATATGAAAATCCATCAAGCTGTTTTGGCTACAGAGCGTGCAGAAAAATAGACATATATCCATATACACATGCGAAAAACATGACCACGCTTCTGGGACAGTCGAGTAAATATAAACCCGTTTTAAGTAAAAACAACTTCGGTTTGAATTTTTTTCAGTAACTAAATAAAACATATAAGAAAGAATACGCTGGAATAAGCTGGATTAACATTAGTTTCAGTTATCCTCTTGTCATTTTAATACAGTTTTTATTTACATTTGACTGAAGATATTCATCATTTTTAAATGAAATTCCAATAGGGAATATGCATGAAAATTTTTTTTCACATTTATTTTCAGAATATGAAAATACTGTTAATACTGTAATAATATTTAAAAACGAAATTAAAATCCGACAAATATCAAGGAAGTTATAAGCTTTTAAAGATTATTATCTGTCTCTTTCTTGCAAAAATACTAAAAACGGAGTTTTACGTGTATTTTAAATGGTGAAAGTGTAATATGACGTCACATAACATATCAAGAGGGCTATCACCCTCTTTGTCTAATCGGGAATTTCAATCATTCATATCTCGCTTATTTTTAAAGTTATTTAAAAAGTAATTTTACCTTGATATTTGTCAAGTAAACATGCTTCAATTCAAGTAAAAAAAAATTTTCATGCATATTCCCTATTAGCTAAATACCAAAGTTTGTGGTTGATAGAGCAATTTTTATTGATCAATTGAAACAGCTGAATAATATACAGTCAGTCCACCATTAATTTATTATTAAATGAATAATAATGCACTTGCATATACTCTATCTATATAGGTAAATAAATTATTCAAATTGAATTGATTTTAAATACCATTCTGACTAGTACCTGCCTTATTACTATAATTTACAATTATTATACTTGCAATCAATCATTTTCAATAAATTAAACTTAACCACACACCTACATTATGCCACGATCGAATCATATACGAAATCTACTAGCCATGTCCGCTTTTCAAACGATTATTAAACATATTCGAATAACTAGTTATGTTAAATTATAGATATAATTTCAATTATAGATATAATTTCAATTATAATTATATCATTTCTCCGAAGAACTTCATTTTAGTTTAGTTCATTTAGTTATGGAACTTTAAGGTATAATTTCAATTGAAATTCGATTATATCATCTCTGCAGAGCTTTTTCAGTTCGTTTAGTTCTGTTCATTTCAATTATTGCAATACAAAAAAATCATGATATTTCACGAAAAAAAAATATTTTCAGAGCAAATTTGTATAAATTTTATAATTCTGAAAATATTGACCGCATTCAGTTTTTTAATTCTAGGTTTTTAGCAGAAAGTAAACGACGAATATTTCCTCCTCTTGCTCTAATCGATTTTCTCCCACCCTTGGACTAAAGCTATCCTGAGCTCCTGTAAGTTATCTGGAAAGTTAACAGAAGATGTTCAATTGGATTTCACTTTGAGCTACGAGCTGACCATCTGAAAATTAGAATTTCGATCATTTTATTTAATGCAAATCCATCAGAATGTCTTACTATTTCTGAGACTGCCCAAAGGCTCCGAAGGAACCGAAGTGTTGAAATTATAAAAAGAAACAGCTCGATGAAGACTTGCTGTAATAAATTTACGACCCAGAAGACGTTAGCAGCAGAGCTTACTGTAAATCATCGAAAAGCCAACTGAGGCACTTGTATCTCTGAGCCACTTCTGAATTACACTCTTACAGTAATGTTACATTCGGAGTAACGTTCACCTGGCCTTTAGTAGACTCGTGCATGTCCATTTGGCCTATACTCATCTGAATAGAGGAAGTTCTTCCATTCAATTCCATTGCATATTGTGCGTATCATAAGTTTAGTCCCGACTTTATAACGGTTGAAAATATTCATCGAAAAAAACAATTTTTTTGGTATAAAACGATCATAAACTGGCCTAATTAGTTCATTTCTGTTTTTCATACGTCTCTCTACGTGAAAATATCTAGTCAAAAATGGTATATTTAAATTTTTCTGAAAAATCCCCTTGAAATTGCTAATTTTTCAGTTAAGAGGTTAGTTTTGAAAATACGGAAAATTCGAAAACTTAATTTTTTCAAGATTATTGTGTCAATTAAAACCATTTTGGGTGTCAATTGTTATAAACAATTTAATATAAAAAGTGTCTAAAATTCTGTTATTCTGAAGATTAATAACTTTTTTCATAGAACACTCATTGTAGACTGATTTCTTTATACGAGAGCCATAAAACATAGAGATCCGCAGAAAACTCAGCACCGATATTTTCGGACAAATTTATTCTATTAAGGACAACGAAATTCGTTCGTTCTATGTACATCAACAATAAGAATTTTATTAAGTTGGTATAATATAAACTGATTAAAAGAAATTTTGTTAAGAATGTTCCAGCATACCACCACTTTTCGACAGATTTTGCTCATGTTTTGTTCACAGGCTAAAAAAAACATTTTCTAATAAATCCCGAAGTTTCAGAATTTTTGACTGTCTACAACGCATTTAATATCAAAGTTATCATTATCTCTCACTCTCTCTCATTAGAAGCATGTAAAACTTCATGCCCGCCCAACTATTTTCTGTTGTATTAGAAAAAATACTCGACAGAATTTTAAAAAAAACTAGGAGAGGCAAGCTAAATATTTATTATATGAATTTCGAAAAAATCGTTTGTTACCGTTTTGTTTTCGAAATATAAAAGTATAAAATTATTCATTTTTTTCAACATAACATTATTTTGTATATGTGAACAGTGTTTTAGACTATGTGCTGTATATGTGTGTTTATATATTTGTGCTATATTAAAATCAAACCGGTTTGTTGTACTGATTGCATAACACAGTGCTGGAACGTTCTTAACTTGTTACATTGTTAACTTGTTACACAATAATATAACTAACCTATAATAACTCAATCTGTTAATTTACCAATTTACGGACTATTCAAGTTAAATGCTAAATTATAATAATGTTCCAATATATATAGTAATGTTTAATATTTTATAATAATTATATTAGTAGTAAATATAATAAATATAAACGGTATACAAATTACCACTATGAATATTAAATAAGTGTATCTAATGTATACAATTTGTCAAAAGCAGTCAACTTATCATCTGATGTATGTATGTATGTATACTTCTCTTTTGGCTGCGTACAAAGTGCGTTGTCCACTAGCCACCACTCAAAAGTACCATAATAAAACATCCAAAGAGGTTCAATCGTTCATCATACTTACTGTATATTTATAAAGAACGTGCGACCTATATATTATTTGTTTTTTTTTTAACTATTTACCCGTACTATACAGTCTGTTTTCAAAAGCATTTCTAATAGTAAATAAATAAATAAAATATTTACTATAAAACCATACATACATACACATACTTACGAACATCTAACAGCTTGTGGTATTGTAGCGGTATCGCTTCTTCATTAAATTATCATTATAATTTTGTTCATCATTTTTATTTGTTGCATAACAACTATAACTTCCCTCTGTTATCACGGTTGCTTTGAATGTTTACAACCATGGTAATTTACATATAAATAATATAATATTTCATAAATCAAATCAATAAAAATCAATTATATCTTTCATACATATTTATTATTTATTTAAATAATAATTATTTAATATATCAATCTTCTACCTTTACAGTATAATGTAAATTGATGTTTGTTTGATGCCATTTAAGAGTGGGGATTTAGTGATGCCCACTTAATTTCTAATATTATATTATTCATTACGTATGCACACACACCCTACTGACTACAGAGTACCCCCATTATTTTTATTTCTTTATGAAGCATTGTGTACTTATTATAGTAAATAATATTTAACATTGATTCTGTATTAGCAAAGCTGTCGAAAACACACGGTATAGTATATTATATAGGTAATATAAATGGACTATATTGTAACACAAAATGCAAAAGAATACAAAGTAGAAAATATACTGATTTGTTTTGAATAATACAAAAGCCTTTATCTCAACTTTTACTGTAGTGTAAAAGAAAGTACGTTTTTCTATTGTGCAATTCACTATTCAAGAAACTTTCTTTCGTGGTTGAGGATTGTACAGAACACTATTCAAAAACCCCATTAAACTTTGTATATATACATAATAATAATAATTATTTTATTGATTAGTATCAATCGTCCGAAAATTTTGCCGGCTCGATAAGGGTATTTCTATATAGAAGGTCATTTCTTTATAGACTAAGAGCTGGCTACATAAAAGTGAACTGATAAAACATAGTCGTGATTTTTTCTCGTAAGTTTCCCATGATATTGTCGAAGCAAGGGGCGCATTTTGCAGAAGTTTCAGGTGAGGCGGAGAGTGTGGGTGGGAGGTCAAACGTGTAAAGTCTTGATATAAAAAAAAAACCGCTCGAACATAGTTCTGAAAATTGGTGTAGTATTACATATTGAAAATACAAATTGAAGGAAAATGTTCCCAGAAGTGTAGGTTGAAGCCCTACCGATCCCAGAAGCGGTAAAGTGGTTAACTTTGAGTTGAAATTGGACTCATAAAACATAGTTCAGCAAATTTGTTTACTGCAAGATACAATTAGACTTTTCCACAAAGTTGCAGAAGTTAAGAGTGAGGCTAAATGCAAGTTTGCAAGTCTACGGAGTTGGACCATCATAACCGAAACCATCACAGCTTGGAATTCCAAGGAGGAATCCAATATGTATATTTTATACATTTAATATATATATATATATATATATATATATATATATATATATATACATATATATATATATATATATATATATGTGTGTGTTTGTATGTGTGTATACTACACATATTGGAAAAATAATGTTTTACAACAATTTCCATAATATAAAGCAATCAAATTACATATACAAATATTTACATCACATTTAAAAATATAAAATAAAATACATATAAACAAAATATTTCTACTCTTACCGCACAATTTCATTTGAGATATACAAATCTTATCAACATATATTTAGGTGTATGTTGGTTGGGTTGGGTTGGTTTGGGTTGGGTTTGGTTGGTATGTGTCGTGAAGTATGTTTCAATAAATTGATATACAGAATGTATAAACAATTTCAAACAAATCGTGTGCTTTTTACAAGCATTTATTTAACTTGCAATGTATGTATGATACATTGAACTGTACGTGATGGTACATTTTTAGAAGTTATTAAAATAGTTCCTTGAAATCAACTTGGAAATCGTAAATGGTAATCCCAATGTTTTATGGGAGATTCAGATTTTCGATTGCCTCGATTCGCAAAACATGGCGCTGTAATCGCCTCAAATAAATTTTACGTATATTGCGCAAAATCAGTCACACATGTTAACATATAGCATAACAAAGATTATTGAAATAATCAAAAAGAACTCTAGTTTTTTTTGAAATTATATTTCAAATTTTGCCCCTATTCCTAGAACAACCCCACAGAATTAGATCCATACGAAAGCATCTACATATACAAATTGAGAAAACAGATAATGATTTTAGACAATGGCCCAATTCCAAATTCTGATTTAATAAAATTAAACCATTTTCAAAAATAAAAATAAAAATAAAAATCCAATACCTGAATGTCAAGGTTAACGTAGATACACTCACTTTAGTGACAAAACAAACGCCGAATAGTCACCAAAGAATACCGCCAATAAATAGGTGGGGCTTTCCACACACCTAATCCAGTAGTCAGGCAACTTAAATAATCCTCAAGTCAGATTATACCCTCAGCCAAATCGTATAAAAGGACACAATTTTTTACTATCATTGTGACACAGGCACCAAATTAGCAACAAGACTATGTTTGTGAAGGTTTTCTGCAGTTTCCTATCACTCCAGATAAATATAAGCATAGTTCCTACTAAAATTGGATGCAATGGCACAACCTACCATTTCCTAGTCTGCATACAAATTTCTTGTCCTATAGGGGTCGGTAAAAAAGGCCTAGAAAGGCCTACTTACCAGCGTTCAACCTCTAACTACTAATAAAATTTCTTTACTTCTTTCAAAAATTTTTAATAGACACTCTCATGATCCCTTTGACACATTCTGTACAGATTGAGTATGGGTTTTTTTTTTAAATCTTAAATACACATGTATGTAATCTTTCTTTTATTTTAGGTAAACAGTAATGTTTGTAAAGGTAGAAAGATAGTAAAATGTTAAATGCCATGCCATACATATTTTACTAGTTTAAAGTACTTTAAATTGTTAAGAAATTTTACTCATTGTGAAAATTGTTTAATCGCCAATGATTCAATGAAACTGTTTCATTGAAACACTTAATTTATTACGATATTTATTCAGAAATAATTATAAACAAATAATAATTTTAAATGGCTCGGATCGGTACAAAATTTATATATCTCCTACAAAATCGCTAGATCCTACAAGATCGCTACAAAATTTGTATATCTCCTACAAAATTGCTAGATCCTGCAATATCGCTTCAAAATTTGTATATATTTGTATTAATTTTTTAACTATTATTAACTTAATATACTTTCGATTGGTTTTACACATCCGATTACATGCAAGATATTTTAAAACTTAAACATGTTTTTAAAGTTAAATTACTGTATATAATTAATCTTGCTTGACTCAAAAACTGCATTATAAACTACAAAAGAAACTATGCGTCAGTTTAAAATTAACGGCAATAGGAGTGAATCTTTTTATGGAATGCAAAACCTGTCAACGAGGAGGAAAAAAAATGTACAGATGATCTCGAATTAAACACTACAGAAGTTTTACTTGCATGTACTAATTATATACGTACATATAACAATAAGCTGGTGCATTATCGTGATACAAAAGTCATGAATTGTTTTTCCACAATTCCCGACGTTTTTTTCGTATCGCTTCGCGCAAACGGCGCATAACTTCAAGGTAATAGTCCTTATTGACCGTACGACCTTGTGGTAAGAACTCCTCATGCACTTCGCCACCGGTAATCTAAGAAAACAGTGAGCAAAATCTTGACAGAGCAAGGTTCATCATTCTCAGCCTTTTTAGAAGAGCTTGTAAACACTTCTAACCTTTAGCATCTCACAAACAAACAAAGAATACTATATAGTTGAAACTGTTAACATATGTTCAAGACGAGTGTACCAACACAAGAACAACAAAAATCGAAAATCGAATGTACGTAGCCCGCGAAATTTTAAAGTCACCTTACTTTTTGAACACACCTCGTATATACCTTCAAGAACATATTGGTCGGATAAATATGAATATATGTTATTTATCTTTAAGTACAGATATCATTCATGTCTGCTGAGAATAAACACTTCCAGAAAATACTACAGAGTGTTTGCAACTGTTACATCATGTTACAAAAAGTTTTTGGTATACGTATACAATAAAAGCAGACATAAATCACTTTTATAAATAAAGCATAAGCACAAAATTTACATCTTTTCTTCAGAAAAGTTAAATTTTAATTATTACTTTTTAAATTACATTTAAAAACAAAATATAATTTCTAGTGTTACTTACTGCAGGCAGCTATATAACTGGCTGGCTGACTGGCTGGGGTTGGTAAAAATATTGTGTTATACCAACCAACCCAGCCAGCTAGCTATATATAGATACAGGGTGTCTACTTAAGTAGTCGAGTTCCATAAGACGGTACGGAGAGTGTACGATTTTGGAACGAAAAGCCTGAGACATTTTTTAATTAGACGCACCGTTAATTAATTATTTATTAATTATAGAAACTAGGTTGAAACCAGAGTTGCATAATGTGCATTTTTTGATAATTCAATTATGATTTAATTATCAATTTTTGGAAAAATGTATTCTTAAATTTTTCAAATTATTAATTCCTTGAAAAGTGCGTTAATTAAATTTTTTTATTTTTTCAATAATGTAATAAATAAATTGTTTTAATAATAAATTTTAAAAAAAAATGCGCAAATTAAATTCGTTATATTATAAAAAAATTAAAAAAATTAAATAAAATAAATTATAAAATTAAATTAAAAAATATCAATATTATTATTTATTATTTTTTAATTATGATTATTATTATTCGTTAAATTATTATTATTATTATTTAATTATTGCATTATTAAAAAAATTAATCAATAAAATAATTTTATTAATGCACTTTTGAGAAAACTTTATAATTTAACGAATTTAATTTACGCATTTTTCTAAAATTTATTATTAAAACAATTTATTTATTACATTTTTGAAAAACTGAATTAATTTAATTAATGCACTTTTCAAGGAATTAATAATTTGAAAAATATAAGCAATACATTTTTCCAAAAATTGATAATTAAATCAAAAATGAATAATCAAAAAAATGCCCTTTTTGCAACTCTGGTTTCAACCAAGTTTCCTTAATTAATTAATAATTAACTAACGGTGCGTCTAATTAAAAAATGTCTCAGGACTTTTCATTCCAAAATCGTACCCTCTATCTACCCTCTTATGGAACTCGACTACTTACGGGCCAGCCTGTATATATATATAATACATGTATCATTTAAATAGCCTAAGGCATTGTCTTCAATGGATGAATGAAAATACTCTACATCCGCGCTTTATAAATCTAAATTTAAATGATATTATCTACACAAAATGTTCTTACCATAATCAGGAACTCGTTAGTAACGGCAAAGATATGTAACCTGTTTAATCATTTATTATTCTAGGCACATTTTATTGAAAAACCAAAAAAATATATTCCGAAATTCATACGACCTCTATGTACAAACGAAGTTTCGAAATTTTTAATATTGAAAAACAACATTATGATTATTAACATAGATAAGATAAGAAAAAATTTATTGCCAGATTTGTAAAGTTACAAGTGTCATATATTTATTTACAGATGTTCCTTAACTATAATACCATCTCTTAATAGCTATTGATAATTTTTAATTAAATACTGATATGAAAAAATTAACTCATCAACCAGGAATCGAACCTCGGGCCTCTGGATATCTAGTTCAGTATGCTTCCGCTGCACCAAAGACGACTGTGACGTAACAGCCAACTTTTTCATATAATTCTTATTTTTTATTTATTTAGACAGTATTACTTCTGTCGAAGTTATTATTCATATATATTAATTTTTTTTATTAACAATACGATGTTTGTCCAAATTCCTTTCGGTTACGTAAGACAAACTTTAGAAGACTTTAGCGTATACTATTTAGACAAATGTCATTGTCATTGAATTTTTAATTAAATACTGATATGAAAAAATTAACTCGCCAACCAGGAATCGAACCTAGGGCCTCTGGTTATCTAGTCCGAAACCGAAACCGAAAGGAATTTGGACATCCTATTGTTGATGCTTAAGTATACACAAATAAATATATATGAGCTATTGATAAGTTCAAAATTATATAAATTCGATAACGGATTGATAATTAACAGATTCATAAGGATAACTTCAGGGAAAAATGGAGTGCAATGTGAAAGTAAAAAAACCCTACTTCTTATATTTATGTGAAACAAAACTGAAGAGATATAAATTTAAGGATTAGTTGTTCTTATTTTATCATGATATTATTTAATAACAATAATGATGAAGGCAGCGTTATTGGTATTGCGTTGGAATTAAAGTATTATATGTTTAGTTCGTCTACTTTTATATTTTTGTATTAGGTCATTTTTTGTGTATTTTCCAATATTTTTTATTTCTACGTTTTCATGATTTGAGGATCTCTTTATGATTATTATATTAATATTTCCAGATATCCAATCTGGAAATATTAGAAATAAAAAAATTCAAAAATTGCGATTCCATACTAAATGACCAATTGGATTTTAAAAACACAATCTTATTAAATGTCGTTGTGTAAATTATTAATTGTCGGCTAAATGTAATCAAATAAATGTGTATGTACAACCTAAAATCAATTTAATTAACCATTTCACAATGTTATATTTATACCTGTATGTTATAAAATAAATAAATAAATTTTGTTTGTCAATTCAAAAATAATTTTATAGTTTTAAAGTTCGACCCCTTTTTATTGCCTTTAATTCATAAAATGTTATATTTTGTATACGTAGATGTGTTAAATAATTTGCAGAATTTTCCAAATATGATTTTAGTTTTTCCAATACTATTAGATTTCATTCACAAAATGTTATGTTAAGGACGGTCCAGCACTGTGTTATATAATCAGTACAAAAAACCGGTTTAATTTTTTTTTATAGAACAAATACATAAACACACATATATAGCGCATTCACTGTTCATATATACAAAATAATGTTATTTTGAAAAAAATTATAATTTTAAACTTTTATATTTCGAAAACAAAACGGTAACACAAGATTTTTTTTAAAATTTATATAATAAATATTTATCTTTACTCTCTTAGTTTTTTTTTTAAATTCTGTCGAGTATTTTATCTAATACAATAGATAATAGTTGGGCGGGGATGAAGTTTTACATGCTTCTAATGAGAGAGAGTGAGAGAGAATGATAACTTTGATACTAATTATCTCGCGTTCTAAATGGTCAAAAATTCTGAAAGTTCGGGATTTATTAGAAAACGTTACTTTTAGTCTGTTAGCAAAATCTGTCGAAAAGTGGTTGAATGCAGGAATATCCTTAAGTACCTGAAAATGTGTACCTTGTTGCTACAGTATGTAAAAGTGGTTCATTTCATTGTTTTATCTGAAGAAGGAACTGTGTTCCGAAACCTGTCAGTAATGTGATTTTACGAAAATTTCAAATATTTGTTTTATTTAATAATTATAACGGATTTTCGTATAAAAGAGAAGAGATATTTCACATTTTGTGTTTCCCTTCCTTCTAAACTCCCCTTTGCCTTACGTGATTTTACTGATTAACGATGTATATATTAGAAGAGTCAAAAGAATCAACTTTTTTTTACTTCCGATATCGAAAACCTAGTTGCTGCGCACCTCAAGATAGATAGATTGAAGAGGCTGCCCTGGACGGACTACACTTCGACCATAAGGTCCATTGTGATGCTAAGGATGTGAGTGGAGTGGAAGGAATTTTTGTGTATAGACTAGGAATTGGTAGGATATGCGGCGGCTGCAGCCGACTATGATAGGAACTATGCCGATATTCATCTGGAGTTCGTGAAAGAAACTGCAGAAAACCTTCTGAAGCATAGCCGGTTACTTCGTTCTTGTCCATACACCGACAGTTTAGTCAATTCACCGCCCCTTTTTCTTTTTTTTTTAATAATTGACAAACTGCCAATGTCGGGATTTGAACCCATAACCTCCAAGTTTCCAAGTAGGCGCACTGCGCAGACATAACGCCTTAGACCGCTCGACCACTTGGACTGGTGCTGCGCACCTCAAACAAAGCCGCCCTAAATATGAACTCTTAATTGTATTATATTATCCCGCTGATAATAAGCATGCAGTAAATCTCAATACAAATTTTTGTAGAAAACGCTCTACAAAAATGGTCTCCTACACTTTTTCCTTAACCCAACCGTTCAAATGATACTGGAGAGCAAAATTTGAAGACTTTATCCGAATAAAATTTTTACTTCTAAATTTTTTAATCTCACAATACATATTTTCGTAGACAATTAACTGATCTACAAAAATGATCTTTTTTGTTCAATCGATAATCGATAATCGATTGCAACCAAAGATCAACGCATGCCATTTATAATCTCTTTTTAAGAAGTACCTAGAAAGCTTTAATTTAATTTATTGATTTTTGAAACATTTTTATAAATTTGAGTTCCTCCTATCTTCCTATCATCCTGAATTCCAGGTAATTATCAGTTATTAGACAGTAACTTGAGAATATTTACAGTTAGGGAGCGATATCACCTATCAACAACCCCATTGTTGTATTTACATGTTTCAAAACTTATTGTACATTGCGTGTGTGGTCGTATCGAGTGTGCAAGCTGTTACAAACTTATTTACAACATTCTCTTCCTTAAAATTTGACATCTAAAACAATTAGATAATATAGAGTTTGTATATCTTAAAGTTGTTGTTATTTATCATAACACTAGCAACTTTTGTTCGAAACATTTGTTTTGCTAACCTTTTCGTACACCCGCATTGACTCTCACCAAAAAAATTATTAAAAGTCATTTGTATTCAAAATTTCATTTATTGTTAGTTTGCTTATGCCAGTATTTAAGATAAATGTTATAGTTTTGGTAATGTTTTTAATGGACTATTTACTCTCATTTCTTACCTCTACCAATTAAACGTCGGTTAAAGGTTACAATGTTTGAAGTATCATCAAAATTCGTTCAGTATAAATTGCAATCCGTTCAATATAAATGTGTCAAGGTTTAGACACATTTAAATAAAACCTATTTTGACAAAATGGAAACCTGACTTCAAAAATCAAATATTCTATAATAAAAAATGCACTAAAAAGTAAAAAAATAATTGCACATTCTTGTGCCAATTTTAGTTCACCTAAGTTCAAAAATTCTTAAAATTTTCAAATATATATGTACAATTATTGTTAATTTTGGAGGCGGTGTCTGCATAGAGAAATTCACATAACTTTTCACATATCAGGGCAGATGATACGCCATTCCACCTTCTAACAGAATGTCCTTACAGAGCCGATGAGGTATCTAGCTACCGATTCAACCAAAATGAGGGAATCTGATGTAAAACAACTAAAGTGGAACTCTGTCCTGTCATACGCAAAGAAGATGGATAGGTTCGACAACGAACACAAGGATAGAGGAAACGCGGTGTGTTTTTTAGGGTTCAGTGTAAAAAAGGCCTAGAAAAATCTATTTTCCAGAGCTTATTGAAATGCTACACGTTCCTCCGCATTGAGACACATAAAACTAAAAGAACACTGAGACAGAAAACTTCGGTGTGATGAAATGTCCGAAACGTCAAGCACTTTACAACAAATGTCGGCGAGTTATCATGTTCGCGAGAAAAATCATTTGTTGATTATGTGAGGATTGCACGGTAGAATTTATCCTTTTCAGAGATTTTAGGAGCTACCAAATAAAGAACATCCAAAGTCAGTTTCTGTTAGTCTGATGAAATTTGGGAACGAACTGCCATCGATTAAGAACAGACATTAAGCTTTCGTCATAAATTCTCAAATTTTATCGAATTCTCTCTGCCACCATCTATTTTTTCGTTTTTAGAATGGGGCCGCACATTTCAAAAGGTTGGCCGATTTTAGTCTGGACCCGCAACATTACTGACAACATGTTTCTTGATACATGTTCTCGTCTCTCAACTCGGTGTATACATACCTTTAGAAAACAATAAAATGTAAAATTACAAATAACATATAATAGTAACTTTTTTTTAATAAATATATCCGATTTAATAATCATTTGAATAGCAATTGTCGTGTACCGAGTTACATAAAGTTCCATACGTTAATTTTTCAAAAGATTTCAGAATTTAATATACGAAGTATATTAAAATCTGAGAAACGTTTAAGGGCGTTCATTTGCTACGCTAGGTCAAATAAGTACTATCTTTAATAAAATTTATTTACGATTTTACAAAAGTTGTAAAGTATATCAATAATATTACAACGATCTATAACCTTTTTTTATTTCTCCTAAATATTTTAAAAGTATTTATTACAAAATATCAGGAAATTTAAACTAGCAATTGATTTGACTTGATTTGACATATCTGACAATAAACTATGTTGTATATTTATGTGTACGTGTGTAATTTTTACTTTGTGCTGTCGCCAGTTTTTAAAATATGGTGGCAAAAACAAACCTAACAAAACAGTTTTAATTTTATTAAATACTAAGTTCAAACGTTCGTCAACACCATTTTTTTAATACAATTATAATACAACTGCATATTTCAAATAATATTTATAAACATTATTTATTTTGGTGTCTACTTTAATAATATAGTTGTTAAATATTAGATTACCAAATGATAACTAATGAGAACTCTAGGTTTTTGAAGTTTTCAAATTCGCCCCTATACCTAGATCAGTTTTTGTATTATAAATACGTATTTCGACTACAAAGTAGTCATCATCAGTAAAAATTTAGCTAGTCATAATTTACTCTATGACAATTAGAAATAGATAGTAATTCGAAATCAATAGACAAAAATAAAAATAAATAAAAGATTAAACAAAATAAATTAAAATATAATAAATTTTATTGAAATTCCTCTTGTTAAAATTTCTTTCATTCAAGTTTATTCTTATTAACATCACTCTTATTAAAATTACTCTTATACTGGCTCAGGATATGTTATTCGTTGCTAATTTAGTGACAGTTTCACGACGTTGCTTGAATTTACCTAGCTTTTACCTAGCCGTTTAATATTGCAATGTGTTTAATATGCTGGATCTCTTTAGGCTACAATCCAAAATTATTAAACACAACGCGAGTAGACTAACAAACAGTGTATGTAAATAATATATTTATGCGTTTGTACCATTTTTTGTATAATATATTAAATAATATAAAACAAAATATCCCCGTATACGTACGAGTATACATATATGTATAGGTAAACTGAACATTTTAATAACATATTAAAATCAGAGTTTGTATACATTGATTAATTTTAAAATTGAATTATAATTCATTTGTCAATATTGCACTGTGGTTTTGTGAATACACACACCAATATCTATTTTCAGTTTACTCTTTCCTTTCACCCACCTTTATCATACTTGTATATTTATATTAGTATACTAACTCGCTCATACATTAACGACAACCAATAATTTTATTTCCAACTGATTTCATTTTATAATATTACCAATTTCTACCTTCATCTCCTGCTCCAACATATACCCAATAACATAATAATAATATAGCAATATGTACAATGTGCATGTATCTATCTATCTATCTATACATATACATATATATGTATATGTGTATACATATATGTAGGTATATACAATCAATATATCTGTAACAAAGAGTAAGAAATTCAATTACAGAACGTTTTTTATATCCGATCAAAAACATAAATGTAAATAAGTTTCTATTAAAAAAACGTTTTTTTAAACAAGCTTTTTATAGTAAAACTAATTTTCTACAACTTTACTTCTTATGTGTTTTTCGATATTTTCAATATTAAGAGAGATATACCAAATTTTGTGTTTTCCCTTTTCTCTAAACACCCTCTATCCCTTTATTGATTCTTGTCATGCTTACCATAAAAATGCATTGTCATCGGAACTGAACTAACATGTAAAAATTCAACTCCGTAGGATAAGAGGAAGTGGTTCTATGGAAGTTAAATAAAAGCTTATAAAAAGGGCCGAGTTTTCGGGGATTGCCTTAATATAATAGTTTGTCCTTAAAAAGTGATGATATGGGATGCGAGGACCGAGTTATTGATCAAGTGTGCAAAAATGAATATAAATTTATTATGTAAATTTTTCCTTAGAAAATTAATGAGGGGTAAATTGATTAAATGTAAGAAAAAAATTTAATTTGATTGAGATTTATTTCGTAAGATTTCCCTTAGTATTTTTTTAAAATTTTATAACTTGGCAAGTTAATTTTAATTAACAGTTTTATTTTTATTAAATAATTAATTAATGCGAATATATAAACTGCATATTTCAAAGAATATTTATAAACGTTATTTGTTACGGTGCCTATTTTAATGATAAAGTTATTTTAATTTTAAGTACAAACAAATTATGTTCTCCATAAGATGCTATGTTAAAAGTTTGATTTTTAATCGATAATTACTTTTTGAAATGATCGTCAACAGGTTTTAAATTTTTCAGGGAGGATAACTACATAATTGAGCTCTACAATTCACTAAAAAAAATTTGAATCTACTTTCAAGCCTCATGGAATGATGGTCCTGAACAAAGCTATACAGTGTTTATTGTCTATGGAGACACATAACAACTTCCTATTTTTCTCACATCACAATAAGTATATATGATGAGAATTCCAGATAAGTTGAACATCGTATATAACGATGAATCCAATGGAATTCATAATATTAAATTTTAAGGATACGAATGTGCATATAAAACTGAAAACGTATTTTACTGCAACGATTTTTTTTCCTAAATATTTCCACCATTAATTCCCATTGATAGTAATAATAAAAATAAAAATAAAAACTACGAATATCATCTCTTTTTATTTATATTGCTGTCATGAATATTATTATCCCATCGAAAACTTTTAGTTTAAAGAAAAAGAAACGAAAGTAATTTTTTGAAAAATAATGTTTCACCAGAAAACTATGAAATGAATAAAAAATTTATTGCCTTCGGCAAAGCTTAGGTTCCATTTGTGATGTACAGTTTATAAAATCCTTAAAAAATGGATCTTTAAGGATGTACGAGCACTAGAGCTTCAAAAAGATTCGGACTTAATTTTTTGTTTGCGTGTAGTTGAAGTGCATATAAATCAATTATAAAAGTTTCAGGGGGGGGGGGTGGTTACGTGGGTCTTTAATTAATTTAATGTTAGTTCGAGTTTTAATACATTGCTCTTATGGAGAAACCCATATTTTCACTCATATTTTGACATATTTTAATAATTTTCAATTGGAATAAAATAAGATGAATAAAAAAAAAACTACGCTAGAGAAAATAGAGATATTAATAAAGAGATTGATTTAATAAAATTCCGGTATGACAGGCCAAAAAAAACATATTTAAGAAAACAACTGAGATTTCGGGAATATTCCCATGGCGTTTTTGAGAAAATCGTTATGTAAATTGGAGAAATTTAACATACATCTTCAAAAAACATGGTGAAATAAAATGCACGATTCCGAATGTTTTTACTTCGAACTCTCTGAATATGGTCACGGTTATTATGAAATTCGACACATACTTTCCTCAATTCCTTAGAAATATTTTTCCTTAAAACTTTGGGGGAATACCCATGGGATTGTTAAGTTTTTTGATAAAATATGCGTATAAAAGTGCATTTTTTACATGTCCACAGCAGGAGGTTATTTTTTATGGTTCAGTTGGCGACCTAGTTCTTTTCGCCCGGATACCCGATCAGCTGATATAGTTTGGAAATACCTTAAATTGTTAAAAATGATTATAAAAATGTATATTTTTATCGTCCGTTATATATAAAATTAGTATCAAATTATATTTAATTATATCAAATTATATTTAAATATTGTTATCCAACATTTGGACAATATTTTTGTCATTATAAATAATATTAAGGAGAACTCTAGGATTTTTCGAAATAAATTTCGATTTTTGCCCCAATTTCCTAGATCAAAATGTTTTGTATTTTATAAATACGTATTTCGACAACAAAGTAGTCATCATCAGTATGAATTAGCTAATTGTAATTATTCTCCGAGCAGATGTTACTTGTTGCTAATTTGGTGACGGTCTGTTTTTGTCATTAATGAACCTTTATTTATAACAAGAAAATATTTTCTGTACTTAGCATCAACATTTCTTGCATCCAGAATTTAATATTAGCAAAAAAAAAAAAATTAATAATTAATAAGTTGTAATAAATAAATTTTTCTATAAATCATTACCTGAACATATTTTCTGTAACTCATCAAATATTTACATAATTATTTTCAATAAAAATACAATATGGATAATAATGAATATTACAAATATCATTATTATGTATTACTCAGTAATTACAATAGTTATACTTATAATAATGGAGTATTACCTTCACGGAGACTTCACGGTCTATAACACCGATGAATTATAGGATACTTATCACCATAGTTACTTGATTTTTTTTATAATGTATTTAAATGAATTTTCCGGAAAGAATGACGTAAATCAGTTTAAGATTTTGAAATACTGTATCAAAATTGCATAAAGCTAATAACAGTTATTAAGAAATAAAATTAATTGATATTTTCCATAAATAGACATTTTTTCCTGGGAGAATAATAAATTAAGTTCGTAATTTGTTCATCTCACCAAAATAACATTATGGTAGATGGTAGATTGTAAAGGCTGCCCTGAACGGGCTACACTTCGACCTTAAGGTCCATTGTGATGCCTTAGGATATGAGAATGTGAGTGGAGTGGAAGAAATTTGTGAGTAGACTAGGAATTAGTAGGATATGCAGCTGCAGCCGACTATGATAGGAACTATGCCGATATTCATCTGGAGTTCGTGAAGGAAACTGTAGAAACCCTTCTCAAGCATAGCCGGTTACTTCGTTCTTGTCCATACGCCGACAGTGGTTCAATTAACCGCCCCTTTTTTTTCTTAATAATTGACAAACTGCCGATGTCGGGATTCGAACTCGGGTCTCGTTAATCACATGCGCCACGAATCTTAATAAGATAAAAGCAAATTAAGAACTATTTTCAAAAGGAAATTTTTTTATTCGATAACATATGGTTTTATTTTGTATTTAAAATATAAATTTTAACTGTATTTTATATAAATTTTTAATATTAAATAAAGCTGGTAATGATGTGTTCCACAACTGCACATATGTGTAAATATTTTTTTCCATATATATTTAATTAAACAGATAAAATATTATTGGAAAGTTTATTTTTAAATGCATATACAACTAATAATTTATCATATTAAATTTATAATTAATTGCATAATTAAAATCATACAATTTTTACAATTCATATTTAAATATTGTTTATTTAAATATTTTTAATTCGTATAATTATTTATAGATGATGCTATTTATTGGATTTGTACCGATGAACGAATTTCTGAAAAATTAGTTCAATCAAACAAATCTAGTAGAGGGTATTTATATATATATATATATATATATATATATATATATATATATATATATATATATATATATATATATATATATATATATATATATAATATATATATATATGTATATATATATTTACCGTGGAGAATCAATGTTAAAAATAATTTACTATAAAAACTTACACAATGCTTCATAAAGAAATAAAAATAGTGGGGTAATCTGTAGTCTGTGTGTTTGCATACTTAATGATAATAATATTATAAATTAAGTGGGCATCACTAAAGCCCCACTCTTAATTGACATCAAACAAACATCATACCACAAGCAGCCAGATGTTCGTGTATGTGTATGTGTATGTGTATGTGTATGTGTATGTGTATGTGTATGTGTATGTGTATGTGTATGTGTATGTGTATGTGTATGTGTATGTGTATGTGTATGTGTATGTGTATGTGTATATGGTTTTATAGTAAATATTTTATTTATTTATTTAACATTGATTCCCTATTAGAAGTGCGTTTGAAAACAGACTGCTGATATATATATATATATATATATATATATATATATATATATATATATATATATATATATATATATATATATGTAGATTATCGGAATGAGATTTGGTATTTGAGGCGTTTTTGGTATTCAAAAGGTCAAGTTCGTTAATGGGTAAATTCGGACATGGGGAAAGGGGGGTTTAGAGGGAGGGGGAAACACAAAAATTGACATATCTCCCTTAATATTTGAAAAATGGAAAAATTTATAAGAAGTAAAGTTGTAGGTACTAAGTTTTACTGTAATTTTGTTTCTAATCATTTTTTCTGTTACACTAATATTTACAGAAATATTGACGGTTTAAGATTGAAAATTAAATTCCTTAATATCTCTGTACACATTAGAGTTTGAGCAAAAATGATAAGGTGTTGAATTGTAGCAAATTTGATTTTCTACAACTTTATTTCTTACGCTTTTTTCGATTGTTCTAATATTAAGAGAGATATTTTATATTTTGTGTTTTCTTCTTTCTTTATACCCCGCCCTTCCCCTAGACGTATGTCATTTATTAATAAAATTGGACTTGCGAATACTAAAATCATATACGACATTTCATTTTGATCAGACTAAAATTGTGACCGCTAGAGAGTTATTTATGTATTCTAAGGAAATTCGCTAAGTTGAAGCAGTCCTGCGTAACGAATTTTTTTATTATAGAATCATGAACAGATTTATTTTACTGTCCAATTTCATCACATCACACATATTAAAAACATTACTGTATATCAGATATCGAATATCAAGTAATATTAGCATATATTGATTTTTTATCAAATCATCTTTCTAGTAAAAGCGACTTTAAAGTTCACATAAATAAATTGTGAAAAAATACCCAGAATATTACCATTTTAACCAGTTTTTAATAATTCCTAATTTAAGATGCAACTGCTATATACTAAAGTGGAATTGGAAAATAATAAGCCGATTCTTCGAACAAAATAACTAACTGAATTTATCTTTAAAATATCCGGTATATGCTGTGTTCATTATCAATGCATGAACAGTGTTGTTTTTAGTGCTGACACACACATTAGGGTTCCGATTATATTGATTCTCTCCATCCTCCAAGACACATTGTCCATGCTGTGCATGGGAAGGCCAAATGTTAGGTCTGCGCATGCCTAATGTTGGGACAGCTTCCACTTATAGAAACTGTCCATATAGGAGTATTACATACCGTCTGTTTAGTTTACATCTTCGTATCGTAGATCCCACGAGTATGAGAGAGTTCAAATGTACATATACATTAAGCAATGTGTATGAGAAGGAGGTCTTATAGGTTTGATAAACAAGCATATTTTTCAAAATAGTGAATAATATTCATAACGAGTATGAGAGAGTACATATGTATACATTTAGCAATGCGTATGAGAAGGAGGTCTTATAGGTTTGAGTGGTTGGTGACCACTCGAACAGTTATGAAAAATTTTTAAAGAAGGAACATTTTTTTGCTGTAAAATTTTCTTCTTTCTCTTACGGTTCCGATTTTGCCCAATCACGAACTTGATATCACTTGTTCGCTCTAAAACACACACATAAAATTTCAGTTCGTTATCTCATGTTTTTTTTCTCGTGTTTACGGACAGAGGAACGTACAGACTTATGTCAAAATTATTTTTTACAATCGATATTTTTAACCATCACAAAGTCAGGACTAAACTTAATATACCCTTGTATATAATTTAAATATTTTGTATTGAATGGGTCGATACTTGACGAAAATCCATTATAATTATTAAATAAAACAAATATTTGAAATTTTCATAGAAATGTTCACTTTATTTGACTAGTTTCGGAACACAGTTCCTTCTTCAGAAATAAAAAATGAAATATCCCAATGAACCGGGTATACAAATATGAAAAATGACGATAACCAGCACTCTTGTTGCCAAATAGAATTCTAAGGTTAATTGTTTCAAAAGCCGTAATAATTTTGAACAGACGTTCGATTGCAATTTTGTGAGCTACTTCAAACATCCGATTATCATGATTTTTTTGTATAAACTATAATTTTGATTTTTTTACAAACAATACAACTTTTTAACTCGACTTCATAATACTCAAGAGTATGTTTGCAGTTATCAGTTTATTTACAACTCTATCTCTTGGCCTATATTTACTAGTTTAAATATATTTCTTTTATGTTTTATTTCAGTAGTAAACAACATTAGTGGAAAATCTTATCTTCTTCGAAAATGTATTTCTATGGAAACGAATGATTTAAAACCTGATTTGAAGTACATTCAAATAAAATTCATACACGGGGTGTACAAAAAGTATGAAAACGAATATGTCAACAAAAAATATCCGAATGGATATCACATAACAAACGAAATATACAATATTTCTTGAGAACTATATTGTAGTTTCCTTTACTTTCATCATTCGCATGGAAAAGTCAACGTGAAGTCATCGTGAAGAAATTTTACAAATGAAAACTTCCAACAAATGTTTTTTTTTATTACACATTTCGAATCTATCATGCGTCGAATATTTGTGGAAAATAGTTAACGCCCTTGTGGGCCAATGGTACCTTTAAGTACCGTTTATTTATCCCTGTGTCGGACCACGTAGTGAAACTAGGAGTATTTTGTATTTATTTACACGAAAATTTATATAAAAAAGTAAACAAGGACTATTTTTCCAATATTTCCAAGAAAATTTATAATACAAATTTATAGGCGAGAACCAGTACTTACAAGTACCTTTGGTGCATAAAGTAGTGTTGATTTTCATTTTATGCGAAAAAAACGATTAAATACAGAACATTTTTGTACCGTTCAATGCACATATACTTAAAACAATAGTCCAGAAATATACCCTAAGTTTTCTATTTGTTGCTTTTATTACTATTTTAATTTATAAGTTGGTGTTAAAAAATGTGGTACTTAAAGGTACCAGTGGCAAATATGTAGAGAAATCAGTTGGAAATCATCAGCTTATAAACTACCTAGCGTATATACACTGTTTTTAGTAGGCGCGGATCCAGCCCTCAAAAAAGGTTGTGGTCATTGCCACCCGAAAATCGGCCAAGTGCGATTTGGAGTATGAACTTGCTCATGATCGATATAGTGCATTCCTACAAAGAAGATGTTTACAAAATACATGACGCCCTGACCAAGATTTTGTAGAGTGTATAGTTCCACGTGGGCAATGCCGTGGGGCGAACACTAGTAAATTTTTTACACTAGTATAAACATGTAAAATTTTAGTTGGCTCGCTCACAAAAATTACAAAAGTAAATGTGTGTTTATTTGCACATCACAGTGTCACATTTAGACTATAAACTACTGAACCGATTTTGATGAAATTTTTACAACTTCAATGGATATCAAATTTAATTAAACGCTAGTATACATTTTACATTAAATAATTTTATTTAGGTGCTTACTTAAATCACCAATTCAAGCTTACGTTTCTTTTTCACCAAAACGTTACGCCACCAAAATGGAAAACGGCTCGGAAATTTTGGCGGCAATTTATATTTGCATACAACACACACTTTTAAATTAGTAGACGACTATCCACTTTTAAATTAGTAGAAGAATATGCGCTCCCAGCGAATAGTCATCTCTTTTTCCCAATACACGTATTCATCTGCCACAAAGAAACAGATAAAACGTTGTCAAAAATGTGACATAACGTGTCAGCATATCGTCTATGATGACTAGGTACTTCGCTGCGTTCCGAATCACGCACGATTCATTGTTATTTTTATTTTATTAAGGCATCGGATATAATATCATCAGCCTATCGACCTCAATAGACCTTGAAAGTGTGACGTCACAAGGCTATTCAAGTTAATTAGGGTTGTGGGCATGCCCATCGTACCCACAACGGTTGGTCCGCGCTTGGTTTTTAGAGGTTAAAATAGAATCAAATTTGTAGAAGACGATAAGAAGAATGCCTTGCTTGTTTGACACAGTGTATACTGTTGACATGATACCAAAAGCTGATTCATGATTCTGACGGTAAAAGTAAAATATGTCAAAGAAATCACGATTTTCATGTTGATTATTCTACGAGCGAGCTACACCAAATTTATTAATATTTACATTATATTTTACATTTTAATTATTAATTATTTGCATACATATTTTTAACATTTTGTTAAAAATAGCTATTAAATGCAGACTACAATGTTCTATGTATTGTGGGAGTATTGTTTACATCGATGTCGCTATTCCAATGAATAAATGTGTTTTGAGTACAATCTGTTTTACAAAACAATAATCCATTAGTTTGTGGATTTAAATCTGTATTGACGTGTGCAGGGTTGAGATACATATTATAAATTATATATTGTGAAGCCAAATATTTTTTTCTAGATTGGTAGCAGTTAGTTAGGCTCTGTAGTCTTTCAAATCACAAGCTACTGACTCCAGTTATTCGGAGTGCTCATTGATTGTAATAAGTTCTGACAACGGATTGTAATACTTTTACTGTATTCAGCAATTTCCTGTTTTAACGTTTTTAGGTTTCGATTTAGGTATTTAATTTTAATAATTTTATAACTAGACATTTTTTATGGATTTTTTAGTGGATGGAGGATAAGGAATTTGTGTGCCGACTAGGAGTTGGTAGGTTCAGCGGCTGAAGTCGACTTTTGACAGGAACTATGCCGATATTAATCTGAAGTTCGTGAAGGGAATCTGTAAAAAACCTTCATAGGCATAGCCGGTTACTCCGTTCTTGTCCATACGCCGTCAGTTTACTCAACTAACCGCCCCTTTTATTTTCTTAATAATTGACAAACTGCCGATGACAGGATTCGAACCCATAACCTCCCAGTTTTCAAATGGGCATACTGCGCAGACATAACGCCATAGTCCGCTCGGCCACTTGGTCTGGTTGAGGCTACCTTACAAAATTTTAATTTTACATGAATATGCAGTGATACAAACAATAAATTATAAGCATTTCATAAATCGCTAGATCAATGCGGCAAAATCAAAATCAAATAAGACCCTTTAAAATAAAATTTAAAATTTTAAGAAATTAATAGTCAAAGTTTTAGTAAATTTATCAACGTGTTTACGTCACACATCAACAATTGTCAGACAATAAAAATTATTTGTATAGACTATAAATTTGAAGACACAAGTTCGATTTATATTAAACGATATATTATGATGATGATTTTATCCATCAATACAAAAATATTATATTATATATTTTATTGATAACGATATTATTATTATTATCGGTATACCTGTATATATATATTTATATATATATATATATATATATATATATATATATATATATATATATATATATATATATATATATGTATATATATATATATATATATATATAAATATATATATTTATATATATATATATATATATATTTATATATATATACATATATATATGTATATATTTATATATATATATATATATATATATATATATATATATATATATATATATATATATATGTATATATTGATACCATCAAGAGCATAAATGTACAAAAGGACCAAGTACTTCGAATCGAAAAACATGTAGTTGTAAAGTATATCAATAATCTTACAATGATTTATATCCTTTTTTTATTTGTCCTAAAAAGTATTTATTGTAAAATATCCGTAAATGTAAATTAGAAATTGACTTGAATTGATGTGATAGATCTGACAATAAAATGTATGTATGTGTATATTTTATTACTATGCGCTATTGCTAGTTTTCTATGATGGCAAAAACAAATCTAACAAAACAATTTTAATTTTATTTAATTACTACTTCAAACGTCCGTCAACACCATTTTTTGAGTGCAAATATTAATCCAATTAATCTACGGAAGCTCGATGTTAAATTTGACATAATTGTTATCAGAAAACAAAAAATATGTTAATGTAGAAAAATATAATTCCAAATAGATAGCGTTTTATTTTTTCGGCTTGTCTAGTTTCCCTGAGCATAAAAAAATATCAAAAGTCAAAAAACCGGTTTATAAATTCAAAAAAAAGATGACGTCCAATCAAATAAGTTAAATTATACAGTTGTAGGTCTTAATAAAACCTATCGAATGTCTTAAAAAAACCTATCTTTTAAAGCCGACTAACATTACTTACAAAATTAGAAAATTTTTGAAATGTACAATAAGAATTAAATTATCCTCAACAGACTTTTATTTCGCCATGTTTGCGAATTTGGATTGTATTTTTTTTTTAAATTGGTATTTACTATTTAGTAAATTTCCTTTTTTTTGCCCCCGCCATTGATGGCACCGTACGTGCCCTGCCTGCCCCACCCTATCTACGCCACTGCTTACACTGAACAGATTTTCGTTTAGCCCAATAGCTTTATTAATTGCTCTAGGGCCCAAAAGTTCTCTAGTCCTTCGTTTAAACACATAAACCTGAATGTTATGCACACATATTAGTTCATACAAGTATAGAGCTGTTTTACTCCGTCTTTTGTGCTCAACATTACTCAAACTTATCCTAACGCACTCTCAGCCATGTAGATTCATACACATTATTTTGTTATAACATACACGATATCATCATATTTTGTTCAATAATGTGAAAATTGTTATTTCACAATAAAATTTATATTTAATTAAATTGTCATATTATATAAAATGTAATAATATCAATAATATATGTAAATAAAAAAATTTATGCAATAACGAATAATAACAAGACGCACAAATATAATAATTCAATAATACCGCCACCAATACAGATTTCAAGCTAAAAAAAATTTTTTTTTTTCATGTAACGATTTATTGTATCTAAATATTTTAAATTTAATGTACAAACAGGACTTATAATATTTAAAAAAAAACTTCCATGATTTATATTACATTCTTCCATATTAGAATTATAATTAAAATTAAATATACCTTTTTTTCAGTAATTTTATTTAATTTATTAATATTATTTGATTTAAATTATTCTTTCAAAATAATACTTTTTAACACAAATGTTCATAGTAAAACTGTCAAATCGTAAATCAATAATTTTCCTTCTAGAATATTCTTTGGATTTTTTTATATTAATAACCGGATGTGAAATTGAATAATGAAATTTTTCATAATCATCAAAAATACTTTACATAAATTTTATAAAGTAAAATTGAATTAGAGTATATCTGGTCATCGTTTGATACACATCGAAAATTACGATATTCTTTTGATCAATCAAACAATTAATTGTAATACTTTGACTTGTAATATTTTAACAATAAAAAAATATTTTTTTTTAATAAATTATTTCGACGTTAAAATTCAATTTTGATTATGTTTTTTTAAACGTTGAAATTTAATTTTTATTATGTCTATTTTAGCTACTGTAAATCAGTGATGCCGGTGAGTGGACTCGAGAATACCCGTTTCTTCAGGCGAAACTACCCGATGTTACTCGATGACGAAGTATAGCCGATTTTTTTTACTAAAAAAAAAAAAACTTAACCAACAAGGTTAATTCATTTTAAGCGCCAAATTTAAAATTAAATAAATTTAAACCATTTCTAATTTCTTTAATGCAATTTGGTGATGTACCCGTGTTCATGTGTTTGAGTTAAGTAGAGTTAGTTGCACTGTTAAATTTCTACTCTGGTTTCAATATGTAAAAATTTCAATTAATTAATTTATTTTTTTTAATTATAAAAGAATATTATTTTTTTAACATAAAATTATATATATTTTTATTTCAACCGAACACAAATTATTCGCCAATCATGCTATTAGTAGTAAGGCTAGTAAATACAGTAGAACCTCGATAACTTAAAGGCCAGGGGAAATGTTAAATAATTTGAGTTATCGAGTTTTTAACTTACTAAGGGTTTGAGTTAGAGAGGTTTTAATGGTTCATTATTTTACTTATTGAGGTTCGTTTCTGTGATTTGTTTCGGGATTAATTATTCGTTTAAGTTATAGAGGCTTCGTATTTTAAGTAAAAGAGGTTTTGGGTTCTGAGGGGAAGAGAAAAAAAAAACTGTTTAATTTATAGAGATTTTTACGTTATTGAGGTGTAAGTTATCGTGGTTCTACTGTAATTATAAAGTGTTCTCAAATGAACGAATTACCCACTTTTATCGGATAATTCAAATTACTTGCTAAATTACCCGTTAAATCTCAAATTACCCGAAAAACGGGTAATTACCCGCACATTGGCAACACTTCTGTAAAAAACTTTCGTAAAATAAAAATTCTGTTGAATTAGATAGAGTTCACTAAATGAAAATTCAAAATGTCCCTCTTTTCCTTCTAGAAATTAAAAACTTTAATACATGCTAATTTAAAAAGATGGCAGTTTTAGTTTCAATATTTGACGTTAAAGTAAATGTTAGTTTTTTTTTTTTTAAATTCATATAAATATTTCGCTAAATTGAACAGAAGTATTTTTGCTGTCGTTCGTTTTATAACGTTTTATTTATAAAGAAAAGAAGAATCTAAATAATGGTTTCTGCAACATTTAAATGATAAGTTGATATCTATTAGAAAGAAGAGGAAGAAATAAAAATTAAATGTTGTAAATAAATATCCCAATTATTTTTTAAATCTATTTACTATTATTGTAAGTTTTTTTTATTGATATTAAAGTTTCAGGTATAGTTGGTTGAATTAGAGCAATTACTTGGAAGCAATATTGAATCAGTTTTCGCGGTACTATTGGCCACAAAAGTAGCAATCATTTTTCAAAATGTTTTAGTTGATTTGTACCTTATTAATTGGGTTTTTTAGGGAAAATATTTCGAATAAAATTTACTAGTATATTTATAAAGAAAAACTTTTATCCGAAGCAATGTTTCAAGAACACAATGAATAAGACGCAAATAATTTATAAAATGCCGATGTCGAGAATCGAACCCAGAACCTCCCAGTTCCAAGTAGATATCACCTTAGACGCATGTTCTTTGTCATGTTTTACGGTCATAGGCTACCAGAAGGCGCTCTAGTATATATGTTACTCAACATCGTCATGTGTTTTTAAAAAAATTTCATTTTATACACTTGACATTAATTTTCCAGAAAGCCCTAGTGACAAATTTGTTAATTGACTTTGCTAGTAACAACCGATATTAGACAAGTAAGCGTTTGCAGGTAAATGTTTAATAGAAAACTTTATGATGACTATCCGTACCCTGTTCATGTGCACATTTGAACTGTTGTGTTTCAAATAATTAAAAAGATAATTTTTGTTTGTTTGTTTAAAAAAAATGATGTTTTTATACAAATAATAAATTCATCAAATCTGTGTATTCAATATACAGACCGTTTTCAAAAGCATTAGAGTTTGACGAAATGTTTTTCGCCACATAAAAAAATCTAAAATCCAATATTTGAGTTTGTTACGAAATAATATTTTCCCAACTGTTAGAGCTCTTCCTAATTTAGACCTGGAATCTGTTTGATTATTTAGATCTGGAATCTGAACACAATGCCATAATAGTAAGGCTGTTCCTGGAACAAACTTTCCAGGAACGCCTTATGAGTTGTTTTGGAACCTTCAAGTGGCCAGCCAGATCGCCAGATCTATCTCCTAATAACTTTTTTTTGTGAGGTTTTCTCAAAACACAGATCTATTCACGGAATAGGCCTGAAAATTTGCAACAATTAAGGCAAAGAATTGTTGATAATTGTGCGAATATTTCTCCTCAAGTGCTAGAAAATATCCGGATAGATTTCTACAATCGACTCGGATATTGTTTAGCAAATATTGGAGGAATATTCGTACCGTTGGTTTTTTTGGGTGGAATTCTATTTTTTTTTCTTTTCGGTGTTTTATTTTTCTTTTAATTTGTGTGGATTATTGTTTTATGTTATACCGTTAATAGAATACTATCATTTATTTTCAAACATTCCACCTACAAATAATAAGGGATATTCAAAAAATAATTTTCAATTATTAGAAGCAATGCTAAGCTTAAGAAGACAACATTGAACATATTTAACCCACTCTCTTTACATGTTAATGCAGTACTGAGTATAAAACAGTCCAGCAAGCATACACAACAGACACACTAAAGAGTACTCCCACTATTTTTATTTCTTTATTAAGCATATTGTGTATAGTTATTATAGTAAACAATATTTAACATTGATTCTCTATTAGCAATGCTTTCCAACACAGACGGTATATAAACCTCTACTATATTATTTTCGTGTTCTGAATGTGTATTTTTCAAACATAATGATAATATGTTGTTTATTGTACAGTTGAAATTAACCATTTGTAACAGTAAAAAATAATCTGTAATAATAAAAAAAAGAAAAAGAGACTGAAAGATCTCGATATAAGTATCATATCTCGTCACACACTCATTAGTATAGTGTTCATATGGCCCCATTATACCGGTATTTATTGATTTAATTTCTTTTCTTTCCAAATAGAATGTTTATTTTTTTAATTATATATTTTATATCATATAAAGTAACTAAGTGCACAGTAGAATTTTTAAAATTTATCATCAGAGTTCAATAGGAAATAGATAAAAATGGAATTTAACTAACTGATTTGTTCTAAACACAACAAACATAAAAAGTTATATTAAACTTTGGCATATTAAATATCTATCAAATAACTGAAAAACAGAAGTATATTATTTTTAAAACGCCTAAATACATATTTAGATGTTCAAATATAAAATAACGCTCCTATGATCAAGCCAAATTAGCATCCTATTCCAGAATTTTATTCTAAAATTGGGAAATGATAAAACTAAGTCAACATTATTCGGAAGTGTCTGTCGCAATATTTGGGTATACCCGTAGTACGTTTTGGTCCATGGTGAGACCAGATCCAGTCCATGATCTGCGTTGTTCTCTCCAAAGAGATTAATCGGTAGTACATGTAGAATTACCTCCAGCACTCTTAAGAGGCTTGTCCGTATCTTGTTATCATCAAGGATTTTTCTAAGTAAGCATCTTTTTTCAGACCAGACTACACAGACCTGGATTTGTCATAGTTCGCTCCACCGTTTTCTCATAGACTTTTTATATCGACTCAGTGTCCTTCGAACTCTTACCAGTAAATTAGGTCTCCAGAACAGGTTACGTTCCAGAATAATTTCCAGATACTTCACTTTGTCTGAAAGATCTAATTTGACTTTGGGAGGTTAAAGAAGATATTTTGTACTTGTTTGTAAAGAATTCTGTATTGTCTGGGATCAACTCATGACCGTAGTTAGCGCACCAACAAGTTAGATCATTTAGCGAGGTATGTACTAGTTATATACTAGTTATATTGCCTCGAATTTACCCAATGCAACTTCATCACATGGCCAATTATAATTTTGCATCCGAAACTCTTCAGTTTGGCAGATTCTCAATCAGCGTTATGTTCCAAAAAAAAGGGTGAAGATACTCGGGGAACAACATAATTGCTAGGTCTCTGAACTAAGGCGTAAGGATTTTTAATTTTTTTGAATATATTATTCAAAACTTCAAGAGTTTTTATAGTGAGGCGCTTTTATATACTCCGGGGGTGCGTGCCTTAGATATCACCTTTACCGAAGTTCATTCGGTTTATAATCGTACTGAAGTCATTCAGAAATGCACAATTCAGATTTTTTGCGTACATTGTAAAATTGGACTCTTCCAAAAAGCAAAAACAATATTATCTTTTGTGATACCGATCCCTTTTTATTCAATGTATAAAAATGAACGTACATCTAGAATCGGAAGCTTGTTTATAATTATCAATTAAAATTATTGTGTTGTTCGTTAAATATTGCTTATATTTACTAAATATACATAAATTGTTAATTATTCAATAACGATTTACAGGTTGTTATAAAAAAGTATCATAAAATATTCTAAGCGTATTCAAGCGGTCCTGAAGAACCAAACAAATTTCTGAAAATTTGTGTTTTATATTCGTTACGATACGAAACAATATATTAATAATGTACGAGCACTGAAGCTTCAAAAGGCTTGCTTTTTTGTTTACCTGTAGTTGAAGTGCATATAAATCAATTATAAAAGTTTCAGGGCAGGGGGGGGGTACGGGGTTCTTGAATTAATTAATGTTAAAGTTCTAGTTTTAATGCATTGCTCTTATGGAGAAACCCATATTCTCACACATATTTTGATAATTTTCACTTCGTCTAATAAAATAAGACGAATAAAAAAACTACGCAATAGAAAATAGAAATATTAATAAAGATATTGATCCAATAAAATTCCGATATGACGAGCTTTAAAAAAAATATTTAAGAAAACAAACGAGATTTCGGGTAAATCTTATTTCTGTCGTCGGTAGCTTACTTACCCGAATTCTCAGGTGGTTTTCTTAAATTACTTTTTTTTAAGCCCGGTGTGACGGGCCTAAATTAAATTTTAATTTTTTATTACGACAAAAAATAATAAAAATTATTGTGGACTTTTATGAATATAATATATAAGATTTAGAAGAATTTTATAAATGGACTATATCTAGTACTCGTACATCCTTTAGGGTCTTCATATCACGTTTATTTTAATGGATATAAAGTCTTTGGAAGAAATCTTTTAGTGGGAATGTCACATTTCAGAGAATCAAATTTTTGATATAAGAAAAATAATTTTTCGAATGATGATGGAGAATTTTTAAATCAAGGGAAATAATTCTGAGAGACTCTGTACAACGCAACAATTTTGTTCTATTTGTTAAGATAATAAATAATTTTATTTATTAAATAAAACAAATATTTGAGACTTTTGTTAAAGTCATTTCATTTTGACTATATAGTTTTGGAAACACAGTTCCTTTTTCAGAAAATATATGATATTGAAATAAATAATCATTATCATATATTATCTTAAGATGGAACTGTTATTCCGAAACTATAATCAAAGATAATTATTTGTTACGAAAATCTCAAATATTTGTTTTATTTAATAGGATTTTCATCAAGTAACGTCCCATTCAATACAAACAAATTATTGCATGCTATATAGTAAATAATTCAAGCATTTTTATTGTAACCCTTATCAATTAATTGATAAGAGTTGTATGATTCCAGTTGTAACAATGTAATCTTTAAAATAGTATGCATACCAGTATCACCCTAATTATAATTTTCTTGTTTAATGATTTTTATTGTTAAGGACATTCCAGCACTGTGTTATATAATCAGGACAAACAACTGGTTTGATTTTATTATAGAACAAATACATATACACACATACGCAACGCATAGACAAATTCACTGCTCAAATATATATATATTTTAAAAAATAATGTTATTTTGAAAAAAAAACGGTAAAATGCGATTGTTTTTTTTTTAAATTTATTTAATAAATATTTATTTTTACTCTCCTAGTTTTATTTTTAATTCTATCGAGTATTTTTGTTAATACAACAGATAATAGTTCGGCGGGCATGTTAGAAGTTTAACATACTTCTAATGAGAGAGAGAGAGTGAGAGAGAATGATTACTTTGCTATTAATTATCTCGCGTTCTAAACGGTCAAAAATGAGCAAAAAGCTATAAAAACGTTATTTTTAGTTTGTGAAAAATGAGCAAAATCTTTCGAAAAGTGGTTTCATGCTGGAAGCAACGTCATCTTTATAGACGATGCTTTCGACTACTAGGTAGGATCGATGGACATTTAAAAAAATATTTACAAAATTTTTACTTTGATACGAGACCAATAGCTATATTTCCTTTCCGGAAATCCGCTAAAATAAAATAAAATATACAAACTAGAGAGAGAGAGAGAGAGTTGAATAAAAGAGAGCTGCGCTTTTTGGCGTGACAAAAATACACTCATATAATTAATAGAAATCTATATATTAAATCACGTTTAGAGTTGAAAAAATAACGTAAACTTCGTTCCTGGCGAGGTCTCCCGACCGCACAATTTTTTCTCTCTAAAATAAGAATATACAGTCGATCAACAAAATAAAAATAATACATTTACTTTTCTCTTTTAAACCGGCGATGAACAAATTTATTATTATAAATTATTATAAAAAGTAATCATGGCATAAAATTTCGTTTTCCTTTAAAATGCATCAAATCTATCTATTGCTTCATGTTTTTTGTAAAAATACATCTTACTATATATATTTTTTTTAAATTTACTTTTTGTAAATTTGCATCGGCCGAGGCGAGGTTTTTCGGACAATATACCTCGCCTCGCCTCGGTTAGTAACGAGTATTAAAATTTTGACCCTCACCTCGTGCCTCGATACCGAGGACCGAGGCGAGGCGAGGTTACCTCGTAGTCTCAGTGAAACACTAGATATCACGCACTTTATAATAAACTACTCACGATTGCATAAGATAACTCATGTTGAAGAAAGTTTTCCGGTTAAACGTTTTAGCGTGATACACAGGCAACATTTTATCCGATAGTGTAATAGTTTATATTGAGGAAAAAAAAAACAAAAAACTTTCTCTAACAGATAAGTCAAATCGATGTTCTCATTCAATTCGATATTACCTATAAATTTTCCACGGAATTACATGGGAAATGATGGTTTGTTGATCGTGATATAATCATAAATATGTCTAAACACAAAACAAAGATAATGAAAAAACTTACTTACGTAATGTAAGATTACATTTTCCCTCATGTTTAATGAACACAATTATCACAAAACAACTGTTGTTTGATGAAGAAAACACAACCAGCCTTCTTTCTTCTTTCAATACATTTTTATATGTATACACAGGCACTCAACGGATTCTGAATAATAGCCGTTCATACAGCTATTACTTTTTTGTACACGATCTCAAAAAAATTGATAAATTAATTTATTTTTTAAGTGTCACTTGGTTTCTATCAAATAAAATCGGATTTAAAAATTTAATTAGAAAACTTTTCCTATATTAGAATTAATGAGAATAAAAATTATTCTCTACAGTGTTTATATTATATGTATAATATTATGAGCACTGTAAAGATTTTACATTATAATGTTTAATGTATAAATAGAAAATGTAATTTAACAGTGCAAATGTTTTTCAAAGAACCTTTACTAGTATATTTAGTCCAGTAAAAATAGCAACTAAATGTATACACTTGGCCACAAAAGTTGATGTGAGTTATTATTTTTTGCTTTTCTGTTACTTTCTTCTTTCGTCGGTTCTATTTTTTGTTAAAAAGTTTTTATTTTTCGCTTTTCAGTTTTCGCCTTTCTACATAAGGGTTCCGAATCGGTTCACAGAAGAAAATTCAGTGAGGGAACAATCATGTTTTCTCTTTTTTTCCACCCTTAGGAGCGAATTTTTTTTCTGATTTATATGGTACCCGCTTCGAATTAGAATTATCGAAATCGGACTACTTTGTATAAAGTATTGTTTATTAAACATAAAAAATATACCGGTTGAAATGAGAAGCTCCCCCCCCCCCCGTTTTTTTCATCGACTAAATAGCATTTAAATTTCGCAAAAATATTGAGTGCTTTCAAATAGTGTTTACACAATCGATGTAATATTTGTTCTTTAGTGGAAGCGCTGGGAAGTCAAAAAACACATTCAGTTATATGCTTTAAAGTATATATTAAAACAGTAACCAGCGACTCCACTCATAAAATATAAGTTTAAAAAAAAGTTATTTTTGACTTTTTTGTGGCTAAAATTTGGATTTTTTTTTCAAATGTATATGGGACCAACTTTGAAAAACTTCTATTCAACAAAAAAAGAATTTTCAAGATCGGACTACTCTGTAAAAAGTAATGCGTGATCATACATAAAAAAAATATACAGGTTGAATTGAGTACCTCCTCCTTTTCGTCGGTAAAAAAGTTAATCAGATTTCTAATAAAAGTTGTTACTATATTTCTATTGACCAACTTGTATCGGAAGCATTTTTTCGAAAACCGTATCAATAAGGCACAAATCAATTTTAAAATTTTAACCATCAACTTTTAAAGCCTATTGTACTTTAATAAAATAAAGTATATAAAACAAATTCTACTTTATTAAATTCATGTATAAAAGGATAGTGTTCTTGTAAAATTTTTACACTTAAGGACGTTCATGCGTGAGACTTGATATTAGCCTCTGTTTACAAGTATAAGCGTGATCAGCAAAACAGTCAATTGACGACTTTTATCAAAACTAATAAGTGTAAAAAGGGGTTTAGAAAAAACTTTTAAGTTTAATCACGTTTAATTACTTTTCCACAAAAATTCAAAAAATGTTTTTGATCATTTGAAAAAGTTATCAACGATTAAATTTTTGACGTAGAGGCAAAATTTTAGGCATATGGGAGGCATATGGGAAAATTTTATATTTAAATTAGTAAACAAGTAAAACGCTATAACGAGTAAAAAACGCAATCATTCAATTGAAATGACTATCTGTCCAAATAATCCCGTGACACTATCATTAACCAATTTTTAAAATATAAAATGGTTTCTAAGGAAATTAATCAAAGAAAAATCGTATGCATTGATATGTACTCTGTGTAGCTTATGTGTACCGCAACATTGAATGTTATTCATTAAAGTAATAAAACATAGCCCAGATAAAAATATACCATGTGTTTCAAAATAATGTATCAGAAGTTTAGCAGATCATAAAAATCATCACGATTTCGCTAAATATATATATATATATATATATATATATATATATATATATATATATATATATAAGGTGTCCTAAAAGGTCTTTACAACGCTTTATCACGTACACTGTGGCTAAATATGCCCCGGTAAAAGTTCCGCCGTGTGGGCGCTGTACGCTCTTGAAGTTAAGTTTTTAAATCTTTTTTTAAATTTATTTAGAATGGATTGCGCGATTTTGATAAAATTCGGTTTGAGATGCACCGAATATCCTGTATCTGCTGTAACCTAGAGGTTCGCAGTTAAAGATAATGTGACTGGATATTTCTTGCTCCTCGCCATACAATCTGCACACAATGGTCCCGTTTTGGAGCCCCATTGTGTGCAGACGCTTCCGCAGGAGATAATGCGCGGTAATGAATCCGGTAACCCTCCACAGTTGTATCCTGTTCAGCCTCAGTGCATCGAGAGATAGCCTCTTTGTTGCACTTTGAAGCAGTATTTTCCCGAACTTTTGCCACGGTATTTTTTCCCAGTAATCACGGTGTTTAGCATTTGACCACTCGTTGATCACCTGTTTACATGCAGTTCTTGGAATTTCTAAGATAGGTTCTGGGCTTATGAAGAGCATGTCGACTCCATTCTTTGCTAAGGTATATTCATATAAACTTTTGTTCCATTTTAATGTCAGCTCTCACCACCACCATGTAGTTATAAAACATGCTTTTTGAACAGCCTGTAGAATGTGTAAGTGTATTTTAAAAGAGTTATTTTTAATAAGAGAACAAAATAAATACAGGTGGTTTTAAGTCTTAATAAGTTCGTTAATAAAGATGAACAAACACACGTACCAACATTAACTTTAATCGTAAGTATTTTTATACCCCTTATATATGTAAATATACAAGGTATATGAAGTTAAGTCCCGACTTTGTAACGCTTGAAAATATTAATCCTTGACATAAATGCTTTTGGTACAGGTGTTCATAAATGGGCCTTTTCGGCATGTCCGTCCATCTATCCGTCTGTCCGTCTGTCCGTGTCTACGTCTGTCCGTCTCCCCGAGAACCCGATAACTCAAGAACGAAAAGAGATAACGAGCTGAAATTTAGCGTATGTGTTCTATACCAAAAAAGTTAGGCCCAGTTCGTTAATGGGCAAACTTAGAACGTGTTTCCCCCACTTTTGAGGGGGGAAATATAAAATCTTTGAAACCGTAAGAGATAGGAAAAAAATTTATTAACAAAAAATTCTTCTTCCTTTTCAAATAAACAAATTTTCCCATAAACTCAAAAGTTTTCTTATAATTTGTGCTCAAAAGTTCCTCGGATAGCGAAAAATATGCCCGTCTTTTAAACCATCTTCAAATTGTTAACAATAATTAACTAAGAATAATTAACAATAATGAAATTATTAACTTCAAAAACTGTTAACAATTCAAACATTGATATACAACTCAGTATATACTGTGTATTTAAACAATTAACTCAGTTAGTTGTAACATTACTTGTTTATCAAAGGATAAATATTGTATAGTATATATATTTGTGAAATACAGATACAAAAACAATTCTTTAAAAGTAAACGGAATTTAAAAATAACGGCAAAACCATGATCTAAATTACCATGAAAACATGAGCATCACATTCCATTTTTAATTATCCTTTATACAACTCAGGTAGGATATTATTAAAACTAGCCAAAAACTACTACACATAAATATTTTTCACGTATTCACGTCTTAGGATTTAAATTTTCAATCTTAAACTGTCAATATTTCTGTACATATTAGAGAAACAGAAAAAATGATACGGCACTTAATTATAGTAAAACTAATTTTCTACATCTTTTTTCAATACTAAGAGAGATATACCAAATTTTGTGTTTCTCTCTCCCTCTAAACCCCCCTTTTCCCTTTCCGGTTCCGGTCATGCTTACCATAAAAATACATTGTCATCCGAACTACATATACACACAAAGTTTCATTTCGATTCGACAATTCGAAGTAGGTTAAAATTGACTTCAGATATTCCGTTACATAGATCCATAGAAACAAACATACATAACAAGTTAATAAAAGCGTGTTAAAAATAAAAGATAAAAGTTTAAAAAAATTAAAAAACATGCTTCTTTGCAATATGAACTAAAATATGCAAAATAATTTAAAATAGACTAAAGAGATTGACAACAAAATTAACCTTAATGTAAACAAAAGCATGGGGTGCTCTCTACTTACGTCTTCATAATAGCTCTACTTGTACAAGAGTGTAAAAGTAGAATGTAAACAAAAGCATGGGGTGCTCTCTATTTACGTCTTCATAATAGCTCTACTTTTACAAGAGTGTAAAAGTAGAATGTAAACAAAAGCATGGGGTGCTCTCTACTTACGTCTTCATAATAGCACTACTTTTACAAGAGCAAGAAGAGAGCTGCCCATGCTTTTGTTTACATTAAAGTTAATTTTGTTGTCAATCTCTGTATTCTATTTTCTGTTTTAAATTATTTTCAATGTTTTTTTCAGTTTTTTTTTTAACTCTAAATTTTATTTAAATATTAGAGTATGATTATCTCCGTCTTTTCTAGCGGCACAACTTTTGAATATACATGTGTATAAATTATTACACAGAGTTATAGGTCTTTTTTTATAGTCATCATAATTTTTGGTTAATTATGTTTTCAGGCGAATTTATTCGTATTACAAAAATTTTTGAAATAATAATTAATAGGTAAATCTTTAGATATGATTATAATAGGAATAGGTAATACTAATTACAAACTAAAATATAATATCTGATTATTTCCTTACCCAAATTATAATGTAGATAAAATATCATTGAAGGATTTCCTTTTAACAACCTAGCTACCTACCTCTAATTATGATAATATATAATATGTTACCTACCTACCACTAATACACAGCTACGTTCTATAGCTAATTCTATAGTCCCAAAAGTAATGTAATGCGTTTTGTGTAGAGGATAATGGCCTAATGTATTATTATTATACAGGATGACAATAAAGTTTCATTGTTATTTTTAGATAGTCCAAGTGGTCGAGCGGTCTAAAGCGTTATGTCGGCGCAGTATGCCTATTTGGAAACTTGGAGGTTAAAGGTTCGAATCCCGACATTGGCAGTTTGTTAATTATTAAGAAAATAAAAGGGGTGGTTAATTGACTAAACTGTCGGTGTATGGACAAGAACGGCGTAACCGGTTATGCTTGAGAAAGTTTTCTGCAGTTTCCTGCACGAACTCCAGATGAATATCGGCATAGTTCCTACCATAGTCGGCTGCAGCCGCATAACCTACCAATTCCTAGTCTATACACAAAAATTCCTTCCATTCCACTCACATCCTCACGTCCTTAGGAATCACAATGGCCTTATGGTTGAAGTGTAGCCCGTCCAGGGCAACCTCTATCTATCTATCTGATACCGTTGGGAATTGACCCCGTATCCTTCCAGTTCCAAGGAGTATCTTTGACCACATTGCTAAAGTGACTCATGTATGGTCAAAGATTCTTTTCTACATAAATAACAATTGTATTATGATGTTTTTTCAGTTTAAAAAATTGATGTACTTTGTCAATTAATTTTATCTAAAATAGGGCAGGAGAGTGCCGTGATGAAACCGTACAATGGCTCGTTTGATACCCAACACGTATGATGATTAATAACCATACTATAAGGGCCATTAAACACATTTTTAAAAGTTTGTGTTACAGTTGCGTATTTAAAGTAATGGAGGTAATTATGCGTGTTTTGTGTTTTTAGCAATTTATGAATTTTTTGAATCTTCCTTCAAATAATATTTTTCATTAAAAAAAACACGCTTTAAACACCTAGCTAAGATAGCAGATCCATAATTTTCGGCATTAACAGTATACTTCGTTCTTTGGCAAGACTCATTAATTTCTATATTTTTGGTATTCATCTATATAGCGAGACTATACAAGATTTTATTAACGGAGTGAAATGAAATTTCAGATTATACAATGTCACATTTCTTGTAACAATCGGCTATGTGATAGTCGGCTATGTGTCGACCAATCACATTGCTCACAATAAACATGACATTAACGTTTATGTTTTCACGTCATGCCTGAGACTCAAAACTTTTTTTTCAGTTATTATGGCTTTTCGTAATTCTATCAAAACCATCGTGTAAAGAATCAACGAAAAGATTATTAAAATTCATTCTATGTCATATAAAAATTTACTACATGGTATACAAATGAATATCTCTCTGTTCATGTCTCTAACATTTAGATAGCTTTTTATTCATATTTTTCGCATTACCTTTTCTATATCGGCTCTGCTAACTTTGTAAGGCATTTAGAACTTGTTTGTATAAATTGAAAAACATTATTTGTTATTATTTATATGGCCTCCACTACTTCAAACATGCATCGATACTTGCACCAAAATTTCGATTACAAGGAATTTATATATGAAGCCGACTTTGATAGAAACTATACCGATATTCATCTGGAGTTTCTTTTCAGAAACTCCAGATGCCGTCCGATTCGCCGACCGTTTAGTCAATTAACCACACCATTAATTTTCTTTTTAAATTAATTTAATTGACAAACTTCCGCCACTGGGAATTGAACCAGCAGCTCCCTCAGTTCCGAGTGCAACGCCTTAGATAACTAAGCCACTCAGGCTAGTTGCTAGCTGTGTGGCCGATGCGATTTCCTATCGGCAACATATAAGGAGCCATCCGAATTTCTAACTTAAAAAAAATAACGCACTTCTCATTCAAACTTTTTTCCCTTATTTTAACCCTTTAGTCGATGAATTTCCAAAACGCTGATACAACTGATTTTTATTTATAACCGGAAGTCTAAAAACCAATTTCCATATTTCTAACTTCAATAATGACGAACTTCTTTACAACTTTCATCCCCTAGTGAACCCCTTAGTTATATATATATATATATATATATATATATATATATATATATATTATATATATTATATATATTATATATATATATATACATATATATATATATGTATATACATATATATACATATACATATATATATATACATATATGTATATATACATTATATATATATACATATATATATATATATATGTAACATTCAAATTGCGTAACGATATTGAGTGCTTTCAAAGTGTTTACACACAGACAATATACAGCAATTATGATATTTGTTCTTTAGTGGAAGCACTGATAAGTCTAATTTTTTTATTTTTTGTGGCTAAAATTTGAAATTTTCAAATGGGGCCAACATTGAAGAATATCCTATCTTACAAAAAAAGAATTATCAAAATCGGACTACTCTGTAAAAAGTTATGCGTGATCATAAATTGAGTACCTCCTTCTTTTCGTCGGTAAAAAATAGGTCAATATTTTTTATATTCTTCCTTCTTTCAAAGAAACACACCGCATATTATTCTTATTATTATGAATTAGTTTAAGCAATAAGCCTTAAAACGGCTATCTAAATTCACGACTGTTATTCACATTACATATAGAAACATGTAATATTATCGATACATATGCAGGGAACGACACAAAGTAGAGATGTAAGGTGTATTGTATGTAATCTATATGAACAACATACAGTTGAACAAAAAATAAAATGCTGAACTTTCATTATATATAAAGTATATGTCGTTTAATTATAATCCATTAATGAGAATTGTGAGTTAACACTTACCTACACACAAATATTCAAGAAGAGAAACTATACTAATGTAACTAAGATAGGCAGTGGTGGTTGGTGGATATAAGTATTATTATTTGGTTTGATACAAGCTAGAAATAGTCCTAGAATCAGTCTACAATACTTACATACAATAAGTACCATCAATGCCAAAAGTCGAACTGAAATTCAAAAATTTTATAATTGATTTGTGCCCTTATATATTCGGATTTCGAAAAAATGTTTCGAATAAAAGTTATTGGTATAGTTATAATGAACAACTTTTACTCGAAGCATTTTTTCGAAATCCCAATAAATAAGGTACAAATTAATTATACAATTTTTAAATTTAAGGTCGACTTTTGGCGTTGATGGTACACGTATACACCAAATGAATAGTGCGAAACCTAGTGTGAGAGTTTGAGTGAGGGGTAAATGGTGTATAAATACTTCTTATTTATATACACACACATGCACATAATAATAATAATAACACACTTATGTTGAAAGCCTTTATTTTCATTATTTGTAATTACTTAACAGAGCCTAAAGACATTTCACACTCTATTCTGAATTTAGTTTATACAAATAATATACAACATTATTAGGATTATCTTCACTAAAACTACAAGGTGGCCACATAATACCATACGCATACGTGTATGTCTCATACATAGAAACGAAGACTATGTATTATGCACGAAGTGTCTACATACATTGTACCTACGTTGAATATGTCGCACGCAACGTGCATATATAAATGTGTGCTTTATAAATGTCGGTGTATAGTTTGCTTAAAAATGTCATTCAATTTTTACTTCTATATGTATATACTGTCTAGATAGGTATTATATACTGTCAGTTCCAGAAGTGGTGTTCTATTTGTTGTTATCGAAAAAAATTTACATATTTTATGAAAACTGAATGGATTCGGTACAAATTAACTGTAGTGTTAAAAAAATCGATCAAGTTAAGCTATAAAGATTATTAAAATAATCAAAGAGAACTGTAGGGTTTTTTTGAAATTTCAAATTTTGCCTCAATTCCTAGAACATTTGTTTGTATTTTATAAATACGTATTTCTACTACAATGTAGTCATCATCAGTATAAATTAGCTAATCTTAACTATCTCTGGGATATGGATTCAGAGATATGTTGCTAATTTGGAGCGTGTCTCATAAAAATTTTGTCTTTTATATGGTCTGACTGAGGTAGTACCTGAAGGATTATTTGAGTTGACTGACCAATTAAGGAATTAAGTGTGTGCTGAACCCCACCCTTTTATTGGCGGCATTCTTTTATAACCATGCGGTGTTGTTATTGTGTATAAGGTGAGGGTGTTGATCGAAGCTAACTTTGATATTCAGGTATTTGGTGAGACACGCACCAAATTAGATATATATATATATATATATATATATATATATATATATATATATATATATATATATATATATATATATATATACATATATATATATATATATATATATATATATATATATATATATATATATATATATATATATATATACATATATATATATATATATATATATATATATATATACTTTACAGAATTGTAGAAGTGTATACTTTACGAAGTTTTTTATTTTTCAAAAAATAAAATATTTAATTAATGAAAATTTAAGCAATACATTTTTCCAAAAATTGATGATTAAATCAAAAATGAACTATCAAAAAAATGCACTTTTTGCAACTCTGCTTTCAACCTTGTTTCCTTAATTAATTAAAAATTAATTAACGGTGCGTTTAATAAATAAATGTCTCAGGACTTTTCGTTCCAAAATCGTACCCACCTACTCTCTTATGGAACTCGGCTACTTCTGGGACACCCTGCACATAAATAGGAAAGGATAGTTAGTATTGTATGACACAAAGCACATATATAGAAAGGCATCTGGTGTACCTTTATACAAATTAATAATGAATGTATGGTTTACTATATGTAATATATTAATGCATCCATCATACGTTCTTTATATTATATACTATGATTATAATACACAACGCGCAATGTAATGCATGTTTATACATTATAATTACCAGCATTACCATGTGAAGTATTAACGGCGTTCGTATTTGTAAAATTGCATTCAGTTGACCACTTCTACACTGTAAAAAATAAAAACAGTGAACCTAACAACACCAGGTAGTTTGTCGATATCACCTACAAGTAAATGAATAGCACGAAACTGTTTCTGACATGACATATTTATGATTGTATGTTATTACTTGCTCTGCACCCTTCTAGCATGAATAGAAGTAGAAAAAGTTTTTTTTTATTGTTTTTCCCAATTCCCGGGAAAAGTTTTCCGATTTTCCCTAACTTTGAAGCCATTTACACAAAGAGCTGTATATATTATTGGACTCGCTCTGCTTGCAAGGAGGCTCCTCCCTTGATCTCCGGTGCTGGTTTGGTTTCGCGTCTTAGAAATAAAACATACCCTGCGTAGTGTTAATTTGGTAAAGTAAAAATACAAGAAAATAATCAATCAAGAGAGGTTCAAGAGGGAGGGGAAACCGTAGGGTCTACGGAAGGTCAAGGAAGGTATAACAGGGTAAAGTTTCCTTAAGTTTCAAATTATTCCACGTCGGGTGAAACCAAAAATTTCGCCTGTGGCATGTAAGATTGTGCTGGGTATATACAGTTGTCAAACCTTCATAACAGGCAGCTATGATCTAAGTTAAAATAGTGGGTACATATGGACAACATGTAGTCAGAGTTCATGACCTGAAATTCGTAGACAGAGGCATTGTAGAGATCAGTAACTAATTTGAGTTGCAACCCCTAGTGATAAGGAGTTCGTACGTAATTCGATATAAGTGATGCATATAGCTATATGAAATGATTAATACATCAAATGAAATTTTTTTAAATTTCAATGATATATATTTTGTGTTCCAGTGATCATTTTCAATCACAAATTTACGTCAAACTTTGGATACTACTGCCAACTTCACATATAAATGATGAAAATAATACGCCGCGTAGAACAGAGATTTCCACGGTTCGCCGCATTTATTCCTGCCGCGTAGATGAATGAACTACATTTAATTTCATTTTACCCAATTTTTATTTACTGTGTAGATATAGATAGAAGTTGAAAAGACTAACCATTTTCCTAAAATCACTCACTTTATGACACAGTTTATTAAGTTTCAGTGATTAATCATCGTTCAAATCGATCGTAATGTCGTAATAAATATTTCGCATATTCATGTGTCATTATTCTGGAAAGGTTTTAATTCTTAAATGAAGTATCTAACTGTTACTGTATAATATGGGCACTTTAGAATGCCCAAGCAAGGCACTAGTAGAACATTCCTTAAATGGTAAAAATTCACTTCATTTTTGCATTATGAACACTGTGATATAAAGTGTCCAATTTTTGCTTTAACACTAACCAACTAATTACCAGTCCAAGTGGTCGAGCGGTCTAAGGCGTTATGTCTACGCAGTATGCCTACTTGGAAACTGGCCGGTTATGGGTTCAAATCCCGACATCGGCTGTTTGTCAATTATTAAGAAAAAAAAATGGGTGGCTAATTGTCTCAACTGTTGGCGTATGGACAAGAACAAAGTAACCGGCTATGCTTGAGAAGGTTTACTGCAGTTTCCTTCACGAACTCCAGATGAATATTGCCATAGGTCCTATCATAGTCGGCTGCAGCCGCATATCCTACCGATTTCTAGTCTATACACAAAAATTCCTTCCACTCTACTCACATCTTCACATCCTTAGGCATCACAATGGACCTTAGGGTCGAAGATACTATTAATGGACTATAATCGACGATAATCGTAGTGTTTATGTTTAAGTCAATTGTGGACAACTAGCGGTATTAATATTTCTATGTTCAGGCTATGTTCTGATATGCATGGTTGATTTCTCAGTATAAATGATATCTCCAAAGTTTACCTCTCATACGAATATTTAAACAACTCGGTCTTCTGAAAATACTTCGCTCTAACCGTCTACTAGTCATCTCTCGACATATCGATATTATCTCTTACAAGTCTGATACACTTGGCATACTATTGTTACAATTGTTCACAACGATGTAAGCTTACTACTGGTACAAGTAATGAGCTTGATTGGTTCGTGTAAAATCGTTTATTTCAATTATCGAACCTGTGCAAATATGGATTTACTAGAAAACAATGTAACAACGAATGAATCTTACAGAGTTTGAAAATGTCAATATAATTTCAATATTTGTACTTGCTTCTAAATGTTCGTTCACTATTGTTATCGTAGTAAATATTATGTATTTATGTATGTATGTATGTATGCATATTGCATATGTAAATATTGTTTGCGTTTATATGTTAAAACAAAATATCTTGTTAAATATTGTACGTTCTATTTGTAATAATCAAACTTACATTACACTGCATAGGTGGGCACAGATGGATCTTCAGAGCCGAACGGCTCTCCATGAGCTGTGTGAGAGTAAGTAAAAAAGGTATGTTTTGAAGTAAGACGGAACGATGTTTCAATACAGGTTGCCTACCGATTATTGTCTAATAATGTATTCAATCAATTTAGTTTTATAAAATATTTATTGTTTAAGAACTATCTTTTACAATATGGAGAGATACACCAAAAAACATAATAATAATAATAATAAACATAATAATGTTGTTATTCTATTTATATTGCAAAACTTGTATCCGAAGCATTTTTTCAAAAACCAAATTAATAAGGTGAAAATTAACTATAAAATCTTAAAAAATAAGTTGCTATTTCTGTGATCATGTGTACTTGCAATGTACAAGGTACAAATGGATAATTGTATCAAAGATGTCTTGTCTCATGGACTGTAAACATCTTCTATGGAAGATACAAGAAATATAATAACCCACTTTCGATGAGATACGAAATACAAACATCTATAAAAACAAAATAGTCCACAATACAGCACGGTTTTTTTTAATGATTAGTAACAGGCTAAATTTTTGTCAGTAGCTTCCTTTCGACGAAATGCCCAACTTTTCTCTCGCGAAAATTCTCGATGATAGTGACTAACGAAGCGTGTAAGAGAGTAACTTATTTGTTTCACGATTTTATCAGTAACAGTTAATTCGTTAGTTAAATTGAGAGATAATTTAATAAAGACTTCAAAAAAACTTGTGTCTTACAAAATGGATGGTGTGACAGGCAGGTCCCCCATCCCCAACATGTTCAAATAATGGGGTATACATAGTTATTACTTGACGCTACTTAAATAACCGTTACTTGGCGCGATTGAGTGTATTCACGATAAAAACAATATTAGTATTCTTTTGTGAACTAAAGGTGGAAGAAACGAGACCTACAATATGTATAAACGTTGTGTGCCATTGAAATAAGAAAACATTTTTCTAATTTATAAATGAAAATTTTACATTGACATGTTCAGAGCGTAGGACTGGGAAATTGTACCACCGAATTTGTAGGACAAGGTGTCTATCCAATTATACATACCATTATTAATTAACAGCATAAAAATCACCTTGTTACTAATAACAATGTATACCCCGTTATTTTAACATGTTGGGGGTGGGGCACATGCCTGTCACACCATCCATTTTGTAGGACACAAGTTTTTTTGAAGTCTTTATTACATTATCTCTCAATTTAACTAACAAATTGACTGTTACTGATATAATTTTTGCTATCGTCAAAGAAATAAGTTACTCTCATACGCACTTCGTTAGTCACTATCATCGAGAATTTTCGCAAGAGAAAAGTTGGGCATTTCGTCGAAAGAAAGCTACTGACAAAAAAAAACCATGCTGTACTGTGCACTAAAATATAACATATTGCCCTTTAAAGATAATTATCGGTTATAATTCAGAACTTTCTAAACTTGTATAAAAAAAAGAAAATTGGTACAAAGATAAAAGAATATTTACCTGCTGAAAATTAAATAATAAATTTGCTCATTCGAAAGTAATGTGAAAAATAAATATATATCTGAAAATTGATGATCATTTTAATGTTGGGTACAACCTTCTTCTTTTATTAAAATATATAACATAATTAACATTTGTTGATCATAATGACAACATTGCATTGTTTTAAAAGGTAGGTACCTACGCTCCACGATTATGAACATAAAGTATAAGCTCAGAGCAAGAATATTATTGCTGGCGGTATGAGAAGTTTTAATGTTTGGTAGAGTGTGAATTAATGGATGATTAGATTTAATATAATCTGTGTGTGTGTGTGTGTGTGTGTTTGTATATTTCAAACAATATTTAATTAACTGTATTTTGTGTTTTGATAAAAGTAAAAATTTGTACTCAATGAAAGGAAAAACCATCTGGCTTTTCTTCTGCAGCAATAAGCCAATCAACAACGTTTAAAAATCAAAATGGATATCAATTATTTATATAAGGTTGGACTAAAATACAAGAAATATATTCTTATTAGTCGAAAAGTGGAAAATGATAAAAAAAATGTAAGATTTAGAATTGAGCACATTATACAAGCTAAAGTTTTAGAATACTAAATATTAGATTATCAAATGATAATTAATGAGAAGGTTTTTGAAATAAAATTTCAAATTCGTCCCTTTACCTAGATCAGTTTTTTTTTGATTGATAAATACGTGTTTCGACTACAACGTAGTCATCATCAATTTACTCTTTGACAATTAGAAATAGATAGAAAGTGGAGATCAATAGACAAAAATAAAAATAAATAAAAAATTAACCAAAATAAATTTAAATTAAAATATAATAAATTTTACTGAAATTACTCTTGTTAAAATTTCTTTCATTCAAGTTTACCTTACTCTTATTAAAATTACTTTTACATTGTCTCAGGATATGTTACTCGTTGCTAATTTGGTGACAGTTTCACCAAATTATTAATCAGTGAAACTGTCACCAAAATAGTAACGAGTAACATATCCTGAGACAATATAAGAGTAATTTTAATAAGAGCAAGGTTAACGAGAGTAAACTTGAATGAAAGAAATCTTAACAATAAAATTTATTATATTTTAATTTTAATTTATTTTGGTTAAATTTTTTTTTTATTTTTGTCTATTGATCGCGACTTTCTATCTATTTCTAATTGTCAAAGAGTAAATTACAACAAGCTAATTTATACTGATGATGACTACTTTGTAGTCGAAATACGTACTTATAATACAAAAAAACTGATCTACATAAAGGGGCGAATTTGAAATTTTATTTAAAATACTAGTTGCAACTTTACGAAACTAAAGTTTCAAACATACCTAAGAGTATTGTGCCGGCATTTCAGAGTATCCCAGATCAAAGGTGGAAAAAACGGAAACTCCGCTTAATATTTGTACTTGCATATAAGATCACAGTGCCAGAAGAACTCATCTTCGGAATCCATATAGTTTATGTCACAACAAATACGTTTGTTTATAAAAAATTTTGTAAACAACCAATTTGTTTATTGTTGCTTGGCAAAATCGTTTGGCTTGTTTTTTTTTTTACATTTACCTACTTACTAATCAGGTAATCAGTTTTTTAAATTTTATTATTTTCCTTTTTTCAAATTAATAGTTTTAGCGAATTTTCGAAGAAAATGTTGCTATTAGTTTTGTTGAATTTTGTAATAAATTCTTTACAAAAATTCCCGTTTTAATGTGATAATATATTTTACATTATATTGACGAAATATGATCCAAATATGGATATTTTAACATTTGATAATCACATTGGTTTCCTTGAAAAGGTTTATATTTATATTTGATAAAATACATCTCGCTGTAATTAAAACAAAGTACCTTTTAAGAATCAATATTCAGGCATGGACCTGCATGATTACACATATGGTTTTACCATAAAAGGGTTGAAATACCAGGTAATGTATTTTGTAGTTTTTAGTATATAGTCTGGATAGATTCTTCAATGAATAAGGGGATACCTTTGAAGTGCTGATAAATGAACTAATTAACAATCAAATACACAAGATTTATATTTAACGACCTATGATCACTAATCCCAATAAGTTTCGTACCGATGAAGGAATTTCTGTAAAATCATCGAATTTACATCGAATCTACCAGGTAGATATGGAGATTCTTGACATTTGTGTATCGATAATCTTCAATTACGAGCTCGTTGGTTGACAATGTTTCTCATTAAATCTGTAGATATTTTATTTTCCTACAAAGAAAATGATATGATAATATCTTGCAAGAGTAATAGTTTTCGTACTAGATCGTAAAATATTTAAATACTTACTAACTATACATTCATTTCTACATTACTTATCAGGCAACAGAAGAATGCACAGAATTATTATTAATTCAGAATAGTATAGTTTGTACGATATGTCCGTTTACCTGTTGCCTTATGTGCACGTCTTGGATGGCATAAACGTTTCAACGAAATTTTACCGACGTACACATGTCAAGAAGTTTAGTAGCATCGTAACAATCATCAATTTAGTACACAGGATAATACTAGTGAACTTATATCTATTTCCCTTACATCCATGTATAAAATTTGTGGATATACATTTGTATACCCGGTATATATGATATATACAAGGGTATATTAAGTTAAGTCCCGATCGCAAAATAAAAAACTTTGGTTAAGATTAAATTTTAAATGTTGCCCCAATTCCTAAAACAATTATTTGTATTTAATAATCACGTATTTCGACTACAAGATAGTTATCATCAGTATGAATAAGCTAATCGAATCTATCTCTGGGATATGGAGTCAGAGATATGTTGCTTGTTGCTAATTTGGTGCGTGTCTCACAATAATAATAAGTTTTGTCTTTTATATGATCTGACTGAGGTCATAAGGATTATTTGAGTTAACTGACCAATTAAAGGAGTGTTGTTATTGTCAATTAGATGAGGGTTAGCATGTTCAGAAAAGGATGTCGCCAATAAATGGGTTGGGTTCTTCACACACTTAATCCCTTTATTGGCCAGTCAACTCAAATAATCCTTCAGGTCCTATACCTAAAAGACAAAACTTGTTTAATATTACTATGAGACACCAACCAAAACTACCTGAAATTTGTGTGTGTGTGTTCTAGAACTAAATCGGACCGTACTTCTCCTGCCAGGGGCGAAATATCCATCGTTGAAACTGTAAGAGATAGAAAAAAAGTTTTAGCACAACAATTGTTACTTTTTTTAAAATAAGTAATTTTTTTTGAAGCTTTTTTGATAAACTCACAGTATAGGTACCGAGTATTGAAGCAATTGACTCAGTCAGTTGTTATTTTCACTTAAAATAATTTTTAAAACTGATCTACAATTTATATGAGCGGAAATTTTCGCATAAAAAACAATTGTTGACCCTTGAACTTAAATATACTGCATGATATTGAAATTTTTTATTATGCTCAATAAAAAAGTAATAAAAATCCAACTTTGTAGAATTACTTTTAACCTAAAAAATTTGGTCGAATATTTTTCAATAAGTCAAAACCAACGAAAAAACTGCCACTTTTACCATTCCTACTTCGAAAAAAAATGGGGTATCCTTAAGTAATTGACTCAGTTAGTTGCTACTTTCAATTTATATTTCCATTTATACCTAAATAAATAAATTTTTAGTGCAAAAGAAAAAATATCCCCAGAAATAACATTGTTGGTTTCACATATCACAGTTAAATAGCAAATCGTATTTATTAAATGCCTATTAGTATTATAACCTAGAATGCACATGGCCACAAAAGTATCGCTCATTTTTTTGAAATTTTATAAATGATTTAGTCCTTATTCATTCAGTTGAAAAAAATAAATACTTTGAATAAAAGTTATTCATTATAAATATAGTAACTTTTATTTGAAACATTTTCCCAAAAACCAAATGAATAAGGTACAAATAATCCTAAAAGTTTTGTTAGATGAACGTTACTTTTGAGGTCCATAGTACCAATAATATACTAGTATGGTGTATGCTATTTATATCCCAAGGTGGTCGCTGTGAAAGAACATAAAACTGGAACTTTGTGTTTATTTATATATTTTATATTGCAATTATAGTTTTTCTACTATTCCAATAATTTCATTTGTAATGAGAACAGATAAACTTTTTTCTAACTGAGCTGTACTATGGGCTACAGAAGTAGGGCAAACTTTTCATAATTATATAATTGATTTGTGCCATTTTCATTCGGTTTTTGATCAAATGCTTCGGATATAACTTGTTCATTATAAATTATACTAACAAATTTTATTCGAAACAACGAACAACTTGGAGGATTTGAAAATAATTTCAAACAATTAATTTTTTGACTATTTCACTGTTTATTATACATATGTGACATGTTTCGATTTTTGCGATCATTATCACCACCAGTCCAAGTGGCCGAGCGGTATAAGGCGTTATTTCTGCGCAGTGTGCTTACTTGGAAACAGGGAGGTTATGGGTTCGAATTCCAACATCGGCAGTTTGTCAATTATTAAGAAAAAAAGGGGCGGTTAATTGACTAAACTGTCGGCGTATGGACAAGAACGAAGTAACCGGCTATGCTTGAGAAGGATTTCTGCAGTTTCCTTCACGAACTCAAAATGAATATCGGCATAGTACTTATCATAGTCGGCTGCAGCCGCACATCCTACCAATACCTAGTCTATACACAAAAATTCCTTCCACTCCACTCACATCCTGACATCCGTAGGCATCACATTGCCCTTATGGTCAAGGTGTAGCCCGTCCAGGGCAGCCTCTACAATCTATCTAATCTATCATTATCAAACTGTGGATATTACAACAAATTGTCTCCCTTATATACTAATATTGAGTGTGACGTATTTGGGGAAAGAAAAAAAAACTGTAATATTTTGAAAAATAATCACCGTTTTTGTGGCTCAGTGTACAAATTCAGGTTAGTTCTTCCCAGATTCAACACTATTATTAAGACACAAAAGTTTAATAAAATGATATAGATGTTAATAGTCGTGAAAAAGCATATAAAATGGATTGATAGTGAAAAAAAACCATTGTTTAAAGTTAAAATTAAATTTAAAAATATTAAATTAAAAATGAAATAAATATTTTGCAAAATTTTTTATGATTTTGATCAGATAAACTTGTTATGCATTTTAGCAAATTTATATATATATACAATTTGTAATATACTATACTACTAATAATATTATACACCGTATAACTGAGAAACCGAGTTTTTATTTAAAGTAGGCGTTTACTCAAGTAGGCGTAAAGTAGGCGTTTCAGTTATAGTTTTCAAGTTTTTTGTTTTGTTTTTTTTTGATACAGTTTATGATTATAGTGATTAAGATTGAGGTAATGAGTCGACAAACACCATTTTGACGGCTCTTTAGGTAAACGCCTACTTTAAATAAAAACACGGTGTCTCAGTTACACGGTGTATATATGTGTATATTTTGAGAAAAAAAATTTATGAGATCGAGCTATCAAAATCAGCGTTAACTTCTATAGTCTATTTTGCCTTATAACGAAATAATCCGCGGTTATTTTTTCAAATTCTAAAGCCAATTGCGATATATTTCACTTAATAGGTTTTTTTTTAAAATTATTAAGTCTAGAACTGTCTTGAAAATTGTCAATGTTAAATGGCATATACAATCTATTGCTGTATAATAGAGCAGGATAGAGACATGTATTACATCGACGCTCGCAACGGCCGTTATTCGCTGAAAGTACACTCTGATCGGATTCTCATGACGCATTAAAAGAAGTAGATAAATGATGAAAATATAAATAAAATGAATGACTACCGTCAGTTTTTTTACGAAATACTATAGACCACAAAAGTTGGTGTCATTTTTTTTTTAAATTTTATAACTTATTGATTCAATTTTCGAAAAAATGCTTCGAAATAAAAGTTTGTTCTTTAGAATTATAGTAACAACTTTTATTCGAAATTTTTTTCGAAAACCAAATAAATAACGCACAAATCCAGTACAAAATTTAAAAAATCACATCAACTTTTGTGGCCAAGTGTTCGTATCGTATGATTTGAATCCTTAGTCAACTTACAACATGAATATTGAAATGATAAAACGATGTACATTTTGTTGTCTGATGATGCAGTGTATTCTGTATAAAAGAAATTCAATGAATCTACCTACACTGAACTTAGTTTTTAAATTCATGCTTGATTAAAAATTGTATTTTATTATTTTTCTATTTATGTGTATGTATGTGTTTTTTTTTATTTTACAGCTACAAAGCAGTATGTTTAAGGATGTACGAGCACTAGATATAGTCCATTTATAAAAATTCTTCAAAATCTTATATAGTGCATTCATCAAAGTCCACAATAATGTTGATTATTTTTTGTCATAAGTTAAAATAAAAATTCAATTAAGAGCCATCATGAAAAGATATCTAAGAAAAAAACCTGAGATTTCGGGTAATTAAGCTACCGCCGACAGAAATAATATTTATCCGAAATCTTTTTTTTTTTTGGGCCGGGTTATACCGGAATTTTATTGGATCAATCTCTTTATTAATATTTCTAATTTCTATTGCGTAGTTTTTTTTTATCTGTCTTATTTTATTCCAAGTGAAAATTATCAAAATATGTGTTAAAATAAGATTTTCTCCATGCATTAAAACTCGAACTTTAACATTAAATAATTAATTCAAAACAATTTCTAGGGATACCATTAAAGGACTTTGTACTTTTTAACATGCTTTTTAGTTTGACTTGTATGTATGTATCAATTCAAGCTTCTGAAGATCTGAATAACTTGGAATTTTGCAGATGTATTAAGAGCCGAAGACAATACAATAATATCTATAAAAAATTTAAAAAACAACGTTAAACAATATGTATAACGATATAAAAAGTGCTAGTATAGTTTATAGTTTCCATAGAAATTGATTCAACAAAATTTTAATAAAAATTGACATTTCCAACTGTTTAAATTTAGAAAAAATAATTATTTGATATAAATTTCCTATGCTATATTCCATATATACTTTCTTTGGTAAGAATTGGGTTCATTCCATCACTCGTGGGAATATTATTGAAGAACGAAACAACAACACAAAATATAATTTTGTTTTTAAGATTATAAAAAACAAGAAATGCAATTTAGAGTTTAAAAAAACATATTTTTATTGCAATATGTACTAAAAAATGCAAAATATTTTAAAATAGAATTGGCAACAAAATTAACTTTACGTAAACAAAAGCAGCATGGGGTGTTTTCAACTTACATCTTGGCTATACTTTTACAAGAGTAAGTAGAGAGCACCCCATACTTTTGTTTACGTAACGTTAATTTCGTTGTCAATCTCTTTATTATATTGTATTCTATTTTAAATTATTTTGCATTTTTTAGTTCATATTACAATAAAAGCATGTTTTTTTAACTCATAATTTCATTTGTAATTAGTAACTTAATATTCTACTTGCTTAGCCTTTCATCAAAAATATCATTTTAATTTAGATGAAGGAATAATGAAACTTTTTGTCTAAAATAAGGCCTTCTAGCCGAACATCATATTAAAACAAAAAACAAATATATATATATATATATATATATATATATATATATATATATATATATATATATATATGATTAACTAGTTGTTTTCCCTTAGGTCACACATATATATAGCTAAATATAAATGATATTGTTATTATACAATATGTATTCTATATACATACATTTATATACCATATAAAATTCATATTTCTAAAATTCCCAAATGAATATAAACGCGAAAAATATAAATAAATATAATAAATCAATATTTTTGGTAAAAATGGTCGGACGAACACCACAGATTGATAAATATTACATTAGTTATATCCGTATAAATACTACATATACATATAAAATGTTAATGAACTAGAACATATGAATGGTACGGCGCGAAGCATGTAAAAATAAGACACAATAATTATTATATTATACAGTGTGTAACAATAACAATATATCGTATAGCGCGAAGCTTTTGATTTGTATATTATGGTAAATATATTAGTGATGGTAAATACTATTGCGTAAAATGTTTCCCCTTGAACGGACGCATTGAGTAGTTTTGGTAGTTGATAAAATTCAATTGCTATGAATTCCTTAAATTTTTTGTGGTATTCTATGAAGTACATTTAAAAAATACGCTCATTAGTAATTTCATCAGATATGTTAGCGTTTTTTTGGTACAAATCGGTACAAAACCCCACAGAGTTAGATGCATACGAAAGTATCTACATACACAAACTGAGAAAACAGATAATGAATTTAGACAATGGCCCAATTCCAAATTCTGATTTAATAAAATTGAACCATTAAAAAAAAACATTTAATACCTGAATATCAAGGTTAGCTTCGATCAACACCCTACCCTCACTTCAGTGTAACAACGCCGCATAGTCACAAAAGAATACCGTCAATAAATGGGTGGGATTCTTCACACACTTAATCCTTTAATTGGTCAGTCAACTCCAATAATACTTCAGGTCAGATCATATCCTCAGTCAAATCATATGAGACACATGTCTCTGATTCCATATCCCAGAGATAGTTACGATTAGCTAATTCATACTGATGATGACTACATTGTAGTCGAAATACGTATTTATAAAATAAAAATAAATGTTCTAGGAATTGGGGCAAAATTTGAAATGTAATATGAGTATATGTATTCTTGCAAAATTGATGAATGCTGTTTCACCGTAGGTATTTCACCGTTTATTCTCAATGTATTTGAGTTTTTTGAGAATTTCTTGAAAACGATTTCGACTATTTTGATAACTTTGTACTTACCATGATTACACTTCTTAAGACCTAAATTTGCACGTACGTTAAGTTTTTCACTACTTTAATTTTTTTAGAATGTTTAGATTTTTGTTAAGTAAGGTAAAGAAAATTCTAAGCTAGAAATACACTCCCTTTCATAAAAATTGACCCAGTCACTCACATTCTATGGGTATAATATTACATTCAGTAACACAAAATATTTCAAATGGTTCATTATTTAAGAATGAGAGTGTACACATGGCCGCAAAAGTAGACCTTTTCATTTAAAATTACGATTTGTTTTTGTTTCGACTAGAAAAGGCCAAAATAAATTATGTGAAGAAATGAATAAGTAATACTTCACTTCTTTGTTCATTTTATTGCAGACTGACCGAAAATTGTATGCGCATACAGCCTTATGAAAAGGTCTATTGATTTGTGCCCTATCTATTGAGTACAAATTTTGATATCTAGCAAATCCAAAATTTGATATTAGATTATTAGAGGATGCGATATCATTAGATGAATGTTTTGATTGGAATCCACTAACCGCAAGGGGCAGTTAATACTTCGAGTTTTTTGGTTCAGGGAAATTTTCTCAAAAACGGTACACGAGCAAAAATTTTAATTTTAAAATTATTCAAGACAAAAATATTCAGAATTTTTGATACAAAAATTCTTTAAACTCAGTTACATAGTTTCATTAAAATTAAAATTCAATTTTATTAGTAAATAATGTTGAATTCAATGATATGTTAAAGCTATTTATTAATGTCTGTATATAGAGGTTGTGTGAGAGTTGCACATCAGATTCAGTTGTTGGTAGTTTTGATATGATAGTTCTAATTTTCAAAAATTTAAAAAAGTTCTAGCTTCCACGGCTTGCCTCACAATTTATTATTATTTCTCCGGCTGCCTTCATTTTAACACTAAAACACACAATGTAATTTTCCACCGCTTCCACTGCTTCAAATCGACACTTTCACCAAATTCAAATTTCAACGAATATTTTCAAATTCTATCTCGCTATCAGTTTTTAAGTCTAATCCATAAGCTTTAAAACATAAAAGTTTCATCAAAATCGGTCCAGTTGTTTTTGCGCGATCCTCGAACAAACAAATAAACAGATGTTTTTCCTTCTGAATTGCATAGTTCAAAGACGATCTTGCAATGGTATTTATTAAAAATTAAAAATTTTACGTAACAATATTAAATTTTATTGGGGTAACATTAATTCAAGAAAGTTTAATTTAACGCTCAAAGATGGTTTTCCATACATTTTTAATATGGTAGCTTTCATAAAATCCCATGTTAAAATTCGCATTTTTTTATTGCAAAATGTTAAATTTTTAGGGTCCTAGACGTAAACAGTTTTATGTAACTCCCCAACATTCTAAAGAGATTTTAAAAAGATACTGATGGTATATGATCCGATCGTAAAACATTTTGTACCATATCCGAACGTGATAAAAAGTATATGAAACGTAAGAGCTAGTACCTATGTTTGATTATAAATATTTTCAGCTTAAATGGAATTGACTGACGTGGGTTAAAACTCTTTCTTATAACCTTCTTTAGTTTTATAATAATTCTAAGTACGAATTTGGTATAAAACCCGTCAAAAGTTGATGTTAATTTTTAAAATTTTATAATTGATTTGTGCCTTATTGATTCGGTTTTCGAAAAAAAATGCTCCGGATAAAAGTTGTTCATCTATACTAATATTATAAAGAGGGTAGATTTGATTGTTAATTTGCATTGAATAGGCTTCGAAACTACTGGATTTAAAAAATTATTTCACCGTTGGGAATCTACACTATCCCAGGATGTCATAGGCTATATTATATTTCCAAAAAAAATTAGAGAAACTCCAATAATGTAATCCGACGTGTAGAAAGGTGGAGGTTCTGGGAAGCCAAAGAACATTTTCATTCGGATAGCGAAAGTGCCGGTAAAAATTAATAAAGTTGAATAATTCAGTAGTACGCTATCGACACCAAAAGTGCCGGAGCAAATCTTGGAGTTCCACGAGCAACGCCGGGGAATTCAGCTAGTTATAAATAAAGTAATAACTTTTATACGAAAATTTTTTTCGAAAACCGAATGATATTAAAGAATGTTGAATTTATATGAAATTAAAACTTTTCGCGAGATTAACTTGTGTATCAAACAAAAAGCCGTTACGCAGGAGCAGCGTCAACTTATCGAATTTCCTTAGAATACATAAATCACTCTCTAGTCACAATTTAAGTCTGATTAAAATGAAATGTCATATCTGATATCATTTTAGTATTTTCAAGACGAATTTTATTAATAAATGGCATACGTCAAAGGCAAAGGGGGGCATTAAGATAGAAGAAAAAACAAAATATAAAATATCTCTCTTAACATTAGAATAATCGAAAAATGTATAAGACGTAAAGTTGTAGAAAATCAAGTTTGCAACAATTCATTACTTGATCATTTTTCTCAAACTCTAATGTGAACAGAGATATTTAGAATTTTAACTTTGAATCTTTAATTGTAAATATTTCTGTGAAACTTAATAACTACAACTTAATTTCTGATAAATTTTTGGATTTTTCAAATATTAAGAGAAATATGTCAAATTGTGTGTTTCCCGCTCGCTTTAAACCCCTCGTTCCCCTCGTCCTATTTTACCCATTAACGAACTTGACCTTTTGAATACCAAAAGCGTCTCAAGTACCAAATTTTATTTCAATCGGAATCATAACTGTGACCACTAGAGAGTCCACAGACACATAAACTTATAGGTACATATATGTTGAACTTATATGTACATATATAAACTTATATGTACTTATATGTACACAAACTTATATGTACTTATATGTTGATATATAATATATATACATATATAAAAAGTTTAACGATAGTGATTTTTAACATCTGGTAGGACCGATGGGCATTTGAAGAAATTTTTACGAAATTCCAACGTTGGTACAAAAACAATAGCTGATTTCCTTTGGAGGAAATTTGCTAAAAAGATAAATACATCTACACAAGTAAATCTCGCGACAGGCTTTAATATCATATAAATTTTTTAATGTAATAAATTAATGGGTTAGATTCAATTTAAAGTTTTTTTCTTCATTTAAATAAAAGTTGTTTTTTACATTAATTTATTTGTAATAGACATAAATTTTAGTTGATGTTAAAAATTTGATTTGATATTTATTCAGATAAATTATTACCATTCAGTTTGCAGATTTCAATTAATATCAAATTAAAAATTCAAGGATGTTGCCATCAATAAATAAACTTGGGTGTTGCCACCCATTTTATCGTTTGTGATTTTATTGACATCAATGTTTTTATTCCGGAATTCAATATGCAGGGTTTTTTTTCTTCATATTATATTTAATTGCATTTTTCTTAATTTTTTTATCAATAATTTATTTAAAAATAAATAAGACAAATAAAAACAAATTCAATTTATGCAGATTTGTTTTCTTCATATTATTTAATTGCATTTTTCATAATTTTTTTTATAAATATTTTATTAAATAAATAATAAGACCACTAAAAAAAAAAAACTCGATTTTAATAAATGATAAAGGATACCGCACAAAAATATAGGATTTTGATCCTCGGCTAAAATAATGTTTCTCTAAGAAAAGGATTCAAAATCTGAAGAAAACCAATCAGAAATAGAAGAAAAAGTTATTCAATTTTGAAATAGATCAATTAATTTTTGATATCCTGTAAAGTTTTGTGAGATATGGTTTGTTTTTGATCCGACTGCCCCAGAAGGAGGAAAATGTTCTTCGAATGTATGTATGCTTGTATGAACCAACATGTAAAAATTCAACTCCGTAGGATAAGAGGAAGTGGTTCAAATTCAGTTTGCAAGATTGGACCCGAACATACATCCATTCATACATATATACATACATACATACATACATACATACATACATACATACATACATACATACATACATACATACATGCATACATACATATATTGCAAGTTAAATAAAAGCTTGTAAAAATAATTTACTATTAAAATAGATATATCATATAAAAAATAGAAAAGAGCCAACTCAAAAAAAAAAAATTTGAGCCGTTTACTGACGGCTAATATAGTTTCTATAGAAATGACTGCAATTACAAAATTTTGGAAATAAATTATTTGTTACTAAAAAAATTAATGTTTTGAACAGACAAAATTTAGAAAAAAATTATTGTTTGACACAAATTTCCAATGAACTTTTCAGAAACGGTTCAGAATTTTGAACTTTGCTACAGAGTGTGCCAAATAATTGGACAAACTTACCTGATCAACTTTATTGTAGATTTTGTAGAATTACCTTAAGTTTAAGTAATGGAAAAATATGAGGCTTTAAGTCCCGTCCTATAATATGTAAATACACTCAAACACTGTACTTCTCTACTTCCATATTCTATATGTATTATCGATTTGTTTTGATCACATCATACTTGTATTTAAAAAAAAAAAGTAACATAGAAAAGTCAAGACGGACAATCAATTGAATTCTGATTATTGTGTAAAAACAAGTAATGTAACAACTAACTGAGTTAATTGTTTGAATACCCAGTATATACTCAGTTATATATCAGTGATTGTATTGTTAACAATTCTGAGTTAATTATCACTGAGTTAATTGTTTGAATACCCAGTATATACTGAGTTGTATGTCAGTGATTATATTGTTAACAATTATGCGTATTCGAATTGATAACAATTCGCTTTCCGAGGAACATTTAAATTCAAATTATGAGAAAACTATTGAGTTTATAAAAAAAAAATTTAGAAACAATAGTTGTTTATTTTATAAAGAAGAAGATTTTTTGTTATTAAATTTTTTTCTCTATCTCTTACGGTTTCAAAGATGTATATTTTCTCTTCTGGCGGGAGGAGACACGTTCCGATTTTGCCAATTAACAAACTTGACCTAACTCTTTTGCTATAGAACACACGGACGGGCGGACATGCGGGAATGGCCGAATTAGGCCATTTTAATGAACATCCATTTCAAGTATTTATGTCAAGAATTAATATTTTCAAACGTTACAAAGTCGGGACTAAACTTAATATACCTTGTATATTTACATATACTGGGTATAATTACAATGTTTTGTATATCAAGTTTTCAGAATTTACATTAGAATATTCCTTAAAGAAATCAAAGTCAATAAAGTGTAAACATTTTTTACTCTTAAAATAGTTTTTGGGACCTATTTTCAGAATAAATTTGATACAAATCAATATGGGTTTAGTAAATTCAAAAGTGAATCCCAGATTTGTCTGCAGTTAATACTATAGAGGATAAAATTTTTTTCAAATAAATAATATATATTTTGATATCCAGTATATATAATATAAACAAACAAGGGTTTATTAAGTCCCGTCTTTGTAACGGTTGAAAATAGGTTGGACATAGGTCCGCCTGTCCGCATACGCGATAACGAAGGGAAGTTACAAGTTTTACAAATGGGTTAAATCGGGCCGTGCATCTTCACCCTAAAATATTTTACTAAGGTAGGTAATTAATTTGCACATAATAACTATCTATTATCCTTTGTATTTATTTTTATTGTGGATTATTTTAAACTTTTAAGGTTTGTTTCTAACGTAGTTGTCATAATATAATATTGTTAAAAAGTTGTGGAGGAACGTAAAGCAATAAGCCATAATTTTAGTCCAAGACTGTACCAGTAAACACGTTACACATACGATATTTGTCTATACGTATATACAAAAATACTACCTAACATTTTTATTTAAGTTGCAATCGGACAACGTCACTTATATTCCGCCAGTTGATATACTGTTTGTCTACATACTCGAATAGTACAACGGATAGTAACGTATATCAAATTGTATCTATTCATAACTAAACAAGGAGACGGTCAATAATATTTTTTTTAAATACGCAGAACAAATACAATAATTTATAACTATTTGTTTTAAAAGATTCTTAAGGATCTTCCTGCATGAAACCACTTTTCGACAGATTTTGTTCATTTTGTTTTCACAGGCTAAAAATAACGTTTCAGAATTTTTGGCCGTTTAGAACGCCAGATAATTAATAGCAAAGTTATCATTCTCTTTCACTCTCTCTCATTAGAAGCATGTACAATTTCATGCCCGCCCAACTTTTATCTGTTATATTTACTTTTATCTGTTATATTATTTACTAATTAATTTTTTTTTTTAATCCTGTTTTACCGTTTTGTTTTCGAAAAACAAAAGTTTAAAATTATTTAATTACATTTATTTGTATATATGAATAGTAAACAAGTCTATGTGTCCTGTGTGTGTATACATGTATTTGTTCTATAATAAAAGAAGGCCTGTTTTTTGTCCTTTTTATATAAGACAGTGCTGGAACTTCCTTAAGTGTCGTTTTTTGATAAAAAATAAAAAATCTGGTAGCTGCTAAAATACTGTTTAAAAAGGGTACTCTCCATTATTCCTCATGTTAATTATTCGAACTTCGATCGTCGATCGATTTCAAATTTTAAGCGTGAGTGTATAATAATTTGGAAATTTGGAAAATTCTGTAATTATGCCCATTAGCACGACAATTACCTTAAAACTGTACTCGTTGAGTATGGATAAAAATAACAAAACTGTTCCGAAATTTTGTTTTAAAACCTTTCGATACTACATGGCTACATGTATCATGAAACGTTCTGTTCATAATACTAATTTATAAAATGCATATTAGGTAGATAGCATAGGTAGATATATATATATATATATATATATATATATATATATATATATATATATATATATATATATATATATATATACAATAATAACAGCAAAAAATACACATTGGTTGTTCGCCGGAACAAAAACACAATTTGCACAAGCAGATATTTAAATTATGTAAATACCTATGCTGAAAGATAACACAGAAATATTACATAAAATGAATGTAATTTACAGTAAAACCTTATTAATGTTTGGCATGGATTATAAAAAACACACTAATTTTCATAATTTGGCAATAAATCGATTCATTATTTTCTAAATTGAATGATTGTCATTCAATAATTGTGTATAGGAAAAGGGAGGAGAACAGTATTACCTCTATATAACAAGAATATTGAGGGTTTTATTCGATGCTGGAATACGATATTAAGATTATATTGAATCTTTACGATTTGTCGTCCTCTGGTACTGAAAAACCGAGATAAGGCCATTAGTGGGTCTATATGTGTATGTGTACGTATATGTGTGGATATTTATGAATGTGTTTGTATGTATCTCTAGATGGGTGTATGTGTCTGTGAGTAAAATATCTCAAGAATGGAAATAGTGAGAAGTACTACATTCTAAACTTAATATTGCCGTCTCATGCAGCTGCAATGTTTTGGCGGAAATAGACTATCGCGGTATCTTGGCTCTCTTTTTAACTTTAAAAAAAGGAGCACTGTCGAATCTATACAGATTCAAATACTCGAAACAAAAACCAAAAAAATATATAATTTTCTTCAATATTTTTTTTATTTATATTCAAACAATAATAATTTAAACTATGATTAATTCAACAATGGTAACTTCAAACCGCACCACTGTTCCTTTCGGACTGAATTTAACAACTGAGTTAAATTAGGTTAGGCTTTATATACTGTCGTAACAACATGTTTAGACGATTCAAAAAAAACATTTATAAAAAAACAAATCTTGTTTATCCCAATAAAGTTAGTAACCCAATTTAAAACTTACATAAGTTAAATAATAATAAGCGTTTATGTTAATTAAAAAAAAAAATAGTTTTACTATAAAACAAATTATATCTTCTTTTTTTTTTGAAATAAAATAATTTTAGATCTAGATCTATTTTCTTTTTGCAATTAGATTTTGTGCTGAGGTCTTAAAAATTATTTCACTAATTGTCATTACAACAAGACAAACTAAAAATAATCCTTTATTCGTAATGTTTTTAAATTTTTTGAGTATTTCTCAAAAACTATTTTTTTAAACTTTGTACCATTGTTACACTTCTTAAAACCTAGATTTTTACATACAGGGCACTTCCTTAACTTTGTTAAAATGAGTTGTTTACTGGTGAGCGAAGTTAAAAAATATTTTGAGCTATAGAGATACAAAACTTTAAACGTAAATATTATAACGAAAGAAGAAGTAAAATCCAGATTTTGATTAAAATCCATAAACTAGAACTGCTGACACTTTACTCTTGACGTGTTTTTGATTTTTGGTAATTTTCACAAAAACAGCACGACATACAGAAAAATGTTTAAATATAGTAACAAAATATAGTAACAAAGTCTTTTGTAACAAAGTTATTTGTTAAGCTGTGTTTATAGACGTCATGTAAGTTTTTGACACCAGTTATTTTAACATTTACATAAATCATGTTGTTTTTTTGCTTACTTTTATTTAATGTCATTTGTTTTTCAGGTATCAATTTTGAAACCCAAATTTAAGATGCTGATAAGGAATTTAAAATATAACGAAATATTAATTGACTCAAAATAATTTATGGGTAAAATTTAAACATCTAAAATAACGAACTCAAGAAGGCATCTATCATAGATTCATCTATCTTAGCAGACAATTAAAAGGAACACTGCACTTTGGTCAGATCAACATTTTTCGCATGGGCATATTTTACGATTTTTGTTTTTGTTATATTATGAATTACAAATTGAAAACTATTCAGGTTTTACTGGCAACAAAATTAACTATAACTACGCATATTGTGTATAAAACTATAAACAGAAATAAATACTAAAAAGAAGAAAATAAAACTTGTTTTTCGAAAAACAGAGATGTAGGAAAAAAAGGCGTTACGCTGCGTCAACTTAGCGAATTTCTTTCGAATACATAAATCACTCTCTAGTCACAATTTAAGTCTGATCAAAATGAAATGTCGTATCTGATATCATTTTAGTATTTTCAAGGCCAATTTTATTAATAAATGGAATACGTCAAGGGAAAAGGAGGGCATAAAGAAAGAAGAAAACACAAAATATAAAATATCTTTCTTAATATTGGAACAATCGAAAAATGTATAACGAGTAAAGTTGTAGAAAATCAAGTTTGCTATAATTCATTAACTTATCAAAATTTCCAAACTCTAATGTGTACAGAGATATTTAGAATTTTAACTTTCAATCTTTAATTGTAAATATTTCGGTAAATATTAGTGTAACAGAAAAATGATAAGAATCAAAAGTGCAGTAAAACTAAGTACCTACAACTTAACTCCTAATAAATTTTTCGATTTTTCAAATATTGAGGGATTTATGACAAATTTTATGTTTTCTTTCCTTTTAAACCGCCCTGTCCCCTGGTCCGATTTTACCCATTAACGAACTTGACCTTTTGAATACCAAAAGCGCCTCAAATATCACATTTCATTCCAATCGTAATAAAACTGTGACCACTAGAGAGTCCACAGACACATAAACTTATATGTACATATATATGTTGATTTATATATATATATATATATATATATATATATATATATATATATATATATATATATATGTATATATATATAAATATATATAAATTTTAACGACAGTGATTTTTGACATCTAACTTTTACGAAATTCCAACATTGGTACAAAAACAGTAGCTGATTTCCTTTCGCTCTAAGAGAAGATGCCTTAATTATAATTACCTACATTAATTATAATTACTTTGTATATTATTTTAAGTCGAATTTCATTGTTCAAGTTTTGTTTAAAAAATTGTTTTTTTATCAGCTTACATTTTTTGTACGAATAAAAAAACAACTGTTAACGACGCCTATCTTATTTATCAACTATAAAAATCGTTATTATAAAAACAAATCTACATCTACAACTTTATCACGAATATGTATTATAACTCCCTCTTCTAAGAAAATTCACCTGGTATACGTAGCTCTTGCTTGTCGAATTGTTTATTAAAGGCTTATTGACTATAATTTAATCTTGGATGTTTCTATTAATTTTTACAAGATCAGTATTTTAGACAACAACACAAACACACACACAGAGGTACACAAATCCGTAATGTACACACAGATACAAGCAAACGTTTATAAGTTAAAGTATTTTTCAAAGGGAGGTTTGGCTTAGTTTTGTCAGTGTTATAAGGAATATAATCCAATTTTCTGGTGCGGTAAACTACAAGAATTTCCTTCTGTCAGTAGTACAGACAACATATATACATGTATGAAAACATATACACATATAGGCAACCAACCAACGAATCAACTCACTACCCCCCATCCCTCTCCTATCAACCCCCTCCCTCTGTCCCAACCCCATCGTGTCTTTTTGTGAGAATTTACCTGTGAACACGAATTATCTACGAAGAAATGCACCACCATATTATATATCTACGTTCAAACCGTATTTAGGTATAACAACCTGAAGCTAGTCGTACCATTTTTAACCCGACTTCAAAAAGGAGGATGGTTCTCAATTCGACTGTATTTTTTTTTTTTTTTTTTATGTGTGTCACCTCAGAACTCCGTCATTTATGAACCGATTTTGAATTTTTGTTTTAAAGGGTTTGGTTTCCCATTGGTCCCATTGGCACCAAATCGCATTCTGATGAGGGAATCCCCGGGAAATCAAGGAAAATCCTCATTTTATATGTGATAACCGATTTCTGCGAAATTTTTTTTTTTTTTTTGAAAGGGTATACTCATTCATAATGGGAAAATAAAAAAATTTATTTAAAAACCGACTTCAAACAAATTTTTAACAAAAAAAAAACCGACCCCAAAAAAAAAAATTTACAAAAAAAAAAACAAAATGCATGTAAAAAAAACTGAAAATCTGTTTAAAAAATTGCACTAAAAATTAAAAAAAAAAAAAAAAAAAACGGGTAAAAAAAAATATGTTATAAAAAAAAATTAGTAGGTCGTTTAGTAGGTGTACCCATATTTAGACAAATAAAATCAGTTATAGAACTTCAAAGTCACTAAAAAGCGAGAAATATACCATATTTTGACAAAATGGAAACCCGACTTCAAAAATAAAATATTCTATAACAAACAATGCACTAAAAAGTAAAAAAATAATTGCATATTCTTGTGCCAATTTTAGTTCACCTAAGCAAAAAATTTTAAATATATATGTACAATTATTGTTATTTTTGGAGGCGATGTCCAAAAGTTATGTGAATTTCTCTATGCTGACACCGCCTCCAAAAATAACAATAATTGTACATATATATTTAAAATTTTTTGCTTAGGTGAACTAAAATTGGCACAAGAATATGCAATTATTTTTTTACTTTTTAGTGCATTGTTTGTTATAGAATATTTGATTTTTGAAGTCGGGTTTCCATTTTGTCAAAATATGGTTTATATAACCATGTGAATCAACTTCTTCTATACTCTCTGTTGCCTTTATGTACTACCTACCAAACTCTCTACATACATGTTCATATAGTACAGTGATTTAGGAACAATGACATGTAATAGGAGGGTGCATAAGAGTATGTCGTTATCGTTTGAACAACTATGTTACGAAAATCTTATGTGTGTGTGTGTGTGTGTTCATGATAGTGTGTGGATTGGAGAGTATGAGAGAATAGGTCTCTACAACAAAATTTTTAATAAATCCTTTTACCTCTATATATACTCGTATATATACTAGCGGCTTCGCACGGCTATTTAACAAAAATTTCAAAAATTATAAATTTTAACACACACACACACTGAGATTGAGATTTTTCATTACGACGTATTTTTGATGGGACGTATTTTCTGGGAACTATTTCTAGAAAGTTGAGATCTTGATCTTTGAGGCATTTTAAAATGATTTAAAAAAATTAAACTGCTTTTGTGCTAAATTATTTGCTTAGCTATTGGACAGGAATTACCTATCTTAATTATATTTCAGTTTAATTTACTACTTATACAAACGACTTAAACACACCACTTATGAGAGGATATAAAAATTTATATACACCTATCTATCGATCTATCTTTCTATCTATCTATCTATCTATAAAAAATAGATATCTAGCTATAAAAAAATAGGGGTTGGTGATATTTGTTAATGCCACATATTTTAAGCCAAAAAAATAAATAATTTTTCCAAAAAATAGGTCCACCCCAAAAAATAGTTGGAGGGGTTGGTTAGTTGGGTTCAGGGGTTGTAGCTACCGTGAACGCATTTGGTAGACTCCCAGACATTTTATTACTTTGTGTCTGAGGGCATCACAGTCTATTAGGAGGCATTTCTACAACAAAACCTGCAGTTTTCCTCATTGCCCATGTCTAACTTCTTAAGGTGTCCCCTGAGTATACAAGGTCCCGCAACAAACCTCTTCAGAAGCCGCAGTATGTCTTTGCTCAGGCCAATGCAGGTTTTATATATTTTGCGGTTATCGGTTCCCGGAAGATTCTTGGCCAGCCTGAGCTCCGCAAAGTTCCTCCAAAGTGTGGTGTCTTCTTCCTTTCTGATCTCCGCTCGTGATCTCCGTTCAGCTCTGTAAAAGGTGTCGATGCTCTCTTTCGCGCCACGCCATCCGCTGTCTCATTTTCCTCTATTCTCAAATATCCTGGAACCGCGTGAAGGATGTACAATATAGAGGAATTATTTTTAATATCCAAAATTGAAATTAATTTTTCATTTTGAGGTTGCCTAATGTCAATATACGTGAAAAAAAGCAATGGTAGGACACCAAAATGGGTGAAAGTGACCAATTCTTTTGAAAAATGTAAATGTATAAACGGCTGAACAGATTTTCATCAAATATAGCAAAAAACGATAAAGCCAACCTTTATCATCTTTAGCTATATTTGGTGAGGATCATTTCTGCCATTTAAAAATCATCATCTCTTTTCCTAGGTTGTGTAGTGTAAAGAATTTAGAGAGTGGAAGCGCTGGGTAGTTATAAATTATATACAAAATTGCTAAATAATTAACTTCCCGGCGCTTCCACTCCTTAAATAACATATAATAAATATATGTATTTATACCTATAAATATATACATATAAATATATATATAAATATAAATATATATATATGTCGGAATCGTACGTTTATCAAAGGGATAAATGTATTTTTTTATTTATGGATACGCCTGTTCGAACATTTCTCTACATTAATAATATGTTTTACAGTTTTACACTTTTATTTATAAGTACAAAGAAACTATTTTTTAAGAAAAGGTTTATTTTATTACAGTATGTCTGACATAAAGAATCCTCCAGACATAGAGGTCCGGAAATTAGATATTATCAATACTTATATATTCTTAGAATAAAATAAATTGTCTAAAAGTGCAATAAAGAATAATTGCTTTAAGATTTATCAATTAACATAGTAAGTGTTCACTTGAAGGGGGCATGTTTGACCTCTACTTAGACGCAAATTGTACGGTACGAGTGTAATAAACCAATTTTTGTGATATACCTTAGATGGTACATAAATATGATGTAGTAATAGGATGACCCCTTTCCAATATTTTTACAAACATCAAGGAAGGGAGATGAGTTTCAAAAAGGAAGGACGATGTCAGCCCTGACAGGGCAGTAACAGATGAGAGACGGTATCGTACAGTTGCGTATTAGTATCAACTGAACTCTGCTGAAAGTTACATGAAAATAGCATCACATGGAAATAGTGTTTGGATTGTTGGTAGCCCTTTTGGACTAGTATAATTAATTATGTTTATTGATGAGATAACCGTGGTATGGCATTTGTTAGTATTATTCGTGTTGTATCTGTATTGTTAACTGGAGCTAACTCACTGTGTCGTAGGTTGAACTAATTGTAATTACTGGTTGTGAAAGTGCGGGACACCGGGTATTATTGTAGACTAGTGCGTGTTTGTGAAAAATGCATTTTTCAGTGTGCTATTGGAAAATTGGTAAGTGTTTGTATTTTATAAAAACAACAATGCCTGACAACATATATACTGGTTCAAACGACCATGTTCCCAATTATGCAACTCCGACATATATATATATATATATATATATATATATATATATATATATATATATATATATATATATATATATATATATATATATATATATATATATATATATCTGTATATGGATGTTGATTGCCATTCACACCATATTTATTAAGGTTATATTCGAAGAATTTGAATCTATAGAAATTTAAATTTACAATTTTATTTTATAACACCTCGGTCCAACTTCATGCTAGGTTAATTCATAAAGAAACGAGTGGCAAACAACTCAAGGTACATTGGTTACCTATCGTGAAAGTAAAACTGTAAAATTTTATCCCTATTTCGAACATTAATTTTCAAGATAATTTCCAAATTTCAAAATTGGTTTATATTCGATAATTGCACAGTTTTCATGTTGTTAAAAGATGCATTTAAAACCCGGCTATAGTTTGGTCATGTGGTTAAAAGATTTATAAATAATCAATTTTTCGGAGACGATTTATATCTCAGCTGTAGTTTTCCACTTGATTTTATACAAAAATTGATTATAAAGATTATTAAAATAATTAAAGAGAACTCTAGGTTTTTTTGAAATTATATTTCAAATTTTGCCCCTATTCCTAGAACATTTGTTTGTATTTTATAAATGCGTATTTCGACTACAATGTAGTCATCATCAGTATTAATTAGCTAATCGTAACTATCTCTGGGATATGGATTCAGAGATAGTTACGATTAGCTTTTATTAATAATTACGATTAGTCGAAATACGTATTTATAAAATACAAACAAATGTTCTAGGAATAGGGGCAAAATTTGAAATATAATTTCAAAACTTGATTATTAATAGAAGCTATCTTTTAATCACATGACAAACTATAGCCGAGTTTTGAATCCGTCCCGTACTATTGTGTTTTTCTATCACGTTGTCGCTAGTTTCAACAATTGTACACCTAACGAATATTTAAAGGGTAGGTCGCATTTTTATGAACAAAATCTCTTGCCAAATAGTGGACTAGGCGGGTTGTGTCTATAGTTTAGCAGTTTTCGGGTTAGTTTCAATATAAGCCAACCAATTTTGTTATTATTTCTGATTACATTTGAAGATATTACTGGATGGACCTTCAATTGAATGAACGAGTATGTAACATATTTTCGTTAATTGGATTTATCTGCACAAACGAACATATTGTATAGGTACTCCCTCATACCAGTCATATTTCAATTTAATTGCGTTCTTAAATTTTACTACCGCCCAGATTATTAATAATATTATGGATATTTTCTTATTTCTAACAGACAAGTAATAAAAATGGTGCCCAACACTTACACACACACACCCAACACCCAACACCCATACACTCAGACACTTTTTATACCAACCGTAAGAAGTCTGAAACATACATACAAACAAATAAATGTAAAAATCAACTTCGATATCATGACACATGACACAATCTTTATTATTTTCTTTAGACATTATAAAAAATTGAAAAGATAATGAAGAGAAAAATGTGTTGACATTTGACATTTTGCCGTTAGGATTGAATAAAAATATTTGTCGCTAATAGTAATACGAGTTTTTTTTGTTAAGTTTTCTCATCATATATGTTGTAAAACAGAAAATATACTACTTCTCTAAACCTTTCACTGTAGTCTGTGATAGGGGGCATGTGGACAGAAGGAGAACCACTCTATCTTAAGAAAGGAATCGTTTAGTATACAGGCGGCTCCAAAACTGAGAAAGGGGCCGGGAATTTACGGTGAAAGATCCAAGGCAAACATTGTGGCGGTATCCTGGCTCTCTTTATCCTCAAAGGAGCGCTGCCCGAACCTGCAATGATTCCGATACTCGACAAAAACAAAAAAAAATATATTAGTAAACGATATTACTAAATATTTTGTAATTGAAACAACACACACGTTTTTGTTTAAAGAAAAGAAAAAAAAAAATTAAATTAAACACAAGTTTTTACGAAACAAAAAAAAAAAAAAACCTGATTTTATTGCTTAAAAAAAAAATTATTATCCAATTTCTTTTTCAACAATTATTTTAATTTTTTTCACACAATGTCAAACTTTGAATTACTTGATCAAATTCCAACTAATACTTTGATCTGGATTGAACAACAATTATATACTTTGAACTAATCAAACAATACTTGATTTCAACTTTGATACTAATCGCACAATGATCGATTTAAAAACTGATTTGAATCGACACTGGTCACGGTTTATATACCCGCTATGGTTCGTTCTAGAATATGATTGTGTTTTTGAATAAATATTTTGTTTTTGACAATATATTTTCGCATGGAGGCTTCTAGAATATTTTAGTATATCAACACCCATGGACGTAGTCGGAGTGTTCAGACTATTTATAAAATTAATTAAAAATTATACCTCTACTTGGGTTTGACCCATAGTCATACCCCGCTTGGTTGATATTTAAGCAGAGACTTAATGGACACGGCCAGTGTGAACTCAAAATCTATATACAAATTTTATGATACATTCATAACTGTAAGCTAGCTTACTTCTAGCTTAGTTTATTTGTTTTACAAAAATTATCTTGTTTTTACAAAATTATTTATTTGTGATCTGTTATTTTGAAAAACATTCAATTTGTATGACTTTTGATTAAAATTAAATGTAATAATTTTATTTAAATTTTTGATTTTTTTTAAAATAGAAAAAACTTTAAATCAAAAGCAACAAATTAATCTTGTTATCATTTTTCGACTTAAAAAAAACACTTAGTTTAAGAAAAAAAATAAATCGAGCTACATTATTTTCTTTTTGTACTTTTTATACTAAAAAACTCCTTCTTTTTGCAAGGAGAAAAATATTATTTTGTTAAATATTTTTCGTAATATTTTACTTAATATTTTTCTATTAAAATGTGTGTTGGATCAAAAAAATTAATCTCAATAATTTTCATTACAACAAAATCTCCCCCTCTAGATTCCAACACACATTTTCTAATTTGCTTATTATATTTGATCGACCAATTTTTGACTTATAGAACTATTTGAACTATTTCAATTGTGCTAGTACTTTTAGCAAGCTAGCAAAACTTAAAAGTGTACGTACACATTAGTTCTTCACTCTTCAACGGCGCCTGTTGTTGATTGCCGGTCGTCTGGGCCGCAAGTTGTACCCTGGCTCTAATGCTCTGGCCTCTGGCTCGTCCACACTTGGTACATCCCGTCGTCTTCCATCACCTCCATGCCTTTGACCCCCCAATCGATCTGGAAGTAGTTGGCCGAACACCTCGTTCCCCACACTCAATCTTCCCAGATTCCCATTGGCGGCGGTCCTTGCACTGGCCGGCTTCATGAGACCTCCATGTATCTTCGTGGGACGCTGTATCCACAACATATATTCCAGCTGGTAAACTCCTCAGCACCCTGTAAGGCCCTTTCCATTTTGGTGCCAATCCACTATGGACACCCTCCACCTTACTGCTGAGTACTTGATTACGCATCCAGACGGACTCTCCTGGTTGAAAACTGAGTCCCGTCTGCACTTGGTCATTTTCTTCGGCATTGGCCAATATTGTTTGCCGAGCTCTTTCAACATTTTCATTGCGTTCTTGGCCTCGTTCATTGGCCCATTCTTGTATTTCTTGAGGCTCTTCTTCGACTTGAATTTGCCAATCCCCAGGCTTCTTCATTTCTGCCCCCAGTAACAATTGGGCAGGCGAAAAACCAGTTGTACGATTTGCTCTATTACGTATTCCAAATAATGATTTGTGCAGTTGTTGATCCCAGTTTTTATGTTCTTGATCCAGTAAATGCAGACGCAACAACTTCTTCAATTCTTGGTTTTGTCTTTCCGTGGGGTTGGCTCGTGGATGGTATATTGGTGTTGTCCAAATCTCTGTGTTCCAATCTTTGTTCACTGCTTTCCATTCTTTTGATCTGAACTGGGGACCATTATCACTTAGTACTGCTCTTGGATATCCATAACGACTAAATACTTCGTCTTTCAGTACTTGGGCTATCTTCGAGGTCGACGTGGCCGCCAATGGAAATGCTTCGATCCATCTAGTGAAAAGATCAGTCACAACCAATATATTTGTTTTTCCACGTGATGTGCGTGGGTATGGACCCATCAAGTCGATGCTGACTACCTCCCATGGTGAAGTAGGTCTTCGACTTCTCATTGCTGAACTTGGTTTCACATTCAGTGGCTTCACTCTAGCACACGTGTCACACCCTTTTACATATCTGCGTATGTCATCTTGCATCCCATACCAGTAGACGCGGTTACGGATTTGACGATACGTTTGATACGTTTGATACGTCGTGATATTTTCTCAGAAAACCAAGTCGGCGTTCTTCGGGAACCACTGGCACTTCTTGTACCATCTGTTGACTATGGTACCAGAGGATCCCGTCAGCTACGGTGTAGTTAGCTCTTGTTCTGTCCACTCGTCGACGTAGATTGCTTCTCAGTGGACTATTACTATTTACGATGTATCTTCTGATGGCAGTCACATCACGATCTTCATCCTGCCATCGTCGAATATCATCAAGTGTGGGTGTTTCCACTTCAATTACGTTGAGGTTTATCGGTGTTTTTGCCCTCTTTTCAATCACCCACTCTGGAATGTCCTCCACTTCTTCGTCTTCAGCCTTGCCCTGGACAAGGAGTCGGCGGCTTGATTATCTTTTCCGGGGACGTGAATTATCTCGTAATCATAGGCTCCCAATGCTAATGCCCATCTTGTCAATTGGGCTCGACTATCTTTAGTTTTGTTCAGCCATTGGAGCGCGGCATGATCTGTGTATAATTTAAAATGTCTTCCTTCAAGATATCCTCGAAACTTCCTCAATGCCCGGATTATCGAGAGACATTCCTTTTCTGTAGTGGCGTATTTTCTTTCTGTGGGTCCAAGTTTCTTGCTGGCGTAGTTTATTATTCGTCTTGTCTTGCCATCATCTTCCATTTGGAACAATATTGCACCCAGTCCGACGTCACTAGCATCCGTGTTTAAACAAAACGTCTTCTTAAAATCTGGATGTGCTAGTTTCGGAGCATTCACAATCGATGACTTGAGATTTTCGAACGCCTTCTGATGCAATGTTAGCCAGCGCCACTTTATGTTCTTCTTGAGCATTTCGCTTAGAGGTGCAGCTATATCTTCGTAATTTTTCACGAAGCTCCTGTACCAACCACATAATCCCAAAAATTGTCGTAATTGTCTTCGTGTTCTTGGTACAGGATGATTACTGATAGCTTCATTCTTCTCTTCCTCTCTGTCAATGCCGTCTTCGCTCAAAATATGTCCTAGGTATTTGACTTTGTTGCTGCCAATGACACATTTGCTTGGTTTACAAGTTAATCCATGTTGTTCTAGTCTTTCAAGTACAAGATCCAGGTGGTGTAAATGTTCCTTGACTGATCGACTGTAGATTAATATGTCATCCAGGTAAACTTGACAGAAATCTTCGATGTATCCAGATAGTACTTCGTTCATTAAACTCTGGAACGTAGCTGGCGCATTCTTCAATCCAAACGGCATGACGCGAAATTGATAGAGACCTCTTGGGGTGGTAAATGCTGTGTACTCTTTCGATTGTGGCTCCATCTCAATTTGCCAATAACCAGTCTGAAGATCCAATGTAGAAAATATTTTTGCTCCATTGACTTTTCTCAACATCTCTTGCAGATCTGGAATCTGGATCTGGAATCGGAAACGCATTGCTCATTGTGATATCGTTCAATTTTCTGTAATCGACGCACAATCGAAAAGTACCATCTTTCTTCTTCGGCAATACGACGGGTGCGGCCCAAGGCGATGTGGATGGTTCTATAATGCCATCGCCTTCCATCTCTTCAATCATCTCTTCTAATACCCGTTGCTTCTCATTGTTGTACGGGTATGGTCGTAATTTAATGGGGGAATTCTTCGTAATCTCAATCTTGTGTGTGATCGTTTTTGTCCTTCCAACTTTGCCGAAAACGCTGGGATGTCGCCGAATGACATCTTTTAACTGCTCTTGGTTCTCAAGGAGTTTAATTTGTAACTCGCCCAATGCATTGTTAATTGCTGCCATTTCTCTATGGGCTCCATCTGGTTTTCTCCATGCAATGCGGACTCTCTTATCACACCCCAAGTAAATTATACCACTTCGGTAATCAATGCTCACACCATTTTTTGTTAAAAATTCGTGACCAAGTATCATATGGTTTCGTAGGCCAGGTACAACCATTACTTCAACATTGAACTTCATTCTTGATATCATCATATCCATGCACATTTTCCCAAGAATTCTGAAAGTATTATTGCATGTGGCTCCACTCCCTGTACTATCTCTGACAGGGTGCCATTTACCAATACTTCTTGCCAATTCTTCACTTATGAAATTGTGTGATGCTTGACTATCGATCAGTGCCAATATTGATCTTCCACGCACATCAACTTCCACAATTGGCCCATTCTGGTGTGAGTTCTTGGTCTCCATTGTTGTCAAATGAACTGGTAATTGTTGGTGTTCACGCCGATGTTGTGCGTTTTTGTGGAGGGTAATGTGTACCCCAGAACCAATTTCCTCCTTCATTGATCCTGGAATTAGTTTCCCGACGGCCCAGGTCTATTTTGTTGTCCCCTTCTGGGACAGTTTCGACTTATGTGCCCCGCTTGGTGGCATACGAAGCACGTGCCTGGACTGCTTAGACGTGGTGGTGGTGGTGCTCTTGCTGGTGGTTCTTGCCGATTCCTCGCTGGCTCTTCATCCAGTGTTCTAACGGAGGCTTCAATGAAGGCTTCTAGAATATTTTAGTATATCAACACCCATGGACGTAGTCGGAGTGTTCAGACTATTTATAAAATTAATTAAAAATTATACCTCTACTTGGGTTTGACCCATAGTCATACCCCGCTTGGTTGATATTTAAGCAGAGACTTAATGGACACGGCCAGTGTGAACTCAAAATCTATATACAAATTTTATGATACATTCATAACTGTAAGCTAGCTTACTTCTGTTTATTTGTTTTACAAAAATTATCTTGTTTTTACAAAATTATTTATTTGTGATCTGTTATTTTGAAAAAACAGATTCAATTTGTATGATTTGATTCAATTTGTATGACTTTTGATTAAAATTAAATGTAATAATTTTGTATGTTGACACGATAACTCAAAAACTAAAAGAAATTACGTGCTTGTGTTCTAGAGCTAAAAAGTAAGGTCGAGTTTGTGAATGCTCAAAATCAAGTTGATGGTAGTTGTTATATGTATAGTTTTTATAGTTTTTATATGTTAGACATTTGAATTATAAAAACAAAATACAGACGAATTGTGAACCATCCTCCTTTTTTGAAGTCCGGTTAAAAATAAGGTACACACTCTAACCTATGTCTTATTAATTGTCTTTATTTTCATTATAAAATATTTTATTGGTTTTAATTTTAGTTGCTGAAGAAGTCATAAAAAAATGACGAAACGTTCAATTTATTTAAATTAATTCATTTATTCTCCGAGTCATATTTCTTACGAATCAATTATTACTAAAATATACTTTTATGGCGATATGAACTAAAAATGCTAATTTTAATTGTATTGCCATCGGTCCTTAATACCTCTGTAAAATTTCAGATCAGTCCGGAAATGGATGACAACTGAATTACAATATTCCATTATATTCCTCATACATACATACATATTCATACTACATACACATATACATATATACATAATTTTAAAATTATTGTAATTATTGTAAATTTTAGTAAAACTTTTTTCCCATTTTACTAATATTACGAAAGAATTTTCAAGGTTTTATGTTACTTCCTACCTCTAAGCACGACTCATACCAAATATCAATCCGATTGTGGCCTGTAGCCAACATTTCTATTGAATTTCATAAAATGAATTAAATTATCTACATCGTTTTATTTACTAATTTTTTTTTACGAATAAAAATTAAAATATTCTGAATAATCTGCATTATTTTTTTAAACTAATAAATAGTAAAATGCGGTCCAATATTCTCAATCCCTATACAAACTGACTTTTACCAAAGACTTGACCAAACTACTGTGTATTTTATAAGTAAGACAAATTTGAAATAAAATTAGATAGATAGATAGACATATCTTGGGGTACAAAAAGCATAAGGTCGTGGGCTTCCCTTTCTGCTTCAGTTTGATGAGATTCGCTTCTCCCATATCTTGGTAATAGGCAGGAACTTGCTGATCAGGTCTTCGTGAAGGTTCATATATTCGGGGTGAGATGCACCGAATATCTTGTATCTGCTGTAACCGAGAAATTCGCAGTTAAAGATAATGTGACTGGATATTTCCTCCTCCACACCACGCAATCTACACATAATGGATCCGTTATAGAGTCCCATTGTTTGCAGATGCTTCCACAGGAGATAATGCCCGAAAATGAAATAAAATTATGTACATAATTTTAATTCATGCCGTTTTCTTTTTATTAGTAGCAAAAAATGGATGAATTATTCGTATGTACTTATGGTTGATCGGACACATGTATAGGGAAAATCGGCAATGTATACTGGTAGATACAAATCTGAATTATTATTAATTGCTAACCCATACGCATAAAATAATTTTTTTTGAAAAAATTCTGACGAAGAGTTTTCATGTAATTAATCATTACAAATTGGAATTTTAACATGTTGTGAATATTTGTTAAATGAACGCATACATTTTCGATAATGTTGCTCCACCTTCTATAGATTAAAAAGTAAATAACTTTTACTTTTATAGTCTGACGAAGAGTTTTGTAAATATCTTAATTAAAAAGATAAAAAATTCACGAAAATTTTCATCAAATCGTCAAAATAATCGCCAAAAGACGATTATTTATTATTTTTAGTAATTAAAGAATTACATAAATCCGATTACTAGTGATGTTAGATGCTATCTAAATTTAAATACATAATTTACAGATTAAAATATTTTATTTCTATTAAAAAGAGTGTTTCTGTTTATTATGAAATATACTGTACTGTCCGATTAACCTTAATAGAAATACAAACATTTAAAATATGAATAACACAAATATAGCAGACTACTCACTACTGTATATAGAATAATAACAACTCATAAAACTTAAATAACTCATAAAACTGAAATTATTTTATTTAGTTTATTTTATTTAGTTAAATTTTAAATTTGTTTTATACATAAATGATACTCAACTAACTATATTCTACATTATTATTAAATTATATAATTTCATCATTCTTTATGTAATCCGCAGAATACGGTTGATTCGGTTTTCGAAAAAATGCTGCGGAAAAAATTCGTTCATTATTTTAAATCAGAGATGTTGCGGATATTTGCATCTGCATCGGCAATCGCGGAACTTCCACATTAATTTTAGGATCCGCAGTCGCATCCACAATAATCAATGCTTTTTATGGAGTTTTTGCGGATGCACATGCCCTCGTTTCGCCCTGAATAATCTATTTGACAAGTGAATCAACAATGCCATCATCGACGCAAAGTGTGATTTAGTCTTATTTTATACTAGATGAGCATGTCCAAAATAAATCTCAGTAAAATATGCAATAAAACACACTCTCGTAAGGACCGGGCCTCTTCTTAGTAAGGTACGACCATGTCTTTAAGGAATCATCTAAAATCGATGCACCCGAAGCAGTGTCGTCTGTTTATTGCGGGATGGATCTATAAACCTTTGCGAAACAGGATGGAACCAGAAAAGGCAGCGACATTGCTTCTTTATTAAATACATTGACTTTGGTTATAATATAAAGATTATTAAAAATTATTACCATTTTTTTTCTTTATTCATGTACCTAAATTAAATATCTCTTTAAAAAAAATTGGTATATAAATCCGCTTCCTCCAAAAATTTCGCATCCGCACTAAAGAATTAACTGAAATAGAATATAGAATTGTAAAATCTATCATCAAAAATTCTGCAAAGATTATAAATCAAAGATAATATAAGTTAAAACTAAACAAAATAAAAAGTTCCAATACTAAATTACAAACCATTAACTTCGAAAATTTCAAAACTTTACTAGATGAACATAAATTCGGCTGGTAACAAACCTTCTTCCGGGAATAATTTCTACCAATCAAATTGATTGCAATATTTACGTTATGAGGAGGGGCTCCATTCTGATGAAATCACATTTTGTAGCTGAAGGGACAAGTTTTTCGATAAGAATGGATGCTTAGTTCTTAAACACGGCATACATATCTTCTGCCAGTGCTCAGTAGAAAAAATATGGGTCTATGGCATAACCTTTTAACAAAGTACATAAGCCATTAGTAGCTTGAATGCCATTAGTAGCTTGTTTGCGCGATTAATCGTCAAACAACATTAAAAGTTTACAATTTAATTAATGAACATATTTCGCACGTGTATTTTGTTGCAGATGGAAATGATTTTGATCATGAGTTTTAAAATTACTTGAATTATTTAAAACAAATAGAATGAATTCTCGGAATAATTGTCATATAAATGCTCAAAAAAAAAAAGATTCGTAACGAAATTTGTAAAGAACATAAATATTAAATGACAAAAATTGAAAATGTTTATTTTTGACAATTTTAAATTAAGTTTAAAAACAGCTCTTCGTTATAAAAACGGGGGTGAATAAATTATGGTTAATAATTAATTTATACAACTTACTATTACACTAAAAGTAGTATAAAGATACAACTTTTACACCATCAATTTGTCGTAGGAAAAGAATAACTCTCTGTTTTATTCCTAAAAATTTTTCAGCAATTTTCAAATCATTCTATGTTTGTCAATTTTTTAATTTTTTACCTTTTGAAACTTTGAAACAATTAATACAAGTATAAGTTTAAATTTTTGTCCAAAACCGAAAATTTTTGTCTATCTGAAAATGTGTAAATGTACTCTAGAGCTAGAGGAAATGTATGCTAGAGTTGAAACTGTAAAACATTTTTTTTTTTAAAAAAACAATCCTTCCAGGCATCAATTTGACGCATTGACGCATTCTTATGCAGTCCACAATAAATTAAGTTTTAGTATAGTAGATGGTCAAAAACCCCTTAAACTCGGCCTTACGTACTTCCGTGCTGTAGATATTAGTAAAGCTAAATGATATTTTAACAACTATTTAGCGTATACATCCCGATGGACATATAGCATCAATCTTTGATAGATGCTATATGTCCATAGGTTAAAAATAACGTTTTCTAAGAAATCCCGGAGTTTCAGAATTTTTGACCGTTTAGAACGCGACATAATTAATAGCAAAGTAGTCATTCTCTCTCACTCTCTCTCATTAGAATCTTGTAAAACTTCATACCCGCCCAACTATTATCTGTTGTATTAAAAAAAAATACTCGACAGAATTTTTAAAAAAATCTAGAGTAGTAAAGATAAATATTTATTAAATAAATTTTTTTTTGAATCGCGTTTTATCGTTTTGTTTTCGAAATATAATAGTTTAAAATTAATTTTTTTTTCAAAAATTACATTAATTTGTATATGTGTTGTGTATGTGTGTATATGTATTTGTTTTATAATAAAAGTAAACCAGTTTTTTGTCCTGATTAATAAGACAGTGCTTGAACTACCCTAAGGTGGCTGTCATTTAAATATTCCTGTAAAAAAAAACATCGTAAAAACTGTTTAAATAAATCATGCTGTAAACGAGTAGAACCAATTTATTTAATATCTTATCGATTAAACGTTCTCGTAAAAATATCACAGTGTGAACGACCTTACTGTAAAAAACAATTAATAATAATTATATTTCGTCTTAAACCTAATTGTACAAATTGAAATGTGAAAAATTATCTTTTTCAATGGTTTTCTCATGTTTAAAATTTGTTTCTACATTTAAATGTGCAATTTGGTTTTTAACAAGTTAAAATAACAATTAACTGAGTTCATTGCTTTGACATCCGGTATATACTGAGTTGAAAATGAAAAAAAAGTTTCCTACTAAAGTTGTCCATTTTTAAAAAAGGTACATTTCTTAATTTTTGTTTTATCTCTTACGGTTTCAATAAGAAAATTTTTTCGCCTGCCAAGAGAGGAAGATTCTTTGTCCAAAAAGTTAAGGTTTTTTTCTATCTCTTCCGGTTTCAAAGATATATATTTTTCGCTCCTACGTGGAGATACATTTTCTAATTTTTTTGCCTTCACGAACTTGGTCTTACTTTTTAGCTCTCTTTTCGTTTTTGAGTTATCATATTGACAGACACACAGCCGTAACAAAGTCGGAACTAAACTTAATATATACCGTGGTATATATTATATATACAGGATATAATAAGTAATGTAAAAAAAAACTTTTTAAAACAACGGTTTTCAGTTAAAACCAAATTGCTCTAAAAAGTAGAAAAAAAAACTACGCAATAGAAAATAGAAATATTAATAAAGAGATTGTTCCAATAAAGTTCCGGTATGACGGTCCTAAAAAAAAGATATTTAAGAAACAACTGAGATTTCGGGTAAATGTTATTTCTGTCAGCGGTAGCTTAATTACCGGAAATCTCAGGTTTTTTTCTGAAATAACTTTTTTTTATGCCCGGTATGACGGGCCTAAATTAAATTTTAATTTTATCTTACGACAAAAAATAATAAACATTATTGGGGACATTTATGAACGTACTATATAGGATTTTGAAGAATTTTATAAATGGACTATATATCAGCGCTCGTACATGCTTAACAGTAATTAAATTTGTTAATATTTAATCTTGTTCCAATACAAAAAAGAATACTGTATAGACTAAGCTTTAAAATAAAAATAAATGTTTTTCTACCACACATATTTCACAAAAATGGAGCAAATGATTTCCGTACTTGAAATTCAATTTAAAGTAACTGTCTATTAATCTTAAGTGTAACATCTAACGAAAAATACAATTTCACCGAAAGCAGAGAGATCCACCCATCTACCGAAATATCTCTCTTATGTATTTGACATTACCAACCAAAAATATAACTTGTTTCACTCTCTTGAACTACTTGACTTCTTACAATACATGTATTAGGTTGGTACATTCATATACATTTGTATATACACTGACGTTCAGAAAAAATGTACCAATATGAATTATTAATTTACTTACAATTCATAAAACTCCCCAGTTTTGGTACTCTCTGTATAATGTATAATATTATTATTATATTCTCCAAAAATATTTGACCCCAAAAGCATGAAATATTAGTGAACACTTTGTTTATTGTATATTGATACATTTTGTCATGGAGAACTTTTGTCCCAATTTTTTTTAAAAAAAGTTTTTTTTAATAATTTGATAACCATTGTCAGCTAACCGAAAAGCACAAGTTGACCTTCAAATAACATTGAAGGTTCATTCAGATCATTTTTACCAAAAACGAAATCAAAATTTCCTTGAAGAAATAATCGGTTGCCTTGTTTAAAATGAGCATTCTGTATAAATCTCAAAATATGAATAAATATGAAATATATAATACCAAATTTCGATGTTGTCCAGTTATAATTGCATACAATATTAATTTGGTTTTTTTTTTATGTGTAAATATTTATCATGGAATTATAAAACTATACTGCCTTTAAAAAATATATGTAAAGTAAATACATGTAAAGTATTATATCTTCCTGTTACATACACAAATTAAATAATATGTTGTATTTGTAAAAAACCATTTACTACAAGAATAATCAACTTTGGAATACCGATTCTGTTCAAATTGGTTCACTTTTTTTTACAGGAATGTACACTCCCGTTCATAAAAGTTGAATCAGTTAAAACATTTTAAGTGTTATTGTATATAATATAATGTGACTTATTGATGGTTCAATTTTTATGAACGGGAGTTTACTTGTACATTTAAGTGTATATTTTATCGAGGTATAATATAATGTATTCTGAATGAAAACTGATATTTCTCCCAAAACAAATTCAATACGACTGAAGGTGTTACAGCGCGAGGAATTGATATTTTTCACAGAGACGTTTATGTATGTATGTATGTAAGTTTTACATGCGTTGATCCAGGGGGGCTGGAATGGTGTTTCTCGTTTTTTTTTTTTGATGACTTATAGGAGCGTTCGTTTGACATTAGTCATTTTGATTGATCATTTTGAATGATTCACTGCTGAAGTAGAGAGAACTTGTTAATATAATCATTAATGTACTTTACGTAAAAGAACTATTCAGGGTGTTACGTAAAACAGGGTTTCGAAATGTGATAGTATTTGCTTTTTCACACAAGAATTAAATTAGTGCAAGTTTTGGCAATAACTTACAAAGAATGCGTCACGTAGGAGCTACGCTGATTTAGCGAATTTTCTAAAAGGAACAATTTGATATTCATGAATCATAATGAATATCAAATCAAGTTTAAATCTCATACCTCATTATCATGTACAAATTAATTACGTACCTATATGTACTATATTTTTGTTGTCGGTTCTAAGCACTTGAAGGTTCTCCCTTTAAAGCGAGATATTGTCGGATTATTTTCAAATTTTAAGTTCTTCTTTTAAGTCGGTTCATTTTTTTTTTAAATCTTTTTAATATTTTATTTTGGGTTTTTAAGTGCACTGCGCCTAAAAGCGATTGTATCTGTAAGAAGGAGAAATATTATATGAATCTAGTATCTGAAATCTACTTTTTATAAAAGTAATTATATTCACAATTTAGATTTCAATCGAATCTTTATTTTTCCCGACCAAATATGTCTGAATATGTTTATTGATAGTTACTGAGGTAACACCATATAGTTATCTAAATAACAGAGCGCATATGTAGTGATTCCAGCATTAATAGTTTTAAAAAGAAGCCTACCAACATCCTAGGGAATAGAAAACCTTCTTTTTCTGAAGTCGATCAATATACTTCCCATAAGTATGTAGATTGTCCCAGTGAAAGTATCCTAAAAATCGAGTGATTTGTGAAAAAAAACGTGCAAATACAAATATATTAGGGAAACAGAGAATATAGATTACCCCAGTGAAAAGAATCATAAAAAGCCGAACTTTAAAACTCATGCCCGTATTTGAGTAATTACATGTTATTACTATGCCAAATTTTAAGCATTTATGGAAAATAAATGGTGATATACTATTCTGTGAAAAACGTCTGTGATAAACTATATTCTGTTTTGTCAATTTTGGCACGGGTCACTAAAAGTCAATCGAAATAAAATGTGGTTTTTTTGTACTAAACTACTTGAGAACTCAAGTTTAATAAAAATTACAGCGTGAAAATAATATCGTATTTTTTCGACATTTTATAGTAACCACTAAAAGTCATATGTAAAACGTTTATTTCAATATAATTTTGAAAAGTTTGACTATTAAAAATAATGAAAATGGTGTTTTACTTGTCTAAAACTTTTTAAATATATATATATATATATATACGAATCATACAAATGTTCATAATTTGCTTTTGTCTCAAATATAGCATACATCTTTTTTTTCTTCATTTTTTAATAGTTCTACCAAATGGCGATCATTTTATTTAAATGGTTGAATAACCCGTGATTTTTTTCTAATTGCACATAAATTTAAAAATAATTCGTTTTGCAGGAGCATCAACTACCTAAACCTAGAATTTTCTAAGAATAAATTCATCACTTCTTCTGTGGAAATAGATCGCTGTTAACATTTACCTTCATCATATAAAATTTCAAATTCGAGCCAGTACCTAGATCAGTTTTTGTATTATAAATACGTATTTCGACAACAAAGTAGTCATCATCAGTATAAATTAGCTAGGTGTAATTTACTTTTTGACAATTAGAAATAGATAGAAAATCGAAATCAATAGACAAAAATAAAAAAAATTAAACAAAATAAATTAAAATAAAATAAATTTTATTGAAATTACTCTTGTTAAAATTGCTTTCATTCGATTTACTGTTGTTAACATCACTCTTATTACAATTACTCTTATATTGTCTCAGGATATGTTATTCGTTGCTAATTCGGTGACAGTTTCATAAATAGACGCCTTGCATAGATATGGATACATTGTTTGTATAATTATATTCATAATAATATTAAATTAATAGGAGATACATTAAAGGCTCGTATTATTCACATTTAGTTTTATTATCCGATGTGTTTTCTGTATATCAAATTTAATGGTATATAGCTGTATTGAAATTAAAATGAACTAAGGGACGTTACCTAATAAAGCCTGGCTCCAAATCAAGCGCAGTTATGAAAAGTCGTTATTGTAATTGTTGAATTAATTCGAAATATCCAACACATAAGCAGAAACATTAATAAACGAAAATGCAACAATACTTTAAGTCAAAAGCGTTTGTGGTTAGTCAGCAAATGCGTGTTTATCAGTGATGTATCAATAAGACTGTTTATAATATTGATTTATCATTTTTTTGAAATTTTCTGTGAATAAAGTGTTTTTTTTATTGGATCTTAAATCTAAGGTTTTTAACATTGTTAGCCAGCTGATTTTTATTTCTTTCATCATTTATTTTTTTTAACGGCATTTTTGCCATTGCTTGTTACTGCCTGTAATAAGGCCCACTTGATAGTACCCTAAGAAGGTCCGGGTCTTATAAAGTCTGGAGTATTAAGGCCCGAGTATTAAATTTAACTTTTTTTATTCATTAATTTCCATATATTTTCGTTTTAATAGCATGTTTTTTACGTAAAAGGTCAGTTAAATTAAAGTAAGCTTTTTATATTCCCTGCAAACAGAAAACAGTTTCTTTGTGCATTTGTCCAATTTAATTCCTTCTGCTACCAAAGAACGAGATTTTTTCCTATGACATCAAATAAGATTCAGGGTGGTTTGTAATTAAAAATAAAATACTGATTTTGATATGTTTTTAAATATATTTAGTAAAAAATCAGTATTAGAGAAATGAAAATATTTTAAAATATAATGATAATTTTTTGTTTTAATAGAGTTTGTATTTTTAATAGACCTAACAAGACCCAGCAGCCTATTTTCGGCTGAATTGTTGTGCGTAGTACATGAATATTAAATTAAAAAAATATTTATTTTAATGACTGTTTAGTGAATACTATTGATATTCTTTGATTTAAGCTTTTATTTGACAAAGTTTTGTAATGGACCTTATTGAGAGACCCGATTTCTAATACGGTCCATAATCCAAGTTTTTAAAATTTTATCATTTTTTCATGAAAACATAATAAATTGTGATGAGTTTTCTCAAATATCGGATGCATAAATAACACAACTCTACAAAAAAATGCTTGTCTTTATTTTGTGATTTTTCTGTTTATTATGCTTCAAAATAAAGGAAAAGTACCCATATTCCATATAAAGTTTGCTTTTGTAGAAGTTATGATATAATTAAATAAAAATCTAAACTATGGATTTTCTAAAATAATGTTCAACCGTTCTCCTGGATACAAGAGCAAACTTTTTCAGGTCATATTAATTTTTTTCGTCTAACTGTCGATAAATCTATTGAAATTTCATAACCACTTATCAAAGTTAAAATTCGTGATGACCTGTGTGTATGAATGCAATTTATTTTGTAATTTTACGTTTTTATAGTTATTTTGCAAAAAGTGGACCTAATTAGGCAACAGTACCTTACTTTAGTGAAACTTGGTATAACATGTATTATACGAGATTGAAGGATGTATATGGCGATGTCATGTATTATGGTAAGTTTATCATATACACCTTGTGATGTATTGTTTTACTGATCAATATAATGCTGCTGTACGTTGTTTGAACTGTTTTAACCTAAAATTGCTGTACTATTAATTTACATATAGAAGAAAGAGACTGATGATGTACAGATAATCATTTTTAAGATGCATCATAATTTAAATTCAAAACTATATTGAAACTCAATATGCATAGATAATGTTATTTATTAAAGAACTTAAAGGATGAAATTAATAAACATGCTATCAATTAATAACTAAATAGTCAGCATAGATCAATGTTCGTAGTAATACGATAAATCGGCAAAGTGTTAATTGATCGAGTGTAATGGCAACATTAATAATGGAACCTCAAAAATTTTTTGCGGCCTCAACAAATAATCTTTGCTCAAAGCTGAATATTTTTACATTGACAAAAACCTCGATTGGATCCGAAGTCCAAATCTTTCCCGTATGTAACCCTAAATTATATAGGTATATTTGGAAATTAAGTTTATTTCTTGAGTTTAGTAATTTTACCAGCAGACTTTGTAATAAGAAGAGAAAATTGATTTATACGCACACATCGCATTTCAGAATATTTTGCTAATTGTTATTATGTCAATTTGGTGGAATGTGATAGTGATCTCCGGAGTTTTCTGTCTAAATTTTTTTCTATAGTAAATTATTCATTAGTTAATAAATATTATTAATTATTAGTATTTGGTGACATTTTTCCTTATTCTTAATTCAATAGCATCATTATTTTTCACAATGTGTTTTAAAATGTTCGTACAACATTTTGGGTTTCATTCACTAATAAATAACCTATTGTTTTAGTTTTGTTTAAATATTCCCAGTGAAATGATTTGTTTTGTCAAATACCATAAGCAAAGAGGTTTCACAAACAAGAATTGATTTTTATACCCGGTATATAATATATACCATAGTATATTAAGTTTAGTCGAAACTTTGTAACGGTTGAAAATATTGATCGAAGAAAAAAAAAATTGGTGTAGGTGTTCATAAAATGGCCTAATTCGGTCATTTCCGCATATTCTATCTGTGAACACCATATTTCAAAAATTAAAAGCGATAACAAGCTAAATAGTTAGGTCACGTTCGAGAAGGGACAAAATCGGACCATGTTTGGGCAAAATGGGCAAAATTTCCCATTTTTGAAACCATAAGAGATAGAACAGAAATGTAAAGAGAAAAAATGTTTAAGCAATTAACTCAATTAGTTATTATTTTCACTCACTTGTTTCCTTTAAAATATGTGGTAAACTCAATTCCATATGTATACACTAGTGTATATATATATATATATTTATATATATATATATATATATATATATATATATATATATATATATATATATATATTTATATATATCTATTTTTTTTTTCTATAAATAAAAAAAAACAATGATTTTTTTCTTATCACTGTGTAAGACATTATTGTATTATGTTGAATCTTATACATTTTAAACTCCGAATTCTTTTTATTTTGTTAACGCAAGAAAAAAAAAGTGACGTAAACGCCACACGATACGGGGTTCTATAATACACGCTAGAATTATTTATTATTCACAAAAGTATTTTTATTTTTGGCTATAGTATTGGAACACAGCTCCCTCAACAATGTATCCAAATCTAAATGTATCTAGATGTGCCGTTTTCTTGGTCGGATCCTATTTTGTTACTAACCTTAACAAGGGATGCAACTTAATCACGACTTGTGATAGGGCCGAGTCATACCAACGTTGAACTCCATTAAGGATTCAACGAACCCAAAAACGTGTATTGAAATGTTTATCTCGTCTGGTGGTTCGAGTTGTTGCTAGTTCATTACTATACTCCTTTTAGCAAATTTGAAAGGCTAAGTTCCTAAATGACCAAAATCGAAAGCGAAGTTCGTAAGGAGGAAACATAAATCTTAAATTTCTCCCTTGACCATACCTGACCATATTTATTATACTCCCATATTTACAGAAATATTTTCAATTTACGTATAATACCTTCAATAATGAATATTATAAGTATTTGACCATGGTGTGTTGAAATTATACTTCAAATTTATTGCCCCTATTCCTAGAACATTTGTTTGTATTTTATAAATACGCATTTCGACTACAATGTAGTCATCATCAGTATGAATTAGCTAATCCTAACTATCTCTGGGATATGGATTCAGAGATATGTTGCTTGTTGCTAATTTGGTGCGTGTCTCACCAAATGGATGGGGTTCTTCACCCACTTAATCCTTTAATTGGTCAGTCAACTCCAATAATACTTCAGGTCAGATCATATCCTCAGTCAAATCATATATAAGACAAAACTTTTTTAATATTATTGTGAGACACGCACCAAATTAGCAACAGGCCACATATCTCTGACCCTATATCCTAGAGATAGTTACGATTAGCTAATTCATACTGATGATGACTGCATTGTAGTCGAAATACGTATTTATAAAATACAAACAAATGTTCTAGGAATAGGGGCAAAAAAATTTGAAATATAATTTCAAAAAAACTTAGAGTTCTTTTTGATTATTTTAATAATCTTTATGATGAGTTGATTTCAGTCATAATAGTTAATTCCATATTCTCAGAATATTACGGTTAGTCGACGTAGCTCTTACGTGACGAATTTTTTAAATTAATTTTAATATTTTTCACGTCAAATTTGCATGGTAGATATTTTTGTGTGTTACAAAAACAATTCAAACGGACAGAAGACGATACAACTTTGATACGGAATTTGAATAAAATGAAGTCATCTGCGTTATTTCAATACAATTATCTTTTCATAAAGATATCACGTTTCAGTAAGAAGACAACGACAGTCTACACAGAAAACCGTTGGAATGAAATAAGAGAATGATTATATATTGTACAATACTTATTATTATTCATGTGATAAAGATGATATTGTTTTTTCCTGGAAACTATTTTTGTCTTTCATTACAATATTGTATACATTCTATATATAATTATTTGAGAAATTTAAATTATAATAATTTTCTTCATTATTTTATGAACTTAATAATTAAATTATTAAATTTTAATATAAAAAATATATTATACTGGGTGTGACACGTTAATTCTTTTACAAACATTTTTACCAACACGACAAAATGGTTTTAAAAGTAATAAGATGTATCACAGTAGTCCGACCAAGCCACGTAGTCGGGCGGTCTAAGGCGTTTTGTCTACTTGAGGACTGGGAGGTTATGGGTTCGAATCCCGACATCGACAGTTTGTCTATTATTAATTGACTAAACTGTCGGCGTTTGGACAAGAACGAAATAACCGGCTATGCTTGCTATGAATATCGGCATAGTTCCTATCAGAATCGGTTGCAGCCGCACATCCTACCAATTCGTACACATAAAAATTTATTCCACTCCACTCGCATCTTTACATCCTTAGGCATCACAATGGAGCTTATAGTCGAAGTGTAGCCCGTCCTGGGAGCCGCGACAATCTATCTTAGTCCAACATCATGCCGTAGTCGTTTAACCGACAGACGACAGTTGGGTAGCCGCTAAGAAATCCGACAACTTCCGGTGATGCTCCCTGAGTAGTGGAGGCATAATTGAAGCGCTTCACCCTTCTCGACACCGATACGTTCGTACAATAGTCTACTTTCTGCCTTCTTCCAGTGCAACATATTAGGTGGGATACATTCCTTGAATGATTTGTTCTGGCGTTGAATCGTGGTTAGTGTTTCACCGAGGCTACGAGGTAACATCGCCTCGCCTCGACCCTCGGTCACTCGAGGCATGAGGCGAGGCGAGGCGAGGTTCAAAATTTTAATCCTCGTTACTAACCAAGGCGAGGCGAAGTATATTGTCTCAAAAACCTCGCCTCGGCCGAGACGAGGAATTTGCGAGGATATTTTTTCAAATGTCCAGTGATCCTACCTAGTGGATGTCGAAAGTCATCGTCTCTAAAATTTATATACATATATATATATATATATATATATATATATTATATATATATATATATATATATATATATGCAAAATAAGTCTAAGTTAGTAAAAATTTTCCGAGGCGAGGCGAGGATGATAACTGACCCAACCTATGCGAGGCGAGGCTAGCCAACATTTTGAGGCGAGGAGAGGTTGATATTTAAAAAAGCGAGGCGAGGCAAGGTGATACCAAAACCTCGCCTCGCCTCGTGCCTCGTGAAACACTAATCGTGGTTTCAATCCGTGCAAAAAGGCTGTCGAATCTTGCGACAGCCATTCATACGAAAATAGTTAAATAGTTTATCTTCATATATTCTCAACTCCCACAAAATGTTCGTAAGCGACTGAAGAAAAATTGACAAAATGTGGAGATGATCCGACATGCTGGGCTACTAGTTGGGTATATGTGAATAGATCTCAGTTTAGTATCCTTGTTTGGTTAAAATTTTCGAGAAGATTTAAGCTTGGTAATGTATCCAGACATTGTTTTAGCTGTTGGAGTAGAATCTCTGCACTCTGATCATTTTTGCAAAGTTCGACAGTCTCGTTGAACTGGATACATCCAGTTCAAATTCCAACTCTACGAAAACCCTCTTGTGAAAGCTGCACTTTTAATTCAGAATTGGAGAATGCAAGTGGAATTTCCAACACCTTCTTTATTTATTCTTTGACCAAAAATAAAGTCCCCAAATAAAATAATTTTCGAGTTTTCTCTTACAAAATGTTTTAAAAATTTGAAACTGTAAATATCTTACATATATGTCTCAATTCTTTTTAAAAAAATCTAAAGATTATTTTGAAACAAATAAAATACAGCAACGTTTACATTAAATTTAGTAACAATATATAAAACAACAGAATATTTACAACAAAGGTCTGGATTTTCTAAGTAACTGTATAAATTGATAATAAATTCCAGGAATCATTTTCAAATATTAATACCTAAAGCACAATAAATAAAATATTATAAATATTTAGAGTACCTAATATAATTTTCTTTTTTCCCTAAGGAAATTATTATAAAATTTAAAGATAATTGTAAATAATTTAGAGTTTTAACGTTATAGCAGCTAATAATGGTTTTGATCCTAAAATGATTGACAACTAGCTACAGACCAAAACAAAAAAATTGACCTACATATCTACGAAGTTCTACGAAGTTTTAGTAGAGAAAACATGAAAAACTTCGAAGCAATTACATAGATTGATAGATAGATTGTAGAAGCTATCCTGGACGGATTACACTTCGACCATAAGGTCCATTGTGATGTTTAAGAATGTGAGGATGTGAGTGGAGTGGAAGGAATTTTGGTGTATAGACTATAAATTGGTAGGATATGCGGCTACAGCCGCCTATGATAAGAATTATGCCGATATTCATCTTCATATTCATCAAGTTCGGGAAGGAAACTGCAAAAACCTTCTCAAGCATAGCCGGTTACTTTGTTCTTGTCCATACGCCGACAGTTTAGTTAATTAACCGCACCCTTTTTTTTCTTAATAATTGACAAACTGCCGATATCGGGATTCGAACCCATAACCTCCCAGTTTCCAAGTAAGCATACTGCGAAGACAAAGCAATTACATACTAATGTTGATAAGCTGAAAAAGTGTGCAACATTATAAAGAAGCAAAGCATGTAGACCACATTAAAAACTCCATTAAAACTACAAACCTATCCATAAACAATAAAGAAAAGACGGGCAAGATATACCAATCGTGGAACTGTGAAGTAACGGGTGGAGATTGTTCCCTTACGTATATTGGTTAGACTGATATAAGGTACTGCTGCCTAATAAGGTCCACTTTTTGCAAAATAACTATGAAAACGTAAAATTGCGTATTAAACCCAAATAAATAGAAATTTAGTAAATGATTATTTATTTACATTGATGATTATTTATGCATTCGATATTTGAGAATAATTATCACAATTTATTTTCCATCACAAGATGATACTCTTAATCATCATGACAAGATGATAATTTAAAAATAAAATAAAAACTCTATTTTGGGCCTAATAACCGAGTCTCTCAATAAGACATATTATAAAACTTTGTTAAATCTACGGTCAAATCAAAGTTATCAATATAATTCACAAATAATCATTAAAAGAAATATTTTGTTCTTTAATATTTATGTATTTCGCACAACAATTCAGCCGACAATAGGCTCGGTCTTGTTAAATCTATTAAAATTACAAACTGCATTAAAAGAAAAAATTATAATTTTTATTTTAAAATATCCTCATTTCTCTGCCACCCCAGTAGCATGTTTAAGGAAAACGAATGAAATTTTTGTTGAACGATTGTTTTGCAATCAAAAAGAGTGTTTTTCATTTGAAATATGAGGTCAAAAGAAAACTCACCTTTGTATGTGTATGGACAGTATAAGGTTTTCTATTGCTTTTGATTTATCATTTGATTTATCATTTCAAAATGCTATTATTTGTTTTATAAAAGTATATAATTAACTTCCTTATCGAAGTTTTCACCGAGGTGATATGGATTAAAAGATTAAAAAGTATGTAACATCAATAAATAATAATACTAAAAACTAAAGAAATTATAAATGGTCTATTATTACTTTTAAAAAATATTACAGTCGATCAGTTTATATTCATTTAGTAGCATTACCCGTTCCGGCTTCGCCCGCGAAAATTTTCTAAAGACCTTATAACAGTGTAACATAATATTACTTCCCTCCAAGGACTGACTTTCTTAAAACGCTCTTACGCCAAGTAGCCGAGCGGTCTAAGGCGTCATATCTGCGCAGTATGCAGTACTTGGAAACTGGGAGGTTATGGGTTCGAATCCCGACATCGACAGTTTGTCAATTATATAAAAAAAAGGCCGTATGTTTTCATTTCAAAGTTCCCTGCCGCATAAAGTGCCAATTTTGAAAATGGATTTGTATATATATATATATTATATGTTTATAAAATGCGGGATCCTAGGTAAGTATTTTCCATAAAAAAAGTTTACAAACCTGATAACTATCAATAATTAAATTTAATGTTCATGTTGAAAATAGTATTATCATTGTAAAATAGAATTCAATTTCCGAAACTTTGTATATGTGCATATAGAATTAAATGACAACCAAATAAACTACTACACATTACTAGTAAGTAGCTTTAAAAACTGGGTGGCCCAGAAGTAACTAGTTGATTTGAAATGTTTTTTGTTCAAAACATATTTTAATACTTGTAACTGAAGTCACCTCAGGGGTAGTCAAGGATTGTTAAGAACGACTACTGGATCTGGCAAAACGGAACAATGTTAAATAGATCTGGATACCAGATCTATTTAGATCTGGTATCATAGTGATTTCGATCACAGTGGTTTTTTTAGATCACAGTGGTTTCGAAAGAAGCGAAAGTGTTGATACCTTAACCAATATGGGAGTCGAAATACCCTTCATAGGTCCAGAGCCTATTTTAGGAATTCCAAAACAGGTGAAATTTTAACACCGTGATCACTGGGAAAATATACTACAGCAAAAACTCAGGGAAAATACTGTTTCGGAATTCCAAGAGGCTTTCCCTCGAACGGTTACCGGTTTCATCACCGGGCATTATCATCTACGAAAGAATTTGCACACAATAGGAATCCAAAACGGATCCATTATGTGCAGAATGTGCGGCGAGAACAAGGAAACATCCAGTCACATCATCATTTACTGCGAATATCTCAATCACAGCAGATACAAGATATTCGGTGCATCTCACCCCGAACACCTTCAGGAAAACCTGATAAGCAAGCTCCAGGCTATTGCCAACATATGGGAGAAGCGAATCTCGTCAGACTGAAGTAGGGGGGGTGGGGGTCACAATGGACCATAAGGTCAAAGTGCAATACATTTATATAACCCAAGAAATATCTATCTATCAAATACTTGAAAATATAATTAGGGCAAATTCACGTCACAGAGTCGCGTTTTTATGATTATATCATTATTTTTAAGCATAATTGGATACTATCAATGGAGTTATAAATTTCACGGAAGAAGTGTATCTTTTGTGTCCTATTAAATATAACAAAACTCGAGAATCATTCAAGTCGATTAAATGAAAAATCGGATATGAAACACTCACACGACCTATATGCACAAAGTTTACGAAATAGCTTTAATGTATATCATTGAACTATGTGTTTCCCATCGATAGAACCATAAATCGTTAGCGTTACTATAAATCGTGTCTGCTTTGTATATGTTTACCTGTGAAAAAAGAGGCATTGCAACGTTGTTTTCAAATCATGCTTTTTATTCACGCCTAAGCAGTAGACCTTCTTACGTACGTACATAAATAAGTACACATACCTTTCTTTTTAATAATGTAAAACAAGTGAAAGCTAACAGAAATCTGTTTTGTGTTTTAATGGAAAAAAGATACTACAGCTATTGGAGGGGAAGATTCAGTAAAACGATTTCGTAAAAATTTGTTGAAAAGTCCCATCCACCATAAAAAAATACTGAGATAAAAAAGCGAAGAATATTAAGATTGAAAAAAAAAACCAGAAAGTTGATCGAATAGATCTATCGCACTTAGAAGTTTAGCACTTTAAAAACACATTCACCATACGGCTTGTTGGGTTACCGTTTTCTCTCTCGTAATTACTGCAAAAACCATATTTTTCCGTTATTTAAATTTGTGTATAACATAAAAATATTGATATAACCGATTATCAATTTTAAACATTGTACACTCCCGTTCAAAAAAAAGAACAGACCTGAAATGTTAATTTTCTTACATTTCATAAAACTCCTCACTTTTGCAACTCTTTGTATATTATTTATTTATAAACAAAGATAAGTAGTATATTTTTTAAATTTGAAAAAACAAATGAAAGTTTTCTATTTTTTATTTATGTAAACAATTTATGTAAACAAAAACATTTACTACAAGAATAATCAAAATTGTGAGAGACTGCTTCGGTTCAGGTTTATTCATTTTTTTTTGAACGAGAGTGTACAAAACTCATTGTGAATTAGAAATTTCGATTAAATTATCTGATTAATTTATAAATTAGCATGTGTGCGTAAGGCAATATATTTTCAGTTTTTTTACTAGAATTGTTTTTCAGAATATTCTCAAAAACAGACGGAAAAAAAAACTCAAGGTAAAAAAGTGTTTCTAAATTTATATTTACAAATCTAAAAACGATTTGTCAGAAATGCTATGGCATGGAAATATTACTATAAATTTTATTACAAATAAAAAATAAGCAAAATGAAAATAATATTTGAAGAAAAAAAAAATTATAAAAAAAAATACTTAATTTTATATGGTCTACTGATTTTTGAACCACCCATACTTGCGTACGTGAAGTAAAATGCTAAGAACTACTAAAATACTTTGTGTGAATTGAAATCGGCAATAAATTTTCAATTGTCAACAATTGTATTGTCTAAGAAAGACTGATCTTTCACTTGCTTCACAGTAACGATTTATACGTATGTACATACGTAGATAGCTCTTCTTCGAAACTTCTAGTTTGTGTGTACACCACTATAGATAGCTTGACGTTCACGTTCATCTCTAATATGTTCATAAAACTGTCTATCTATCTATCCATCTATCTATCCATCTATCTATCTATCTATCTATAACGAATATATGTAGAATATATAGGTGAACTATACATAGTTATTGAAAATTGATTATGACGTTGTATTTGAATGGAAAAAATAAATCACAGAATAAACTACATTTTAAAAAAAAATATATTAAAATGTAATAGGGAATATGCATGAAAATTTTTTATCACTTGGATTGAAGCATGTTTACTTGACAAATATCAAGGTAAAATTACTTTTTAAATAACTTTAAAAATAAGCGAGATATGAATGATTGAAATTCCCGATTAGACAAAGAGAGTGATAGTCCTCTTGATATGTTATGTGACGTCATATTACACTTCACCATTTAAAATACTTGTAAAACTCCGTTTTTAGTATTTTTGCAAGAAAGAGACAGATAATAATCTTTAAAAGCTTATAGCTTCCTTGATATTTATCGGATTTTAATTTCGTTTTTAAATATTATTACAGTATTAACAGTATTTTCATATTCTGAAAATAAATGTGAAAAAAAATTTTCATGCATATTTCCTATTCTGAATTTTACTTAAGTATCAGATAGAATATTAATTTCAAATTTACTTATAAATAACTAACTTATAACTAAACTTACTTATAAATTACATTTCAAATTTTGCCCCTATTCCTAGAACATTTTATAAATACGTATTTCGACTACAACGTAGTCATTATCAGTATAATTAATTATTTATAAAATACAAACAAATGTTCTAGAAATAGGGGCAAAATTTGAAATGTAATTTCAAAAAACTAAGAGTACTTTGTAACGGTTGAAAATATAAATGGCAAAAAAAATGTTTGGTATATGTGATCAGACCTAATTAGTTGATTTCCGCATGCCCGCCTGTTCGTCTGTCGACACGATAACTCAAAAACAAAAAGTGATAACGAGCTAAAATTTTGTGTGTGTGTTTTACTCCCTCCTTATACCCCCTCCCTCTGGTGGTACGGGAGGAGGTATGCATCTTTAAAATGGCAAGAGATAAAAAAAACTTAACTAGACAACAAAATGTTCCTTCATTAAAATTAAACAACTTTTGTTCGAAGCTTTTTCTTATAAATTCATTTTATACACGGGTTTTTAAGCAATTAACTCAGTAAGTTGTTATTCTCACTTGTTTTATATCTTCTCGTCACTGAACACTTTACACTTAGATAGATAGAATGTAGAGGCTGCCCTCGGCAAGCTACGCCTTGACCATAAGGTCCATTTTGATGTCTAAGGATGTGAGTGGAGTGGAAGGAGTTTTTGTGTATAAACTAGTGGAGTGGAAGGAGTTTTTGTGTATAGACTAGGAACTGGTATGCTATGCGGATATTCATCTGGAGGTTGTTAAGGAAACACAGAAAACATTCTCATGCATAGCCGGTTACTTCGTTCTTGTCCATACGCCGATAGTTTAGTCAATTAACCGCCCTTTTTTTTCTTAATAATTGGTAAACTGCCGATGTCGGGATTCGAACCCATAACCTCCTAGTTTCCAAGTAGACCTTACACCGCTCGCCCACTTGGACTGGTGCCACTTGGACACTTTGCACTTAACCGCATAGTTATTAAGTATATCGCTTAAACTTAACCGATTTTTTTTTTAAACTACAACTTCTTCAAAGTTTTATCGTATTATATTTTTGGTAAAACCTTGAAATATGCGTTTAAACTAAACCAATTTCGGAGGACATTACGTTGATACGTCGTACTACATACATAAGAGTATATAAAATTAGTAATAATCTTAAAGTTGGGAGTAGGTACTATGTTGTAGATATACTATACTATACATGTTGTATACGTACGTACTAAATGCAATACCCTCGTTTGTTGAAGTTGTTATTTAGAAAATTAACTATAGCACCTATATGACATGTACAAAGTTGTCTACGAGACGAGGAAGATAGTCAGTGATCTAGTAAGCGGTTAGCTTATTTCTAATAAGCTCACACCACACACATAAGTAACAACTATCTACCTTCCATTCTTTAGTATTGTAGTATACTACTACTACTACAACACCAAATATACACCTATATATATATAGATATATATAGTAGAGCAGTTACTAGCTTCATGCTGCGATACAAGTGTGTTATAATTTAATGTCACACACAGATTGTTTTTGAAATGTTATTGTTGTTCTCATTTTCTCATCTAACACCACCACATTACTAAACTAAAGTAACTCCATATTCATTCTTCATATAACTATAAAACAAAACTATTATTATTAAAACTCTACTATTTACTAACTATTTATTAGGGTTTACCAATCATCGTTCAAACAAAATCGAGTTAGTTCTCTATCACCAGCCAAGTAGCCGAGCGGTCTAAGGCGTCATGTCTGCGCAGTATGAAGGACTTGGAAACTGGGAGGTTATGGGTTCGAATCCCGACATCGGCAGTTTGTCAATTATAAAAATTTAAAAAAAAGGGGCAGTTGATTGACTAAACTGTCGGCGTATGGACAAGAATGAAGTAACCGGCTATGCTTGAGAAGGTTTTCTGCAGTTTCCTTCACGAACTCCAAATGAATATCGGTATAGTTCCTATCATAGTCAGCTGCAGCCGCATATCCTACCAATTCCTAGTCTACTCACAAATTCCTTCCACTCCACTCACACTCTCACATCCTAAGGCATCATAATGGTCCTTATGGTCGAAGTTTAGCCCGTCCAGAGCAGCCTTTACAATCTACCTCTACCTCTAGTTCTCTATCGTCTGACGATACCAGTGGATGAATATTTGACTCTGTGATCACTAGGAAAACATTACCGGATTCATCACCGAGCATTATCATCTGCGAGCATTGTCAGATTGTGCGGCGAGGGGAAGGAAACATCCAGCGACATCATCTTTAACTGCGAATCTTTCGATACGATAGAATATATTTGATGCATCTCACCCCGAATATATAAATCTTCAAAAAACCTGAGTAGCAAACTCCTGACTATTGCCAAAATATGGGGGCAGTGAATCTCGCCAGACTGAAGTGAAGTAAGGTCGACGTGCAATATTTTTTACAAACCCCAAGATAAATCCATCTATCTATCTATCTATCCTCTGACGATAGGAATGTTTATTTATGTTCTTCTTCTTATGACGTCTTCGCCAACTGGAGGTTACACACCGATTCCACACCAAGCTACTTTCGAAGACTTTGAAACCAAGAGATTGAACGACGTCAAATGCAGCGGATTCCTTGTTTCTTTCCCTGCATAATGAGTTACAAGAGATTATATCTGTCACCCCATTAGATGTGCCTTCCGCTTTTTAACTTCAAGCAAGAGCTGTCACTGTGGAATAAACTTATCTAACGTTTAGTCGAGCACAGTAACGTTGTATCTAGTGGAACAACCACAAATTAATTCTAAAATTCTGAAAAATGAGCCCTCTTTTTGTGGCCCATAGTACCAGTCAAACGTCGACGTTAGAGCCTGTTAGATATTTATTCATAATAATTTCTCCTCAAAGTATCCTCGTAAAGTTCTTCGTCACAACTTACAGCCACTGGACTTGGTGGTTTCCACTTGGAAATGGTTTCAGCTACAAACCTGCTATGTGAATGGCAGTTTGAATCCCAAAGTTAATTATCATAATTTAATGGATTATATAGATTCCAATAACATAATACTTTTCTTTTTCATAAGGAAGGCTGAAACCAGACAAGTAAATCTATCTAGATCTTTCTTGCCATCTCCCTAAAACTACCCATTAATCTGCCTTAAATATAAAGAAGGCTAACTTAAATGATATAAATTCAAAATAAAGAAGGAAGGGTCTACAGAAAACTGAAAAAGTCTGCACATGGTCTTCAGGAGAAAATAGTTTGGAGACAACTGGTTTAACTAATTAAGGATGTTCCAGCATGAAACCACTTTTCGACAGATTTTGCTCATTTTTTTCGCAGGCTAAAAATAACGTTTTCTAATAAATCCCGAAGTTTCAGAATTGTTGACCATTTAGAACGCGAGATAATTAATAGCAAAACAATCATTCTCTCTCACTCACTCTCATTAGAAGCATGTAAAACTTCATGCTCGCCCAACTATGATCTGTTGTATTAAAAAAAATACTCGACAGAATTTAAAAAAAAAACTCGGAGAGTAAAGATAAATATTTATTAAATAATTTTTTCTATATTAAAAACAAACCGGTTTTTTATCCTGATTATATAAGACAGTACTGGAACTACCTTAAGCCCCCACACTAACAATTAACAAGAAGTCAAAACAGTTAATGCGATATAATTTATAAATAATTTTGATTTGATCATTCAACAGCATTGCATTTAAAAGTAATATTTATTAAAACCTGAAAATTTAATTTTCATAATTAATGGAACACAATGTATCACTAAAAAATTTACCATCCCTTATAGAATTAAATCAGTAGTAATTTATATGCGTGTATTTTCTTAATCCTCAACTTATACGATGAAAATTGATAAGTAGACTATACAAGTACTTTCTTGAAAACTTCTCTGACTCTTCTCGAGAAATAACAATCGAATGTTCATTTATTTAAATGCTTCGTTCGTACATATCGTCTATCATTCTTTCTCTCACTCTCTCTCTCTCACTTTCTCTCTCTCGAGCATATTTTACAATACAATAAATCATATTGCCATCAGTTAATTAATTGAAAATTCTATTAAAAAGTTAATATTTGAAATATTTTAAGGTGAAAAATGTGAATACAAATATTTCGGAATGAGTTGAAATTGTGTGCAAGTAATTAATACAAATATTCTCTCGTTATGTCCAACATTATGCTTATAATTTTAATGTTTTATTTTCATTCTGGAAAATCAATGTTTGAATTTTCCTTTTGGTCTGTATGTTTTTTAACGATTGTGCTTCTTCCGGTTTGATATCAGTATTTTTTGCAAAGTTTTTTAATGTTCTTTGCATGTACGGCATGAAATGAAATATTCATATAGTCTAGATATTTTAGATAAGAAAAAAAGCACATAATATATCTCTCTTAATATTAAAAAACGTCGAAAAATGTTTGAAACGTAGAGTTGCAGAAAATCCAGTTTATTTGAATTCATTACCATATCATTTTTTCTCAAACTCTAATTGTAAATTGATTTTAATTATCAATCTTAAATAGCAAATCTTTCTATAAATATTAGCGAAACCGAAAAAATGATTTGAAACAAAATTGTAGTAAAATTAATTTTCTATAACATTGCGCCTTATACATTTTTTAATTTTTTAGTTTTTACTTCAAATAACAGTTTCTAGATGCTTAACGGTCAGTCTTTGACGAACATTATATGATATTTGTAAAGTTATTGACAGCCCTTGTAGTAACAAGTACATAGTACCTATAACATATAACCAGTTAAATCTTGCTTCTCTTATGGACAATCCGTTATTCAGTTCATATTTCCGCTTTTATAATACACATATACAGAAAACAATCCCTTCACTACCTGCCATAACTGCCAAGTTTATAATATACAATACAAAACAACTACAAACCAAAACGACGACAATAAGTTCTGCCAACAATAAAATAACAAAAGAGTTGTGATAATCTCACATACACACACACACACAAACACACAAATACATCTAAAATAATGTTATGTGTGTGTGTGTGTACATATTCTGTTGACTTTTGTAAACTGAAATCGTTTAATTAAATTTTATCAGTCAGTTAGTTACATTCTTTCTATATATTCTGTGTATATTGACAATAAAAAACATTTCAATTTTGCTATTTTTCCTATGTCAATATTATTCTATAATTGATTTTTATTATTTATTTTTTGAAGAATATGAAGAATAAAATTCTGTAAATATGAATTATGCATCATTACATAAAGTGTTTAAATCAAGAGTTGTGGGTGTGTTCTCAGCAAAACTTATTGGAATTAGAAATGTGCGATAAATATTTTATTTAGAGTTAATAACCTGGAAATGGAAAAACCAACAATTTGGATATAATCTAGCGGATAGTTTCACAAATTATAGATGTGTGTATTTATTTGCCATAAATGCATATTATTATTAACTTTGTTGATTTTAAATTGAAATTGAACCTGTAATTTGATGTTAAGTGTGTAGTTTCGCTGCTGTGGCCCTGCTCGTGTGTCAAATGTTGGCGTAGAAGAGAAGGTTCCAAGTAATCCTAAAACCTTACCAGTCCAAGTGGCCGAGTGGTCTAAGGCGTTATATCTGCGCAGTATGCCTACTTGAAAACTACAAGTGCAATCGATTGCCAAAAGTATTGAAAATGGTCAACTATGGTTTTAATTTTTTTGGGGTGCTCATTTACTTCTAATAAGCCAATGATTTGACAGTACGATGTTGCTGTATTTCAAATTAATGGAATTTGGAAGTTAATGAAACCAACCCAAAAATTAAACCATAATAAGCCATTTTCAATACTACTTTTTATAGCCGTTTGTACATAATAGAGGTTGTACGTAGTATTTGAGTCCTGGAAAAGATTACATATTATCCACCGTAGCCAAATGGTCAAAACCCGGTAAGCAAATTTTATTTGATCATTTAGATGGATGATTGAATTATCTGAAGACATATGTTACCGATTGGAGATGATGTGTTTTTACCAACAGCCACTTTTGTAAGGGTGTGAAACACCTTTTGTTTGGTCGACTAAAAATTTCATCCTATATCCCCAGTGAGTATGTTCACCTGCAAAACGTTGTGAGTAAAGATTCCAAAATTCTAACCGGCAAAAAACTATCATTCACCGTTATTTACATATTCAAACTCGGCTAATTCCCGTCTACTTATGAATTCTTGGAATAAACATGTCAGAACTACGTGTAACTTTGTATGTTTGATCTTGGCATTTCAATCTTGATTCTAATAGTGTTTCAATTACTATTAACACATTCAATGGTTATATAGTATTAAGTATTAATTATACTATACTAAACTCAAGCTTCAGAGTCCCGCCACAATACGAAATACATGCACAGAACACGTGAGTATATGTCAAACCAGATCGGCTTCGTTATATCGTTTCCGTTTTTTAATCATATTATTTTGTAATATATTTGAATTTAACGAATGAAAAGAATAAAAATAAAAACAAGAATAAACATAACAATAAAAACTAAAAATAAATATTTAAAAAAAAATCAAATGATGATGGAAAACAAAAATGATCATCATTAAAATCAATTCGCATACGAATGTACCGATACTTGTAGTAATTCAAATTTAAATGTCCAAGATTTCGTCTGTTTATATGGCTGGACTCTGTAGCTTGAGAGTATACTATACATAAATAAATAAAATGTTCGATATATCATTTAAATTACCTTTTTAGAACATAGCGAATCATCTCTATAGTTTGTGAAGGATATATTTTTTAAAGGAATGTATGTATAGAGTATAGAGATGATAAAATAAATTTATGGAGCATTAAAATAAAAAAATCGATTCTATTTTTCATATTGACAAAAATAAGACATAAAAATACCATTATTACCAAAAACTTGAGAAACAATACAAAATAGCAATACTTTTTAATTCAATTCGATCGACGTCAATAGGAATGTACATGTCTTTTTCATTATATAAATGGTTTTTAGTTGAGACGTTTTGAAAGTAATATTTTGGTTAACATGAAGGGAAGAATCCGCTCTACACTACTTGCTATTGTATTTCTACTGCAAAATAAAAAAATTTTTCTTCTCCGACAAAATCTTTTCACTTCTTTTATACAAACTTTTAACTCTATATTATACCGTGTGTCCCCATTGGAAAAGTTGCACAGTTTAAAAAGGAAAACATAATGCAATAATTATATTTTTGTTCTATGCATCCGTGCCACGTGATATAGCGGGTGCAAGAGGGGAAATCTTTAATCACAAAAAATGTTTATCTCATAAAAACAAAGGACTTTTTCAAACATTTCTCATACCTGCCAAAGCTTTGGTACAAAAACAATGTAATACTTTGGAGCGTAAATGTGGCATAAATTTTGTATTTACGCCAGAAATATCATCCATACATCCAGCATGGAATAAAGTTTCAAACAAAAATTGATTGTTTTGATGTGAAACGTCTAATGCGGCTGTTGGCCTGGCGAAGTTGTTCATAGGTGACATTACATATAAAAATCAGTTTTAAAAAGTTGCTCGTAGATGGCAGTACATATATAGGTTAAAAAACTAACTGTACAAAATAGTTTCGATGTTTCACATCTACCAGGCGTCCCACGATGGCTCAATTTTTTTTTTATGAGGTAAACATTATTTGTACTTACAGATTTTCCGTATCTTGCACCGTTTAAAAGTTACTACGAGGGCACGGATGATTTTTTTTTAAATCATCTCTATGTTTAAACTGAGCAATTTTTGTTTGAAGTGGTAACTTTTTAAATGTACACACGGTATAATACAGAGGTATAATTTTCTATGAGTTTAAAGTCGAAGATTATACAGGTTATTTTTGCAATACTGAAATCGATATCGGGATTTTACCAAATATATACGTAGCAAAACTAACAGTGACAAAAAGAGCCATCTTAGACCATACAAAGGCTCTTGAACACACAGAGTTTGTAGAACCATTTAGAAATCAAAACCAAAAAAGACGTGAATAATATAACATCAAAATGAACTTTTGTATAATCAAATTCACAGATTCGAAATTTAGAGAGGGACTTCAGATACTTTATTTGGACCTCAAATTATGTTAATATTTTCCATCTATTGATCGAACTGGAAAAAAATGAACAATTTTTTGACAAAATATTGTTAAAGCGTTCAATATCAGCGCGTACAGACCATTTGGTTGAAGCGAGAGATTTCAGAACTTTCTTTGCACCTTATTAACATGCTGTTGATATTTTCCATAAATTTTTAAAACGTAAGAACAAATTGAAAAATTTTTTGACAACTTGGAAGTATGCCACGGCTTCTGAAACGTATCCAACCGCATGAACGCCTACCAGGTTAAGTGAATTTTCAATATGTGGAACAAAAATAGAGAATTAATATGTTTCTTTTATTCTTAGTTAAAGGATAGTATACTTTCATAAATGCACGTACCTCCATAAATGCAATATTATAATTCTGTCCGCTAATGTCCTGTATTGGGGCCCTCGACAACCTGAGGGCCCTTGGCTTGTACGCCACGTGCTCTTATGGCAAAGGCGGTCCTAGTGGAGCGATTGTATCCTGACTGCAGCGTTGCCATGCTTTATTATTATTATACCCGGTATATGTAAATATACTAGAGTATATTAAGTTTAGTCCCGACTTTTTTTTAATTGTTTGAAATAGAAATGGCCTAATTTGGCCATAACCGCATGTCCATCCGTCTGTGGATACGATAACTCAAAAACGAAAAAAGATACGACCTGCAATTTTGTTTGTGTGTTCTAGAGCTGAAAAGTCAAGTTCTTGGACTGCGATTGGGCAAAATAGGCACAACTGCCTATCTTTGAAACCGTAAAAGATAGAACAAAAATTTAAAAACAAACTTCCGAGTATTTAAGAAATATTCCGAGTATTTAAGCAATTAACTCAGTTGTTATTTTCACATGTTTTTATCTAAAATATTTATAAAAGAAATTATTTTCGGTACAATTGAAAATATCAAAATCAATGTAATAATATGCTTAAATTACTGAAATAAATCTTGATTAATTGACCTACCATTAGATTTATTGATTTATCCAACTAATTAACTTCAATAAAGCTTTAATTGATTTAAATATAGAAATGAAACTTCATCGAAATAAACATACAACAAATTATTATTATTAATTCTATGTACAAAATAATTGTTGACAATAAAACTGGTACACAGTAGAATAGTAGAAAGAAGTGTTTATTAAAAATTATGAACTCATTAAATGATATTGAATAAAACACCAAGTTGTTCATACATAATATATAAGCATTATCGAAGTATTATTAAAACAAAAGAACAGAAATGATATGATCGTTCTATATACACAAACACACACACACACACAACATATACAAATTTCTAAATCCTCGGATTATTATTAGTTTTATTACATAATCCAATAATAAAATAATTTTTTTTTTTTTTGCCCAACATCACATATCCATATATATTTATTTATTATGCATTTATTATCTCTAAAACTGTGTGTAAGTGATCGAATAAATCATATTTATTATATGTAATATTCCGGAGATAGTATGGCAGGCAGGACTCTCTAGTATAGAAAAACGTTTGTATGGAACCTAATCTAACTACCTATCATGTGTATGTGATATGTATGTATGTAGTACATATTATAATGGTCATATCATATGGATAATTTATACATCAACCGACGACCTTCCTCCATATCAAAATTTATTTGTACAAAATGTACAATATGAATTTTTTTTACAATTTTTTTTTTTTTTAATTTAAACTCTCTGTTCACTTTATTTACAAGTATGCATATATCTAGAAAAATGTATCGCGAGGATACATTTTTCGACCATAAGGTCCATTATGATGCCATAAGGATGTGAGGTTGTGAGTGGAGTGGAAGGAATTTTTGTGTATAGACTAGGAATTGGTAGGAAATGCGGCTGCAGCCAGATATGATAGGAACTATGCCGATATTCAGCTGGAGTTCGTGAAGGAAACTGTAGAAAACCTTCTCAAGCATAGCCGGTTACTTCGTTCTTGTCCATACGTCGACAATTTAGTCAATTAACCGCCCCTTTTTTTTCCCTAATAATTGACAAACTGCGGATGTCGGGATTCGAACCCATAACCTCCCAGTTTCCAAGTAGACATACTGCGCAGACATAACGCCTTAGACCGCTCGACCACTTGGACTGGTTATATCACAAACTATTTTATAGAAGTGTATTAATTTGTAAAGAAGCCTCGAATATCGTCACAGTTTGAGTGGATCAGTCTATTTTCAAAATGAATGGGAGGAAACATATATTTAATACTAAGTATTAAATATATGGTTAAAATATGGTTTAAATAAGTTGCCCTTCTACTTTTAAATAAGTTCCCCTTACGCGCATATAATAGTCAAAACAAAAAAATTCAACTCTAGTGGTTATATCCTATGGATATTTTATACATCAACCGACGACCTTTCTCTATATCAAAATTTATTTGTACAAAATGTACAATATGAATTTTTTTTACAAATTTTTTCCTTTTAATTTATACTCTCTGTTCACTTTATTTATGCAAGTATTCATATATCTAGAAAAATGTTTAGCGAGGAATGAAAGATAGATAGATAGATATATCCTGGGGTCTAAAAAGTACTGCACTTCGATCTTATGGTCTATTGTGTTCCCCTTCTACTTCAGTCTGATGAGATTCTTTTCTCCCATATTTTGGCAATAGCCAGGAGTTTGCTGACCAGTTCCTCCTGAAGGTTCATATATTCGGGATGAGATGCACCGAATATCTTGTATGTGGCCGAACCTAGAGGTTTGCAGTTAAAGATAATGTGACTGGATGTTTCCTCCTCCTTGACAATCTGCACACAATAGACCCGTTATGGAATCCCATTGTGTGGAATCCCATGTGTGGAATCCCATTGTGTGGAATCCCATTCCGCAGGGGATAATTCCCGGTAATGAATCCCATAACCTTCCGCAGTTGCATCCTGTTCAGCTTCAGTGCATCGAGAGATAACCTCCGGGTAGCATTTCAATTGTATTAGTTTTTTATAAATGCAAACAATTGTATTGATTTGTAAATAAAGTTTTGTTTGTTTAAACTAATTAAAATTACACACAACCAAAAAGCCCTGCACGCTTTTTGAATGAACCGTTGGATAGAAAAGAAATGACAAGCTTACTAATAACTATCGAAGCTATCTATCACCCACAATGTATATTGTTTAAAAAGTCAATTTAATTATTTTATAATTTTTAGTGCGTGATAAAAGCATGTTTTTTAGTTTTTTTAAACTACATATTTTTATTTTTTACTTTTTAGTCTTAAAACTTTACTTTACAACGCGAATATGTACAGAGATATTTAGGATTTTTCAATCTTAAACTGTGAATTTCTCTGTAAAGATTAGAGGAACAGAAAGAATGATAAGAAATTTAATTATGGTTAAACTAATTTTCTACAACTTTACTTCTTATGTGTTTTTCGATTTTTCCAGTATTAAGAGAGATATACCAAATTTTGTGTTTCTCCCCCACTCTAAACCCCCTTTTCCCTTTGTCTATTCCAGTCATTCGTACCATAAAAATACATTGTCATCCAAACTACATATATATGCAAAGTTTCATTTCGATACGACAATTAAAAGTAGGTTAAAATTGACGTCAAAGATTTTATTACACAGTTAATTAGTTAGTTAAAAGTGAAGTTAATAAAAGCGTGTTAAAAACGTGACAGACTAATCTGACATTTCACTCCCAAAATCAAACTTGTATAGTCTCGCTATAAATGTTTTCTCATCAAATATTTCAAAGTTACACTGCCAGGAATCAAAGTATTGTCTACCGATTAATTGGCCATTTTAAAATTTCTGATATAAGTTTTTAAGATATCGGCTCCATAATGTCATTTTGATGTCGCAGTTTCTTCAATTCCATTCCTATACTTGTTCAATAGATTCGAAAATAATATCTATTGACAAATTACGCAAACCATATCGAATGCTTCCGCTTGTTTGAGTAAACTTAAAAACCATATATATGGGATCTATAAATGTTTATCTACCTGAAATGGAATATAAATGAAATATTATTATGATAAATAATAATTTGCAATAATTATTTCTAATAAAAAGTTTCAATCAAGATAGGCAATGTAGGAAATAATTTAAAATAAATCAACTATAGGTAGGTATATATCTCGATATTTAAATTACCATATTAATACAAACAATATCCTACAAACCTATATAAGCGTAAAATTATATTAATTTTTTCCAATATTTCATATATCGTCAATACATACCAGAGTGAGTACATACAAAATAGACAGAGATAGAAGAACAAAACTATACTACAAATTTACATAATATTCCAATCAATATTTCAACAAAAAAGGTCAATATTGTACATTATATATTATTATTATTATTTATTGAATGATATTATTTGAAGTTAAAAAAACATTTTGTTTGTATTTTTCACAGATACATATAATACAATTGTTTTCCTTGATAAATTGATCCGTATTATAAATCAATTGGTTTAGACACACAATGTATCTATTCCGCATGGCATATATATATATATATACATAGGGAACAAACCATTCTAAATATCTCATATTCATTTCAAGTACACCATATTTATGGATTTCGACTAAATATCTGACATAAATTGAAATATCTGGCGTGAAATACTAATTCGATCTTTTTCTATATAAATATCATAATAAAAATTTTGTCTCAGAACAGATGCACAAAAATTTCATTCACTTTAATTTTATTAATGCGACAATGTTTGTGAAAAATTTTGTTACCTATAAAAGAAACTGTGGGGATATTTTGGCAGTATTTCAGCATGTTACCAAAATTTACAACCTGTCTTCAAAATAGTTTCCCTCGAAACTCTTCTCTTTGGCAGAAAATTAAATCCAGAAATATATAGCATCTTTTCTTGTAATTATATTTTAGCTTCAATTATCATATCTTCAATAAGAAAGAATATTTTAAAACACTACTAATTACAGTGTTTAATTTATTAACATAGTTGTTACATTTTGAAATATAAAGAATTCTATATTCCCATTCCCATGTCTATGTTTAAAATTTTTCAAATGATCAAAGAGATTTTTCATGTTTGAGGAAAATTACGTGATTAACCAAATATGAAATATTAAAAATTTTATCTAATATCAAGCTTCACGCAAGAACGTCCTTAACGCGTCCATTTCGATTAAGTAATAGTTTTGTATCAGCCTGTAAAATTTCGAGGAGAATTTGAATGAAATTTAAACAACTGAAGTGTACTTTCAATTGAATGTAATTTAAATTTTTTAAGTTTTGAGTCCGGGCAGTTGTGCAAACATATTGTAGCGATATCGCATTTTCATTAAATTATTATTATAATTTTATTTATCATTTTTATCTGTTGCTTAACAACTATAACTTCTCTCTATTATCACGGTTGCTTTATTATTTCGTAGTAATCTGGAACATCTCGAACATCAACTTCAAAAACAAAATAATGTGAACTGGGCATACTCCATAACTCATGTAGGATGCGTTCAAATGTGTCAATAGCTAAATGTGATAGACCATCATGCTTTCGACTATACCAAATATTCCATTTAACATTTTTACAACATTTTGGACGTACTTTTAAATTACAATTGTCTTGAAAATATTTTGGAGATGATAAAATTGTATTATAATAGCTTTTATGTGCTTTTTAGATACAAGCAGACTTTGTTTGATAATCGGATGTTAAATGTTGATCGAATCGACGCGATTTATTCGTTTTGACAAATACACCTTTACGTATCGAAGGTGATTTTGATTCACAGCTATTGCAATATTGTTTCTTTGCACCAGAAACTTTATTCGGCGAAGTTGAAGTTGATTTGGAGAATGTAGATGTGAAATCACTTAGATGGCTGCTGATGTTTTTGCTTTGCTGTTCATCCTTACAGGTGTTGTTACCACCAACTTGAGATTCTATACATTCAATATTGTCATCGACTTCGACACAACGTTCAACAGTTTTCAAATTTATAAGATTTTTACTTACATCATTCAAATTATTTGGGGGATTTCGATAATCTGCTGGTTTTGTTATTTGTAATGCATCATATAATATTTTCGATTTAATCGAATATTCATTTTCATGGCAATTTGGAGGTTTTGGAAAATCTTCACAACGACTTTTCTGCATTAAAGCTGTTGTAATTATACCTTGGGGAGTTTTTTTAAATGGAATATATTCAATACGATTCTGATGTAATATTGTAGAAGTTACTGCTGCATCAATTGTTTGTTGAGCTTGTTCATTCCTATGCGATAAAATAATGATTGGGGATATTTTTTTCTTATCATTTAAAGATGAATCACCTATATCATCAAAACCATAAAAGCTATTATAATACAATTTTATCATCTCCAAAATATTTTCAAGACAATTGTAATTTAAAAGTACGTCCAAAATGTTGTAAAAATGTTAAATGGAATATTTGGTATAGTCGAAAGCATGATAAATGATAAATAAAATTATAATAATAATTTAATGAAAATGCGATACCGCTACAATATCAAATAAACAATAGCAATGAATATTTATACACAATGTTAAATTTAAAACACTAATGCCGATGATTGCGAAAGCCGATCGTTACATAAAAAACGTGACTGAATAAAAATTAGAGTTGTAAGAGTTGTAGAATTAAGTAAAGTTGTAAGAAATAAATTTTATTATAATTTATTACTTGACTATATTTTGTGATAGTCTTAATATTGCCAAAAATATTAGCAATTTAATGTTCTACTAATTATAGTAATAATGTAATATTAATTATCAATAGTACAACTGGGTTACTTGATTTAATAATATTCATTATGATTCATTCCTCTTATCTATAATAATGGTTTTTTTTCTATACTTTTCTATATCATATAGCACGGTATTGCGTCAGACCAAGTTTCAGCATAGAAGTCTACCGTACTACATTTAACAGAACGACACTTTAATGTTGAAAAAAAAATTTTTTTCGTAAAAATCCTTAAAAATAAAAATAAAACATTTTTTAATTTTAAGGATTTCAAGGACGAAAAGGACTTTTTTCTCCTAAGAATCACTTTCTATGGTCCTAAAAAAACCATTTTTACCTATTCCACCTATTTTAACCATTTTTATTGGGGGGGGGGGGGGGGGAGGTGGTAAAACGAATCAGATCGAAATTCACTATTTTTGAAGGTGAATATTTTTATTTTTGCTGAAATATCAATACTTTTCGTATGCGAAAACTTGGTCCCCCTCACATTTATGTTTTTTGTCGGATTTAAGATTATCAAATTTTTTATCTGAATTATCATTAACATTTATTTCCGCTTTGTTTCTTCTTCAATATTCTGTTGAATCAGTTTTTCTATTTCCTTTAATTATTCCATAATAATCAGAAAATGAGAAAGATATATAGGTAATTAGTTGGGTTAATGTTGTTTGATATTAAAAATATTAAATTTTCGGTATATAACATTACATGTATCTTCTATTCCCTTTGAACATTATAAACGAGTTTCATTAATTATACACACTTATACAACCCACTAATATAAAGTAGAGTTAAAATTATATTTTAAACTTAAATATAATTTTACTTATGTTTTAATTAACTTTTATATTCAATAATGAATTATATTTTAATATCTTACCTTACACTATTGAATCATTTTTAAACAAAAATCAAATATAAGGAAATATACAAGAACAATTTATTTTAGTTACACTTTCCATTTAACGAGGTTCCAGCACTGTCTTATATAAAAAGGACAAAAAACCGGTTTGCTTTTATTAAAGAACAAATACATATACCCACACACACACACACAACACATAGATATAATTCACTATTCATATATACAAATAAATGTAATTAAATAATTTTAAACCTTTGTATTTTGAAAACAAAACGGTAAAAAGCGACTCCATACCCCAAAGATAGTTACGAGATATGAATGATTGAAATTCCCGATTAGACAAAGAGAGTGATAGCTCTCTTGATATGTTATGTGACGTCATATTACACTTTCACCATTTAAAATACACGTAAAACTCCGTTTTTAGTATTTTTGCAAGAAAGAGACAGATAATAATCTTTAAAAGCTGATAGCTTCCTTGATATTTGTCGGATTTTAATTTCGTTTTTAAATATTATTACAGTATTAACAGTATTTTCATATTCTGAAAATAAATGTGAAAAAAAATGTTCATGCATATTCCCTATTCCTCAATATGTGATGCTCAATTTGAATCTCTTTGTTTATATCAACATATAACCCTCAATTTTGTTGAAATTAAAAATAAGTAATAATTAATTACATTACTTCCTACTATTGAACTTCGCTAAATAAATTGTTTTTTGTAACTGCACAGAATGGAGTATCGACGGATGCTTATATTTTTGTTTCATAAATTTTATTAATTATATTTGCTCTTTTCCCGATTACTCTGTCTTGCCCGCGTACATCCCTTTGCATTGATATCCTGGTCATTTTTAACTGCACATTTGGATCCATTTACCACGGTGATTGAATTTCAATAAAACCTCACCAAATATCGACTCAACAAAAAGCTCATATACTTTTCAAATTTTATGTGTTATCACTCACTTTTAGGTTTAGCATTTAGGTTCGTGATAATTTTAAAGTGGTCAATTTAAAACCTAAAGAATTCAGTTTTAATAATATATAAATACTAAAAAAATATACGTCTTTAAATTCTCTCTATTAAAAATTACAAATTTTATAACATATAGTTAGTTAATAAGCCAATATAGAGTTTTGTAATCTACCCGTAGGGGTTGAAGAAAGAAGCTTTTCAAATGAACATATTTTTCAGACAAACATTATTATTATAAGGCATTTAAAATTAACATTTGAACACACTGCTTTCATTTGAATACATTAGCTTATTAGCATATACAACATTACCCACCCATCACATTTATGTTATTCTTGTATATTCTCTGTCCAAACTCTTCGAGTAAATTTATCAGCCAGCAACTTTGACTAGCCAGAAACAAGCCCAAATATTGATTATTGATAAAAGTCCACAGTTTAACAAGCGGCCATTATAACACAATTTTTTTTTTCCTCCACTTCAAAATGAAATATTTAGTGCCTGTAGGTACAATGGACCGCAGAAGTTGTGTCCCTTTTTCAAAATTGTACAGTTATTCGGTTCTTAGGAAAATGACTATACAATTTTGAAAAAAGGACACAACGTCGGTGACTCATAGCACTAAGATACATGGGAGGGTAGCAAAATAAAACAGCCGTTGTCCCAGCAAGAACAGATACATCCACGTACTTCGTAAGATCATAACCTTCAGATGAGAATCTTCATGTGTATCAAGAAATCTGGTATTGCGATTGGTTCACGATAGAGAAAGATGTCAAGAGAGTCACGCCATAGAGTAACCTTCAATTGTTTCGTGATCTTCAACTTTTACAAGATAAAAAATGGCAATACTTCTTGTAAGGCATTGTTTTTTCATAGAAGAAATTTGAGAATAGCCTCGCTCAGTCGGAAAGCGGTAGACAACGATTGTCAATTACGTGAAAGTAATTCTTCTGCTGAGCTAAAATACTTCACGATTTTATATAAACAGCAGGATTTTCGATACGTCGCCGATGGGAGACTTTAAGAATCCTGGTGAATAAATTTCACACAATAATATAGGACTCATGCCATGTGAATACACGAATTTGATTAAATTGTGATCAATTAAACAACCCAGAGTAAATTGTGACTTAAGTATTATTCCCCCGAAACTTATTTTCTCTAGAATTTAGACGTCGGTATATGTTAAATATTTAGCACGTATCCTAAGTTGTTTTTAATCAGAATTATGAAGAATATATCCAGCAATATGGTGCCAAATTAAGCGAACGTGATGTTTTGTTGCACCAACAGATGTCAGTTATGAACGGAGGACTGATGTATCGATAAACAAATTTTTGATAGTATACATTCTGCATATAAAAATACTATTCCATTAGAAGAAAAAAACTATTGAAGCATGGAAAATTTGTTTTTGTGTCAAGAACAGTTACAACGGGTTTCAGTGAGGATTGTAATAATACTATATAAAACCATGGATAAAATTATGTTTTTTTTCTGTTAAAATAATAAACTGTGTATTTGAAAAATAGATTTAGTAATCTTTTTCAAGCTCCCCAAAGGCTCTACTTAAATTCACATCAATAATTGTTAAAAAGAGGAAATATTGAAATTATATATGTAAGTGGAATTTTAATTAATTTTAAAACGCCGTAAGTTATCCTGTTCATCTAATACTATTTAAAATATAAAAAAAAAAGACAGAAGGCAAAAAAAAAATTATTTATGTTTTATAATGAAGAATTTCATTACTTTTTCGCTTCTTTATTATCTCTTTTGCACAAAGTATTGTCTATTTTTGTCTTTTTCAAATGTAATTATTTTTCTGAGAAGAGAAAATCAACTGTCATACAAGCAAGCAAGGAGATATACTACTAAAAAGTAATTCAACAAATCAATCTGATAATGTATAATGATCTTTTTCTTATATTATATTTAAAATATATATTTAACTTTGTCTTACATCAGACCGTTATTCTATGAGGTGTATATATATATATATATATATATATATATATATATATATATATATATATAGTGTGCTAGTATTTATATACCAACACTGATTGCTAGGTACCAAACCTTACTTAACCTGCAGGATGCTATGTTCCCAAGAGAAATTAAACGCGAATAAATTTTTTTCTACATCACTTTATACATATATATATATATATATATATATATATATATATATATATATATATATATATAAATTTATAGCGAAGAAACAATATTTAGGTTCGAAGTTTTCTGTAAGGACTTATACAAAATAATATGATTACATATTGTGTGCAGAAAGCTTGGCTTATATGTATGTTTCGATGCATGCAAAACATTTTCAAATGTTTTTTTATCTACATATCAGAGCCAACCAACCTACCTACCTAACTGTTAATAGTGTTAAAAAAAACAACGAGCTGTCAAGTAGATACTGTTCATTCATATAACTAAAAAATATTACTTTTTATCAAATATACAAGTAGTACGTTGTTGCTTTTAATAAAACAGCATGTCGATTACGATTCGCTCACGCGGTATACAATGTACGTGTACACTCTCGTTCATAAAAATTGAACTAGTAAGTCACAGTCTAAGCACACAGTCACAGTTGTATATATCACGGGTGATATATACGACCAACAAGTCGATCGCGAAGCCAATCAAAAAGTTGTCAAAAAGTAGTTTTTTCTGTCTTCCTGCCGTTCTTCTCTTGTCGACTAGTATCCAGTACAGTCCCAAGTCTGGTCAATCATAGCTGGTCCTAAATCCTCCGTTCTAATGTGATGTACCTTCAGAGATCATTATAATGTACCCTGAACGTATCCTGTATTGTATATACCAGTATAAACAATCCTGTAGTGTATACAGAGTGGTCTGAAATGCATTCAAGAATACTTTACCATGGTGAAGAGCTGCAAAAAAACAAACAAAAAAGTTTTTCGATTTGACGCTTATTTTTTAAGATATCAATTAAATACAATCAATTAAACATTGATAAATTCAACCAGTCACACAGAGCGCTCTCCTTACACGTCTCCTTACACTTAAGGAGGCGTGGCCTCAGCAGTAGATCGTGGCGCGTTACGTTTTATAGGCTGGCAGACGGTTTGAGGACCCGTCTTCTTACACTATGCGCTCTGTGTGACTGGTTGAATTTATCAATGTTTAATTGATTGTATTTAATTGATAAGATTGTGTTTAATTGATTGTATTTAAAAAATAAGCGTCAAATCGAAAAACTTGATTAAACTTTTTTGTTTGTTTTTTGCAACTCTACACCGTGGTATAGTTTTTTTGAATGAATTTCATAACAGCCTATATACATAAGTATATAATGTGTACATTTTAATTAAACATTTTTAAAACTGCCATTTTTAATTTTTGTTTAACTACAATTAACTGAATTGTAAAATATGATGATTTTGCATTTATTGTTGTTGTATATTTTTGTATAATTGTTTACAAAATTAAATTTTTAATCATATAGTTGTTGTATATGGTCATCATATACATAACAGTAGTGTATCTAATTTTTTTTTATTTTTCATTTAAACTTATTTGTTTACACTAACTTGTTTACATTAACAAAGATAGTTGGTTGTCGAAACGAAAACTAGTAAAATATAATACAAAATGTTAGTAACAATTTTAGTATCCCCACGGTTTGTATACTCTGTAAACATATAATATTTAAACAGAATTTTAAAGTTTAGTCCCGACTTTGTTACGGTCGCCAATATTGGGTGCAAAAATAATTGTATGTATATGTGCTCATAAATTAACCTAATTAGTTCATTTCCGCATTACCGCCCTTAAGAGAGATAATAAGCTAATATTGTGTATGTGTGTGTTCAGCTAAATAGGTACTTGAATATAATCGTGAATCCTCCGTTAGGATAAAAAATATCTATGTTTAAAGTCGTAAAAGACAATTAATAACAAAATATTTTAGTTTCTTTTAAATAAACAACTTTTCGCATGAAAATATTGCTTTTTTTATAAATTGAGTGATTTTGTCGAAATTCCAGTTGAAACATATGTAATTACTCTTGATTACAAAAACAACTATGTATATAGCACCTTTATATACTCTTTTATTATACCAGGTATATAATATATTCTAAGGTACCTATATTAAGTTTAGTTCCGACTTTGTAACGGTTTAAAATATTGATCGTAGAAAAAAATATTCGTTACAGATGTCCATAAAATTAATAACCTAATTAGTTCATTTCAGCAAGTCCGTCCATCTGTCCGTATGTCTCTCTGTCCATCTGTCCGTCTGTCGACACGATAACTCAAAAACAAAATGAGATAACGTACTTAAACTTGCGTTCTAAACCAAAAAAAGAAGATCAAGTTCGTAAATGGACACAAAAGCTTTGAAACCGTAAGGGATAAATTCAAATTGAATATCATAGCGTATAAAGTGTTAGCTTGTAAAAAAAACGTAACGCTTTTTTTAAACACTTGATTTCACTACCCATCAAATTGTCGTACCGGGGTCTTTAAATTGAAATCGATTCTAACGGAGTTAGCTCCAAAAAGTTTGCGATAAAATATTTGGGGTGGACAACACCCAGGCGAATCAGATTCTCGCAGGGCAGACTAGGCAAGTAATTCTGAAAATTGCATCCCTTATCTAAATGGGCATCGTTTTTTGCGACTGCAGTTCCTACTAAATGAACCTTTCGAAAAAATTCAACATGAAATACGATTTCAAATATAGCTATGAAAAAAGTTAGAACGATTACAGATAATAGCAAAATTTATATAACTAATAGGTATGTTCGAGTATTGAGATTAATAGTAGAGTTAAAGATAAAAACAAACCCGGTATAAGATATAATTTAATAATTCTACTGAAGACATGGTACAGGGAGGATAGGGAGCATAAAATGGTTAATCTAAATGGATTTAAATTTTTTTGTTACAGAACAGAGTTGGAAAGATAGAAAAAAATAAAAAGAAATCGTTATTTATTATAAAGATATCTCTAAAATAAAATGAATTAACCCATCACGACTGTTACTTGATATATACAACGTCAATTGATTGTCAATCAGTGACACGTCAATATAAGATGTACGCAGTGGATGTGATTCTGATCAGAAAATATCGATTTCTTTCTCAATTACCTATTTACTAATTATAATTTAAATATTGGTGTCTATAGATATCAGTAAGCTATATTATGGGTGTCAATGGGTTATATGTCTATGTTATTTGTCTAATACGTACGTTGATGGTAATTTGTCATGTTTGCCGTGAGAATCAAGCGCGGATCCACCGTTGTGGGCACGATGAGCATGCCCACAATCCTAATAGACTTGTAACGTCACACTTTCACGGTCTATTGAGGTCAATAGGCTGATGACATTATATCCAATGCCTTAATAAAATTTAAAAAAAGAATGAATCGTGCGTGATTCGGAACGCAGCGAAGTACTTAGTCATCATAGACGATTTGCTGACACGTTATGTCATATTTTTGACAAAATATTATCTGTTTCTTTTTGCCACATGAATACTTGGATTGGAAAAAGAGATGACTATTCGCTGGGTGCGCATAGTTATCTACTAATTTAAAAGTACATAGTCGTCTATCAATTGAAAAGTAAGCGTGTGGTGTATGCACATATACAATGGCACAGGAAAGATTATCCGGGCTAGCTCTCCTAAATATACACAAAGATGTGAACCTGGATATCGATGAAATTATCAACGTTTTTGCGAAAAAGAAACGTAAGCTTGAATTTATAATTTAAGTAAGCACTTAAATAAAATTATTTAATGTAAAATGTATACTAGCGTTTAATTTAATTTGATATCCTTTGAAGTTATAAAAATTTCATCAAAATCGGTTCAGTAGTTTAGAGTCTAAGTGTGATACTGTGTGTGATGTGCACATTTACTACTGTAATTTTCGTGAGCGAACAAACTTACATTTTATATTCGCCCCACGGCTTTGCCCACGTGGAACTATACACTGTACAAAATCTTGATCAGGGCGTCATATATTTTGTTAACATCTCCTTTGTAGGAATGCACTATATCGATCATGAGCGAAGTCAAACTGTGACTCGCACTTGGGCGATTTTCGGGTGGCTGTGACCACAACCTTTTTTGAGGGCTGGATCCGCGCCTGGTGTGAATGGTCTTATGTCTTCTCAATGTACGTTGCGCCATATAGTGATATTTGAATGTTAGGTTAGTTTTGATATTGGAAACCTCGAAAAGATGAATTTTAAGTATGATCCAAACACAATATATATGATCTTTATAAGAATTGTAATGATAGACATAAATTATAAGAATATTTCTTTAATTCGACTCTCAATGTGATTAAATAATTACATTTCAAATTTTGCACCAATTTCTAGAACATTGGTGTGTATTTTTATAAATACGTATTTCGACTACAATATAGTCATCATCAGTATGAATAAGCTAATCGTAACTCTCACGTGAAACACGCACCAAATTAGCAACATATCTCTGAATCCATATCCCAGTGATAGTTACCGATTAGCTAATTCATACTGATGATGACTATATTGTAGTCGAAATACGTATTTATAAAAATACAAACAAATGTTCTAGGAATTGGGGCAAAATTTGAAATGTAATTTCAAAAAACCTAGAGTTCTCTTAAAAAAATTTTCTTTTTACATTTTACTGGTACGACTCTTGGGGATACCCGACCTTATCTCCCCCAAAGGCCGTCGCTGATAGTAAAAACAACGTATAGAAATATAAGAAAGTATTTTGAGATTGGATTTGTGTAAAAACACAAATCACCAGCTTGCTTGATACAGGGAGAATCAGGAGAAGGAAGGACAAAATATAGTCTTTCTATTCCTCTTAGAAGTAGTAGTAGTAACGGAGGGAAGGTCCGTTTTAACCGACCCCTGAACGACAAGGAAACTGTATGTATATTAGGAATTAGTAGGATGTGCGACTGCAGCAGACTATGCCGATATTCATCTGGAGTTCTTGAAAGTAAACTGCAGAAAACCATTACAAGCATAGCTGGTTACTTTTGTTCTTGTCCACACGCCGACAGTTTAGTCAATTAACCGCCCTATTCGTTTTTTTAAACTTATTTAATTGGCAAACTGCTGCCATTGGGAATCGACCCAGCAACCTCCCAGTTCCGAGCAGAACTTCGCTACTCGAGCCTTAGACAATTAAGCTACTTGGGTTGGTTTTTTATTCCTCTTACTTTGATATGAGATGTAAACACCCTGTTGAAAAGTCCAAATGGATAAATTTAATAAATCCCACTAAATATAGAGTTTAGTGGATCTCAAACGAGGAGATACGTTTTATTAAACGAAAAATGTTCAGCTCTTACCCTTTTTTCTTCTTTTTTAGTGAAAATAAATAATGTTTAATTTTATTATACAAGAATATAGTTTAGATTGTTAATCAACAGAACATTGAGAGAGAGAGAGCTACTCGTATAGGTGAAAGGCACGTAAAACGTGTAAAACACATATAAGTATTCTAAATAGTTTATTAAACTATACTTCAGAGACGCCATTAAGTAGACACTCAACTTAATTCTACAACCCTCTATTTATAACATACAATATGCTCATAAAATCTTTGATCGCATTGGCATACAAAATAAAAGGAAAACAAAGAACTTTTCCTTGTGTTCGCTAGTAATGCAGTGAATTTTCATAAATTATTGATTTTTTATACCCGGTATATAGAATATATACCACGGTATATTATGGTTGGTTCTGTTTTTGTAACGTTTGAAAATATTCATCGCAGACATGTTTTTTTAGAATAGGCCGAATTAGGCTCATAAAATGTCCACCCGTCTGTGGAAACGATAACTCAAAAATGAAAAGAGATTACGAGCTGAAATTTGATGTATGTGTTTTAGAGCTTAAAAGTTAGGCTAAGTTCGTGATTTCGGACCATGTTTGGGGAAAAATGGCAAAACTACCCATCTTTGAAACCGTAAAAGATAGAACAAAAATGTAAAGCCAAAAAATGTTCCTTTTTTAAAAATAAACAACTTTTGTAATAAACTTTGTTACATAAATTCAGGATGTACCGGGTATTTAAGAAATTTGATAGATATATTGTAATGGCTGCCCTGGGCGGGCTACACTTCGATCATAAGCTCCATTGTGATGCCTAAGGATGTGAGGATGTGAGTGGAGTGGAAGAAATTTTTGTGTATAGACTAGAAAATGGTAGGATATGCGGCTGGAGTTCGTTAAGGAAACTGCAGAAAACCTTCTCAAGCATAGCCGGTTACTTCGTTCTTGTCCATACGCCGACAGTTTAGTCAATTAATCGCCCCTTTTTTTTATTTTTATAATTGACAAACTGCCGATGTCGGGATTCGAACCCATAACCTCCCAGTTTCCAAGTACTGCATACTGCACAGACATATCGCCTTAGACCGCTCGGCTACTTGGACTGGTATTTAAGCAATTAACTCAGTTAGTTAATTTTTATTTTATTTTCACTTGTTTTATAAATTGAAGGTCGAATAAACTACAGCGATGGAAAGTTTAAAAAAAGTTGGTGTTGTCCAAATAACGGAATAAAATGTAATTTAGACACAAAATTTCTGTTTTTTTCCAAATAACTTGAAAACTATGAGGTGAATCGTAAACATAGTCATAGATATGGAAACTGTGTCAGGAAACTGCTGGGAAATGTGAAAAATTTAGACTACCGTCAAAAAATGAAGGACCTCAACAATAATACTCTGAATTCAGTAATTAATCACCCAATATCAAATTTGTATCGATTTCAAACAGCAAAATTTTCTAGATATACCTTAGATTAAAATTTTCATTTAAAATCGAAACCCTATATACGGGAAAAAAAAGTTCTCGTTAAAAAAACAATGATAAAATTTCTTTCTAATTTTCTTTTATGACTGATGGTTTTAAACTTTTGATATAGTTTGATTGTTCAATTGTCTGAACTGAATCGTTATATATTTTATTTCTGCTATAATATTATATGAAGTTTGAGTATCCGGCTACTGGTACTAAACATGATGCATGCAATATGATCCAATGTTGAACTTGAACACACGTCATCATAGCTCAATATAGCTCGTAGTAAATAATATTGTCCAACTACATATGGTTAACTATGGATATGTTATATCTAACATTCGACGTTATTTGACGTATCGAGTATCATCGGTCTAATTATCATATAATTGATTACACTTCATAGATAGATTAAAAAATCACAGTAAATAAATATTTATTATTAATTAACATAAGTGACATTATTTTTGTGAAGTGTTCCAGAACTTTCCATAAGTGCATATCTATCTGTTTTCAATGGAAGTTTGATACGTTATATTTTATATATATCGCATCTTTTCTTAAATATAACATTTACTTGTACTATCATATGCAGGTCGCTCCTGCATACGGATGTCATTTATTTGTTGCAAAGCTTGTTGTCTTTATATAACTTATTTTCTATACTTTATATAATTATTTGCGCATTATACATGTAAACAAAAAATTAAGCCTTAATATTTTTGAAGCTTCAGTGCTCGTACATCCTTAACTAATATATACTCGTTGATTTAATTATTTAAATGATTATTTGTGATAATTATTATACCCGGTATATGTAAATATACAAGGTATATTAAGTTTGGTCGCAACTTTGTAACACTTGAAAATAATGATCGCAGGCATAAATGTTTGGCATGGGTGTTCATAAAATGGCGTAATTCGGTCATTTCCGCATATCCGTTTGCCTGCCTGTCTATCTGTTTGTCTGTCTTTGAACACGATAGTTCAAGAACGAAAAAAGATACCCAGCTGAAAGGTTAAGTTCAAGAAAGGCCAAAATTGGACCATGTTTGGGCAAACTGGGCAAAACTGCATATCTTTGAAGTCGTAAGAGATAGAACAAAAGTTTAAAGACAAAAAATGTTCCTTTTTTTTAAATAAACAACTTTTGTCAGAAACTTTTTTTCATAAATTCAGTATATACCGGGTATTTAAGCAATTCTCTCATTTACTTGTTTTTAATAATTATATTATTATAATTTTAACCAATTTATTATTATAATTTTAGTGTTATTTTTAGCCAACCATCCTGTCCTTATTAGTTGGTTGTATGGTTGTGCGCTGAATACACGGACATGAGTAAGTATCTACTAATCACCTAGTACAACATAAATTGTAAATAATTAGTGAATATGGTTGTTATTAGTTAATATTATTATTTAACAAAGTAGCATATAAAGTGTTTAAAACAGTTATATTAAAACAACATTCAGTTCGTTCACCAAGTCTCTGTATCTATCTATCTATCTACGAGTACTAACTAGACTACTGTATGTATGTACACTCCCGTTCACAAAAAATGAACCAACCTGAACCGAGTATATCACAATTTTGATTATTCTTGTAGTAAATGTACTTTACAGATACAACTGATTATTTAATTTTTACATGTAACAGGAAGATGTAACACTTTACATGTATTTACTTTATATATATTTTTTAAAGGATTACTTTGTTTATCACTCACACGGATATAAAATTTATGTTCTCTAAAAAAATATAAATACAATGATTCAATATTCGTATCCATAATATGTAATAATACTCAATTCGTAGTAATTAGGATTTGGAAAAGTGAATTAATTAATTTAAATAAATTGGACGTTTCGTCATTTATTTATGACTTCCTCAGCAACTTATTTATGTAATTTAAATGTCTAACATAAACCAACTATGGAGAACGACTTTAATAGTTACATTTGATGCCATTGATTTATACTGATTTATACAAAATGCTCATTTTAAACAAGGCACCTGAATATTTCTTCAAGGATTTTTTGATTTTGTTTTTGGTAAAAATGATCTGAATGAACCTTCAAGGTTATTTGAAGATTAACTTGTGTTTTTCAAAGGAGGGCTCTTTTTTTAAAAAATCGGATGACTGACAATGTTTTTATATTGTTAAACAAAAATTTCTTTAAAAACATTGAGACCAATGTTCTGCATAGCAAGATGCATTTGTAGATATGCATCTTGCTATGCAGAACATTGGTCCCATATAAATATATATATATATATATATATATATATATATATATATATATATGTATATATATATATATATATTTATATATATATATATATATATATATATATATATATATACATTGATATCAATACAATAAACAAAGTACACTATTACTTCATATTATTGGGAGATCAAATAAATTTGGTGAATATAATAATAATATTAAATTATATTATTATACAGAGATTAATAAAAGTGAGGCATATATATACATTGATATCAATACAATAAGCAAAGTACACTATTACTTCATATTATTGGGATCAAATAAATTTGGTGAATATAATAATAATATTAAATTATATTATTATACAGAGATTAATAAAAGTGAGGCATTTTATGAATTGTAAGAAAATTAACAACTCAGGTTGGTTCATTTTTTTAAACGGTACTGTATGTCAGTATTACAAAGCTGCTTCTATTTATAATATACATATATATCTTTAAATATAATGTAATCAGTATGAGAATGTTTTATTATTGTTTCAGCTTCCGGGTGCTTTGAGGGTAATGCGACAAAACCACATTGTATGAAGCCGTTGGCTAGATGATGTTAACATAAATTCAGTAATAACATTTTACATAACAACTCCAAGAAGATTATTTGGTTTCCATCCATTCATTCCACCCCTCGTTCACTTTTGTTCGAGATGTGCAAGGAATACGAGGTTATTATTTTGTGTTGGTTGTCTTTATTGTTATTAATTGTTATGATTATTTAGCATCAACCCCCACAACCCAACTAACTATTTGCTAATGAAACAAAGCCAACATGTGTTATACGTATTTATATTTATTTTAGAATTCCGTATATTGGGTGAACAGTCGAATAATACCGCGTGGTTGATAATACCACACTTTTACATAAACAGGTTTTAACATATTTTTTTTTAGGTAAAATCATATTCTAACTAGAAATAATCATCATACAGGCTGTATTCATCAAGACTAGCCATTGCGATATGAAATTTGCAACAGTATTTAAATGAGTTGAACAAAAACAAACATTTATTTTTGTAGAGTAAAAGTGTTGTTTCTAAGAATCGGAAATAATGTATTTGGACATCTGTGACTTTTTTCCTGAAAAATAATTGGATTTCTTTGCACAGACTTATTTACACAGTGTTGTAAATTTTATATCAAAATGGCTTGTATTGACGATTACAGCCTGTATATGCGTACAAAGTGCTCTGCGTATAATTGTCTATGCATTTGTTGTTATTTTTGGTAGGATTTTTAGCAAAAGAAAAGTTTTATTTGATGTACTTTAATAAAAGATGTTTATCCAACCACACAATCTTAGCTAAGATAAAAGTTTGAAGCTTGTCTCAAGATTGCGTCTATGAATCTAAGCGTTGCCTTAAAATTATGATTCAGATAAACGTACGCTTAAGACCGAACTATGAATACTGGCCTAAGATATTAAGATATTGATGCATCGTCAAGGTATTTGAGTACTAAATCAGAGAAAGGCAAAATTGTGATTCCATTACTGTAATTGATTTAAATGGGTACATACATATAGAGTATAGTAAAAATGAATGTTCAGAGAACTTCGAAAAGATTTACCTACTTTCTTTAAATGAACCCCATGTTGAGTTTTTCTGTGTTTAGTCACAGATTTATACTGTTCTTCAACATGATATTAACCAACTTTTTACCATCGAGCGATTTTTACCATTTTACGCTCTCATTTTTAATTTTCAAATTGCTATTGCTAGCTAATTGTGCATTAGAACACTCAATTGTTACATCTGAGTAATCAATAACGAGAAATCACACCTGAAGTATACATACCAGAAGTATATAAATATATATATATATATATATATATATATGAACGAAATATATATATGTATACATATATCGATATTGAATTAGAATATCCTAATGTCTCGTATTTCAAATACTATTTCATATAATAGCATTAACTAATTATAATAATAGTTCAATTACTTGAGATACAATGATGCCTCCATTTCCAACAAACAGAAACCCTTTTTTCTTGTTATATTGCTTTATGTTTTCATATCTAACAATGACTCATAACCAATTAAGGGCGTTCATTTTCTACGCTAATGTAAAATGAGTACTATAACTTAATAAAATTTATTTAGGATTTGAAAAAAGTTGTAAATCATATCCAATAATCTTACAACGATTTATAACCTCTTTCTATTTGTTCTAAATATTTTAAAAGTATTTATTGTAAAATATCAGGAAATATAAATTAGACATTGATTTGACTTAATGTGACAGATTTGACAGTAAACTATGTTGTATATTTGTGTGTATGTGTATATTATTTTAGTGTGTATGGTCGCCAATAAACTAGTAAAGTATTTTTAGTGGACGACCTCTGCGCCGTCTTGTGTTTTTTATTTTAAATTATGGTTCTGTCAAAACTCGTGAACATATATAAAGAAATAATTACATGCAATGCCAGTAAAAAAGCTAATAAGCAGCAGCTTCCAAGAAGTGCAATTAGATATATTTAGAAAAAAAAGTACATCTAAAGGTACAAAATTATATACTAGTTTTCATGTTTCTAATGTCTATTAAGAGATTGATGTTAATGATTCTCGGCGAATTTTTTAAGAGAGAGTATTAAGAGAAACCGAAATAGTTAAAAAAAATAATACTAATTATTATAATGTTGTAGTTGAGATTGTAAGTTTAAAACAAATATCAACTACAAGAAATAAACAAATATCAACTACTTATTATCAAAATGCTTTTCTGATTGCTTACATAAAAAAGTTGGTGTAAATTAAATAGTTTTTTCCCCATTTTATTCAATAACTAATAAAATATTACATTTATTTTTATTCAATAATTAAAACGCATTTGTAAAATATGACACCAAAATTTAAAATAAAAACACGAGAGGTCACCCACCAAAAATACTTTACTAGAGTATAAGGCACAAATCAATTATAAAATTTTAAAAACTGACATCAACTTTTGACGCCAAGTGTACATCTTAAATGAAAAAAATGAAACAAACATGTAAAATGACTTATTTATATATATATATATATTATATATATATATATATATATATATATATATATATATATATATATATATATATATATATATATATATATATATTGTTTATTTAGTATATAATAAAATAGAAAACATACATACTATTTTATAAAATTCATATTAAAAACATTTAACTGATGTTTTAAAGTTTTAGATAGTTTTATTTATATTTAATAAATAATATGTTTAAAAAGTTTTCTGAACTGAAACTTTATAATTTTCAGATTTGTAGTATTTACTATAGTAGTAAATACAGTAGCACATATACCACCACCGTCATGACATAGTAGACAGCATCATATCGAATCAGCAGCTTTAGTATAGTTAACTTATAAAGAGATAACACGATACAAAAACATATATAACAAGAAAATTTAATCACCCGGAAATAACAAAACAATATAAAAACTTTTAAAGAAAAATACAAAAAGTAAATTTCAATTAAAAAAAACTATGTGGTATGAACGATCGCCATTCGACCTCTGCATACAGGGAATACAGGGCCAGGTTTTAATAGCTATAGCAACCAAAAGTAAGTACCAGTGCAAGTGGCCGAGCGGCCATAGGCGTTATGTCTGCGCAGTGTGCCTACTTGGAAACTGGGAGGTTTTGGGTTCGAATCCCGACATCGGCAGTTTGTCAATTATTAAGGAAAAAAAGGGACGCTTAACCGGCTATGCTTGAAAAAGAACGAAGTAACCGGCTATGCTTGAGAAGGTTTTCTGCAGTTTCCTTCACGAACTCCAGATTAATATCGGCAAAGTTCCTATCAGAGTCGACTGCAGCCGCATATCCTACCAATTCCTAGTCTATACACAAAAATTCCTTCCACTTACATCCTCACATCCTTAGGCATCACATTGGACCATATGGTCGAAGTGATGCTCTACAATCTATCTATCGAACCAACCAAAAGTAAAACTAATTAATTTCCAAAATTTTATTAATGCATGCATTTCTATAGAAACTATACACTATAGGATATTAGGAATGGTCAGAAAATGGCTATAACTTTGGAACGGTTTGTAATAGGGTCGCCTCTCGTCATAATTTCCATATATCCCATAGTTTTCTCCAAACAATTCGGAAATGTGTACATACAATTTGTGTATGTAAAAAATATAAAATTATTAATGGGTATTTAGTTTAAAAAAAAAATGGTGTTTAGTTTTTTTTTTTAAAAAAAAAACTAAACACTTTATAGAAAATAATTGAAATATGTGTGTATGTAAAAATATACCACACTTTATAAAAAACTAAACACCGAATAGAAAATAATTGAATTATCAATTAGTTTCATAAATAATGAAATTAAATTAATTTAGTAATTTTAATTAAAAGTTATTATGATGTATTTTTAAAAAAAAATAATGAAAACTAAATATACGGTACTTTAGAAAAAAAATCCAAAGCAGAGTATTGTATGTGGAATTATAAAAATTAGAAAACGATCGGTCCTAACGCCATACACGTAAATATAAAAAAAGATAATCACGTTGAACCGAAAGTCTTTCAATAAAAGCTGGGCCCATTTAAAAGATAATATAGAGGTAGTAAGATCTTTACTATCCAGTAAGTGTCTTAGTTATCGACAAGTGATTCGAATCTGAAAAAAAAAAATAAAAGGTACAAAAACGGGAACAAAACAAATATATTTTAAAATAAAATATATATTTGAAATAAATAATTTCTAATGTAATACACGATAGTACAACTATCCTTAGAACACTAACATTGGTTGTACAAGTTATTAAAACAAAGATTACGTGAATATGTGCTAAATTGAATTATAGTAAAAGAAAACTACAGTAAAAAAAAATATGTTCAAATATGTCTGATTTGCAAAATATAAATATGGATTACAAATTTAATTCAGATACATACTTGTATATATAAAGAGACATTACGCTTCTGTAAAAAAAAAATACACGGCCAAAAAAAAACCAAGCGTATACAAACAATATAGATATAAATTGAAAACGTCAATGCATATTCACATAAAATATAAATTGTACACCAAAAGTGTGTATAGAGTGTGTATTGAATTGTTACAAGCTTGAGAGACCACAAGTTTTTGAATAGTGAATTAAATAAATTATACAAAAAAAAATATACTTAGATACAATCAGATAGAAACCATTAATTCGCCCATTCGATATTTCAGCACAATCCATAAAAAATATTCAACTTGTAAATTGAAGAAATAAAAAATTTTAAATACCATCTGATTAATTGATGTGAATCAACTAATTTTTGTAACTACCTCGATGAGACGACTATTGTAACTAACAGAGAGAAATACTCTTTTTAACTGAACTGAAAGAAGTATTTTTGTAATTCTTGATGACACGATTTTTGTAACTCAGTTCATGAGATTACTTTTGTAACTATTTTTTTTGTGACTCTACTGAGAGAAATACTTTTGGTATCTCGACTGAGCGAAGTACCTTCTGTAACTTAACTGAAAGAAGTATTAATTCAAACTGATTTTAAATACGTGCTGAAATATTGAAGTAAGCTTGGATATACGCAAGTCATTTCTAATCTAAGCAAATGCCTGTTGAAACTATGCAAATTCTCAACTAGCATAAGGCAATAATTATATAAATTCTTTGAATAATAAAAATATGAAAAAATATCAATAATAAATTTTTATACAGTGGAGTATTAAAAAAAATTATTCTCCACTCCAGGGGGCCAAAAAAATTAGCGACATGCTAATTGGAAAATATTAAACCAAGAATGACATGAATAGATGAATGAAAAATCTTACAAATGTGGATTAGACGTGAAGATTTAAATACATTTAGATGTTTAATTAGGATGCAGTAACGTTACCATTCCCTTGATATCCTCTGAGATAGTATGGCCGAATGTTGTATATCGACATGCCGAAGGTTTTCTTATTGGATTTTGGAGCTTTTAGCCTAACTGAAGTTGGTGTAGTGAACTTTATTATCTTGTACGGTCCATTGAATTTTGAAGCGAATTTAGGTGCGATATTCTTGTTCATATTCGGGGCCAAGTTTTTAACCATGACCAATTGACCCACTTTATATTTAGACAGCGTTGGTTTATTTAAAGTCTGGTTGACTCGTTGTTGGTGAGCAATCTTTAACGCATCTTGTATATGTGCTTGTGATGGTTTAGCAGAACTCGTGATTAACTCAGTTAATTCGTTTATAATCACAAACGGCGTCAATAACTTTCTACCAAAATAAACTTCAGCTGGTGTTGAGTCGATTGTATTTTTGTAGGAGTTATTGTAATTGAAAATTACAAAACTCAAAAACTTAGACCAATTTTTATGTTGTACAGAATATTCTTTGAGAATGCATCCTAAATTATATTTTATCTGTCGATTGAGGCACTCGCTCTTGTTCGAAGATGGTGTATAGCTCGAACAGTAGGCAGCTCTAATACCATTATTAAATAAGAAGGTTTTCCACTTGATCGACGCAAAGGCTGGTCCGTTGTCGGCTACAACAATCGTCGGATATCCATTTTGCAGGAAAATCTTCTGTATCAGTGAAATGGCAACGTCACTGGTCTGCCTTTTACATGGAAAGGCGAAAGCAAATTTTGAAAATCCATCTACAACAGAAAAAATATATTTAAAACCTTCACTTGATCTAATAATAGGACCGATAAAGTCGACGTACAAAGTATGTAGGGTATACTCCGGCACGGAACTACTCAACTGAACCCTATCGTTACGTGTATATGGCCTTATAGCCTGGCACACTTTACAGGTTCTGACATAGTCCCTTACTTTCGCATAGAGGTTTTTATAGTAAAATATTTTACTAATTTCACGGAATGTTTTAATTACTGAATTATGCGCAGCATACTTGGAATCATGATAATATCGAAGAACGTAATCGAGTAAATTATCTGGTAAAAATATACGTTTTAGTCGATTCCTTCCGACGAACTTATAAATTAACCCATCCTTTATGCAAAAATTAGGGACATTCATCTGAGCCTTAAGGTTTTGATAAATGATTTTACATTCGGGAGAGTTACGTTGTTCGCTTTTAACAGAAAGGTAATCAAAATTTGTATTAGCTAAAACGTTAATAAAGTTCAGTTGCGCATTGTTCCTGATTTCTTCATTCACCGATTCTAAGTCAGTTTGATCCAAAGTATTGGTTATCTTTTTTAAAAGGTTTGCATAACCTGGATCATTGCTATGCAACTCTTTAACTTTAATGAAATTTTTGCCTGAATCTTGATTTGAATCAGAAAATTTGTTCTCTATTAAATGGTTAGTTTCATATAACCTAGATAGAAAATCGGCCATATTGTTCAATTTGCCCTTAATATGTTCCGGGGTAAAGTCATATCTCGAAATTTTAAGGATCCACCTAGATAATTTATTAAATTTATTGGGGGTATTAAAAATCCACAATAACGACCTGCAGTCAGTCTGTAGAGTAAACTTGCGGTCGGTTAAAAAATCTTTAAATTTATCTAGGGCCGTCACTACTGCGAGAAGTTCTAATTCATGACTGTTATATTTTAATTCGGCTGGATTCAATTTTCGAGAACAGTACATAATGGGGTGCAAACCGTCATCATACTTTTGAAGTAATACCGCGCCCAGACCTGTAGCTGATCCGTCAGTTTGTAGCACAAAAGGTTTGTCAAAATTAGGATGTTTTAAGACAGGCGCACTTACTAAAGATTTTTTTAAAGTAGAGATTGCATCAAGATGAACCTTAGTAATTTTGAACCTTACACCTTTCTTTTTTAAATCGTTTAACGGAGCTACAATCTGACTGAACATGGGAATATAGCGGGAGTAAAAAGCCGCAGCCCCAACTAGACGCATAACTTCTTTGACGTTTTTTGGAGTTGGCATGTCATTGATTGCTTGCACCTTAATAGGGTCTATAAAGCGTCCCTCAGCGGATATTACGCTACCCAACAAACGTACCCTCGACATACAAAATCGAGCCTTAGAAGGATTAATAGTGATACCGATAGACTTTATTTTAGTGAACAAGAGATTCAGGTGATTTAAATGTGATTCAATGTCGGGTGAATGTACAATTAAATCGTCATAATAAATAAGAAGAAATTTATGACGAAATTCTGCGAGACTGGAATTTAAAAAACGAGCTAATGATTGACTAGCCACCTTTAGCCCGAAAGGCATGGTATTGTACTCAAACAGACCATATTGTGTGACGATCGCGGTGACATGTTTCGAGTCATCTGATAATTTTATTTGATGAAAACTTGATTTCATGTCGAGGAGTGTAAATACTTTCGAATTACCTAAGCTAGCGAAAATATGAGCCATACTGGCTGAACTCATCGGATCAAACTCTATATGTTTGTTAACAAACCTATAGTCAGCGACTAACCGATAAGAATCGTCTTTCTTTTTAACAAAGAAGACGGGTGAGCTATAATTAGAGTTCGAAGGAGAAAGTACCCCTTGTGTAACAAGCTCTTGAACATGCTCGTCCAAAAGTTTGGCTTTATCGGGTGCCAGATAGTAAGGAGCTTTACAAACCGGAATGTTATCGATTAACTTAATTTTATATTCAAAACCCTTGGCAAGACCAGGAACGTCAGAAAAAATCGATTTAAAGTTTTGAAGAAGTGTTTGCAACACTTTGGTTTGTTTGCTATTAAGATTTACTTTCGCTTCGACAATGGTATTAATAATTCGATTATTATTACAAAAACCCGAAAACGGTATTTCAACATTAGGATGAAAATAAAATTTGATCGTCGACTTAAAGAAGTCCAAAATGATGTTGCAATCTTTAAGTGTGGCAACACCTAAAATTACCTCAAACGGTAATGAATCTACTATAAAAAAAGTTTGAGTCCATGAAAAATTAGCCAATTTAAAATGAAGTTTCGCAGTTAAATTACATTTTAAAAAATTATTTCCCGGCAAAGAAATAGTTTTATCAATTGATTCGGTGACGATGTTTCTATTGTTAGATTTTAACTTGTTAAAAGTCGCAGTTTTAATAGCATTAACAGTAGCACCGGAATCAAAAAGTGTTAATAGAGGATAACCTTGAATGAAAATGGTTTGTAGGGGTAAAATAGTATAATTTAAAATAACATCATTAATAAGAAACTTGGGGTCTATTGCGAGTTTTTTGGAACCGTAGTACTAACATTTATATTATCCCTCTTTCTTTTAAAACAATATTTAAAATTGTGATTAGTACCTTTACAGAAGGTACAAAAAAATTTAGAGTCATTATGCGTATTTTGAATTGAAGTAACGTTTACACTGACGGGTGTTGTAGTTATTCGCGCTTGAATTTCCTCAATTTTAGTGATTAGTCGATACAAATCTTTATAAGTATCGGGAATTTGATATAAACCAAGAATAGATAGTACAGAATTATTGGCATGAGCAAAAATAATTTGTATGATTTCAGATTCAGATGAATCATTAAGTAGGATGTTCGCGAATTTTATTATTGAAGGAACAAATGTCGAAAATTTTTCAGTGTCAGGTTGATTTCGCCGGACTAATCTATCAATTAATATCTGTTTAGTCAAAGGTGGAATATAAACTTGTAATAAATTATGTTTAATATTTTGCCAAGACAAAGAGTCAGCCAAACAAGTAGACCAAAATGTTTGTGCGTTCGAAGCACACCTATTGATTAAAGATTTCAAAAGAACGTCTATAGGTAAAAAATTAATATCAACTAAATGTTGAGTATCGACAATAAACTGTATAATATTTTCTGGAACCGAAATGTCCAGAATAGTGATTTTATTTATAAAGGAATCAATACTCGGTTTTGCAAAAAAACTAAAATTTGAAGTTAATTGATTTGAACTTTTATTATTTGATAGAGTAGTTGTAATTGTTGCCAAGGCATCGGTAATGCTACTTATCTGTATGCTTTGCTGTTGTATTTGCTGCTGTACATCCGAAACGTGCAGCACTGACGCATGGAACTGTTGAGCTGTAGTGTGCATCTGCGTAGTTATAGCCGCTAAGTTAACCGCTGATACTTGATGAGGCGTGATGAATAAGTCATCTGGTGCAGCTGGAGGATCGTCATCTCCTGGGGTACCTGGTGTATTACGAGTTGTTCTCGGCATAATAAAAATTTAAACCACAAACAAAATAGAAGAAAGAGAAAAAAATTAGTACTAAGTTAAATATAATTATAGAATTAAAGAAAATGTAAAAGATATAAATGTATAAATATAAAGAAAAAATTATTATCATTTCAACTTTCAAAAAGAATTTCAGAATCACAAGTCGAGCTTTGTGAAAACTATCGAAAACAAAAGACACATATGGATATTTGCTCTGCTTCCATATGTGTATGTAAAAAATATAAAATTATTAATGGGTATTTAGTTTAAAAAAAAAATGGTGTTTAGTTTTTTTTTTTAAAAAAAAAACTAAACACTTTATAGAAAATAATTGAAATATGTGTGTATGTAAAAATATACCACACTTTATAAAAAACTAAACACCGAATAGAAAATAATTGAATTATCAATTAGTTTCATAAATAATGAAATTAAATTAATTTAGTAATTTTAATTAAAAGTTATTATGATGTATTTTTAAAAAAAAATAATGAAAACTAAATATACGGTACTTTAGAAAAAAAATCCAAAGCAGAGTATTGTATGTGGAATTATAAAAATTAGAAAACGATCGGTCCTAACGCCATACACGTAAATATAAAAAAAGATAATCACGTTGAACCGAAAGTCTTTCAATAAAAGCTGGGCCCATTTAAAAGATAATATAGAGGTAGTAAGATCTTTACTATCCAGTAAGTGTCTTAGTTATCGACAAGTGATTCGAATCTGAAAAAAAAAAATAAAAGGTACAAAAACGGGAACAAAACAAATATATTTTAAAATAAAATATATATTTGAAATAAATAATTTCTAATGTAATACACGATAGTACAACTATCCTTAGAACACTAACATTGGTTGTACAAGTTATTAAAACAAAGATTACGTGAATATGTGCTAAATTGAATTATAGTAAAAGAAAACTACAGTAAAAAAAAATATGTTCAAATATGTCTGATTTGCAAAATATAAATATGGATTACAAATTTAATTCAGATACATACTTGTATATATAAAGAGACATTACGCTTCTGTAAAAAAAAAATACACGGCCAAAAAAAAACCAAGCGTATACAAACAATATAGATATAAATTGAAAACGTCAATGCATATTCACATAAAATATAAATTGTACACCAAAAGTGTGTATAGAGTGTGTATTGAATTGTTACAAGCTTGAGAGACCACAAGTTTTTGAATAGTGAATTAAATAAATTATACAAAAAAAAATATACTTAGATACAATCAGATAGAAACCATTAATTCGCCCATTCGATATTTCAGCACAATCCATAAAAAATATTCAACTTGTAAATTGAAGAAATAAAAAATTTTAAATACCATCTGATTAATTGATGTGAATCAACTAATTTTTGTAACTACCTCGATGAGACGACTATTGTAACTAACAGAGAGAAATACTCTTTTTAACTGAACTGAAAGAAGTATTTTTGTAATTCTTGATGACACGATTTTTGTAACTCAGTTCATGAGATTACTTTTGTAACTATTTTTTTTGTGACTCTACTGAGAGAAATACTTTTGGTATCTCGACTGAGCGAAGTACCTTCTGTAACTTAACTGAAAGAAGTATTAATTCAAACTGATTTTAAATACGTGCTGAAATATTGAAGTAAGCTTGGATATACGCAAGTCATTTCTAATCTAAGCAAATGCCTGTTGAAACTATGCAAATTCTCAACTAGCATAAGGCAATAATTATATAAATTCTTTGAATAATAAAAATATGAAAAAATATCAATAATAAATTTTTATACAGTGGAGTATTAAAAAAAATTATTCTCCAAATTTCCTCCCGTTCTTTTTTTATTAGCAAACGCCATGTTTAAATATTATACACTATGTCACTCCGACAATTAAGGCCGTCATGCATACCCCGTTATTTGAACATGTTGGGGGTGGGGGTCCTACCTGCCACACCATCCATTTTGAAGGACACGTTTTTTGAAGTCTTCATTACATTAACTCTCAATTTAACTAACAAATTAACTGTTACTGTAACTGTTACTCTCCTACGCGCTTCGTTAGTCACTATCATCGAGAATTTTCGCGAGAGAAAAGTTGGGCGTCTCGTTGAAAGGAAGCTACTGACAAAAATTTAGCCTGTTACTAATCATTAAAAAAAACCGCGCTGTACTGTGAACTACCAGGCCTTCCTAGGAGACAAGCAAGAGGGCTTTATTACTGGCGGGAACAAACGGTAGCAAAAATGTCGTTAAAAAACAAATAAAGAAAGATATAAATACAAATCTTGTTGCTTCCAATGATGAAAAGCTTAGATATTAAGATCCAATAGTAAAAACAACAAAAATCACCAATTTATTCACCAAAAATTTCAAAATAGTGATTAATCAATATTATAAATAGTGTCTCAGACACATAATTTGGAAGAGTATTTTTATTTCAACCAATTAGATACATTTTAATAAAACTCAAATTAAATTGTAACATTCCCAACTCCGGTGAGACAATTTCGAAAATCTTTTATTTTCCTACTTTCGTGATATAAAACTTATAAATAAAATTTGAATAGTTTATTATTTATCGTTTTCAAGATAGATAACACCCAGTGTTCACAGTAGGTGGACACACATACACACACACACATCTACTCAATAATTCACCCACACCAATGACCGCAAGAGATAAGCGTCAGGGGGTCCTCAAAATGTGCAGACCCGGTGAAGCGTAAACATATCTTCGTTATTATATACTGTGTCTGTATACAGAGGTAATTATATACCACATTATATAGAGGTCAAAATGAACTATACATAGTTGATTGTTGTATGATGACAAAGACATTGTGACTATGTTTCTTATCTCAGCTTGTAAAAAGTATTTATACTTGAACTCAAAATAAATTATTATTTTAGTGAAAACTGTGGGTTTTTTTTTTTTACTTAAATATTTTCTTTATCTAAAAACTTCCATTAATAATGAAGTATCTAAAACTACAAGAATTTGAAATCTGAACCTCACCCTTTTTGTTTTGTGGGCCTGCAAACATTGGGATTTTCATAAACTCAGTTTTATTCAAGTTGGTTCATTTTTTTCGGACTTCTTAGTATTCTGAGCCTTAAAGTCAATTAATATACTTGAACCGTCTCATAAGTATTGATATAGATTAACCCAGTGAAAGATTCATAAAAATCGGTCGTGTATATTTTGAACAAATCACGCCAATACTAGAGCAGGGGTTTTGTGTTCATAAGATCTACTTTTTATGTTAAAAATGTGTCGCGATCGACTTGTACTATTTGTTCGAAGCTAGAAACAAGTTGGTATAAAAATGCACAGTATTGCTGATAATTTGATTTGAAGATTTCACTTTCGTGATTTTTTTTGGGTCAGGAAAATTTACCATGGAAGAATGATATAAGATTTTTTTGCTTAACACCTTTTACTTCATATGAAAGATGCAATTTTTTGTCTAACGCGTTTCACACTTAAATCTTGAAACATCAATTTCTTACTTTTTGTCAAGACATTGCGAGCGTTCAACCAAATTGGCTTGGCGATCGACCTGTTGGTCATCCCTGTACTAATAAACAAAGAACCTTTCTGTTTTGAAGTCGGTTAATATACTAGAACGTTCTCATAAGTATATAGACTACCCCAGTAAAAGAAACCCCTTTATTTTGAAATATTTCATATAAAATATAGCCTGCAATATATAAATTCCTACGTTTCAAGCCCACACAATAAGAAATAGGACACCCAGGTTTCAAACTGTTTCAAACTTAGAAAAAAGTATATTCTGAAAACTATATTCAGAAAAATAATTGAAGGTAATTTTTTTTGGTATTTACAAATTTGCGTTTAAAATTTGAAAATTTAAGTTATTTAAGGATGTACGAGCACTGGAACTTCAAAAAGTGCATATAAATCAATTATAAAAGTTTCAAGGGTAGTTAATTCAATACCCCGAATTAATTATTAACCCGTGAGCGTCGACATATTTTGATAATTTTCACTTGGAATAAAATAAGACGAATAAAAAAAACTTCGCAATAGAAAATAGAAATATTAATAAAGAGATTGATCCAATAAAATTCCGATATGACGGGCCTTAAAAAAAGATATTTAAGAAAAAAACTAAGATTTCTGGTAAATTTATTTTCTGTCGACGGTAATTAACAGAAATCTCAGGTTTTTTCTTAAATATCTTTTTTTTTAGGTCTCCCATACCGGAATTTAATAAATAATGAAATAATGAATTTTAATTTTTCACTTACGTCAATAAATAATAAACTTTATTGTGAACGTTTATGAATGTACTATATAAGATTTTGAAGAATTTTATAAATGGGCTATATCTAGTGCTCGTACATCCTTAACCTGTTACTTTCAGCAATTTTTTATAGATATTCATAGTATTCAAAAGTAGTTAGATTATTGGAGATAAAATGTTGCTTATTTAATGTTCTTTAAAAAAAGGTTTTGGTTTGAAATCAATATATTCAGAAATGAAAAAAAAATTCTAGACCGCAAACCATTATGAAGTTCAAAAGCAGCACACCAGACACTTCTTATAAAATATGTGCTGGAGAACATGAATGAATGGATAATAGAACTTTATGTAAAAAAATTGTATTCATAATAAATTTTGTCAGCGTAAAAAATAAGAAATATTATTTTAAGTTACAAAGCAAATGGTTTTTCCATAATTGTGTATGTGCCAATGCGCTCACATGTGAAAACAGAATTGTGATATTGTTATAAAAAAAATAAATATGCTTATAATATCATTGAAGTGAAATTTAACAACAGAATTGTAAATAGTAGAAGAAAAAAAATTTCTTTTTGGTATTTTCTAACTACCAAAAAATAAAAATGTATAAAAGGGTCCAAGTTTTCGCATACAAAAAGTTGTGATATCCCAGCATAAACAAAAAATGTTCGCCTTCAAAATCTGTGTAACGACCAAGTTGTTTAACAAAAGTGAGAAATTGATTGGTATAAATGTATTGTGTTAAGTTTCTCAGGTGCAGGGTATTTCATATTTCACTTAGCAAGTTTTTTTCATTGTATAAGGTGGCGCAAAAATACCTTCACGATTTTTAACTTCAATAATTCTTTCTGGAATTAATATTTATTGAGTTTCTCTTTTTTAGATTATAGTAAATTCTTAGGAGTTTCGATATAGAGCGATACCACCCTGCAGAAAGGATAAATATTGTAACTTTTACGTTGGAAAACGGAAGAAACTTATTTCTACTCAGAGAAACTATCGACGAATAAAGTTTCGCCGTCTCCCCACCCTTGTGGTGTAGGGAATTTTCCGCTTTTCAAATTTCCAAAAATCCACTTTCTAGGACAACTGGAAGTACCTCAGAATATTGATAATTTGAGCTGTATACATTTTTTGGTTTCTGAGATACAAAGGCTTCTTAAAAACCGTCTCTAATTCTTCCTGTAAACCATAATAGGGAATATGCATGGAAATTTTTTTTCACTTGAATTGAAGCATGTTTACTTGACAAATATCAACGTAAAATTACTTTTGAAATAACTTTAAAAATAAGCGAGATATGAATGATTGAAATTCCCGATTAGACAAAGAGGGTGATAGCCCTCTTGATATGTTATGTGACGTCATATTACACTTTCACCATTTAAAATACACGTAAAACTCCGTTTTTAGTATTTTTGCAAGAAAGAGACAGCTAATAATCTTTAAAAGCTTATAGTTTCCTTGATATTTGTCGGATTTTAATTTCGTTTTTAAATATTATTACAGTATTAACAGTATTTTCATATTCTGAAAATAAATGTGAAAAAAAATTTTCATGCATATTCTCTATTGTACGATAGGCGGCTATCTATGGTTAAACTTGGTCTGACGCACTACCATGCTATGTGATTTATATACAAGCTTTTGTTGAGCAGTACGTTTGAAGCTCGTATTCGATCTAAGTTATGAGCCACAGCTTAAAAAACTCACTAAAGCTAAATCATACATACAGCTGAAACAGGGAGTGTCAATATAATATTTTTTCTATTGGTGAAAATATGAATAGTGACGAAATTCAAAGAAAATTTTATTGTCATCAATTTACTTTGTTATGAGCTTTAATTTGTGGAAGTGTCCATTTTAAATAAAACAATTACATATATGTATTTTCAAATATATTTGGTTCCACTTTTTTATTCAACAAATCAAATTTTTTACAAGATTTTAGTAATATGTTTCTGATTCTTCTTAATGGGTTTGAAAAAAAATAATTTCAAAACATATTTTCGTCTCCCACTTTATTTAAGGATGTTCCAGCATGAAATCACTTAACAGATTTTGCTCATTTTGTTTTCACAGGGTAAAAATAACGTTTTCTAATAAATTCCGAAGTTTCAGAATTTTTTACCGTTTAGAACGCGAGATAATTAATAGCAAAGTTATCATTCTCTCTCTCTCATTAAAAGCATGTAAAACTTCATGGCCGCCTATTATCTGTTGTTATTTAACAAAATACTCGACAGAATTTTAAAAAAAAAACCAGAATGTAAAGATAGATATTTATTAAATAATTTTTTTTTTAAATCGCATTTTACCGTTTTGTTTTCGAAATATAAAAGTTTAAAATTATTATTTTTCTTCAAAATAACATTATTTTGTATACATGAACAGTGAATTTGTCTATGTGTTGCGTATATGTGTATATGTATTTGTTCGATAATAAAATCAAACCGGTTTTTTGTCCTGATTATATAACACAGTGCTGGTGGAACGTCCTTAATAATAATTTATTCAATTCTTAATTATCGTGTTTCAATCTCTGTAATCATTTTCAAACAGTGAAAACAAATAACTCGAAGAAATAAATAAACATCATTCACAGACAGACGGACGGACAAGCGGAAATGGACTAATTAGGTAATTTTATGAACACCTATAACAAAAAATTTTTTCTGCGATCAATATTTTCAAGCGTTACAGAGTCGGAACTAAACTTAATATACCCTGGTATATTTACAAATATACTGGGTATAATAAACATGAATATTATCAAATAACAGGTGATATCTGCAGACAGAAATAAAATTAGAAAACTGTTGATGATAAAATTTTTAAGAAGGCGTTTCAAAACAAAATGTTAAAGTTGGAAATCATCTAACTAAAAATAGAACTAGATAAATTAAAAATGATAAGTTAAAATTAGATTAACGTTCAACCAAAATTTATTATATACTTTGGAAAAGAAATTAAGAAATTAGACAAACTGATGTGCATGAATTCTGAGGTGAATGGATATACTTGATGCTGAACTCTCCTGACAATATAACGTATATATATATACAATAATATATATATACAATAATATATATATACATATATATATATATATATATATATATATATATATATATATATACACGTTATTATATAGACATATATATATATATATATATTAAGGGTTGGGTAAAATTCCTTTTTGAACATATTTACAATGAAAATGGTTAAACCCTATTTATTTCAAATTTAAAATGCTGAATGTTAGTAGTTTATAGAAATGTAATTGTATTGCAATATGGTTTATAATATCTGGGCTATTTTGCACATGTAACTTTTCAAGCAACTTTTCATAATGCATAATTTGGTGAGCAAGAGCAGTCGTATTTTTTGATGAAACTATGCAGTTATAACACAATACACCTGGCTTCTATTTCGTTGCAATCTTATATGTTACTTCAGATGTAAGAATAGGGTGATTGGTTTACTTCCTTGTGATTGGTTTACTATGATCATGTGACTGAAGTGGTTGACAAAGAAAGAAATATTTAGCAAGACAAGAGTTATAGCTATTAACAAAACATGCGATTGATGTACTTCTGCTTGTACATAGAGATGTAACTCTAGTTATATCACGTACATTTATTGCGATTGAAAACTTTCATCAAAACTTTCAATGTAAAATCGGGCTCTAATATTAATAATTGAATGGAATGAAAGAGATAAAGATTAATAGCGTTCATTACTATACAGAAAAGAAATAGACAAACTTCTATTTAAACTCATATGTTTATACAATAGACCAATATAATTTCTGTACAGAACAGAGATGGGAATATCAAGTTTTAATTATATTTTATTAAAGTGTGAACACTTTGTATTTTCTTGTAGATGATAAACAGAGTAAGCCTTTAATAAACATCTTATTCATAATGCATAATTATAAAACTATACATAATTCATAGTCTAACTCATAATTATAAAAATTAACAAACTGGTAATATTTGTCTACAAGAATAACTACAGATATCAAGAAGATTATGGGATATATTTTCGGTTCAGATTGATTCAATTTTATTGAACTGAGGGCTGTACACTCCCGTTCATTAAAATTGAAAAGATCTGAACGGAATCAGTCTTTCACAATTTTGATTATTCTTGTAGTAAATGTTTTTTACTATACTTCCATTTCTTTTTTCACACTTAAAATATATACTATTTATCTTTGTTTATAAATTAATCATTATACAGAGAGTTGCAAAAGTGAGGAGTTTTATGAGATGTAAGAAAATTAACATTTCAGGTCTGTTCAATTTTATTGAACGGGAGTGTACATACGAACAAATTCACACATACAAACAAAACAAACATACAAATAATATTTGTAAATAAGCTTTATTTTTTCATATTATAAAAAGATTATGAACAAAAATTTTTTGTTTGTTTATAATTTAGAAAATAAAATTTACGCTCGTTACTATTAATACGTTTTTTCTTTTATAATAAATATTAATATGCAATAAAAATGCATGTTCCAATTTAAAAACGTAGTTGATCTCCGCATTTATCCTTGAAGACTCTTTATAAAAAACTGATTCCACCATAGCGATAAATGAATTTTGTTTGAATACAAGTCCATGAATTTTTGATTTAATAGTGACGAAAAATGAAGCACAACGAAAAATTTGCAATATTTTCAAAATTGTTTCCAAATTATCACCAAATTGTTCACTGCTTAAATTGTCCCCAAATCGCTGCTCAGTAATTCATTTGACGTTAAAATTTGACATGAAAGACGAAGAATACAGATACTTATATACTTTTAAATAATTTTGGAAGATTAGACTTTCAAAATAATCTTTAAAGGTCAAAATAGTGATACCAAAAATAAGTCGGATATGTGCAGAGCATGGATTGTTTTAATTCTTTGAAAGTATATTAACTTTTATAATTATATTTCTTAAATAAACTTAAATAATTCCAATGTTTTTCGAATAATTTTATTGTATCCGATAAGATATAGAGTCTTTTCTAATGTATAATTATGGAAGTAAAACATTTATGGAAGTAAAATTGCCACTGTTATATCCACGATATATATATATATATATATATATATATATATATATATATATATATATATATATATATATATATATATATATATATATATATATGTTGACTACATTTCTGCTTCTTCCTCATTTAGAAAACTAAAATTTAAATATGCATTCACTTCAAAAAGTGTTCAATTTTCTTGGAGAAAGCGGAAATAATACAAGTACTTGTTTCTAGGTAAACAAAGTTTTTTAGTTAAAAACTTTTTTACCATATTACCTACCCCAGAAGAACAGAGAATAGTTTTTAACATTTTACTTTAATACACACAAACAAACAAAAATAATATAATGGTTTGAAAAGTTTAAAATATCTATTCTTATTACGGATGTTTTAAAAATTTTATCTCAAGTATATATATAAAAACTATACCTATAGAAAATTTACATTACAAGATTTTTCTATTAAAATATATTATATATATATATATATATATATATATATATATATATATATATATATATATATATATATATATATATAATATATATATATATATATATAGTCCTCATATAAGTCATAGTAATCTAAATGTGTTAAGACAGATATTCCTTTCTAAGAACTTCCGAAAAGAAAATTTTTTTTTCTAACAATGAGCAAATGAAATGTTCGAGTGCCGAAACAGTATTTAAGAAAGGTCTTCATACAACAGAAAATAATCAAAATTAATTATATGCCTCAAGATATGATTGTATCTAATACTGAAGCTGTCAATTTAGTATAATATCGAACGAAGCTAGTTAATGTATATAGTATGTAAAATTCATAAAAAACAATTGTAGCACATCATTTCCCAACCTAGTCGAATTAACAATACCCGTAGAAATATTTTAATACTCTACCTTCAGAAATATTGAAAACTCAATAATATCGAGCTTCGTAGACAAGGCTATTTTTCTCAGAATAAGGAATTATAAAAAATCTTATGGAGTTAAGTTCCTTCTATTTGATGCAATCTTATATGTAACTTCAGATGTAAGAATAGGGTGATTGGTTTACTTCCTTGTGATTGGTTTACTATGATCATGTGACTGAACTTGTTGACAAAGAAAGAAATATCTAGCAAGACGAGAGTTATAGCTATTAACAAAACATGTGATATATTTCTGCTTGTACATAGAGATGTAAATCTAGTTATATCACATACATTTATTGCGATTGAAAACTTTCATCAAAACTTTCACGTGTTAAAACGGGCTCTAATATTAATAATTGAATGGCATGAAAGATATAAAGATTTATAGCGTAGTCCCAGAGGAAGGTTCGTCTGTCTGGTGTCCAGCCCTGCACGGAACAGATGTGGAACCTGCAAAATAAAGTAAAAAATGAATAACTTTGTAGAGGTAAAAGATAGTTATAATAAATTATTATTATTTAAATAAATAATAAATATATGTGAAAGATATAATTTATCTTTATTGATTTGATTTATGAAATATTATATATTTTAATATGTAAATTATCAAGGTTGTTAAGATTCAAAGCAACCGTGATAATAGGGGGAAGTTATAGTTGTTAAGCAACAGATAAAAATGATAAACAATATTATAATAATAATTTAATAATGAAGAAGCGATACTGCTACATACTTCCCCCCATCAACTAATAAAGAAAAACGAGGGCTGTTACTTGAGGACAGACAGTCTAATGTCATCTCAATGTACGAAGGGTGCCTATGATGACAGCCTTCTGCGTGGAGATGGTGACGAAGATGATACCTGCAAACCGGAATGATTAGACTCTAGAGTGTACCGCCAAGACAATCTAATGAGAAGCCACTTTGACTGAGTTTTTATTTGATTTGAGAAATTTTATTTTTCACCTCACATGGAACTGTTAGCGTTGCAAAATTATATTAATTTAAATAATTGTTCTCTGACTACATCCTCTGTCACAAATAGAATAATTAATTAAATTAATACACTCAAATGTCCGTAAGGAAGAGTCGTGATGAATGCATATATCCAACTTGTTATACTTTTTCTTTAATTTTAAGTCGTGAAATATTAAGTAGCTAGTGTTGTCTTTATGCGCTTTCGCATTCACAGAACACTTACGAGTATTGTGCAATTTCATTCGATTTATATGCTATATTACGTTTCAATAAAATCAAATCAGCATTTTGACATTTAAATTTGTTCACTCTCCCATACGTCATCCTAACATGAGAACAACAATATAGTCTTACGTGTATAATATGCTTCTAATGGTGTTTGGGACATATTACGTCTATGTAGTTTCCGACTACGTTCTCATACCCCACATATTACATTGACATTGTAGGCAGTAAAAGTGAAATTTTTTGTTTTTGTGACATTTATAATTGTGAATAGCAAATTATATATTCTCATTTACATTTTACAAAGTATACACAAATTGAAGCTTAATGATTTATTCAAAATTCTATAAGATAATAATAAAATAAAGAATAATTAATCAGTTTTACTGGGTAGATGAAAATCTACGTATCAAACTACGGACATATACAGTCTGTTTTCAAAAGCATTTCTAATAGAGAATCAATGTTAAATAAATAAATAAAATATTTACTAAAAAACCATACATACATACACATACTTACAAACATCTGGCTGCTTGTGTTATGATGTTTGATTGATATCATTTAAGAGTAGGGATTTAGTGATGCCCACTTAATTTATAAATATTGTTATTTATTACGTATGCACACACACACACACTACATATTACGGAGTACCCCCACTATTTTTATTTCTTTATGAAGCATTGTGTAGTTACTATAGTAAATAATAATTAACGTTGATTCTCTATTAATAAAGCTTTCCAAAACAGACGGTATATATCTTCAGCCATACGAGAAATACTCTATACATTGATGTTGAAAATATATCGACATAAAGACTTTTTTAACATTATACCCTTTTATGAATAGATTTCAGGACGAGAAATTGTCTGTTTCTGAAAGTATACATCGGGTGTCCTATTTTATGTTACAAGCAGTTCCTCTCTCATTATCGGATACAACAATTTCTTAACTTCTGTCTTCCAGGGCCTGAACCATAGAATAGAGAAATATTGGTCAACTTTTTCATTTTCTTAAAGTAAATTTATTTCAGAAATATTTTGTGAAATAAAATAAAATATAGATAAAAATAAGGTAAAAAGGTAATAGTAAATAGCGTATCAGCAGAGAAATTGAAATTACAAGCTAGTGATGCTGTACCGGAAGATATCAGTATAGAATACCGAATTTTAAACTTTCTTTTGTTATTTCATGCGATTTCTAACCTTGTGAAGTGTAAAAAGTGTGATGGAAATAAAAAATTCCAGACAACAAGTAATAGAATAAATTGTATTTGTATTCATTATTTAAACGTGTTTTTCTGAAAACTATATTTCCAAAATGGTGACCACTGTATTATAAAACCTACTCGATGGATTATTTTAATTTATACAGCATGTTCTATGCAATAAAAACTAGGTCATAATCGTAGTTTATATGACCTAGATAAAATAATAATTTTTTGTGTGTCGTTGAATGCATATAAACCAGTAAGATATACTGATGGTCACCGCCAGGCACTATGTGTAAGAGGAGCCGTAATCGAACTGATTACGGCTTCCAGAAAATTTCGACACCGTTTCCCAAAATTTTATAATTAAAAAAGTTGGGCGTCTTGTCAAAACGAAGCTACTTACAAAGTACCAACTTAATGCTCATCGTCCTGAAAAAACCCTTTGGTTTCCCGGACCATTATTCCTTGCTATGCACTTAATAAACTGTATGATGTTTAAGATCTAAATTTCGGCTCACCCAATTTATAATCAAATGAAATGAGTGAGATTAATAATGATATATAATTCTATTATTATATTCAGTATTAAAAATAAAATCATACTAATAATTTCAATAAAACTTTCTTGAATGGAATACTTTAAATAATATTTTAAAAGTAGGTATATAAATGAAGAAGATTATATGAAAATAAATATATAGACTCAGAGAATAATACCTTCTTTTTTTTAATTCAAATATAATGATTACAACAAGATGTCACAATCATTTTGTCATTCATTAATTATTTTTCATAATTATTTTAGAAAAATTTTAATCTCATCAAAAATATTATAACATTTAAAAAATAGTCAAGCCAAGCGTATTTTAAGTGGTAAACGTTATATTTTCTGATATAATGATGTAGATGCCTAATAACATCTATGAAAAACTGTGAACGTATAAATAATCATATGAAAAATATTATTTTCTCAAATATCCTCTGGCCATAGATGAGTATCTCATAACTAAAGACCTAGGAAGTTGAATTTTTGCCTGCATGTAGACAATCTCTCTGAGAAATTTTTGCACAGGATATAATCTACCTGAAATATTCCTTTTTAAATTTTAGAAAACATTAACCTTAACGCTCAAAAAGCGTTCAGATTTAATACAAATTATTTTTAAAGTGTAAATCTTTAGTAGTGTTAAGAAAAAAAAGCGCCTGCCATGAAACACTCGAAAGAGGAAAATGGTCTCAGTTGTCTAAATTCTATACTATCAGGTCTATCTTTAATCGCTGCTTTAGAATGTGCGCTTTGCAAGGCCTTACATCGTAAGATGTAGCAATGAATTTTACACAGCTTAATTTTTGAAGTTAAACTTCTTTACGCGCACCGCTCAAAATAAATACAGAGAGTGAATCGGTAAAAACCGTGACGTCATCACTTTGGTATGTTACGAAACTTGCGTGCATATTAATTATTATAGTTACTATGGAAATGAAAATCATCCAAATTAACTATTATTTGTTGTGTGATATATAATAATAATTAGAAAGAAGGGTACCGCAAATGGATCCCTAGCACCTAGACCAAAGAGTCCTATGTGCCCTCCTTGAGAACATTGTGTGATATATAAACTGAACTATTATTTAAATAATTTATTCGTAATTGAATTATAAATGTATTGTATACTAGTGTGTATGTTAAACTTTAAAATTTTTACCTTATGCGCGCCATTTAATTATTGGACTCCAACTGTCAAATACATACATTAGGGTAGGCTAAACCAACTTGTGGACACTAGGCAGATAATCCAATTCATGGACATAACAGCATCCTAATCTGTTCGAGAAAATCTGTGAAGTAAAACAACTTTAGCCGCGTATTAATTTAAGTTTTACTTCAACCGCGCGTAAAGGTTACACGCACTATATTTGTTTTCTATGCATATACAGATAATTTAATCAAAAATCAAATCAAAACAAGTGAACACCATTGCTCTTATAAAGATTAATAAAAATAGACATATATGAATCGCATGAATTTTGTCCAAATATGACTTTCAACTTGAATCACAGCATTAATAATATAATATTTATTCGACAATAAATTGTCATTAGCGCTAAAAATGATCTGTTTCTTATATATAGATATGGGGAGGATGGTATTAAAATCTTAAGTTCAAAAATCTATGTAAGTATGAATAGTATATATGTGTATTATTTTGAAAGTATTGAATAATAATATAATTACTTTCAGTATCATAATTTTTGGCAACGTTCCATATATGATGGGTATAAATACAAACGATATTCATTTTGTGTTTTATTTGTTCTGAATAGCAGTAGTCATTTTCTTTTATGAAATTCAATTCAGTATGACATCAAACCAACCAAGAAAGCACAAGCAAGCACATACAAAACTCTCTCTCTAGCTATTAGTAACAGCAGTTGATTGTCTAATAAAAGGCTGATGTCGTCAATCCCGACGAAGAAACCTCTCCTCATACGGTTCGCTTACAAGGTGGTCATTATTTTGGTATGTTCTAGAATCTACAGTATTATTCTTCTATATACCATATAATAAATAATTATTATATTTAGTGGTATGTATAATATAGACATATAAATTTAAATTTTAGTTTTGCAATTTTCTGTTTTTAATGTTTTATCGACAAAAAATTCCCATGTTAGTTAAAACATAATTGGTTTACGTCTAAGGTATAGTTGTCGTGTTAATGGGCATAATTATAGAGTGTTCCAAATTTTTGCACACTTATTAAAGGTATTAGTATACACTAACACGTAAATTTTTTAATCGATTGACCGTCTCAAATTCGAAAAAAACTTGATTGAAGTTCGAATAATTAACATGGGAAGCAATGGATACGACCCATTTTAAGCACTTAAGAATATCTTAGTAATAGCTATAAATTATTGGATTTGTTTCGTGTATTGAAAAAAAAAAACGATAATTATTTACCGTCTCATTGTTTAGTTATAACAGCGCAAATTGAAGCATTTTATAAATAAATATACGTGTCGGTATGCTAAACAGATACAACTTGACAATACTGTACGTCACTATACGTAAAGCACTATATGTAAACAAACAGCCTATCAACTGGCGGAATATAAGCGACGTTGCCGGGTTGTAATTTATAAAAATGTTAGGTAATGTAAAAATGTTAAAATTATCGTATGTGTAGCGTATCTACTGGTACAGTCTTGGGCAAACATTTTGGCTTATTATGTTATACGTGCCTTCACTTTTACTATACGCATACACTCCACAACTTTTTGTATCACGACAACTACCTTAAATCAAAAATTGTTCTTGTGAATTAAACGAGCATCCAGAAATGGAATAGTTATACTTAACAGTTTATGAACATTTTTACCAAAATTTTTTTCCCCGATTATTATTTTCAACCGTTAGAAACTTGAGACCTAAGATCCTGATGTATATATTATCTATGAGTATATTCAGAATATAAACATATTTCAATGTTAACTTTAGTTCATGAAAAAGTTGGCTCTTACGTCAGAGTCGTCTTTGGTGTAGCGGTAAGCATGCTGGACTAGATATCCAGAGGCCTGAGGTTCGATTCCTGGTTGACGAGTTAATTTTTTCATATCAGTATTTCATTAACTTTAGTTCTTTTTTGTGAAAATACGTAATAATTATGCCAAAAAAACTATATTAGTATTATATTAGTTCCCATACCTACTATTAAAAGTTTAGTCCCAATGACCCAATCAAATAGTAGTACTTTAACCTCTTAAAAAATCCAAGTGGAGGTATCTAACAGAATTCTCTTCATTTTGGCACCATGAAAACATAGCAAAAAATCACGAAATTACCTTTTAAAACCAGTTTAAAAACTGATTAGTGCAACGTTACGCCTAACATGTCTAAGCTGTATATCTCGAAAACTACTAGTCCTGCGTAAATTTGGAAAAGACCTTTTTTGTGCAAAATTAGCTAAGGAGTAAATTTAATAATGACCTCTATTAACGTATGAATAATGACCTCTATTGACTTCTATTCGAGAAAAGCTAATTTCCACGACCTTTGAATTTCAATAATTTGTTTATAATCTTACTTATCAATAAACCTTACGGGTCGACATAAACCGGAGCGTATTGGACGATACATTTTATTTCTTTTGAAACTAAGTCACTAGTTTGTGTAAACGCGTGTTTTTTTTTAATTTTCTAAGAACGAAGCTTGTAAGAGAAAAGAAAACCTTGTAAGAATGAAAACTATCTAAAATTTTACGTGAGACTTGCAGATCGTTATCTCTCTCTAAATAATTGCAGATCGTTATGTCTTTTCGTTTTTGAGTAACTGTGTTAACAGACGAACATGCTGCAATGGACTAATTAGATCATTTTTTAAACACCCATACCAGAAAATTTCTAACCGTTACAAAGTCAGGACTAAACTTATAATACTCTTTTATATATTAAGTCGTACTTTTATTAATTATGACTATAAATACTAAAATCCAGCTCCTTCATTAGACAACTATAATATACTCATAAATAATAGAAAATTTTAAACATTTGTTTCATTTCAATTTTTATATTGGATTCGTATCTTAACGATACACTCAATAAAACATTTTTTCTATACATTTATGTATATGTATATATGTCGCAGATGGACCATCGAATCCGCTGTTTTACAAAACCGCTAGTTGTTTTACATAACACCTCTGTTATGTAAAACAACAGAACGACGTTCAGTTGGATTGTCATTGCGATACGTTTTACAAAACTGCTACCCACGTTTAGACGTAATGTAGAATAAATAGCATATCTGTAGTCATAAAGTTAAAATATAGATTGCTAGGGGCCCAAAAACACGCAAACCCGACCAACTCGGGGTATGACCGATGAAGTGAAAGATTGTAGTACTCGGTTGTATTAGTTACATTATTTAACGTCAATAATTTTTGACACTATAACTCATATATATAGAACGCCTTTTAGTGCAAGGCCCAAAAACACGCAAAACCCCACCAACTCGGGGTATGACCGATGAAGTAAAAGATTGTAGTACTCGGTTGTGATAGTTACCTTATTTAATTTCAATAATTTTTGACACTACATCTAAAATATATAGAACTTGTTAGGAAAAAGGACCTTAGTAATGGGAATTCCATTAGCCCGTTTACAATAATTCTAACCAATGAATTTAAGACTTAAACAATATAGACTGCTAGGTAATATAAATAGTAGTATTCATAATAATAATAATAATAATATAAACTAAAATCTACAATCTGACGTTTCATTTTACGCTGTTTTACATAACGTCTAATCGTTGACCCGATGCATTGATAAATGCAAAACGTTTAAGTTCATATGACGTGTTAAAGTTCAGTAATTATGTAAAACAACTAAACGTCGTTCAGTTGTTTTACATAACGGAGTTGTTATATAAAACAACTAGCGGTTTTGTAAAATAGCGGATTCGACAATCCATCTGCTACATATATAATATATCAAAGGAATTGTTTATCTACATTCTATAAATGTTTTATAGATTTTATTATTATGTTTCTAGGGTCAAGGATATTGATGAGTATGCGACGCGATGATGCATATTTGACATTATCCTATGTAGAGAGAGCGTCTAATGACATCAAAATCGCATCGTGGTGGACACCAATTACTGTTAAATGTAAACGATTCTAGAACCTGATGTAAGTAGTAAATAATGTTAGATTCAATTTTTGTGACTATAACAAGCAGAAATTTTCTTTTTTTTTTCGTTTCAAAAATGTCTTATTTGATTATAAAATGAAAAATTTTCAAATTTTGATGCTTCCATTGCCGGGTGAATGAAATAATTCGATAATTTTTGACATACCTTTTTTAGTAATAAAAGCATTGAACAAATTATTATTTGTAATGCTCAATTTTAAATTATTCAATATTATAAGTTGTAAAAAGCTCGCATTTCAAACGTGCCGTGGTAGGATGTGATATAATTAGCGATAATGATGTCAGCTATCAATATCATAGATAATAGATTTACGTTTTCAATATTGTTTTTACATATATTAAGCTCAAAGCATAAAAGCTCAAAGTCCAGGGGTTTCCAAACTTTTTCCCTGATGGAGGAAGCACTTTGAGATGAAAAAATTGATATTTACAAAATTTTATAGAACTGCTGTGAAGATACGAATTTGGTTAAACTTAAGTCAACACGTGTGAACGTAAGTATTAAACCGCATTTAAATATTAGATTATCAAATGATAATTAATGAGAACTTTAGGTTTTTGAAATAAAATTTTAAATTCGCCCCAATACCTAGATCAGTTTTTGTATTATAAATACGTATTTCGATTACAAAGTAGTCATCATCAGTATAAAATAGCTAGTCGCAATTTACTCTTTGACAATTAGAAATAGATAGAAAATCGAAATCAATAGACAAAAATAAAATTAAATAAGAAATCAAACAAAATTAATTAAAATATAATAATTTTTTATTGAAATTACTCTTGTTAAAATTATTTTCATTCAATTTACTCTTGTTAACATCACTCTTATTACAATTACTCTTATATTGTCTCAGGATATGTTATTCGTTGCTAATTTGGTGACAGTTTCACTATTTCTAATTGTCAAAGAGCAAATAACGACTAGCTAATTTATACTGATGATGACTACTTTGTAGTCGAAATAGGTATTTATAATACAAAAACTGATCTAGGTATTGGGGCGAATTTGAAATTTTATTAACCTGCAGATTTGTTTCCTCCAGAATTTAGACGTCGTGTCGGATCTCTTGTTAATTAGATAAATAGACTTGCATCCGTCAAATTAGGATTGTCAAAATGTCGGAAAAAATGCTTTGTTATTAACGTTTTTTTTCACGGTACATTTATTTACTTCTCGCGGAGCACTGATGCTTCCTGGAAAACAGTTTAGGAAACATTTGGTTAAACAATAATTATAGATTATAATTTTTCCTACGTTTTCCATGTTTTTCGCTTTGGTTTATTGTTGACACTTGTTTAGTTTAGTATTAACTGACAGCACACTAGTTATTTATGGAACAAAACATGTCAAGGTTTTCGGGGACGTTTAAAAAGTATCCATTTTTTTAATTTAATATTTTGGGGTACTTTCGTAATGTAAAAACTTTATTTTTTACCAAACTTTTTTACCTTTAGATTATATTAAACAGGTTATTAGGGGTTTTTATTTCTAACCAAATTATTCTATTTATACATTTGAGTACACATAATACATAATTAAGAAATGTCATTCCAAATAATACTGGTACTAAATATAGTAAAAAGTTCAAATTGTTGAACGAGTCCATTATTCCATTCTGTGCATTATACATATAGGTTATAACCCTATGTCGTTTGTATTTTATTATACAAAAGTTTAAGGTAAAATTCGTTATTTTATCATATCACCAGTTTTATCATTTAATTCCGTCAAATTGTTTACAATATTAAGGTCAAAATTATTCAATTAACCTCAACATTCCACAATTTGCTTAAATAATTGGACAAAGTAGAGTATATGAAAGAATTCGTAATGACTATGGTGACATAATTGAAGTATGGTACACAGTTAGACTAATCTGAGTACCGAGTCACTCTGGCGTTAAAGGGAACGATGTAGCGGAGTCATGGGCACGAAAGGAGGGCTTTCACCTGAACCTATCATTCCCATAACAAGATGCTCCCTAATTTACCGAATCAACGGGTAGCTGCGACAAGTTCATCTCGATTACTAGTACTTTGCGCAGACCAAGTTGTACATAAGCACAGCTAGACCATTTTACTGTGCTCGGTTGAAACTCAATAGAATGCAGTTGAGAAGGGCGGTGGGGCTTTTGACAGGACACTGTCGATTGAACTACCACCTTCATAACTTGGGGATCTCTGATGATCCCACTTGTAGAGCCTGTATGGACGTCGATTAAACCTCCATTCATGTTATATGCATCTGCAGAAACCTGCAGGGTGTCAGATATACAATGTTGGGGTCCGAAACCTTGGATCCATCAATCCTGGGAGCAATTCCGGTGGAGAAGTTGTGGGCCTTCTGTGTGGCGTCTGGCCTCGACAGAATCATATAGCTTCATCTGCTTAAAATAGCACCTCTTACCCGGAGACCTCTCGCCTTCGGGTGACAGGGTGTTCTCAAGGAGGACTTAGAGGACCCCTTGGTCTAAGTGCTAGGGACCCATTTGTGATACCCCTCTATCTAATTATTATTATGGCTAACTGATGATAACTAATATTGTAATAAAATTTCAAATTCGCCCCCTTTACCTAGATCAGTATTTTGTATTATAAATACGTATTTCGACTACAATGTGGTCATCATCAGTATAAATTAGCTAGTCGTACTTTACTCTTTGACAATTAGAAATAGATAGAAAGTCGAGATCAATAGACAAAAATAAAAATAAATAGAAAATTAACTAAATTAAAATATACTGGATTTAAAGTGTAATAAATTTTAAATTATATTGAAATTACTCTTGTTAAAATTTCCTTCATTCACATTTATTCCTGTTAATTTTACTCTTATTAAAATTACTCTTATATTGTCGCAGGATATGTTACTTGTTACTAATTTGGTGGCAATTTCACTCCATTGTCACCATTAGTGTGTGTGTAAAAAGTAAAATATACAGTTCATGGATTGATAATGAATTCAGTATAATTAGTGTATTTATGTATCATTAACTCAGTACTAGTAATTTTCACTTTTTTGTTTTTTAGCGCCTTATAATCTACTAATATAAGCGTGTATATTAGTTTTTTTATAATATCAGTTTTTTTTTACAACTATTGGAATTTTATCAAATAACTAGAGAATTGATCAAATAAATTTTTTTGTATTTGCCTACGACATATATATATATATATATATATATATATATATATATATATATATATATATATATATATATAAAATATGTATTATATATAAACACAAATATTTGAAATAGTTTACATTAAAATTAGCATAAAATATATAACATAATAATTCATGCGTCTTCAACAATTTCAATTCACAAAATTATTCAACATAACTACTATAATCCAAATGCAGATTCAAGTAATTGAGTTAATTGAATATAATATTTATTAACATATTCCAATATCTTATGGTACGTTAAACAATGTCCGTTTAGATTAACTACAGCTAGCTATACAAGTGAGTATGTGTTCAACGTATACAATACAAATCCGACTTTCAATACTGTACGTATACTTGTATGTATAGGTTGTTAATCTAAAATACGGTCTGATTACTTTTAAGGGTGTTCACAGTATAAAACCACTTTTCGACAGGCTACAAATAACGTTTTCTAATAAATCCCGAAGTTTCAGAATTTTTGACCGTTTAGAACGCGAGATAATTAATAGCAAAGTAATCATTCTCTCTCACTCTCTCTCATTAGAAGCATGTAAAACTTCATGCCCGACCAACTATTATCTGTTGTATTAAAAAAAATACTCGACAGAATTTTAAAAAAAACTAGTAGAGTAAAGATAAATATTTATTAAATAAATTAGAAAAAGAAATCGCGTTTTATCGCTTTGTTTTCGAAATATAAAAGTTTAAAATTATTTTTTATTTCAAAGTTACATTCATTTGTATATATGAATAGTGAATATGTTTATGTGTTGTGTATGTGTGTATATGTATTTGTTCTATCATAAAAGCAAACCGATTTTTTGTCCTGATTATATAACACAGTACTGAAACTAACTTAATACAAATGCTAGTACTATTGACCAAAAAAATTTAATGGCAGTTTTTTAAATTTTATAATTGATTTAAGCCTTATTGATTCGGTTTTCGAAAAAATGCTTCGGATAAAATATTTTTCCACCCTTAAAAGAGTGAAAAGCTATTTGCGAGCAAGTACAGGTCAGGGCAGACTTAATGTACTTGCATTGTTGTCTATTGAAGCAAAATTAGTGCAGGAAATTGAGGATATAATCGATGTTTTCGCGCGATCTAAAGCAAGAAGAAAGAAGTTAATGTGATATGTGATAAATTATAAAAAATGAATTTATTGTTTAATCTTAAGAAATTTACTATTACGTTTAAGGTATTTCCAAACTATATTAGCTGATCGGGTACCCACGCGAAAAAAACTATATAAAAAATTATATGCGCAAAAAAAAATATGTTGGTACTCTTGTGCGTTGTTGAAAGCAGCTGTCCGTTGTCGTCAGTGTTCCCATTCGTCACATAACATATCATACATATACTAGTCATCATACATACACTAGTATATAATTTCAAACGACTTTCAAACAACGCGCCGGTACTCAGGATGCCAACTGAACCATAAAAAATAACCTTCTGCTGCGGACATAAAAAAATTCACTTTGTTACGCATATTTTATCAAAAAACTTAACAACCCGATGGGCATTCTCCCAAAGTTTTAAGGAAAAATATTTCTAAGAAATTGAGGAAAGTATAATGTGTCGAATTTCAGAACAACCGTCACTATATTGAGAGAGTTCGAAGTAAAAACAGTTGGAATCGTGCATTTTATTTCACCATGATTATGAAGATGCATGTTAAATTTATCCAACTTACATAACGCTTTTCTCAAAAACGCCATGGTGATAAATTCTCAAAAAAATTCAGCAGATTTCTGAGGATTCATTTTACTAATATTGTGAATTTCGTGAAGTTCTTGACAACCTAATAATACCTTAAATAAATAAACCACGAAATATAATATTGTTAAAAATTTTAAATTAAATGTTTTATTATAATAATCATTACCAGAAAACCAAAAGGGTGCCATATCGGACGGGGCCTAGGGTGGCATCGAACCTAAATCCACCACTGATTATACTATATAACTATAACTAATTTAACTTGTATAATATACTGTATTTATGATAAGGGTTAATATGTTAGAATGTAGAATATAGAAATTCTTAAAACTTTGAGAGAAATAGTTTTGATAATTGTAAGTCTTGATACGGTATAAAATAGTTATTATTGTACCTTGAGAATAAACTACAAAGACCACAAAAGTAATAGAAATAAAGAAATAATAAACACTATAAATGTAATATATCTATAGGGTGTATTTTGATTTGGTTTCAACTGTACGACCGGAATTACAGTATATATATATATATATATATATATATATATATATATATATATATATATATATATATATATATATATATATATATATATATATATATATATATATATATATTACATAACAAAATAAAGTGAAACTTCTTTAGACACACCGCATTATCACATTTTTTTCATTGAAATATTTTTACCCCAATGATATTAGGTATTAACCCCAAAATAGTTAGTCCCAAGCGTAAAAGTATGTATTATGACATATTCATCGTCAAATTTTAATAAAAAATTTCATTTCCTCTAAATTGTAGATTGATAGCTACAGTCCACAGTACAGCACGGTTTTTTTTTAATAATTAGTAACAGGCAAAATTTTTGTAGCTTCCTTTCGACGAGACGCCCAACTTTTCTCTCGCGAAAATTCTCGATGATAGAGATTAACGAAGCGCGTAAGAGAGTAACTTGTTTGTTTGACGATAGCAAATATTTTATCAGTAACCGTTAATTAGTTGTTAGTTAAATTGAGAAGGTTATCTGCAATTTCCTTTCACAAACTCCAGATGAATATCGGCATAGTTCCTAGTCTACATACAAATTCCTTGTCCTTTAGGGGTCTGTAAAAAAGGCATAGAAAGGCCTACATGCCAGACTTCAACCTCCACCCTCTCTTCCGGTACTACTAGAACAGTTAATTGGTTAGAAATTTGAAATTAATATGTTTGAAAACATCAGAGTTTCACTGTATACTCTTTCGTACTCATAATATAACAAACAATAAGATGAAACGGTAAATATTTACCACTATAAGAAAGAAGCAAAAGTCCCTTTTGGAGTATACGTCATCTTTGTTTGTTCAACATATGAATCCTTAATGCAAATATTGCCATTATATATATATATATATATATATATATATATATATATATATATATATATATATATATATATATATATATATATATATATATATATATAAAGCATTATTTAGTAAACGCACCGGTGGCTGTGCACTCTTCTAATCTGATATGTCCTTTTGTATAAAGAAATATGTTTTATAAATCCTTCACAATTTATGAAATGTCTACGTCTGAAGAAAAATGACGTTGTCTTACGTTTGAAATACTCTCTTTAAAACTTGTATCTAAAGGTTATATATATACATATATATATATATATATATAACATTTTTCACATCACATTATAAATGGAAAAATTACAACAACACAATCAGATATTGTCAGTTTAGGACTGTCACGATTAGGACTTTGTTTATACGTTTGTTTAAATTTGTGTATTTTAAAATAAGAACTGTACTTTATGTGTGCAATTTGTCCCTTTATATGATTTTATTTTTCCATTGATTTTATTTCGTTTATTTCAAATAATATATATTAAGGACGTTCATTTGCTACGCTAAAATCAAATGAGTACTATCTTTAATAAAATTTATTTAGGATTTTAAAAAAGGTGTAAAGTATGTCAATAATCTTACAACGATTTATAACCTTTTTTATTTGTCCTAAATATTTTTAAAGTATTTATTGGAAAATACCAGGAAATTGTAAATTAGAAATTAATTTGACTTAATGTGACAGATATGACAGTAAAATATGTTTTATATTTGTGTGTATGTGTATATTATTTTAGTGTGTGTGGTCGCCAGTTTTCAAAATATGGTGGCAAAAACAAACCTAACAAAAAAGTTTTAATTTTATTAAATCATTAATTCAAATGTTCGGCAACACCATTTTTTTAATGCAGTTATATAAACTGCATATTTTAAAGAATATTTATAAACATTATTTATTATCCTGTCTACTTTAATAATATAGTTATTATAATTTTAAGTTCAAAAAAATTCTGTTCTCCATACGACGCTGTGTTAAAAGTTTGATTTTTAATCGATAATTACTCTTTGAAATGATCGTCAACAGGTGTTAAATTTTTGAGGGAGAATAACTACTGAATTGAGCTATTCAATTCACTAAAAAAAAATTTTTTGCCTACTATCAAGCTTCATGGATGAACGTCCTTAAATGTGTATTTTAATTCATATCTATTATTTTCTTCAAATTTTGAAGCAATACTCTCATGTGATAATAATATATAATTATCTGAAAACTACAAAATGAATAAAATCGCAAACATATTAATAATTGAAATACTGCTGGAATAGGTAATCCGCGACGATTGACTTTAGCTAAATTCTGGTCTATTGGTGGTAATGTACCAAATATAATACTGATTTTGTCCAATCTAAATCTTTTTTTAAATTCGATGTCTGAATAAAAAATCAAAAGGGTCTTGTAGATCTCGAACATAGCGTTTAGGAATACGTATAATTATGTTTTCATCGTCAGAATCAAAATCGATATCAATATTATCATCAACATTAATATTATGTAAACCCAAAAAATGCATTATCTTCACTACTTTTTTCACTGCAAAGTTATTAAGGTTGTCTTAAATCTACTAAAATACTGACTTAAAGAAAATCCTCTTTTGTTAATAAAAAGTAAAGATAATGTCTATAATAAGATTGCCTTATCGGATTGTGAATACAGCAACAGTTTCCAATTCTGAATATCGCCTTAAGCTATGACTATGAATATTTATCCAATCTTGCGTCAATGCAATATTTGTCTCAAGATTGCGTCTATAAATCTAAACGCTGCCTTAAGATCATGCTTAAGGTGAACTTACACCTAAGACCGGACTATAAATTCGGATCTAAGTAGTCTACTATTGAAATTCACATTGTAATAGTAAAAATTCTAATAGTTATTATGAGATGATTTTATGAAATAAACATAAATATGACGATATGTTCAAATAAAAATAAAAGTAGTATTAGCATTATCTTTTTACTATCGCCATCACATCTTTGTGTGTTCACATCTTGAAAACTGAAACCAAACTAAAAATAATGCTTTTTCACCTACAAAACACAAAAAAAATGCTTTTCTACTACTTTCTATACATTACAATGTAAATATTTCACATTCAAGCTACAATCTTTGCTTTTATTTTTATTATTATTATTATTATTATTATTCTATGAATTTTCCATTATATATGTTTATATGAGCTTTTTATGAGAAAATTATTGTATAAAATATTACTTAAAAATACTTTACAATAAAAAATTGATAAATAACATGCTCGTCTGGTGTTTTGTACTAATTTTGAGATTTTAAAAATGTATTTGTTTTTTATTAATAAACATTTGTTGACATTTTTTGTTGAAAAGGTAAAAATAATGTCAATACCATTTTAAATGATGTCAACGGTCAGTGTTGCCAGATGGGGCTATTTAGCGCCAATGGGGCATTTTTTTTCCAAGCGGCTATAAAATTTTATCTATCGGCTATAGCAGTTGCCAACTAGCCTAATTTTTTTTCGTCAAAAAAGTGCAATTAATAAAAACAAGTTAAAATAACAATTAACTGAGTGAATTACATAAATACCCGATATATACTGAGTTTATGAAAAAAAGTACCAAGCCAAAGTTGTGTATTTTTAAAAAAGGAACAGTTTTTGTCCAAAAATTTTTTTGCTATCCCTTACGGTTTCAAAGATGGGTATTTTTCTAGTGCGCCGGCAACGTTGAAACAATTATGAAAAATCTATTGAGTTGATGAAAAAAAGTATCAAACAAAAGTTGTTTATTTTAAAATGGATGTGTATCTCCCCTGGCGGGGGATACTGACGGGGATATTTTAGGGCTATGTGCGCTGCGACTAGGCCACTATCAAATATCATCTCCGTACTGACATCTCCGTTGACAGTTCTGGCAACACTGTCAATGCACTAAAAAGTAAAAATTTTAAGAGAAGAGTTTAATTTGATTATTCTTTACATTATTAGTATGGTTGCCTGTCGGTTATATTATACCAAAGGAAGTGACTAGCGTTTATTTAATTTGACATTTTAAGTAATATTATCTGAACATTGATAATCATTCGTTGATATTAAATGGCTTTTGATATGAAAAATCATACACATTTGATTGTCATTTAAATAATGGCAAGCACATACACATTAATTGACCCGTATGAAATATAATTTCTATGTGTCATGTTACTAGTTTTTAGTAATTTCAATAGTGTAGGTTGAATTCAAACAATTTGCTGTTTATTTAATTAAATGAACGCACGATATAAATATTTGTATCATATAATATAGGTAAGTATACTCAAATTGAAAATGTCTGCTTGCTAATAGAACACGTACACCCATCTATAATATCAACAATAAATATTATATTACATATTGTGCATTGTTTAAATAATATTATTATTATTTATTTGGTTAAGGTTGTTGTGAAACTGGATGGGATAAGTTAGGGTGGGGAGTTTGTCTTATGCTAAATGCATTGATATCTAATCCATTGTCAACTCTAAATAAGTAAAAATTTTGCATTTAAATGGTTTCAAATAATTTAATTTTTGTATAAAAAAAATATAAATATTGTTTAAAAATTTAATCCTAAATTTCATTTTTTCGAAGAGTTTTAATAATTAAAAATATGTTTTTATGTATTTAAAAAAAAAGTTGCATGGTGATAAAACTAGATAAAAATAAATATAACTAAAAATTAAACTAGATAAAAATAAAACTAGATTTAGAACATTTTTCGATCTACAAATTTATAATTATCTCAGAAACCAAAAACAGGATTAATTTAAAATTTGGTCCAGGTATTTATAAGACTTTGATAATTATTATGACAGAATATTTCATAAAACTGGTATTTCTGGTTATCGAGATATACATTTTTATATCACTGTGATTACCATCAAGCCCATTTAACGCTATGTATAACCTTACTTCAAAACTGTAACTTTAACATTTTTTACTCAAAAACTAAAAACAGGATCAAGTTTAAACTTGGACAGGATATTCTTTAATATTTAAATAATAAGCTGTCAAATTTTGAAGAACCTGTCATTAAATTGAATATTCTACATAACAACCTTAAATTTATATAGTAGAAATAAACATACAAATATACAAATAACTAGGGAATCAACAAGAATATGATAATCGATTTCAGGTTAAATTAGACAAAAGCATAGACGATGACCAACCATATCACAAACGAGAATTTGGTCCCATATGCAATGTTTAATTATTATGGTACAAACTGTTAAATTTTCCTTGTATTCTCTATTTTAATAGTTTGGAGTTTGGTGGTGATGGTTTAGTAATGGTGTTCATTTTGCATTGAGTTAGTATATCCACCACTTCCAATAATACCTGTTATATAGTAATTGAACAAAGTTTTGATTCAATAACTTATAAACATATTTGTTCAAAATACGTTTCTCAAGCCATGTTCTTACGTTTAAACATTATGTGATTGCATCATTAGTTTCGGGAAGGAGATTAAATGTAAATCCGTAATATTGAAAAGTAATTGAACAAAATTTGCTCAGCAAAGTTCTGGTACTTCAAAATACGTTACTGCTGACGTCACTTGTTCTGTCGTATAATTTACTCTAAAGGATATTGAACAATATAAATTATCGAATCTAATATTATCCAGTTAAATCGCGCTTAAGCCAATTCGGTTTCTAACGTTTTTTAATTGAAACTGAAAATAAAATTCGGTTAAAACCGTTTAATTCGTGTAATAGTAACCAAAATCATTTTTGTGTTATATATGACGCAGTGGCGTAGCGTAGTGGGGGCGGCAAAATTTCACAATAAATAATAATATCTTGTAAATATTTGAACCATTTCATATTTTGATTGTGCAATAAAAGACTTTGCTCTTAAAAAAAGTAGACGAATAAAGTTTTAGTTAAAGACAGAAGTTTTGTTTTTAATTCTAACAAGTGTATTATTTTTCAATTAAAATATAACAATTAACAGTATCGTTCTAGTTCTAATTAGAAGTCGATTTGCGTGTTATATTCAATTCGCTAATAACTTAATCTTGTTGATCGTCAAGGTATATTCATAAGTGTTCTATACCTGTTATATCAATGTAAGTGGCATACGTGTAAGAATGTGATTATTATATTGTAAAACATTGTCTTTTAACTTGAAAAACCTAAATAAGAGAGCGGGTAAAATTTTCTTCCACCCCGGGCGGCTGACACCCACGCTACGCCACTGTTATGACGCAACTTGTGTTGTTTATGGCATAACTTGGGATATACTGTAATGTTATTTGCCATCAGATGTACCCTCTTCATTTATAAAAAAATATAACAAACACATATTTTCAATGAATCAATACAATATTCTATGACTGCACTAGCTGCTAAACGAGGGTAATTATAAATTGTCTTTCAGTCAAATAAACATTTTCCGAAGGGTGTATAGATAAGCATTTATGCAACTGATAAACGCTCAACGTAAATATGACTGCCTGAACATGCACCGGAGCTCTGAACATGTAGGTACATTGGAATTACCGACATTAGTGTTAAGGTCTGTTTTGGATTTCATGTAGCTTAAGCAAGAATAAAAACAGAAATTTGAAACATGTATATGCCTAAAAATTTGGCTTGAGTTTGGCTGTTTCATTTAATTGAAGTTTGTTTCATACAAGTGTGAAGCTAGCTAGTTGTTATAAAAATTTACCATTTTTACGTTATTTCAAACGGTTGCCATTTATAAACGAAATATTTGATCAAGTTCAAAATTGTTCTCAAATTAATTCGTTATATTTAATCATCTTTGAGGAAAATTTCCAGTTCAATCAGTAATACCGTATTTCGTATAAAAATGGCGAACCAGGTAAACTAATTGCGTTTTCGGACATAAGTTCCTGAATTGTTTTGTTTGCTTGGAAGCAAACTTGGATTTTGTTGAATAGGCAAGTTGAATAAGCAGGTACGTATTTAATATAAGTTTGTGGTTTCCATTTTGTCAAAATAGGTTTTATTAATTAAATAACAAGCTACCGTTAAAAGTCTGTCATTTTTATGGTTTATTATAGAGTAGTTTACTGAATTTCATTTAATATAACGTTATAAAAAAATGGTTAAAATATTACATGTAAGTATTTGAAAAGCAAACGCAACGATAATACAGATATACTGTTGACTGAGTTTATTCGTGCAAATTTGCATACATATATTTCCTTATGCAAATTGAATAAACGTGTAAACAGACTTTAAACACACACAATAACACACTTTAATTTGTAATTCAAAAAATTAAAATTATTTACACATAACTGTTACTGAATTGAATGATAATAATATTATAACAACAATTAATTACGGCAGGGTGTTATTAATATGTACCACACGTGTTATCGATATTGACAATCATGGACTTTTCCACTACAGTAAACGCTCCACTACAGTAAACGCTCGCTACAATTTTAAGCTAATGGAACATCTTACACCTTACCTACCCAGTAAATCCACCACTGAGAGTATGTATCTTACTTTTCTAGTATGAAATGCATATATGTAGTGTCATAAATGCATATAGTTTTAGGTGGGCCGAGACCCACTTAAAACTGCCTGCCGACGCTCCTGCTCAAAATAAGATTTCCCATGTTATTAGCATAGAAAAAATATTTTGTACTACTTTAAATTACATAAGTCAATTAATATAACCGATTTAAAAAAGAATGGGGTATGAATTTGTAGGAAATTTAATTCTCTACAATATATATGCTACAGAGTTAATCTTCTCTAATTGTAGGCTACAGAGTTTATATACAATTTAATCTATTGTCTATGGTTTATACCAAAATCATATGTTGTATATTGCCAGTTATATTTGGATGGAGACGAAATCATCACGTTAGCATGACCATAGTCATCACGCTTGCGCATAACGAATCAAGTAAACACAAGAGAATAGATAGTTTTTTGTCTCACATTTGATGGTAATCTTTTCACTTACGTCATTTTCAACTTTCCATTCAGCTGGTTAATTTCTATACAATTATTTAAACTTATGCAAAAAATTATTATCATCTTTTTTTAAAGTTAGATGATAAATACCAACAAACACAAATGATTGTTTTCCATTAAAAAATATAAACTATATTGTCGTAACTTATACGTACGTATATTATTATAGTTAATTTTGACCGATGAGTTACTAATCCACTAATCTCTAATTGAATAGTGTACAGTCGATTTAACGAATCTGCATTTGTGCGACTTTAATCGAATCATTTGAAAATCATTTAAAAAATCTTGATATTTTTTATTTTATTTCTTCAATTGACAAGTTTACGATTTTTTTTTAAAATTATTTTGTATAAAAATAGCGAAGATCAAAAAAACATTTTGGTAATATTTTAAATTTTGTTAGATAATGACCACTAAAAAATTAAAAACAAATAAACTGTTTGAATTGGCGCTGAACGGACATGTGATGTCATGTGTCCAGACTCTTTCAAATTTATTTCAAATTTACGTGCAGGAAGTACCAGTAAGTTCAGTACAGTATTTATTATTTTTTGTGCGCGTTTTTTTTATTATTATTGAAATGATTATTTTTATTAAGTTTTAAGTCCACGACTCAGGCATGATATGAAAACATAAACATTAATGTTGTATTTATTGTGAGTATAATGTGATTTGTTGGCAAAACATATCTCTTACCTTGACAATGCCGATGTTTGCCGATCCGATGTCACATAGTCGATCCTTAAAAAAAAACGTGACATTGTATAATCTGAAATACTATTTCACTCCCCATACAAGTCTCGCTATAAATGTTTTCACATCAAAAACCACAGAAAAACTTATTCTTGTTCCGAAAGAGGAAAAACGACGAAATGTACGGTTTAAAGCTGCTAGACAATACATTAGTGGAATGTCTATAAAAAGGACTCTCCTGTCTATTTCATATGTATTCCTTGGTTGGCGACACTATTGCACCTCGACTTTCTATCTATTTCTAATTGTCAAAGAGTAAATTACGACTAGCTAATTTATACTGATGATGACTACTTTGTAGTCAAAGTACGTATTTATAATACAATAAACTGATCTAGGTAAAGGGGGCGAATTTGAAATTTTATTTCAAAAACCTAGAGTTCTCATTAATTGTCATTTGATAATATAATATTTAATAGATCGGTTGTATTCATTGGATCATTTTTAAACTAAAGGTAATCAATCCATACATGGACGTTAGTGACTTAGAAAATTATATCTTTCCATGCAGGTTTTCCAGGTTGGACTACTAATCGCAAATTGTGCAATTTTAAAGTGGTATAAAATACAGGTAATTAAAGAAAACAATTTATTAATATATACATGTATAATTATTATAAACTCTTTATAATTTATTAATAAAATAAAACTTTAGAAAGTATATATTAGTTTTTAAAATTCTTTTATATAATATAACAATGTATAAAAAATATTTATATTATATAATATATAATATATACATATAATTACTTACATTAAGATAAATTCATTATTGTATTATATTTAATATTCTTATATATATATATTTAATTAATGGAAGAATAATAAAAGTTATCGGAATAATAACAATAACATTGCATAAAATATAGTCTTCGAAACAAATATTCTTATTCTATTGGTACAGCAAATGGATAAAAAAATTTTTTTTAACAATACAACTTATATTGCTGTCGATTACACTCTAGAATGTATAAAATTGTGGAATGCATAACTTTAAAAAGCGGAATTTGAAATGAAAATTTTCACCAAAAAAAAAAAAGATATCTCCACGCAAGAGAGTATTTAGGCGTTCATAAAATAATATTATATTAGCAGAGTAAAGTGGGAAATATTATTATTATTATTACCGGAAAAATTACGTTCTGAAAAAAAAACGATTTTCCTCACGAAACTTGGGCTACAAGTCACAATTAGAACTTTTAGTTTGAAAGGACGGAGTATGTAAAAAAAATTTAAATTTACAAAAATTATGCCAAGGATGTTGATCCATTTTTGATATGCTCAAACGATTAAAACAAATAATTTGCTAGAACAAAGAGTTTAAATGTAAATACGATTTTTTGTTGAACAACATAAAATAAAAGAAGCATAACAATATTAACTGTGCGCGACGCTAGCGCCAAATGATTTTACAACTAATGGTGGTTCTGTAAACAATATAATAAATAAGATGGTAGTTAAAAAATTATATTTTTTTTAAATAAAATTAGCCTGTTATTCTATACTAGGCAATTAATTTATTTTAATTAAAGTTATTTTTTTAGTTTAGCTTTAAAAAGCTAAAGCAACTTTATTAATATACAGACTGTGTTGGAATACTTTTCCAATAGAGAACCAATGTTAAATATTATTTATTACTGGCAGGCGGTGTGGTTACTGTGCAGTCAGTCAGTACACATGTAATGAGTACACACTCTTAAATGAGTCAGTACACACAGTACACACAGTCAATGAGTCAGTACACACTCTTAAATGACAAACAAACTACCATACGCATATGAGATGACTCTCATTACATGTGTACTGACTGACTCTGCACAGTAACCACACGGCCTGCCAATAATAAATAATATTTAACATTAATTCTCTATTGGAAAAGCATTACAACCCAGTCTGAATAGTATATTAATAAAGTTAATATTGGGAGTTCTAGCATTTGATTATGCTTTCTGGTGAACAGCCTAGAAACTACTGCAAGTAAGTTGAATTATTAAACTTCGCCCTTGCGAGAGATTCCAATGCGTTAATATAATAAATCGTATATTAATAAAATTACACAAAACAATTTTTTTTTGTCCATTTTAAATTTTTCAGAACACACTCAAAATTTTGGCTTGTTATTTCTTTTTTAATTTTCGTGTTTACAAACAGACGGATATGGGAAAATGGACTAATTAAGTCATTTTTTGAACACTTATAGCAAAAATTTTTTTTCTACAATCAATATTATCAACCGTTACAAAGTCGGGGCTAAACATAATACACCGTGGTATATATTATATATACCGGGAATAAAAATGTATAAAACATGCCACTCGACATAATTTTTAATTTTATATTTAATTGTAAAACCCCTTCTCATAAAACAACTTTCTGTCACTACAATTTTTATGGAAACATTAGATTCTGAAATCTTAGACCAAATGTGACTTATACCAAAGTTTTATGAGGCGGAATAATGTTTTATCAGAATAACAGTTTTTGACAAATTTTCCTCTACTATATAATTTTGTCCAAAGGATTAGTCTCGTTATATATTAAACATTGGCCATATAATTACATGTTGTGTAATTTATTTCAATTCTTGTTTAATTATTTTAATTGAATTGTTGTTTAAAAGGATCAGCCGCAGTAGCCGCGCTTGTTAAGGCGTTGTTTCTACTTGGACCTGGGAGGTTATGAGTTCGAATCCCGACACCGACAGTTTGAAAATTAAAAAAATAATAATGGGGCGGTTGATTGACTAAACTGTTGGCGTATGGACAAGAACGAAGTAACCGGCTATGCTTGTGAAGGTTTTCTGCAGTTTCCCTTCGCGAACTCCAGATGAATATCGGCATAGTTCCTATCATACTCAATTCCTTCTCTGCATACGAATTCCTGATCATCCACTCACATCATAAAAATGTAAAGTAAAAATTAATAAAGGTTGAAAAATAATGATGTGGGTGGCCTCTGTTATAGACCGTCGTGTCTCAAAAATGGAGGTTAAACCCCATTATTATTATTATTGTTTAAAAGGATCGATAACTATACTTTTAAAACCATTTAACTGCAGAATTTTTATCGGTCGGTGTAGTAATAATGCATGTAATTATTTAGGACCGCGAATATTGAAGAATATATATCAGCTAACCACACTAAAAAAACTATAGACAAAATTATCGCCCGAAAAAAAATTCTGCAGTATTTTTTAATCCTTAATGTTATTTCGTATTACTTAGTTTACTCGAAAACTTTTCTAAATTTGTTCAAAATTGGAGAAAGTGGTGTCAATTGGAATGGTATTTAGTGTTAAATATTGTAAATTTTATGTTACATCCAAGTTTTTAATAATTTAAGGACATGTAGTGGTATTGGTTGGAATGGTTTTTAGTTTTAAATATTGTAAATTTTTTGTTAAACTAAAATTTTTAGTAGTTTACGCACATGTATAAACACCATTTATAATTTTTTTTTTCAAATCCAGCATTACTGGTTTCCCAAACAAATCCAGCCCTATTTTTACGCACAAATATTTAAATTTTGATACATTTAATATAATATTTGGACAACTATTATGCTTATTGTCTTATTTGAATGAATATACAATATAATAACAGGTTTACACTTTCAATACTGATTAGTGAACAGACGTACTTGCTATCGTACTAATCAAAGTGTAAATTGGTCATAACACAATTGAAATCTATCGAATTAATAATTTTTTAATTGCACGCACATTCTAAAGCAGTATAATTTACTTTGAAATAAATTGGATATTTGAAGTTGTAACTCTAAATGGAATGTATTTTATTTGTATGTTCAAACACATGGAAATAGAATATAGTAACGTCAAAACGCTACAAAGCCACAAAAACATAAGATCCTAGTGGAAAATAATCGATATTTATGGTACCAGTTACAGTACTCACAGTAATTGGGACCCATTATGCCTAACATTTTCATTGATATAATAAATTTCAAATACCCAATTATCACAACATATAATTTTTACAAAATAAATCCATTAAAAATTGTCAATAATTACAAAAATTAGTTTTTATTTAATATATAATTTCAAAAAATTAAACCGTGGATCCACATTTTTTTATTAAAATAATACTTATAACCTAAAAAAAAAACATAATATTGGACCACATCCCTAGTTTTAATTTTTCTTATCTGGATTATAAATTTGGGGCTGTGGGCGATTAATTATGTACAGTAACAGTTCATACTGTAACAGTTAAATGGATTGATTACGAAACAAAGTATTTCATTATGTTCTGTTGCAAAAAAAAAAACCGAATTAAATTTCTGATATTTGCTCCACCGTAAGTATATAAATATACATAAAACAATTCTAATATTAAATAATAAGATATAAAAATTATCAAAATTATCAAAGTATTTGAAATCAAATTTCAAATTATCTCATTTTCTATACGTATATAAAAATTGAGATAACTTGTAAATTTTATTACTAATACTTAAAATTTGTATATTATAATAACAAAAAAATAATTAAATTAATAGTCTTAAGATCCCGACCAAAACTATCTTCGCCGAACTCCGTTTTACTAAAAAAATATTTTTTATTAAATATTGGGAACCTTGGGAGAGGAGGCGTGGCTTAAGTAATAATATGGTTATTTATCATACAATCGCTAGTTCGGTTTTTTACCACCAGACAGCGTATTTAAATCCTCAGTTTCCCAATACTATATAAAAATAACTAACATCATAAAGATAATTTTATAGCGAACATAATGGTGTTAGGTTGTTTGGAAAAATTAAGGGTAGTCCTGAGCTGATATTGATTGTCAATTGTTATATAGTATACTAGTGACCCGGCCCGGTTTAATTAGTATGTACTTTAGAACTTCTGGAAAAAATTAATCAACATGATGGTGAAAACCGTTTCAAAATCCGTTGCGTGATTTAGAAGGAGTTAGCGGATAAACAGACAGACGCGGAGGGCGACTGCCTTTTATACTATATATAGATTTAATAAAAAATATATCTTTCATTAAGAAAAGCGATTAGTGAAGATCGTTTAGATCGGGATCTTGTACTATATAAAAACTGATTATTTGATACACCTTTTAAAAAATTATTTACAATTGCCAAATATTATTATTTATCACTCAATAAAATATAGCTTATGTATAATTAATCTTTATTTATATATTTAAAAAAAACTTAACAATTATTATACTCTGAATAAAGTTTTTTTTTTGTATACTTTTTTCTGTATGTCGAATAGTATTAGATTATCTATTCTCAACTTTCTAGTCAGGCTTAGATCACACGTAACAAAGTTAAAATTTATTCTTGTTAGATCGTAATATATTCTTGTCATTCCTTAAAACTAAGTATGGTTACTCTGTTACATTCGGTATGATGTATAATCATCATAATTGATATAGCAAAAATACACCTTTGTATTTTTTTTTTAACCAAGTCTGAATACAAAAAAAAATACTTTTATTATTAATAATTAATTGATGATATTTTCAAAAAAATTGATCAAATTTGTAATTGACATTAACACGTTATGATAAATATTGTGTGTTATTGTATTTAAAATTAGTATTCAATTTTTGAATATGTTTTATACACATCACAAAAGTATTTATCGGTATACAAATGGTCAACTAATTTTTGGGTTTGTTTTCTTATCAAGTTAGTTTGGTTAAATTTTTAAGGCACAGTATTAGAAATAAAAATATTACTTTAGAAGACGTTGTTATAAAGCTCTTGGGAATGTTATATACTTTTTTATGCGAATTTCCTAGAAGGAAATAGAGCTATTGGTCTCGTACCGACTTCAAATTTTTGTAAAAATTTCTTCAAATGTCCATCGATCCTACCTAGTAGATATCAAAAATCACCATCTGTCAAATTTATATATATATATTTGTTTGTAATCACTCTAGCGGTCACAGTTTTCATTTGTTCGGAATAAAATTTGGTATATGAAGTGCTTTTGGTATTTGAAGGATCAAATTCGTCAATGGGTAAAATCGGACAAAAGGAAACGGGGGTTTAGAGGAAGGGGGAAACACAAAATTTGGCATATCTCTCTTAATATTCGAAAAATCGGAAAATTTATAAAAAGTTAAGTTGTAGTAAATTAGTTTTACTATAATTTTGTTTCATACCATTTTTTCTGTGACACTAATATGTACAGAAATATTTACAATTTAAAATTGAAAGTTGAAATTCTAAGTATCTCTGAACACACAGAAAAATGATAAGGTAATGAATTGTAGCAACCTTGATTTTCAACAACTTTACTTCTCATACATTTTCGGATTATTCTAATATTAAGAGAGATATTTTATATTTTCTGTTTTCTTCTTTCTCTATGCCCCCCTTTTCCCTTGACCTATGCCGTTCTTAATAAAATTGACCTTGAAAATAGCAAAATTATACCAGATGCGACATTTTATTTTGATCAGACTAAAAATTGTGATCGCTAGAGAGTGATTTATGTATTCTAAGGAAATTTGCTAAGTTGACGCTGCTCCTGCGTTACGAATTTTTAAATAAATATTTTGGCATTCTTGAATGGTATACGAAATGTATAAGTGACTTGTGAATTATTTGATTTTAAAACTCGTATTTGTTTTTAAATTACAACCTCATCACATCATCTACATAATTGAATAGTTCGGATGTTATATTATTCTTGTTTCATTAATTTAAGAATATGGAATTTCGTACGTTTTATTAATCTCACTCTGAATAATAATGCAAATAGTTTGTCGAATACGTCAACAATACAAATTAAATATTTTTCGATTCATTTTACGCAACAATCACACCAGTTAGTGGGTAATTTCTGCGTCTATTTGTTATAATCAAATGACTGACTAAAATACGTTTTTATAATTAATATATTTTCTCAATATATATGTAAAAAATTATCATCTAATTACTAAATATTAAAACGGAGTAAAAAAAAGTCGTTAAGTTTTTGACAATCGGTAAACATGTGAGCTAGGGATTAAGTGTATAACATTCTTGAGATTTCAAATGAGTGTATTTATATAAAGATCGTTTCGATATAATACAATAAACGTCTAAAATAAGAATGTATTACCCAAAAAATAAAAATAAAATAATAACCTGAAAACAGTTGATATTAAAAATTGCAATAATAACATCAATTGATTGAAACTCGACAGTGTGAAATCAATCCCTAAGTTTTATTATATAAATAACAATCAGTAAAATATATTATGTATTCTCATATATAAATCTTATTTAACAACTTTAAGAACTATGAAATGGAGCATTATTTTGCACAGCCTTTGTGTCATGATCCAAAAAATATAGCTTTTATTTTTATTCTTTTTTGACTTTTTATTTGTGTGTAAATATACCCTGTGTAAGGTGTTGTTGCTTTTTTTTACCTCATTATTGTTTTCTTTTAAATGTGAACTCATTATTCGATTTTAAAATAATCAAAATCGTTTGTAGAATATTATTGAATATTTTTTTTAATGGAATGTACTCTTTTTTTTGGAATGTTTTCGTTTATAATAAACAATAAGTATTTAAATTTATGGTTGATTGACTCGAAGGTTAATTCAATAAATTACATGTGAATTAAGTTGGTCATTCTATAACTAACAACAAAACGTCGAAACATTAAAATTATATTAAATTATTCAATTTCCGATTGAGTAAGATGAGAAAGTAATTTTATTACCAAGTTACATTCTCAATCTAAAGTTTCCTCTTAGAAGTGTCGAAAGATACCGTGATAGAAACAAAACTAATGAAGTATATGCTTAAATTAGACTTTTTTAAATATAAATTTACCAATTGAAGTTCAATTTTCAGCTCTTTATAAAAAAATATATTAAATAAAATAATAATATGTTATATCCAATCTATTCCAGCTCGTACAAAAATTAATGCAAATGACAATGAAAAATGTATGTTATACAATATGGTGGACGGTTTGATTATTTCAAATCTAATCTTTAGTAAGTTTTATATCAACTCTATAAAAAAAAAAACTTACTTTGTAGCAGTACAATATTACAGTGAACGAAAATTTTGTTGATAGCTCCAAAACCGACTGAAGTCATTTAAAATAGCATCTTTTATACATTATAGAATATACTGAATTTTCTAAAAATGTTTGGATGGTAAATAATATCCAAAACTGTACACGCGAATCTAAAACCTCTTAATGTTATATGAAAAAAGATATCGATCGGTGTTGTTAAACGGTTTTGACACATAAACAATATACAGTCAAACCGGGATGAGCGAGAGTTCAAGGGACTGGAATCTTTTTTTCGCTTATGGAAGTTTTTCACTTCTAGCGGTTTTTCTCATTTACAGTGTAAAAAATACAGGAAACAGTGATAGATATGTAAATACATTTTTTATTTAAATTTGTTGATATTCCACGAGATTTAGAAAGCGTCATAAATAACAGATAATAAATATGCTCGACTCTCGCTTCTAGAGGTATAAGGCAAGTGGCAGTTTCAGTTATAGAAATCCAAGCGTGAAAAACAACTCTCTCATATAGACGTTTCTGCTTCTCCCTTGTAGTTTTTTCTCGCTTATTCAGTACTCGCTCATCCAGGTTTCACTGTATTTGTAGTTACTTTTAGAAAAACATAAATAGTCTAGAAGTGAAGCATTATTCCAATTTAGTTTATTATTGTTAAAAATTGGAAGACCATTTCTTGTTGAAAAAAAATCTTTAACTAAAATTAAGTAACAAACTTTCTTTGTATTCTAGTAGTCAAAGACTGATAAAAGAGTTATTTTAAATATCGTTATTTTTTATAAAAAAATACAGGTTTGTAATTGTTTTTGGTTACCGTAATTTATGATTATACTTCATATCAATCCTAAACTTCTCGAATGCATACAAATTTTGTGAACCAATATTGGAATAAGTCCCACTTGTACTGTATATTCAAATGAATAATAAAACGCATTAAATTCTACAGTGGACTATTTGATCACTTAGAATAAGTTACACATTTGTTTAAGCATGCACTTACAGTGAAAGTGGTATGGTAGGTGATTGAAAGAATTAAAATGTTATCAATAATATTCTACAAAAGCATGCAAAAATGTAATATAAAAAAAAAACCAGTATATCGCTATCTTCCTATACTATTTTGTCCAATATATTTCTTAATAACATCAAATGATTGTTCAGCCACACTCTGGACAATTTCAACCAATTTATCAGTTGATTCAGCATGTCGTTCGGTTGTTTTTTGTATTGCTTCTGTTGTAAGTAAATTTCGTTCATGTAATTTGACATTACGATCATAAACACTAACCAATTTTTCATTTAAATTGATACTGCGTTCACATGCTGTTGTAACACGTTCACATAAGTTCGCAATACGTTCACATGCATTTGCACATCGCTCATTTGCTTTTGCACTTTGTTCAACAGCATTTGCAATTCGATTTAATGTATCTTTTATTCTTACATTATCGTCATTATTTGTTGTATCAATGTTTATTATTTTTGTTGCATCAGAATGATTTGGTTGATAGTCATGTGATGAGTGTAATGAGGTATCAGAATATAAACGCTTTCGTTTCTTCCATGTTTCTTAAAAGAAAAATTCAGATTTAAATATCATTATTATCCATGTCAATATTATTAATATCATATTTTGATTGTTATTAAGGACGTTCATACATTAAGCTTAGTAGTAGATAAAAATTATTTTTTTAGTGAATTGAATAGCTCAATTATGTAGTTATCCTCCCTCAATAATTTAGCAGGTTTGGTGGAGAAATGGAGAGAACCTCGGAACACCTACTAATAAAGTGACTAATAGGCAAACGCCCTCATACACAAAGGAATAAAATGTCTGGAAGACTAACAGATTCGTGCAGGGGAGCTACAATCCCTAGATCCAATCCAGATCTTGTATTTCCTAAAGGAAACAGGCCTGGACGAGGTGCTCTAAATGCTAAAACTTTTATATCTGAAAATTTTTTGTTATAGTTACTGATTTTCTGAATATTTAATTTGAAACATTTGTAGTGGCCGCCATTTTGAGATAAGGTAACAACTTTTGGGAAATTATTATGGGACACCGAGAGGACACCAGAATATCTTTCAAAGGATATCTTCGAGAGTTTTTGAAATAGTAATAAAATGACAGATTGCGAATAAACCAGGGCGAATTGAATATTTTTGAAAACTGAATATTTTTTGTTTAATTTGGTGTGTATTACACATTTTCGAAACATCCTCTGTATATAATAGAAATGTTTTGAATAAAAATATTTTAAGGTGGCTTTGATTTAATTTGACATTAGTGAAAAGTAATTCTGTAAAATATTTGTACAAGGTGGGCCAAAAGTAATGTCATATAAATGTGAATAGAGAGATTAAATAAATGTCACAATGTAAATGAATTTACATACATCATTCATCCTACTTTAGTCAACTAATTCTCTATCTATCTGCAACATAAAAGTCAAATCACAGTGGCTATTAGATGTCAATTACAAAAATTATAGCCTATTCACATTATGACATTACTTTTGGCTCACCTTGTATATGCAAAGAAGAAATAATTCAAAAGTAATATTTGTATCTGATATGTAGCTTTAATTTAGCTATTAAATATAACGATTTTCCTATTTTGTAAATATTTAGAAATTTTTTATTTGTTCATAACAATCAGAGTACTTAAAATTTAACTATTAAATAATATTCAAAGTTCTTACCAATTGAAATAGCAGAAGATAATCCATTGCCTGATTTAATTTCCACATTAGGTAATGCTTCGTCATCCTGTGCTATAACGGGAATACAAAAATCAGCAGTGTTAAATGGAGTGTCATCATCTGAACTTTCTTCTGTCATGTCCTCCTCAGGATCTTCTACTTCTTGCTTAACCGAATATTGCTGTACTCTATTAACAATAGAAAATCATATGTTTAATATCTCAATATAGCATAGAAAAATTTATTCATTTAAGATGTTAAATGTTTTTCTTAAGTCGTTTAAAAGCGTGTCTCTTAGAAAGGATAATTTAACAGTAAAATTAAATCATTTATGTCTAATTTATTTAAAAGTTCTATTGACTCTTCTATTTTTTAAATTCTAAATAAATATATATTAAACAAGTTTGGTAATACCGTCAACATGGTGGTAAATTTAAGTTATAATAATTAATATTAATTGTAAAAATTATTATCGAATAATTATATAATAGTTAGAAATATTAACATACTGTGTAAAGAATGTTCTTAAATCTGGTCCAATTTCATAATCTGGGCAGCCATCAAATTGTTCTTGCTTACAGATGAATGTTTCGTTAGTCTCATTTTTAAACGAGGCCATTAATTTCAATAAACGTTCTTCTAATGATGTTAACAAACAAGGGAAACGACCATCAGCAGGAGTTTCTTTAAATTGGCGTATTTTTGCACTCTTGGTACGAGTATTGTGCTTCCAATCCGACCAACACTACAAATTTTTCGGATTATAGTATACATTAAGAATTGAACAGAAAATAAATAATGTTATAAACTTACTTTCATCCATTTACTAGTTGCTTTACTCGGTCCAGCCGTGTCCGAATTTAAAACATGTGCAAGTTCTTCCCAATGTTTCTCGTAATTAGCTCGTTTCGTATTAGCATGTCGACCCGAGGCTATATCTGGGTGTTTTATCATAAAATCTAACATTAATTCATATTGTCGTTGTGTTGTCCGAGCATCCCGTTTTTTTGATACATAATGAGACATTTTTTATCACATTTAAAACAAATTAAATAAATTTTATTTACTAAAAATAACAGTAAATAATAAATAAGGGAATGTACTTGACAGCTGACAACGTGTCAAAAATAATATGTCAAACTTACAAATACTTTAACCTTAAGTTGGTATCGCAATATTGCTTTCTTCTATAAACCAGTACACCTGAAACAAATTTTAACTCAGTTCAACTTCTAATAGAATTTAGGTGGAAATGTAAAAATGTCAAGTTATTTTTTTTTAAATTTTAACATACAAAAATGTCATTTGAGCTTTAAAAACCTAATTTGTATAATTAATCAACAATTATTTCATTCGAAAAATTAAAATGAATGAACGACTTACGATGATAATTCTGTACAATATTCACCTCATAGACACTAAACATCCATGATTCACCTGTTCGATATGTTTATGATAATAAATAATTGGCAACGGTTAATACGTACAAATTAACAGTTGCTTTACGAACTACGCTACCTTTTTAAATCTTTACGTTTTAAAAAATTGATTTCGTCAATAAAAATAACTATTAAAAAATTTCGTTTCCAGAGAAACTTTATTGTTGTGATCGATTTCATTTTTTTAAATAGCTAACGATTTATATTTCTACTTATGCTTTCAAAATTTTTATCGTAAATAGATGGAATAAACGACTTTCCCAGCGACATGTATTACATATTTCATGTCTGTAAAATTATCTAGAAGAGAACTATAAAAAGGAATGTTATTAGTCTTTCATATCTTTTATGGGGAAGCAATGTAGGTAAATAAGTTCGTTTAAATCATTAATTTAAAGAAAGATAAGGTACACAATTTCTTTTGAACTGCACTAAATCTATAAGTCCTAAATAGTTTCGTGCTAATTCATAAATAAACTATCTGTATTAATAAATAATTTATGGTTTCCCATCCCATATGACTCATACTAAAATAATCAGATAAAAATCATGTACCAAAATATACCAAGAGTAAACATATATCACATTCCAAACTATTGATATTACTATTTTAAAACTGTAAAAACTATCTTTTTAATAGAGTTTGAAAACTTATGTGAAAACTAATCAGCTGCAGCGAAACATCTACCAAAATCAATCACCGACAGAAACCCATGAGGTAGAAACCCTATACACACGAAATCTATCGCTCGTTTCAGTTATTCAAAATTTGGTTGTAAAAATATACAAAATATGAAACAGTGTAGCCTTCACAAAAAGAGTACGAAAAAATTCTACTTCCTTTTATGACATTATTTTTGTACGTGTGTTTTTCTATAGACATTAGAAATTGAGAATGTTCTTAAACATAGTCACACCCCGCCAGTCATATGAATTCCACACATATACCATACTGTTCAACGCCACCGTAATGGTGCATCTTTATCGATAGAATTTCAATTAAATTTAAAATGGAATATAGATACCATTTTTTAGGAAAATTTTGTCTAATTTTGAAACGATCTCACGTAACTGTTTTTGATGTAGAAAGCTAACTAGGATATGTTCTTTGGTGGGTAAATTATAATATACAGCTGGTAGGTCGATGTTTACTGCCCCAATCCCTCTGACATACCCTTTGGTCTACCAGTTTCATGGTCGCAGTCTGGTGAACAACTTAGTAACTACTGCTAGTAGGTTCAAATATTAAGTTCCGCTCCCTGCTGCAGGAGATCCCCATACCATTCAAACTAAATGACTTATTCGTTGAACTTTATCAAAGTTCATTTGGTGTGCTTAAAAATTTGTTTTTTATCAAAGCTTGATTTTGATTATATAATGTGTTATAAGGAGTTTTTTGGCGATGATTGCGTTGCAATCGAAATACTGGTATCTAAGTAGGCGTATGTGTATATTTCAATTATACTTTTTAAACACATTTTTTAATACACAATTATTTTGTTTCGAGTATTGTGGTATTTGAAAAACTAACTCATAGTTAAAAAAAATTTATTTACATTTTATTCTATCAATTACGAAGTATACATACAGGAGTCCAATTGTAATGTTTGTTAAAAAAGTGGTTTCATTTGAGGCACACATCACGAAGTATAGATTTTTATCATTAGAGCACGCTACTTCTCAAAAAGTACTAATAATAGTGGTTGCTTTCCATTTTATCATACAACCACGGAGTGTGTGACATACTGTGTATTCACAACAAAGCACGTTGTGTATAGGAAAATTGCGATAAATGAAACCTCCGCGACTATGTGCTAAATGGGTAGTAACCATTAACGTCATTTTGTTAGGCTTAACGGTATTTCTATACCATAAGCGTCGCGAGTGGCCAAAAAATAAACTATCCTCATCATCCATTTTTGTGTACGTACAGTTAAAAATCGTATACCGTTCGGACTCCTCTATATCCATACTTCGTGCCATGGAGACTAGACAAGGAGACCAAACTCCACATAAACAAATGGCTGACAAAAAAAGATATCAGTAGTGTTCCTTTAGCACCGGAGACAGTGAAGGGAGTATAAGGCACGAGTTTGAATTGAAAAACATGACGCATTTATGTAGTATTATAAAAATTATTTGCAGCCAAAGTATTTTTCCAATAAAATAATTTTTTTAATAAATGAAAAAAAGTAATTAAAGTAAGAGATAGTTAAAAATTCGCTAAATAATTACATAACAATAAAAAACAAAATAATTATAAAACATCGAATAATTAAATAGTAACCTGTAAAGTTGGAATTGTAAAAATGCAAATAAATTAAGTAGAAATAAATTATATTAAAATCAATTTAGAAGATTATTAAATCGGATATTAAATTAAACTTTTGTTTATTAATAATAAGTCTAACAAAATGACAAATATATACTTCACTCCTATTTATTATACTATATTAACTTCGGTGCAAAAGAAAAACTAGTGACGCTAGTGGCACAAAAAGTAAATATAACTTCTTGACAAATTTTGTCATTTCTCTTGCTTGAGTTCGGTCTCCATGTCTAGTCTCCATGCTTCGTGCTATAAATTCAAAATTACTTGAAATTTTTAGGGAACATACTCCATCTTGTCCCAAAACAGCTCGGGAATTTTCAAATTTGATTTGCTTAAAGTGCTTTAATACTTTGAAACTAAAGTACTTACTGTTACTTGAAAATTTATTCTAGAATTATTACTAAAATTGAAAAAAATTTTGTTTATGTAAAAAAATGAATGTTTTATTGAACAGTTTTATATTCCAAAGAACTTATCTTAAACAAAACTTAAATTATATTTTTTATTATAAACTTAAATAGTAAATCACATAAATAAATATTAATATGTATTCTATTTACAAATATAAAATTAAAAAAATTTAAGTCCGTAGAGCTTCTTGCAGTTTTTTTCTTGCACTAGCAACCCTTGCCTCTTGTAGTCGAATATCTTCTTCACCAACTTGAACAGCTTGAACAAGTGGTTGTTCTGGATTTAAAAATACACCTATATTCTTATCCAATACCGATTTGGGAGCAGTTTGACCAACTACCGGTTGAACAGAAACATGTAATGCAGTGGCCACAGACTGAAGTATTGTTTCTTCACACACATGTGGACCAAACTAGAACAAAACAAATTTTTAAGTAAATATTAAATAAGTTTAAGTTTCTAACTTTCTTAAGGACGTGCGTGTAATATTGTTTATTAAAATTCATGATTTTAAAAAACATACTTGTTTAAGTATATTTGTATAACTGTGTATATTTTTTAGTGCAAAAAAAATAGTTTTTAATTTGCTGATTAAAATACTTGATAATTAATTATAACGTTCGATAACACACTGTATATTTTTAATTCAATTAAATAAATTGTAAAATTCATAGAATATTTTAAAACAATATATACACAGTGTCTAATGCATTAACATAGTTATTACAAGCTCAAGGACGTTCTTGTGCTACGCTAGAGTCAAATAAGTATTATCTTTAATAAAATTTATTTAGGGATTTGAAAAAAGTTGTAAAGTATATCAATAATCATACAACGATTTATAACCTTTTTTTTATTTGTCTTAAATATTTTAAAAGTATTTATTGTAAAATATCAGGAAATGTAAATTAGAAATTGATTTGACTTGATGTGACAGATTTGGCAGTAAACTATGTTGTATTATTTTAGTGTGTGTGGTCGCCAGTTTTCAAAATATGGTGGCAAAAACAAACCTAACAAAAATGTTTTAATTTTATTAAATAATTAATTCAAACGTTCGTCAACACCATTTTTTTAATGCAAATATATAAACTGCATATTTCAAAGAATATTTATAAACATTATTTATTATGGTAACTACTTTAATAATATAGTTATTCTAATTTTAAGTATAAAAAAATTATGTTCTGCATAAGACGCTGTGTTAAAAGTTTGATTTGTCAACAGGTGTTGATTGGATTTTGTCAACAGGTGTTAAATTTTTAAGGGAGGATAACTACATAATTGAGATTTCAATTGACTATAAAAAAAATTTTTATCTAATATTAAGCCTCATGCATGAACGTCCTTAATTCATGAGGCTCTTATGCTAAAAATTTAATTTTTAATCATTGATAGCTTTTGCAAATGATCGATAAGAGGTTTTGAATTTTTGAGGAAACATAATTATGTGATTAATATCAAGTTTCACGCATGAACTTTTAATAAAAATATTAAATTTAAATTACAAATAAATTTTCTAATGTTAAAAGTTGAAGTACTTATAATTGAGGTAATTATAAATTGAAATTTCAAAATACGCATTGTTATGAGAGTAATAATTACTTTACACTTTATTATTTAATTTATTGAATATTTTTTATATTATTCAATATTTTCCATGTTTTCGTATATTTTTGAACAGATCTATTTTCATACATAAAATTCAAAATAAATTAATCTTTATATATTTACCGGTTTTAATCCTTTCGGTAATTGCATAGCACCAAATTCAACTCCATCTAAATCACAAGCACGTAATCCTTCTAGACGTTTTTCCCAAAATAATTGTTTTGGTTTTTCTTGTGGTCCATGTTTAAAATCTGTTTTTACTTTACCTTCTTGTGTTTTGTAAACTGTTACTGGCTGTTTGAAAATAGATGCTGTTTGACGTATTGGTGGTACTAAAGATGCATCATTTCTAACACCACGACTAAAATATAATTTACCTTTTAAAATACTTTTAAATAATTATCAATTTTGATTACAATATGAATCAATATTTTACTTCTTAATCATGAAGTTCTGCATTCTGTATTCAACAAAACTTTGAAATCTTTTTTATGACAAAAACCAGAGCATAACTAATTACATTATCGCAATCTGTTAGATTGGTTTCACACATCGCAAATTTACGCTGTAAATTCACAAAATCTGTATAATACGAGGGTAATAAATATAAATCGATAAATGATGGTCGCTGACAAAACATATTTTGTTTTACACTATATTAAAAATGAAAATTAAAAACAAGCATAAATTCATTTTTAGATGCTCAAATTTTTTTTAGCGACTATTTTGTGTAATTGTGTGTGCTACTTTTAAACGTTTAGGTAACGGTAATTTAAGTTTACGGTAACGCTGCATTGTTTAACGGCCAATATTTTATGTTCAGTTCAACATTCAAGCTTTTTTCTGGGTATTTAATAAATATTTCTTAAGGTAATTCTAATAAGTTTAAATGTTCACTGGTAGAACATAAAATGTTACCCGTTTAGTGTTCTTTACACCTATACACACACAATGACGCTCAAAAAAAAATCTAAAAAATGACTGAATGCATGTTGTTTTCAATTATCTAAAAGTACAATTTTTCCCAAAAAAATTCGCCAGCGACCTTTTAAACTCAAATTTATCGATTTGAAATCGATTAATTGTTTGAGATTGAATCGGAAAATTCAATTTGAGTGTGAAATATAAAGTAATACTAGAAAAAAGTGCTTTAAAAGAGCTAGCAAAACAAGATGAAGTTTCATCAAAAATTAAATGAACTAATAAAAATTATATATTTACATCAATAGGACCAGCCCAAGTGACCGAGCGGTCTAAGGCGTTATGACTACTTGGAAACTGGGAGGTTATGGGTTCGAATCCCGACATCGACAGTGTGCCAATTATTAAGGAAAAAAAAGGAGGCGGTTAATTGACTAAACTGTCGGCGTATGGACAAGAACGAAGTAACCGGCTATGCTTGAGATGGTTTTTCCTTCACGAGCTCCAGATGAATATCGGCATAGTTCTTATCATAGTCGGCTGCAGCCGCATATACTACCAATTCCTAGTCTATACACAAAAATTCCTTTCACTCCACTCACATCCTTAGGCATCACAATGGATCTTATGGTCGAAATGTAGCCCGTCCAGGGCAGCCTCTACAATCTATCTATCTCTCTACATCAATAGGGGTTTTAAAATATGATATGCATGTATGTTTTATTTTCTTTAAATTTGAATTCATGGTAAGAAATTTATCCTGAATCTCATTCTCTTAACAGATCTAGGTATAGTTTTCTACTTGATAAAAACGTTCGATTGGTAATAAATCTACAATCAATCACTTATCAGATTAAACGGGAGAAGAATTCCGTGTGAAACTAGTCTAACAATAAGAATGCTCGACAGGGAACCTATGTCTAAGAAGTAAAATAATTATTCTTTTCTTAAAAAAATATGGTTATCGATGGTTATCCATGGTTTTTAAAATTAATTTTTCAACTGTTTTATTAAAATGACCATCGACAATAATATAAAATAACTAACATAGGAATTGTTTTAATGAAAATGTTAATTTAAAAGTATGTTTTACGTGTAAGTTATCATGTAGTATATAATATGAATGTTATACAAATTAACACATCAAAATAAAGCACAAAATATGTTATATGAAGCAGAATAGAATTGGAAAATTAGTATTGAAAAAGCAAACAAAAATATCATGCACATTTATTAACATTATTACTATCTAAAAAAATTTTAATTCTAAAAAATGATGGAAGTTTTAAAATGTTTATAAAATAAATAAAAAGTTTTACTTTTTGCGCAAATTTTATAAAATAGAATTAACTGTCTACAGTAAATAATGGAATGTTTTATTTTTTTTAAATTTCTACACAAATATACTTGGCTTTATTACGTTTTATGACAAAATTTTGGTTGATAAACTTGTTTTATACAATCTTATGAAATTGCCCTACGACTACTACTCCTCATTTCGTTAGAAATAAAAATTTGTAAAAAAAAAACAATGGAAAATAACAACTAACTGAGTTAATGGCTTAAATATCCGGTATATACTGAATTTATGAAAAAAAAGTTGTTCTCACAAAAGTTGTTTATTTTAAAAAAAGGAACCTTTTTTTTCTTTAAATTTTTATTCTGTCTCTTACTAAAGATAAACAGCTTTGCCCAAACATGTTCCGATTTCACCCATTGACCTTATTTTTTAGCTCTAGAACACACATACGAAATTTCAGCTCGGTATCTCTCTTCGTTTTTGAGGTCTCGTGTTTACGGACGCACGGACAACTTTGCGGAAATGGACTAATTAGGTCAATTTATGATCACATATACCAAATTTTTCTTTTCTGTTATGTATATTTTCAACCGTTACAAAGTCGGGACTAAACTTAATAAAACAATTTTGGTATAATGTATTAAAATTTATCATTGACTTCTGTCAAAAATGGTAGAGTACTTGTACTCAAATATGATACAGTTACGGTTATTATTTATCAACGATAATTCGTAATAATATAAGGATATATTTATTAATATATAATAACAATTAATAATTCCTATAAGATGGAGATTTCAGATCGTTAATCAATCTTTTTTTTAAAATTACAATTGAGAATTTTTAACAATAAATTTTGCTATAGCATATAGAAAAGCAATCCACTAATCTACATGTCAAATTAAAAGACTGCAAGATACTACAGAAAACGTGAACAAACAAAAATTTTAGAAAAAATTCAATCTTATAATGATTTATTCAATATATGATTGCAGAAAATTGCAAATAATAGGAAACAAAAACTTTTAGATATATCTCTTTTAGATAAACTCTCCAACCAGATGAAATCAATGAGGTGTCGCCGAGGAATATCCTAACGTTTATTAAGACCATAGGACTTCTTGGAACACCTTTAAAGGAAAGGAGGTACAATAAATCAAATTGGTCGCGCTACAAAAGCTGTATGTAAGACTTGCTCTTGACTCGAATCTAACCTAGATATATCTGATGTTGATGAAGCTCTATCAAGTAGTTATTGCAAACCAACTGTAATTTCAAACAAAAACAAAGCAATATAATTGGCTACTTGGAACAAAAATACGAAAACAGATTTATAGCCGTTTTTTCTAGATACAATTTTTTACTCACCCTGGTGGAAATAATTCTCTTCAAAAACTGAGAATAATTAAGAATAATTCTTTTAAAACTTCTGAAAGTTTTATTTCTCTGAAAATCTTTGAAAAAATAAAATAAATGTTTTATAAATGATTTAAAAAGAGAAAACAAATAATATTTGGGACTCTGCCAGAAGAGTTATTCAGACTTTTTCAGAGAACTAATAAAATAAAATATAACAACTCGCCCCGGCGAGATTCGAACTCACGATCTCCTGTCTACTAGACAGACATCTTAACCAACTGAACCACAATGCCGATGTATTTTAAACACTTTATACCATAACATATACTATTTTGATAATTTATTATTAACCCGACTTCAAAAAGGAGGATGGTTCTCAATTCGTCTGTATTTTTTTTTCTTTAAGTCATTTATAAAACATTTATTTTATTTTTTCAGACTTTTTCAGAGAAATAAAACTTTTAGAAGTTTTATTCAGAGTTTTAAAAGAATTATTCTTAATTATTCTCAGTTTTTAAAGAGAATTATTTCCACCAAGACATTAACTAAAAAAATGTCATGCTTATAAAAGCTTAAAAGATGCAATTATTTTCCATATAATTCATATATAGCAATTTGCCGTAAACAATACTGACTGATTAAATGTAGAAAAGATCAGTATCTTAATAACATTTGTTTGTATAAAATCATAAATGTGCATTGTGTTAAAATAATCATCCAAACTTAATAAAAATATTTTGCTTTCATGGGAGGATTATATTTAAAAAAGTAAAACTTATACAAAAATAAATAATAAAACTGAATTATAATTCCATATTATATATAAACTACCTGTAATCAAATTGAGTACCCCTCTGCAACTTGTTTTTACGCAAGAGCAGGGAATTGAATTTGCCAGTGTGGAAATCAAACATTGCCAGATCAATGGTATCGCCAAAATATCGTGCCAATTGTGGCTTGCTGCGAAACTTTTGTCCATTGGGACTGTAATACGTAAGTAATAATAACTGTCGAGTATTGAATATATTTATTTAATAAATATATATAATTGTATTTTATGTTTTTTTAATATGCCCAAAAATTCAATAAATTAACATGGGCATACAAGATGCAACAAAAAGGGGATACCACACATAGTAATCGTTACGCAAACATTACCGTTACCAACGCGTAGTTTTGATTTAAGCTCTACTGAATACGTATCGCATAATTTAAAATGGCAAATTCTAGCATGAATAAAATTATTCCACAATCATACAAAAATATCGAATATGATCTTCCTAACACGTTGCTGAAAGTCATTAAAACGTTAAATTGAAGTGAGAAATTTCTTTAAAACTACTAACATTAACGATTTCTGGAGAATTTATAGACCTTAGTTGAGTGATTACAATTGTGCTTGTAAGTATAATATGAAAATAAGAAAATAAGTGCATATACATCTGAGCCTCGAAACAGTGGATTATCGAGATATAGCCCTGGAAACGAATACCGAAAAAATTCAATTTTTATTATTAAAAAAAATTATTAAACGTCTACGATAGACAGTACCTACTTAGAAAAAACGAAAAACAATCAATATCAACAAAATTTCTTTTCGAAATATTAGGAACTGTAGCACTTGGATATTTTCTATGATGGATAAATTAAAAACTAAAGCTAGTAGGTCGATGTTTCCTACCCCAGCCCACGTGCCATACCCTCCGGCTTACCAGTTTCGTGGCCGCACTCTGATAGACAACTTAGTACCAACTCCTAATAGGTTGAAATATTAACCTCCGTCCTCTGCCAGAAATCCCAATACGGTATAAGAAAAGAATAGAAAAACTTACTTTTTTATAAAGCTACCTGGATCTTTGTCCATATAATTTAGTTTGCATATTACAGATAGAAATCTTTGACTTTAAATGTACTTTTATTCACGGAAAAACATAACTTTTCGCCATTACTTTTGAAAATAAAACGTTTTCGGATTCATTTTCATACCAATTATTATTTATTTTGTACATACTCTCAAAGCATGGAATACCTTTTTGTTACACCCTGTATATCAGAATATTACACCAAAAAAGTAAAACCATTAAAATGCATACCTCAGTTTTATTGTTTTTGCATCGATTATTTAAATCAGACAAAACAATCATACAAAGACCAATCTCCAGATACTTTAACAAATATTATCTGTTTTATCTAACAAGATCCTTGCATTCAAAAATATAATTTGGTATAAAATGAGTGTTTTAGATTTAATATTTGTTTGTTCAAAATGCTATTTCTCAAAACTCGAAACAGTTTTGCAAACTGGATATTGGTCAAAATTTACCGAAATAATCTTAAATCAATTGAATTATGAAGGTTTATAGTTAAATAAATTTTGGTATAAAATTTTAAGTTATCTTTATTGTAAATCAAAGTTAATATTTTAAATAATTTTCCTTTTAGTTTAGAATTCAATGATTGATTCAAATAATAGTACAAAACTACATCAATTCAAATAAGAGAGCTTGTGTTAATTCAATTTTGGTATAATATTTAAAGATATCCTCTTTGTAAATCAAAGTTATATTTGAAATAAAGATTCTATTAGTCTGTAATTCAATAATTGATTCAAATAATAGTGCAAGAGGCCACGACGCTATAGAATATAATAATATAGAATACTAAATATGTGAAAATACCGGATGTGTCATAGTTTGAGATAGCACACCAATGCATTTTATTATAGAAATTATATCCTACTCGTAATCAAATTGTTAAATAAAACAAATATTTGAAATTTTCGTAAAATCACTTTATTTTGATTAGTTTCGGAATACAGTTCTTTCTTTTTTTTCTCAGAAACAAAAATAAAGTGATTTTACGAAAATTTCCATTATTTGTTTTATTTAATCGTGAATAAAACGATCGTGATATCTTGTAGTTTATAAAACTAACAGTTTTTAAACTGCAAAGCACGAATATCAAAAAAATCTATAGGAAAAATATAAGCATATATCCTGATCAAATTAATTGAGATGGTGATATGTTCGAGATTATATTAACCTGACCGAGAGCCACAAGTCGTGAAGTTCTAAATTTAATAATTTTAGAATTGAAGAGCACTTAAAGCAGGTAATACAACATATCACAATCTTCCGCTAGTTTGAACGCGATTAAATTTTTGATATAAAACTTTCGAAGCTATATGATTATGGTATTCTATAAGGAAGACAATTACAATTCAAAGTAACTAACCTAACGTAATTAATTTAATTTTTTAAGAATAGTTAATTTTTTTTAGTCTACCACCGGTTTTATGTTTACGAGCACATATTCTACATAAATACATAAATTCTATGTATTTTATAAGGCAGGGTTAAATATCGTGGACTCTCGTTCTATAAGCATTTATTCAAAGCATCATTTGTAAATTATTGTTAAGTAACTTGAATCAAAATAATAATACAAAAACTACCACAAAATTAAATGTTATAAAAGTAGGTACCCAAATAATTTTTTAAGAAACTTCAACCTTCGACATTGTTTATATAAACACTAAAAATATTTGAAAATTATACTTCACAATATTAGGATTAAGCTTCGAAAACATGCAATATATAGATAGCTAGAATGAAAACATTGCTTTTAGAAAAATAGAATACTTTTGAAATTTAATATACCTATAATAATATACATCTACTTTTCCAGCAGATAGTCCTGTTTTTCGTAGTACTTCTTCTCTTTGCCATCCTTTTGGTAAAGAATTACAGTCATATTTTTCTTTTTTAATTGTAAGGCTTGCCATTATTTATTTCAGTTGTCACTTATCATTTATCCTAAATTTGGTTAAGTAAATAAATCAATAACAATAAATATAAAACAATGCAGAAATTGATACTTAACTTACATTAATACAGCATTTGATTATATTTTTATATTAATTAATAATTAAATCAATAGCTTAATAAAATGATTAAAAAATTAAAACCCACAGTAAGCTACAAATTACAGAATAGCTCAAACTATAAACAACATTCACTCTCTATAATCATTATAATCATAGATAATAGATTAGGTTGTAATATCACTGACCCTAATTATGTAGAGGTCAGTGCTGTGGTAACATAGATAGGAAACTATTACAATTCGCCAAAGTTGAGGTTTAGTTCTGACTCGATTCACCGTAGAGCGCTTCAATCAATTGAGAAGCTGTGGCTTGCAACTTTTGAATTTTTTAATAATTTATATACCAACAATTGCTGCTCCGCTTGTTTTAGCCGCCATATTGAAAATCGTATTTTAGCTAATATCTGGAAAACGACTGGTCTTTTGAGGAAAATGCAAGATATCCTTTTGCATAATAATTAATTAATTTATATGTTCGATACATGTTTTCATAAAAACAATATTTTAAAAGTTATAAGTTATTTGGTTAAAAGTTTCGGTTTTTGTACATTAATTCGCAAACTGCTGATAATACACTCATTACCAAGCTTGTAGAGCATAAAATTTTCTGCAAATTTCATACAAAACTTCTTTTCCATAATTATTAGGTTAATAGCTCTCTGTATAGCGAATAGTCGTGTATTATTATCAATTACTCCATCAATCATTCACTCCAACACAATATACGACCATACAACTTTCAGCGCTATCGGTATATCAATTAATTAAAATAGTTATTAAAAAAATTTCTTTTACAAAATTTATACACAATTTTGCTATGTTTTTTTGATAAGCGTTTTGGATGTATAAGAGTGGCAATCCATAAAATAGATTACGCGTAGTTCACACATTTTTAACCCTTCTCTCTTCTTTTGTCACGCTTCACCACATATTGTCAGACCTTTTACCTAATATTACATCACAAAACCGGACCTTAACACCCCCTCCCCCCATTTTGCATGTTTTGACAATAATAAGTACTTATCATGGCGAGTTTGTAGCTATTGTGACCGCATAAGTATTTACATTGGTTGAATAATCATGTATAAACTTTCACTTACATATCGCGAAGTGAGCTTTTTTAAAGTAGGAATAAAATTGATGTAGGGATTTCAAATGTCGCCTCACATCACGTTTGGTCGGACCAGACATGTCGTCACGTAAGGAAATTCGCCCCCTCTCCATTTTATGCGTACGTATATGTGGACGGACCCTTATTCTCAGTATTATTTCAGTGATATAATTTTGCAAAATATTGATTTTATATGGATCCAGACTGGACCCTTTTGTATATTATGTAAGATTTACATAATATATAACTACATAGAAATACAGAAATATTTTATATTAATTATGTATAATATTTATAATATGTTTTGTGAAATTAAAAAACTTTTATGTGACGCTTCAACGATTATCGGGTGTTTATTATTTTCTTAGAATTTAAAAATCTATTTAAATAATCAATGGCGGATCTATAAGTTATTCTCGAAATAGTAAAAAAAATTTATAAATTTTTAATTACTGTAATTTTATACTCTATCATGTGAAAACACATTTATAAAAGTTAAATAGACATAAGAAATTTTCAAGAGAATTCCCCAGGCTTACTTATATGTAGTTTTTTTTCGCTTTGTATTTTTTTTCGGATTCTATGCGGGAGCTAATAATAAAAATGCTGGTACCCAATTATTCATTCCAATGAGAAACTCAGAATTATTATAATCTCTATATTAGGATCTCTGGCAGGGCGGAGCTTAATATTTCAACCTACTAGCAGTAAAGTTTATAAATTGTTCACCAGATTGCGACCATGAAGTTTCCATAGAAATACCTGCACTAACAAAATTTTGGAAATAAATTATTTGTCAATAAATTAAAAATAATAAAAAAATGACATTTCGAATTGTTAAAATTTAGAAAAAAATAATTATTTGGCATACAAAAATAGATTATTCTTTCGTTGCACACAAGAGTCAATCGTGTTTTTTAAGCCCCACCCTCAGGTCAGTTATCAATTCAGATTCAAAGAAAATCGTAGATATTCGAAAATTTCCTTTTGTAGGAAATTATATCTGGTTTTTGGTTGTCTTCTTTGTTCCTAATTTTGTAGTAAAATCGTTATTAACGTTATCCCGGTACGAAGACTGAATGAAGAAAATTTTTTATATAAATTCTTAAAGATTTACAATAGTAAAATTGATAGTTTGTTTAGGATTACCACTGTTAAAAAGAAATTTTTAATTGATTGATTATAATATGTTAAATTTTTTCATGTGGAAATTATAAATAATAATTATATTTATTGAAATAATCATTCGTCGATATTACATTTATTTATGTTATATTTTTATTACGTGCAAACAAGAGAAACAAACAGAATAGATTATTTATTATATTAACTATTTATTATTTTATTATTTATTATTACCTTATTATTATTACTATAAAATATAATTAAAACGACATTGTTGATACAGACATATTTTTGAAATTACTGCGTTAAACATGGACAATTCGAATCAAGTACAAGACGAATCTGTAAACATGCCACCAAGAGATCCAGCAGCTCTTCAACTAACTCTTTTTAAATTACATAAGGTAATATCATTTATTATTTATCAATAGGAATTTGTGTATATGTTCTAGGAATTTCATTATGGCAGTTGTCATGCTAATGTTCATATTTATAAAATGATCCAAATTTTTGCACACTTTTAAGGGTATTATTATACACTCACACTTAAAATTTTAAATCGATTGACCATCTCAAACTCGTAAAAACTTATCTAAGCAGTATTTCTACCAGTTTTTTATTTTTAATCAAAAAACGAATCTTTTTTAAAAATAGCTATAAATTATTGGAATTGTTCTGCGTATTTAAAAATAACCGAGAATTATTGACCGCCTCATTGTTTAGTTATAACAACGCAAAGTGAAGCATTTTATAAATAAATAAATATACGTGTCGGCATGCTGAACAGATACAAGTTGACAACACTGTACGTCACTATAGGTTGTCTAGTGTCACTATACTATAGGTAAATAAACAGTATATCAACTGGCGGAATATAAACGAAGTTGCCGGATTGCAACTTATAAAAATGTTACGCCGTATTTGTACATGCGTATAGACAAGTATCGTATGTGTAACGTGTCTAAAGGTACAGTCTTGGACAAAAATTATGGCTTATTCTGCTATTCGTTCCTTCACTCTTACTATATACGCATACATACGCATATATATATATATATATATGTTGTTAGTATAGTTATAATGAACAACTTTTATTCGAAGTATTTTTTCGAAAACCGAATAAATTCGGGACAAATCAATTATAAATGGTTTATTTTTTAGTTTATTTGTTTGGTTTATTTTTTTGTACATGAGAAACAAGTCCCACAAAATAGTGTCAAAAATGATTTTGTATATCCTTTGAAATTGCCATCAAGTCCGCCTGGATCGTGTTTATTCACGGAATCAGTCGTGAGATCGCAATTTTGGTAAAAGTTTTTTGTAATCAGTATAATTGTTTACCAAATACGTGGCTTGCTGGAAGGGTTTATTTGTGCCCTAGCTTAGTAATGAAATTGCTTTTTTTTGTACCAAGGGGTACGCAATGTACTGTTAGAACACTTTCGGCGAGCCACATGCTTTCCGTTATAATTATTAAATTAGAGAAATATTTGAAATTTTCGTAAAAAGTTCGGAAACACAGTTCCTTCTTCAAACAAAAACGATTAACAATTAACTATTAAATTATTACAGAAAATTCCATCCACCACCTTAACCACCTGGGGATCGCCTGTAGTTTATAAAGATGCTACTCTAACAGTTGGCCCTAATGGACCGGTCCTTATGCAAGATAATGATTTTATTGATGAAATAGCACATTTTGATCGAGAACGTATTCCTGAACGTGTAGTACATGCGAAAGGAGCTGGAGCTTTTGGATATTTTGAAGTAACTAATGATATTACCCAATACACTGCTGCGAAAGTTTTTTCAAAAATTGGGAAAAGAACATCAATATTTGTACGATTTTCTCAAGTTAGTGGAGAAATGGGTTATCCAGATACTGTTCGTGATCCAAGAGGTTTTGCTGTAAGATTTTACACAGAGGATGGTATTTGGGATTTAGTGGGTAATAATACACCTGTATTTTTTATTCGTGATCCAGTACTTTTCCCAAGTTTCATACACACACAAAAACGAAATCCCGTGACACATTTAAAAGATTATGATGCTTTTTGGGATTTTATGTCTTTAAGGCCAGAAAGTACTCTTCAATATATGTATTTGTTTGGTGATAGAGGAATCCCAGCAAGCTACCGAACAATGAATGGTTATGGATCAAATACATTTAAATTAGTTAATAGTCAAGGAGAACCGGTTTATTGTAAATTTCACTACATATCGAATTTAGGAGTTAAAAATTTAGATCCAGATTCAGCACAACAAATAGCTGGTGAAGACCCTGATTATTTAATAAGAGACTTATATAATGCAATAGCAGAAGCGAAATTTCCAGCATGGAGTTTTTATATTCAAGTTATGACTTTTGAGCAAGTAAATACAGTTGCATTCAATCCATTTGATGTAACCAAAGTATGGCCTCATGGTGATTTTCCGCTAATCCCAGTTGGAACAATGGTTTTAAATCAAAATCCATCAAATTATTTTGCTGAAGTCGAGCAAGCGTCTTTTGAAGCTGCAAATCTTGTACCAGGAATTGAACCATCACCAGATAAAATGTTGCAAGGTCGTTTATTTTCCTATGGAGATACTGGTCGATATCGACTAGGTAATAACCGCGATCAAATTCCAATTAATTCGCCTTTTAGAGCAGATACACCAAAAAATTATCAAAGAGATGGAGAATTTACAATCAACTCACAAGGTGGAGCTCCGAATTATCATCCAAATAGTTTTTGTGGGCCAGAAGTTGATCCAAGGGCTCAGAAACTACAACCTAAATTTTTAGTAACTGGGGAAGTGTATCGGTACGATTCCGGCGACGAAGATAATTTTTCGCAACCTCGTGACTTATATCAAAAAGTGTTAGATGATGGTGCTCGTGAACGTCTAATTAATAATATAGCCAATCATTGTTCGAGATCAGCAAAATTTATACAAGAACGTGTCGTTAACGTATTTTCTCAAGTAGATCTTAGCTTTGGTACACGACTCCGAGCGGCATTAGAAGAAAGATCAAACAGCACAGATTTGAAAAAAGACATTCAATACATTTAAAAAAAGAGTAGGAACTTAATTTTCGAAATATTAACATTCTTTTTAATACAACTGGGTTGAACGTTCTTTCTCTATCGTTCAACATCTCAATAAACTGAAGACTTGCGACATTGAAATTATGCATGGGCATAGATCTCATTTTAATGCGATATATCCCACAAGAATAGAGCTAGTCCCTAGTCAAATTTCTTCTTTTAATCAGCTTTGGTTTTTAACCGACTTCAAAAAAGGAGTGTTTTAAATACTGTATGTTTTTTTGTGCATGTTACTCATTATCTACTAAGCTAATACGATCAATATCGTTTTTTAACTATTTCTCACCAGGGTAATGAATCTATATGGGCCATTGTTACAGGGATATTATTATTTTCATCTTATGTTAGACTTCACTGAAAACAGAATAAAAATTCCAAATTACATTATTGGGTTAATTTTAAAGTCACCTTGTGAAATGAAAATTAATAACATTATTACCAATCAGGGGCCGTTCATAAAATACGTTCGCATATAGGGGGGGGGGGGGGAGGACTTACTTGGTGTAACAAAATATGACGAAGAGGAGAGGGGGGATTTGAGAAAATGGGATGTTCGCAGTTCATCACGTAATTCTGCATTTATCTTTTTCTTGATTTTTTTTTAAATTTTTGTTACGATAAAAGTCATTTGACTTGTATTTGTAAATATGTGACTATTTTTCATATACATTTTGTTCATAATAACTTACATGGCTTTCCTACATAGCTTCCCATGTAGGAAATTACGACAGGCTAGACTTGGGTCAACGCTATCTAAAATTGGCCCAAGATTGTACACCAATATTGGCATGGTTAAACATCGGGATGATAACTCTGTCCCAAGACACAGAGTAAAGAAGGGTTGGTTTTGTGACTTAATATTTACAGGGGGGGGGGGGGGTGAAACTCACCAAATTAGCAACGAGTAACATATCCAGAGACAATATAAGAGTAATTTTAGCAAGAGTAAATTTAATGAAAGTAATTAAGAATAATTTTAATAAAATTTATTTTATTTTTGTTTAATTTTTTATTTATTTTTAATTTTGTCTATTTTTATTTTCTATTTATTTTTTAATTGTCAAAGAGTAAATTACGATTAGCTAATTTATACTGAGGATGACTACTATGTAGTCGAAATACATACCTTAACAATCAAATTTGAATATTCTAGCGTTTTTCGTTCTTGAGGAATCCTATTTTCACACATTCACATGGTATTTTTGGGAACAGGGTATCTAAAAGCGGAAAGATCCAGTAAAAATTCAATATCAATTTTGGACACCTAATGCATAACCACCAACCTCTATACGCAAATAAAATATCAAAATTTTAAAAGTTTCCTTTATTTATAAAATCATAATCTCACTGAAAATCTACATATTTATATAACATCATTGATCCACTTTATTTACAGTTCTAGAAAAAGATACTCGATAATCGACACATTTCAATTGACAAACATTATATGATGATTTTTATTGTTAACAAATTTGCATAATACGTGGTGATTTATAAACAAAACAAATTTCATAATTTCGCAAACTAAATATTAATTATTTATTCCCACAACAATAAAATTCGACGATCGAAAATCCACGACAAAATATTTTCCAACTCAACTTGAATACAAAATTCGAATTAATGCCATCCCACTATAAAAGTAATTAATTTTATCAACGTTGATAGTATCTCGAATAATTTATTCCTCGCATAACTTGTCTATGAAGATTATGTTCTTAGGATATTTTGATGGAGAATATTTTTCCCGAGGATTAAAAATCGTGTCACCAACAAAATAAACGAATCTTGTTCACCCTATAAAATATTTAGAACTATCCATTTTTGTTATTGCCACTGATTTAACAACAAAAAAATCATTAAAAATGATATTTTTTATGGTTTTATAAAACTTTTAATATTTAATTTGATTAATAAATATTTAGTTTAAAAATCAATTATCAAAATGAAATCCAAAAAATTATATTATGCTCTTTAGAAAAAAAATGTTTTAAGACACGCTTTCTTAACATTTAATGCAAATATTTATTTGTGTGTGAGAAATAATTTATGCAAGAATAGTTTTTTGCGAAATTATTCATTCTTCAATTATGGTATTTCTATCGACATGAGAGAGAACGCGAAACTTTTTAAATAGTAGTTGTATTAGTGCAGTAAATCTAAGCATACTCTCATACATTTCTCATCTGTGTGCACGGAATAGCAGTCAGCACGTGGCACAATACAACCGTCAACACAAACAACGTTGCCACTTGTACAATTTATTTCTGGAATAGCCTAAATATTTGTCAAAAAGTAATGTTTGTATATTGTTTTTTCGTAAACGACACAGTAAATTACATCTTATTTAGGCCCAAAGCATCCCTAATTTAATTATTTACATATATCCAGTTTTGTTTACAAAGTTACTTTCTATAGCAACCGCAAAATAAAAATGTTCGAAAATGTTTCCTAAACAGTCAGGGTTCCTATCCTTTATGTGTTCAATATTGACAACTTTGAACATTTATTGCAGCTGACAGAGACGGTGAATGATTCTACAATTTTTTTTACAACTTTATATCGTTGAAATCTACATCTTTGCAAAATTTTGTGCAAAACTACTTTTACTTGCATACCGTTAGAAATACCTTAAATTTCATGAAAATAATCCTATGTTAATGTAAATAGATTTTTATACACCACGTACGTTGGTAAAATAATATGTAATTTACATTATTTGATTGTGATCAATAAATTCTGGTTTAAATAATAAATTTCGAAAAAAATGTGCAATTTTTAATTATATTCAAAACAATACGAATGTATTTACAAAAAAAAAAAAAAAAAACATAAAAAAAGCATAGTGTATCAATTAAAATAGAATGATAAGTTTATGTTCCACCAATATTTGTGGTAATATTGATCAAATATGAACATTCATTCATTTATTTATGAATCAATTGATTTTGTTCTTAATTATTATATTCTATACAAATAAATTTAAATATATTATTAATTGGCGATTGATTAATTTATTATTATTGTTACAAAAACTAATATGTTTAATGAAATATATTAATTTTATATTAAATTAAGATACATATATTATTATATTATTATACGTTAACATGAAATATTATAATATGCTACTGTATAAGTATATTTTTTTAAACTTGTACGTCAATCATTTACGTTTCCCCCGCCATTTGAAAAAGAAATATCTTAAATACATTTGAAGGCACAAAAATAATTTCAGTCTGAATCTTAATCAATTTGTACCACGACGGAAATATATTACATTTAAAAGACTTGCGATCTTCTCCTTCTCATGGCAATTTTAGATATATAGAGACATTTTTTTGACTATCAAATTTGATAATGTGGTCGAATTTTGAGACAAAACTAAAAACTGTACAGTTCTAACTCTCGCATATTTATATATTACATTTAAAAGACTTGCGATCTTCTCCTTCTCATGGCAATTTTAGATATATAGAGACATTTTTTTGACTATCAAATTTGATAATGTGGTCGAATTTTGAGACAAAACTAAAAACTGTACAGTTCTAACTCTCGCATATTGACGCTAGACTTATTATACCAAATTTGACGTCTAAAACGAGAATTAAGTGCCAACATGAAAACATACCCTCAACAAATGAATTGAGGTAGTACCACAGATACCACAAGGGTCAAATGTGTGCTCTGTGAGATTTCACTTCAGTAGTATTTATATTTGGTAAAAGTAAGAAAGATAGAAATAAAACTTCTGCGCCAGCATCAATGAGCTACATGTGTGTTTACTAAAATGTCTGAGTCAAAATTATTAATATTTCATTGGAAAGACTATGTGATAAATGTAACTGTGTTAATAAAAATTACTTTATATGTTTTGTAATAAAAAAATGTGTATAACATTAATATCTCCACATGCCGCATTCGAGGTATGTTTGAATTTTGCTCGCGTCATAACCTCTTTGATGGCGTTGCCACATGTAAGTAACAGTACATTTTTCGTAATTATTTGCTAATTATTCTTATCACACTCTCTGAACCTCAATTTGTGAGTAAGCAAAAAAATGTTTTTCTTTTTGTTGATACCACTTTCATTGTAATCTGAACGGTACTTTTTGTGAAATAAAATTAAATCTGTGATTTCTCATAAGGATCAATGGTAAAGGTAAAGATTTTTTTATATTATATATCAGATTTTTTATTATATATAATATAATATCTTTTTTCTGGTTCTCTGCAGCTCTTTAAAAATTTAACTGGTTCATTACCTTATTGTAATGTATGCCAAGTTTCATTACATTCTGAACAGTAATTCTATAACCGAGGGTACTACCTTAATACTGTTTGAAATGTGTTAGATTAAATATTTCCTTTTAAATATTCAGGAATGAATAAGTACTAAAAGAATATACTTATAAAATATACAAAAGAAGGTAACTTAAATTAAAGTAAGTTTTGTAAAAATTATAAAGTTAATTTATTGGTTAAAGTTTTGATTTCAAAATAAATATAATATATATTTATATATTTAATCTTCAATATTATCCCAGTTATTTTTCTATTCATGAATCAATGAAATTTCAAAAATCCAAATTCAAAGTAATATACAAATCAGGTACATTCAATTATCGAGTTTTTTTTTTAAATTCTCGCTTACATAAATCAAATTTCTGTTTATGAATTACCCTGAATATTTATATATCCTTGGATAAACTTATTGTTGAATAGAATATCTAAGGACTAAAAACAGAAATTCAATTAAATATAAGAGTGCTTACTTTTAGAACAAGATAATATTGAATATAGCAATTAAATTCTTATATATAATCAGCTAATCAGTTAAACATCAGCTGCCATTTAATAATTTGTATAATATGCACATATTATTACAATTTAAACTATGTTAATAGCTTCTGTTAGTGTCGCTAAGTGCACTTAGATAACATAGACATTTTCGATAATCATAATTGTAAATTTGTCAGTAAAATGAAAATTTATACATTGTAATACTGTAATAATCTAAATTAATTATCAAATAAATAGCTAATCATTTTCTGTTTTTACAACATTAAATGACTAGCACTTCCACAAAAATACAAATTAAATATGATAAAATCCATATTCAATAGAAATATATTTTATACCATTTTCCAACGAAATTTTTCACAATCTATTAACCAACTATTCGTATAATTTTCGAAAACGCCTAATCTAATAATCAAAAATAATAATTGAGGGGAAAAATGTAACAAAATTTCATTACCAGTGTTATAAAATAACTTTTAATACGCGAAAATTTGTTATACTATAACTGGCCATATTCAGAAGCTGTTTGAATTAATTGATTCAATTAATTATTTTTTCACAGTAAATTTAGCATAAATGATTGTTGTTTTTTTTTTTTAAATCGACTTAGATTCTGAACATATTCGATGGAAAACAATTGAAAAACATCTCTCTGGCATATAAAATTTTATTAAACATATAAAAACAGTATAAAAATGTAGTTTTATACAGCTTTTAATAAAATTTGTTTTAAAGAAATGTTTCGTTTAAAACGGAGTTTGACGTTATAAAATAAAATAGTACGGAATAGAAAAACACACATTTTAACCAAATTCTTAAACTAACTCTCTAACATGATTTGTGTTTTGCTGCATTTAAGCAACGAAGACTAGAAATTTAATGATCGTGGTTTTAATGCGTTATCTTTAAGGTATCGATGAGCCATTCGTGTTAATTCTAATTGATCTCTTGTTTGCCCACACGCCACAATCTCCCATTCTACATCCAGCTGTAATTTAAAAAAAAAACTTATGATTAATTAAATTATTTGAATAAAATGTACTTTTGTTGATTTCGAGTTGAGGCAGAGTTATTCAAATAAATAAATTTATATCGCAATACTCGAAATCATAAGCTTTGTTTCGAGTATTGTGGTATAAGTTTTATTATTTGAGTAACTACATTATTTTACTTAATTTTATTAACTGCTTGTTTCATCTACTTTTCGTTATAGCTGAGTAATACTATGAACAAACTTTTACTAATGATGAATGTGCATGTATTTTTTATTTCATCAAATCTATAACTAAAATAATGTATTAAACAAGAAATTAATTGAAATTTTTTTTCATTTCTGAATAAATAAACTTTTAATTTATGACGTCAGAACATCACATATCATGCCGGCAGTACACCGGCATAAACTGAATAGTTTTGTCACAATTTCAGCTCAAACATCTGTAATTACTTCTAAATACTGATGTATATGTACATAATACCTTGATGTAAAAACACAAGTTATGTTTTTTTTTATACATCTGTGCGTATAAAATGTATTGATCAAAAACTCAGTGTATACAAAGTATTGAAACACTTAACTCAGTTAGTTGTTGCGTTACTTTATATTTACTTTCAAATAAAATTAAAAAAATTATAGATACGAAAAATATCACACAAGACACTTTGGATGGAAAATAACATTTCCTTCAACTCTTGCTTGAAATTTTTTCCCTTAGTTTTACGATATAACCGAAAAAACATATTCCTTAATATATTTATGTTTAATAACATACTGTTTTCTCTTTTCAACTTGTATATTTTTATATATCTGTCACTTTTTTTAAACTTTCGTGATTTAAAAACAATAACCAGGAGTGATAAAAAAAAAAACCTTTTTTTAATGGGAAAATGATGAAGCCCTAAAAATTTCCAAAACGAGTCTACCCATAAGTGCTGATATATACTATAATCACTGACCTCCATATCATTATAATAGATATTGTATATTTTTATGTCTATTATCATAGATTGATTTGTAGCCAATTTTCGAAGAAAATGTAGTTTCGAACCTACCTGGTAGATATCGAAAATGACCATCGCTAAAATTTCCAGATGAGCATTTTATGTTACGGAAAAACAATCGTGCGGCCGTATTCATACCAAGCTTATATTTTAAATTTTCGAGCACATTATACAAAAGAAAACGTTCAACTTTTATCTACATAGCTCGCCAAAAGTTGAACCTGCATCGTTTTTTTTTTAAGATCAATCTCGATTTTTTAATATTTTTTATAATTGATGTTTCAAATGACAAAAACATAAGAATTATCAACTAATATTTTTTTTAAATATTAAAAGGGGTTCATGCTTCATTTACATTTTTATACCCGGTATATAATACATACCGGAGTATATATTAAGTTTATTTTCGATTTTGAAACGGTTAAAAAGATTATCTGTCTGCCTGTCAACATGAAAAGACATGATTACTCAAAACTGAAAAGAGATAGCGAGCTGAAATGCAAAATGGGCAAAAGTGTTTATCCTTGAAACCGTAAGACAGAACAAAAATTTTAAAGAGAAAAACTGTTCCTTTTTTTTTTTAGAAATAAACAACTCTTGTATGAAACTTTTTTTTCATTAACTCAATATATACCGGGTATTTCAACAATTAACTCAGTTAGTTGTTATTTTCACTAGTTTAGTATCAAATTTTATTTTTAAAAGGTTAACATTTTTTATGATTTATTGTTAGTAATTTGATTTTTTAATAATCTCAAGGCAGGTTTGTATATTCATGAATCAACATATAATTTCTTATATTAAATACAGTAGAACTCCAATTATCAGGATTGCCAATTATCCGGATCGCTTTGAGGAAAAAAAGGCCATATTCAAGTGGTTTTTGCAGCAGCGAGCATTAGAACCTCTTTCAGAGTCGATTATTTGCGAAAAAACAAAACTTTCAAAACGACAATTTCTTCTACATTACTCATTAGTATACACAAATTTAGTTTTATTTTTTTAAATAGCCTTTTTTCATAATTTATTCAATTACCAGGTTCGGGTCCGTTCTCAATTAATTCGGATAATTGAAATTATACTGTATTAACAAAATACAAAAGTTCATTTAAACTATAAGTAATTTTACTCGAAATTGTGATTTGAATTTGATTAAAAACCATATGTTATCTCTTCAGAGAAAAAAATTAAAGAAATTATATTTAATGATGAGAATAATAAGCTCACCTTAGGCCTCGGTCGCGTGGAAGCAGACGCCTCCCCAAAAGTGATGCGTTTTGCGGCAGTGCTTTTTCGCGTCCCAGTTGACAGGACGGAAGCTGCCCGAGGTCCAGGGCCAGGAGGCTGCTGAGAGGAACAAAGAAAAGGATCAAGCTACAGTATATCCCCTCACCATTTAGATTTAACATATTACATAAATACCAAGACAAAGAAATACAAGAATTATATTATATGTCTGATAGCAATTTTTCGTATAACTAATCATAAATTTCGATTAGTATTATCATTTTGCCATCAATTTTCTTTTGCCAATAGATAATTATTATTTTTTAAATCGATAGGTGTAAATATCATTATCGATTGTGGATTTTCTGATTTTCTAAACGTATACAACAATTTATCTAATAATACATACATACACAACATGCACTACTTAAAAATCATGCTTTTACCTTTCGATTCAATAATTCTTATATTATGTCTTTGAAGCCTTGGTATCCAAAAACTTAAAAATATATTTATCTCATTTTAAAAATTATATATTATTCTAAATGCTTGGTATGTGGATTTGAATGAGCTAATGTGCGATTGATGATGATTATGAAGTCATAAACACAGGGATTCTAGCCGTTTAAGAAGTTTCAGTTATTAGAAAAAAGATGAGAACGGTTTCAGTTATGGTTGTTTATAAATATTAAATGGAAAATTTCATAAAGTAAAGCCATTTCAAGTTCCAACAATAAGTTAAAAAATAAAAAATTCGAAATCTTTGCTCGCTTGTACCAGGTTAAAAGGTTATATTAAAAGAAAACTCATTGAAAAGTTAAGATCTTTTAATTACATCCAATATAAAAAACAGAATGTTTTTTATGTTTAGTTCTCGTGCGGCATTTTATGCTTAGTTCTCGGTAGTTACCACGCCAGTATAGATAGCTCTAGTTCTATCCCTCAATTTGGATTTGTGTTTTTTTTGTTTTACGACATAAGAAACCCCGCAGTCCATATGTCAGAGATAATATAGAAACATGATTTACTAAGAAAACAACGAAACAACAGCGTGTTCACGACTTGTCACGAAATTTAAAACAGTCGATTCTATCTTAGGCTGACTGACTCAGAGTGGACGTAGAACGACGTTGTGGAATTAATAATTAGTATTAATTATTAGTAGCAAAAAAGTCAAATTTACCTTTTATGTCATACACACAAAAATATAATGGTTAAAAACCGGGAAGTAAAATAATCGGTTTCGGTAACGATAATATAAAACGATAACGGTTTCGATTACTCAAATTAAACGGTTTTAACCGAATTCCGGTTCAGTTAGAATCCCTGTAAACAAATAGACGTTTTCTATACGATGCTTTTAATGTAAGCCACATGAAATGTGCTACTTGAATTTATTTTTAAATTTTACAAACTTATTCCTAATCATAAATATTCTTATCTAGAGCACGAAAGTGGGCAAGGCCGAGTTTAAGGGGTTTTTGGCCTTCGTATCTTATTGTAATGAAATTATGTTACACATCCATTTCACTATATTTAAGCGACACTTTGATGGAAATGTGTTAATGAAAGTAAATCGCATTCGCAAAATTTACTTAGTTATTTGGAACATTCATAAATTGTATTGGTGTTTGAATTCTCGATTCATAAGAAAGCACCTTGAAGTACTTTGAATTATAAGTAGATCTAAAAATTAATTAATTATTAAGTAAATTGACAAAGATATTTTTTTTTAGTTCAGGTACTAATAGCTAATTGTAAGATGTTTTCCGTCATAAATAGTTCATTTAAAACGTTTAAAAATGGTAATATTTAATTTAATTGTCATCAATATTCTTCTCCCACCAAGAGGATGCTTTTGATACCTTAAATATCTATTTTAAGGTAGTATTTACTGAACTTTTAGGTATTTATTTTATATGATACCAAATATAGTAGGAAGTGATAGAAAAATGCTTCCATATTTTTTTAATTGAGTCGACTTGTGCCAATATCTAATTGGCGGGAGAAACCTGAACCTTACATGAAATATTGGGGTATCTAGGATTCCCTATACTACTAAATGAAGGTGTCACGTAGCTTGGTGGTGGATGGGTAAATATGTGGAGTATATTCATTTAGATTTCTGCGATTTTTACATTAAAACAAATTTCATATTCGTTAATAATAATTTATAAATTAATCCAATAAGACATGAATTGAATGCTCTATCAGGGAAATATAACGAAAATATTAGAATAGTACTATGATCGTTTTAATCAATGGTGCACTGAGTATCTAATTATAAGTAACAGTTTTTGTTTCACCAATAAATTTTAATGAATAAATTATAAATTTAGACTTTTTTATATTTTAAAATAATTCAACATATTATATCGATCTAAAATGATATATAAAAATTTAATAAACAATATCAAATCACTGTATATATAAATTTGATTTTATTAGGCATTTATTAGATGCTACGGCTTAGCTTGATGAAAGAGTGTTGAAAAATGAATAAGGTCGATTTAAATAGTACTTATTTGAGTTACAATTTAACTGATGTTGAAAATGGATATTAATTATTTTATTTAGTATATCAATCTGTTTCAAAACCAAAAACACAATACTTAATACTTAATAAAGACTGCTAGAATAAGTATTTCAAACTATTTCACGATTAGAAACTACTATTTCTACTTGTATACTTTGCGTTAACTTACTAGACATCTGTTTCAAAAATTGTCATACACCATAATGTAAAAATATAGTGAATCTCTACAACAAAAATAATATATTTACTTTCCCTTGACTACTCTCATATACACGACACGAAAAAAAAAAAAATTAGGATCAAGTAAACAATAAGGGGAGGGGGGGGGGGCTGTGTAAAAAAAATACCACTATTATTTCTTTGGATTGTGTAGGTACTATATATATACAATTACGATAAAAACTTCTAACGAATAATTACGTAAACAAAAATAAAGAAAATCAAAAAGAAATAAGAAATTAACAAAACAATAAATTATAATAACAAGATGATAAATTCTGCTAAATAATCATATAATCTACAATAGAAGAAATCAAAGACGTTTTAAATTACCGAACAAAATAATTACATATAAACGTTGCTCTGAAGATTCGCTAGAATGTGATTTACATTAGGCACCTTTATTGTCTCGACTGTGAAATTATTTCTACTGAATAAAAAAACACCACAATTACATATGCAAAATGGCTTTCGGTTAATTTTTGGGATAACAATCTTTAAACCCTCCAGAACAAAAGTTTCCATTAGCGCATGTGCACAAATTTATGAGAAATCCTTTCTGATTTATGAGAATTTGAAAAGACCATAATTTTTGAGTTTTTTCATGAACTTCAAATTGGTTTATTTCTAAGCCGAGGTGTGATGTAAATTGAATCTTATATCTCTATAGGATTCAATTTATTTCACACCTCTAAACTATTTTCCGAGGTTGGAATGGAGCAAAAATTATATCATCATATTCCCATAGAAATTTTTATTCAGAAAGATATTTTCAAAGGATGCAAATAATATTTTCCTAAAGTTTTATAAAAATTGCCATTTTCCATATTAAAACTGCGGAATCCTTTACAACTTCAATTAAACAGTATTTATTTTTTCAGTCGTCTAAAGCAACACCTCATGTACATTCAATTATTGCAAATGGTAGAACAATCATATAATGCTAAGTGCAGTGCTTTATAATAAATATTTCATAATCATTTCTAAATGAATTTTGTTTTAAACAATAGGTCAGTCGAACAAACCACTATTTTAAATCAAAATCAAAATAAATATATTCTTTTAAGCAAATTTTTTTATGCAATATAAAAAGTTTCAAAGTTAACTTTTGATTTTGTACTGAAACAAACAAATTTTGTATAGTATGCTGAAGTTAGTACATTGACCTATTATTAACTTTTAATATTGAGGTCATTATTGACTATCAGGCGACAACTATCATTTGCAAATTATTGTCAAATTGCAATTGAAACTATCATCAAAAAATTTTGTTTGGTGCGTTAAATCTCAAAGCATCTTAAACTAATAATTTAGTTTGATTTTACATAAATGTATAAAAAATATTTTGTTTGTAAATAACTAAATGAACCCATGAAGATTGATGTCACCGAATGAGTGATGCGACTAATGAACAAGCGAATAAAACAATACGATAATATTTTATTCATGCAAAAAAATACATGAGTGTAATAAAATTAAATAATAAAGTGTGATAATATATATAAATAAAAAACATGATTATGGTGGAAATATTTGAAATGGAAAATCAAACCAGGAGTGGGAAGTGGAAGAAGATTGTACCTTGGCGGAGCCGGCCGTCAGAGGAGCAACATCCAAGGGGCTTGCGTCAACACCCAACGCATTTTTGATTATTGATGGTGGAGAAAATAATACTGATGTATCACCAGCTAAAGATTTGCTCTGAAAAGTAAATGACAAAAAAAATATGTTATTCAATGTGTTGTAATAATCATATCATGTTATATTCTATAATCATACCGGAGTCTCTGCCATATAAGACATATCTGAACATGAACTAACAACTAAACTATTTCCAGGTGTGCTCCAACCAGGTGCCAAAGCTTTGCGCACTCTTTTATTAGGTTGGGTATTTTCTTTACCAGTTAAACTTGGTGTACGACGTTTACCACCAGTTGTAGCATAGCCACTATCTTGTGTCTAAAAAAAGTGTTTGAAATACAGGTTACTTTTACAATATCCAATTCATAGTCGTATTCATAACATACTCATCAAACAAATTTACAGTGTGTGTCATATTAAATGTTTGTCCCAATATTAAATAGGACATAAGTGTTATATGAACACGACTAATAAGGATATGAAATTTAAAGATACTTTGAAAGTGAATTGTCATTTATATACAGATGTAATATCAAAAATGAAACGCTTTGACTTCGGAAACTATCAATTAGAAATTTTCCCTGAAAATTTTAAGGGTAACTCAAATTTACATTGATGTCTGTTTTCTAGAACGTAGATAGAATTTTTGTTTTTTAAAGAAGTTTGGCCACAGAAGCTACTCAAAGATGATAAGGCTTGGTTCTTTTGCAAAGTGTAATTTAATTGTCGACAAATCTATTTTGAAAATTTGAGAATAAGTGATCAGCTATTTTTTGACATATTTATTTTTAAAGTTTGGAATTTGAATTTTTTATAATAAATATTTTTTTAAATAATACATTTCGACTACTTTTCTATAAAATGTATATCGATAACAAAAATGTTATCATCGGTAAGGTAACATCAGTTTAACAGTCACCAAAAAAGGAAAAGTTTTGAAAATTTAAATATCTAGAATTGTCATTGATTATCTTTGTAGAATTCATAAATATGTTTAGAAAAAGTTGATCGATGTTTTTGAAAATTTAGAATTCGTGCAACTGAATGTCACGCTGTTAAATATTTTTGAGTTTTTTCACCATAAATTTACTCGTTTCATTTTTGACAGACCATACTGCATATCTTGGATTTTCATAATAGTATCAATACTATGTGAGCACTCCTCTGAAGCTTAGAATCGACGCCAAGGTATGCAAATCAGTATGTCAGTATGTGTTATATAATTTTTTTTTTAGTTTAATGAAAATGGTACAAATTATTTTTATGATTTCTAAAACAACAAAAATGGGATAAAACACACAATTACCAACATGGATATGGAGTGTTAAAGTTAAATTTAAGTCACATGGGATCTATATAATATTTCTAAAACTCTACTTGACATTAGTTTGTTATTTTTAAGATAGCGTTTGAAAAAGTTTATGACATCCATTAGAATGCCCACCTTCTATATGGAAAAAAAATTACGTAACAATTTTCTGACCGTTAATTATACTTTTTCCTACCAAAAGTTTAAAGATATATATCCCACACTTTGAAATGTGGTAGAAGGAATTGTAATGACGGTAACTACCAAACGATAAACGCTTGATTTTTTATCTGTAGGACACCAAGTGATTTTTTAAAATATTATATTTTAATTAATTTAATTTGATTAATTTATTTTTATAAATTGAAATTGCCACATTTTTCATTTTCTACCGTACGCACGAAATTGTCTATCGTAATTAGGTACCGTGATCATACTACCTTATTTAAAGTGTTTAGGGAACGTCCATAAACCACGTAGCTCGATCAAGGTGGAGGGGGGGGATTAGTTTGAATGTTACACTGAGCTACGTAAGAGGAGGAGGGTGAGAGTCAAGCTACGTAATTTGAGTCAGAATGCTTATAAATATAAGAAATATATAAATATACATATATATATATTTAACAAATATCAGTCTTATTCATTTAAAATAAAATAGTTTTTTAATAGTTTGGTAACAGAAAACACAAAATATCTTTTGGACTTGGCAATAAAAAACTACGTTCCATCTGGGGGGAGAGGGGTTCCAGAAGGCCTGAAATACGACCACGTGGTTTATGGACGCTCCCTTATCTAAAAATAATGTGCATGGAGAATTACGTGATGGCATACAAACGGACATTATAACGAAATATTTCTATAGAATCCTAAGAATTCGAGTTTAAGATAGAAAACTGTTTTCATACATTTTTTAAATGCAACTCCACTTCCAATTTTTGTTATTTATGTTAATCTAATCATACTGTTTACGCCAAATTCTCATATCATAAAAATGCTTTAAAAAAATCTTCTTACCTGATATAATACATTATCAGAGGAGAAATCTGTATCATTAAAATGTGAATCACTTAATGATAAATCTTCTTGTTCCTTTTTAATAATGTCAGTTAAATCTTCTTCTAAATGAGTTGGTGTTTGTGGTGTATATTTGATTGCACCAGATTTTCGTTCGATTTCAGCCATTGCTCTTTTAAATGGTGTTGGTGTTCGTGGTGTATTGTCTGGTATAGTTCTTCTTAATTTACTTGGTGTACTCACTTTATCTGTATTATGTGTTGTTGTGTGACTTCGAATAATTGGTTTTGGTGTTGTTAAGGGACTCTCAATTCCCTATTTAAAAAAGAATCACACGCAAGATATGAATATTTATGTTAACTATTACTTGTACACAATAACAAACCTGTGTTGGTCTGTCTTTTCGTGGTGTATTTCCATGTCCACCGCGTACTGGTGTTGAAGATAAAGTAACATCGAATGATAAATTTGGACTGTTGAAAAATTGTGATGGACTAAATGGTAAAGGTTTAATAGGTGTACTTTTTGTTGGTGAATTCGTTTCTTGTATTTCAATAGTGTGTGTTTCAATTTCACTCTGTTACATAAATTAATAAAGTATAAGTTACTTATTACAAATCATAAATTTAGTTCATCTTACATCAGCATTCACATCGTTAAGGCTATCTCTTCGTTTACGTAATAGTCCTCTTCGTAAAATTGGAGGTGGTGAACTATTTCTGGCTGTTAAACTACTAATTGACATGCGTTTATTATTGTTGTTCAAACCAGATTGATAAGTTATTTCTGAAAAATTAAATTAAATCTGTAATTTTTAAATAAATTCCACTTTATTTAAAAATTATTTCTAAACTTGGTTCCAAGACAATACCTACCTTGTTAAAGGCAATCATTTTAATGTAAAAAGATTAGTTAATTTTGTATTGCTAACTGTAAGGGATCATATCTCTATATAAGAGATCAAGAAGATTTTTCTTATCGCTACTTCTTGGTCTATACATTTTTCACCGAAAATATGATTTAGATGTCTATCAATTAGCAAAAAATGGGTCTTATTCATAATCCATGAATGTTGTTTGCCAAGGGAAGTATTCTCCTAAAGTTGAAGGGTAAAAAGTTGTTAACCCGTCGGTTTGGTGACACAAAACAATTTTGTGTCTATTATATATAATTTTTTACAGCGCGTTTAATCGAATCTAAACTTTATTAAAATACACCAAAATAATATATTAGAATAAATATGCTTACTTGGAGAACTTGATGGAGATTTGTATTCATTATAATCAATGGTATTTAATTCTGCAACCCCTTCTTCACACATAGGTATTAATTTTACAGGACTTGGTTGATTTCCTAATATTTCTAATTCTAGCATCCTATAAAGAAAGTATACGTATTTTAGTTAATCAGTGGATCTGTAGTTAGTAGGTAATAAGAAACACTTACTTGAAAGAGGACAAAACTTCTCGAGAATTTGGATTATTGTTATTATTAATTTTGACTTGTTTGACTTGACTTTCTTTATCTAAATGTGGAGGGAATTGTTGTGATGGTGTCGGTGTTTGTGAAGGAGTTAATGGACTAGGACTAGGAGTTGCCTCTGTTGAAAATCCACCAACACTAGATTGACTGCTAGCTGGTTCGTAAAACTCGACTGGCCAATCCTGAAAATAATTAAACATTAATCAAAGATTCGAATCAAAGTAATTTTTTTCAAGTTTCTTACATCATTTAGAGCACTTAATGGTACTCCCTCATTGTGTATTTGTTGATTCAAGTTACGGCTTACATCATACGATTGTTGATATTTCGTAGATTCGATCATCAAAGCTCTATGAGATGGCCGTCCTTTAGCTCTTGGTCGACGACCCTCTCCAGACATTTCAGATTCATATTTTCGGCGCATTGTTGAGTTCCAATGATTTTTAATTGCATTGTCAGTTCTAATAAAATGAAATCATTCGTTTTATAGATAAAATATTCATTAAAATTGAGAAGTTATCGATGCAACATACCTTCCTGGTAATAATTTTGCAATTTTTGCCCATTGATTTCCCCACTGTCGATGTGCGTCATAAATAATGTTATCCTCTTCTTCAGTCCATGCGGTTTTTTTAATACTTGGGTTTAAATGATTATGCCATCGTTCTCGACATTGTTTACCAATTCGACCCTTTAAATGTCGTGCAATTAAGGTCCATTTTTTTGGGCCATATCTTTGAACGAGTTCGATTACTTTATCATCCTCCTGAAATGAATCAAAATTGGGGTATGTAGTTTATTATTAAAGTATTAAGCAATGTTCAAAAATATCTCAAAATAAATAATAAATTTGTATCTATGAAACCTTATAAACCTTAATCACACCCTTTTTTATCGAAACTTTGTGCACTTTCATTGTGTAAAGTATATGACAATTAAATCAGTATTTTAGGAGATGCGGTAAGACTCAAAACTCCTACCGATTAGTGCGTTAAAGAAGGTTATGGATGAAAGTATCTCGACGAAATAAAAGGAGGTATGGCAGATCCGCGAGCACAGTCGCATACCCCGAACACTGTGGCCCGAGATAAATGAAGACAAAACTTTGCAACTGTTAAAACATAGGAGAGATCTCGTAAGTATTACCGCTGGAGTAATTAAGGAAACTGTGCTATCGGAGTGAATCTCCAGAAATGGAAACTCACAAAAGACAACCTTGTTGCAGGGAGTGCAACAAGGAGGAGGAGATAATTGAACATCTGCAGTGCCACTACCCAAAACAAACGCTCCATTATTATGGAATGCAGGTTTTTAAGCGACCTAGAGGAAGCAGCTGAGATAGATAATAAACTTTGCACGAAGCTGGAAATATTTCAAAGTAAAGGATAAGAATAGAGGTTACAAGTTTTGTAAAGTTTTAAAAGTTTTTTTAGGGTAGCATAATGGACCACAGATCTCCGAGTGAAAGCGTTTTAAAAAAAGCGGCCCAATCCTTAAACCTACCCTAGCCTAAACCAGTATTTCGAATAGCACATGGATCTGCCAAAAATTGAATGAATGAAAAAAATATACAGGCATGGTAAATAATTTTTAGTTTGAGAGCCACTGATTTACATAAAAATGTTTATAAATATGCAACTCTATTTTTGATATAAACTTGTATTTGTGATAAAATTACATTTTTTTTTAAATATTACATTTTATCACATAAACAAATATAAGCTAGTGCACGCTTATAAAATTTTTATACTTAGAATGATTGGTAGGTAGATACAGTATTGTACCGGATATGATGAAATATTAACTACCACACCTTTCACAAATTGAACTTCTTAGGTCAAGGTTGATAATATTAGTCCTTTTGTGAAAAAATTATCATTATTGTTAATCATACTCATATATATTCTAACGTTTTAGTATAGATTTTTATAGAAATTTTTATATAGTTTTTTGTTTTGAAAATATATGGCACACAGGGTCCAGAAAAACCATCTTTAAAGCAGATATTTGTCCACAACGCTGCTATATGAATGAATGGGACTTTGATCAAGTCAGTGCGAATTTAATATTCATTAAATTTAAAATTTTTCTCCAATTCTATTCCTAGATCAATGATTTGTATTTTGTAAATACGTATTTCGACTACAAAGTAGCCGTCATCAGTATGAATTAGCTAATGAATCTTAACTATCTTCGGGATATGGAGTCGAAGATATGTTACCCGTTGCTAATTTGGTGCGTGTTTCACGTGAGACATCCAACCCTCTAGTTGACATGTACCAAAGGTTGGTTTTACTGATTCTGAAGAGATTGATAGGATATTTCGACGAAACAGCGATAGATAGAGCACTCAAATTATGTATTTTCTTTCTCTTTTTCTGATATATGTAAGCAAGATGAGGTATTTAAATCTGAGAACAGCACCACTATAGCTGTTAAATGAGTACTTCGTCATTTTTTGATCTCGTTATATTGGCTTTCCATATCTTAAAATATAATTACACGATTTTGACAAAGTTCGGTGCATGTCAACTGGCTGGTTGGGTGTATACATAAATTTTATTTGAATTTTTCCATGTTTATAATCATCGTACCAAAGGTTTATATACTCCGCTTTTATACCCCATAACTGTTTCTTTCCATAAAATACATATTTTATAAAAATCTTACAGTTGAAAAATTACGCCCCAGTTTCCTTAATATGCCTGTTCCCAAAATCACGAATAGTTAAATAAAAATAATTTATCATTTTTTAAGATGAATATTTAAAGTCGATTTAGCCTATGTATAAGTCCAGTGTTAATCATACCTCTTATAAAATTTGAAGTATTTAATTACGAGAGATAAGTGAACTTGTTATGCTATGCTATATTTGATAATGAAACAGGTACGTTTCGACAAGATGTGGACAATGAAGCAACATATTTAAATATTACTAAAAGATTGTATGTTTGTTTTATCACAGATTAGTCATGTTACTCGTATGTAACTTAAATATTAAATAATGAATTTCTTGATGAAGGCTCATTCACATTATTTCAAAATTTGAAATCATCTAAATTTGTTAATATTAAATTATATTCATTTAGATAATAAAATAAATGAGTATTTATTTTTGAAGTAAAATTGAAATCTATTATTGATTTTCTAGACACGATTAGCCTCCTGTGTTAAAAATTCGTGTTTTCATAACTCAAAAGGTATATTCAGTTAAAGCCTGATATTTCAGTCAATTAGACGAACGATAAATGTTTTGAACATTGATGTAATTCATTCTCCTAACTGACTGGATTATTGCCCACATCCAACTAAATCTCAAAATTTCATTTTAGAGGGTGAATGGTGGATAAGGGAATGTAAGGAAGGTAAAGTGCCTTTTTATGCGAAAGAGGAATTCGTTCCAGGGTGTAAATTACCAGGGAGAGATTCACCCAGCCAGTGATAGGCTATTGCCAGTGTCTATGGCTATATGTATGTATATTTGTGTATCATTGAATACATGTCTATGCAATTTACAACACAGAGCGTAAAGCAGACAGTACGATGTCTGATACGCAGGGCCAACAGCCAAACAAGGCCTGGACGACTTTATCCTTATCCTTTCCTCCCAAAGGCTTCCTACAAATTCCCTTACCTCCCGGCTTCATATTCCTATGTCTATGGGGGTGAATATATACTGTTAACTATCTAAAACAGGCAAACATGTTTCTAGCACCACTACGAGAAGTTAAATTTTGGGATCCGGGTAACTTTGAGAAAATCAATCGTGATGTTGACCTAGTAACTTATGTATACCCAAATATCTTATGAGGATGACCTTCACGAATCGAACATATTTTTTTTGGACCTACAAGTGCTGCTATCTTCCGGTTGTTATCTAAATCTGGTAAACGGAAGTTTATAGCAGTACGGTTCAATAATCAAAAGGCTGTAACGCGAAAATCTTTATAATGCATGAACATCTATAACTTTCAAGAAATAAAAAACTGAATTAATTATTTATTTATATTAATTCTGTTAACAATCATTTTTTATATCAATCATGGAAATAATTATTTAAAATAAAAGCCTGTTAAAAAAAAAACACAATAATACGCAGGATGTGTTCATCATTAGTTGTTAAATACATAATTCCACTAGGTGAAATGATTATCATGGATTTTATTGACTGGCAATGACCGTACCATATACATTGCAATTCCACGTATGTGAAATAATGTATATATAGTTATATATTTATCTGATATAATTAACCATGCACCTTACCGCGGACCGTCCGTCGTTGCATCGTACATGCATCGTAAATATTGCTGCCATTATTCAATGTAGTACATGATTTTAAAATCTAAAATTATGCATTATAGAACCGGGAGTAGATAAGTACTTGAATTTTGTGTATACTAATGGATTTTTCATGGAGTTTACGTACTATTTCGTCCAAGGTTATTTTTTCAAAATTTTATAGTATATTATATACCTTAAACTCGGCCTGTCGCACTACCGTGCTCTAGATAGTCAATTTTATATAGCCCGATCATTTGGTAGTTTTACCTGGAAAGTTTTCTGGGAGTTTTGATATTGGTATTTTTACAGATTTCGACGTGCTCTTTTCGAATTTTCACTTTACTACCTCGTATCTTTGCCGCTTGCGTCACCATCTTGGAAAAATGGCACCCAAAAACCGTTTTTTGTCAATTGATTCGGTTTTCGAAAAAAATGCTTCGATTAAAAATTGTTCATATAAATATTGTTCATAAAAATATATTGTAACAACTTTTATTTGAAAATTTTTTTCGAAAACCGAATGAATAAGGCACAAATCAACTATAAAATTATAAAAAATAACATCAAGTTTGACGCCCTTTGTACATACAGGTAAAAAGTGAGAAGCATTTTGCTAGATTTTACTCGGATATATGAAAAAATATATGACTTAACAATAATTTTTAAGACGATAAGAGAACTTAATAAGTTAATATAACTGAATGTAATATGTATATGTCTGTCTATACGCACATAAAATAATATAATAAGTATCTCTTTGCTTGGCGGGAAACTGTAAAACCGGTTTCAATGTTCATATAAATAAATTTACGTATAATAAAACCCCAACCCTTTTTTTTTTTAAATAAGAAACATTACATGATTAAGTAAACAATAGTTTTATGTGCTATACAAACGTATTCTAACAAATATATTTTATAAATATACTACTGTTCAAATACTTTTGAAAATTTTCGAAATAAAATGTCATACTTTGCTTAATAATATAAAGATATAGAAACATAGTGGGAATATTGAAAAAATTGACAAAGCTAATCGAAACCTTCATGTAAAAAACTACTCTTAATTTTTCGAAATTAAATAGACACATACAATTTTATACTCGTATATAATATACAAGGGTTGGATTAAGTTTAGTATTGACTTTGTTCATAAAATGGCCAAATTAGTCCATTTCCGCATATGCATCGGTCCATCTGTTTGTCAACACGATAAACGAAAAGAAATAACGAATTGAATACCCCTCTACCAGGGGGGGGGGGGATTCAACTTTGAAACCGTAAGAGATAGAAACAAAATTTAAAGAAAAAAAATGAGCCTTTTATAAAAATAAACAACTTTAGGTTAAAACTTTTTACCAAAAACTGAATAGTTACGCCACAATTTCACCGCAAATATCTGTAATTACTCATGATTACAATATGATGTATATAGTCTTGTATTTTTTTTATTTGTGCGTGTGTATAAAGTAAAATAAACAGTTCACGCATTGATATTGAATCCAGTAAATAGCGGGTATTTGACCAATTAAGTTGTTCAAGCTAAGCTAAGCAAGTAAAGCTAACAAAAGCGTTTTGATATTTGGATACAAAAAAAACAAAGTAGACTTAAGTAAATATAAAAAAAAGTTGTTATTACCTCTTTCGTCCATGGACCTTTAACTAGTTCTGGATTTACAACTTTGGTCCATCGTTGTTGACATTGTACATCTGATCGATCGTAAAAATGTTGTGATATTACATCCCATCTCTCATTGTATTCTTCAACAAGTTGTTTCAATCGAGTATCCTATAATAAAATAATATTCTATTAGTTTTACTTTCTTTATACCTGATGACTGGACATATTAAATAAAAAGCCTTCTTCTTAATTATTGGTCTGCATAGTATAATCTTCGAGAGAAAGATTTCAATGTATAGAGATTGGAATTCAGTTTCAATTTTATGCCTTTTTTGTTAGGCCCGGTATGACGGGTCTAAATTAAATTTTAATTTTAACTTACGACAAAAAATAATATACATTCTTGTGGACTTTAATGAATGTACTATATAAGATTTTGAAGAATTTTATAAATGGATTCTTAAATTTAAAAGATAATAATTCACAGCAAATTTTTTATAAGCTTAATATATATATTGTGCCTAAAGTATTATTTCTTTTACAAAATATCACAATACTGTAATATGAATATTACCTAAATATTATTATGCACTTAAAAATAGGTTAATATTTATTTCACATATCTTCCATCATATATCAAAAAGAATTTTAAAAAAAGAATCCATTATGATTGGCATACAATTCATACAAATAGGAAATATATTAAGGTCAATAGTTTCAACTTCAAGTAAGGTAACATTATATTATCTTCTAGATTATTTTTCCCATGATAATAAATAGATATAAAATACAACCCTTTATTAAAAAGTTCTTAGGATACCAAAATATTATCTCATATCTAGAATGTTCACAAATAAATTAAGAGTAATTTAAGCTTAAAAAAAAAACTATTCACCCCTCTCAAATACTAACTATACATATTTGTATAATTATATGTATTTATATACAGGTGATCATAAAAAATTTTTAGCAACCCTCTTAAGTCAATAAATGGATAAAATTGATCGGAGCGCCTCTCCATAAGTGAGATACCAAATTCGGTAAACCCTTACTGAAGGAAAGACAAAAATATTGATAATGATACTGTTTGAATGTCTATGTTTTAAATAGATCGTCCTCGCTTCCCTGTAATAATGTATCTACTATGGGTCACAAAAGTAAATTTTTTAGTTGATTGTACCTTATTAATTCGGGTTTTGGGCGATGTTTCGGATAAAAATTGTAAGCATATTTATAATGAACAACTATTTATACGAAGCAATCCCCACTCTTAAATGACAAACAAACAACCATACGCATATAGTATACCTATAGCCTAACCAGATGTTTGTATGTATGAGATGACTCTCATTACATGTGTACTGACTGACTTCATACAGTAACCACACGGCCAGTCAGTAATAAATAATATTTAACATTGATTCTCTATTGGAAAAGCTTTCCAACACACACGGTATACCTATTTAAAATGGAATCAATTCAAATATCTCTGATATTTTCATTGTGTTTAATTGCTTTGGTTATATTTTCAGTAAAAATAGTATTAAACAAAAAAATTATTACCTCTTCTTTACTCCATCGTCCTTTATTTATATTTTTTCGAACATGATTTCGTCCTTGGTTTGTAGCTTCGTCAGTTGCACCTGAATCATCCGATAGTTCATCGCTACTATCAGATTCATAGTCACCACCTAAATGGGACCTGAAAATAAAAATAATTATTTAATTATGATGAATGATGTTTTATTTTAAATAAAATTTTATTTTAATGAAATTAAATATTTAGAAGACTGGATGGTATTATTAAGTACAGAAAGGTTGAGCCAAGAAATATCCTTATATTGTATCTAAGTTTGTGGTAAAAACTACATGGGGCCTAAAAATCCCCTATGCTCCGTAATTGGGAACACGAGTACTTCGATATACTCTCTGGTGGATAAATTATAAGCTGGAGCTAGTAGGTTTTTACCAACAAGTTTCATGCATGCACTCTGATGAACAACTTAAAAACCACTGCTAGTAGATTGAAATATTAAGCTCCGCCCCTGCCAGAGATCTCAATACCTTTCAGTTCGGTGGAGAGCGTAATGGACAATGATTTAAGGCTCGACTTTTACCGAAAGTGACACAAAAAACGTTTTATTTGGCTTTGAGCTATCCATATAAACTGCTTAACATTTTTTACGGAAGACACGGACAAAAAAACTGGCGTGGTTCAAAGCCTGACGAAATGTGATTGATTAATAAATATTTCTTACACTGAATATTTCGAAATGTATTGTACTGAATTAGATGCGTTCCATTAAACAGAGCTTTTTAAATACTTAAAATTAACAACAAAAGATTCGTTTTTCAAAGTCAATTGGAAATTTTCGAACCTTTAACGCAAAATAAGTAAGCTTAGTATAATTATAGCAAATTACAAATGTTGTTCAATCATATAGTCTTCGCTCTTCTTTTTTTTTATTACACCCCGTATATATTTATAAAAAATATTAACAAAATAAATAATTTATACAGAAAAATAATAATACAATATATAAAACATCACTTCCTGTATTCCGTTTGATGGTTTTATTTTTGTTCATTTTAATATCGATACTTTAAACGATTTACATAAGCAGTTATGTCTTAACATAGTAACCTCTTAAATTTTTTGGCTAATTATTATTCATAATTGTTTGTAAGTTAACAACTCAAGGATACAGGAAAAAAATTCCATTCATTGTTTTTTATATATTAAGATGACATTGAAAATCACGTTACTTATCAATCGATGATCTAAACATGTTCAAATTATCATGGATGAAATTTAATATGCTTTTTTAAATAGTATAAAATTTAATTCAGTTATTTAATGTAGTTCATTCGTAAACTTACTCTTTCTTAAGAATTTGATTAAATTGAAATATTATTAAGGTTGACCGGACAGTTTTCATAATAAACAGAAACACTCTTTTAAACAGAAATTAAAAATTTTAATCTGTAAATTAATTATTTAAATTTAGATAGCATCTAACATCACTAGTAATCGGATTTATGTAATTATTTAATTACTAAAAAAATCGTCTTTTGACTCTATTCAAGTATGGCGGACGAAAATTTTCGTGAATTTTTTATCTTTTTAATTAAGATAATTACAAAACTCTTCGTCAGACTATTTTTTTTTAAATTTTAACGTAATGCACGAGATTTAATTTATAAAAATAGAAGTTTTTTACTTTTTAATCTATAGAAGGTGGAGCAACATTATCGAAAATGTATGCGTTCATTCAACATTTGCTATTCACAACATGTTAAAATTCCAATTTTTAATGATTAATTACATGAAAATCGTCAGATTTCTTTTCAAAAAATTTTTGTATACGTACGAGTTAGCAATTAATAACATATTAAAAATTCAGATTTTTATCTATACTTTGCCGATTTTACGTATACATGTGTCCGATAAACCTTAATCTAAATGTTTTGCATTCATAAAAATAATTACTTTTTTGACCGATTGTGAAGCGAGATTTTTCCAAACAAATATCCCGCTTGGAATGTGACTTGCCGGTTCAATTTTTATGAATGGGAGTGTAGGTGAACAACATACTTTTATATAAAATGATTTAAAATTTTAAACTACAATCTATTTATTTCATATATATATATATATATATATATATATATATATATATATATATATATATATATATATATAGGGTAATTATTTTCAGGATACAAGCTACTTAATGAATTTTACTTATTGAAAATGATATCCAAATTTGTCATCATTTTCTAATATACTCACGCACCCCTTCCTTTCCTGTATAAACATCACCCCCATCATTTAGTTCAACTATAATTTTTATTTCATTTGAGTCCCATCAAATAATAATTATTATTGCATGTTTGATTATAAAAAAACATGGAATACTATAAAACCGGACGTTATTTCCGTTTTTTATCGTCGCATCATTTATTGAATTGAATGTTGTTAAGAAATAAAATATCTTCATATGCTGTGACAAACAAATATTATAGATAACATAACCAAACATCTTTTTTGTTTGGTGTTTAGAAAATTAGGTCAAATTATTATATTTATCTCAGACATAGTTTAACATATTGTAATTGCTGTGATGACCTATGGCCATCAGGAGAAAATAATCACACTTTGAGTTATCGCATTTATATTTTGCACTATATAATTGGATTTTTGTTTTCAAATTTTTTTTTTATCATAAATAATTTGCTAGAAGTTTGTTATCAATAATTATTTAAATAGTTTATGCTTTTATAGAAATTTATTTTATATTATTATGGATTCCAAACAATTTTACACGATTTTACTTTAATATTTGTTTATTTGTGTATACTTTCGTGTCAACATAACGATGTTTGTCCAAATTCCTTTCGGTTACGTATGACAAACTGTAGAAGACTATAGCGTATACTCCGACAAATTTCATTGTCATAGAATTTTATTAATTAAAGGAATCGAACCTCGGGCCTCTGGATAACTAGTCCAGTATGCTTCCGCTACACCAAAGACGATTGTGATGCAACAGCATATTATTCTAATTTTTTATTTATTAGACAGTATTTACTTCTGTTGAAGTGATTTGTTTATTTTAATATTTGTTTATTTGTGTATACTTTCGTGTCAACATAACGATGTCCAAACGTTGTCCAAATTCCTTGGTTGACGAGTTAATTTTTTCATATCAGCTTTTGATTTAATTAATAAAATTCAATGACAATGAAATTTGTCGGAGTATACGCTATAGTCTTCTACAGTTTGTCATACGTAACCGAAAGGAATTTGGACAAACATCGTTATGTTGACACGAAAGTATACACAAATAAACAAATATTAAAATAAACAAATCACTTCAACAGAAGTAAATACTGTCTAATAAATAAAAAATTAGAATAATATGAAAAAGTTGGCTGTTGCATCACAATCGTCTTTGGTGTAGCGGAAGCATACTGGACTAGTTATCCAGAGGCCCGAGGTTCGATTCCTGGTTGACGAGTTAATTTTTTCATATCAGTTTTTGATTTAATTAATACGATTTTACTTATTAAAAACTTTCCTCAAATTTTTTCAAAACGATCGATCGAAAATGACTATAATTAAAATTATCTAGATGTCTGGACCACTGCTCAACCAAGTGAGCTATCTGAAGCAATGTTCCGGAAAGACAGAGTTCCTGGGTTCGATCCTCAGCAAGGTGTTTTTGATTTTTCATATCAAACATTGATGTCGAAATAATTTTAGTAACCTAACATTTTTAAAATAATAATTTCTGATAATTTGGAAAAGCAACAGTATTTAGGCAACAATAACCAGTCCAAGTGGCCGAGCGGTCTAAGGCGTTATGTCTGCGCAGTATGCCTACTTGGAAACTGGGAGGTTATAGGTTCGAATCCCGACATCGGCAGTTTGTCAATTAAGAAAAAAATTAAAATAAAATGGGGCGGTTAATAATCTAATCTGTCGGCGTATGAACAAGAACGAAGTAACCGCCTATGCTTGAGAAGGTTTTTTGCAGTTTCTTTCACGAACTCCAGATGAATATCGGCATAGTTCCTATCATAGTCGGCTGCAGCCGCATATCCTACCAATTCCTAGTCTATACACAAAAATTCCTTCCATTCCACTCACATTCTTACATCCTTAGGCATCACAATGGACCTTATGGTCGAAGTGTAGCCCGTCCAGTGCAGCCTCTACTATCTATCTATCTAGGCAACAATAATTACACGTAATTATGATCTCCTAATACAAATGTAATTCTTTCCTTTCAAGGCTTGTATCTTATTTCCCCTTTATAGTAAGTAACACAAAAAGTCGCTCAATAAGTTTTACTTCAAAAATTCAATTTTTCCACAAGGTTCTATGTTCTACAAACTTAATTTCTAATCGTTGATAACGTTAATTAAAAATTTTATCTAATATCAAGTCTCACGCATGAGCGCCCATAAAAAATTGAGTGCTATGTCGCAATAAGAATATGACATACCGGCACGATACAGACAGGCATATTAGAAATAAAATAAAAGTTCAGTTTTTTTACAATCCTTAAAATATTTACAAAAACCATTGATTTAGCATTTTACTGTTTCAATTTTAGCGCGTAACACAGAATGGAATGATAATCAATAAAGTATTTTAATTCAAATCATTTTCAAGTCAAACAAGTGAGCAAACGGAAATCCTTTAATTAAATTCTATGAAAAATGATATAAACAGATTGAAGCACAAGTTATAGCGTATCAAATTGGATAATAAAGACAATTGCCTTTGTTTATGGACATATAAAAAATATCCAGTTAAATGTCAATTTTTAATCTTTGTTCCTTACATATACAGGATGTTACGTAAGTTCAGGTGATGAGAATTCAACAAATTAAGACAATGTTCTAGTTCAAAACATTTTTGTCGAGTACCGACAGTAAAAAAATCATTCAGATAAAAATTATTTTTCGTGAATAGAAAAGACCACTATAGTTTTTGGGAAAATGTTTCGAATAAAAGTTGTTAGTACATTTATAAACACATCTCGCTCTGCTCACAAAGGGGCTCCTTCCCTTTAATTCCCGGGGCGGCCTTAAAAGAATTTAAAAACGCACCTTTCTAGCATGTATAGAAGTTGTAAAGGTAAATGATTGATATATTAAATAATTATTATTTAAATAAATAATAAATATATGTGAAAGATATAATTGATCTTTATTGAATTGATTTATGAAATGTTATTATTTTAATATGTAAATTACCATGGTTGTTAACATTCAAAGCAACCGTGATAATAGAGGGAAGTTATAGTTGTTATGCAACAGATAAAAATGATGAACAAAATTAAAATAATAATTTAATGAAGAAGCGATACCGCTACAAAGTAAAGAAGATTTTTCCCGTAAGTTTGATGTTATTCCGCGTCGAAAGCAAAAATCGCATCCTTCTACCATGTCTAGAAGTGGGTTAGAATTTGTATACGTAAGTCAGTCAGTGAGTTACACACTAAGGGCTGTATATATTATAGGACTTTTATCTTTTTTGAGAAATGAGCGCTACTAAGGTCAGTTTTTTAAATTTTATAATTGATTTGTGCTTTATTGATTCGGTTTTCGAAAAAATGATTCGGATAAAAGTTTTTCATTAGAAATATAATAATAATACGTAAGAGGGGTACCGCAAATGGGTCCCTAGCACCTAGACCAAAGGGTCCTCTGTGCCCTCCTTGAGAACAACCTGTCACCCGAAGGCGAGATGTCTCCGGTCATTAGAAATATAGTAACAACTTTAATTTGAAAATTTTTCGAAGCCGAATGAATAAGGCATAAATCAACTATAAAATTCTAAAAAAATTACATCAACTTTTGTGGGCAAGTGTACAATTATTGAATATTTGTGACCAATACTTTTGATATCCCTAGTTCTTGAAACCACATAAAAAGAATAAATTTTTTGGTGATATCCTTTTTATACATAAACTAATATTGTTTTATACTTGACTTATATCACTATAATTATTTAGAAACAAAAAACAACCCTTCTATAGTTGATGTTGTTTATAGACAAGTATTGTGAATATGCATCGAAGCATAAGTCCGGTCAAGTTATTTTTTAAAGGCGGAGAAGATCATTGTAACTTGACAATGTCGACAAGAACTACTGATGTAACACGCAAAACATACACCATAAGGTAAGAAATACTATACATACACAAACTGCAACGACAAATAAAATATATAAGATTTTTAAGTAGAGATAGTTTAGAGTGATTCCATTGTTATTTGTTAACATAATAAATAAATATGTAAGGGCAAATATTATTAAATCATAAATGATAATCAATTTAATAAAACTAAACATAGTAATTCCGTTAAAAAAATTGTAATTCTGAAAAAATGACAGGAAATATTTTTAACCCTGTTTTTATATGTATATCTGAAGTTGTTTTACACTGAACTATTTCATGTACAAGGTGGCACAAAAGTACCTTCTCGATTTTAAATTAAAAAAAGTATATGAGAAGTTAAGAAAATTTATATTTTGCAACTCATAATATAAAGTGTGTTTCTTGAAGTTTTTTTCTATTTACGAAAAATGATGTTTAACAAATGATATTCCCTTTCACGCTGAAAACTATGAGCTCTTTTCAGCACATCTGACCTTTCGTAAAGTTTTTTGAAATATCCCCAAAATCTCTCGCCTAATATTCTAAGTTGTTCCAAGCATTGTGGCTTGTTTACATAAACCCTTTCTTCAGATAACCCCAAAGAAAATAATCAGTAATATCGTTGCATATCTGACATTAAAATATCGTCGATAGTTTTTCTGAGTAGAAATAAAGCCTCTTCCGTTTTCCAAATAAAAAGTTGCGATATTTATCCTTTCTGCGGGCTGGATATCGAAACTCCTAAGTATTTACTATAATCTAAAAAAGAGAAACTCAATAAATATTAATTCTAGAAAGAATTATTAAATTTAAGAATTTAAGTTATTTTTGCGCCATTTACCTAAGACATGTTTTGTTGATTCTGTGTAATGAATTCTAATTTTAAAAGCCCCCACACACGATCAAGCAATTTGCGCAAAGACCGTGATTGCGCAAACAATTTGATGGTGTATGTAAATCAATTGAGTTGTTGTACAACGGTTTGAAACATATTGGGCGCGATCGATATTTATTGTACAACACCTCCGCGCACTTTACAAGCGGTTTGAACGTGTGTATCCCAGTGTTTGACCAAAAAAAACCCAATAATAATCGTGGCACAACATTCGTCTACCATACAAGATAAAAAATTTTGAGCAAAATTAATATGGATGGGTGATGGGTAATATATGTGAATCGGAAAAATTTAAATCTTATAAAAGCCAGGGAACGCCTCTTTTTGTCCTTCCTTACTAAAGGCGCCAATGCTTAAGGGTTATAATGTAATACAATATAAATACCGTTCAATATAGGATTTTATTGTCCAATAACAACAAAAATCACAGACAAATATTTTAATTATTAATATATTCAATATAAAAATAAATTACAAGCATATTTACATTGATAATATTTCATGATAAGAATGTGTATAGTCTCTATTGTGATTAGGTAAATTTAGTAGTGAGTCCCGATTAACAGCTGCTGTATGTCTGAACACGAGCCACAAATACAACTACCCTCTCAAACACTATACCTTTGTTTCCACCCTCGCTCACCAACAACACAAGTCAAACAGATAGATAAGGGATACCACCTCATTACTGTGTTCTAAATATTTATTATTGTGATACGACAAAAAAATAAGTAACATACTTTTAAAAAAAAAACATCTGACACCCACAAACCACTGACCTCTATATAAACTGGATAGATTATGCTTATATCTGAGCGTGAAATAGCGTTCTAAACGTGAAATAACGACTTCAGCTAAATGCTAGTTAGCGCCAACAAACCTAGCCAAGGTACTAAAACTTTATGTGTGTAGTGGAAATATATGGGACAGCCACTCATACACTAATTAACTCATACAATTTAATGATATTAATTTAATGATACTTCTCGTATATCAATATAATACCAGTAATATATCAATGGAAATCAATAGGGAATATGCATGAAAATTTTTTTTCACTTGAATTGAAGCATGTTTACTTGACAAATATCAAGGTAAAATTACTTTTTAAATAACTTTAAAAATAAGCGAGATATGAATGATTGAAATTTCCGATTAGACAAAGAGGGTGATAGTCCTCTTGATATGTTATGTGACGTCATATTACACTTTCACCATTTAAAATACACGTAAAACTCCGTTTTTAGTATTTTTGCAAGAAAGAGACAGATAATAATCTTTAAAAGCTTATAGCTTCCTTGATATTTGTCGGATTTTAATTTCGTTTTTAAATATTATTACAGTATTAACAGTATTTTTATATTCTGAAAATAAATGTGAAAAAAAATTTTCATGCATATTCCCTATTATCAATAATGGAAAAATTTGGTTAGTATTTTTATATTTTGAAGTACACATTAGAATGCGACGCAGACGCGCTGAAGCAAAAGTTAGTTCCTTGGCAAGTTGAGTTGCATAGAATAATCTGTCCAGTTTATATAGAGGTCAGTGCCATAACAATTCTTTATTCAAAGCACATTGATCAAATTATAGAGTAGATAGTTTTTTTTTTGTCCAGAACACACACACAAAGTTCAGTTCAAGCTTTCAGGTAGCTATCTCTTTTCGGTTTTAAGTTATCGTTTCTACTGACAGACAGATGGACGGATATGCGGAAATGGATTAATTAGGTCATTTTATGAACACCTATGCCAAATTTTTTTTTCTGCAATCAGTATTTTCAACCCTTACAAAGTCTGGACTAAACTTAATATATTCTTGTTTATCTTATATATTACCAGGTATAAAAAGAATATTGCTCTAGAAGACCATTTACTTTAAAGGATTCCCTACGGGTTATTTCTTTAATACTAACTTCTATAATGTTTGTCAATTTTGCTTCATGCAAAGGGGAGTATAGTGCATGTACTTTTTGGATCGTTATATAGCCTATTTAGATAAAGTGGAAATACACACACTATAATGGTATTAAACCATCAATATGCATATTTATTTACCTCCATTTAAAAGCTATAAGAAATAGTGATACAATATCAGCATAGCAGCGTGATACTATCAAAACGGACTGGTACGTCTGTCAGATATTGCATATAGAACGATAAACTGTAGAATAAAATATCACACTCATTATATGGTAGAGCTTTCTTATTGTCGGCGGTTCTTGATTCATTAACAAATTGAATTGAACTTGAAAAACAAATATTCAGGAAATTTGAAAATTAATGAATTTTAACAATCTTTGCATATGACGAATTATTTGCAAAATAGATTTTATATCAACAATAGATATGCCATAGAGACTCCCTTTTTCTCTGATACAAAATTCGTATCAACTTCATTGATCGGGTAATGATATTTAGGGGTGATTGTGCGTCGAGGGCATACACCCTACCATGTTGAACATTTTATATCGAAATAAGTTCGAACCATCTGCTATATAAAACTTATTAGAACACCTGCTTATATCCGTTTTTATAAAATGTACTACTACAGGTAAACAATAGAGATATGAAATACTTTTATCATAAAATTTAATATGTTTGTCTTTATTTAATGGAAAAAAATAATAGTAATTGTATGCCCGCATTTATATTGTTAGGTGGTGATGGTGTAAGTTAGTTAGTAACTAGTCACAGAATAATAAAAATTTCCATGTTAATGGAAATACATAAATTTATTAAGCGATTGGATATTATTAAGTATTTAAAAAAATAATTATTATTTTAATTGCATTATGATGCACACATCTATCTATCATTAGCATTACTCATACATGTGCATGTAATTAATCTTATATGTATGTATTGCACAACTTAAAAAATTTATACACAATGACCTTTTTTTTTATCATAAAAAAACTTTACAATAGAATTTATGGAAATGATATAAAAATACCCAGGTGGATTCATTCCAACATTCAACAAAAAGAAACTTTTACCCAGGTGAATTTTTCGAAAATACTGTTCATTGCTCTTTTAACATTTTCCTTCTTAAAACAAGTTAAAGTAATATAAAATAAAAGAATCCAATTTCGTCAAAAATAATTTTTTTCCCCTATATTTTGACAGATCGAAACGCATTTTCTTTATATTTTAAATTTAAAATAATTTATTTCGAAAATTTTTTTGATGCAGGTATTTCTAAAGAAACTACAAACTATTTTAGGGATCTAAGGCTTCGACATTAATGCTGGATTCTCACAGAATCTACCAAAGATTATTTTATTTTTTGGTATTCATGTATATTCTACAAACTGGTTCACCCGTGCTTCGCCACGGAGTCTCTAATTCCAGTATATTTCTTATGGAGATCTGGTCAGAAATATAACCGCTATAACTTTAGAACGATTTGGAATTTTGAATTTCAGATTATTTTTCCGGGGTCGTACAGTAAATTTACAAAGGTTTGCTCTCATCATTTTTTCGCTATCTTCTATAGTTTTCCCGAAACATATAACACACACATACACTGCCGTTCATAAAAATTGAATCATTTGTAATATTATGTATGTAATATTATAAATTTAGTAATATATACGCATAGAATGTCACTTACTGCTTCAATTTTTATGAACGGGAGTGTACGTACTACTTAGATCCCTTTTATATATAGAGATAATGAAAAAAAAAAATACAGACGAATTGAGAACCATCCTCCTTTTTTGAAGTCGGGTTAAAAATAGACAAAGTTTGTCCTTAAGATATTTATTTTTAAATTACAGAAGCATTGCGACATACATAGATACAAATATAATTGTAATTATGGTGGTACTCTCGATTATCCGGTTTGTGGACTATTCGTACTTATTTTTTTAATAAATTTATTATCTTTTAATGGTAATGCGCATCCGTTTGATAGGCATATGAAACAAACGGTGTGAAGGTGCGTTCGAATTTTATCGTACAGATCAAAACCTTCCTTGCCATTGATTTTTTTTAATAAATAAAAATGGATTTCGGATTATATCAGTGTTTTTCAATTATTCATGCCTGTCTTCCCAGTACATTAGAAAGTCTGTAATGTGCTGGGGACGTATTCATAGTCCAGTCTTGAGAAAATCCTTAAGCTTACCTTCATGAAGACTGTCTTATTGGTTTTAAGACATGAAGAATTCATAGATATACATTAAGATCATCTTCGGTAAGGCAATGGGTCCCACGTCGGGAGCCAAAATGTAGGAGAATGGAAGTATTAAATGAATACAGTATCTGAAATCTACTATTTAAAAATGTAATTAAAATGTCTGAATATATTAATTGATAGTTACTGGGGTAACAAACATATAGTTACCCAAGTAACAAGGGGCATACATAGTGATTATGCAAAGGTATCTAAATAAGATTTATCAAGTCCACTACAATCTTATTCGGTTTTAGATTAGCTTTAGTAAGACGAATCTTGAGATCATCTTAATTTGTGTTCGTCAATTTCCGTAATAAGTCTCATGTATCCGATGATCTGATTTGCTGTGAAATGTATCATAGTATTGACAGTGATACTGAATATTTTTCTACAAATGTAAACAAACATACCTCATAGGACCGGGCATAAAAGTAGTGAGCTAAAAAGTAGTTGCATAAAATCGCAAACATATTAATAATTGAAACACTGGTGGAATAGGTAATTCGCGACGATTGACTTCCAAATTTAATACGCATTTTGCGAATCTAAATCTTTTTTTAAATTCGACTATGAATGACAACTAAATTTGAAACATTTAAGTATTCTCTAAATAAACACAATGTTTCCTATTGGCAAATTTTCCACGGAAAAACAATATTTTTTTCTTTATAGAAAAGGAAAATTTTTCATCTTTAACTTTTCTTTCCTCCTCGCCAGAGCGAAATCACAGCCATATATATTACTACAGGCTCTCTTATAGTTTTATATATTTTCTTTTTGGTTGTTTTTGAGAAATTAGACGACTTGAACATATTATTTATAAGGGAGTAAATTGCAAAAATAATACCAAGGGTAATTTGCAGAGTTGCATATTTTGGCTATATCACTATCATTGTGACTTATTAAAAAATAAATAAATAGCTTTAATCATAATAAATTATCAAAAAAAAACAAAAAAACTGGTCATAAATTCTTGCACAAAACAAAAGGTCATACTACCCCTTTTTATATACATCTAAAAAAATGCATTGAATGCTTCATGCATGCATGCATGGTACGATGTATGTAATCGCATATATTTTTTTTTTAAAATGTAGAACAATCAATTTAATAATACTTTCTCATCACATGGGGATGATGTCGATGCAATGAAATAGGTTATGCGCACAGATGACAATATGTACATCGGGGTGATTTTCTCCCCTACGTTTTTATATATGCATCATTTTGAATATATTTAGGGGGTACTGTTTGTTGTATCTACGTGAAATATAATAATGGTTTTTTTAATGAATCAAACCTAATCACAAAGTATGAAATGCTTTCTGATAAAGATGAGAACAAAAAAAATCAGAATAGTATTCACATAATACATCACAGCACTCTTTGTCATACACAATAAGTTTACCTATCTATTTTTTGGTTCATGTAATCAATCCAAAAATTGGATGAAACTGGTTGTTAGTTTGTAGATCATGAAATATATTTTTCGTGTTCGTGATATTAACAAAAGATGAATGTATGTTTTTTGACCGAAGTATTAATAAAAAAAGTGTTGAAGTGTTGGATTGGATTCATCTACTAAAAATATACACCGTCAATAAATTTTTAAGGGTCTTTTCAAATTATTTTATCCATTTCCCAGGTTTTCCATAACCAAAAAAAGAAAATTTCCAGTTCTATAAACACGTGTCACAGATTGTAGAGGCTACCCTTGACGGGCTACACTTCGACCATAAGGTCCGGTTACTTTCTTCTGGTCCATACGCCAACAGTTTAGTCAATTAACCGCCCCTTTTTTTTCTTAATAATAGGGAATATGCATGAAAATTTTTTTTCACATTTATTTTCAGAATATAAAAATACTGTTAATACTGTAATAATATTTAAAAACGAAATTAAAATCCGACAAATATCAAGGAAGCTAGAAGGTTTTAAAGATTATTATCTGTCTCTTTCTTGCAAAAATACTATAAACGGAGTTTTACGTGTATTTTAAATGGTGAAAGTGTAATATGACGTCACATAACATATCAAGAGGGCTATCACCCTCTTTGTCTAATCGGGAATTTCAATCATTCATATCTCGCTTATTTTTAAAGCTATTTAAAAAGTAATTTTACCTTGATATTTGTCAAGTAAACATGCTTCAATTCAAGTGAAAAAAAACTTTCATGCATATTCCCTATTGACAAACTGCCGATGTCGGGATTCGAACCCATAACCTCCCAGTTTCCAAGTAGGCATACTGCGCAGACTTAACGCCTTAGACCACTCGACCACTTGGACTGGTATGGCCACCGTAACTTATTGCGAAATAAAACCTTTCTCATCAAACCACTATTCGATCTTTAATATATCGACTATGGAGAATAATTATTTTTCATTTATTCAAAAATCTTCGTTGCTCGCAGTTTAGAAGGTTAAAAAAAACGATAATAATTCAGATGTAATCCAAATGTTTTTTGGTGGTCTAAATTATGTCTATTTGTTGTACTTGGTAAGTAAGAAAACTGGTTGTTAAATCAGGGGACAAATCTTGTACACGAAGAAGATTTAATAGATAAATAAAATAAACTTTAAGAATGTTCAATGTACACTCCCGTTCATAAAAATTGAACTAGTTGAAACATTCTAAGTGTTATTGTATGTAATATACATATATTTAGTAATATATATATACGATTAGAATGTGACTTACTGGTAGTTCAATTTTTATGAACGGGAGTGTATGTTCTTCAACTTGTTTTTCGTCTTACTTTAAATATGACTCATTTAAAAAGTATTCTTACCTAGCAAAATTATCTATTAATAATATAATTTACATATTTTATTCCATAACTTATTATTCATTCAAAGTGGCTGATTACTGGTTATGTCGCTGAATTTTTTATTTCCCTTATAAAATAGAACAAATTCACACATCGCATCGAGTGCTAAATAAAAAGTTTGCCATGTAGAAGCTACGAAAACTAAGCAATTTTCTCAAATGGACACAACAGTTGTAATATTAATTATTATAATTATTACAATATTAAAATTGTAAATATATCTTGAGTTGCAGAAATATGGTTAAATGATATATATTTTAGTAAAGCTTATTTTCTATAACTTTACTAATGGTGAGTTTTCTCATTTTACTAATAAAAGGTCTAAATATTAATAAGAAAATTAAGGGACAACTACTTTTCCGATATTTTTTCTTAAAAATAATGCCTAGAATTGGTTGCCAAGTACAAAAGCTGATGTAATGTTGGAACGTTATGTCAAGGACGAAGCGATAAAGAAGCTTTAGATTTCTGGACACAACTTCGAAAGGTTACCGGATTTATCACCAGACATTATCATCTACACACAATAGGACAACCCAATGAATCTATTGACTGTGCGGCCAGGAGGAAGAATAGAATTGCCACCTCTGCAGATTTCGTCTAGAGTCTCTCTCGACTCCCGATTTAAAAGGTAAATCTCCCGACTTACCGAGTTCAGTGGAAAAAAATAGCTCCTAGGTGGCGTATTTTTGAGATTATTATTAACAAAAACTTTTTTTAAGTTAATTAAATACTCATATTAAGAAAAAATTAACTCGTCAACCAGCAATCGAACCTCGGGCCTCTGGATATCTAGTCCAGTATGCTTCCGCTACACCAAAGACAACTGTGACGTGATAGCCAACTTTTTCATATCATTCTTATGTTTTATTTATTTAGACAGTATTACTTCTGTCGAAGTTATTATTCACATATATTAATTTGTGTATACTTAAGCGTCAACAATACGATGTTTGTCCAAATTCCTTTCGGTTACGTCACAGTCGTCTTTGGTGTAGCGGAAGCATACTGGACTAGATATCCAGAGGCCCGAGGTTCGATTCCCGGTTGACGAGTTAATTTTTTCATATGAGTATTTAATTAAAAATTCAATGACAATGACATTTGTCTAAATAGTATACGCTAAAGTCTTCTACAGTTTGTCTTACGTAACCGAAAGGAATTTGGACAAACATCGTATTGTTGACGCTTAAGTATACACAAATAAATATAGATGAATTTTTTTAAGTTGTTTATACATATAGTTGAATACTCCGGCCAGGGGTGCATACTGCATGCATCAATTTCACTTAAAACATTTTAAAATTTACGCATGATACTAATTTCCATAGCCCTTCCAATCAAATAAAATCCACAAGCTTTATTATTGAAACAGATGCCACATGTTAAAAAAAAATGTTTCGAATGAAATAAATTGCCTGCCAAAGTTTTATTCCAGAGTACAATGGCTTGTTGCAAAGTGATGTAATTGTTATATAAACAACCAATAAAAACACTTGGGGGAGACATATTTATAAGTATACCTAGTAGAGTTGGGTGCGGTAGTTTATTTAGAGGTGTTGTTCCGCGTGGGAATATTATTACATAAAAGAATTATTAATGCTACTCGGTTTTTTTTTTTTTAGGAAAGCACAATATTAACAAAGTTTAGATCCGTAAAAGGCTGAAATAACTCTAAAATATTTACAACTTGTATTATCAATAATATTGTCATATTATATTTGTAAAATATTGAATTTATTTCGTTTTAAAATGTTTAATTAATTTATGGTTCTTAAGACCACTGACATTTAAAAATAAATTATATTTTTAACGACTTTTAACCTTTCGATGTTATTAATTAGGATTATTATTGCATATTATTTTTGGGTAAATTTTAAAATACTGATTTATATGATAATTTAATTGCTTCAAATATTTATTTTTTTTATTCTAAAATTAAAATTACACTTCAGTGTATATTTCAGGGTTCCGTATTACGTTTTTTCCCCATATCTCAATACAAAATTTGACGCCAAGAAATTTTCGACAATTACAAAGTCTCTTGTATAAATATGATTTTTTGTCAAGAATGAAATTCTCAGACGTCAATGTGACCCCTCGTTACATGATGTTACCATTTAATATTTTTTTAATATGCATTTTAGAAAAAAATGTTTCAAATAAAAATTTATAGGGGGAAATATAATGCAATAATTATATTTTTGGTCCATGCATCTGTGACCGAATGGTATACCTTATCTTTTAAACATTGCAAGGTAGGTAAAATATTTAAATACAAAAAATGGTTCACTTAAAAACAAACAACTGTTGTTTCAAACTTTTTTTTCATACAACCAATATTCTGACGTAAATACAAAATTTACGCACGTCCCGAATTTACACCAAAACGATAGAATGTATGAAAAAAGTTTTCAAACAAAAGTTGTTTGTTTTAATAAGATAAACATTTTTTGTATTTAAAGATTTTCCCTATCTTGCACCGTTTAAAAGATAAGATATACCACATTTATTTTCTTTACAGTTTGAAAATGATCGCAAAGATCGAAACATGTCATGATAGATATTAAATAAAGTGGATTTGCAAAGCAAACATGGGGTTGTGGATTTTGGGGTTGTTTTTTTTCAATCCCAGATTTTTATATACCACATTTGTTTTGAGATATTTTTTTAAAATGCATATTTTAAAACTTATTTAGGTGGTAACTTTTCAAATAAACACACGGTATAATGAACTTACATTAGTCGATGAGCTTGCCTGCATCCGGTACTGAATCATGTGTATAAGATAATTTTTAATTTGGTTTTTTAATTATAATTAATAGCATTAGACATAAATGTTCTTATTTTATATATTTTAAGTTGTAAATTCTGATTTAATAATTTTAATATTTAAAAAAAAATTATAGCTGCAATAAAATTAAAAATTTGTTGAAACTCTTGTTTGCAATTAAGTACCTGGCTGATCAGACCAGTTCTCTACTAACCAATTAACAACACCTCAAAAATATCGAAGTATCATTTAAATTGTAGTAAAAATTGTTTTAATTTTTTATTTTGAGGTGCTTCGATACCATTTTTAAAATGTTACCAACTATTTGAAATTTACAGAGTCAAATCTTCATAATATAACTCTCCTCAAAAAATATTTCGACCATTTTGTTTAAGGTGATATTATTTGTTAAAGTTGCACTTTTTTAACATGTAAGCATTTATGTAATGAAGTAAACAGTATATTAAGGCCGTGAAGGAACTGCACTACCATGCGAAGGACCGGAACCTAAGAGTATATCTAAGAGTAACTGGAAGACTTCCTCTGACCTAAACGAATAGGCTGCAGACTAAACAAATGATAGCTGGGTACAATTAGCCAAGGTTGGCAAAACATGTGACTTATGTGCAAAAAACCGGGTAAATATTCTGGTTGAGGCGTTTACTAGTCACTGCAGGCTCGAAAGACATCGATGCCTTATGTGGTTGCAGAGATTATAACGGGGTAGATGATACGCCCTTCCACCTTCTGGCAGAATGTACATACAAAGCTAGAGTGAGGCGTTAGCTTTCGGCTCAACCGAAATCGGGGAAGCTGAGGTAAAACAACTTAAGTGGAGCTCTCTCCTAACATTCGCAAAGAGGAAGGGTAGGTTCGACAACGAACAAAGAGCTAGAGGAAACGAACCAGGTGTGGAAGTGTTGGTAAAAAAGATCTAGAAACTTACTTTTCAGGTTTACTTTCATCCCCTTTCATCCAACTTACTTTCATCCCCTCTGTTTCTAATACTATTACTTGCGTGACTTTTAAACATGTACGAAGATCTAGCTCAATTAGAACTAGTCGAAGTTTTGATTGCAAGATTTTTCCCTTACAAACAAACACACAATATAACCAGCCCGAGTGGGCACATAGGACCCCTTGGTCTAGGTTCTAAGGACCCATTTGCGTTGCGGTACCCTTCTTATGTATTATTATTCACCAGTCCGAATGGTCTAGTTGGTTAAGGCACTATATTCGGCACTGGGAGGTTGCTGGTTCGATTACCAACGCCGGTAGTTTGTCAATTAAATAAATTGACTAAAATTAATTAGGTTAATTGACTAAACTGTCGGCGTATGGAAAAGTACGAAAGTAACCGGCTATACTTGCTAAGGTTTTATACAGTTTCCTTCCATAAACTTCAAATGACTATTGACATAGTTCCTACCAAAGTCGGCTGCAGTCGCACAACTTAACCAGGGTGTCTAGTTGTCTGGAAAATCTGGAAATGTCAGGGAATTTTGAGTTTCTGGAAAAGTCATGGAATTGTCAGGGAATTTTGTAAAATTTCAGGGAATTTCATGTAATTTCGCATAATCGTATTTAAAATAACTTATTTCTAAAAAATTATTACTAATAATTATCTGTTTTGAGGTTTTTGAAAAAATTTTATGTATGTTACTGATGAAAAACAATGTGTAGGTTTTATCATCTAATCCATAAAAAAATGAATATAAATGAACAAATACTATACTTTTCTTAATTTTCCTATCAAGAACAAAATATAAAATGAAAAAATGGTCTGGAAAAATTCGAATTCAAGTCTGGAAAACTTGGAAAAGTCAGGGAATGTTTTGCCAAAATATTACTAGACACTCTGTTAACATTTTCTAGTCTACATAAAATTCCTTGTCCTTTAGAGATCGTCAAAAAAGGCCTAGAAAGACCTACTTGCCAGACTTATACACAATAAAACAAACATCAAGTAAAGTTAAATAAAAATTCGTAAAACAGAAAACTACAATTAGCAAATAAACTTGTTTTTTATTTTATTTATATTCACGCATTTGAAATAAAAGCATTTCATTGATGATTGCAGCAGTGTGGGAAGAAATAACAGCAGGTCATTTGATATCTTACAATTTATATGATCATTATTATAATATAAACGCATTGAATGGAACACCCTCCAATTTTGCGCTCATCGTTATTACGATCAAGTCATTTTAAGTGGACATCATCATCGCGATACATATTATGTTTGTGTTAGTGCGTGTGACTTTGGGAAAAATTCCGCTCTATTTCGTAATACTACAAAAAAATTTCCCACATTATGTATTCGCTTAAGTACTTGTGCTATAAAGTAACATCACATAAATACACAATTCACAAAATAGATTCCATACCTGTTTTTTTTTATGTAAATGAATAAATAGTGAAACCGGTTAAGAATTCCGTACCAAGTAGATAATTTTTCGTATTATGTATTGTAAAATGTATTTGCACATTTAATCAAATACAATGAATTGTCCTGTGTTCTTGTACAATAAGGAATATGCATGAAAATTTTTTTTCAAATTTATTTTCAGAATATGAAAATACTGTTAATACTGTAATAATATTTAAAAACGAAATTAAAATCCGACAAATATCAAGAAAGCTATAAGCTTTTAAAGATTATTGTCTGTCTCTTTCTTGCAAAAATACTAAAAACGGAGTTTTACGTGTATTTTAAATGGTGAAAGTGTAATATGACGTCACATAACATATCAAGAGGGCTATCACCCACTTTGTCTAATCGGGAATTTCAATCATTCATATCTCGCTTATTTTTAAAGTTATTTAAAAAGTAATTTTACCTTGATATTTGTCAAGTAAACATGCTTCAATTCAAGTGAAAAAAAATTTGCATGCATATTCCCTATTGGAGCAATTGGATAGTCAAGGATTGTCTGGAGCCGGCAAAACGGAACAATGTTAAATTGATCTGGGTGCCGGGTCACAGTGGTTTCGAAGGAAACGAAAAAGCAGATGCCTTAGCAAAGAAAGGAGTCGGAATGCCCTTCATAGGCCCAGAGCCTATGAAGGTTTTAGGAATACCAAGGACTGCATGTAAACAGTTAATTAACGAGTGGTGAAATGCTAAACACCGTGATCACTGGGAAAAGGTACCGCGGCAGGAGCTCAGGAAGGTGATGCTTCAGAGTGCAACTAAGAGGCTATCTCTCGATGTACTGAAGCTGAACAGGATGAAACTGCGGAGGGTTATCGGATGCATTACCGGGCATTATCCCCCGCGGAAGCATCTGCACACCATGGGACTCCATAACGAGTCCATTGTGTGCAGATTGTGTGGCGAGAATGAAGGAATATCCACATTATCTTTGACTGCGAATCTCTAGGTTACAGCAGATACAGAATATTTGGTGCATCTCAGCCCGAATATATGAACCTTCAGGAATGGGAGAAGCGAATCTCGTCGGACTGAAGAAGAAGGAGGAGCACAGTGGACCATATCTATCTATTGGCAGCAAAAGTTTTATAAGTTATTTATTTGTGCCTTTTTGATTCGGTTTTCGAAAAAATGCTTCGGATAAAAGTTGTTCATTAGAAATATACTAACAACTTTTATTAAAACCGAATGAATAAGGCACAAATCAATTATCAACTTTTAAAATATGGCATAAACTTTAAAGGCCAAGTTTACACCTGAACTATAAAATTCGTTACGCAGGAGATACGTCAACTTAGCGAATTTTCTCAGAAGAAATACATCACTTCTCTTTAGGAAATAGATCGTAATTTACTTTTATCTTATTAACGTTCATGGCGACCCGTGACCGCTAGAGTGGCTACGGACACATATATAAATAAATATGTTTTCGTATCTAATATGCTTTTGGTATTTCAAAGGACAAGTTCGTCAATGAACAGATTCGATCAAGGGTAAGGGGCATTTAGAGAAAGAAGAAAACATAAAATATGGAGACAATCCCTCTGGACATTCGAAAAATTCATTTAAATGCATTAAAAATATCAAGTAACCATAGTGATGCCTTTGTAATATTCATTATTATGGGTATTGTTTTCAAATTGTAATATTAGAGTTACAGACAATATGGCCAGGTAATGTATTAAAACTGATTCATTTCAACTTAACTAATAGGGAATATGCATGAAAATTTTTGTTCACATTTATTTTCAGAATATGAAAATACTGTTAATACTGTAATAATATTTAAAAACAAATTAAAATCCGACAAATATCAAGGAAGCCATAAGCTTTTAAAGATTATTATCTGTCTCTTTCTTGCAAAAATACTAAAAACGGAGTTTTACGTGTATTTTAAATGGTGAAAGTGTAATATGACGTCACATAACATATCAAGAGGGCTATCACCCTCTTTGTCTAATCGGGAATTTCAATCATTCATATCTCGCTTATTTTTAAAGTTATTTAAAAAGTAATTTTACCTTGATATTTGTCAAGTAAACCTGCTTCAATTCAAGTGAAAAAAAATTTTCATGCATATTCCCTATTATAAATTTTTTTCATATTACTAATATTAAAAGAGAAATTTAAGATTTTACGTATTTCATTTAAATTGCAAATATTTCTGTAAATATTAAGAGTTACAGAAAATATGTTAAGTAATGAATTGTAGTAAAATTTATTTACTACAACTTTACTCCTTACAAATTTTTCCATTTTACTAATAGTAGGAGAAAAATTCAAATTATTATTTTTCTCCTTTCCTCTAAACACCCCTTTCATCTTGTCCAATTTTGTCCGTTAACGAACATAGCCTTTCAAAAACAAAATGAACGTGAGATACCAAATTTCATTGCAATCCACCTAAAACTGTGGCCTCCAGAGCGCATACAGGCACATATATACATACATGTATATATATAAATTTTAGACATGGTGATTTTCGTCTACCAGATGGATCCGATGACCATTTGAAGAAATTTTTCCAAAATTCCTTCATCGGTACAAAACCAATAACTAAATTCGCTAAAATTGAATATATGAATACCTTATTGTCTCCCAAACAACTACAAGTTGTTTATTTTTTCACCTACTAATGTGCCTCAATTAATATACTCGACATGTAATATTAAAACTGGAATTTTAATGTGTTCCAAATACAAGAATTTTCAAGAACCATAATTAAAAACAAAATTCAAATTTTTGTTCAAAATAAAACCAATTATAAGCTATAAAATTTCTGAGTAACACAACATTAAAATAATAATAATTAATTAATTTTTATAAAGGGTAGTTCAAGGTAATTTTAATGCTGCAACAGGTGTTTCAACTATTAAATTCACAACGGCTGTGAAAAATTAAAACAATTAGAATATCATTACAAAGACGAAAATAATTTATATTAATTGATTTTTTGTTGTTAAAATAATTTACATGTGTTTCAGAAAATTTGTAATAGACACATTATTTGTGAATACTTGGTATATCAAAAAAAAAACAAACAAAAAACAGACGAATTGAGAACCATCCCCTTTTTGAAGTAGGGTTAAATATACAAAGGTAGTGGAATAACCACACAAAATATTCTTTTAGCAATTGGTACCATAGAGATAATATATATAGAGTAGGTAAGCCATAGGCGCGCGTGTAAGTGGAAACGTCCCGTCAATAGAAAGAGAATTGCATAGGTTGAGCTATCTCTTTTTAATGACTAATATATAACATAGAGATAATATATTCTCTATGATATATAATGACTATATATCATAGAGTATATATTATCTCTATGGTATATATTAGTCATTAAAAAGAGATACGCGATTCTCTTTTGTTTCTATTGACAGGATAACTTTTGGCTCGCTTGCCTACTATATATATATTATCTCTATGATTGGTACACATTCGGTTTTCGAAAAAATGAATAAGACATAAAGCAATAGGGAATATGCATGAAAATTTTTTTTACTTGAATTGAAGCATGTTTACTTGACAAATATCAAGGTAAAATTACTTTTTAAATAACTTTAAAAATAAGCGAGATATGAATGATTGAAATTCCCGTTTAGACAAAGAGGGTGATAGCCCTCTTGATATGTTATGTGACGTCATATTACACTTTCACCATTTAAAGTACACGTAAAACTCCGTTTTTAGTATTTTTGCAAGAAAGCGACAGATAATAATCTTTAAAAGCTTATAGCTTCCTTGATATTTGTCGGATTTTAATTTCGTTTTTAAATATTATTACAGTATTAACAGTATTTTCATATTCTGAAAATAAATGTGAAAAAAAATTTTCATGCATATTCCCTATTATCAAATTTTAAAAATTAGCGTTGCTTTAGTGGCCATGTGTATACATACGGCGTCAAAGTCACAGCTGCTCTAAAAGCCTTGTCTGCAACTGAAGTCACCACTACTGAAGTTGGCAAAATGAAAGAATGTAAAATTGATCTGGATATCAAGTCACAGTGGATTCGAAAGAGACGAAAAAGCAGATACCTCAGCAAGAAAGGGAGTTTGAATACCTTTACCATAAACCCAGAGCCTATTTTAAGAATTCCAAAAACAGCATGTAAATCAACGAGTGGATAGACTTTAGACACCGTTATCACTGGCAAAAACTCGGGAAAATACGGCTTCAGAATGCATCCAAGAGGCTGTCCCTCCTAGATGCACTCAACCTGAACAGGATACAACTTCGAAAGGTTACCGGATTCATCACTCGACATGATCACCAACGACGGCATTTGTACATAATAGGACTCTACAAGTGATCGACATGTGCAGACTATTCGGCGAGGAGGAAAAAACATCCAGTCACGTCATTTTTAACTGCGAATCTCTAGGTTACCCCAGATACAAGGGAGAAGGGACAACCGCCAGACTGAAATTAGCAATAAAGTTAGTGTTAGCTTCTGTAATCTACAAAATAATTATTCGAATATTCGATATGCAATAGGGAATATGCATGAAAATTTTTTTTCACATTTATTTTCAGAAAATGAAAATACTGTTAATACTGTAATAATATTTAAAAACGAAATTAAAATTCGACAAATATCAAGGAAGCTATAAGCTTTTAAAGATTATTATCTGTCTCTTTCTTGCAAAAATACTAAAAACGGAGTTTTACGTGTATTTTAAATGGTGAAAGTGTAATATGACGTCACATAACATATCAAGAGGGCTATCACTCTCTTTGTCTAATCGGGAATTTCAATCATTCATATCTCGCTTATTTTTAAATTTATTTAAAAAGTAATTTTACCTTGATATTTGTCAAGTAAACATGCTTCAATTCAAGTGAAAAAAAATTTTCATGCATATTCCCTGTTGTGACAAAACAATAATTGTTTATGTTCGTCCGATTGCTTAAAAAACGAAGTAAGATAACGAGCAAACAAACATCCAGCCACATTATCGTTAACTGCGAACCTCTAGGTTACAGCAGATACAAGATATTCGGTGCATCTCATACCGAATATATGAACCTTCAGGAAGATCTGGTCAGCAAACTCCTGATTATTTCCAAAAAATGTCAGACTGAAGTAGAAGGGTGACCACAATGGGCCATAAGGTCAAAGTGCAATACTTTTTATACCCCAAGATGATAAGATTGAAATATTCTTGGGCCAGTATATTGATAATTTTATAGAGCTCTGATGGTGGTTTCCATTCTTCACGTTAGTTTAGAAGTAATATTCTTTGGCAGTAAAAATCAAATTTCTACCATAAAAAAAATCATTACATGTTACTGAAATAACCTTGCCGATATTAAAGAAAAGATCTACAAAGGTCACATAAGAATTAAAACGCCATACATTACTAAAACTAATATATTTTTGTACATGGCTGACTGTGGCTAGGCTGATAAACATAATAATAATTCTTTATATTTGTGATATGAAAAGGTAATAATATTGAAATATTAGCTGATGAGAACAAGAAACGCGTGCCATAGATTTTATATAACCATCCCTCCAGACAGCTGCAGTGAAATATCTTAAAAGAACACATTTATTTTAAAAATGAAGACTTTTATTTAAAGAAAAAAACCAACTAGCTAGTCGTTGGTTGCAGATTGAAAGAAATCATTTATTTAAAAAAAATATGTATTTCAGGTATTGAAAAGAAAGTTTTTTTTTTTAGTACCTTATTTTTGAACTAGTTAGTAAACTTGTATTTTAGCGCCAACTAGTAATAACAATAGTTATTTACTTACTACAAAATATATTAAATAGTAAGTAACTGAATTTGTGATTGGTCAAATACCGACAACATGTAAGAGATAAATATAGCTCAGAATATCAAAATTGGTTGAATTGTATTGTCACTTAATAGGGAATATGCATGAAAATTTTTTTTTCACATATATTTTCAGAATATGAAAATACTGTTAATATTGTAATAATATTTAAAAACGAAATTAAAATCCGACAAATATCAAGAAAGCTATAAGCTTTTAAAGATTATTATCTGTCTCTTTCTTGCAAAAATACTAAAAACGGAGTTTTACGTGTATTTTAAATGGTGAAAGTGTAATATGACGTCACATAACATATCAAGAGGGCTATCACCCTCTTTGTCTAATCGGGAATTTCAATCATTCATATCTCGCTTATTTTTAAAGTTATTTCAAAAGTAATTTTACCTTGACATTTGTCAAGTAAACATGCTTCAATTCAAGTGAAAAAAAATTTTCATGCATATTCCCTATTATAAATTGTTATAGACGAAACTTTTTAAGATCTTAGCGCCGCGTGTGATCAATAAACAAACTAAATATAGAGTCAATGTTTATAAATATAACATGTGGCTTTGTGTTTTTATACCCGGTATATGTATATTTATAAAAAGTAAATTAAGGATGGTCCAGCATAAAACCACTTTTCGACAGATTTTGCTCAATTTTTTTTTCACAGGATAAAAATAACGTTCTCTAATAAATCCCGAAGTTTCAGAATTTTTGACCGTTTAGAACGCGAGATAATTAATAGCAAAGTAATCATTCTCTCTCACTCTCTCTTATTAGAAGCATGTAAAACTCATGCCCGCCCAATTATTCTGTTGTATTAAAAAACATACTCGACAGAAATTTAAAAAAAAATAGAATAGTAAAGATTAATATTTATTAAATAAAATTTAAAAAAAAAATCGGATTTTACCGTTTTGTTTTCGAAATATAAAAGTTAAAATTTTTTTTCTCTTCAAAATAACATTATTTTGAATATGTGAACAGTGGAATTTGTCTGTGTTATATGTGTGTTTATGTATTTGTTCTATAATAAAATAAACCGATTTTTTGTCCTGATTATATATATACCACAGTGCTAGAACGTCCTTAAGTTTAGTCCCGACTTTGTAACGCTTGGAAATATTGATCGCAGATATAAATGTTTGGAATAGGTGTCCATAAAATGACCGAATTCGGTCATTTCTACATGCCCGTCGGTCTGTGGACACGATAACTCAAAAACAAAAAGAGGTAACGAGCTAAAATGTGCGCGTACTAGCGCTAAAAGTAAAGTTAAGCTCGTGAATGGGTAAAATCGGATCATGTAAAATGGGCCAAACTGCCTATCTTTGAAACTGTAAGATATAGAACAAAAACTTAATGACAAAAAATGTTCATTTTTTTTAAATAAACAACTTTTGTTTGAACCTTTTTTTTATAAATTCAGTATATACCGGGTATTTAAGCAATTAACTCAGTTGTTATTTTCACTTGTTTTTTCTAAGATTATATTTATGCTTGGAACATTCCTGGAATTTGAAAATGTATGATGAAATTTAATTATAATTGAAAATAACTTTATTTATAACATTTATCTGGTATTTCTCATTCAAATATGTTACATATGAATCATATGTGGCGTCAAATATAAAATAATAATAATAATAAAAAAATTGAATTACATTTATTGTTTACAATTTCGTCACATACAAAAACAATAAACTATCATTCATATACAAAACATTAATCAATTAATAATATTATTGAGTTATAATTAAAATAAATACTTTTAATTAATAGTTGATTAACTGCGCAAAAATTTTAACAGGTCTTATCACTAAAATAATCCCAATTGAAGAAGTAATGTGCAAAGTAATTTCTTGAATCATTTTATTAAGATTCTGTAGAAACAGGTCGATTCTGTAAGCCAAGTAACCGAAAGGGACCATTGTAAATAATGATAAAAAATATTGATAAAGTACCCCGCAAGTTTTGATAGAAAAATGGCTTTATCCCAATTTAAGTAGTAGCGTGCAAAGCGATTTTTCCAAAAAGAAAGCGTTAGTATTGAGAACTGCCCTGAGGGCGTGCTTTAAAAAAACATGGCTGACTTTTGCGTGCAACGAAAGGATAATGTATGTTTTTACGTCAAATCATTATTTTGTTCTAAATTTAGACAAGACTAAATTGACTAAAACTAAATAAGACTTAGATAAGACTAAATAGACTAAAACTAAATAAGACTAAATAGACTAAAACTAAATAAGACTTAGATAAGACTAAATAGACTTAGATAGACTAAATTTAGATTTAGAGATTGAAAAGTCAATTTTATTTTAAATTTATTGATAGATCATTTATGTCTAAAATTGCTAATGCATGCATTTCTATAGAAACTATAAACTATATTAGAGATTTGAGCCGGTTATAGCTTATATTGCACAGTAAATTTGGTTTCTTTTTTTGGCCATTAAACGTCGTGAAAAAAGCGGTCAGTTATCAATCCCTGTATTACTATCCTATATCTCTAATACGAAACGATCGATATTCAGAAACACTAAATCATAGGATCTTCAGAAAATGACTAATAATATGGCATGTTAAATTTTTTACACTAATTATATCTCCCAACTATAGCAAATCAATTGATAATAAATGGTTTAACGTCAGATTGATTTTTAGTATCAAAATCGATAGATATTAATTAATTCACAAAAAATAAAAGCCATCAAATGGTAAAAAAACAATATTGATAACCTATTTTTCCGTTAAACACAATATTAACAATCTACCCACATTTTTTTTGCTACATTTTATCAATTAAAACGCCTACATATTTCCCTCTAAAACAAGTTTTTGTAAACGCACATTTATTATACACACCCAAGCAAAACTAAACAAGCAATTAATAAAATTTTAAGAAAAAATCTAATACTCATTCAATTCGATAGATATGAAAAAAAGCATACAAAAGTTGTTGAAAATAAAATTTGATGAAAAAAAGTATTCATGTGATTTTCTCGTAATTGTTAAACAAAAACATTTGCGCGATACATTATTTGGGGATGGTTGCCCTGCTGTCGGAACAGGATCACGCAGGGTTGCTTTTAGACAAGTGATTGAAGTTATATGAACTATCTTTTCTAACAGTTTCATCACCGTTTCGACTAAGACATTTGAGCAAAACTTTAGTTTGTGTGAATACAGTTTAGAAGATATATTTTTGTAAAGGAATTCATGGATCGATTTTGCTAATTTACGAACACGAAGACGCATTTTAACTCTCTAGATCATTCTAGTTAACATTTTATAAATTACAAACTTGAGACTAATCGTATCGATAACCACCTTAAATAGTTGTACACTCCCGTTCAAAAAAAATGAACAAACCTGAAATGTCAATTTTCTTACGTTTCATAAAATCCTCACTTTTGCAACTCTCTGTATAATGTATAATTTTATTTATTTATAAACAAAGATAAGTAGTATATTTTTTAAGTGTGTAAAAAAGAAATGGAAGTATAAACTGAATTTATATTTACATTTAACAATATATGTAATGTTAACACATGTTAAGAGTTATATCTTCCTCTTACGTATAAAAATTAAATTAAATGATGTATCTATAAAAAAGATTTCCTACAAGAATAATCAAAATTGTGAGACTGATCGGTTCAGTCTCACAATTCTCACAATCCAAAACCGAATCAATAAGGCATAAATTAATTATAAAAATTTTTTTAAACCTCATCAGTATTTGTGGTCCATAGAACATGCAGGATATACAAATCTCAAATCAATTGAATCATTCCCAACAAATTATCATTCCAGCAAGAAGATTAATGGCAGATACCAGTTTCCATAAAATGTTTAATACATTAATTACATTCCACAAATATATTTACATGATCATTAATAACCATATACCGATGATAGTACGGATGCTACGCGAGATATTCAAATGGATCATTACATTTTTGGTTCATTTCATCATTTTACCACCCCTTTAAATCCCCTAAACTGATCTCCCATCATACCCCCACCTCCTATTTGGCAATAAATCCTCTTTTAAAGAGAAGGATTCAAAGTGTACCAGTTTTCATTGCTTGAACCTATAATGCAAAGATCCATTAGAATTTGTCACTTAGCCCCCGTACTAAATAGTAAAAGAATGACCAACAATAATTGTATAAAAAAACATCGTAGGTGTCAAAATAAGTGAAGTAAACAACATATATAAATAATTATGCGTAAACGGATAACTAATAACTATCTATTGAAAATGTACACACAAAACTAGTACTTTCGTTTTCTTAGGTCAATGCCATTTATATTTTATATTAATTCTTCATTATTTATTATTTAAGATGAAAAAACATAATGTTAAGTATGAATCGGATACACTTCGTTTTTCGTATCAATTTAAAATTAGCCAAGCTTTTCTAAATCTACAAAATAATTATTCGAATATTCGAGCTGAAATTGTGACAAAACAAGAATTGTTTTGTCAAAGCGATTACTCAAAAAATGAAGTAAGATCGCACGAACTGAAATTTGATGTGTTCTAGAACTAAGAGATAGAAAATATGTTAAGAGAAAATTTGTCTTTTTTTTTAAATAAACAACTTTTGTCTGAATCATTTGTTCATCAACTGAATAGTTTTGCCCCAATTTTTGTTCAAACATCTGTAATTACTCTTGATTACAAAAGCATGCGTATAAGTACAACCATACGTATATAGTCCGTATAAGTGTATTCACTTATGTAATTTTATACAGTACAATTTATTTTTTTATACATCTATGTACACTCCCGTTCAAAAAAAATGAACAGACTTGAAATGTAAATTTTCTTACATTTCATAAAACTCCTCACTTTTGTAACTCTCTATATATTATTTATTTATAAACAAAGATAAGTAGTATATTTTTTTAATGTAAAAAAAGAAATGGAAGTTTTATATTTTTTATTTATGTAAACAAAAAAAAAACATTTACTACAAGAATAATCAATCAATAATTGTGAAAGACTGATACGGTACAGAAGTAAAATAAACAGTTCATGCACTGATAATAAACTCTATATATACAATGTAATTATACAATTAGTTATTTTCACTTGTTCAACATGTACTACACTTGTAGTACTAAAAAGTTTACTCATAAATCGAATAGTGATTCGTATTAGGTACAGCGAGTATACAAAAGAAAATAAGGCTTTATTTTGATATCACATTTCATGACATAGATAACTAGTATTTTGTTTTATTTACTCTTCGCAACACTTGTTTGAGGAGTTATTAAAATATACGTTACAAAAACAGAACTAAACTTAATATACTCTGCAATATATTATATGCCGGGTATACAAATTATTTAATTTGTTACATAGTGCTATCATATAAAATAATTATAATTTTATATCAAATTACCAAAAGACAACCTTGTCTATTCCAGACATTACTTAGTATTGTAATTGATCCCTAGCACAGGGCGTCAAACATGTGGCATCGATCAATATGTCCCCCGTGTAATGAACAAATTAAATCTCGAAATATTTGATATTGAATCCTAAAAAATTTCGTTTGTATAATAAATTATTGAAAATAATCAATTTGACAAATATATTTATATAATAATATGAAGTTTTTTTTTTAAATATTTTCAATGTAAACATTTAACTGGTGACGCAAACTAATAAATTTAAACTGGAAATAGTGGTGTAGTGTTTTAGTTAACCAACATATGGCTAACACACTTTGTCACTATATTTCATTCAATTCGTTTTTTTTTTAACCCGACTTCAAAAAGGAGGATGGTTCTCAATTCGTCTGTATTTTTTTTTTATATGTGTCACCTCAGAACTCTGTCATTTATGAACCGATTTTGAATTTTTTTTTTAAAGGGTTTAGTTTCCCATTGGTCCCATTGGCACCAAATCGCATTCTGATGAGGGGATTCCCGGGAAATCGAGGAAAATTCTCATTTTATATGGGATAAACGATTTCTGCGAAATTTTTTTTTTTGAAAGGGTATACTCATTCATAATGGGAAAATTAAAAAATTTTTTTAAAAACCGACTTTAAAAAAATTTTTTACATAAAAAAAACCGACCCCAAAAAAAATTTTTACACAAAAAAACAAAATGCATGTAAAAAAAAAACTGAAAATCTTTTATAAAAAAATGCACTAAAAATTAAAAAAAAAAAAAAGGGTAAAAAAAATGCACTAAAAATTAGTAGGTCGTTTAGTAGGTCTACCCATATTTAGACAAATAAAATCAGTTATAGAACTTCAAAGTCACTAAAAAGCGATAAATAAACCATATTTTGACAAAATGGAAACCCGACTTCAAAAATCAAATATTCTAAAACAAAAAATGCACTAAAAAGTAAAAAATAATTGCATATTCTTGTGCCAATTTTAGTTCACCTAAGCAAAATTTTTTAAATATATATGTACAATTATTTTTATTTTTGAAGGCGGTGTCCAAAAGTTATGTGAATTTCTCTATGCTGACACCGACTCCAAAAATAACAATAATTGTATATATATATTTAAAATTTTTTGCTTAGGTGAACTAAAATTGGCACAAGAATATCCAATTATTTTTTTACTTTTTAGTACATTTTTTGTTTTAAAATATTTGATTTTTGAAGTCGGGTTTCCATTTTGTCAAAATAGGTTTTATTTTTTATATAGAATATGATTCAATTATGAATCTAAATGTAATATAACTCGGCGAAGATAGACTTTCATAAATTAATCTTTCCAGAATTTTGAAAAAAAATAAATTCATATTTATTTTTTATTAAAACACACAGTTGGAACAAAAAAATATTTAAAAAAGTGTAACAGACGTTATTCGGCGTTCAAAGATATTAATCTATACTTATAATAAAACTGAAGACAGGGTCAATTTGGAAAAATAAAATTCCGGGGTCACCATTATATAAATATAAAAGCTTGGCAGCACTTGTAGGGTTTAAATATTTGTCTCAAGCTTTAATTTATAGTAACATATTGGGGAAGTGACTTGGGGAAAAAATTTTATTCCCCGCCGCTTCTATTACTTCTAATATTTATCAATACTTCGACCAAATTTCAATTTATGTTCTAACATTTAACTTGGCGGCTAAATGGGAGAGGGGGAGCCTTACCCCCATTACAATATGGAAAGTTCATGTAAGAAATTAACGGCCTATAAATTTGGTTTATATAATAATAGATGCCAAAAAACAGAATTTTAAAAATTTTGGTCACATTGTTCACAAATCACGTTAAAACGTCTGAACCGATTTCGATGCTTTTTTCACCGGTTGATAGAGAATTTTGTCGGGAAACATTGTATTTTTTGTTTCTTTTGTCCATATCGCGTGTCAGCATGAGTAGAAAATTATTCAACCTATATTTTAGTTTATTGCCGTATCAATAGGTGTAAATATCAACCTCCTTAAATTTAAATGAATTATTGCCGTGTAGAACGAAATTTCATTATTATGGATTACAGAGTGTCTCATTTTAAACAATGCACCCGAATAAAAATTGTTTTGTTTGGAGAGGGACACCTTATGTAGACCTTGATTTGGACCTTGGTCTTAGTCTTCAGGGTCGACTTATGTTTTTCACATGAGTACCCATATTTTATTGATAAAATCGAATAGAAGAGAGGGAAAACCTAGAAACTGAGTAACAAAGTCTATTTTGGTTAATAATTAACCATTTTATAGCCGTTTTAAAAAAAATGGCGTTCAAATTGTTTTTTTGAGTACAATAAGGTTCTTTGAAAAAATTGATCAAGATTAAAAAGTTTCAAGATCAAATGTTTTTAAATGATAATTGGCCAAAAATAAAAACGTTTTATTCTTGATAAATTTTTTCTAAATTCCTTATTTTTCTCAAAAAAAACCAATCTTTTCTCTGATAATCAATTTTGTAAAACGGCCATAAAAAATGATTAATTATTAATCAAAATGGACTAAATTAGACAGTCTTTATCTGTCCGATTCCATTAAAATAAATATGGGTTCTCATTTGAAAAACACTGTCTTTTAAATTCATGTGATGTTTTCCAAAAAGGTTTCCTTAAAGAAATATTTGGGTTTAAAATCAGGACAGTCTATATATCAGGACATTTAAATAATAATTGACTAAACTGAAATTTTTATATTCAGCTGATATTAATTGTAAATAAAGAACAGCTGATATGTTCCGAAATTTACCTGAAGAATGTATATAAAAAAAAAAAAAATTATTATTTTTAAAAATATAATAAAATCCTTATAAAAGTACTCTTACGTTTTAAGGTACAGGCTAAATCGAAGTTTGCGAGATTTGTAGTAAATGAGACAGTATTGTTACAATTGACAATGGAAATGCGAACAAGATATACACGACAAACCAGAAGTCAAAGAAAGTCTTAAACGAAAGGTCAATGTTATCATCGTGGAGTAAATAAATATATATGTGACAACAGCTGCTGCTAACTCCACACACACACACATTTACACCGAATTCAATTCAAATAATAAATATAGGTAACATATAATATAATATTATGGTCCTTAAAATTATGGGAACTTTAAAATTTCATCCTATATTCACTGTAGTTGATTTTATTTATTATATTTGTCACAGTCTAATAAACCTTAATTCAACAAATTTTGGAAAATATTTTAAGGATGTACGAGCACTAGATATAGTCCATTTATAAAATTCTTCAAAATCTTATATATAGTACATTCATAAAAGTCCACAATCAAGTTTATTATTTTTTGTCGTAAGTTAAAATTAAAATTTAATTTAGGCCCGTCAAACCGGGTCTAACAAAAAAGATATTTAAGAAAAACACCTGAGATTTCGGGTAATTAAGCTACCGCCGATAGAAATAGAATTTACCCAAAATCTCAGTTGTTTTCTTAAATATCTAATTGTAGGCCTGTCATATCGGAATTTTAATGGATCAATCTCTTTATTAATATTTCTATTTTCTATTGCGTAGTATTTTTTCTATTCGTCGTATTTTATTCCAAGTGTAACAACACCTCATTTCTAAACTACTTATCATATTTTGAAAAATGAGGTGTTGTTAGCTTCGTCTTAAAGTTCGAGTAGGCTTTATGATATCAGATAAAAAACGCCATGTAGAATTTTATATAACGTCACATAACCTAGGACACGCGGAACTCTAAGACGAAGCTAACAACACCTCATTTTTCAAGGTATGTCAAAAATTTCCGAATTACTCCATTCAAGAAAATTGTATTAAGAACGTTCCCCAGCACTGTGTTATATAATCAGGACAAAAAATCGGTTTGATTTTATTATAGAACAAATACATAAACACACATACACAACACATAGACAAATTTACTGTTCATATATACAAAATAATGTTATTTTGAAAAAAAAAAAATTTTTAACTTTTATATTTCGAAAACAAAACGGTAAAATGCGATATTTTTTTCAAATTTATTTAATAGATATTTATCTTCACTATTCTAGTTTTTTTTTAAATTATGTCGAGTATTTTTTTTAATACAACAGATAATAGTTGGGCTGGCATGAAGTTTTACATGCTTCTAATAAGAGAGAGTGAGAGAGAATGATAACTCTGCTATTAATTATCTCGCGTTCTAAACGGTCTAAAATTCTGAAACTTCGGGATTTATTAGAACATGTTATTTTTAGCTTCTGAAAAAAAAATTAGCAAAATCTGTCGAAAAGTGGCTTTATGCTGGACCATCCTTAACACGAATTTTTTTTTTTTTATAAATTTTATTTCATAGATTATTCTAAATTCTAGTCTCATAAGTATAATATTTTAAACAATTATTTTCACGATCATGTAATATAAAAATAAATATTTTTCTCCCTAAATACCAATGACGTCATTAATCCGACATTTGTAATCAAATATATCTCCACTATTCAAAATATTTTAAATAGTATTTTCTATTGGAATTTATAGAGTAAGCTTTATTGCATTTGATATTGATTTGGTTATATATATATATATTGGCATGGAATGTAATTTGGTTTGATAACTCCTTTTAATAATATAAATACGGCGTATATATATAGAGTCTTCCCTTGATTAATCGAATTAGATATCTGAACAATATTTATTTATATATCCTGTTTATATAATAATCATCGTAATTATTTATAAATCATAATATTTCATTTGGATTGGATATTATTATCACATTGAAAATAAATTTTGGTAATGCTTTAAATGTATCAAATTACTTATATATTTGGATGCTGTTTATGAGAGTGTTCGTTCGCATCTATAAGATGATGTCAATATTTATTTATTTGGACAGTTCATTGAACTAAATATATTAAGTATAATTTTTAAATTTACATTATTGTTTTATTTCATTTATTTATACACTAATTGATATTCCTAATACGAAATTATCATTTATCAATTTAGATTAATATGATCAAAATTGTTACATTTTCATCTCTATAACAAAACAGATTTATGATGGACAAGTTCGAGATTAAGAGTGGCACACTATAAACTTGTTATCGCGCGATAGTTTTATCGGTTCATTAATAGGCCATGAAGTTATATAAGAGTGCGCACATCTACCGATTAACAATTACTATAAACAAGACATTATAAGCCCGATATAGACTAAACTATCGGCTGATAAAAAGTTTGTGGTGTGCGGGCACTCTAACTCATCGGCTGTCTAACTCAAGGATTTTAGGGAGGTATATCGAAAATGCTACGAAACTAACGAAATTTAATGCTAAAGCTACTGTGAAAATTTTAAAACGATTTACTAAGCTGTTTAAAAGTTATTGCAATTTAAAAAAAACTGTAATTTTCCATGTGTTCTTATTGAGATTTGTTCACCACTGAATAGATTAAATTCATTTCAATTACCATTAATAAAAAAGCTTCGAAAAGTCCCAAATTTTTTAATAGGGAATATGCATGAAAATTTTTTTTCACATTTATTTTCAGAATATGAAAATACTGTTAATATTGTAATAATATTTAAAAACGAAATTAAAATCCGACAAATATCAAGAAAGCTATAAGCTTTTAAAGATTATTATCTGTCTCTTTCTTGCAAAAATACTAAAAACGGAGTTTTATGTATATTTTAAATGGTGAAAGTGTAATATGACGTCACATAACATATCAAGAGGGCTATCACCCTCTTTGTCTAATCGGGAATTTCAATCATTCATATCTCGCTTATTTTTAAAGTTATTTAAAAAGTAATTTTACCTTGATATTTGTGAAGTAAACATGCTTCAATTCAAGCGAAAAAAAATTTTCATGCATATTCCCTATTATAACTTGAATTCTACAGAAACAATTTTGCACAACTTTATTAATATTCACTAAACGGTTGTTGAGAAAAAAATTATAAATAGAAATTTAATAAAATCTGTCATTGTCACTCATATACGTATATGGTATAGAAAGAAAATAACTACATGTTTTTATTGATTTAAATTAAAGGTACATTCACTGCTAAAAGTTGTTCATATTATTTGTTATTTCTTATTTAAAGTACATTTGCCTTCGATTGTATCTCCCTAACATCCTTAACCGGTCGCATCATTAAATTTGTACGTAACTACTATGCAATCAGAAATTTAAGTTCTGTGCTCTTAAACAGTTAAATTAAAACAATTATATCAATGGCAGTCATTTACAGGAAGTTTATTATATAATTACAACAGTTTCCTCCAAAGCGGGTAGAATAAAATAAAACCTATATATTAATACATGCATATTGATTTAAAGAATTTGCTTGGTAAAACGATACTAAGATCTTTAGTACATTTAGGTCCTTCATTCATGGAGATACTTAAATTTCTAATAATCAGTATCCGAGATTATTGCAAACTGTGTACTTTTATTTTACTAAATTTTTTAAGTTATTTAATTTTTTTATTTTCACTATCTCGAACCGTTTAAAATATAGGTAATACCACGCGGACACGGATGCAAAGAACAAAAAATGTATATAACATTTAACACTGAATCTAGCGACACCTATTTTATCAAAATTGGTCTATTAATTTGGTCTCCAGGAGGAGACATCTAATGCCTACGTACACTCCCGTTCATAAAAATTGAACCAGTTGAAACATTCTAAGTGTTAATGTATGTAATATAAATATATTTAGTAATATATACGCTTAGAATATGACTCACTGGTGGTTCAATTTTTATGAACATAAGAAACTGTGTACATAATAGACTACTGCAATCATAACCATGGTAAAGTATTTCAATTTTTGAACACTTTTGTTACGCTATTAACTCCTATACGCAAGGAAATTCCGAAATTATTAATGATGATATTCTACTAGAAAAGTTCAAGAAATTATGCCTTAAAGTTTATCACAAAATCATAACCCTTCCCGAAAATAGTAAAAAATAATAGTACGAAAATAGTACGCAGCGAAATTCGGAAATTATTAATGATGATAATCTTCTTAAAAAGCTCAAGAAAGCATTTCTTAAATAATAAAATCATAACTCTTCCCGAAAATAGTTTAAAAAAAGTTTGATATCCATGGTAACTATCAAAAATTATTAATGATGATATTCATTTTAAAAAGCTCAAGAAAGCATGCCTGAAAGTTTATCACAAATCATAACCCTTCACGAAAATAGTAATAAAAGTTTGAATTAATATTAATAAGAAGGGTATTACAATTTTTGAACACTTTTATTACACAATTATTTTATTTATTATCTCTTATAATACGCGAAATTCGTAAATTAGTAATAATGATATTCTTCTCAAAAAGTTCAAAAAAAGTAAAGTTTATCACGTTTATTTACAAAACCATAACCATAATCACACAATTAAATACCACCAAATGTAATTCAGAAGAAAAAAAATGGTACTTACATTTCTGTGTTAGAATTAACATGAGTTTCAGAGGATGGTAAACATGTTGAACCCATATACAAATAATGAGCCATTATATAAAATAATATTAGTTTATAAAATTAATACACACTCAAAATTAATAAGCAGAACAATTATTAAATTTGTAGTACATAATATTAATAATATGATTTTCACATAAATTAATAATATAATTCAACAGACACATAGAAATGGTAAAATTTGATTCAATTAACTAAAATAAATTAGCTAAAATAACAATAAAAACAAATAAAATAAATTTATAAACAAAACACATTTAAACACTTAGCGAGTAGTGAAATAATAACTAAGACATTATTTTTTATAATATTGATAAAATTTATTTTTATTTTTTATTCTATAAAATTTTTGGATCACTTTGGAACGAGCGGTGATAACATATTGCGTAAGAAACCATCCAACCATCTGATTACACAACTTATTATAAATTTAATTTTTAACTAAAAAAAAAAAAGCTATACATATATATAAGTCTACTATAGTAGTTCTTATAATGGGGTGAGTGAGTGAGACTTTAGGCCCCACATATGGCAAAGAGGGGATATTTTAATAATAATGATAATACCAGGTGCTGTTGCTGTTACCCCATCATACATACATGTATGTTATACTATTATATACAATATATGTCAAAGAAGGTGCTATGACCCTGCTTAGGAAATAATATATATATCGTAAAGGCGAATAACATAACACAACACAACAGATGATCCATACACACATATTATATACTTATATGTTTCTTACTCTGTCACTATATAAATTTGAGGTATGTTTTAACCTTTATCCAAAATTGTATATTTCTTCCTTATTAATTTTACTACATATTTAAGTCAGAATAACACAAAAGTTGCAAATTAAGAGGCTGCTTCAATAACTACACCAATACCAGCGAACCAGTCAAGTAGCCGAGCGGTCTAAGGCGTCATGTCTGCGCAGTATGCAGTACTTAGAAACTGGGAGGTTATGGGTTCGAATCCCGACATCGGCAGTTTGTCAATTATAAAAATTAAAAAAAGGGGCGGTTGATTGACTAAACTGTCGGCATATGGACAAGAACGAAGTAACCGGCTATGCTTGAGAATGTTTTCTGCAGTTTCCTTCACGAACTCCAGATGAATATCGGCATAGTTCCTATCATAGTCGGTTGCAGCCGCATATCCTACCAATTCCTAGTCTACTCACAAATTCCTTCCACTCCACTCACATTCTCACATCCTAAGGCATCACAATGGACCTTATGGTCGAAGTGTAGCCCTACCGTTCACGGGTAGAAAGATAGATACATCTTGGGGTCTAAAAAGTATAGCACTTCGACCTAATATGGTCCATTGTGCTCTACCTTCTACTTCAGTTCGACGAGATTCGCTTCTCCCATATGTTGGCAATAGGCAGGAGCTTGCTTATCAGGTCTTCTTGAAGGTTCATATATTCGGGGAGAGATGCATCGAATATCCTGTATCTGCTGTAACCTAGAGGTTCGCAGTCAAAGATAATGTGGCAGGATGTTTCTTCCTCCTCGCCACACAATCTGCACACAATGGATTCGTTATGGAGTCCCATTGTGTGCAGATGCTTCCGCAGGGGATAATACGCAGGGGATAATGAATCCGGTAACGCTCCGCAGTCGCATCCAGTTCAGCCTCAGTGGATCGAGAAATAGCCTCTTGGTTGCACTCTGAAGGATTATTTTCCCGAGCTTTTGCTGCGGTATATTCTCCCAGTGATCACGGTGTTTAAAGTCTATCCACTCGTTGATCTCCAGTTTACATGCAGTCGTTGGAATTCCTAGAATATCTAATATCCCATTCCTAATTCCGTTTTTAGTTAATTTAAAATACTTTTAATATTTTAATTCATGTGACATGTTTCGACTAATATAGCCATCCCCGAACTGTGAAGCCTACTTAATATCTGTGGTGGTTTATATACTCAAATTGGGTAAATTTCTTCAATATATATCCCACGAGCCATATACATATTTCGTCTATCTGATCGTGTGTATTAGAAAAATAAACAATACTTGCACTGATAAAGAACTCAGTGTACACAGGAAATGATGATGGACCGTCCGAGTGGTCGAGCTGTTAACAGCGTTCTGTTCGGAACTGGGAGGTTGTTGGTTTGATTCCCAACGACAGCAGTTTGTCAATTAATTTTTTTTTAAATTAATAGGGCGGTTAATTGACTAAACTGTTGGCGTATGGACACGAACGAAAGTAAGCGGCTATGCTTGTGAAGGTATTCTGCAGTTTCCTTTTACCAACGTTCAGATGAATATCGTCATAGTTCCTATCAAAGGTCAGCTACACGACCTGTCAATTCCTAGTCAACATACAAAAATTCCTTATCCTTTAGGTGTCGGTAGAAAACGGTCTAGAAAGGTCTACTTGACAGTAGACACCTACTGTTCTTGATAGAGGAACATATTATCAAATATGAAACTGACAAAGCACAAACATACCTAAAGATAACTACTGTAGGTAGGCCTGTCTCTTCCAGAACAGTAAACAAAATAACTAACTTCCATATTATATAAAAAAGTTAAAAGAAGATACAATACTTGTATGAAGATATTTTTCTTACATAATAATTCCTTTTTTATTTATTATTTATATAGGGGGGACAGACATTACAATTTTCAATAAGCATATACAATAATAAACCATATTTTGACAAAATGGAAATCCGACTTCAAAAATCAAATATTCTATAACAAAAAATGCACTAAAAAGTAAAAAAATAATTGCATATTCTTGTGCCAATTTTAGTTCACCTAAGCAAAAATTTTTAAATATATATGTACAATTATTGTTATTTTTGGAGGCGGTGTCAGCATAGAGAAATTCACATAACTTTTGGACACGGCCTCCAAAAATAACAATAATTGTACGTATATATTTAAAAATTTTTGCTTAGGTGAACTAAAATTGGCACAAGAATATGCAAATATTTTTTTACTTTTTAGTGCATTTTTTGTTATAGAATATTTGATTTTTGAAGTCGAGTTTCCATTTTGTCAAAATATGGTTTATTTCTCGCTTTTTAGTGACTTTGAAGTTCTATAACTGATTTTATTTGTCTACATATGGGTAGACCTACTAAACGACCTACTAATTTTTAGTGCATTTTTTTATAACACATTTTGTTTTACCCGTTTTTTTTTTTTTTTAGTGCATTTTTTTATAACAGATTTTCAGTTTTTTTTACATGCATTTTGTTTTTTTTTTTTTGTAAAAATTTTTTTTTTGGGGTCGGTTCATAAATGACGGAGTTCTGAGGTGACACACATTAAAAAAAAAAATACAGACGAATTGGGAACCATCCTACTTTTTGAAGTCGGTTTAAAAAGAGATGGAATAAGAAGTATGTAAAGCTTAAATTACAGAAATGATGTATGATGAATGGTGGTAAATGTCGTGTAGATAGAGTACATACTCTCAATTATTATAGGTTAGTTTTGGCGCAAAAATTATATAATATATTTATGTATGCATTCAATAAAATAATTAACATATTCATTAATACAACAGCAAAAGTGAGAATAACAACTAATTACAATGTACTTTCAATTTTCCGGATACAGATTATCCGTCCGATTAGGTTTTTAAATGAGAATACACGCATCTGTGTGACTATTCTTCCTGTCGTGGAAATATCGTGGAGTAATTGGATGGCGTTGATCCTGGTTTTCAATGCATGAACGCCATTACATTAGTCTCTATAAAGCTTCTGGACCTTGCGAGATATATATATATATATATATATATATATATATATATATATATATATATATATATATATATATATATATATATATATATATATATATATATATATTAGCTAAATTCCATAGCGTTACACGTGGTTCTTCTTTCAATTGTTAAAATTTGAAAAAGAAAAACCTCTTTTTGAGCCGATAGTGTCTACTGAAGTCTTCAAGTATTAGTATTCAACAATTCTACAAGTATTCAACAATAAAACATCATACATATACTAGTATATAATTTCAAACGACTTTTAAACAGCGCGCCGGTACTCAGGATGCCAACTAAACCATAAAAAATAACCTTCTGATGCGGACATGAAAAAAATGCACTTTTTTACGCATTTTTTATCAAAAAACTTAATAACCCGATGAGCATTCTCGCAAAGTTTTCAGGAAAAATATTTCTAAGGAATTGAGGAAAGTATGTGTCGAATTTCAGAACAACCGTGACTATATTGAGAGAGTTCGAAGTAAAAACAGTCGGAATCGTGCATTTTATTTCACTATGTTTATGATGATTCATGTTAAATTTCTCCAACTTACGTAACGATTTTCTCAAAAACGTCATGGCGATACATTCTCAAAAAAATTCAGCTGATTTCTGAGGATTTATTTTACAATTTCTTATCTAGTTGAGAGGAAATATTTTGTGAAACTACTACTGTATCACCAGTGGCGTAGCTGAGAGCAAATAGGCCCCTCTGCAAAAATCTACATGAGGCCTCCTCAAGGCAAGAAAAATAGTGAGAATTTGAATGAATTAAAAAATAAAAACATATTTTTAATGTAAGAAACAACTATTAATTTATCATATATAATAAATATATTATTGATTTTACTGATTTTAAAAATCATATTTTTTCCGGTATAGCGAGCGGGGTCCTCTAAATCTCGGGGCCCCCCGTGCCACGGGCTTCGCGGACCCTCAGCTACTTCGGTGAAATTCCTAAACTAATGAATGAAAGGTATTTTGTAAAATTATTATATCCATATTTTAAAATTACAATATTACTATAGTAAAATTCTATAACTATTTGGTGGAGAATAATTTGTAAAAATACTATATCCTTATTGTAAAATTACAATATTACTATAGTAAAATCACATTGATTACTATAGTAAAATTCCCAAACTAATAGAAGAAAATATTTTGTAAAATTATTATACTTGTATGGTAGGATTACTAAATGATAATGTAAAAAGTATAGGAAAAATACTATACCAATATATAGAGTGGAGCCCTTTTGTCGTCAAATTTTAATCCTAAATCCACGCCTAGGCATTTTAACTCAATCATGTCGGAATTCAAGGTAACATAAAACTAAATTGAAAATTATTTACATTATAAAATATTTAATTATTTTAATAATAAGACAATAAAATCGTGCATTAAAAGTTTGTATGCACAACCCCGCTCCACCTCTTTACGTTTTAATTGCGTGATCAACTTTTACATATTGATATTTTATAGCAAACAGATGGTGTTGAAAAAAAAATGGAATAGTCACACAATCTCTATTTTTAATCCGACTTCAAAAAGGAGGATGGTTCTCAATTCGTCTTTTTTTTTCTTTCTTTTTTTTATGTGTGTTACCTCAGAACTCCGTCATTTATGAACCGATTTTGAATTTGTTTTTTTTGTTTTAAAGAGTTTGATTTCCGATTGGTCCCATTCGAAGGAAATCGAGGAAAACCATCATTTTATATGTGATAACCGATTTCTGCCAAATTTTTTTTTTTGTTTGGAAGGATATACTCATTCATAATGGGAAAATAAGATAATTTTTTTAAAAACCGACTTCAAAAAAATTTTTCCCAAAAAAAAAACAAAATGCTTGTAAAAAAAATTGAAAATCTGTTATGAAAAAATGCACTAAAAATTAAAAAAAAAAAAAAAACGGATAAAAAAAAAATGCACTAAAAATTAGTTGGTCGTTTAGTAGGTCTACCCATATTTAGACAAATAAAATCAGTTATAGAACTTCAAAGTCACTAAAAAGCGAGAAATAAAACCTATTTTGACAAAATGGAAACCCGACTTCAAAAATCAAATATTCAATAACAAAAAATGCACTAAAAAGTAAAAAAATAATTGCAGATTCTTGTGCCAATTTTAGTTCACCTAAGCAAAAAATTTTAAATATATATGTACAATTATTGTTATTTTTGGAGTCGGTGTCAAAAGTAATGTGAATTTCTCTATGCTAACACCGACTCCAAAAATAACAATAATTGTACATATATATTTAAAAACTTTTGCTTAGGTGAACTAAAATTGGCACAAGAATATGCAATTATTTTTTTACTTTTAAGTGAATTTTTTGTTTTACAATATTTGATTTTTGAAGTCGGGTTTCCATTTTGTCAAAATAGGTTTTATATATTTCACTTTTATGTATTAATTATAAATGGATGCCGCACATAAACTTTCGCGTTTTAGTATACTACAAACAGGAACATTTTAATTGTGATAGAGAGAGCTTAGCGAAAATACACAAAATTAATTGTAATTTTCATGTAAAATTAAAATCTTAAGGTTATACGCGCATTAAAACAAAGTAAAGATAATGAGCTGAATTTTTAATATGTTAATTAATCAATAGTAAATACACGGAAATTAATTTTTTGAGAGAGATCTGACGTCCAGTTTCTAAGGAATTAGTTTTTTAAAAATGGGAATTTAACACGTGGTAGATAAGGAATATCTGAAATAAAATTTCAAATTCGCCCCCTTTACCTAGATCAATTTTTTTTTTGTAATATAAATTCGTGTTATAATAAAAATAAAACTGATCTAGGTAAAGGGGACGAATTTGAAATTTTATTTCAAAAACCTAGAGTTCTCACTAATTATTATTCGATAATATAATGTTTTAAGGAATATCTGGTTAACCGCACATTAACTTCTGCCATTACTAATAGCAGAAATTTTAAAAACATGAATTTAAGTACTTAAACTATAGTAGATAATAGACTAAGAGCTGGGTACATAAAAGTGAACTGATAAAACATAGTCGTGATTTTTTTTGCATAAGTTTCCCATGATATCGTCAAAGCAAGAGCCACAATTTGCAGAAGTCTCAGGTGAGGCGGACAGTGTGGGTGGGGGGTCAAACGTATAGAGTTTTGATAAAAAACGATCGAACCTAGTTCTGAAAATTGGTGTAGTATTACATATTGAAAATAGAAATTGAAAGAAAATGTTCCCAGAAGTTTAGGTTGAGACCTAACGTATATATAGTGTTTTAACATTTATGATACAATTTTCTTTGTTGTACTATGCAAGACTTGTGTTGACAGTGAATATTCATTCGAATGTTTTTCTGCTTTATAAAAAGAAATAGAGAAACGCACACCGTGCATATTAAAAATCTCAAGTATAATTCCGAATATCACGCTTCACAAGAACACTGACTTCAATGTCATATTTCAAGTTCATCAAATTCTTTAAATAAAATGAATTTAGGAGTGAACTATCTGAACTTAAAAACTTATTTTGTTTCAAACATAAACATTGTGCTTAAAAAAAAAAACTATTATAATTCAGCAAATGTAAACATTTGTTTATGTGTCAAAAAATGTTTGAAAAGAAAATGATCTAATTAGGGTTTTTTAGAACGATATTTAATTTCGCTTGATCAATATTTGTTTGTTCAACGATTCTTGGGAAAATGAGAAAGAAAACAAGTGAATGTAATAAGTAACTTGGTCAATTGCTTAAATACACTGTAATTATATACTGAGTTTATTATCAGTGCATGAACTGTTTATTTTACTTCTTCACATGTCCAAAAGTATAAAAAAAATGACTTGTAGTGTATACATAAAGGTACTTAAATACACATGCTTATGTAATCAATAGTAATTTCAGCATGTTTGAGCTGAAATTGTGGGGAAACTATTCAGTTTAGAACTGAAAATACTTCCTATCCTATATCGATGAGTCATGTTCATCTGGACATCGATTTTGAAAATTGGAAGCCATACCTACATAGTACATTATAGTCCAGGATTGTACCGATGATTTTTTAACAAGGTTCAGCAAAATAAACAATTATTGTTTTTTAAACAAGTCAATAATACAGATAATAAAAACTCTAAATACATTACATCATAAACAAATCACCTGTAATATTTTCAAAACAAAAAAAAACAAAAACTTTAAAATTTGTATTTACAAAATTGAAGGTCATTTTCCCGCAGTAAAACCGTTGAAAATCAAACTACAAGTATGCGATTATAAGGAACAAAATAACATGAATGATACAAGGTTAAATAATAAAAAAAAGTAAAATTTTATTACAATATACTCGTGACATCATTCTAACGAACATCATATAGGTACCTATATATTTTTGTGTTCACATGTTTTTATGCATAATTTAATACAAAAATTATAGTTCAAATAATCCCTCAAACTATTGCATACATACAAATATATCTATAAATCTAATCAAAATATTGTATGCAATGTGATAAAATCAAAAATAAATTAATCAATCGATGAAATTTAAATGACAACAAACAATAACCGTAGATACTGGAAAAAATTGAACATGTCAATAAAATTGATTTTGATTGTTTAAAAACTTTGATTAAACAATTATCAAATGTACATATCGTATAATAATTAAAAATATAATTCAATGTTATTCATTCGTTAACTTACATTTTATGTTTTTCACTCATAATAGTTACAGTTTTTAATACATTATTTTACTTGAATACACACAAAAATCTATTTAAAAGTACATATTAAAAACACTTATTTACAAATAGTTATTAAAATCTTTCACATATAGTTAGAATCAAAGTTTATTATGATTATTAACTGTCACTTTTATAAAAACAAAATAAAAAGCAGTTACACGATAAATTCAACTGCCATAACATAAAATAGGTACCACTCCGCTGGATAAAGCGGGACTACAGTACTAGCGCGCCCTCTGTATGGACCCCCGCAACGTATATTTAGAATTGTATCGGTTTGTATTATTTCTAAGACCAGAAACCCTGAAAAGTTTTACAGATTAATTAACTTAATTATTAATAAAATTCACTCAGTATAGTGTGTTTTTTGTTTTTAATTAAGAAATATTTAGTATGTTTTATAATAATAAACAAGCTTTAATGGTATTTTGTTTTTGTTAATAAATCATTTACGTATTTAATCATTCATTATATTTTATATACATTGGTAATACTGATTTGATTCAAAAATAATTAATTTGAATTTTTGTATTACTCAAATATTTAAAATTTTAAATGTTTTAAAATACAACGATACTCTTCCTATTGATTTTTTAAAATGTTTATATTATTTAAGATTTCAATGTTGAAAGTGTTCATTATTGAATTTAATTAAAGAGACATTTAAAGTTGTAATTATGAGAAATTATTATTGGTATTTTTCGAATCCTTGCAAAATAGAATTACTAGGCAACCATACCCACATATTTTGTAGATTATAATAAAATCATAGTAATCGCACGAAAAATAAATAAATTCTTCGTGGCTAATAGATTGAGTGATTAAATTTTATAATGCTTTTTTTATGATTTCTTTTTTAATAGTGTAACTTTATATTTATTTACCTATAGATAAATAACTTTTTATATCAATCAATTTTTGAATCGAACCATTAGTATCGAGAAAAAAGAATTGCGTACTTTTCAATAAAAGCAATCCTTTTTAATATGCTAGTATTAGGTTTATTACTTTATAAATTTGTAAACAAAACTATGAAATTGATTTTCCTACAATTCTAATTCTATCGATTACAAACGTATGCTTACAATTATGATGACAATACAACTATACGATACTATCAGCATCAAAAGAGGTGTACATTTTTAAAATTTTTGTAATCGATTTACGCCAAAACTATTGTGTTTTCCAAAAAATGTTTCGAATAAAAGCTATTCATTATAAATATTCTAAAAACTTTTGTCAAAATAATTTTTTTAAATCGAAATGGATTCGGCGCTAATCAAATTTAAAATTTTGAAAAATGTCGATTGTCTCTACTCAATCTAAAAATAATATGAAACAAAGAAAAAAATAATAGCGTACATCAAATTAATCAAATTAAGCCACTTATCAGTAAAAACGTGACAAGAGTAATCGAAATGAGTCAAGTAGTTTTTGACTCATTTGAAAACAAAAAGTTTTGTTTATTAACTTTAACAACCTGTATCTCGAAAACGAAGCTTGAAAACATCCAAATTCATATGAACTTTTCTTCTTATTTTTGGAGATATATCGCCTATTCAATTTTCCGGATTAAATTCTGAGCAACCTGTATAATTTAACCTTACCTCATATACTGTCTATAGGATATATCGTGATACTGCAGACGTAGATGCCAGATCATGAGGTCATGATGCCAGATCGTGACAGCCGCAAATCATCTTGCAAAAAAAAGATAGGTTTCTGAAGACTTAGACGTTTTGACAGAAAATTTAAAAGACAGCCTGATCACAAACTATGATCTCTAGATAATAATGAGTGGTGGAAATTAGGATGATAACACTTAGGATGATTTTTTTATATTTTTCATCAATAGAACTTTCCAATTGAAGTTGCTTGTTTTGTAAACTGCATGTATTTAATAAATTTGGATTTTACTTTTTAAAATTTCTAGCAGGCGTCTCAACAAGGTTTTTGTACGCTTCCTACCTTGATCCCCCTTTCCATTAGTCGTTCCATTTTTGCACGGTTTAATGCACCGCTACTAGTCGAAACGCGTGAGAAAACGTTTCCAGTAGATCCGAGCAGCAGTTATAGACTTTTAATTTACTTTATTTTATTTTGCTTTGGAAGCTTTAAACTTGCGCTATCAATGAGTCTATCAACATATTCAACAATACAAATTCGGGTTATATTTTTTACCAAGATCCAAATGTAGTGGTTTATTTAAAATGATCTAATAAATATGGATTATAGACATAGGATAATTTAATTTAATAAGATGGTTGATTGATTAATATGTTTATTTATTGCATAAATGATATAAATAATGTTATAATAAATATTATCTATCTATATCGCATATGTTTTTAAAGCTATGATTCAGTATTTCTGCTTCCAATCAATTGTTGAATTTCTTTGAATTGAACACATGCTTTTGTTCTGTCATGGTGTACTGATAAGTAGGAAACAGTAGATTAGTAAAAACATAAAAATACTGATCATTTTATGTTTGAGTAAAATCACATTTAAAATTAATTGCATCCTTAACCTTTTGACTATATAAAAAGCAACAATTATATGTATATAAATAAATAAATATCTCTTTAAAAATTATTACCCTTCCAAAAGTTTAGTCTTGAAGATTAATATCATTTTTATTGTTTAACCCACGATTTTGGTTACATTATTTACTATCTTCGTTAAATAAAGAATGTTCCTAAAGTTAACTCAAAAAATTTGCTATTCTGTTTAATAGTTATTACATAGAAAATGTGATTAAATTTTATGATCTGAGTTTAGAAATATCCCGTAAAAATTGTGCATAAAAAATATGAATATATTATTAATTAAATTATCTATAAATAATAATCATTTATTTTAAATATAAAGCTATTTAATTAAGTGCTGTGGATGTTAAAACTGCTACACCACGTTCATAAAAACTATGTTGTTCTTGGCCGGGTGCCATATTTAACTCGACGGTAAATAGTAATTCTGTTCTAGTTGAATTTAAGTAGACTGGCAATGACAGCTTATTGTTATTCACTTCATCTGAAGATATTCGTACCCATCGTAATAATGTTAATGGTAATTCCATCATTATCGTTGATGTTAAAAGTAGTTGATTATTTCGGCATTGAGCACCTTGCAATTTTAAGCCACGTACACCAAAACAGGATGATTCTTGATTTAATTGATTACTATCAGCAATTGTAACATCTAAATGTAATTCTTCTAATGACCAACTGTTGGCTTGGGCGATACATTGACGTGTTGCTGTTACGTATGCTTCGGGATTTAATAAACCACCAAGCCAAACATGATAACTCTGAAATTTAAATTAGATAATGATTTTCAAATAGAGTTAGACCAAGAGCTGACAAATCGCGTATTGATTTGGAAAATATTGTGTTCCTATTCATGTTCACTTCAAAGTATATGAATAAAATATTATTAGCATTTGTAAATTAAGTTAATCCTATCGGAATGAGAGAGAACGCGATAGCTTAGAAAGAGAGAATATATCTAATATGATATAAAACTCATTTTAACCTTGAACGGAAGGAAGCTTATCGAAAATAACAAATAATATAACTCCAAGTTATGACGTTGATTAGTTTTACCCTTAATCGAATCAATATAAACAAACCTGAATTTCTTTAGCTCCATATTGCGAAACCAATTGTGATACTTCTTGTAATTGTTTAATTCTTTGGCTGAAATCAGTAACCCATTGAATTACGGTACATCCACTTGGAACTGTATATCGCCTCCAGTTTGATGGTAAAATACCTCGAACTAATTCACTTAACATTGTACGATGGTAATTGGTTTGTTTCTTTTCTCCCTAAAAATATTAAATTGTAAGTTAGTAGACTTATAATTATCTTTTTTTTTTTGTGAGTTTATTTATATTTGTTTTACCTGACAAATAAGAACAACATCTTGCAAGTCATGAATAACATCTTGTAGTAATTTTGCTCCTGAATTAACTTCACGTTCGAAGTATCTATATAACGGGTCTTTAATATTTTCTACTGTACGCTTCAACGTTTGCAATGATTGTGGTAACAATTTTAGCCATGTAGTAGCAGAATTGTGTAATGTTTTCATCCAGCCAGGACGACCATCTTCTTGGCGCGTACTATCTCTGTTTGAATCTAAACCTTCCTCATTTGTGTATGCCAATTCATCGTCATCTTCCAATTGTTGCATTTTTAATAATTTACTAATTAAATCAGTACCACGGGTTGTAAGTAATACCTGTTACAAAAATAATAATTTTATAATTTAATACTTTAATATTGTAACAAATCATTAAATGATTAAGAATTTACCTTTTCAGCATTGTTGGGTAATCCTAACCAAGATGGAGTTTGACGGTCTGCTAAACTTTCAATCCATTTCAAGAAATGATCACGTCTTGAGCCATCTGGCATCGTGATGTGGCGTTGATCACCTGGTCCATCAACATTAACAACCAACGGGAAATCAGTTTCAAAACTTCTTGGTGTAAATAGTTTTGTTAAGAAGGAATGTAATAATCTTTGATCAAAATCATTATCAATCTTTCCTCCGTAAATGGATTGTGATAATAACGTGACCAATGCATCCCACGGTACCTTTTCTGGTGGTAAATTGGTTCGGCCCTAAATAAATCAATTTATTAGTATGATATACGTGAATTAAAATATTTATAACTACAAGATTCGTTTAAAATAAGAAGACATCCTGTACATTAAATTAATGCAAAAAACAATGAACATAATACACTTACCATAGACGTAGCTTCAATCCATGTATCTAATGTATCACAGGCAACACGAAGATCAGATTCATTAAATTCATAGTATTTTGACCAACCTAATGGACAATATCGTAATCGTTCTTGTACAATAGCATGGAACCAAGCAAGAAGGAAGTATAGACGTGCTCTTTCATTCGGTGCTTTCATCATTCGACTTGCTGGTACTGTATTGAATGTTCGTAGTAAATTTGCACGAATACCAGGTGGTGGTTCAAATACGAAGATTCTTCCAGCTCTTAATAAATTGACAGGGACCTTTGGATTAATTTCCATTGTCAAGAAGAGTCGGAAACCGGCATGTACTTGTAAGGAATGTAATTTCTTTTCAAGTTGGACTAACCATTGAGGTGCTAGATGTACATTTTTCAACATTACCCATCTAAACATAAAATTTTTTATGTTTTAAACTCTAGTTTCTAATATAGAAAAAAGTCTATAGCTAAATTTATTAATTTTTTTTTCGATAACTGTATACACAACTCTACACATACACTCCCGTTCATAAAAATTGAAATTGAATCAGTAAGTAACATTCCAAGTCAATATATTACTAAATATTTTAACTGGTTCATTTTTTATGAACGGGGCTGTACATTACTAAAGTGTTTATTTCCACCATATATTTTTATAAGCGCATTATAAATGAAATGGAAAAAAATTTCTCCAAATATTTCATAGATACTCTCATATTCCTAAAACTTCCTCAATTAGCTATAAAAAAATATAAACAAGGGTGTGTACCTTCCAGATTTACAAGCCATATTAATAGCTCTATCAGCTTGATTGAAACCTTCCGCAGAACCAATAGCGATACTTGCAATTTGTTTATTTAATTCAGCAGCTAAATCATCTACACGTCCTGAAGCATCGTATCCCGGTACCGAACATAGTAAAGCTGGTACGTTAGCGCGTAATTCTTTTTCAACACATTCACCAAAATCTAATTCTTTTTCTGCACTTGGCATAAAATCTTCACCTAAAACTGCTGATACTAAAATCGATGCTGCAGCAATTACACGATCAGGTCTGTATGCCTAGTTAAAAAAGTTACAACCATTAATTTTAAAAATGTCTTATCAAAATAAAAATCTTCCTAATTGTATGTCAGAAAACGTGAAACTTATTTTTACATTTTACAATTATCTTATAAAGTTGGTACAAGGAACGACCTGCACCTGCGATAAATAAATATCTCAGACGGTTGGAAGAATTACAAATCACTGGCTCTTGTACCAAAATAACAAAATAAAACAAAAGAATTTCTTGTCTGATTACAAAACGCTAGTGATTATCTTTCTATTCATTTACCTGTATTAAAAGTAATTGATGCATGGCTATACCAATTTTACTCAACGGTTTCTCTTCTGCCCATAAGTGTGGAACACTTTGTTCTGGAGTACCTTGTTGTAACCAAGCACCAAATTCTGGCATTTCACTTATTTTTACTGGCAACTTTTTGAATACTGGTAATCTATGGAAAATAATTTTATTTATTAAATAAATAACGCAATTACATTGAATAACCCTGTAGAAGATTTTTATGTATCTATTCTAAATAAATTGTCTTTTGTATTTACCTAGTTGATAACAGATTCATGGATTCATATTGTTCTGCAGTCATTCCATCAGTTAGAGTAGGCGTTCCGGGTGTTGTCATAACACCTTCTCTACCTCTTAAGAAGAAAGTAAATTCTTGATCTAGACTAGGTTCAGAAGGTATTCCTTTTAGATGAATTCGGCATAATAGTAAAGCAAATGTAAGTCTATCAGTGTGAAGCATTCCTCGGGCCACACGTTCGTAACAAACCTATAAGAATAGTTTATAAAAGTTATCATAAGAGTATAGAAAATACTTTTTTTTACTCATGTTTACTTTTATCAAGTTTACTTTGCGAATGAGTACCAAGTTTACTAGTGCGAATGAGTGGACAATATCGCTCTCGTGAGCAATCGATAACTTACCGCACTTGTTGCATAAAATACGAATTCATTACTTTATAGTCAGAGTAATATAATTTGATTATTTTATCTCTGATCGAAATGCGATCACTAAAATCGCGTCCGATAAGTAATCATATGATTACTGATCAGCAATTGGCCATATATTGAAATAAAAAATGATGTACTTACTGAGAATAAATCAGATGTAATAACACTAAGACGAGCCGCATGATCAACAATTCCATCTAATTTATGATTACTCAATAAAACTGAACTGAATATATCCAAGAACATTTGTAATGAGTATTGATAAAGAAAATGTACTTGATTCAAACTATCCATTGTAAAGTACATATTACTACAAGCCTAAAAGACAAAGAAATGAAAATAAATTAATTAATAGTTAAGTTTTTCAGGTCTTAATTGGAATATTTATTAATTAAATCAGGTGAAAAGACCTAATTCTTCAGCGTTAATATTATATATTCTTTAATACAACGTTTCGCCGGTTTTATTCCGACATCTTCAGGTATCTTGAGTAATTTTTTAACACATAGACATACCATTCAATCATTACTGCCTGTATTGTAAAAAATGTATACAATCATAGCTAAACTCAGTCTTATAAATAAAATAAATTCTGTAGCTTTTAAAAAAACCTATTATTATTAATTAGTTATTAATCATTAACAATAATAATACGAATAACCTCAAAACGATACCCATGTCATCGAACGACAAATAAACTCGCAAGAGTTGTGCGATGACATGGGTCCAATACTGACAGTAATAATTGAATGGTATGACTATGTGTTAACAAATTATTCAAGATACCTGAAGACGTCGGAATAAAAACCGACGAAACGTTGCATTAAAAAATAAATAATATTAACGCTGAAGAATTTGGTCTTTTCACCTAATTTAATTAATAAACATCAATTAATTTTATTTATTTATAAATTACTTGTGACAATGGTAGATATTGTTGTGAAACTGTTTCAATTTCCCCAATGACTTTGTCAGTTTCTTCTACTTTCTGTCCAATATCGGCAGCTTCTTGTTTTAATGTTTCTAATGTAGTAATCACTGAATCATCATCCAAAATTTTACCTTTTGCATCATTTAATGCTTGTAATAATGATTTTTCCAATTGTCTCAATCGCAAATGGAATTCACCTGATGATTAAAATATATTTTATAATAAAAAAAGTAAAAGTTAATGGACAAGCCAGTTATTGGAGAGTATGAATTGCTTAAGGGTCTCATGGGTTAATCCGGCCCTGATAACAATTAAATATAAAATTTTCAGGGAAAAAATGAATATATAACAGTTAAACTCTCGAATAAATAGCCAATAATACATATATTCAAATATTTCCAGTTTGTAATTACCTTGCAATTTAAGCAAATCTGATCGTTTTTCATCAATATCAGGTCGTTCAGCTTTTAATACTTGATTCAAACATTGACTTTGTAATGAACTTCTAGTAACAGTAAAATTGACGAAGGTTACCCGAGAACAAATATCAGGTGGGAATTCAACAGTTGGATCGCGTGTTGATAAAAATATAACAAATGATGGAGATAAATCAATATCTTGATCACCAAGTGTAATCAATACACGACCACCAGTACGTCGTAATTCTCTGTTTAATACAGGATTTAATATTGGATCATAATTTTCAACATCTTGTACAAGTAACGGATTTCCAAATCGTAAAGCTGATTCCAAATTTTTACGGAATGAATCATCCAAAAAGCTAGTTTTTGTAATTTTCTTATCTTTGAATTCATTCAAAATAAACTCAGTTGCTTGTCCAGATGGATCGATTATCAAAGGATACCGATTGAATCTCTGAGAAAAAATTTATATATCGTAAATAAAACTGAATTTTATCAATATTTTAGTTATTTTACCTTCAACATAATAGCATTTTCTGTACATAGATCATCTGTTGGTAAAGCATTTGCTTGCCAGCGTAGACGTTCATCTGGATTTGATAAATATTCTGTTCGAGCAATATCTGATCTAAATTGAATATTCGCTTGTAATAAATGTTGGCACCATGTCGCAAACAAATTTTGTCGATACTAGAAAATAAAACAAAGTTACCTTGAATTTTTTTGACCATATCACTTTATGGCAGGGATCGCGAGTCACCGAGTGATCCATTTGATAATTTCAAGTGACCCGCTTGAGTTTCGAAAAGCAAATATTTTCACACATGAAATTTATTTTAAAGTTTTCGAACATGTAATTTGGTAAATTCAAACTGAGAAATAAATCTCTCTATTGAGATCAAATAGAATGTTATAAAAATATGCGACTAGTAAACATATTAGTTTCGAAACGAATAGATTATTTAAATACGTACATGTTGATCAAAGTATCCACCATATGCAATGAATGCTGCTGATAATAGAACATCACCAATAATTGTTGACATTTGTGATCTAAAGGTTTCACTTGTTGCTTCCCATCGTTCACGTTCAATTACAAGTGATTTTAGCAAAGCAATTGAACGATCTACTTTAGCTTGTACATTTTCCAAATCCGTTTTAATTGCTTGTGCCTGAGCAATTAATTGAGCATATTCTTCTTTATACGAAGCAATACTTTGTTCCAATTGTGAAATTAAATTCTTAACTTCTTCACCTTTATCTTTATTTGTTTCAGCTTGGACTTCTAACGAATGTAATTCTTCTCTTAATGGTTCAACACGCTTTAACATATCAGCATACTCAATCTACAAAAGTATTTTAATATTTATTATTCCTCTTAAAATGCATGTTAGAAATATTAAGGATATCTCAACAAGAATATGAATTTAAAATTTAAAACAAACAGTACTTAAGGTAAAATATCCTCAACACTGAACAAGTCATGTTGTGTTGAAAATTATTAAAATAATTTTTAGTACATCAACACATTATTGAAAGAGTTTTATTTAATTTTTTTTCTAAAAGTGCGTGTTGTCCAATTTACATAAATTTAGTAAACTTTTACTAATATTTTGTGTTTTCTTTTTGTGTCGAGTATCGGAATCTGTTGTAGGTTCTACAGCGCTCCATTTGAAGGCTAAAGAGAGCCAAGATACCGCGACAGTCAAAACAACAACCGTATTTTTCCAACTTGCTAATTCCGTAACAAAATGTTTATAATAAATTTTACTGGTCTATAATTTTCGAAGAATTGCATTTAAATATCTTTTTTATATTTAAAATTCAAGTTCTTGTTGAGATGTCAATTTTTAAAAATACATTGGTTTATGATAATAACTCCAATTTTCATTAATAAGTTAATTTTGATTAATAAAATACATACCTGAGCAATAGCCCATTTAACCATAGGTCCACAGGCCATACTAGCACGATTTACTTTCTCGAAATTATAATCCGGATTACTAATATATCGTGTTTTCATTTTTTCTCTAACTTCATCACTAAAATTATTTTGGATATTAATTTTATTTAAAAAAAAATTATTTACGAACTTTAAAGTTGAAAATCATTGGATAGTAAATATTTACATGAGTTTCCATAATTATGTTTTAGTATCTTTTGATTGTAGTTAGTTGTAAGTAAATAGCGATATTAAAAACATTTAAATAAGTAGGAATTAAAATTATTGATACTAAATTAGTTTTACAAACATTTAAAATTATTCTACACTAGCTTATAATTCAATTACTGTAGCTTTGGATATTTTGAAATTATTCCTTTGATTTCATCAAATTTTCCATGTTACTTTAAAGGTCTTTACAACAGTTACTTAAAAATATAAGTAAATTATCTCATCCCAGAAAAATATACAAATTACTAAAGCACAGTATTAATAATACAGTCAAACCTGGATGAGCGAAAGTTCAAGAGACCAGAATCTTTTTTTCGCTTATGAAGGTTTTTCACTTAACCAAGTTTCTCACTTATAGAGGTGCAGGTGCAGTTATTTTCACTTGCAGAGGTATAAAATACTACAGGAAACAGTGAGATGTGTAAACACAATTTCTATTTGAATTTGTTGTTATTCCAAGAAATTTAGAAAGCGTCATAAATAACAGATAATAAATACGCTCGACTCTAGCTTATGGACGTATAGGACAAGTGGCAGTCTCAGTTATAAAGGTCCAGGCGTGAAAAACGATTCTCTCATATAGTTTTCTGTTTCTTACTTGTAGAGGTTTTCGGAGGTTAAAATGACGAGACCAAGCAATTACTCTCACTTGGTAGAGATTTCTCGCTTACCCAGATTTGACTGTATAAGCAAAAAGCAATGCTGAACATCAATGAATAATTTTAAGTATATGGTATCCAAAATTTTGTGAATAAAAATTACAAACAAAAAGAATTTTAACACAAACAGGACCGAAATTATTTTAATATTCGTAATCGAAAAATTGGATATTCTAAATTATTTCGATATTAGTATTTCAATCAATTTTACTTAATGTTGTCAGATATGTAGGTTAAATGAAGACATTTAAATATGAACTTGTGCTTGCAATTTTTTTTTTTTTTATAAATATTCATAATCATAACCGCCCGTATCCAACTTTTGAATATTCGAAGCCAATAACGAAACAAAATTTTTGAATATTTGAAATTGATAAAATACAGTAAATTTAGATGATCCCTAACCAATTAAATGAACTTTTGAATTATAATTTGGCTTTCGTTAAGTACAAATTGCCCAACTACAGTAACTAATTTAATAAGCTTTCGATAGGGGGGGATTAGGTAAATAAAAGTTTTTAAAAAAACATGCAAAATTTATAATTTTTTTCTTGGAAAACGAAACACATAAAACATGCATACCTAATATCCTCAGTACTGAAATTAGAAACAATTGAATTGATGAAATTATCTCGCATAATAACCGCGCGAATTGATTTCCAGTCACTAGCATTTTCACCAAGAAGTAGACAAATAGATTCCAATGCTACTTTCACAAGAGCTGGTGGATTCGCCATGGAACGAACTTCCACTAAATGTTGTTTCTTTATTGATTTCACAGCTATACAAAATTATAACAAAAGATGCCAATTCATAAAATTAAATAAGAATTAAGATAAAACAAACAAAACATTGGCAACAAAAGTAGTAAGAGGAAGTGAAGGGGAGATACTGAATACGCATTCCAACATAAAGCGAACCATAATACAAGTAGGTATGGTGAAAATAATCATCTTACGTCAGTAAATCTGTGTTGAGATTAACTATGCTTGGAATAAAATTATCACGCATTATTACTGAACGTATTGCACGCCATTCGACAGCATTTTCACCCAACAAGAAACATATTGATTCCAAAGCCATCTTCACAGTGGCTGGGGGATTTGCCATTGAACGTACTTCTACCAAGTGTTGTTTTTTGATAGATCGCACGGCTTTATATAATTTTTAAAAAACATTACCAATAAATTTAAATTAGATGTTGAAATATTCAGCAAAAATGTTAACTTTCTCTTTGAAATTTCAAAAAATATTTTTTAGATTTTGAAATTCATTTAATAATGAAATCAATTTCAAACCCATAAATATTAGTTGTTTAAAATTTTATTTTTCCTACTTAACAGTTTAACTTATCTGTGAAGTTTTTATACCCAGTATATGTAAAATATACAAGGGTATATTAAGTTTAGTTCCGACTTTCTAACGGCATGAATATTTGGCCAATTCGGCCATTTCCGCATGTCCGTCTGTCTGTCTGTGAACACGATAACGATAGAGCAAAAAAGTAAGGTCAAGTTTGTTAATGGGCAAAATCGGACCATGTTTGGGCAAAATGGTCAAAACTGTCTGTCTTTGAAACCGTAGATAGAAAAAAATTTTTTAACAAAAAATCTTCTTTTTAAGTAAACAACTTTTCTTTGAAATTTTTTTTCATAAACTCAATAGTTTTCTTATAATTTGTGATAAATGTTCCTCGGAAAGCGAATTGATCAATTCGAATACGCAGAATTTAATCATTGATATACAACTCAGTATATACTGGGTATTCAAACAATTAACTCAGTTAGTTGTTACATTACTTGTTAAAGAATATTTTTAAATTATATGTAAAAATATATTCTATATTTTTACATATCAATTTTCGATAACTGTAAACTTCCTAAATACAAAATAAAATTACCAACAAATTCCTCTTTTACAAGTTATTCGGGTACTAATTTGCATTCAAATTTTTAAATTCTAAAATAGAATCTAAATTGATAAGAAGAATCAAATGTTACGAAATTAGCATTACCTGCTTGAGCATCAACAACAGCTGGTTCTACTAATGCTAAATCTGCCTTAACGTCTATACGCTTTTTCTCAATCTGAATAGTTTGATCAGCTAATTGTTGTTGAATTTCTTGACTTTGAACTTTCTTCTTTTCGGCTTCTTGTTGATCTTTTACCATTTGTCTTAATTTAGCATTTGCCGCATCATTTTTAGCTTGCAACTCCTGTAAATATAAATCAAGTTTAAATGGATATTTTATGGAATTTTTATTGAATATTCAATAGCGATTGTTTACAATGGAATATTTACACGAGTTTCTTTATTAAATATTGAATAAGACAATCAAACAATTACTTTGAAATTCGGGAATAAAGCATTATAAAGTTTTCCTTATCCTATTTTATATTTTAATGTTCCCATGACATACAAAAGCCTTAATTACCAAATTCTAGATATACAGGGTGAATCGAACCAGGCGCATAATAGGTATACGCCTTTATTTCTTTCTATAAAACGAATTACATATTTAGTGGACTATTTTTAATGGAGAGAGTATAATACAGCATATATTAGATAATATATGTGAATATATTTGTGAGAGGTATAGTATTGGTCTAGCATCTTAGTTCTGCAGATACGTATAACATGTACGTATAAAATTTTATTGGATGTTATTAAAAAACTGGAGGATCATAGAAATAAATGGAAGCGTATTTTATTATGTGCCTGGTTCGATTCACTTTGTATAACCCCCGTAAAATATTAGTAAACAATAAACATTTTTTTATTTACTTGTGATTTGACTGCTAATGATTTTTGCATTTCTTCAACTTGTTCCACAGTTTCAGCAATTTTACTCAATCCAACATTAAGATGTAGCTGTTGTTCTTCAAGATCACTACGTTTTTCATTATGAAGTTTCACAAAATGATGTATAAAATCTAAATAATGACGAGGTGTAATTGCCATTGTTCGACTACCTCGCTTTGCTAATCGACTATTAGCTTTATGTAAAGTTTGATGCACATAAACAAATGCATTAATAACAGCATCACGATGATTTGGTGTTGCTGGTAATAAAGTACAAGATTGTGGGAAGAAATCTGGTGCTTTCCATTGTGCTTTATCCAAATCAACACGGTTTGTAAATTCTCTACCGACCTAAAAATTAAAAAAAAATTTGATTAAACTATTTTTTGGTAAAATATTTTTAAATAAATTACCTGGTATAGAGCACCATCCGACCAATCTCCAAACCAATTAAGTACACATCGATTGAATAAGGCAGGTGAAGTGGCTGCACGGTCTTTTAAACCATCAGTCGATGGATTCATAGTAAATACTACATGGAGATTACGCATGACCTGTCCGGTAAACCACTTGTATAATTCATCATTAGAGTCTAACATTAAACCTAAAAAGGACAATTCACATTACGATAAACAAGTCAGACGACCTCTATAAATAGTTATAATCACCAACACGTGGCACAATTGTATGAAATGTTAATATAGCCTATTTGTTACTCGGCAAAATTCTGCACTTTCCGGTGATATAAATCAATGCATTACTAGGTATGTTTGGTCAACTTTTATTGTTATTCTGTAATCTAAGCATTCTTAATAATTACATCAATACAATTTGGCAAATTATTTCCGTTTCACTTATTATTAAAAATTCGAATATGTTAAATTATTTCTCGTGGATTTCTTACCTTCTCTTTGAGCACCTTCTTTACATTGTGTCATTAAAGTTGTATATTCATCACCTTCAAATAAGCCAGGAACTTCACCATTCGCCAATAATGTATTCATTCGTTCTAAGAACCCAGAATCCAAAACATTTGATTCGTCCAAAATGAAACATATTTTTTCATCTTTACAACCACTGCGTCGTAACACTGCACGCAAATCTTCATCAAAATCTTCGCCAGTGTATTTGTTGTGTACTTTGATTTGGAAAATTGACAATCCATTCATCCATGCAACAAATCGTGATAGTGTGGTTTTACCAGCACCAGACACACCGATTAATAACAAATGTCCTTGTGGTTGTCTAAAGATCCTATCAATACGTAATACATGGTCTAGAACTTCATCAAACAGAACAAGTGGAACGTCTAATTCTTCTTCGTAGAATATCTTCAATCGTGCTTTTACATAATCACGTAATTCTTCACGTTTTACTGGAACATAATCTTTTGATAACCAATTACTATACAATATTGGTCGTACTAATGCTTTCTCAGCATCAACACTTGGGAAATGTTTTAAGGCTACAGCATCAATATTCTCGTTGGTCCAACGTCTTTCAGATTCCTCTACTAAACGATCTTGGAACAATCTAAGTGCTTCATGTGCCCATAATCTGACCAAACCTTCAGCAGATAATGAATCTAATGGTCGGATAGCTTCACATATACCACGAACCCATCGTGTCATTTCACGAGGAGAATATACATAATGTGGTTGCATATCCTGTGTAAATCGATCTTGAGATGATAAATAAAATTCGACCATTGCATTTGTTAAAGGTTCAGCATATCCACGTAAAGATGGTGTCATTCTTAACATAGCTCGACTGAATGTGCCATAAATCTACAAAGGAAACACGTTTATTATCCAAATCACTATACAACAATTTTAGAATCTCAAACCTGTTTCAACGACGTCTCTCCAGGATAATCAACATATATAACAGGTACATGACGAAGGAATCTGTGTGAAAGTGGTTTACGACCAGGATCAGTAGGTGGATTACAAGCACCAACAAATTGTATACGTTCCAAAGAAACCCATTGTTGATCTGAAGGTCTAAAGAAGCCACGTTGTTCGACAAGTTGGCGAAGGAATGAAATTACTCGTTGTGTTCCATAATTATCCATATCAGGTAAATTAATTTCGTCGCAGAAAAGTACAAGCCATTTTCCTAACTACAATTTAAAAATTTTAAACAAATTTATGTAGATTTATTTAATATAGAACCATACCTGTACTGGAGCCAATATTAAACCATTTGGAGTTTTTCGATATTCACAATAATGATCGAATGTTTTAAGTAATAATTCTGGAGTTGTAGCTGATGAGAAATTTAAACCCACCACTTCCATATCAGGTAAAGCTCGTAAGGCTGAGAAGAGGGTCATGGTTTTACCAGAACCGGGTGGCCCACATAACACTATATAACAAAAATAATAATGAAATACATAATTTAAAAAATATGTATATACTAGTGATTATACCTAAAGGTTTATGTTCAGCTAACCATGTATACAATAAGGATTCATGTCGAACTGTATCTAATGTAGGCACAACAATATCTGGAGAGGCTACTTTATGTGTCTCAACTTCTATTTGAGGTACTTTATTAGACCAGGCAGCCCATTCTCCGCTAAAAATGAAAGTCTTTGAATACTCAAAAAAACACTACTTAAAAGTATAGTTATCCCTTTTCGTCGTATTTTTATTAAATTGTAATATTCTTAAAAGTTTTTTTCTTACCTAATACTAACTTCATAATCAATTATTGGAACATTACTTGTTGGTGGAAGTGGAATAGTTGTAACTGAACGAATAAAATCACCTAAATCAGATCGTACTTTCAGTTTTGCATCACCCGCAAAACTCCACAATAATGAATATACTAAGCATTTAGGAATAAAACGTTCTAGTTGTTCAGCAGGTAATGGAAAATCAGTATGCGCATGATTATAAGCTAACACATTCCTAAAATTCAATTGTTTTCATTAACATTGTTGTATTCTTTTACTTGGCGTATTTTATTGGGAATCAGCATATTTATATCATACATTAAGGACGTTCATACATGAGGCTTGATAGTAGATAAAAATTTTTTTTGGTGAATTGAACAGGTCAATTATATAGTTAACCTCCCTCAAAAATTTAAAACCTGTTGACGATCATTTCAAAGAGTAATTATCTATTAAATATCAAACTTTTAACACAGCGTTTTATGGAGAACACAATTTTTTTGTTTTTAAAATTATAATAACTATATTATTCAAGTAGGCACTATAATAATTAACGTTTATATAACGTTTATTCTTTGAAATATGCAGTTTATATAATTTGCATTAAAAAAATGGCGTTGGCGAACGTTTGAATTAATTATTTAATAAAATTAAAACTGTTTTGTTGGGTTTGTTTTTGCCACCATATTTTGAAAACTGGCGACTGCGCACAGTAAAAATATATACACATTCACACAAATATAAAACATAGTTTATTGTCAGATCTGACACATCAAGTCAAATCAATTTCTAATTTACATTTCTAACACGAGATAATGGTAACTAAGCCCGAAAATTATGCTGAAACCGTTGAAAATAAAAAATAAAATATTTACCGAACACATTGATTTAACATAGAGAACAGAGAACTTAATGCTCTTAAACGGGTAAAATCCATAATATGCTCTTGTTGCATAGCATATTCTAAACATCGTACAACAAGTCCATCAGGCGAAAGGAATGATTGTAAGATACTAGCAACTTCATGTTGTAACTGAAAAAAAATAGTAGTTGTTAAATTTTATGAACATCAGAAGTTAGTATTTCAAATGTTACCTGTAACGTAGGTGACAAAGCATCTTCCTTAGTGTCTTTTGACTTTTTAATAAGACCTTCATCGTCACCTTCTTCTAGTGGAATGTTTCGTAAACGAAGCATAAAGTTTTCGAATATCATCTCAGTTGATAGAACATCTTCAGAGAACCATACCATACCACAACGAGAGACGGTAGCTAATGTTGCATATTTTAAATCTTGTACTTCAAACATAACACGTACATTTGGTGGTAAAGAAAGACGTTCCCCATTTGGCAGGGTAAGCAATTTATTATCATCTAGCACGGAATTTAAATTTTCTACCCATTCTGGATCAACATCACCATCAAATATAATCCATTGTCGTTTATTAATTTCTCCACGAACATTATCTATAATTTTCCTAATTGAAAAAATAATTTATTAGCTCAAGATATTAACTCAACAATTGCACAATGTAACAATGTAACTTATTTCTGAGAAAATGTTACGCACTTTAGAATTTAGATTGGATAAAACAAAAATTGCATATGAACATTGGCCCGAAATTAATTTTTCGCAAGATAACTTTGAAAGAAGGTAGCGGAAAACAGCTGTTTCATGATTAACAGAAAATTAAACTCTTAAAATGGATTACTTTGCTTTAGCGTACTTACTACTCATGCCCGAAACACTATAAGGAATAATGCACTCACAAAGAAATTAGATCAAGGTTTTCTTCATCCTTAAAAATTCGTGCAGAAGTCTACCTTAAATCAGTTCTCGACTTAAGAACTCTCGCCGGATTCAAGCCCTGCTTTAATTATCAGCGCAACAAGTTTGTATTATTATCTCTCCTAGAAGATTCAGTTATTTTTATTCAAAAAATTATCACCTGGAAACGGACCAAGATCGTATCTTAAAAACAAATCATTTTCGAATCCATGATGTTCATGTGAACTTTCATAAATACCCTGCATAATCTTAAAAATGGTTACCTTAAAATATGTGTAAATAAACCATCAGTCCATTCACGGGTATTTGGATCCAATACACCGTATAATGCTTCTTTGGATATAGCTTTAGGATCGATCACATGAGCTACACCTTCAATGCCCTCAAATCTTTCTAAAGCACGTAGAAGCACACGCCATGCTGTACTTTTACCAGATCCACTGGGTCCAACCATCATTAAACCATGATTTAGTTGACAAATTTGATAAAGTTGTAATACCTATTATATTAAAATTGACAAAAAAGTTTGTAATATTATTTGTCATACAAGCAAAGTGCAAAAAACAGTACACATCAAAAACTAGTACATAAATACTGTAGATAAATTGTACCTTTGATATCCAAGTCTCGCCAATCAATTTCTGATAGCGCATGTTAAAAATTAAAATGTTTTTGTTAATTATTATTTTAAAATTAAGGTCGATTATCTCGAAATAACTGTGTTCTGATGAAAATGTCCGCACCGTTCATCCGAATCGGATGTTTATATTGAATTGCATATTCTAGCAAAACGATTTGTTTGACAACGTATGAAAGAGGGATCGCATCGATAATTATATTAATATTTAGGAGACCCGGTTATTATAATTTTTACTTGTGACCACAAAAAAACTGAATATGCAAACAAATTGTTTGCTTTGAGAAAATAAATGAGTAATTTTAATCCAACATCCATTATAGTAATAATAATCTGCTGTATATCAAACCCCTGCGAATTAGCATAAAAACTGAGAATAGTTTAAACGAAAATAAACTATTTTAACGCGCTCCCGTTACATCTAACGAACAATATGTGCGTGTGGACTGTAACCACTTTCATAGAAATATGCTTATTGTTTGTTTGGACGTATTTGTCAGTATCGGAGTGTTCATCGCATCAACTGTAAATTTAGCTTTATAAATCCACAACAAGACAGACATTCACTTGTTAGGTTAGAGTGGCTGTCCTAGGGTGAGACACACTTGGACCATAGGGTCCGTTGTGATACCGAAAAAGTGGATTGGCCCATCCCCAGCCAATACTCCATGAATCATTTGGAGTTGTTTAAGAACAGCGAGAGTGCCTTGACGTCCACGGACTTAAGATCGGAGAGGTCGTCAAAGAAAGGCTGACTCAGATGAGTCCATCTCCTCATGGCAAGAGCTGGACAGTGACAGAGAAGATGAGACATCGTTTCCTCCTCCTCCCCACTGTGACAGCTCCTGCAATAATCGTGATGCACTGGTAGGCCCAGTCGTTCAGCGTGCCTGCCGCCTAGCCAGTGTCCTGTAATAGCCGCATCGATTTTGCTTATATAGGCCCTTTGAAACGAGACAAGATCTTCGGAACACCTACGATTGCACTCCGACCATATCTGTCTTGTAGTACCACAAGTGCGTTCCTCCCTCCATCTAAGATTGGCTTTTTGGCAGCTTGCAGTTCGCAAACGGAACTCCCGGGTACCTATTGATGCTTGTGTCCGACAGCCTTGTGAAATTTCTAGCAATCTCGTCGGCTTCACAATTCCCTGGAATGTCTCTGTGTCCCGGGGGGGGGGGGGGGGGGTTCCCATATCAGGTTTACATTCATTTGTTCCGCCAGCTCATTTAAAGACGTTTGGCATTCCTGTGCTACCTTTGAGGTTAGGTAGACTGAGCTTAAGGATTTTAGCGCTGTTTCACTTGTTAATAGACGTGATATATGAAAATTCACGTGAGTGCAAAACATTATTTAAATAATTTTCAAATATTATATACCTTTTCCATCCATGCACCGCCTTGTTCATCACCTTCCCCACAAACTAAATATTCTTCTTGACATACTTTTCTAATTTCATCTTTCAATCCTAGAATATTGGAGAAGATTGTTTGAAAATCAATATCTTCGTGATGATTTTAATACTTTCAAGTACTTTTTTTTCAATAATATTTACCTTCCATTTCAGCTCTAGTATAGCTAACATTCGGGAAAACATCGCTTAATAATGAAAACAGAAGTGGAATGTCCTCAGCAACTAATTTCGGTACCATTGTTTCACAAACTGATTGAATTAATATTTCTTGTTCTGGCAAATTTTCAGCAATTGAAGCTTCATCAATATCACTTTGACTACGAGATCGCATTCCTTCCTTGATACGCATTATACGATCTCTTTTCACATTACCAGCTGATACCAAAACCGATTTTAACGCACGTAGACCAAAATCGTAGTGAGATTGATTTGATAATTGTTCATCACAGAGTCTAAATTTAAAAAATTAACAATTGATGAAATATGTTTTAGAGTAGCGTATATGATTCTTAGCTCAAATCAATTTTTCGGTAATATGTTCTTTCATACCCCAACAATTTTAATGATAATAGCTACAAAATTCGTAAAATTTAACGTTTGAGTTTATTGAAAGTTTCTTCCTGAGTATAAAATAGCTTTTATAAGTGGTTATGTCGGGATTCGAACCCATAACCTCCCAGGTCCAAGTAGACAAAACGCGTTGGACTGCTCGGCTACTTGGACGGTTAATGGGGATAAACTTTTCATCAGAGTTACGACCTAATAAAATAATAAAATACAAAAATTAAATTACTTACTTGAAGAACGGTACAATTTTACACGCTAATTTTTCGGCGGATCTAAATCCTTGTGAGAATAACATTACTTCGGCAATCAATTGTCGATCCGGAGTGGTCATAGCTAGTGATCTGAATAATTTTTTCAAATTATCTGGTAGATTAGATCGACCTGCATAGCCTGGATTCATTGTTATGAATATCGCCATATCAGTAGAAACTCGTACTTGTTTACCAACAAGTTCAACACATATATCTATAAATAAAAAAGAAAATTAGAACATTAAACTACCAAATATTTCGCTAAATATTCGAGTTATAGTAAAATTAGCCACAAGATAGAAAATCTTAATTAAATTTATCGGTAGATTGGTTTTGATGGGTTAATTTTGAGTGAATGTGAGTGTGTGTATATTGGGAATTCTAGCACTTAGACATTCTCTCTGGAGGACATATTATAAACTAAAGCCAGAACTAAAGTTTAGTGTTCGTACTCTGGCGACAACTTAGAAACTACTGCAAGTAAGTTGAAACATTAAGCTCCGCTCCTGTCAGAATTCTCAATAGGGACTAAATATATATTACTTTGCTCTTTAAAGATTGGTTATTTCTGAAATTCATCAACAAAAAATATATGAGAACAGTAAATTTTAGTTAAGATTCAATCGTAGTCGGCATTTTTTGTTTTTAAAAAGAGTTGAATCAGCTGCATAAAAATTTGTAAAATATCAGTATATAACTTACTGCCTTCTTTATTTCCTTCTCGTTGTGATTTTAATGCTTCTTGTATTGTTTGTACTTGTTGAGAAACGGCTGAAAGCATCCTTTCTTCCAATCTATTAAATTCATCAAAACAACCCCAAGCTCCTACTTGACATAAACCAACAAAAATTCGACCCATAGCCTAAAATAAATATAATTTTGGAAATATAACGATTTATTATGACAAGTTTTAATAATCTAAACTACAAAAATTTACATATTTAGTGAAATATTAAAATTTATCAAGTTTACCTGAAAATCGAATGTCTCATCACAATTAAAAACTAAAACAAATCGACCAAGTTGATGACCCAAAGCCTTAACAGATTCTGTTTTTCCAGTACCGGCTGGTCCAAATGGCGAACCACCTAAACGTGATTCCAATGCTTGTGTCATAGTTAAATAACAACGATCGGTGAGTGGTGTTTGTACAAGACGATCCTGTACACCCAAATACTCAAAACCGTAATAGAATTTAGCATTGGCCATATGGATTGTTAATTGTTTTAATACTTCACTTTGGCGTGGATCAAAATAAAATCGCATTTCACACAACCATTCAAATGCTTTTGGACCGCACACACTATTTGCAATCAAACGACGTGTTACTGTCCGTTTGTGAACAAATTCATTAATCTGTAAATAAATTTGTAATTAATATCAAATCTTTTTAATTAATTCTGACATAATTTCAAACTAATTCTAACCAAATGTTCCAATTTTTTTCTTCGTAAAGCTGGTTGTTCTTGTAATACAGAATCAGCTAAAACGTTTAATGTCTTCTGAACTGTTGATAACACACGCTCCAAAGGTGCAATATTATCAGCACTTCCATTCATTTTTAGTAAAGCATTTTCAACATCTTCACTCCATAGAATTTGTGCTGCAAGAACAACAATTTGTGCTTGATATTTATCACACCATTCCATGTAAGCTTGTGGATCGATTGAACCATCTTTAAACTGTTTGATGTCTTGAACAGCTTGTGCCAGACTTGATGCTAAAGTAACACGCATTTCTTTTTCAACAAGAGTTAACCATTCGTTAATTTTTGGATGATCAACAGTTGAAACAGGTGTTCCAAATTTTACCTACAATATATAAAAAATAATCACGTTTTTGTTCTCTGCAGCACGACTTGCAAAAAGTATCTGTTACATCATAGTAAATTTTAAAATTAAAGAAATACCTCTTCTCCTTCACGTGAAGCAATTCCGAGTATAACTGTATTATCATCATTTAATAAAATTGCAGCAACACCGGCAAACATTTTTTTGAAATGCTTTTGCAATCGAGCAATATTTTTACTATTACCAATAATTTCAAGTAAATCTTCATCACCAACAAAATAAAATCGCGGAAATGAAGTACGTTCTCTCTCCAAATATTCACCAAGAGCTTTTTGAATTTTTCCAAGTAAATCAGCCAGACGTTCAAGGGAGCGTTGAACACCAGGAATATTTAATACATCCATCACCATTGGTGATTTGCCAACTTTTTTCATTAAACCTAAGAACTCTGAACTGATACTATGAAATCGTGATGTTTCTACTGGCAGTAACGTTTTTATATCAGCGCTACCAGAAAATATTCCTTCTAAGTATACCCAACGTCTTTGTACATCAATCCATACATCAAATAATGCATTAATTCGGTTTAATTTCTCCTCCCAAGTAAGTGCTTCTTCTTCAAAAACTTTATAGTATGGTGATAGTTTCATTGCTGCTACAGAATTAATATGTTCTTTCACTTTGTTAAACAAATCATCCCAACCACGAATTAATCGGCATTTAGATTGATAGTTAATTAAATCAAGTTCATAGCTTTGCCAAGATTCTCGAACTTGTTTCAAAAATTCTTCAAGTGCCATTTCTCCTTGTGCAACCAATATTATGTCTTTTACAATATTTTCATTTTTCTGTAAATTCACATCCCAAACTTGTCCTAATGTTAGATCTGATAAAACCCAATCTACACGTAACTGACGCGTCAGTTGTTTCCAATGGCGTTCTTTCAATGCATCTGATTTCAATTCAACGATCATCATATTCACCTATATTGCACATAAAAAATAATTTCAGTTAATATTTAAAAAACGGGGTCAAAATAAATAAATTAAGAATAAAATTTCGGTTAATGTTAAAAATAGAGAAACCCGAAACTGAAACGTATTATTCATCGTATTTATTCATCCTTAGTTGCATTCCATTTCAATTGTTAGAAACCAATCTAGATAGATTGTAGTTCAGTATAAAAAAAAGTCTCAGAAACGGCAACGCTAGATCCTAATTATACCCAGTAGAGATAGTATGCATAGTGTTCCAACTATGCATACTATCGTATGCATAGTTGGAACATGCGTCCCGCAAAGTTTCATAACCGAATAAACACTCTTCTATTGGAATGAAGGTTCTCATGTACCAGTGAGTCCTTACTTCCTCTTTACAATGTTACTTGAAATCGAGATCAATTGTATTGCTCAATGGCAAGAATTGAGCACCTCGAAGTATTCACAAACAACCTAGATACATTTCTGATAGAGGTTAATTTAGAAACAAATTTGACTTGAATTTGAGTTTAAATATTAACATAAATTACTAACCTTTGTATAGCCTTGAAGTAGTTTTTTAACATACTCATATGAAGAATATTGACGAAGTCTAGCTGGTAACTCTTTTAATTGGGCCATCATAGCATCTAACTGTTGTCGTAGTTTACGAGGTTGTACTGAAAGCCAGGGCTTTTCACGAGTTTCATCAATTTGTGTCCAAATACGTGATAATTCCGACCATACGCCACGTAGATCTTGTAATTCTTCAAACACTACTTGCATTTTATCTTCACTAGTACTAACACCACCTAATTTTACAGAATAAAATTCAAATATTTAGTATTAATTTTTATTATTTATAAAAGAAAATCTTAAATTATAAAATAAAAATATCCTACCAGGTTCTTGTAATTCTAAAGCTTCTTTTGCTTTAGCTACATTATCACGTTCTTCTTTAAGACGAGAGAATTTACTTTCAAACAATTGTAGTTGACTTAATGCATCTTCTGGTCGAAGGTGACCTTCAACCGGTTTTCCGCGTTCCCAATCAGCTAAAAAGTCATTAGTACGCGTTTCCACAGCTTTATCTTCGGATACAATTTTCATTTGTAAACTAGCAACTTGAGTTTGAATTGATGAATCTTTGCGTTTAATAATTTCATTAAATGCACCCCATTCTCCTTCTAAATTTTCCACATGAAGCCATGAACTTGGAAATTGGAACCGTTGGCGTTCTAATATACGCTGACCTTCACGATATACTTCTACTTGTTTTTCCCATGTTTTCATGTTACGTTTTAATGATTGCACGTACGTAATAAAGCTAACAGCATCAGATGTGCTGGCTGCTTCAATTGATTGTTGTTCCAATTCTGATCTAGATTTTGATACTTGTGTATGGAATCCAGCCATTTCATTTCCTAGTAAAGATCCGAATTTTCCTAATGTTTCCTTATGCCAGGAATCATATTTCAATGAGACTTTACTTTGTACCTTTGCAAAATCAATAATAACTGGACCAAATTCTCTACGAGTATCTGATGTATCGAATGTTGTGCGAGTTTTTCTATAAATTTAAAGAGAATTTTAAAATAAATTGTCTATATTTATCCCAGCAAAAACAAAAATGTGTTAAGGGTCAAGTTTTCGCCTACAAAAAGAAGTGATATCCTAGCAAAAATAAAATCATTTTTAATCAGTTTTGTGTTTCCTTCTCCCTCTAAACTCCCTTTTTCCTTGCCCGATTTTGCCCATTAATGGCTGGGCAAGAGGTTGCTATGATAGAAGAGAAATGTCGTAGTTCATAAGTTAAAAAGTCAAATTTAATTTGTGAAAAGTGTAGGTTCGGCCATAATGTATCGATATAAATTGTGGTGAATTTAAAGATTATTTTTTATCCAAATAGCAACCTCGTAACACTCGTGTGGTGTATTTTACGCTCTAACGATTTGCAGTCGTAAATCCAACAGAGGGGATATTTTATGGAATTACTTCAAGAATGACTGTGTGCAAATAACACTTTAGTCTACTAAATTTACATGGGAAAACTATTGGGACAAAACTAAATAAAACTGAGAATACATACTTAATATCATTCAAGCATTTCATCCACAAATTAATATCTTCGCCAAGTGTACCATATAAAGTATCTGCTTGTAAATCCCAAAGTGATTGATAGCATAACCATTCATTTACATAAGCTTTAACTTCTTTCATTTTAAATTCAATAGCGCCATAAGCACTTTCTAAAACAATACTTCCTTGAGGTAATTTAGTTAAGATATTGCGATACGTTTGAGTTGTGGGACGATCCAGTCCAACTTGATACCGGCTGCTTTGCAATCGAACTTGGGATGTAACAATTGCTTGCCAAGCAAACAATTGTTGCATAATTTGAAAACGAGCATCTTCAAGACTTGGATACAAGTACATCACTTGATTGGTAATGCGGACTTCATGTACTACAGTTTGAATTTGAGGATCACCACCGGGTTTATGTGTTGGTTGAGCTGGCGCATCAGTATCCATACTGTGATCAATTTCTTTTTTAGTTCCATTTAAGGCATCTGTCCATGCTTGAATGCCGGCTTGTAAACGAGCTGCCAAGTTTTTTTCAACCTAAATATTAAATCAATTTCAATTAATTGTTTAGAATAATTCATTTTATGCAAAAATTAATAATTTAACATACCTCTTCATCTAATCGTGATACCCAAACATTTAAATTCGAGTATTGTTTCAAAGACAAATCATCCACAGCATGTTGAATTTTTGCTAAAATATCAGCAAAAGTATTTGCTGAATATGGACATGTCTCTAATGAACGAACGTCCACATCTAGTTGTTCGCCTACGACAACTAACTCTTCTACACGCTCTTGGAAGCTGACAACAGCTTCAGACAATCGTTGAACATATGGATCCAATTTATAACTTTCCCAGACAAGTCCAATACCTTCTGATATCAAAGTAAGCACTTCTTTACGCATACCAGCTACTAATGGTACAATACTGGTTTTATCTTCGATCTAAAAATATTTTAATCTGTATTTATTACCAGGAAACAACTAATTTTTTAACTATTACACAATGCCACATGCGAAGAGGGTAAACGATCATCCATAAATTTATGAACGAAACAAAAACGATTTGAATAAACATTTAAAACTAAGCGATATTCTATAATGATGATCAATAATGGAATACTCATGAAATCATGAAACCAAAGTAACAATAAAGACTTAAAAAAAAAAAAATACAGACGAATTGAGAACCATCCTCCTTTTTGAAGTCGGGTTAAAAAATAATATCTAAATGTTTCATGAAAAAATTATTTATGTACATTGTTAAGGAAATATTTGATTTATTAACTATTAACATCATTTAAAACAAGTGAAAATAGCAACTTACTGAGTTAATTGCTTAAATACCCGGTATATCCTGAATGTATGTAAAAAAATTGTATAACAAAAGTTATTTATTTTTAAAGTAGGAAAATTTTTTGTCTTTATTTTTGTTCTATCTTTTATGGTTTCAAAGATGGGTAGTTTTGCCAATTTTTCCCAAACACAGTCCGATTTTGCCCATTCACGAGCTTGACCTTACTTTTTTGCTCTAGAACACACATACAAAATTTCGTTTTGGAGTTATCGTGTTCACAGACAGACTGACATGCGGAAATGGACTAATTAGGTCATTTTATGTTCATCTATAGAAAAATTTTTTTCTACGATCAATATTTTCAACCGTTACAAAGTCGGAACTAAACTTAATATTGATATATACCGGGTATAAAAATAGATATATGTTTCTAATTATCCGAGAAGACATTCTTCTGGAGAGTTAAGTTGTTACTTAGAGGTAAAAAATAAAACTTGAAAAATACTCAAAATTTTCCTACTATATTAGATTTCGCAAACAGATTATTTTTCTAAAAAGAAATTAATAATTTCTAAAAGAACTAATTTTTTGTAAAAGATAAAATTTTCTATTGGTTTTTTACTTTTCTATTGGTAAAAAATAATTTGCAAAAACAACAAAAACTAGCTTTTGCAAAATATCATGCGGATCTTACGAGAAGATAAATTAAAAGTTTCTAAAGAAATTACTTTAAAGTAAGGTTCATATTACATGAATATTATTACTGAGATACATTTACTAAGTGGATGTATAACTTAATTATTAAGATTTTTGAAAATTTCTGACAGTAACAGTAAGATTTCTATTATGGTTCGAAAAGTTATGCGGTAAATAAAATAGAAAAAAAAAACGCTTTCTAAGTTGTATATAGACTGATAGATTATATAGTGAGGTGAGATTAGTCACTCTCAAAGATCTATTGTGATTTCCTTTATTTTAGAATTGTCAAAAATTGTCAGTCGTCCCAAAGTAGTGGAATCATGTGCGCTCGGCGTAATGATTTTCTAAAGCTATATCTGAATACTGAAGTATAAATATAAATATTTTCTATGTTTTTGGATCCTTGAACAAGTCAAAGATCAAATTTAAAAAATAATAATATTTGAACAGGAACTACAAAAGAAGATTGCATTAATTAAAATAATTAAGAATCGTTTCAAAATTATATTACAAAAATTTCAAATAGTAATAAAAATCACATGCAATAATTTTTTAACCTTTCGTCGGGCGCATTTGATCTGACAGACACAGGACTGCTATTTTGTCACTTTGCCTTGACCCTATGCTGTGTTTCCACCTGGTATTCCCAGTACGCAACCTTTTCAGTTAGTTTCACCTTAACCTGCATTACAGAGAGTTATTCACGTTTTGTTCACTTAAGTTCATTGGGAACCCTATCCTGGAAGATTTGGTGACCCTACCTTGGAAGATTAATATAGATATAAATACTGTGAACATTTTTCACTATTTCTTACCTTTACTCTTTTTGCCTACCGAATTTTTTACTTTTATTTTGTACGTTAATATTTTTTACTTTATATGATTTTTGATAGTAGGTCAAAAGCATATTTTTTTACAGAAGGCCTGTGTTTTTTCTGTTTTTGATACCCCAAATAATGATATACCTCACTGGGAAGTTGCATAAATGAACTTAACCAGATGTTTATTATGTTTTTTGAATGTGTGCCTATTAAGTACACTGCGCCCGATTCAGCAGTCGAACGTATTGCGCCTGACGAAAGGTTAAACAAAATAACATCAATTACATGTGCATGCATCCTAACGCAATTTGTCTATGCTACCTTGTTAAGAGATTGATTTTGTGCATTTATCCGACTTGTCAGCTAAATGAATATTTAAATCAATAATTGTCTAAGATAAATTATCAAAAAATATCAATTTACCTTTTCCAATGTCATTTCATAAGTTCGAACACTTTCTATTAATGAAATCGCAAATGGATAAAGTTGATTTGCTTGATGAGCTTTGTTCACAATCGCCAATGGTACACGGAATCCCAAATTCTTTAAATTACGCACTTCTTTGGAAAGTGTTATAATTTCTGGTAAGAAATTTACTTTCAATTTAAGAATATTTCCACGACCACTTCGTGATCGCACCGATTCAATGGTAAAAATTCTTCCTGATACACCAATATTCCGGGATTGTACATTTCGTGCCCAATCATCAAAAATTTCTTGAGTATTTAATTTTAATCGAAAACTATCACCATCAGCTTTCAGTTTTTGGCCATCAATATGATTTTCCCAACCTTTGCCAAGAACATCTTCAACACGTCGTAAGTATGTTGTTAATTGATGGTCGATTTGTTTTGCCCAAATGATTGAACCAGCTACTGGAGGCAGATCACGTACCATACTAATGCGGCAGCTCTTACTTTGAGGATATTGAACCTAAAAAGAACCAAAAATGTATATAATAAATTGTACGAATATATTAATTTTAAAATGAATTACCTTAAATTTTTCATGCAATGCTTCAATATCGTCCTTCACACGTTGAATTAAATGAGTCTGATATTCACGAATAGCTCCACGAATATGTGGCCGAACAAACAATGCATTGAATCGTGAAAATATACGAAACATTTCATTTGCATTTTTTGCAGTTCCCAACTGATCACGTAAATGGGCTGTAATTCTAGTCTCAACACGATCAATTCGTTCTTCATATCTTTGAACTGCAGCTTCCCAAGCTTCAAGACCTTCACGTGAAATATCTAAACAATCAACTTCTTTTACGTTTTCATACGCTAAATTAACTTCTTCAATAGCGTTTGCATCAGCTGTATCAATTGCAAGAACATCAGTTTTTTGAGGTAGTGGAGCATCACCACCTTGTTGTATTATTGAATTTTGTCGAACAGTTGGTCGAAGAACACGAACAATTACTGTTCGTAATTGCTCATGATGACGTCTAAATCGTCTCATATGTTCCATTCGATTTTGAAGCCGTTTATGTTGGGGTGATATACGCCACACCTAAGTATTAAAATTAAATTTTAAGAATTAAGTAGTGCAACTATTTTAAGATTGCAATTTGAAAAAATATATTAGATTTTTCTTTAAATATCTTCGACATTTTCAATAAGTTCTCATCGATAATAATAAAAATAAGATCAAAATTAAATTTCAAAATTTGTCCCAATTCTTAGATCAATTATTTGTATTGTATAAATACGCATTTCGGCTATAAAGTAGTCATCATCAGTATGAATTAGCTAGTCGTAATTATTCTCTGGAAAGATTTGTTACTCGTTGCTAATTTGGCACGTGTCTCACCAAAGGATAACGGATCTAGGAAGTGAGGCCAATTTTAAATTTAATTTCAAAAACCTTGAATTCTCTTTGATAATCTTTATATTAAAATTAAAAATTAAAGTATTTTTTTTATTTTGCCTTTATGGGCCTGAACTTAATTTGGGCTATTATATCGGTAAAAATCTAAAACCAGTAAGTGCATAAAAAATTGAAATCAAATTTTTCTTTGGCCAAAAATTTTATTTCGCTACTTATACGTCTTTTAATGTGCTTATAACTCTTTTTGTTTATTGGTATTCTCTAGTCAGGTTTTGAGATATATATATCAGAAAGATTTGGCATGATAAAGGGGGATAACAATGACGATTTAGTCTCCAAATCCAATTTATGTGGTCAACCTGCGTACTTGGTAATTGAGGAAGTCGCGGATATAGCTATCAGTTCTCTTTAGCTTTGAATTCTAGGGATGAAATTATATATATGTCTCGAAATAAATTCGGGGCAAAAAAATGAAAAATCACGTTATTGTTACCATGATAATTCTTTTTATTTGTTAGGGGACTAAAATATTTTTTTTAAAAAGAGAACAATCCAAAAATTTACCTACCATTTTCAAATGTTCGTCTCTTTTCTTTTTAACAATATCACGCAGTAATCCTTGTAATTTATCGTATTCATCATCCCAAGTTGAGAAGACTTCAAAACATTGAGTCATGACTTTTTCAAACTCATCAAATGGAATATGCATTAATCGACGAGTTCCCAGAACTTTCAATAACTGTGCTCCTAAATCTCTAGAAATTGCTTCTACAAGACGTAATGCACGTTGAATTGGATACTTAGTAGTGCGAATTTTACGTAAATGACTAAAAATTTGTTGAACTGCGACTCGAATTCGTTCCAATTCTGTTGCAGCCAATAGATCATTTATTGGAAAATCTTTCATTAACGGATTATAATTATTCACAATTTCTAAAGCCTGCTTTAAACCTGTGTCCGTATCAAAACTTACAGTAGCATGAAATCGTTTTCCATGTTTCAAAATATCTAATGTAAGTGCTACTTCAATACTCTCACGTTTTTCTTGTATACGATGTAAAGCTCGTTCTAAATTTAACCAAAAACTAATTTCTTGTAAAGCTGTCCCTGATGAAGGATCTCGATCTAATTTTGTTACTTTTTGAATTTCTTTGATCCAACGATTCACGCCATTTTGTAATTGATTTAAAAATGATGAATCTTCCAAACGATCACCAAAATCAGATACTTTTGTCTTCCTATTTTCATCAGCGCAACGTTTAATTAATTGAGCTACAGTCGGGTGAACCACTAATGTAATTTCAGGAATATCAATATTTTGTTGCAAATGAAGAAGTCCCATTTCCAACTCAGCAATTTTCTTTTCAACTGATGGTGCCATTTTATCTCCATCTCTATCAGCACGACCAGACTCTTTAACATAAGATTTGAAATATGGAGCCATAGTTTTGCTAATAAAAGCATGCAAAGTTTCATAAGGAGATCCGTCACTGAAGTTAATAAGTCGTAATTGCGTGTGAATACTTTTGTCAGCTTCAATAACAGCTCCACGTTTGATACAAACTAAGCTTGACATTTTCGGATTTGTAAAATGGACCTCATTAGAAATGTAGTACGAAATTGGATCCTTTTCTTCTTCCCCCTCAGTTGGTTGATCATTATCCTCATCTTTAGAAGAGCTACGTTGAATAAATAGACATGAAACTTGTGGATCACTTAAAAATTTCTTGATACATTCTTGATTAGTGCGATCTTCTAAAGCAGAATTTAATGATGGGGGCACAACGTCATCTTCAGGTAATAAGACTGTAACTGCTTTACGAATATAATTCGCGAAAGCAGAATAATCAACTACAGTCACATTTTGGGGTTCGGGAGTATTTTCACTCCCGTCCAGGGAGTCGCCCATTTTTTCGACACTTTATTTTACACCTGTTTCTATGATGTTATGATTTAATTATTTCAATTAAACAATGTAAAATTTTCTTCACAAAATAATTAATTCAAAAATAATTGTATTTCGCAGATTACCGCTATATGCGGCTTACTGCGACTTTGATGAAAATGTAATGGTGGTATTGACTGACAGTTCTGATATCATTATGCTTATACGCATGCGAATCACGAAAATTTGGTCTCTACGTACACGCGACACAATTTCTCGGGACATCCACTTCGTGGTTTAACCATAAACAGTATTGGTTTCAAGAGGTGCGAAATGATAAATTGGTAGAAGTTTACACAATTGATTTCCCATTATGTTTACCAAAAGTATATATTTTTCTATGGTTATATCTGAACACGCAAACTAATGCTGATATCTTTATCATGATTCCGAATCCTTCAAATATTGGCTCTTTTAGTTAAAAATCAAGAAATCTAATCGAAGTACTAGATACTGCGTGTGAACGAGATATTTGAAAAAACCGGCTTTTGCGACCTTTCCCCTTGAATATCAAGACGCGGACACGTGATTATATGATAATTTTGAGCCAGTATTTTGAATTTCAAAGGAAAGACTAAGCAAATTTTCAGCTTAATATCTCTCATTCCGAGGTTTAATCCTTATTTGATTGGGTTATTATATAGTTTACCGTTTGTTATATTCCGCAAATAATTCTATCTGTTAATTGAACCCTATTCTATATTCTATTTGAACCCTAAAAACACACACCTGTATGATATAGTTCGACTAAAGTTGTTTTTCATATTTTCAAGTTTGTTAAAATTTTTTTGTTGCATTTAAAGAGCAGTATGTAATTATCATAGCATTGTTGCATTTAAAGAGCAATATATAATTTATCATAACATTGTTTTCATAATTATCTGTTGGAGTATTTATAATTAAATCTAAGAGAAAATTAGTTACTGAGTTGGTCATGTTGCTGAGTGAACCTGTCTACAAAAGTTGTCCCAATAAATTTTGCCGTGTGTAGCAGATTTTAATTTTTGAACCGAGTACCTTTTTTATGTATATGCATAAATTTAAAAAAAATTGTTGGACTTATAAGTAATAATGAATCATGATTAAATCTACGTAAACTGGATATTATATCATCCGCATGAAAATTCACGTATGCTGATTTGACATTCACATTAAAAGTAAAAAAACATGGAAGAAAAATTTGACTAAAATTGACAGAATAAAAAACATATTTTTCTAACTAAAAATTACTTTTAGCTGATTAATAATATTTATTTGATTATTCTTATTCCAACACCCAATATTTTTTATTAACCATAGATAAAATATAGTTGTTATTAACATATAAATTTATTAAAATTCCATGAATCATCACCTTCTTCAGTTAGGATAAGAGTGCGCAGCTGTACTGTAAAATAATAAATCCTCTGAAATTTGAGATTAGTTAACCTCTTTTTTTTGGCTGAATAAAAATAAATTTTTTTATAAAAAATGGATGCAGATACTGTTGATAAATTAATATTAAGTAGTAATTTATTAACGGAACAATTAGCGAATAAAAAAGATGATCAGGATCGCGATAATTGTGTTCAAGATTATTTAAAAAGTGTAAAAATCAAACGAATCTGTGATTTTCCGAAAGGTCAATATAATCAAAAATTTACCATTTCAAAAAATCATTTTTGTTTATTTAAATTTTGATTTCAGGAGCTGAATGGTTTAATGTTTCTGAATATTTATCAATTAAAGATTTGGAAGGCAAAATTGTTGTTTTGGATTTTTTTACTTATTGTTGCATAAACTGTATGCACATTTTGCCAGATTTGAAAGCATTAGAAGAAGAATTTTCCATCGAAGATGGACTTGTTGTGGTATGACATAAATTATAGGACATTTAACTTAATATTCACAAAAACAATTTAATATTTTCAAACCACCTGTTCAAATAATTTCTTATATCAACCAAAATAATTGATTTTAATGCTTATTACTATTAAAATCGTGTACATAGTGCAGTTTTTGGGATTCTAGAATTCAATTTGAAAAATTATAATTTTCATAGTATGTTCATTGTTCCTAACCTTTTTTCTTCGCGTGTTAACGATAATAATTTTAGAAAGGTTGCGCACATACATAAACAGATGCTAGACTTTCATTTATCATTTTTTTAAATGAATTTCACATCTATCGTCTAATAATTAAATTAAAATCTATCATTTTTTATTAGTGATCTCAAAATATTTTAAAATTCTAATTTCTTTCAAACTCAAAAAAACAAATGATTGAAGAAAACGAGAACAATTATGGCCAATTTTTGGAAATGTCAGTGAACCTTTTTCTGAAATAAGTAGCGGAAATGCCAGATAATTGTTTAGAAAATTAAGGAAAAACGAGAAAGCGAAAATGGAAACATTCACTATAATTCATTTCGTTCAAAAAGTCCGATTGTTTGCAAAGTCAACCTATTCTAGTGAGAAAATAAATTTGAGAACATTGAAAACCCAAGACAGTTTAAACAAGAATATTTAGTAGAAATATTTTCATCGGACCATAGGAAAATGTTAGAAATTTTACCAAAAAATACTAAATTGTTCAAGGAATGTTTTTGGTCGTATTGATTACCTGCATTGAAAGTTGAAATTTTACAATCTCAAATGATCTAATAAAATTTGAATAGACTTATAAAAATATCGAAATCTCTAGATTTGGACGTATAAAAAACAATCCGCTCCTTTCGTTATCTGAATTTCCACATTTTTTAACGCCACGCAAATCGTAGTCTTCCCGCTAACTAATTTATTTTTGACTTTTATCTAATCTTGTAATTGTTTTGATTTCAGGTGGGAGTTCATAGCGCAAAATTTGAAAATGAAAAACAATCTCAGAATATCCTAGCAGCTGTTCAAAGATATAACATATCTCATCCTGTAGTAAACGATGCGAATGCAGAATTTTGGAATAATTTAAATATCTGCTGTTGGCCAACATTATTAATATTAGGTCCAAATGCTAATCCTCTATATTTGTTAATGGGCGAAGGCCATAAAGATGAAATATTTTTATTTGTAAAAAATGCATTAAATTTTTATAAAAATGAAAATAATATTAAGCACGATTCATTACCCATTTTATCTGCGAGTCATTTACTTACAAAATCAAACGGACCATTACTCTTTCCTGGAAAAGTAACCTGTCTTCAAAATGGTACGTCTGATATTTTGGCTATATCTGACACAGGCCATCATCGAATAATAATATCAGCAGATAATGGACAAGTATCGTATGTAGTTGGTGGGAATGGACCCGGTTTAAAAGATGGTGATTTTTCGACTGCTTTATTTAATGCGCCACAAGGCTTAGTATTTGAGGATGAGAATACTTTATATGTAGCTGATACGGAAAACCATGCAATAAGGAAAATAAACTTAAAAGAACGAATTGTACAAACTATTGCTGGTACAGGAGAACAAGGTATTGATCGATGTGGTGGAAAAATTGGCACCGATCAAGAAATATCATCACCTTGGGATTTATGCATTTTTACAACACCAGATTTGGATATGAGTTTTCATGGACCAAATGATCCAGTGGTTACCAAAAGAGTATTGCTAATAGCTATGGCCGGTACACATCAAATATGGGCAATATTTTTAGATAATATTATATGGTGGAAATTTAAGATTTATTCAGCTGGTACATGTTTAGCAATTGCTGGTTCTGGTAGAGAAGAAAATAGAAATAATTTATATCCACATGCAGCTGCATTCGCACAACCATCTGGTATTGCATTAGATGTTGAAAATAAAGAATTGTACATAGCAGACAGTGAAAGTTCGAGTATTCGCAGGTTGTCCTTATTAGATGGGAAAGTTACAGCCGTAGTTGGTGGAAATCGATCTCCTACAGTAAGTTATTTTTTTTACAATTATTAAATTGAATTGACATAAGTAAATTGAACAATTGATTTTGTGTAAATAATTTAAATACTCACGAAAAAACCCTGTTCAACTTTTAACTGTTTTATCGTTTTCAAAGTAACAAAATGAGGAGATTTTGAATATCAGTTTCTACAACAAAAATAAAATTGAGGGAAGTGAGGGCCAATAAGCTGCTAACTATATACCAACTTTCATTAAAATCCGGTCATTCGTATCGGAGCTAAGTGGTAACAAACATACACACAATATAGATAGATTGATAGATATATCTTGAGGTCTAAAAAGTACTGCACTTGGACCTTATGGTCCATTGTGCTCCCCTTCTAATTCAGTCTGACGAGATTCGCTTCTCCCATATGTTGGCAATGGCCAGGAGCTTTCTGATCAGGTCTTCCTGAAGGTTCATATATTCGGTTTGAGATGCACCGAATATCTTGTATCTGCTGTAATCCAGAGATTCACAGTTAAAGATAATGTGGCTGGATGTTTCTTCCACCTCGCCACACAATCTGCACAAAATGGATCCGTTATTGAGTCCTATTGTGTGCAGATGTTTTCGCAGGAGACAATGCCCGGTGATGAATTCGGTAGCCTTCGGCAACTGCAACCTGTTCAGGTTCAGTGCATCGAGGGACAACCTCTTGGATGCACTCCGAAGCATTATTTTCTCGAGCTTTTGCTGCGGTATATTCTCCCAGTGATCACGGTGTTTAAAGTCTATTCACTCGTTGATCACCAATTTACATGCAGTCTTTGGAATTCCTAGAATAGGCTCTAGACCTATGAAGGGTATTCCGACGAAATATACAACAATATTTATCATAAAGACAACCAACTTTTGTTTAAAATATTTCATGGTATTCCCAATAGATTTGGCTCAAATAGGTTATAAACACAATATATTCTGATTTGGTACAAATTTTTACTTAAAATTTTCAATATGTAATATGAATATTAATTTCAGAATTTATTTGACTTCGGTGATATTGATGGACAACAGTATAATGGGAAATTACAGCATCCATTGGGTGTTGCAATGGGTTTTAATGGAACGCTTTATGTTGCTGATTCATACAATCACAAAATCAAAAAAATAAATACCGTAACGAATACAATCAGTTCACTTTATGGTAGCGGTAGTAAAGCAGGCAATAGTCACTCAAAATCATCAATTCAATTTAATGAACCAGGCGGATTATGTGTTTCAAATAACACCGATTTACTCTACGTGGCCGATACGAATAATCATTGCATTAAAACAATCAATTTAACAAAGAAACAAACCTATTCGGTAATCAATTTTGTATTACCTGACAATTCAAGAAAATCATCACTAAAATTGAAAGATTTTATAGAAGTGAATACAAATGGAGGGGAATGTTTACTACATTTCAATTTTGAACCAGAATCATCAGATATTAAAATAACTCCACAAGCTCCAAACAAAGTAATATTTAAATTCAATAGAGATTATATTGTTGATCAGCCCGAATTTAAAAATCCAATGACTATTAAACTAAAAATACCTAAATCAAAGGTATCGAATGATGAAATTATTATTAAAATAAATATTGTGATATGTAAGAATAATAAATGTATGCCATTAAGTGCAACACTAGGATTAAAGGTTGTATTTATAACAAACGGTGCTACTAATGTTACTAAAAAATTAGATTTTTTAATATCTTCTAAGGAATTAATATTAAAGCAGTTAAAAAATATTTGAAAGAATGTACTCGTTCTAGAATTTTTTTTAATTCGACTGCAGTTAGAGACTCGATTGACCGGACTAATTTAAGTACATAATATTATATATTTGATGATTTTATGTTTCGTAATGAATATCTAAAGAAACAGTAACTTGTTAATCCCTAGTGTCATATATGTATAGACTTAAACCGTAATTAATCGATACGTTAACATAAAAGTTGTATAAAATGTACAGGATCAGAAAATGCGATAAAATTAATAACGGAAGTCGTTATTTCAATTCATTTAATATGGTCTTTAATCGATCTACGATTTAACTCCTTGTCAAATAGATAAATTGTGACGCGTTCACAAACACTTCATATGAACTGAATTCGAATAAATTACTGTGACAATTGAATTTTATCACATCCGTCATAATACTGTATTGATTACAAATAGCGTACTGGTTAGATAAACTGAACAAATATGCTACATAAAGAGTAAAAGATAATCAATGAGATCACTAGGTAGTTGAAAGAATAAGCTATAGTTAATTTTTTGTTTTTATTTGGTAGCATTTCATCATGAGTTGTACCAGAAAGTGCGTTTTCGTAAGATTTTTTTCAAATTTAGACATTTAAATAATTATGCATCGGATGGTGCAAAATTTTATAATACTGGTTCGACGAACAGCGGATCGTACGGGGTTGGCTAAGAGTGGTACAGCAAAAAGTTTTGAGTTGATGAATTACGAATTCTATCTGACTGTACTATAGTCTCTAGTGTAAACTTTTTGATCCGACTGTCGCGAGACAACTACCTTTATAATTATCATTTGACATGAACAATTTATATGGTAGTCGAAATCGCGCTTGGAAATCTATATAAGTGAGGTCAGGATAATCGAGTCTCTCTACCTTATTGTATAATCTAATAAAATGTATAGAGTAAATAAATCTGAGAATAACTAAAAAATATTGAAGTGTCGTAAATTTAGATGAAAATCATCGTATGATATGAGAAATAAGATACCGAATGAAATTAATTGTAAAACTAGGTTTGTTAAATTCTATGTATTTTCTTTCCTATTCTCTGATAATGAAATGGAAAAGAAATTCTCTGTAAGACGAGTTTGAAAATTTTGGTAAAATTATAAATATTCTTATGCTTAATACATACACTTGAGCTACGCAAGTTACGGCACCGACGGGGACAATAAACAACAAAAGTGGCGTTCTTGTTTCAAAATTTGATAGCTAATTTATTCCGAATCTATTCGATTTTTGGAAAAATGTTTTGAATAAAAGTTGTTAATATATTTATAATGAACAACTTTTCGTACCAATTATAAAATTTTGAAAGAATAACATCACTATTGCTAGCGATAGTACCTATAATATATATTTCTATAATTTTAATGTAAACAAAATAGGAATTTTATTAATTTTTTCATTCAAATAAGTATTTTATATTATGTTTATGTATTTTATGTTATTGTGTAATTGTTCATTATTTTATGTTAAAATAATGAACATTTTACATAACTTTGAAATTAATAAAAATAAAAAGTGATTGAAATTAGTTAGCGTGTTTTAAATAAGTGGACATATTTTATGTTAATTATTTTATTCCTTGATTGGGTCGAGACTATCTAAAAAGTGGATAGTCATATGGTTAATGATGTTGTATCCGGTAGTCTTTATATGTATATAGTGATTTTTTATAGCGATCTGATACACTGTCGGTAATATTAAAATAAAATGTCAATTTTAAATATCCCACTGACAACATTTCCACTAAAGAGATAACACTGCGATCTATATGGAAATTGCGTATATCGTAGAATTATTTTACAAAAAATATTTTATTATTCAGCCTTTTCTTTTAAATTAGCCTTAGGCCTAAAAATCTTTAATTCGGCCCGGTCGTCTGTATAACCAAGAAGTTGTAAACAAATAGGAAATACCGTTAAGCCCGGAAGTACTAAAAATAACTGAAAAAGTATTACGCTTATTACAAAATTAACTGACTAATCAAAGGAGTAAATTAATATTTCTTTTTTATCTGCTAAAGAAAGTAGTTTGGTATATGTATTTCATTGTTTCTTCAACTCTGTATGAGATCCGATCCGTTATGATTTATAATCATGAACATTTTATTTTGTTAAAAAAATATTATGCTTTGTTCATATGAATATAATTTTGGATTTTCAAAAATTGTAACAATTTTATATTGTCTGAATTATAGTGTTTTTTCTAATTCACTTTTCGAAGTTACTCGAAAATAACTTCAAAATAATGAAAAGGATATTTCCCCTGTTGGAAGGAGTTTTTTAGGCATTCCCCTATTGATAACTGACCAATTTGGTTACGTCTAGTAGCAAAAAAAGAAACCAGTTTTGGTGTACAGTATAAGTTTTAACCGGCCCAGATCTCTAATATAGTTTAACATTTCAAACTGTCAAAATATAGAAAAAAATAATTATTCTTCAGTTGCACACACGACGTCAGCCATGTTTTTTAAGCCCCACCCTCAAGCTGGTTCTCAATATTTGCATGATCAAACATTGATGCTGTTTTCGAGACACGATTTTGGAATGTAAAATTTCTCAATTGATCTCTATTAGCAGTTCAAATTTTATATTTTAGCTTAGTAGAGAAACGAAACACAAAGATAGCAAGTATTTTTAATAAAATATTCTCAATTGAGTATTCAAATCTGGAAAAGTATAGATAAAATAAAACTCAAATTTTCAATGCTGTGTACCAAAATTATTTTTATTTCTAAAATAATCAGATTTATATCGGAATGATTTTGACATGCAATGGAATTAAACTCATTATTTTAAATATAAAAACAATTCCACTATATCATCTGGATTAATATCTTGTTTAATATTCTTCGGCACCTTCGCCTTCACCTTCTCCAGAATCCATACCAACTTCTTCGTAATCTTTTTCGAGTGCGGCCAAATCCTCACGAGCTTCAGAGAATTCACCTTCTTCCATACCTTCACCGACGTACCAATGTACGAAAGCACGTTTAGCGTACATAAGATCGAATTTATGATCCAAACGAGCCCACGCTTCAGCAATTGCTGTGGTGTTTGATAACATGCATACTGCACGTTGTACTTTAGCCAAATCACCACCTGGTACAACAGTTGGTGGTTGGTAATTGATACCAACTTTGAAACCAGTTGGACACCAGTCGACGAATTGAATTGTACGTTTTGTTTTGATGGTGGCAATAGCTGCGTTAACGTCTTTTGGTACAACGTCACCACGGTACAACATACAACATGCCATGTATTTTCCGTGACGTGGATCGCATTTTACCATTTGATTGGCTGGTTCGAAACATGCATTGGTAATTTCAGCAACTGACAATTGTTCATGGTAAGCTTTTTCAGCTGAGATGACTGGAGCATAAGTTACCAATGGGAAATGAATACGTGGGTATGGCACCAAGTTAGTTTGGAATTCAGTTAAATCGACATTAAGGGCACCATCAAATCGTAAAGAGGCGGTGATTGATGAAACGATTTGTCCAATTAATCTGTTTAAGTTGGTGTATGTTGGACGTTCAATGTCTAGATTTCTGCGGCAAATGTCGTAAATAGCCTCATTGTCAACCATGAATGCACAATCAGAATGTTCCAAAGTAGTGTGGGTAGTTAAAATTGAATTGTATGGTTCGACGACGGCAGTTGATACTTGTGGTGCTGGGTAGATGGCGAATTCCAATTTTGATTTCTTTCCGTAGTCAACTGATAAACGTTCCATCAATAACGAGGTGAATCCTGATCCAGTACCACCACCGAAGGAGTGGAAGATCAAGAAACCTTGTAATCCGGTACATTGGTCAGCAAGTTTACGAATACGGTCGAGAACTAAGTCAACGATTTCCTTTCCAATTGTGTAATGGCCACGGGCATAATTGTTTGCAGCATCTTCTTTACCAGTGATAAGTTGTTCAGGGTGGAACAATTGACGATATGTGCCAGTACGAACCTCATCTAGAAGAAAAACATTATTTTTATTTTTCAAGTAATAATATGGCTTCAAAATCAATTTCTAACCCTTTAAAGAATTTTTCCTTATCAAACATTGAAATGTATTGGTATTTGTTCCTATCTTTTGTTATGAAAAATATAACTTATTCTTGAAACAAGTTAGTAGACTAACTAAACCCGCCATTTTGGAATATGAGGTCATGAGTACTTTACCAAAACTTGAATACTAATTACACCAATTTTTTTTATGATAAAAATTTTAATGATTCATATATTTTTAATACAAGATGGCGTCCATGTTGAATTAAAAATTTCAATAATGTAAAATACGGGGTGCAAATGAATTGATTTTTTAATATAATTTATAATAAGTTTTGAACTGTTCTTACCTACTACAGTTGGCTCCAAGTCAACGAAAACAGCACGGGGTACGTGTTTTCCTGCACCAGTTTCGCTGAAGAAGGTGTTGAAACTGTCATCGCCTCCTCCAATAGTTTTATCGGAGGGCATTTGACCATCAGGTTGGATTCCATGTTCCAAACAATACAATTCCCAACAAGCGTTACCAATTTGAACTCCAGCTTGTCCAACATGTATAGAGATACACTCACGCTATAATTAAAAAAAAAAAAAAAACAAGACATGAGTAAATTATCATTTATTACTAAGTTGAGCTTTCAATTTTGAAGTAATCGTTTAAAAAACAAATGGAACTCAAATTAAATTTAAACATGATTATCACGAAAAACATCAGTTTGAAATACCGGTTAATAAAATGGCGACGACACACCTATTATCGTTTATATAGATTAAAATGCCGGTAATTATTTTTTTTACAATGTCTCGTACACACGATTTAATTAAGAAAATAATAAATACTTCAAAGTACTTACCATTTTGATTGATTATTTTATAAAATATAATACTTAAAAAATAGTTAAAGTTTTGGTTTTGATAGACGTTGAAAAGACGCGGCAATGAGGCTTTCCAAACGAATAATGACTCACAATTCCAGCGGAGTTTGTATTTATATGCTTGTTGACGTCACAACTAACGCCTGTTTTTAAAGCAGATTATTGGTTGCTTTTGGTCATGTGACCATTGGGAGCGGTTTAACATTAGCATAATATGATCAATGCAGTTAATTTTCATTTATCATGTATGTTACAATACAGAGACGTTGAAAACATTTATAGTTCCGTATCGAATAGAATAATAGTTTCTTCTTTCTTATGCTATTGCATGGTTAATTATAAGCCTTTACTGTCATTTCAGTCATAAAAATTGGTTTAATTCTTTAAATATTAGATTTTATACAAGATCACTGTACATGTTTTTTAATGTAGGACTTGTTAAATAAAATGTATTCCATATTTAATTCATTTCCCACATACAATTTGTATACAATATTATTCATATTGTTTTTTTAAATTCGCTTAAAAAGGAGAAACTACGAACTTTTATTCAGATGGAATCCTATGTTCATCTTAAAATGTAGATTTTTTAAATATTAATCCATAAAAGTACTCATTTAAAAACAGATGATTCAATATTATATTTGGTTTTATGTGCAAGAAATATTTATTTTGATATAAACTTAAAAAATTCAAGTCTAAATTTAGATATAACATTCTCGTCAAACATATTATTGAGTTCCTTTTGTATAGACTGGAATATTTATAGAATTTGTTGAACCATTTTGAGCATACTATGTTAACATGACAAAAATTAAAAATAGTCATCCTTAACTATTAAAATATTCATTGTACTTATGTACTATTGCAGACAAAATTGATGTTCATTTTTCAAATATTTAGAGCCGATTTGTACCGAATCCATCCAATTTTCAAAAAAATGTTTGAAACAAAACTTGTTAGCATTTTTATAAGGAATTATTTTCCCAAAAACTGAAAGAATTGGACACAAATTAATTGTAAAAATTTGTAAAATGTGCACCACTTTTGCTCACAGTAGTACTTGGTAGTACCTACAATACGTTATTTAAACATCAGTACCGACTCATGACCCTTAACGTAAATACTTACATATACAAAATAACGGTTTTGTATTTCATATTGATATAAACAAAATTGGAAGCAATAATCTGTAACGAATTAAACTATATTTTTTAGAATTTAAACATAAGTAATTTATAATATTGTGTTAAAATAATTACAGTTGAGCTTTTATCAATTCGAAAATATCTATTCGTTTTGAAAATGGTACGAGGTAGAGCAAACCTTTCAGAGTTATAAGTCGGTTTGCCTGTTATTCTTTCAAAAATACTAATAACTTTGGTTTTGTTGTTTTTGAATTATTTTGTTTGTTATCATTTTTAAAACAAAATTTAGAGGCTGATTTTGATGAATCTTTTAGACTTAAAAACTGGTATATATTTTATCTTGCTAGGATGGCGGGACCCGGAAATATAACAATAAACGCGGCGAAGCCACGGGTATATGCTAGTAAATTATAAAAATATTGTAATTATATGTTGATTAGAAAAATCTTGATAAAGTAATTTTGATGTTATCTGGATATGGAGGAAAATAAGACGGGACGAATTAAATGACCTTGTTGCTGATACGTGTGATTAGTGTATTCGCTGTTAAATTAATACTTGTCTCATATACTTGATCGGAATTAAATTTTTAATAAACTAATTTCAATATTCCGCTTTAAAAGAGATTTAAAATGGGGAAGACTTCACCACAATTTGATAGACTCATGTAACGTATAAAATGTTAATATATGACGGTAATTTTGACGAAATATCCATCTAAATACAATCTGTCAATTTAAGTAGAGATAGATAGATTGTAGAGGCTGCCCTGGACGAGTACACATCGACCATAAGGTCCATTGTGATGCTAAGAATGTGAGGATTTGAGTGGAGTAGAAGGAATTTTTTGTGTACAGACTAGGAATCGGTAGGATATGCGGCTGGAGCCAACTATGATAGGAATTATGCCGATATTCATCTGGAGTTCGTGAAGGAAACTGCAGAAAACCTTCTCAAGCATAGCCGGTTACTTCGTTCTTGTCCATACGCTGACAGTTTAGTCAATTAACCGCCCTTTTTTTTTTCTTAATAATTGATTGACAAACTGCCGATTCAAGTAGTCATGACTGTTAATTCAAGTAGAGCATGACTTCTAGATATAATTATGAACAATTATCGTAGCATATCATAATATATTTAAATATAATATCATGACTCATAAAAGTATGACATTGACCGTATACGATTACGTGACTAAACCATCGCGTCACTGGGTTTGTTATTGATGTCATTCATGTGTGTGAGTTGAGGAAGGAAGGAACAATAAAGTATTGATTTATAATAGCAAAACTGTTATATAAGTACTCAGACGTTCTCCAATATATGAAAACTACTGACCTCCATATACATACACATTACACACACATATATATATATATATATATATATATATGTCGAAACTGGTTAGTTGTAACGACATTGAAGGGACCATAGTTTATCCCATGGGTGGCACTCAGGTAACATTCAGAGACAAATACACCCTACTGCTTGTTTTCTTTTAATAAGTATTATCATAGACATAGTATTACACTATGTATTATACTATGTCTATGGGTATTATATAATATATACGCAATGGGGTCGGTGAAAAATCAATAAAATAGTAAACAATTTTATTAGTCATTGTTTTACTATGGGGAGAAATATAGTTATATTTAAATATAGTTAAATTCTATTTTCAACTTAAATACTTAAATTTTTGATGTAAGAAAAAAACCAAAGCATACATATATAAAAGAATACATATTTAAACTCAGATTTACTGAACCGTTGTGTGGTATTTCATGCAGAAATCTGTTAGTCCAGGATGAATCAGCACATTAGTTGCGGAAACTATTCGGTCAAAATATAAGAAACATTATTGCCATGGAGTAATTTAGTGCCTTTTTTTTTAAAAGAAAATTTTAAACAATTACGAAAGATGGAATTTTTGAACGAGACAAATTTTTATTGTTTTTTTTTTTTAAATTACTAGCTTTTGAACTTTTGAGTCACTAAAAGTAAGTACAAAATCTCAAAGCTATATAAGATATCGAGGGCAAGTTATGCTTGCGCAATAAGTGGAATAAATGTCCGTGAAAAAAAAGTTAAAAAAAAAATATAAGGCAAATTTGTCCCGATCAAAAATTACATTTTTTTGTACTTTAATCTTATAATCTTATAAGTAGTCAGTAGTTGAAGAGAATTAAAAATTTTTTGCCGAATAGTATTCGTTAGTTATGCGCCGATACCCCCTAGACTATGTCGGGTCGTTAACATCTAAAATTAATTATATTAGAAAATATATTATACATTACCGTATTATACTTACTTCCATATACAGACTACAATATACAGGATAGTTCAAGAAAAGGGTGGATCCACACTATAATATATTTATATTCGACTGGAACTTGACTGTTACGGATAGTATGAATGCACACATTGTTTCTTACTTGATAATATTTTACCAGACCGAGGTCGAACCGAGAACGAACCGTGATCGACATTATAGCGTGGATCTACCCTTATTCTGTCCACGTAAATGATTCAGAAAGAATTGGTAGTGGTGTAGATGTAGGCGTGTTAAGAATAAAAAGCCCGTCGTCTCTAGACTAGTCTAGACCACCATCCTTGTTACATAGAGCTATTATACAATATATATAAAAGCTTTCAAACGGAACTTTATTATACTCGGAAAAATGTCAAAAGACAGACTGGCTGGTCTGTTTCGCTTAAGCGTATAATTCATGTATATATAAATCTTGTCTATATACTGTATGACACACATTTTTTACTGAATGTTTCTCAAACACTATGCAATAGAGCAGGATTGAAATCAGTGTTACATCGATCGAATGAGTGCTACATTAACCGAATGTTATATCAGCAATTCGTTACATGCTAAGTATACGAACACAGTACAACATTATAATGCAATATTTTTTTTCAAAATCAATATAGGATCAGGGAGAAATTCGAAATCATATAACCATAGTGGTGGCGGATGAACAAGTAGTAAGATCGTGAGTTTCATGGTTTCACTTTCACTATACGAATCTTCAAAGAATGACATTTTTAATGAACTGTTTAATTTAGTTAGAATCAAAAATTTCAATTGAACAGAAGAAAGTATTTATAGATATTCAATAATAAATATACAAACCTTATATAGCCATACTATAAAACATCTACATGTGGAAGTGCTGTAGAAAGGAACTACATATAATTGATCCAAATAAGTAATGTGTCATAAAATCATTTATGTGTGTTGATCAAATAATAAATGATTGTAAATATTCGTTAAAAATATTTCAATTAATTAAAAATCGAAATTGAAAAACGCATATCTTGTTCAAAAAAATACTCCAAAGATTCTTTTAATCCTAAAAAAACTAATGTTCTCCAAAAAAAATTTCTTTATTTTTCACGAAGGAAGTAACCATTGAATTTCGTTTGTTAAAATACTATTGAAACTTTTCAGAGTAAGATTTTAAATATGTTAGTGCTCGGGCAACAATCACCTAATATATTTAACATGGGAGCATTTAAGGCATGGGAGTTCTAACGGGGTGGGCCGTCTATAGTGAAATGTTTTGTATAGAGCACTGTGTCGGACGCGAATATTTCCCGAACTTTCCAAAGGTAAACAAACAGGCTGGGTGTAGTGGCGTAGTGGCATGGGTACCCGGTGCTAACTACGTCAGTGTCCTGCCTGGAATGTGTTTGTGAAGGAAATTGATTGTAATTGATCTAGGAATACATTTTGTAACTGAATGTTTGAATTGCCACTTAGTCCCCAACTTGGTTCATCGTGAACACTAGATCGAACGTTTCTTCAAGCAATGTCATTTTGCAGTTTTCTCATAAGACTTAATTAAACAATTTGTGTTATAAATGAGAAAAGAATTAATAAAACAAAACTAATTACATTAATTGGATTTGTTAGAATTACTACAGATAAAAATAAAGTTTTCGTCATATTTAACAGATCATGAATAAAAAAATGTATTGAACATTTTGGTACATTTATAATACGACCTACTCTCTCCGCATTGAAAACAACATCTCTCTTAAAGACCGTACAAGGCAATCAGATTTAACTTATGATGTCATTTCTTCATAGTATTTAAATAGCATATGTATTAATACTTGTGTTTATGGTTTAATTCATTGACTAAACCACGCGTATAAATTTGTGTGGGTTTATTATAAAAAAATCTCTCTGACCCACTCACACAACCTTCATATGAAAAAATTGTATTATCAAGGTAATTTCCATGAATTGTTCATATTATGTTTATTAAAACTTGAGTTAAAATTGTCCACTTTTATTTCTTTCAAAAACTAAACGAAAGAGTCTACAAATTTATTTTTGGAAAGGTTCATGTTAGCATCATTTTATTCTTAGAACCATAGATTTTTTAAGATATAAAAGAGTCTAATAACAATTGTACTACAGTGCACTTACAATGAAATATAAGTTAACTTTAAAAAAATTATAACGTTAATCGGACCTTGAAGGATCGTAAGAGCGGTTAATCGTCAACTGCGAAAACCACTTTGGAACAACTACCATCCCCCGCATTTTATTTACAGGCGTAAGAAAATTATTTGCTTGATATCTTCCCAGTCGTTTAGTTTATTGAAAAAGTTGTTAAAAGAAGTTTTGTAGGAAATAAGTCCTCACATTTTTTGTCTGCAAATTTTTTCGTAACGAGAATAGTTTAGCCAGGAATTTCGAAAAATAAAGAAAATGGGACAGAGTTACAAAAACGGAACTACACTTAATATACCCTGGTGTATATTATATACCGGGTATATTTATATATATATAGTAAGTTACTTAAATTCAAAAGTAGCCAATCGGTGAGTAGTCGCTTCCATTTAAATTTTAGTCTATGACCGACTTCAAAAGTAGCCTAAATGGCGATAATTTACCGCATCTGGCAACCCTGACTGAGACTTGTGTTTATTCAGATTTAAAGGTCCAAGATATCAAACGAACCAATCATATTGCACCATATGCTCTGATCACGTATCTCGTCTGTTTATATGGATTGAGTCTCTAGTTTAGTTGTTCTGAACACGATCAATGATTTTTGATGGTTATTTATGTTCTTTGAGAGAAATGAATGTGTTACTGAAAATAAAAAAATAATTCATAATCACACGATCTTTTGCACATAATTTGAAATATATAATAGGAGATAACAAAGAATAAAACAAAATTTGTTAAAAAATATTTATTTATATATTTACAATGCTTGTATATTTAAAAAAAAATATATAAAAGCAAATATTAGCAACAAATCAACAAATTTCACTAGAAGTGATGTAACAATACTTTACAAACAATTATCATTAAAATAATAAAAGAGTCTTAGAAAAACGGTGGAAAAGGTGTGAAAAGTATTTTTAACAGATATTACAAATATTATCGAATAAAACAGAAGCAATGCAATAAAAGTGTATATACTTAAAACATACATTAGTACAGTATTGAATCATTTCGACGCCTCTTTTTTAAAATTATTAATTTAGGAATTTAAAACGTGAATCAAGTACAATCGATATTTAATCGATTATATAAATATTTAATCGATTATTAACACAACTTAAAATGTTCAACTCTTATGCAGATGTAATTCATCACGTTTTTGAAATGAAAATTTTATTTTACTGAGCATTAAAAATGATATTAAAAACGTTTGAAAACAATAAATCATCAAACGGTAAGAAGCAGTTCTTATAAATATGAAGGCTTCCTATAGTTTGTTTCTGGCCACATGACCTTCTTTCTCCACTCTTTAGATTCACCCACCACCGCTATGTAATTACTATTTACTATGTAGAGGCCTCATTGAAAATTTTGACGTGTAGTGCCGAAAGTAACAATGTTGGTTTATCATCATACAAAACTGACTAGCTTCATACCATTTGGTAATTAAATGGCTGCGGTAGCATGCGAATCAAAAGAGTTGGCTACCGTACTAAGTAAGTAGACATCGCAAGTATTCATCCGGGTATAGCAATTTATTGCATATTCTTTTGAGGACTTTTTTGAGGACTTATTGCACATTCATCGCAAACATATAAATACGTGATCATCTCGTGCAATGCAATGGGAATGTAAAATTATAACCTATCATCTATTTAAATAATTAGGATGAGTTATTTTATTCTTGTATTAAAATCACGATATACGATTTAGGTAGTTCAACTCTCATTTTTATACGGACCCAACCGATAAGCTTAGATAGTTTTTTCTCTTTCACTGATACATATAAACAAGATAAGCTGCCTGCTTTTTGAAAACAGCACTACCAAAACTGTAAAATATTTGAATGAATACCCGATGGAAGGTGAGTTTTAATTCTTTTTCTCTCTCTGTTTCTTACACATAACAATTATTTTGTTGTGCGCACCATTTGACGGAATAATATATGAAATATCCACTTATTTAGCCGCAAATCCACTGAATTCTATATAACTGGACAGATTATCCCATGTTACGCCATTAGCCAAGGTACTAAATTTTGTTTCCGTACGCATGCGCGGTGTTATGTGTAATAAATATGTGTGACTATCATATGTATTTCCACTACACACATACATGTTTTAGGAACGTAGAGTACTGAAACAAAATTTTGTACTTTGGCTAATTGAAGCAGCGCTGTCCACCCTGCCAACTTTGTACGTTATTTCACGTTTAGGTTCATAAAAATACGCAGTCGTTAGTGCGTAAATCGCTACAATATAAAGGTAAGAGTTGAAATACCTTCATAATATATCTTAAAAAGTAAAAGACTTTATAATATAATTCGATAAAGGACTATATATGAAAAAAGTATACTCAAATTTGCGACCACAACATGAAGACTGTTAACAAACGTAATTTTTATAAACGGCCTCTAAAACAAAAGATTTCATAAATTTTAGTTTGTTAATATGAATTATAAGCATATGTGTCCAACTCCAGATTTAAAAGCTTAAATTCGATCGTTAAAGAAAACCGCACGCTGAAAGCGTGTAAGCGCCTAATAGGATATTACATAAATAATGTAAATCTTAAATGTATTATTAGTACTAAATCTGAGTTATATAAAAAATTTTATATCGAGCATATATGAAAATAATTCTTGAATATTTTGGACTTATTTATTTTCAAATGTCTACTTTTATATTTAGTTTATAATATCAACATAATTTTTATAAAAATAGAAATAAAATTCTACATTTCTCATATAATGTACACTCTCGTTCATAAAAATTGAACCACCAGTAAGTCACATTCTAAGCGTATATATTATTAAATATATGTATATTACGTACAATAACACTTAGAATGTCTTAACTAGTTCAATTTTTATGAACGGGAGTGTATGTTAGTTATTATTCTATTAGTAGACAAATATATTTGAAAAATAAGTATAAAAATAATTTAATTATTGTTAAGGTAGGACTAACTAAACTTTTCAAAAAATCAAAATTTGGTTTTCTTGATTTTTCGAATTCTTTAAACCTTTAAAAATCACCTCACACAAGGATTTTCAAAAATTCGTCGATTTTCGCGGTATAAAACGATATTAGGCGAACGCGACCTTGCCTAATGCGGTAACGACTTCGCGTTATCGCAGGTTTTTTAGCAGCTGTCTCAACGGCTTTGTATTCCCTCTCTGGAACGGTTTTTATTATACACAGATTTTTTTGTCACATGTGTTCAGTATTTATTTGGCCTTTACAAGAGTATTTGTTGGCCCTATTTATTTGGCCTTCACAAACTTTAATCGCTTTTTCTCGAAATGACTTTTTTTCAAATGGCGGACAGTCTATCCCTGGATTGGCTGCTGCGATTTTGAAAAACAAAGTGAGTTTTGTTTGTTGAGATGTCTCACGTAAAAATTTATCTCAATTTGCAAAAAAAAAATAAATATACTTTAGCAAGAAAAAACTGTTTAAAAACGTAGATCATATTTTACATTTTGGTTTTCGGTGTTCCAATTTTTTTTCTTTTATCGATTTTTGATTGAGGTAAATTCTCACGTAAAAAGTCTTCCTTTTTAAGATTCTCTTTGATTTTTTTATATCAGATCAGCCAATACTGAGATAGAGTGTCCGCCATGGGACAACGACTTTTTTTTCAGCTTTACTTCCCCGACAGAAGACAAATAATAATGATTCAAAAATAATAATTTTTTTTAAACTGTAAAAAATAATAATTTTAATTTAAAAAAAACTGTATTATAATATCTATTATAGGAGCTGAGAAATAAACGCTAAAAAAATAAGCTTAAAATCGTCTTTCTAAAGTTTAGTCCTATCGTAACTGAAACTGATGTGTTCACTAGCGAAACAATAAATTTTTATTAGAAAAATATATTTTACACAAAAATATACCCTGCCACTTTGTTATTAGAATTAAATTGTGCCCAAAATAATTTTTGTAGTTTTTTTCATTACAAAACCGACGAAGAATACAAATAGATTCTACGAAATGTGTTATTGGAAAAACTATTTAACGCGTATACAAAAATTTTGGCAATTATGATTTCATAATTATTTAAAGCACAACATAAATTTTATATTTATCTTGTAAAATACATCATTAAATAATTTGAAAAAGGAATCCACAGTTTTTATATGGAACAATGGGGTAGCTTTCGGTCAATTTTTATAAAACTCTCAGTTCCATGAGACAATGGCGAACTTTTGATCGAATCTCGTCTACAGATGTTATAATTTAGGCATTTTACGGTAGTTCTATATGTTAAAGAATTTCGGCTCAGATTTTGACTAAATTTTATAGAAAAATGTATAATATACTTAAAATAATGTAAAATAACTATGTACATTTTTTGAACCTATAGTTACGTTATTGTTTTAGAAATTAATAAAAATATGAATGACGAAAATAACAAAGAATTTCGTCTCAAATTTTCGCGATAATTTTTTGAGGAAAAAAACACAGATAAGAAAAGAGATTTGACAAAACTCGTGAACACGTTTATTTATACACATAGTAAATATATAAATATATGCATCGACGCACGCATACGAGGGCATGCTTCTCTAACAAATATAAAACCGTTTGCTGCGTTGTTATTTTGTTGTAGAAGAGAAAGAAGAAAAAGACAAAAATATATGTTTGTCCTTTTTATTTTAACTAACTTAATAGGTTTTTTTAGTGATTTCAAATCAGTTTATGTCAAAAATAAAATGCGATAACGGAATCAAATTATTTCCCGTATTGTTGAAACAAGTCTAAAAAGTTTGAGTCCAATATTTTACTTCGTTTTAGAAATAAACCAATTTGAAATTTACGACGAGAACCTTATATGGAAAAAAAGGATAAATTCTTAATTAGAATGATTCTTAGAATGTTTCCCTAAAATGTCATAAAAGTTGATCGAATGCTATTTTCCATATAAAACTGCTAAAAAATATCTCCTTGTAGAAAATAAGAATGAAGGAATTAATCATTTTCTATTTTTAAAAACTGTAGTGAACTGTGGATTACTTACTTTCGTTACATATTAAGTATGTTGTTTTTTTTTTTTGTAAAAAAATGCATGTACTTCTATTATAACTAGATGTATAACGATACCTATTCGTGATAATACGATTAGAAATTGGTATTCGATTTGATAAGTTTTTATCATACCGTTACGGTTTTATTTGCAACTGAGTAATCATTATTGCGTATGCATCGTTGTAAAATAGTCATTATAGTTATATTTAGAATTTTTTCATTCAGTCTTTCAATTTTGAACAATTCAGAAGGAAATTACAATTATTTTGGTCGGTTAATTAGAAGGATATTTTTTTTTAATAGAAGAATAGTTGAAATTTTTATGAAAAAACCATTACAACACCTCACGTCATAATAAAGTCACGTTACCGTTACGGCACAATATCCAAAATTACTCGAATGTAGCCTGAGTATGAAGATAGAAATTCGCATTAAACTGCGGAGAAAGCTATAATGTTAAATTTCATGTTAAAAGAGAAACTACATCATTTTTATTTATCTATTTTTAAACTACATGTTTTGTTTCTTATGGTGCGTTCTAAAGAGCCAACTTTAATTGAACGATTTTTCTTTTTTCAACAAAAGTTGAACCTCTGCCCTAAACGAATGGGTGGATAAGTCTATGAATAGGAAATTGAAAGTTACAGCAGGCTGTAGACAAGCCAAACAAATGATAGCTGGGGGACAGTACGATCTGCCCGAACTGTAATGGGACGGTTGGTAGAATATCCTTACAGAGCCAGAATGAGGCACCTAGCCTTCGGAATGACCTGTCCTGTCATTCGCGAAAAGAACAGGTAGATTCGACAACGACAAAAGGCTAGAGGCCTAAAAAGGCCTACTTCCCAGACTTCGCTGCTACTACTGAAAGTGAGAATGTTTTTTTCAATAGAGTTGATCAATAATAGATATTGGCCCAATCAAACTTTATCGTTCAAGTAAAGAGTCATTCGCGATTTTCTTTCAAGTTGAAACATTACTTGAAACGTGAAAAATTCAGTTGATAATCAACTTTCCTTTTAACCGGTCACGTGTGTTTATTGTTAGTGTTTCCCTCTCTGTTTATTAATTTTTGACTCAACTTTTAACATGCCACTTTCGACGCCATTTCAACTGACAATGAGTTGATCAGTTTCTATTGAAACGTGTGAACAAAAAGCGATTCAAATCGTCTTTATAACGTTTATTGATCAACTCAAATCGTTCTAACTAAAGTTGATTCGTGAGAATGCGCCTTTATTCATACCCTGATAATACACTTTGAATGTAAACAGTACATGCATTAAATTTGAAAATAATAATCCTATTGTGGAATAGTTTAAAATAAAAAATCTTTCGTTTGCATTAAATTCATGCATTTTTTTAAAGTTTTATCCATTGTGCACATCTTTTATTACGATAAATATTTACAAAAGATATTTTAAATATCATTACTAAAAATGAGTGTATAAAGATGTTCCATCCTGTCAACAATCAATGCATTCAACATTTATGCTTTAAAATTTGCTTTCATACTTAAATTCACATAATTTACAATAAAAAAAAAATTATTTACAATTTTTTATGGATATATATAATAATATATCTATTGTTTAAAAGAGAGCGTAAACAAGTTTATAATTTAAAAAACAATTATTACTTTTAACAAAATAAAAATAAATAAGTAAATAAATACATGGTGATTTACTACACTCAAGCTAGAGAGTCCATCCATATAAACAGACGAAATTGCGTGATCAGCCCATGGTGTAATATGATTGGTTTGGTTGATATCTTGGACCTTTCAATCTGAATTAATACAAGTATCCGTTAATTCATATGCGAATTGTTGTTTACTGCTATCATTTTTGGGATCCATCATTTCGATTCTTTTAAATATTTATATTTAGTTTTTATTGTTAGATTTGTTTTAGTTTTTATTTTTGTTTCTATTCGTTACATTCATATTTATAACCAAATAATACGAATAAAAAATGAAAACGATAAAACGAAGCCAGATAGTTTTGACATACGTTAACGTGTTCAGTGAGTGTATTTGTTGACAAAGATGGACTCTCTATCTTGAGTGTACTATCAATTTATGACCATTATTGATCTATTCAAACGCCGTGGTTTTTCGAAATAAATTTATTCCAAACATTTTCCCAAAAACCATAAGAATAAAGAAACAAATCATATAAAAAATGCTACTTTTGTGGCCCATAGTACTACAATGATGATATTTATTTGTGTTTCACACTATATTCGCGTGAAAATAATTATATCACACTAGTAAATTGGCATGGCGTATACTAAAAGCACATAAACCACATGACAATTCGAAAAACTGAAGAACAAAATTTGTATTGAGGTATTTCTATCGGCATGAGAGAGAACGCGATATCTTACAAAGAAAGGTAAGATAACTTTTTAAATAGTAGTTGATTAGTGCAGGAAATCTGACAGCTGTAACACACACTCTCACACATTGCTCATCTGTGTGCACGGTATCGCAGTCAGCACATGGTCAGCGGCTCCGCAGTTAGCCTAGTGTTACGAAAAATACGATGCTGCTTGTAAAATTTACTTCTGGGATAGTCTAAATATTTGGCATGATAATTAAAATTTAATTTAAAAAATTCAAGAACAATTTTTTACATCAGAAAGATTATTGTCACAATAAAAAGTTTTTACAAATATATATTATAGTTTGTTCCTTGTGAAAACTTGTTTGGACCCAAAAAGTATAGCAAATATTCCCGTTTCTTAAAATTCATCATAATCGTAAGCTTGAGGTAGACCATTTTAAGATCAGTTAAAACCTAACTATAGATTTATGTACACACAAAGGGTTGATGGATGCAAGATAAAAATTATCACAGACCTGTTTACGCTCTAATTCGCTCTGCCAAAAGTTTCAGTAGAAACATTAAGTGATTTATAATCTAATAAACAGTAAGAGTAAACAAACCATTTTTTAATTGATTAATAATACTTGATTTTACAATGTTAAATTATGACTTCTATATTTTAATTTATTGTTAAAAAAAGGAAAAATAAATAAACCTGCGTTTATTTTGCATTTTATTATGTATTATTTTGTACATATTGATATTATGGGCTTGTTCCGTTAAATAACAATATTATTATTAAAAATTTTCTTTTAACATATTTTTTATTAATCTTAAAGTAGTACCACAGATACCACAAAAGTCAAATGTGTGCTTGTGTGATTTGACTTCAGTAGAATTTATATTTGGCAACGCCGTATAAAAGTAAGAGAGATAGGAATAAAACTTCTGCGCAAGCATCAATGAGTTACATGTGTGTTTACTAAAATTTCTGAGTCAAAATTATTAATATTAATATATAAAAATCTTTAATATTGAATGTTTATTTATATAATAAAATTTATTATATTATATGTTACCTTATGTGATAAATGTAACTGTATTAAACATTCGAGATATGTTTGAATTTTGCGCGCGTCATAACCTCTTTGATGTCGTTGCCACATGTAATTAACATAGTACATTTTTCGTAATTATTTGCTAATTACTCTTATCACACTCTCTGAACCTCGATTTGTGAGTAACCAAAATGTTCGAAAAATGTTTTTCTTTTTGTTGATACCACTTTCATTGTAATCTGAACGGTACTTTTTGTGAAATAAAATAAAATCTGTGATTTCTCATAAGGATCAATGGTAAAGACAAAAATTTTAATATATTAATATGTTTTAGGGTACTACCTTAATTGAAAAGTTATTTATTAATTTGAAAAATGCTACTTGTTTGTTTACCCTTTTCGTCGATATACTTCCTGCAATAATAGCAGCAAGTAAACTATTTATCAAGACTTGACAGAGAAAATTTCCAAACAATAATTATTTTTACTAAACAAAGTTCAATGAAGGGAGAAACCAATATTGAGCTTTTTTTTCATAAATTAAACTTATATACTAAATAATTTATTAAAATTTAAAAGAAAAAAACAACTAATTAAAATAAATCAAGTATTATTTTGAAATAATATATGTATAATATTTATAAATCAATCAATAATTTGATTAAAAAAACAATTTAAAATAAAAACTCAAGGCACAACAAAACTTTTTATACATGTTATGATACTTTTATCTTTTTGTTCAAACTACAAAATTATTTGAATACCATAAAAGTATTGAATTTTTTTAAATTTATTAATCAACTTAATAAAACGAGGAAGGTTCTCACTTTGTCGTGTATGTATGTTTTGAATTTTAAATTTTACAAACAATTTGAATTATATAATCAAATTTAATTCGTTTAGGAGGGTATTGGGAACTGTCACGGAGGCGTGACTTAATTAATATGGCTGACTTTAGGTTGCAAATTTAAAATAAATACATCTATTGTGAATCGATGACAGTTAATTTAATGTTTTCTTTGAGTGAAACCTTTAACGGCCGGTTCAAATGTTGCTCAAAAAATTCGTGTATATGGAAATAGTATGAAAAAAAAGATCTAAGTTTTTATTTGATTTGCTACTACTTACAGCCCAAACAGCACGCATATCTGCTTATAAATTTAAAACGAACAGGTGACCTGAAGATTTCCATTGTAATTTGCAATGCAATCTTATAATAGTTAGAAATTTAACCACCAGACGTCGTAACCAAAGTTGTCAGTTCCCAATACTTCAGAACTATCCAAAAATGACTTGTAAAAAAGAAACACTGTTGAATAACAATTACACTGATTTTGTTACAGAAAATGAGTTTTGAAAAGGACAGTTTGAAATCTAAACAAAGGATCAAAAGGACAAAAAATTTAAATAAATTACTTTTACAAAAAAAACAAAGATTATTTGTTAAAATGGTCGCTTTAAGCAACAAACTCAAAAAGGGGTTCAATACTTTTATGTCTACTCAAAAATTCTTTAATTTTTAACAAAACCAAATAGTAGGGGTTGTTGATAACGATGTTACTAAGTGATAATTATAATTATAAAAGAGAATTATTGTTCAGGGTGTTATTTACATAATAATCATCATAATTAGGCACATTCGCATATTCCGTTTAGACATACACAAATTAAAAAGAAAAAAAAAGTATATATTATTACATCACAACACACGTTCGTTATCTTAATTACATTTTATTCTAGTTTTATAATTTTTATTATTTTACCCGTCAGTCTCAACATAGAAATGTAATAGTAAATGTGTTTTTTTATTCAAGTTTAAGCCTTTTACTAAACTCTTGTTGTTGCAATTCTTTCCATTCTTTTTTTGGTTTCATTCGTTTTAATTGACCATCCCTAAAAATTCAAACCACATTAAATATAAAACTTAAGTTGAAGTTGTTTTGGGAATAATTGGGGTACTTTCACATTTCAAACTTTTTATCGGTCGTTAGTTTAATCGGAATCAGCCAAATAAACGGTATTAAATAGATTCGTTGATCGTGTCACTAAGTTGAGATTGAACGAAACATTTGAAATCTATTCTAAAAGAGTAATACATTGTTTTTTTTACGTAACTAGTAATAAACTAGGAACCTATATAAAATTTTTTAATGAATTTTCAAAAACTTGACAGTCAACTTAGCATAAGATTGGTAAATTTTCTTTTTTCACAATCAATCAAGGTAAAATAGCGACAAATAAATGGCCTCTTTTGTATTTGTTATGAACGAGCTGTTTCGCTAACATACATGAAACTCAGGCATATTGTTCAGTATACATTTCTAAGAAACAAAATTCGATGATTTTAAAAATACGAATGTAAACGTACTAAAAGTTTAAACTATAATAACATAATGATCGACCAACTGTGAAAACGATGTGTATTCGATCTAGAAATTTAACGGTTAGTGTCTCATTACATTTCTCTCTATTAGGGGTTATTTAATTTTCATTATATAGTGTCGGCCGAGTTTGGTTAGATGTCAAATCATGTATGAAGAATTTTGAGCTCGTGAGGCTCGGCCAACTAAATGAAACTTCACTCGCTTTATATTAAAACAAAATTTATATAAATTATAAAGACATAAACATAAAAATAGCGCTCACATATACATAAAAATATGTGAACGTACTGAGATCAACTTCCTACATATTATATTATACGTATATAATATGTATAGATCAACTTACTACTATATTATACGTATACATATAATATAGTGTGAAGGAGAGAGCAAGTCGTAGAACGAGAGAGAATGAGCTCGCACTATACTATATACATGCATGCATATGAGTGTGTACTATGTATGTATCATATACGCCTGAAGTGGGAGAGAGTGCGCACACAGCATTGTATATATGCTGGAGTAGACAATGAGAAAGACGGAGTGGGGGCAGAGGAGAAACGCTATGCAAGTTTCGTAACATACCAAAGTGATAACGTCACGTTTTTTTACCGATTCACCCTCTGTATTTATATTTTGAGCGGTGCACGTAAAGAAGTTTCATTTCAAAAATTCAGCATTCATAATCAATATCTTTAAAAGTAATCATTATTAGAGATAGACACAAACAAAAGCGTTGTACCTAAATTTGTTACATTCTACGTACATTTGCTAACGCAAATAATGATTGATTTTAGTTTAAAACAAAATATATTCAGTTATCAAAAATTTATAAATAAACATACCACATTAAATCGACGAGACCACCTTGTTTGGCTATGACACTTTTTACCCTATTTGCAAAATCAATAGCCGATTCATTTTCATTTTGGTACATTGGTGGTAAATACCAAACATCACAGACAATTGCCCAACTAGTCATCATCATATATAGATATTGTAACATTGAATATTTGTTACTATTCCAAAATGCATCACCAAATCTTGGATCATATTTTATGGCAACTGGATAAATAACACCTCCAACTTCAAAGCTTCCTTTTTTAAATTGCATCACAGATGTATTGTTTATGCAAGTGCCTTCTGGGAAAATTAATATTGGTGGGTTCTTTGGATTTGAAACATGTTGTTTCAGCCTATATAAGAAAATAAATGTACATGGATTACATCATTACGATACTAGGATATTTGATATATTAACTGATCAATCATTCTGGGATTAAATTGATTTAAGTGTGCTTTATATGGAAAATCAAACATTTAATAATTACTATTATTGAATATGAAAATTAAGAAAATTCGTACCTTTTTGCTACTGCTGATCTATCTTTAACTTCAGAGCGTTCAAACCAAATATGTGGAGATGCTCTTGCAAGTGCTCTTTGTAACAAACCCAAAAATCCACCATGCCTTTGTCCAATCTAAATTTTGGTACATATTTTTGATTTAGATAAAAATTTAATATAATAATAACTACTACAAAAATATGAATATTAGCTAAAGAAGAATTAAACATGATTATTAAACTATTGATGCTGCTTTATGTAAATTAATTTATTTGAACAGTTTAAATAAATCTATTTCATAGTAAAACAACTATTTTGTTGTAAAAACGTAACATATTTTAAATTATAAATATGTTCGCTAACTGCGATAACTATACAGCTACCATCGAAATTTGAAAATAACGAATCTAGTGTCGAAAAAATAACATCCTCATGAATCCAAACAAATCGAGTTGGTCAAAAAGTCAATAAATATTAATCGTCGTTTGAGTCGTAAATGGTAAGTGATCAAGCCCGGACTTAGAGACACAGGGCCCCTAGGCTGCACTTGGCATTTGCCCCCCCCCCCAACTCGAAGCCATTTTGGAAATTAAATGCACTAGTACAGAATATATAATTTTTAATCGACTTTTATTACTTTAATAAACATCATAATAATGCAGTCTATGTCACTATAGTTACGTTATTCTATAAAATTTATAGAATCATACGGCGATCTTTCTTCTGTGCAAAAGAACGAATGACGTCATCATAGTCAATTGACTGCATTATTTCTGATTCTATGTACATTACAAAGAGTGAATTTAGTCTGTTCTCTTCTATGGTAGATCTTAAGTAATTCTTTACTCTCTTTAGCGCTGAAAACTACCGTTCTACTGAGTAGTTTGATGCTGGTGTACACAACAGCATTCGGAGCGCCATTCCTACGTTTGGATAAATGTCCAAAAAGCCTTTTTCCGATAAGTATTTGTATAGTGATAAATGAGCTCGCAGGTGCAGACACTCGTTTTACTAGCTCGAATACTTTTAAATAGCTTGAATAATATCGTTTCAAGACTTTTAAGTTAATATTTTCGATAAGGTAAGCCAGGCTTTTGAACTTATATGAAGGTTTCGCCGCTGGAGCCCCTAGACCGGGGCCTTGTAAGCCTAGGCGGAAATCCGGCGTTACAAGTGATACAAAAAAATTAATAAACAAAAAAAAAAGGAAATCTAATTATCTACAAGAAAGGTTATTACCATTTTAGGCCCAAAGTGCACGGTAATGGAGATATTGGCCTATATCTACAGTTTTATACAGATTTTCTCAAAATGGCGGCACTTTCGCGATCGAAATTTGTAAGGATTATGTTCATTTACATTCAGTACGTGATACTGAACCTAATTTTTTTTAAATAACTCCTGTAAATTAGTGCAGCTCAATATTCTCTATTGATTGTAGTAATATATTCTAACTGTTTTTATAAAATCACATAATTAAAATTAATTTACAAAATCAGCAACAACTATGTATAATATGTTATACAAAAATAATAAGTAAACGAATGAACTTAATGAAATAAAGACAACATAATACTTAATAAGAAAATGTTGGACACGAGATTCAATTAAAATGTTAATTATATGAAAGTAATAAAAATAAGATAAGTAATGAATGAACAAAAGAAATGATGTGATAATGAATATTGATATTGTTCACGACACATACCAATGAGTAACAATTATCGCACATAAGAATGAGTACATCTATGGGTGATGTATGATTTGCGACGCAGATACCATTTTTAGGACTGTTTTCAGGGTTATGATAATTGATAACGGCTGATACAGCTCTGGACAATACCCCAAAGCACATTATTGATACAGAACGATTCACCCAACTCTTGATATTGCCTTCGGGCACGCACCCTACAAGAGCCGTGCATAATGTTAACCAATTCACCTGTAACAAATTATATAACACACTCATTTCTAGCACAATCCTTTCTTTACAACCTCTTTTTTTGAATCCCAATATTCAGCACAGCTCGCCGCTTCAATATTTTAAACCTAATTTTGTAATGTTTTGAGTGTGATAGCTGGATACTCATCGGTATTTGAATACGAAATATGAAAATTGAATTAATTATCTGTAAAGAGTTTTTTGATCATCATAAGTTTATACGTTGTAGGTTATTTATATTAACACTAACAACTTCAAATGTACATTGAATTCATTATTTTTAGAATTCTGTGAACTTAGCTTGCAATTCTAAATAGGCTAGAAATGCCGTTAATATTAGACTTTAGAATTAAAAATATCATTAATCTGTAAATTGTTTAAATTTAGATACCATCTAACATCACTAGTAATCGGATTCATGTAATTATTTAATTACTAAAAATAATAAATAATCGTCTTGATTCAAGTATGACTCTATTCAAGTATGGCGGACGAAAATTTTCTATCTTTTTAATTGAGATATTTACAAAACTCTTCGTGAAACTATTTTTTTTTTAATTTTAACGTAATGTACCTACGAGATTTAATTTATAAAAGTAGAAGTTTTTTACTTTTTAATCTATAGAAGGTGGAGCAACATTATCGAAAATGTATGCATTCATTCAACATTTACTACTAACAACATGTTAAAATTACAATTTTTAATGATTAATTATATAAAAACCCTTCGTCAGATTTTTTTCAAAAAATTATTTTATACGTATGAGTTAGCAATTAATAACATATAAAAAATTCAGATTTTTATTTATACATTGCCGATTTTACCTACATGTGTCCGATCAACCTCAATAGGTTGAATAATAAGTTTTTTGTTAGCTAATATGGATTATTTTAGCTACTGGTCGAATGACTAATGCTTTTTAAACCAAAAGTTTATAAAGAACTTTAAGATATTAATTGTTAATTATTCGAATAATTGCTAAAGATAATTTTATTCAATTGATTGATAATTGAATTAAATTTTTCAGATAGTTATTTTTATTCTTAATTTAAAAAAAATATCATTGAAAATTATTTTGAATAATTAATTAAACTTATTTGTTACTTATGAGTTGATAAAGTTTGATTAAACAATAGCATTTTTTTAAGTAGTAATAAATTACTTAACAAAATATTATATTTAGTTTGAGGGGGGGGGGGTTAGTTATGATCACCATACCCCCTCCTGGATCCGCGCCTGATTTAGTATATTGTACGTCAAACTGCGTTATATGAAATAAAATGTTTATCTTATATTTCACTAAATCAGAAATTTCTCACGAATAAAAAGAGGTAGAGATATATCGCGTTAATAATGTTTTTAACCCGACTTCAAAAAGGAGGATGGTTCTCAATTCGTCTGTATTTTTTTTTTTGTAGTAATTTATTTAACTAACAAAAAAAGGTTCAGTGTCATTTTTCTAGGTTTTCCATGTCTTACTCTGGTACTTTTTTCGCCCAGATGTCTCCTTCTGAATGAATAGAATAATAAAAAGTATTTAATTAGAATTAAATTTGAGGAAATTTTCTTTCCTTGTTGTGCAGCTAGGCATTCACTAAGAACATGAAAAAAACCAGGAAAATGTGTTATTGTTTGAATAGAATAATAAAAAGTATTTAATTAGAATTAAATTTGAGGAAATTTTATTTCCTTGTTGTGCAGCTAGGCATTCACTAAGAACATGAAAAAAAATCAGGAAAATGTGTTATTGTTTAAAAAATAGCCTGAACAAAAAAAAAAAATTTTAATAAAAAAGTAAATTTATAAATCTTCTTATCGGTATGTATTAAATTGTTTATAACTGGGTCATTAAAATATTTATTTAAAAGTAAAAGCTTAGTTCACAAAATTATTAAAAACATATTTATAGCACATACTTATGATAAAGACAATATTGTGTATTAGTTTTGAACAATAATATTGTAGACGTAACGATATCGACGAAACATAAAACATAAACAAAAAAATATTTCCCCAAAAAGCCATTCATCCAAGCGAATAATTTTAATAGAACCAAATAACCATTTACAAACAGGAAAAAGTCAAATGAAAAGCATGAAATTTTGTTAATAATTTGATGACAAATTTTCCGTATCAGTTTGTCAAACTCACCAACGAAAAACTTGTTTCTGTGGATAATACAACAACATCAATAACTGTGGTATGATTAGCCACACAAACGCCTCCACGTGATGGTCTGTACTGTTTGTTATGGAACCGCAAAACAGCAGAAAGTGAGCGCATTATAACACGAAAAGTTATTATAAATGCCCGATCATTTAACCAGCGTTTAATAGGACTGTTAGGAATTGCGCTTATAATTAATGAAGCAAAAACCATCCATGTAACCTATGAATTTATTTTGTAAAAAAATATAATTGATATCATTTACAAAACGTCGATTAAGAAAATTTATACCATTTAAATTGCGATTTCGTATTATAGCCAACCAAAAACATAGACTACCCACCCACCCTTTAAGATAATGGGGAGATTACGATACGTACGGGGCCAAGATTTGGTGACGAACCCTTGTTGAACTCGACGAAATAAGACGAACAGAAAGAATAAATTTTTTCGAATTTTTCTTTCACGTATTTTTATAGGATTTTCAAAAAGAAATCGAAAAATAAGAATAAAATTTTTCGATATCTCGGTTCATTTTACCGCAGGTCTCTTGCGTGTTTACAGCGTTTTACAACTCATAGTTTTACAACTCGTTTAAAGCCATTATAATATATTTTTCATCGGTCATACCCCGAGTTGGTCGGATTTGCGTGTTTTTGGGCCCCCGCACTAAAAGGCGTTCTATATATTTCACATATTTTATTCTTAGTTTTCGATTTATTTTTGAAAATCCTATAAAAATGCGTTACAAACATAAAAATTTGAAACTTTAAACATCGATATCTCGAAAACGAAGCTTCGAAAAATTTTATTCTTATTTTTCGTCTTACTTCGTCGAGTTCCATAAGGATCTGTCATCAAATCTTGACACCGTACGAATCATAATCTTGCCGAGATAATTTCTACCCTCTATATAAGATATTTAAAAAAAAATTATTTTTACACTCTGAAATGATACAACTGAAAAAGTTTTAAATTGAAACAAAAAAGTGTATAAATAATTATTGAATGATCTTCATTCATTTGGTAAGTATTCTTTTTCAAATATTTACAAATTGAAATTAATTGGCTAAAGAAGAATTAAATAATTTAAAGAAGATTTAATTGTTTTCTGCCAATTTTCGTATTTAAGTACAACGAATCAGACTTTCTAGAGATTTTATAGAATTAACAGTACCCATTTTGAAACGTAAACGTATAATCATTTGTATATTTATAATTCAGTTCTATCAATTTATAGACATAAAACTTTGAAATGGAGTAATATGTCAGATTCAAATTTTATAGGAGTATTTTTAAGTTAAAATCAGGGATTCTAGCCGATTAATAAATGTAATGGTTTTGTTTTTGGTAAGTTAAACGGTTTCGGTATAAATTTTTCGGTTTTAAACATCTAAAACAAATTGTTTCGGTTATCAGAAAATAGATAAACAGTTCCGGTTATTTATTAATATTAAATATTATGAAATAAAACCATTTTAAAATATAAACGTTTGAAATACTTTGCTCGCTTGTGTCACGTTAAAAGGTTATGTTATAAAGAAAACTCCTTGAACAATTAAGATATTTTAATTACATACAATAAAAAACAAAATGCTCTTTATTTTTAGTTCTCACGAGGTTTTTTATGCTTTCCTACTAAACTCGCCACAGTATAGAAGGCTAATGTGTATGCCTCAATTTGGACCCTTCAATTTGTACCTTTGCTGGACACAGGAAGGATTAAAACGACCAGACTCATTAATAAACTTATTAAAACATAGTTTAGCTCAACAATATTCATCTATAAAATTTGAATCTTATATTTCGAATGATTTTAGAATTAAATGCTTCGCCGGTTTCAAAATGTTTATAAAGAGTGGATTGATTGAAAAGTATATTTACTAATTGTTTTTAAGTAACAATTTACTCAATAAAACTGAATAATTTTCAACTTTCGGCGGAAAAAATATTATTTTTTTCATTTCATACCACAATCATTATATTAGCGTCTACTACAGTACAACCTGAAATAGGAAGAAAATTAAGCAAAATTCTGTTAAATTATACAGATTTTAGATAATGCAAAAAAGATAGGGCAAACAAAAAAAGTTAGTTACATTGATATACAAATTATTTACAACATAATTGATCGATTGACCGAAGAACATATTAACCTGTAGGAATACCGATATTTTTTCTAACAGGATGCTAATCCACCACCAGTATTTATTTTGGTTTTGATATTCGATGTTTTCGAAAATTATAGTTCGATTTTTAGTAAAATTGATTTTTTTTTTGAATTCAAACTGTCATTTCTAAAATTTGGAAGCAATTCCAACGAATGTTTCTTATATTGCAAAGTTACCAGAATTCAATACTAAAGATCTTGAGTTGTGGATAATTCAATCGTTCAATGTTACTTTTAAATCCGAAATATAGTTGATTTTGAAATAAAAATTACACTTGCTTCAGCTATTCCTGGGAATATAGTTCAGGTTTTACTTCTTAAACAATTTTGAGCTGTTTAAGTACAGCAAAAGGCTCCTTAACTCAGAGAGGTCGTCAAATAATGGTTGACCCATATATTAGTTTGGCTACACTAAATAATATTTACAAGAATTTAAGACTTTTTCTATGAGATTGTTTATCAGGGTGGCAATCGAAATTATATTATAAAATTCTCTATACCAAAATGGTCTAAAAAATGTTTAGTCAAATATCTAAGACTCCTGCATTGCTAGTTCGAATACTCTAATTAAAACAAATTAAAATCAGCAAACTTAAAAATACCAAAATATATTTTTATAATTCCTCTGTTTTTCCAGAATCTCATAGCTTTTGTGGAAAGACTCAATTTTACAATCTGTAATAATATTGTTTTTAAAAGCTTAAATCTAACAAACATTAAAATGTATACTTACACCAATAAAACAAATAAGAACCCGTAATGGAAACAGGAAAAAATATCTAACAAAAAAGCCACATGCCCAGATTACGGTCAACCGCCATGATATAAATTCATAATGTCTATTTGTTCGTGTTAACAAATTCCAATTCTTTAACTCTTCAGCTTCAAATCTGGATGTTACTTGATCTTCAATAATAGCTTCAACACCAGCTTTTACCAAATCCAGACAATTTGATAGTTGAAAATCTAATATATTCTGTAAATTAAACAAATGAAAATGTTTATTATGAGTTCTTAAGTAAATGAAAAATTTTTATATCCTGTATATACGGGTGTACTATCGACTCCAAAAGTGAAGTTCCCTTATCAAACTTTTGAAATCGGTTAGTATCGAGTGAAAGTCGTTCGTTATAAAAATATTAACAACGTCAACACCATTTTTTTAATGCAATTATATAAACTGCATATTTCAAAGTATATTTATAAACATTATTTATTATGGTGTCTTCTTTAATAATATAGTTATTATAATTTTAAGTACAAACAAATTCTGTTCTCCATAAGACGCTGTGTTAAAAGTTTGATTTTTAATCGATAATTACTCTTCGAAATGATCGTCAACAGGTGTTAAATTTTTGAGGGAGGATAACTACATAATTGAGCTATTCAATTCACTAAAAAAATTTTTTTTATCTACTATTAAGCCTCATGCATGAACGTCCTTAAAGGTGGCAAAATCGAAATTTAAATGGACCGGGCGCGGCTGTGCTGCGTTTCGCACTGATCGGACTTAATGCAAAGTATTCATAAAGGTATACTTCACGAAAAATCTAGTATTCACGTGTCAGCTGCCTGTCTATACAGGCTACTCGAATGCAAATTTCGTTGTTCAAATAATTTTGTTAATAGGGAATATGCATGAAAATTTTTTTTCACTTGAATTGAAGCATGTTTACTTGACAAATATCAAGGCAAAATTACTTTTTAAATAACTTTAAAAATAAGCGAGATATGATTGATTGAAATTCCCGATTAGACAAAGAGGGTGATAGCCCTCTTGATATGTTATGTGACGTCATATTACACTTTCACCATTTAAAATACACGTAAAACTCCGTTTTTAGTATTTTTGCAAGAAAGAGACAGATAATAATCTTTATAAGCTTATAGCTTCCTTGATATTTGTCGGATTTTAATTTCGTTTTTAAATATTATTACAGTATTAACAGTATTTTCATATTCTGAAAATAAATGTGAAAAAAAATTGCATGCATATTCCCTATTGTGGAAGAATACACCTATTTTTTTTTTAATGAATATAGTTGAATTAAAAAGTATAAAGGTCGAGTGTTTAATAAACAAATCTCCTCTATCTAAAATGAATTTGACATAGTTATTAAATTTTTTTTTTCAAAACAAAAATTGAAATGTATTTATTTTTATTATGTCAAAAGTCAATCAAATTAAATATTAATCACATAAAGGACCAATCTACATTTTGTCATTTATTAAAGACATGCATTTTTATAATATGATTGCGCTTGATTAATTTATATGAGGTGGTCTATATAAAATGGAAAGCATTGTTTCCATGAACAGTTTCGACATAATTTGTTGAAAAATTTGTACAGAGTAATAAATATATGTATTCTTACAATAAATCAGCAGAACCGAGCGAATTTTCAGAAAAAATAGTACATATAGTAACTTCAATCATCACTTGGCTAGGCAACCCTGCAAGCACATGATTCGACAGCGGGGCAACTACCCCCATAACTTTTATCGTGCATAAGTTTTTTTTCTGTAATAATTCGAGAAAAACACATTAATACTTTATATACGATGTTAAACTTATATATACGATGTTGCATTTCCATGTGTCAATGGCTAATCTTGATGATTACAACGATTTCGTGTATAGAAAGAGTATACGTTCAGTAATCATATACTATAATAAATTTTTTCAAATTTTTATTCTGCCTATTTGTGTCAGATCTATTTGGTTTTCGAAATAATAGTTTTGAATAAAAGTTGTTCGTTATAAAAATGTTCGTTATTAAAGTCTGCAATTCAATTGAATCTTGCCTGAAAAAGTTGATTATTGTTGATCGGAGTTTCAATATAAAATCCATTTTTAGACAGTTGGAGGAAACGCGAATTAGTTAGGGGAATTAATTTCTCTGAGACCACAAAGATTTTTTTATATCCTCATTTTGAGCACGTCATTCAAACTACTTTCATTTTAAGGAAGAAAGGGTACCAACTGGCTCTAGACGCCACACTAAAAATATTTTGATTGACAACATAGTCATCCTTAATATTTTTATCGGAGCACCATATACAATGTTTATGCATTTGTTTGTAATATATAAATTATTATAAAGTGTCTTTTCATGTGTAAATAATATATATATATATAGTTCCATTTCAATTTATAAAAATGTGTAGAAATTCCATTATCACAACATGTGTATCATGGAAATTTTCCATACATGAACACGGTGATTGTTAAATAAACAATACACTACTCTTACATAACTAATAAAGCATTAAAAAAAACAAGTCATGTAACAACTAACTGAGTTGTTTGAATACCCAGTATATATTGAGTTGTATATCAATGTTTGAATTGTTAACAATTTGCTTTCCGAGGAACATTTAATCACAAATTATGAGAAAACTAACGTGATTATGGAAAAATTTTTCGAAATATTGTTTATTTTAAAAAGAAGAAAATTTTTTGTAATTAAATTTTTGTTATGTCTCTTACGGTTTCAAAGATAGGCAGTTTTTTAAAAACTTTAGCTCGTTATCGTGTCCACGGACAGACGGACGGACATGCGGAAATGGACTAATTAGGTCATTTTATGAACACCTATAACAAAACTTTTTTTCTGCGATCAATATTTTCAAACGTTACAAAGTCGTGACTAAACGTAATATACCTTGTATATATACATATACTGGGTATAACAAGTAAAAATAACAACCAACGGAGTTAATTGCTTAAATACCTGGATATACTGAGTTTACGAAAAAAAGGTTCAAACAAAGTTGTTTATTTTAAAAAAAAACATTTTTTATTTTAAAGATGGATATTATCTCTCCTGTTGGGTTGAAGCCCCGTTCGATTTTTCCCATTCACGAACTTGACCTTACTTTTTAGAACACATACACAAAATTTCATCTCGTTATCTCTTTTCGTTTTAGAGTTATCGAACAAAATTTTTGATATAGGTGTTCATAAAAAGATCTAATTAGTCCATTCCCACATGTCCGCCCGTAGACATAATAACTAAAAAGAGACAACTAGCTGAAAATTTGTGTGAGTATTTTTGAGCTAGAAAGTGGGTTCAAGTTCGTGAATTAACAAAATCCAACTGTCTCTGAAACAGTAAGAGATAGAGGTAACGTTTAAAAACAAAAAAATGTTTCTACTTTAAAAATAAACAACTTTTGTTTTAAACTTTTTTCATAAACTGAATAATTTTGCCATAATTTCATCTCAGAAACTAAAATAAACAGTTAGCGCATTGATAATGAACTTAGTATACACTGTGTATTTAAACAATTAACTCTGTTGTTATTTTCACTTGGTTTTAAAATTTAAAAAATATATGTAAATAAGAAGGAAATACTAACTGCATGTTGCCCCGTTGTATTTTGTTCATTTTCAATATTTTCTGCATTCTCAGCTAGTTTTTTTAAATCTGGATTTGAACCATTATGATAATTTTGAACGGGATCAGGAACAAGAATTAAATTATCCCGTGAAATCACTTGATTTCCATTATTTGTACCATTCACAAAACCATTTTTATGTTTTAATGGTGTGCCGTTTAACTTTTGGCCTACATTATTATATGCCGCAGAAACTGTGAGTTCAGGTACATTGTCATCACCGCCAGCCCCATCTTCGATTTTCGTTTCATTACTCTCGTTTTCTTCTTCATCGTCTGAATCTTCATACCTTTGTTTTTTTGCAACTTCTATATTTGCCCTTCCATACTGTAAATTAAAATAAATAAATAAATTAGTCGAATCAAATTTATATTTTAAATTAATTGAATTAAAAAAAAAAAAACTTTTAATGTGCGTTTGAAGGTCATTGAATATTAATCTAATAGTTCTATCATTCTTAAATCAGTAGACATTTGTCCTTTATATTTTTTATGAGATATAAATTCCAAGAAATTTCTATGATCATACAAATAATTTCATTGAATGTTCGTTGTGCGATTTATGATGTTCATAAATATTTAAAAAATCATTAGGTCTAAGTCCTAGGATGTTAACATTTAGCATGAAGATAGATCTTATCTCAAGTGTATGAGATATATTTTTATTAATATATATATATATTTTACATAAATAGATCGTGAAAAATATATTTATCTATAATGGTAATTAAGGGCACTTAAAATGATGAAAATTCTTTAAAACCAATTAAGGTATTTCCAAACTATTATTAGGTTGTCAAGAACTTGACAATATTAGTAAAATGAATCCTCAGAAATCAGCTAAATTTTTTTGAGAATTTATCCCCATGGCGTTTTTGAGAAAATCGTTACGTAAGTTGGAAAAACTGAACATGCATCTTCAAAAACATGGTGAAATAAAATGCACGATTCCGACTGTTTTTACTTCGAACTCTCTCAATGTAGTCACGGTTGTTCTGAATTTCGACACATACTTTCCTCAATTCCTTAGAAATATTTTTCCTTAAAACATTGGGAGAATGACCATCGGGTTGTTTTTTGAAAAAATATGCGTAAAAAAGTGCATTTTTTTCATGTCCGCAGCAGAAGGTTATTTTTTATGGTTGAGTTGCCATCCTGAGTACCGACGCGCTGTTTGAAATTATATACTACTGTATGTATCTCCCTGATTCGTATATAATTTTCTATATAGTTCTTTTCGCCCGATCAGCTGATATAGTTTGGAAATACCTTAAACATTATTATTATCTTCGAATCCAAAATTTATTCAACGAAGTCAAACAAAATCCGGTCCAGATTTCTAGCGCAGTTACATCTGTTGTTCGCTGTTGTAGGAATAGGGAATATGCATGAACATTTTTTTTCACTTGAATTAAAGCATGTTTACTTGACAAATATCAAGGTTAAATTCCTTTTTAAATAACTTTAAAAATAAGCGAGATATGAATGATTGAAATTCCCGATTAGACAAAGAGGGTGATAGCCCTCTTGATATGTTATGTGACGTCATATTACACTTTCACCATTTAAAATACACGTAAAACTCCGTTTTTAGTATTTTTGCAAGAAAGAGACAGATAATAATCTTTAAAAGCTTATAGCTTCCTTGATATTTGTCGGATTCTAATTTCGTTTTTAAATATTATTACAGTATTTTCATATTCTGAAAATAAATGTGAAAAAAAATTTTCATGCATATTCCCTATTGTGTTGATATTAGGGGTGGTCGATTTGAGCAATTTTTGTAATTTATTTTAATAAAATTGTTTAATTTTTTATTTAGTATTTCATTTTATTAATAAAATTTTTCAATATCTAGTAAGGATATAGCCTCAGCTCCACCCTTAACAATTGTGGTTCTACCTGTGAAGCCTCAGATTGGTGAGTACTATCATTCGTTAAGTTTGACACAAAAATGTTCATACACTCTGTAATTAGAAAATTTTAAAATTTATTTTTAGGTAAGTAATTATGAATGAATAATAAGACAGCTGTAAGTCTTCGATTTATCAAATACCCCAACAAAAAAAAGAATATGTAAATAAATACTAAATAGTAAATAATATATTTAATGGCGAGTTTAGATTGAACGGACGTTCAAGGTGAACACATTGAGCTCATGTATGTTTAGTTCAGATTGATTAGTCTTGGTTGCATTATGGAAATAAATTGTCTGTATTTAAATAGAAAAACAACAAATTACAACTAGTACAGGCAACAGATACAAAAAAATTCTACACTATGCCGATATTCATTTGGAGTTGGTGAAAGGAAACTGCAGAAATAGAGCGGAGGTTGGTGTGTACCCCCCTCCCCTCCATGGGAATTTTCGACACATACATTTTTTTGTTTGTATTGACATGTACTTTAAGGTTTTAGGTGTTTGCCACTTGCGAATTACAGTTTTTTCTTTATTTTCCGGAATATGCTGTAATTTAAAAAGGGCAAACAATTGAATTCTTAATCTGGTAGGTAATACCAACAAAAAAAAGTGTAAGTCATAAATCCCACGGAGGGGGGGGGGTAGTTTCATATTGGTGGCTCGTGGTCTAAAAATCTTCACAAGCATAATCGGCTAATTTCGGTCTTGTCCATCCGCCGACATTTTAATCAATTAACCTCTCTATTTTTATTTTATTTAATTGACACACTTCCTCCGATGGGAATCGAACTCGGAACCTCCCAGGTCCAAGCAGAGCTCTTTTGACAGCCTGGCCACTTAGACTTGTTCACGTTGCGTCCATACAGACCAAGCAAATGTTGAAGAGAGAAGATTTTTGTGGGGTTTAAATTATCCTTAAAAGAATACTATCAATTGTGCAGCGTATGCTTATAGTAAGAATGGAGGAACGTATAGTATAAGCCATAATTTTAGTACAAGACTGTACCGGTAGACACATTACACATACGATACTTGTCTATACGTATATATAAAGACTACCTAAGATTTTTATAAGTTGCAATCCGGCAATGTCGCTTATATTTCGTCAGTTGATATACTGTTTGTTTACATATAGGAGAGTGACACTATACAACGTATAGTGACGTACAGCGTTGTCAAATTGAATCTGTTCAGCATGCCGTCACGTATATGAATTTATAAAATTCTCGTTTTTTTTTTAAATATGCAGAACAAATCCAATAATTTATAGCTATTTTTTAAAAGATTCTTAAGTGTCGATTTTTTATTAAAAATAAAAAATAAATACTACTTAAAATGGGTAGTCTCCAATGCTCCCCATGTTAATTATTCGAACTTCAATTAAATTTTTCTCGAGTATGAGACGGTCAATCGATTTCAAATTTGAAGTGTGAGTGTATAATAATACCTTTAATAAGTGTGCAAAAATTTGGAACATTCTATAATTATGTCCATTACTACGACAACTAACTACCTTAAAACCTAAATTTCATGATTGGCATAATTTTTTTTGTTTTTTTTTTTTTTAAAAGTAATTTTTTATCTTATTTTACCTGTATTAAATTACATTTAAATTTATTTATAAAAACGCAACATTTTATATAGTCATAAATATTTAATTGAAATAATAAATAGATAAATAAACCAGTCATTTTAATAAAGTTTACTGAAAAAAATTTTCCTTCAAACAAAAAATAATAATTAAACATAATTCATTAAAAACTAGTATCCTACCGAAAGAAATTTTCACAATCGAAACCGAATTTCGGTTTTCATCTCAGTCCGAAATTTAGGAACTCATAATTCATCATCAATATTCTAGGGTTCTTCCAGTTGTCCTAGAGAATTGATTTTTGGTAGAAAAATAGGTCTTAGACTGAAACTATCCAGAAAAGTCTGAAATCCGAAAATTTACCTCCCCCTGTGATAGGGACCCGGTCTAATTTTTTCAGGTAGAAAAATTTTACCTAAAAATTGGTAACAGAAGAAGATAGATTTCACTACTTTTGTTGGCAAACATTTTTGTTTATGCTGGGATATCAATACTTTTTGTATCCGAAAACTTGGCCCCTTTCACATTTTGGTTTTTGGTGGACCAAAATGTACATACTTTTCTAATGGAAAATGGATCTCTGTCAAACTCTCTGAAACTTTGAACTCTAGTGGTCCTTGTTAAGCAGATCAAAAGTCTCAATGGGTCTGAAGTCAGGCATCTGTAAGTTTGTAATTCTGCATGCAGCATATCACTATGTCCTTATTTATGCATGTATATACAGACTGTGTTGGCAAGCTTTTCCAATAGAGAATCAATGTTAAATATTATTTATTACTAGCTGTCCGTGTAGTTACTGTATAAAGTCAGTCAGTACACATGTAATGGTTAAATATGTTCATTGAATTACTAACTACAGTATGTGACTCACAAAATCCCCACTCTTAAATGACAAACAAACAACCATACACATACATGTGTATTATGTGTATGGTTGATGACTGGATGGTTGATACATGTGTACTGACTGACTTCATATAGTAACCAGACGGACAGTCAGTAATAAATAATATTTAACATTGATTCTCTATTGGAACAGCTTGCCAACACACACAGTATATTACCTCTACCAAGGTAACGTTTTAAACGGCATTCTACCGATTCTATGAACTTTTACCCTCTTTAATCGCCACTTTCAAGTTTATTCGAAGTTCAACTTTTTATAGATAATTTGTATAATTTCAGTGATAAGACTACCTACAGAGCGTATGCTCAGAAAGTTTCATGTTGGTATGAAACATTTAGTACAACATTTTTCACAAAATATGACTGGTCTAAAGTCTATTTTATATTAATTAAAATAAAATCGATAAAATGCATTTGTACATTTATATATAAAATAAATATGTAAGCCTAAGCTAAAAAATGATGCTATTTAAAGGTTTATTGGCCGTGTTCGGCCGAGCTAAGTCCTTAGTAAACTAAGTTAGTCAGAGTACTGAGCTAAATTGTTGGTCGGGACACTTTATAGATTCTATTAGTCTCTGTTATAGATACTAAGAAACTTTTCTTATGCCGCCATTTTACTTAGTATGTCACGGCCGTTGTAGCATGAAATTTCAACGTAGTAAAACACAACATTCGAAATATTAAGCGAATTTTTATTATATGAAAAATTGAGTATAAAAAATGGATAAATCAAATTTTTTTATTGGGCAGTATGGGTACGATAATGTTATTTATGAGATAACTAAGATAGTATGTATGTCCAGGCCAAAACCTGCAGCGTTCAGAACAAAATGTTATTTACTCTAACTTACTTAATTTACTAAGGACTTTGTTCGGCCGAACACGGCCATTGTTTTGAAAATCACAGCACTTGTTTTGTAAGTGTAGAGGCGCAATCAAGACATAAATTAAAAACCTTTAAGGAAAATTTTAATTATACTTTTTATTATAAATATATAAATAATTATGATAATATACTTATTAAGTATTATTTTAAAATATGTAAATTTCAAAAAATCATCGATTTACTTTTTTGTTCTCACATTTATATAAAATAAATATGTAAACCTAAGCTAAAAAATGATGCTATTTAAAGGTTTATTGTTTTGAAAATCAGAGCACTTGATTTTCAAAACAATAAAGTGTTGTAAGTGTAAAGGCGCGAATCAAGATATAAATTAAAAACCTTTAAGGAAAATTTTAATTACACTTTTTATTATAAATATATAAATAATTATCATAATATTATTATTATTATATATATCATAAGTATTATTTTAAAATATATAAATTTCAAAAAATCATCGATTTACGTTTTTCTTCTTCTCAAGACAACATTTCTAAAGGCTTATTTACACTTGTCACTTTGGATGTTCATCTTGGAAGAATCATCCAAATTGATAAGTATAGATTGTCTTTCACATAAAACATAGTTTAATTCTTATGTTGTATAATTCGACGATATAATATTAAACCTCCATATTGTATTAGAAAGCAGTATTTTAACAGTGGCATCCATCCATCGTACTTTCAAATATTTTAATTTCAATTTTTAATTATCTTGATCTTTTTACTCAAAGTCACTATTATTCAAAGTATACAATACATACAATACATTGAATACATACTCTGGAATTTTGGGGCATAAAATGTACCTTTTTAATATATTTGGGTATGAATAAAATATAATTTATATAAAATATAATTATAATTTATATATGTTATATAAATTATAAAATATAAATCTTTTGATCTTTTACATTTACCGCTTGTAAATTTTTTGATGATTTAGCTTTAGTTTAGATTTTAGGAAATTCCGAATAATTTGCTTAAACTATTCATATCGGAGAACTAATAAACAATTATTTACTTGATTTAATTATTTTTTCTTAGTAGGAGGTATAGTGTCATGGGAATTTAATGACACTGGATACAAAAAAGATGCCAATGATAAAGCTGGGTGGGGGGAAGGTTTGGTAATTTGTTACTAATTTCTAAATGGTTAAATTTTGCACAAAGTGGGAATACATATAGTTGTTGTTGTTGTTGTAATTATTGTTATTGCTATCATCATTATTGTTATTATTATTATTATGTTTTTTGGTGTATCTCTCCATATTGTAAAAGATATTTTTTAAACAATAAATATTTTATAAAACTAATTCTAAATTGATTGAATAAATTATTGGGCAATAATCGTTAGGGACAACCTGTATTGAAACAGCGTTCTGTCTTACTTCAAAACATACCTTTATTACTTACTCTCACCCAGCTTATGGAGAGTCCGTTCGACTCCGGCGAGCCGTCTGCGCCCACCTCTGAACTAGAGACACTCGTGTGCACACATAGACACTCGGTGTATACACTGAGCGTACGGTGTCTAGTGTCGTAGTCTAAACGAACCTTAAGAAAGATGTTATATGATACACACAAACTATTTATTACTCACATAATTGAATGTATGATCAATTTCTAGATATAGAAATACAGAAGTAATGGCAAATAATAAAATAGAATTTCCACTGTGCTATTTCTACCTACACACACAGGAGGAAAATACATTACCTAACAACAGTACAGACGATATTTTATAGTTGAGACAATAAAATATATGATTTAAAAAAGTTTGCAGTTGAAGAACTTTGGTACAGCAAAATGATAAAAACACTCATGCAAGCAAGGTTGGTTACAGAGATGTGACAACTGAAGTATGTCACATCATAAAGAGAAACTGAATAAACTATCATAAAGAGAATATTAGAATACTATATCTCATCAACAGAAATTTATTTACAAAACATTTTATTTGAACCTTTAAACAGATTTTAAAACAAGCCGTAAGGTGGATTTGTCTCGCGAGTCTCTGGTATGATTTGAATCAACTTCGGTTTGGTTTCAATCTCTTTATTTTTAATTATTTCTGTCTAAACTCTTAACGCTATGAAAAAATATTCAATAAACTGAAGGAGGTAGGGCAGTTATTAAAGGTTTTCGCAGTTGATGGTTAACACCTCTTACGATTTCGCAAAGCCCGATCGACATTAAAACTTTTTTAAAGATGACTTAAATTTCATTCTAACGCATTCTAACAATCATTTATATATAGTTGCATCTTACCAGTCCAAGTAGCCCAGTGGTCTAAGGCGTTATGTCTGCGCAGTATGTATACTTGGAAACTGGGAGGTTATGGGTTCAAATCCCGACATCGGCCGTTTTTCAATTATTAAAAAAAAAGTAAAATAGGGGCGGTTAATTGACTAAACTGTCGGCGTATGGACAAGAACGAAGTAACCGGCTGTGCTTAAGAAGGTTTGCTGCAGTTTCCTTCATGAACTCCAGATGAATATCGGCATAGTTCCTATCAGAGTCGGCAGCAGCCGCATATCCAACCGATTCCTAGTCTGCACACAAAAATTCCATCCACTCCACTAACATCCTCACATCCTTAGGCATCACAATGGATCTTATGGTCGAAGTGTAGCCCGCTCAGGGCAGTCTCTACAATCTATCTATCTAATTGCATCTTACTCGTGCATGTATACATCATCGTTATTGTCCGTCGTGTGTCTACATGTATATGTAACAAAGACACCATATCATAGTCACTACACATAGACAGCAATAAGTATACTATACATTATTTCCAGATTGCGTGTATTTTAAAATACACGAATGTATATACCAGTTAAAATAAAACCTATTTTGACAAAATGGAAACCCGACTTCAAAAATCAAATATTCTATAACAAAAAATGCAATAAAAAGTAAAAAAATAATTGCATATTCTTGTGCCAATTTTAGTTCACCTAACCAAAAATTTTTAAATATATATCTACAATTATTGTTAATTTTGGAGTCGGTATCAGTATAGAGAATTTCACATAACTTTTGGACACCGCCTCCAAAAATAACAATAATTGTACATATATATTTAAAAATTTTTGCTTAGGTGAACTAAAATTGGCACAAGAATATGCAATTATTTTTTTACTTTTTAGTGCATTTTTTGTTATAGAATATTTGATTTTTGAAGTCGGGTTTCCATTTTGTCAAAATAGGGTTTATTTCTCGCATTTTAGTGGCTTTGAAGTTCTATAACTGATTTTATTTGTCTAAATATGGGTAGACCTACTAAACGACCTACTAATTTTTAGTGCATTTTTTTATAACACATTTTTTTTATCCAACCACCTATTGCAACATAGAATGCCCTACTGACTGGCGTGTACAGCTTGTATTTTAAAATAGGCCCAATCTGGAAACAATGTATAGTGTATCTATCGCTGTCTATATACAGTGTTCTATGATATGGTGTACTTTGTTAGGCGGGGTTGTTACGTTCTCACCACAGACATCAATCTTTAGTGGGGACGACTGCCTGTAGAGTGCAGTTTGAGTGTAACAAAGTACATTATATCATGGTATACGGTGTATAGACAGTGAGATAGATGCACTATACATTGTTTCTAGCTTGGGTCTATTTTAAAATACAAACTGTATATAGTTGTACTATTAAATTCTTATTGACATAATAATATCACGTTAAAACAATATAAAAATGTTGAAATCAATTCGCATTTAAATTAACTTCTTAAAGACTTTCATTTCAATTGAGGAAAATAGCTGATAACAAATTTTGGAAGTATGAACAGAAAATACCTTTATTCAAATAACAACACGACATTCTCTTATCTGTAAATAAAACAAGAAAGTTATATGTTATCTATCATGGAGGAAAATGTAACTAACACTTAGTTTTTGTATCAAGGTCCATACTCAACATTTGATTGATATTACAAATAAATTATGTTAATAAATACATATTTTTATAAATTTTATTTCAATCAAGTTCATGTAACAAAGTTCATTTAAATACAAAGAAATTTACAACTATCATATGATTATTATATTGATTGAACTTTGTTTCAATTACCATATTGTAAATTTCCTCCTAAATTTGTTTTTGTCATTATACATCAGAGAAAAGCAAAACAACATAATAATTAGATTGTAGCGAATATTTGCTTGCCCATTTGCAAAAATACGAAAGATTCGTAAATTTTCAGCATATTGTAGCGTATTTATAACTCACGTACTCGGTAATACACGGTTACTTGTGTTAATTCAAATAGACCTCTTCAAAGATATGTATAAACTAGTGATGTAACGAATATTCGCATTCGCATTCGCGAATATTCGCATATTTTTTGACATTCGCAAGAAACGATGCGAATGTTTGGCGAATGTATTTTACAAACAAAAAGGAAATTATATTTCAAATAAAAAGGTCACAAATAAACCAAGAGGTCTACAATGGGGATTGGTAGATAGACTCGAGGATATAGATTTTGTATACGACCTATGTTTGATGTCTCAAAGCCTTAAAGACATGAAGGAGAAACTTCAAGATCTCCATACCCATGGGATTAGTGTAGGTCTTAAAATAAATTTTGAAAAAACAAAAGCCATGAGAATAAATCCCAGGAACAACCAACCGTTAGAAGTGAACAACAAAATGATAGAACAAGTTGACCAATTTCAATATTTAGGAAGCATTGTGTCAAAGACAGGTGGAACGGACGATGATGTCGCATCAGAATAAGAAAGGCCAAAGAAGCATTTACACAACTTGCAGCTGTTTGGCGGTCAAGCCAAATAAGAAGAAAAACTAAATTAAGAATATTTGAAACAAATGTAAAGTCTGTACTCTTATATGGTTGCCAAACATGGAAAGTAACAAAGACTATAACAAGTAAATTACAAGTTTTTATCAACAAATGTCTTCGAAGGATTTTGAACATTCATTGGCCTCGCAGAATAACTAATGAAAAATTACTGAGAATAACAAAACAAAGTCCAGTAAATGAGACCATCAAGAAAAGAAAGTTTGGTTGGATTGGTCATACGCTAAGAAGGCCAAATTACACCATCAGTCGCCAAGCCCTCGAGTGGAACCCTCAGGGTTAATAGTTGGGCGGGCATGAAGTTTTACATGCTTCTAATGAGAGAGAGTAAGAGAGACTGATAACTTTGATATTAATTATCTCGTGTTTTAAACGGTCAAAAATTCTGAAACTTCGGGATTTATTAGAAAACATGTGTTTTAGCCTGTGAAAAAAATTGAGCAAAATCTGTCGAAAAGTGGTTGTATGCTGAAACATCCTTTTGGAAATCAACATTCGCATTCGCAAATATTGGCAGTTTACATGAATGACATCGGCAGTTTATCAATTTAAAAAAAAAAAAAAAGGGCGGTTAATTGACTAAACTGTCGGCGTATGGACAAGAACGAAGTAACCGGCTATGCTTGAGAAGGTTTTCTGCAGTTTCCTTCACGAATTCCAGATTAATATCGGCACAGTTCCTATCAGAGTCGGCTGCAGCCGCATATCCTGCAATTCCTAGTCTACTCAAAAATTTCTTCCACTCCACACACATCCTTACATCCATAGGCATCAGAATGGACCTTATGGTCGAAGTGTAGCCCGTCCTGGGCAGCCTCTACAATCTATCTATCTAAGTTGACGCAGCTCCTGCGTAATAATTTTTTTAATAATGTTTTTTAACGTAAACAATTTAGAAAAAAGAGTTAGGAAAACAATTTTCTACATAATTGTCCTATGGATAAGTGTATTCGTTTGTTATCAGCCAAATTAATCCAGCATTACAATGTAACTATTTAAATTAGAAAAAAAAAAACAATCTGATAAAATGGCTTATTTACATACACATGGTGGCTACAAATGTTTTTAAAACAAGTGAAAATTGCAACTTAATAAGTTAATTGTTTAAATACCGGTACATACTGAGCTTATGGAAAAAAGTTTCAAACAAAAGTTGTTTATTTTGAAAAAAGGAACATTGTTTATCTATAAATTTTTTTTATCTCTTACGGTTTCAAAGATGGCAATTTTCCTTTCTGGCGAGGGAAGGCATCCTTTTTGGCAATCCTGGTTAAGAGTGCTACCGAATAATCCAAGTTGCCAGTACCAATACGAACTAGAAAATCACATAATCAAAAGTTTCAGGGGGGTTACGGGGTTCTTGTATTAATTATTTAATGTTAAAGTTCGAGTTTTAATGCATTGCTCTTATGGAGAAACCCATATTTTTACAATTTTCACTTGGAATAAAATAAGACGAATAAAAAAAACTACGCAATAGAAAATAGAAATATTAATAAAGAGATTGATTCAAGTAAAATTTCGGTATGACGGGCCTAAAAAAAAGATATTTAAGAAAACAACTGAGATTTCGGATAAATTTTATTTTTGTCGGCGGTAGCTTGCTTAATTACCCGAAATCTCAGGTTTTTTTCTTAAATATATTTTTTGTTAGGCCCGGTATGACGGCCTAAATTAAATTTTAACTTCAAACAAAAAATAATAAACATTATCGTGGACTTTTATGAATGTACTATACATGTATACGATTTTGAAGAATTTTATAAATGGACTATACATCAGCGCTCGTACATCCTTAAACGATTAAAACACTATCAAGTGTTAGATTTTAGTCATACTAGCTTATACCCGCGGCTTCGCTCGCGTTTTAAATATATACCAGTTTTTAAGCCTAATCATAAGCTTCTTTTAAACACAAAAATCGGTCCAGTAGTATTTGCGTGATGCTCGAACAAACAAACAGGCAATTAGTTTTATAATAGTAGTAGTTTACAATAGTTATTAATTCTAGGATTGTTCAAAAATCAAATATTCTATAACAAAAAATGCACTAATAGAATATTTGATTTTTGAAGTCGGGTTTCCATTTGGTTTCAATGGAACCAATGGGAAACCAAACCCTTTAAAACAAAAAAAAAAAATTCAAAATCGGTTGATAAATTACGGAGTTTTGAGGTGACACACACATTAAAAAAAAAAATAATAATAATACAGACGAATTGAGAACCATCCTCCTTTTTGAAGTCGGGTTAAAAATAAAACCAATTAGGTCTTAAGCCTTAATTTATAAATGATACATGCTATCAATAATTAAAAAATGATTAAATTAATTAAACCTTTCAGAAATGTTTACTTTATTTGTAATCAATCGATCTATGTAATTTAAAGGCTTTTTAAAAGCCCGATAAACTGTATCTGAAGAGTCTGTTTCAATCGCTATAAAACACATGTCATTTAGTTTCAGTCGCGTGCTATTATAATGCCGGCTGTATACACTCGGCGATACAAGGCAAGATATAGCCATTGCGAGAGTGTACTCACAACGCTCGGTCTGCCTTGCGTCGACTTGCCTCGCCTCGCCATCGCTACATTAAAAGTAGGTTTTTTTAATATGAGTCAAAGAAAGCGAGCCACCCCACCCCTAAAATCTAGATAACCTTGCCATAATGCAAAAAAAACCTTCTAGCATGCATAGAAGTAAAGAAGGTTTATTTGGGGAATTATTTCTATTTTCAGGAGGGTTGCGTTGGGAAAATGAAAGTTTTCCCGTAACTTTGAAGTTATTCCGCGTCGAATCCAAAATCGCATCCTTCTAGCATGCCTAGAAATGGGTTGGAGTTTGTATATGTCAGTGAGTGAGTTACACAAAGGGCTGCATACACTACGTAAATTAAAATAGACCTAATAGCAACATTGTGTAGTGCACCTATCACTGTCTATGCATAGTATGCCATAATATGATGTTACGACGGACAATAACGACGATGTATACATGCACGAGTAAGATACAACCATATATAAATGATTGTAGTTAGAGAGTGATAAGTATAATATAATAGTTATTTATGTTATAATACAATACTGATTGTTTAAGTGTGACAAAGTAAACCATATTATAGTAATTAAATTAAATACTGATATGAAAAAATTAACTCGTCAACCAGGAATCGAACCTCGGGCCTCTGGATATCTAGTCCAGTATGCTTCCGCTACACCAAAGACGACTGTGACGTAATATCCAACTTTTTCATATAATTCTTATTTTTATTTATTTAGACAATATTACTTCTGTCGAAGTTATTATTATTTGTTTATTTGTGTATACTTAAGCGTCAACATAACGATGTTTGTCCAAATTCCTTTTGGGCTTTTGTCCAAAATTCCTTGGCCGAAAGGAATTTGGACAAACATCGTTATGTTGACGCTTAAGTATACACAAATAAACAAATATTAATAATAACTTCGACAGCAGTAATACTGTCTAAATAAATAAAAATAAGAATGATATGAAAAAGTTGGCTAGATATCCAGAGGCCCAAGGTTCGATTCCTGGTTGACGAGTTAATTTTTTCATATCAGTATTTAATTTAATTAAAAATTCAATGACAATAAAATTTGTCTGAGTAGTATACGCTAAAGTCTTCTACAGTTTGTCATACGTAACCGAAAGGAATTTGGACAAACATCGTTATGTTGACGTTTAAGTATACACAAATAAACAAATATTCATATTATAATACATTACATATAGACAGCGATAGATACACTTTACAGTAATCCAGATTGGGTGTATTTTAAAAAACAAGCTGTATATTATAGGATTATATTTTTTATATGTCATGGTTGAGTAAATAATATAATTTATTACAAAAGCATTGTTTTGACGAACGTTGTCATGTGTAAATACTCTATTTAAGTACATTTCTATTTTTACAAAATTTTTTAAATAATTCCCCTCTTCTTTTATTTGAAACAGTTTTCCGAAATCCGAATAAATAAGGCACAAATCATTTATAAAATTTCGAAATGATAGCTCGACTTTTGACGTTATTTGTACACTCCCATTCATAAAAATTGAACCAGTAAGTCACAAGTGTAAATATTACTAAATAAATATAAAATATTACATACAATAATACTTAGAATGTTTCAACTGGTTCAATTTTTATGAAAGGGAGTTTACTAGAACATACTTGAATTTCAGCCAATATCACTTAGAGTCAATTTCCAAATAATACCACTTCTAGAGACTGTAGCTCAACAACCAAAGATTTCTGGTACTTATGCCCATGAGAACTTCCAATCGGGAGGTTATGTACTACAACATACCTACTTGAATTTCTGCCAATTTGAACGAGAGTCAATAGGGAATATGCATGAAAATTTTTTTTCACATTTATTTTCAGAATATGAAAATACTGTTAATACTGTAATAATATTTAAAAACGAAATTAAAATCCGACAAATATCAAGGAAGCTATAAGCTTTTAAAGATTATTATCTGTCTCTTTCTTGCAAAAATACTAAAAACGAAGATTTACGTGTATTTTTAATGGTAAAAGTGTAATATGACGTCACATAACATATCAAGAGGGCTATCACCCTCTTTGTCTAATCGGGAATTTCAATCATTCATATCTCGCTTATTTTTAAAGTTATTTAAAAAGTAATTTTACCTTGATATTTGTCAAGTAAACATGCTTCAATTCAAGTGACAAAAAATTTGCATGCATATTCCCTATTCTCATTAGGATTCTGCGGCGTATTTACAATTCACTGCTTCCATATTTATTTACAATCCATCTTTTTAATCTTTTAATCGCATTAAAAAATAAGAAACAACAAACATTATAATAATTTCTCTGGCGATTTAGCTAGCTGCGTGCTGACACACGCAAGAACGCACGTCCCTGGCCGAACTAGTCATGTTTGTGTTATTAAATTAAGTATTTTTCTTACAGTATCAATGTCGCAAGCATTCAAATAGTTGGTCAAGAAATGAAAATTTTTATTTTAACTTGTTTTGGATAAATTTATACATTGATAACCTCTATTACTGTTAATAAAATCAACTAAATGCGAATTCGTCCATAAAGGGTTCTGCACCATAATTTTGGTGCAAAATAACATTGTAATATACAAATTTGTATATTAGATGAGATTTCATGGACTTTTTTTTATATTTTTTAAAGACATCCTGTAACATGCACCAAACCTCAGGGGTAGTCAAGGATTGTCTAGAGCAGGGATGTCAAAGATACGGCCCGCGATCGCAATGTGTGACAGACAGAAGAATCATGACTTCACTCGATTCCTCTACGGAAGTTTTAAAATGCACACACTATGCGGGTAAAAATCTGATTGTCACTCAAATGTATTCATGTATTCAAGCCTTTGAAACAAAGTTGAGGCTGTGGGAAAATCAGGTAAAAAATCAAACTTTGGATCATTTCCCTCATTTAAAATCATTTGGCACGGTGAACCAAAATAAATTGGATCAATATTCTCAACTTCTGCAAAATCTGATCACGGAATTCAACAATCGTTTTGAAGACTTCCACAAAATGAATGAAATGGAATTCCCAATTTTCAACAATCCATTCAATTTTGAAGCTTCACAGGCACCAGTTCATTTGCAAATGGAGTTGATAGTTCTTCAATCAGACAGTATTTTGAAAGAAAAATTTAAAAAGGTTAACGCTCTTACATTTTATACACAATATTTCAAGAGTTTGAATAACTACCCGCAATTAAAAAAGCATGCAGCACGCATTCTGTGCATGTTTGGTAGCACCTATTTATGCGAGCAGATGTTTTCCGTCATGAAAATAAATAAGAACAAACATCGCACAAGACTTACGAATGAACATCTCCAATCAATTCTTAAAATAATTACAACGAATATTATACCTCACATCAATGAGCTTGTCAAAAACAAGAGAAGTCAGGTATCTGGATCCTCGAGCTCAAAATAATTACCCTCTTTTATAACTTTGATATGATTTTTAACAATCGTATATTATATACTATATAATTAAGTAAATAAAATGTTATAATAATTCAGTACATTTTTTTAAATTTTAATCTGGCCCGCCTACACATTCTAAATTTAATATATGGCCCTCTGCAAAATTGAGTTTGACACCCCTGGTCTAGAGGAACTACTGGAGCTGGCAAAACGGAACAATATTAAATTGATTTGGATATCAGATCACAGTGGTTTCAAAGGAAACGAAAAAGCAGATACCTTAGCAAAGAAGAGAGTCGTAATATCCTTCATTAGACCCAGAGCTTTTTGTAGGAATTCCAAGGATTGCATGTAAACAGGTGATCAACGAGTGGATAAATGCTAAACACCGTGATCACTGGGAAAATGTACCGCAGCAAATGCTCGGGATAATACTGCTTCGGAATGCAACCAAGAGGCTTACCGGGGGGCATTATCCCCTGCAGAAGCATCTAAACACAATGGGATTCCATAACGGGTCCATTGTGTGCAGATTGTGTGGCGAGAAGGAAGAAACATCCAGTCACATTATCTTTGACTGCGAACCTCTGGGTTACAGCAGATACGAGATATTCGGTGCTTCTCACCCCGAATATATGAACCTTCAGGAAGACCTGATAAGCAAGCTCCTGGCTCAGAGCCAACATAGGGGAGAAGCGAATCTCGTCAGACTGAAGTAGAAGCACAATGGACCATAAGGTCGAAGTGCAATACTTTTTAGACCCCAAGATCTATCTATCTACAAGACTCCATAAAAAATCCATTATGTGCAGACTGTGCGGCGAGGGGGAGGAAACTTCCAGCCACATCATCTCTTACTGCGTATCTCTCGGTTACAGCAGATACAAGATATTCAGCGCATCTCACCTCGAATATATGAACGTTCAAGGAAACCTGATAAGAAAACTCCTGGCTATTGTCAAAATATGGGAGAAGCGAATCAGACTGATGTAGAAAAGGGAGCACACAATGGGCCATAAGGTCGAAGTGCAAAACATTTATTTACCCCAAGATATATCTATCTATCTATCTAACATGCATCAGCATTGACCATAATATAGAAAAATCGCATTTTCCATCCTGTTAAAAATGTGTATCATTAAAACAAGTTGGGAGAGGGGGGAGGGGTGTTTTGTCGGACAATTAATTTGAAATTTTTTTCAAAATAAGTCGATAATCTACAATGTGCTCTTAGTTACAAAAAGGTTGTAGGCCTCTGCTCTAAATCAATAACGATAGAGAAAGATCTGAGCCGTTAACATATGGAATCCTAAAATGTATAAGAGAGTTTGTTTGTATAAGATTGAAAATTCAATGTTAAAATAAATAAATAAATATAAAAATCAGCACATCACGTTTAGAAAAACAATTTGATATCTATGCTGGTGAGTGTGGAAACGTGATGAAAACTGAAAGGTCAAAATAATAACAATAATGATATATATATATATATTTATTATTTGTTAAGATGCTTTTAATAGTTTGACTTGTAACAATTAATGTAACCAAATCTAGCAACTCACTTTTCACCCACTTCCAATTATCGTTATCAATTTAAAAGTTTGCAAATGTATGCAATTCTGATGACAATAATAAGTTAAGTTGTAGAACATAAATTTTATTTCAATTTATCTTCTGACCATATTTTCTGTAACTCTAATATTTACGAAGAAAATTAATATTACGTAGCTCCTACAGCGGCGAGCTCACGGAAATCGGTTACTAGGCACCAAGATGCTCGTGGGCATAGGGTTGGGGTTTTCAGGTTTAGATGAACTCATGATAGAATTCGCAAGTATTCTCCCAAATAAAAATTTGGTGGAGACGTTAGTAAAAGCAGAAGTGTTCAGTCCCGGATCGAGGGAAAAACCGGGGTACCTACCCTAGGCGGCAGTTTCAGGGGGCGCCAAATTTTTATGTTTGAAAAAACTCCTTTTATTGAGTGCATTCAAAAAGACGCTGTGTGCAATGCAGCATAGTAGGTCGGTAGCAGAAACTTTGCACAAAATTTAAAAATAGACTTTTAAAACGTTTCTAAAAATTAATGAAATTGTTGAAGAAAAGAGGCGTCAATGTCAAGTGCTTGTCCCGGTTCGGGAAAATCGTAGATCCGGGACTGGAAGTGTTAGTTAACAATTATCAGAATCAGAACGCTATGAATTTAGAATGGATGGTTTCACAAAAAAACATACACAGTATGTTTTGGCACATATGAGAGATGTTTACACTTAATAGTACATTTTAATGATTTGTAAACAACTTTATTGATAAAGTTTTTAAAAATTAAAAGTATTTAAGTATCAAAACAAGTTTATTGATAAACAAGACATTTAATTTTGAAACATCATCATTCACGTGAATCTCCTTATTCCTCCAATAAAAAGTGTCGAAAGGGAAGCTAGCCGGGCGACTTTGCAAAATGTAATGTTTGTGTTAATGTTGTCAACTCTGTTGGTATGTTAGTCGCAAACAACATAGTTGACAACCAAGTTGATCGTCTGTAGGCCGCTTTATGGGTGAAAATTCGGCAATAACCGAATTGATCTACTGCGAATAGCATAATATACAGATATATTTCAATAATACAGTACAATTCCGACATGAATCACACTAATGTGCATTTGAAAGAGGATATTATTAATAAACAAAATTTATATCCATTAGTGACTAGATATATTTATATCGAACTACATTGTACAACACATTGGATAAACTCAAAAATTTATTGACCTCATTTTCAAAATAATCATAGCTAGACAATTATACAGAATTCGATTATTCGATATCAAATTGTTCGAACATTCTTACATTTTAGTAGAAACATACACAATATTAGTAATTTCATTTAGATTTATAAATTAAGTATTCAATGCAATTATTATTTATACAATATGTAATTCAAATTATAATAGAAATAACGATATTTTCTGTGTTAACTAAAATTACGCACATTAAAAATGACATAATAATGGGAAAAAATTGCAATATGTTAAATGATTAAAATAGCATTCAATTCAATAAATTTATAAAAATATTTTTTATCGTAAATAGTTTTCGATTGATTGTATAAAACATTATTCTAAGAGAAAATAATCAAATAGGTTAACTTATACATATAACCTATACAACGATTAATTTAGTAATTTGAATTTGAACTAATATAATTAATTTATAATAAATAGAAACTAAATGTTACTATTTTAGCTAATAATCATTCAATGATTCATACAATTAAAAAAAGAAAATTCAAAAAAAAGTTCTGAAGGACATTGGCCTCAAAAAAACTATGCAAATATCGTGATGTAGGTAAATAAACCAAATAAATATTTTGATACAACCTAGTTTTGAATAAATCAAATAAAAAAATATTGAAATTCATTTACCAAAATATGTCATTAGCATAAAAATTGACTTCTTTTTGGGGTAATTAATTACCTATTCTTATAATAAAAATTCAAATATTATAAACTCACCTCAAATATTGTAAGTAATATTTTAACATAAAGTTTGCGTACACCTAATGATTTTCCAATTGATGCCAAAAAAATTATACACAAAATAAACATTAAAAACGGTGTAAAAAACAATGAGCATGCAACAGACACGGCCGTCGCGAGTAGCGCCATGTTTAGAACTGTCTCTTATTATTTCAATTTGATGTTTATTTCCCACTTATTTCCGAAATCCATACGTTTTTAATCATCTTGTCAAATTCATCACTTCGCACTACTTAAATTTATGTGACGTCAAATAATGATCACTTCGTGAACGATACAAATTTATTTAAATTACGTATAATTATTTTTTAACATATCAATTAATTGAAAAGCATGAATTAATTAACTAACCAATGTTGTTACTATACATTAAACTTCTTTGCGATGCAATTATTGAGTATTCATGTATAGATTTATTATATAGTGTGTTTCAAATATAGTGGCACACAAATTTTAGTTTGAAGTTTGTTTTTATTTATCCAAAGAAGATAATATTACATTCGTAAATTATTACAATTTATGGACCTTTTTTACTTTCAATTTTTAATTTATAGAGTATGATTGCATGTCATACTATTATCATAGAAAAATTCAACCTTCATCAAGCTAGCATATTCAGTGGGGTAAACTAATGCTACGACCGATGCAAGGAAGCATTAAATAAAAGTTATTTATTTTCATTTTTAAAAGGATCTACTAACAAATTACTTAGAATAAATACAACCATAGAATGAGCATACTAAATTTCATTTATTTGGCTTATTTTATTATTGAGCTATTTGTAATTAAAAAGTAACTTCAAGTTTGCAAATTGACAATGTGCACTCCCCTACGCGGGGGGAGGGGTATCTATCTTTAAAACCGTAAGAGATAAAAGATACCTTTAAAACAAAACAAAAATGTTTCTTTTTAAAAAATAAACAACTTTTGTTTGAAACTTTTTTTCATAAACTGATTTTAAATTTTTTTTAATAAATACTGCCACCATCGCAAGGGGACTTAAAGGCTTTAATGGCCTATTAGTATGATATATATGAATGCAATTGAAACAATGTAATATTCTTGTCGTTTATTAACGTTTGTTCATTATTAACGTTTATATAGAGGTCAGTGTTATTAACTTAATCTTTTATCTATGGTATTTGCCTTGTGTAGGTCACACAGTATATGATGCTCTACGACTTTAATAAATTGCGGTATATTTAAAGTATGGCAAGAATTCAAAGTTTACTATCTTTTTAAACAATGGTACATTAACTTATTATTAAAGTCTAATGAAGTTGAATATTTCGTTCGTATAATAAACTAAAAAATTCAAAATATTAAAATAAAATAAATAATTACATCTTTGTGAAAAACTTTGATGTTTTTTGTTATGTGGTGCACTCTATTATCGTTTTAAAACAATATAATTATTGGATAACTTCATTCTATTCTACCTACACAACCAGAAGGACATCGGGAGTTTGTCAAAAATTTAATTAATCGAACTCAATTTTAAATTTTACTTAAACATGTCTTCTTTACCTGCTCCCGTTAACGTACATCCAGTTATTAAGGTATAACAGTTTTTAGATTCTTTTATTTATTTCCAATACTAGATATATATAATATATAAAATGATACTAAATTATTACATAATTTAACCTTATAGTAGTATTGATTACTTTAATAATTTTATTTGAATATATGTAATTTTTGTAATAGATATCAGAACCAAATCGTATTTCAGGTTCATACTTTTAATAGCAAAGTAAATTTGTGAAAAATATAGTGGAGTCGACAGAGATTTTCAGACAAATATATTCCTTTACGGAAAGACCGAGTTAACCATTTTTAGGTATCTACAGAATAATTACGAAGAGTCACTAGATGCAACATATAAGATAAATTTTGTGTATGGTAATCAAGTGCATTTGGAATAAAGAGAAAACTGTACAAATAAAATGCAACTCATGCTAGCTACGCCTTTGTACGGTGCCGTATTCTAACAAATTTGTTACCATTTTTTATGTAATATTGCAACTAATAACAAGTTTTGGTCGGACTTTCGATCCGTAATTAATAAAAAAAATTTATTTACTTCGAGTAGTTGATCAATCCACTAGCCAGAGTTCTTGGTATCAATTTGTAAACCGTTATAAAAACCAATTTAATAAATAATCTTTTTTTGTTTATAAATTTTGTTCTTCATAATTTCTGATTTCTAAACTTCTATCAGTGATTTTGACAATACAACTAAAGACCTTCATATCGAATAGAAAAATACAACCATACTAAATCTTTTGGATGTGGAAACCTATCAAGATCTCTTGAAGTTTTGAATTTTATAATAATTTTTTGTAATTCTCACCATTTGTTTTGTATCTCTTTTAGGAATTCTTTTAATGAAGTTGTGATATTATTTTGCAAAGATATACTCGAAAAATTGTCCTACAATTACGGAATATTTATAAAATTTATACAGTCTATTTCGATTAGAAAATATTAATTGTAAAAGTTGTATATTTTGAAAATAGTATCGAAAGTCTTTAAATTTTACCAGCAGATGTCATGACCAAAGTGGCCAGTTCTAATAGTACTATTTGGGCAACACTTCTCTATATTTGAAAGTAAAATAGAGAATAAATAAGTTATAATAGTTTATTTTATATATATATACCAATATAAATCAGTGAGTATTAATATACAGATTTAGGTACTCTTCGTCCTTGGTCTCTGTTGACTCCATAAACATAACTAATTTTATACCAAACGCAACAATATAAACTAAAACAATTTTTACCCATTACTATAAACCGGATTTCCTATGTTTAGTTTGGCAGATGGAGTTTACTCATTGCTGGTGTCATTTATGGGGCAGCGAATCATGCCAGATTTTCAAGAAAAGAAGAAAATCTTCGTGCAGAGGAAGAGAAACATAGAGCAGCAAAGGAAGCAAAATTAGCAGCTGAAAAGAAAGCTAGAGCCGCTCAAGAAATTGCAGATCTTGCTGCTTTAGCGGGTGGAAAATTATAAATTTAAGTTAAAAAAAAAAATGTACAAATGATTTTTATTTCATCTATAGTGTATATCATTAAAATTTCTAGTTGACCTAACGATTTTTATTGTTGTATCCTTTAACCATTTAGATTAAAAAAAAAAGAAAATAAATCAGAGCATTTATAGATTTGTGGGACAAGTAGCGTCCCGCAATATTGGACTATCCCTGGATTATTGGTAACCCTACTTTAACAATTTACATCTCATCGTAAAAAAAATTGAAAATACTTCAATGATAAAAAATATTAAAACCATTTTTAATATCGAAGTTGTTTCTGGTCCCTTGATGTTTGCAGTTCAAAACAACTATATTTTGTTGTAATGAAAATTATTAAGAATAATTTTTTTGATCCAACACACATTTTAATTATGAAAGTAAAATATTACGAAAAATATTTTAGATAACAATATTTTTCTCCTTGCAAAAAGAAGGAGTTTTTTTTTTTTTTTTGAAAGTACAAAAAGAAAATAATATAGCTCGATTTATTTTTTTTTTCTTAAACAAAGTTTTTTTTTAAGTCGAAAAATGATAATAAGATTAATAGATACTTTTGATTTAAAGTTTTTCTATTTAGAAAGAAAAAAATCAAAAATTGAAAAAAATTATTGCATATAATTTAATTTAAGAGAATCAAAAGTTATACAAATTGAATGTTTTACAAAATAACATAAATAGATCACAAATAAATAATTTTGTAAAAACAAGATAATTTTTGTAAAACAAATAAACAGAAGTAAGCTAGCTTACAGTTATGAATGTATCATAAAATTTGTATATAGATTATGAGTTGACACTGGCCGTGTGCATTAAGTCTCTAGTTGAATATCGACCAAGCGGGGTGTGACAATGGGTCAAGCCCAAGGAGAGGTATAATTTTTAATTAATTTTATAAATAGTCTGAACACTCCGACTACGTCCATGGGTGTTGATATACTAAAATATTCTAGAAGCCTCCATGCAAAAATATATTGTCAAAAACAAAATATTTATTCAAAAAAACAATCATATTCTAGAACGACCCATGGCGGGTATATAAACCGTGACCAGTGTCGATTCAAATCAGTTTAAAATCGACCATTGTCCGAAGAGTTTTAAATCGATCATTGTGCGATTAGTATAAAAGTTTAATATCAAGTATTGTCTAATTAGTTCAAAGTATATAATTGTTGATCAATCCAGATCAAGTTAAAGTTGGAATTTGTACAAGTAATTTGGTCAAGTAGTTCAAAGTTTAACATTGTGTGAAAAAGAATTAAAATAATTGTTGAAAAAGGAATTGGATAATCATTTTTTTTTTAAGCAATAAAATCAGGTTTTTTTTTTGTTTCGTAAAAACTTGTGTTTAATTTAATTTTTTTTTTTCTTTTCTTTAAACAAAAACGTGCGTGTTGTTCCAATTACAAAATATTTAGTAATATCGTTTACTAATATATTTTTTTTTGTTTTTGTCGAGTATCGGAATCATTGTAGGTTCGGGCAGCGCTCCTTTGAGGATAAAGAGAGCCAAGATACCGCGACAATTTTACCTTTTTCACTTTTAATTTTGCCTAATTGAGGCCCTACTCGGGATCACTGGACATAATTTTCTTTAACTAATTTTATTCCGAAATCCATATTCTCATTAATCTAGACATCATTTGGGGATTATAAATAATTGACAAGAATATTGATATTAAATTAATATTTTATTTTCATATTTTAGATTAAAATTATATTGACTGCATTTCTATAAATTTTTATTAAGTATGATAATTCGAAATTTCGATGAATATCTTGGTATTACAAAATTTCAGTTGGTGATATGGACGTGTCTGCCAAATATGTGATTTTGTGATCAAGGAAAATCATATTTTTGAGCCAAAATATGAATATTATTTATATGCGTGCAGCCGTTTCCTTATGATAGTCAATTGGCTAGAGATTTGGTGGCAATATGGGTCTATAATTAGTTCGTCATCAACAACAACATGGGATGAAAGAAAGTTTTTAAACGAATTTTAATTTTTTTATAGAAAAACCAATACACCTTTTCATATCAAATTACGACTTGTTTTTGTTTCGGCCAGAATGTCAAACAAATTAATGTGAAGAAATGAATAAGCAATATTTCACGTCTTTGTTCATCTTAATGTAAAGTTTGTCAATCGGCTCGAAACAAAAACAAATCGTTATTTGAAATTAACAGGTCTATAGCTGAATTTTCACTAAAAACGCTTCTGTAATATTTGTTCGTTCCAATAATTGCGTTATAATTATTCATGTATCAAAATAAAAAAATTACCACGTAGGAACTAAGTAAATTAAGAATTTTCTCAAAGTTAGGAATCATAACGAATATAAAGTCAAGTTATCACAGTAATAGTTGTAATACTAATTATTATTATATGTATTAGAATATTAAAATCGTAAATATTTCTCACATCCGACAATTTATTGTACGTTTTAAAGCGTACGTTTTTGCCAAGTGGTTGAACAAATCATGTAGAAGCATCTTTTAGTTTTTAAAATCGACCCCTCTTAAACGCAGAGGTAATAGGCTGGTGAAATTTTTGTTGTTTCTATCTTTCGATATTAAGTTGATGGACGAACAAATCATTTAATTTTAAGTGTATCAGAGAATTGATTAAAAAAATAAACTTGTAACTATTCGGACACAAACACTTCAGGTACTTGTATTTATGCCATTTTTACTAGCAACGGTTAGAAGTCATTGAAGCGCTTCACACCTTTTCACTTCAGCAGCATAAAAAAATTATTTTATAATACTTGCCAACGCCTCCCTGGCCAAAAAGGATGGTAAATATCTTAACTTTTAGTTTACCGGTTAAATAATTTTTTAAATAGTTTTTAAAATAATCTATAACTATTATTATTCGGTAATTGGTTGATGAAGGGCTTCGGATATTTCAAAATATTCTAAAGTTTTTTGAATATCATCGTTGGTACTTGGATCTTTTCCCCAATTCCAATATTTGAATTCTTTAAATGTTTTTGTAGGGTACAAATGTACTTCACCATTTGATTCATCCAAACTTCTTTGAAATACTACACCAGTGATGCTGTCCTCAAGTTGAACTTGTTTACCACGTAGTGGATATCCACGAAATGATGTTGATAATATATTATTTTTATCTTTCATGATGTAGTTGTTTAAATGTTTATCAATATTTGTCTTGCCATTAAAATCTATTTTACATGGAACTATTTGAATATTACACTCATTTAATTTTGTGTTATCTTTAGACTTGCTGTGGATAATTGTTCTTTTTGAAGTCATTATATATTTAAGTACGCAACTTTAAAATATATGATAATATTTCTGGATATTTTAATTAAAACATAACCTAATTATAATATTTACGATTTCAGATTCCCTCGCAAATTTCAAATTCTGAATGGGTGCATTCATGAAGTTCATTAAATGTTAGGGTGCTTTCACATAGCTGTGGAATTTGTGCTGCAATAATGTTCAAATTATTAATAAAACAGGTGAAAAAAAACAACTGCTGAGTGATTTGCTTAAATACCTGGTATATACTAAGATTATGAAAAAATTTTCAAATAAAAATTGTTTATTTTTAAATAAAAAACATTTTTTTTGTCTAAATTTTTGATCTATCAAGATATATGCCTCTTTTATGGTTTCAAAGATGGATATTTTTGCACATTTTGGCTAAACACTGTCCTATATTTCCCATTCACGAACTTGGTCTTACTTTGTGGGTCTAGAACATACATAAAAAATTTTTCCTCGTTGCTCTTTTTTCGTTTTCGTGTAGAAAGATAGACGGACATGCGTAATTGAATTAAGTAATTTTATAAACACTTTTTTTTCTGCGATAAATATTTTAACCTTGTATATATATATTATAAGTACATACCGAGTATAATATACATTTAATAACCTAGTAAATCTAACAGAGTTAATTGCTTAAATACGCGGTATATATTGAGTTTATGAAAAAAAGTTTCAACCAAAAGTTGTTTATTAAATTTATACATACCTCCCAGTTACCAAGAAGGCATTCTGCGCAGATATAACGCCTTAGACCGCTCGGACTGGTTTATAACTTAAATACAAATTTTCATGTCTCAAAAAAATGGAAACTTTCAACTCCCTTTTTTCATTTAAGGGTTGATTTTCTAAAAACGCTTAAACCTATATTACATAGTTTATTATTAATAGTCTTAATACCATTTTTCATGTTTTTAAATTAAAAAAAATGAGACCCTAATACAACTTTCATCTCTTATGAGTTAAAAATACTTTCAAGTGCACCTTCCACACTCTCTAACGAGCATGTTCGAAACTCTAAATTTCATGTTTCTAAACATATAAAAGGTATTTCGCTTTTAGATGTATAGATTACAGTATCTTCCTCTGAGAAAATTTGCTAGTTTACGTAGTTCATACGTGTCGGATTTTTTTTTAGTTTGTAGGCTGGTTTAATTGTGATAATTCTTAACTTTATTTAATGACTATTTTAAACGGTTTATCAGATTTTCATCAAACACAGTTAAGAATCATCCTTCAAATAAAAAGCATTGAAATTGATCTTATCTGTTTGGGAGCTAAGATGCCACAAATGTGTTAATGCGATTTCTATGCTGTTTTTTGTTTGTTTGAAAGCCGGTTTACTCTGGATATTTTTCAGCTATGTTTGATTATCATTGTGTGACTCACTTCATTGTCGGTGGTTTTTAAAAATTAAATTTTCACTTGTTAATTCAAAAAATTTCTCATTGAAAAAATGAAATAAGCAAACAAATATCTTTATTAACTAATAAACAAACTTATACATTTATTTTCTATTTGAACTATTTTGATTCCAGTTTTTGTTTTTCAAATAATTTAATTAAAGTCTCCGTAGCTGTTGGTTCCAATTTTATTGAACTTGATAACTCACTATTGGGAAACGTAGTCAAATTAATTGAGGGTTCTTTAAAGGTGAATGGTGTCCATGGACCTTGAATAGATGGATTATCAGTATGCCATAATTTACGATACCGAACATTAGTTTTCTCTCCACTCTGAGTTCTCAACAGTTCCACCCATTTTCCAATTTCTTCTTTTGAATAACCTTTACAAAATATCACTTGACGATCACCGTTTACTAAAAAATAAAAGTTAAAAAAAAACTTTTAAACAATATTCTTCATATAAGATTCATTTTAAACATTTTGAGAGCGATGGAAAATATCTCATTGGTGACCCATTATAACATTTTCATTAAAAACTATGGTCGTATAAAAATTGCAGAGATGAGATTAAAATTTAAAAAGGTTGTTATACAAACTATCATAATACTAACAATATTCTGCAACTAGACTTGGCCCTTTATGCCGTCGTGGTTTTACATACACAACAACTCCTTCATTTGATTTTGAAAAATCTAATAATTTCGATTCAAGAAATTCTCTAAAATAAAGAAAATATTTGGTTATTAGCCGAAATATAAAAATGATAAAAGCTTTACCTCATGCCCCTGCTGCTTCCATGACTCTTACAATATCGTAAAGTCAATCGTTGTAATTGACATACATAACGTCCTAATCCATTTTGTAAAGGAGCTCTTGGGAACGCTGATTTTAAAAATAAATGACTATTTGACATTTTTGAATACTGATGAAAAATATTCTATAACATGGTGAACGACTAAAAGGTTATGTGTGATTATTGTTATATCAATGGTTACTTAATGACATCTACAATCCATTCGTTTAAACAAGTAAAAACATTCGCTCTAGTTATGATCTGTAGATTTTGCTTGTAGATGGCACTAGTTTGCAGTGTTGCCAGCGTGGCTTGATCGAAAGATACGTTGGTATGCCTGAAAAGTTACATTTTCAAACTTAAAGATACATTGTGATGATTTTGTTATTGATATACGATAAATTATTAATTTTGTGTATTATAGCTTTGTGATTTTCAAAATTAGGTTATCCATACTACTATATAAATGTGAAAGTAATTCTGTGTGTTTGCTACCTCTTCACGACTAAACGGGTAAACGGATCGTAATGAAATTTGGCAAGGAGATAGATTATATCCTGAGGAAGGAAATAGGCTATCTTTTTTTTTTTTTTTTTTTATCAAAAAACAATCTTGAAGGGGGTGAACATTAAAAAAAATACATACAGTCGAACATAGAATCTCCTCATTTTTTTTGGAGTCGATTATAATTTTTGTTGATTTAATCATTTCCATAGAAACTATGCTTCTAAAAAATAACTATAAAATTATTTTATTAAAATTTTGTTTCAATTTTATATTAATAGCACACTATAAATCGTTGTGTATCGATATACATATACAGAAGAGTCTCATTAATCCGGCACTATAAAAAACTATAGAGTGCCGGATTATTGGACGTGCCGAATTATTGAAGTGCCGGATATATATATATATATATATATATATATATATATATATATATATTTTGGAATTTTAGCACTATGGTTCTGATACCTTGAAAACCGTTAATCGTATCATATTTTAACCAAAGCCATCGTTTTCGCTAGGTTCAAATTAGCTTAAAACCAAGTTTTTATCAAAATCAGGGACATAAAATTTTCCTCCAATTTTAGCGATTTTATTAAAGGAAACCTTGGAAAAAAGTGAAGAAAATTTTTCTTCTCCATTTTAATAATAATCATTTTCCAGGCTAATTTTGACCCAAATAGTACGAAAATCAGGTTCATTTTAATATCCGACCAACAGATTTCGAAATTTTCGCTTCTCAACTCATACAGTTTGGAATTTAAGCACTATGGGTCTGATACTTTGAAAACCGTTAATCGTATCGTATTTTAACCAATGCCATCGTTTTCGCAAGGTCCAAATTAGCTTAAAACCAAGTTTTTATCAAAATCGGAGACATAAAATTTTCCTCTAATTTTAGCAATTTTCTTAAGGGGTACCCCTTGGAAAAAATGTGAAAAAAGTGAAGAAAATTTTTGTTCTCGATTTTAATAATAATCATTTTCTAGACTAATTTCGATCCAAACAGTACGAAAATCAGGTTCATTTTCACGTCCGACCAACACATTTCAAAATTTTGCCTTCTCAGTCCATACAGTTTGGAATATTAGCACTATTGGTCTGATACCTTGAAAACCGTTATTCGTATCATATTTTAACCAACGACGTCGTTTTCGCTAGGTCCAAATTAGCTTAAAACCAAGTTTTTATCAAAATCAGAGACATAAAATTTTCCTCTAATTTTAGCAATTTTTTTAAGGGGTACCCCTTGGAAAAAATGTGAAAAAAGTGAAGAAAATTTTTGTTCTCGATTTTAATAATAATCATTTTCTAGTCTAATTTCGATCCAAACAGTACGAAAATCAGGTTCATTTTAACGTCCGATCAACACATTGCAAAATTTTGCCTTCTCAATACTTACAGTTTGGAATTTTAGCACTATGGGTCTGATACCTTGAAAACCGTTAATCGTATCGTACTTTAACCAACGCCATCGTTTTCGCTAGGTCCAAATTAGCTTAAAACGAAGTTTTTATCAAAATCGGGGACATAAAACTTTCCTCTAATTTTAGCGATTTTTTTAAGTTTAACAGTTTGGAATTTTAGCACTATGATCCGACCCATAAAAACTAGCACTATGATCCGACCTTGAAAACCGTTAACCGTGTCGTATTTTAAATAAATATAAATTAATAAAGAAATAAATGAATATATATATATATATATATATATATATATATATATGAATAAGGCATTATATATATATATATATATATATATATATATATATATATATATATTATGCCTTATTCATATATATATATATATATATATGCGGGAAACAGCTAGTATTTAATAAAAATGAAATTATTAAATTAAAATAAAAATAGTAACCCACACATTTATTTTTCAATCCATTTTCATTTATTTATTGTATATAAAATTTTTAAATTTTATAAAAGCGTGAGTTTTTAATCGAAGATTTGTGAATACCGAAATTATGGCAAACTTATTATAACGAGAAAAATTAGAACTACTCTAGTTCCAATTAGAACTAGAACGATATTGTTAATATTTATATTTTTATTGAAAAATAATATGGGGCTTAAATAATGGCTGTTTATTGTGTGCAATTAAATAATAATCTGTTTTTTAATGTCAAATATTTCTTTTCTTCTAAATATTGACAGTTTTTGTATATTTTAAATTTATTGGCAAATAGTTTTTTTTCTTACATTTTTTTAAAGTTGGTATTTCTATTTCTATTTAGATCTTCGACGGCTATAACTATGGAACGGTAAAAAACAGTTATATATTGGGAACGGTTTGGAATTTTGAACCTCTGTATGTTCATCCTAAACTGTATATTCATCTGCCATGTTAACTATTAATGGCAACTGACACTTACACGTACTTATAATGAATAAAACAAACAGCATTTACAAAAGTAACGTAAGCGTTTATAAGCCAAACGAACGCAGATAAATTGCACTTATAAGCATGAGAGCTGGAAGCGTGAAAGTGCCTAAAATGAATACATCCATAGTGACTTCACTTGCCTAGGTTGCTCTGCGAGAACCTGATCCGACAGCGGGGCTGCCCCACAAATTTTTTATTGGTCATAACTTTTTTTAAATAATATTTACGAAAAACACATATCAATAATTTTTTTCATTAAATTTTATTTCCAACAACATTTGTATGAACCTTTATTTAATAGGAATGAAAAATTTGAATCAATTTTAAGACACAGTTTTCCCTAATTATTTCGATAGGGTTTTCTGCAAAGTGGAAAATTTAAGCTGGTGGTGTTCAGCCTATAACAACATCACATAAAGCAACATATCGCTTAAAGCGACGTACTTTTATCGAAATTTATCAGCTATAAAGATCAACTGTCATATTTTTTCAGTATGTCATATTTTTTCAGACAGATTATTTTGTCTTATTATTAGTTACGCACATCCTCCCATCCCACCCACACCTCTTGCGCACTCTGTGCCATTTCAACTATCGGATATAGCGTCCTTATAGCTATGTGATCCCTTCAATATCGTTATATCTGGTTTCGACTGTATATTGCTTATAACTATCGGATATAGTGTCCAGTTTATGTGGTGCCTTCAATGTCGTTCTATTCGGTTTCGACTGTAGTTATTATTCAACTAGTATTAAAATATAATTACAAGATGTAACTAAAACAGTTCGGAATGTGATAAATAATAAATTACGCAACAGTATTCACACTAAACAACAAAACAAATTTGTTATATGCATAGAATATTTTAAAAATTAGAAACACTCTGAATCATGTCGTAGTTCGAATTGGACGATTTAGTGAAAAAATTTAAACAAAATGGCAAATAATGATATTAAACTTGAAAAATAGATGAACACATAATTAATAATTAAAGATGAAATATTATATGAAAGTTTTACAATGGAACATGAACTAACTACTGACGAAATATTAAATAAAAATGTTAAAATGGCATATGAACGAATCCATGAAAATGAAAACAATAAACTTGAAAAAGAATTGAACACAGAATTAAAAAATAATGATGAAATATTCGGTGAAAATGTTTCGGAACAAAAACATATTCATGCTGAAAAAACATGTTATACATGTGATGTTTGTAATAAAAAATTTAATTGGCAAATCCATTTAACTAAACATAAACAAATCCACACGGGAGACAAACCATTTTCATGTGATATTTGTAACAAAAAATTTAATATGCAACGGCATTTATTTAAACATAAACGAATCCACAGTGGAAAAAAACCATTTTCATGTGATTATACTGATCAAAAATTTAATGTGCAACGCCATTTAATCAAACATAAACGAATCCACACTGGAAAAAAAACATTTTCATGTGAAATTTGTAATAAAAAATTTAATCGGCAAAGCAGTCTGACTCGACATAAATTAATCCACTCTGGAATAAAAGCATTTTCATGTGAAATTTGTAATAAAAAATTTAATCGGCCAGAGAGTCTAACTCGACATAAATTAATCCACACTGGAGAAAAACCATTTTCATGTGCTGTTTGTAATAAAAGTTTTAATCAAAAAAGTAATTTAACTAAACATGAACTAATTCACACTGGAGCAAAAACATTTTCCTGTGAAATTTGTAAAAAATCATTTTATTGGCAAAGCCATTTAATCCAACATAAACGAACCCATACTGGAGAAAAACCATTTTCATGTAATGTTTGTCACAAAACATTTAACCAGCAAGGTGATTTAACCCGACATAAACGAATCCACACTGGAGAAAAACCATTTTCATGTGAAATTTGCAAAAAATCATTCAATCGGCAAACCAATCTAACTAAACATAAATTAATCCACACTGGAGAAAAACAATTTTCATGTGATGTTTGTGACAAAACATTTTACCAGCAAGGTGATTTAACCCGACATAAACGAATCCACACTGGAGAAAAACCATTTTCATGTGAAATTTGTAAAAAATCATTCAATCGGCAAAGCAATCTAACTAAACATAAATTAATCCACAATGGAGAAAAACCATTTTCATGTGATATTTGTGACAGAACATTTAACCTGCAATATAATTTAACTCGACATAAACGAACCCATACTGGAGAAAAACCATTTTCTTGTGATGTTTGTGACAAAAAATTTAATCTGTCTGGTGATTTAACTCGACATAAACGAATCCACACTGGTGAAAAACCATTTTCATGTGAAATTTGTAAAAAATCATTTAAGCGGCAAGACCATCTAACTCAACATAAATTAATCCACACTGGAGAAAGATCATTTTCATGTGAAATTTGTAATAAATCATTTAATCGGCAAAGCCATCTAACTGTACATAAACGAATCCACACTTAAGAAAAACCATTTTCATGTGAAATTTGTAATAAAACATTTAATCAGTTAATTGGGAAGGCCATCTAACTAAACATAAATTTATCCACACGGGAATAAAACTTTTTTCATGTGAAATTTGTGACAAAAAATTTACCGATCGAAGCAATTTAAATAAACATATGAAACGAAAGACAGCATGCAAAAGAATAATGAATAGAAATTGAAGGATGTTGGTCTGATATTTGGGTTCGACAACAAATAAATAAAAGAAAAGCTCAACTAGTTGGAAAATAAATTCTATAAACAATTGTTAAACTTAGAAATATAAATTGAATAATAAAAATTAATCTTTAATAATTGTTTGTTGATTCCTGATATTTTTTATGAATTATCAATTTATTATGATTCAAATAAAGCTTAAACTCGAACTCGAACGAGTTTTTCAAAATTATATTTTTGTAAACCGCTTGGGCGATGTCAAAGATATCCCTAAAGTTCGTTCGTAAGTGAAGAAATTTTTATTTTATTGAATTCTATTCATTATTGTTTAGTAAAAATATAAAATTTACAGCATTATTTTCGTTTTGCTTCATTTAAATCACTGCCATTTGATGAACAATCAAGTTTTTCGGGAAAATCCAGCTTTCAGGAACGAGATTGAATCTTACGAAAGCTAAATTTTGTTTGGTCTGGGAAACGATTACAGCACCATCATTTCTGGATATACTCAATTAAAAATTGTACAAAAGTCCCTACAAGATTCACAAAAAAAAAAGGTTTATTTTTGACTCGCTGACTTACTATAATCTATTTAAGTTATAAGCTTTATTTGCTCCAACGTTGATTGTATTTTTACCTTGCAAAAGCCCCCACAACAAATCCAAAATGGATCGATCCCATGCGTCCGATATCACACACTTTGTTTTAGATATAATAATCGATTTAAATTTGTGAATTCTAAAAATCTCCATCATGAATTGGATAGAAACCACAATTTAATCTAGTACTCATACTCTTAACGTTGTTGTGAAGAAACTTCAATTGAATGACATGTTCTTCAAAATTTTACAGCTTATTATTTCAATAATAAAGAATATCCTGTTAAAATTTGAAGTTGATTCTGTTTTTAGTTTTTGAGTAAAAAAATGTTTTTGAGTAAAAGTTACGATTTTTAAGAGACTTTTACCCAGTTAAATGGACTCGTCGGAAAAAACATGAATACAAAAATCTGTATCTCGACAACCAGATATGCCAGTGTTATGAAAAACTGTCATAATATTTATCAAAGTCTTATAAACACCTGGACCAAATTTCAAATTAATCTTGTTTTTTATTTTTGAGATAATTAAATTTGTAGATCGAAAAATGTTCTAAATCTAGTTTTATTTTTAGTAACATTTATTTTTATCTAGCTTTATTTTTAGTTATATTTATTTTGATCTAGTTTTATCTAGTTTTATCACCATGCAACTTTTTTGAAATACATCATAAAAACATATTTTTAATTATTAAAACACTTAAATTATTAAAATTATTTAAGTTTTATACAGTATGTTTTTTTTTTACAAATATACATGTTTTTTACAAAAATTAAATTATTTGGAACGATTCAATTGCAAAATTTTTAAGGCAATGGATGAGATATCAATGCATTTAGTATAGGACAAACTCACCACCCCGACTTTCCCTCACCAGTTTCACAACAACCTTAAGTCTTTTCAGAAGGGTTCAAAGAACTATTTCTATAAATTTTATAAAAATTTCTAATTCTTTTTCATCAAATTGTTTTGAATTCTCTACAATTATTATTTAAGTATTTGGAGATCTAAAATGTGTTATAAATCCATAAAATTTTTATATAAAATTGTATGGCTCGGTCAATTCTACTAATTAAGAGCATTTTTATTCTCTATTATATTAATAATTAATTAAAAATTAATCATGCTCTCAATTCATTATAATTACATTGAAATTCTAAATGTTCCATCAAATATTACAGAAGAAATCATTGGTAGATAAATTGAGTAAAAGTTGGTTTACCCCTCTAAACCCTGCGTTTCCTTTGGACCATTCATTAAAAAAATTAATCTTTTAAATACGAAATGCACGTCGTATTCCGATTGGAGTTACTGTTTCAAATATCTATTAGCCATTCAAATACCGAAATTTGTTTTTCAATAGTCCATTTTCAATGTTCGCTGAGCATCCAGAGTCATTTTAGATATCAGCTGCATGTTCTGACGCGCCACAATGCAGAGAAGAAGATATGCAAGAAGTTCTGTTTTTAATAAAAGAGTACGCTTGCCTCAAACGAATAGCCAACATGACTTTTTTAAGTATTTAACAATTATTAAAAAAATCAAAGAGAAGATTATTTGAAATTAAATTTCAAGTTTTGCCCCAATTCCTAGAACAATTATTTGTATTTAATAAATACGTATTTCGACTATAAACTAGTCATCATCAGTATGAATTAGCTCATCGTAACTATCTCCGGGAAATGAAGTTACAGATATGTTACTCCTTGCTAATTTGGTGCGTGTGTCGACAGCACTCGCGATACCTCAATGCGAGTCAAAAATAAAATATTTATTTTGTTAATTTTGAAGTGACTTTTCTGTTTTTACTGTAAAAAAAAAGAATAAAATTCAATAAAACGAAAACTGCTTGGTTAACTAACGAACTTCAGATAATTTTTAATTAAATTAAATACTGATATGAAAAAATTAACTCGTCAACCAGGAATCGAACCTCGGGCCTCTGGATATCTAGTCCAGTATGCTTCCGCTACACCAAAGACGACTGTGACGTAATAGCCAACTTTTTCATATTATTCTTATTTTTTATTCATTTAGACAGTATTACTTCTGTTGAAGTTATTTATTTATTTAATATTTGTTTATTTGTGTATATTTAAGCGTCAACATAACGATGTTTGTCCAAATTCCTTTCGGTTACGTATGACAAACTGTAGAAGACTTTAGCGTATACTCCGACAAATTTCATTGTCATTGAATTTTTAATTAAATTAAATACTGATAAGAAAAAATTCGAACTCTGATAAGAAAAAAACTCATCAACCAGGAATCGAACCTCGGGCCTCTGGATATCTAGTCCAGTATACTTCCGCTACACCAAAGACGACTGTGACGTAATAGCCAACTTTTTCATATTATTCTTATAAGTTTAAATCGGTTGAGAGATTCTCTGGATATTTTTGACATCGCCTTTTATTTGAATCATATAAAATTGATAATTAATAAGAATATCAGGAATCAACAAACAATTCTTAACGATTAATTTTTATTATTTAATTTACATTTCTAAGTTTAACATTTGTTTACAGAATTTATTTCCAAAGAGTTGAGTTTTTCTTGTATTTATTTGGTGTTGAACCGAAATATCAGACCAACATCGTTCGATTTCTATTCATTATTCTTTCGAATGCTGTCTATCGTCTCATATGTTTTGATATGAATTGATTCGATCGTTAAATTTTTGTCACAATCATCACATGTAAAAGGTTTTTCTCCAGTGTGGATGAATTCATGTTGAGTTAAAATCCTTGGCCGATTAAATGTTTTATTGCAAATTTCCATTAAAAAGGTTTTTCACCAGTGCAGTGGGGGTTCGTTTATGTCGAGTTAAATCACCTGGTAGATTTAATGTTTTGACACAAACATCATATGAAAAAGGTTTTTCTCCGGTGTGGATTAATTTATGTTGAGATAGAATGCTTGGTCTATTAAATGTTTTATTACAAATTTCACATGAAAATATGTTTTTCACCCGTGTGGATTAATTTATGTCGAGTTAAACTGCTATGCCGATTAAATGTTTTATTACAAATTTCACATGAAAATGGTTTTTCTCCCGTGTGGATTAATTTATGTTCAGTTAGATGGCTTTGCCGATTAAATGATTTATTACAAATTTCACATGAAAATGGTTTTTCACCAGTGTGGATTCGTTTATGTCGAGTTAAATCACCTGATAGATTAAATGATTTGTCACAAACATCACATGAAAATGGTTTTTCTCCAGTGTGAGTTCGTTTATGTTGAGTTAAAGAACTTTGCACATTAAATTTTTTATTACAAATTTCACATGAAAATGGTTTTTCTTCCGTGTGGATTAATTTATGTTCAGTTAGATGGCTTTGCCGATTAAATGATTTATTACAAATTTCACATGAAAATGGTTTTTCTTCCGTGTGGATTAATTTATGTTCAATTAGAATGCTTGGCCTATTAAATGTTTTATAACAAATTTCACATGAAAATACTGTTTCTCCCGTGTGGATGTGTTTATGTTGAGTTAAATGGCTTTGGCAATTAAATGTTTTATGACAAACTTCACATGTATAACGTTCTTTTTCAGTATTAATTTGTTGATGTTCCGTAACATTTTCATCGAATATTTCATCATTATTTCTTAATTCTGTATTCAATTCTTTTTCAAGTTTAATGTTTCCATGTTCATGGATTCGTTCGTCTGTAGTTAGCTCACGTTCACGTTCCATTGTAAAACTTTCATATAATATTTCATCTTTAATTATTACTTATGTGTTCATCTATTTTTCAAGTTTAATATCATTATTTGCCATTTTGTTTAAATTTTTTGTTGGTTTTATTACTTCACTGACTCAAAACTACGACATGATTCAGAATGTTTCTAATTTTTAAAATATTCTATGGATACAAAAAATTTATTTTGTTGTTTAGTGTGAATACTGTTGCGTAATTTGTTATTTATCACATTCCATACTGTTTACTGTTTAAGTTTCAAGTTATTGTTTCTAATTATATTTCAATACCAGTTTAATAATAACTATTAATTAATCTAAACTAAAATTAACCTTAACACACCCGACTGATAAATTAGCAACGACTAACAAATGTTAGACTCCATATCCCTGGAGATGTTGAACGATTCGCTAATTCATACTGATGATGACTACTCTGTAGTCGAAATACGTATTTATAAAATACAAATAATTGTTCTAGAAATTTGGGCAAAACTTGTAATTTAAGTATAATGAAGTTATAATGTTCGACATCAACGCCGACGAGCCACGGGTAAAAGCTAGTTATAAAATTAATAAAATAAGAAAGATGTCTAAACCCTGAGTCAAATTAAAATGTATATTTTTAATGTTTCATTTATAAAATCATAAAGGTGACTTTAATTGATTTGAATCATTTGTACTACTTGATAAAATCTTGATATATGTTAATTAATTAATCAAAAGTAAAAAAATGTAATCTTTTGATGTACCGTATCAGAAAACAATTTAGGTAATTGAATGTCAATAATACATATTCAAAGCTGGTAAAATATTAAAATCAGGGATCATAGAATTCATGAACCATAGCAAACGATAATAACCAGTGTCCCACAATGGCGCACGTTAACTATTAATGGCAACTGACATTTACACGTAATAACAAACGGCATTTTTAAAAGTAACGTAAGCGTTCATATGCCAAACGAACGCTAATAAATTGCGTTTATAAGCGTGAGCGTTGTAAGTGTGTATGTGCCCAAAATGAATACTCCCACAGTGATTTCCATCACCTGCCTAGGTTGCTCTGCGAGAACCTGATCCGACAGCGGGGCAGCCCCACAAATTTTTAATTGGTCATAACTTTTTTTAAATAATAATTACGAAAAACACATATCAATATATTTTTTCATTAAATTTTATTTCCAACAACATTTGTATGAAACTTTATTTCATAGATATGAAAAATTTGATTCAATTTTAGGACACAGAGTTTTCACTTCTTACTTCGACAGGGTTTTCTGTAGTGTGGAAAATTTAATCCGGAGGTGTTCAGGATAATTTTTGTATAGATAAATAAATACAGTCGAAACCGGCTATACCGACATCGTTTACAACGATGGATCGGTTATTACATCTAAATGGCAAGGTCCCGACCGAATCCCTATATAAACACCTATGTAAACAAACCGCCTATAACAACATCACATAAAGCGACAAACTTTTATCGAAATTTATCAGCTATAAAGACCAACTGTCATATTTTTTTAGTATGTAAGACAGATTATTTTGTCTTATTATTAGTTACGCACATCCTTCCATCCCACCCACATCTCTTGCGTACTCTGTGCCATTTCAACTATCGGATATAGCGTCCTTATAGCTATGTGATCCCTTCAATGTCGTTATATCTGGTTTCGACTGTATATTGGTTATAACAACTATAGGATATGGCGTCCAAGTTATGTGGTCCCTTCAATGTCGGTCTATTCGGTTTCGACTGTAGTTATTATTCAACTAGTATTAAAATATAATTACAAGATAACTTAAACGTAACTAACGTAACTTAAACAGTTCGGAATGTGATAAATAACAAATTACGCAACAGTATTCACACTAAACAACCAAACATATTTGTTATATCCATAGAATATTTAAAAAATTAGAAACACTCTGAATCAGTTCTTAGTTTTAATCGGACGGAAAATGGCAAAAATTAATACTGAAAAAAAACGTTATACATGTGATGTTTGTAATAAAACATTTAAAAGTAGTTTAACTCGTCATAAACGAATCCACACTGGAGAAAAGCCATTTACATGTGAAATTTGTAATAAAACATTTCGTGGGAAAAGTGATTTAACTCAACATAAACGAATCCATAATGGAGAAAAGACATTTTCATGTGAAATTTGTAATAAAACATTTAATCAGAATGGTAATTTAACTCTACGTAAACGAATCCACACCGGAGAAAAACCTTTTTCATGTGAAATTTCGAATAAAACATTTAAATGGCAAAGTGATTTAACTCAACATAAATTAACCTACACTGAAGAAAAACCATTTTCATGTGAAATTTGTAATAAAACTTTTAATCTTCTATATCTATACATTCTATCTCAATATAAATTAATCTACCCGGGAGTAATTAATCTACCCTTTTTAATGTGATGTTTGTGACGAAAAATTTTACGATCGAAGCAATTTAACTAAACATATGAGACGAAAGACAGCTAATTCGAAAGAATAATGAATAGAAATTGAAGGATGTTGGTCAGAAAATTGGGGTCGACAACAAATAAATACAAGAAAAGCTCAACTATTTGGAAAATAAAATCTGTAAACAAATGTTAAACTTAGAAATGTAAATTAAATAATAAAAATTAAACGTTGATAATTGTTTGTTGATTCCTGATATTTTTTATGAATTATCAATTTATTATGATTCAAATAAAGCTGAAAGTAGAAAAAATGTTTCATGCAAAAATAAATATTTCATGTAAAATACAAATCTGCAATTAAAAATATAGGTTTCCATTAAAAAAAATCAAAGTTAACCTCGATTTGGCCTTGATAATTGGTTTCAAGTTCGAGGCAAGGTCACAGTTATTTGACTACCTAGGAAGCTTAAAACTTGCCTGGAACATTTATCACTATCTTACTTAGTGCTCACTATCACTATCTTACATGTATATAATAATAATAATAATTTATATAATAATAACATGTATATAATAATAATAATAATAATAACGATAATAATTTTCAGTCGGAGTTCTGATTTTCGGTTAAAAGTAAATATTATAAAGTATTACATTTTGTTTGTTTGGCGCCGACTCAAAATTATTTCGGTATTTACATTAGTGTAGGACTTAGACTAAAAAGTTACTTTTTTATTTTTTCCTTTCTTTTTTCGAAGGTTTAATTTTTTGTTAAAAAGTTTTTTGTGGCTTATAGTGTCATTAAAACTACATATGTGTGTCAAGTTTCAACAGAATCGGTTTACAGATGAAAATTCAGTGGTGAACAATTCATCATTGCCTATTTTTCAATCCTTAGGAGTGAAATTTTTTTTTCAAATTTATATGGTACCAATTTCGAAGTATACCCTATCCAATAAAAAAAGAATTATCGAAATCGGGCTACTCTGTAAAAAGTTATGCGTGGTAATACATAAAAAAAAACTATAGGGACTGACTTGAGAACCTCCTTCGTTTTTTTCGTCGGTTAAAAAAACATTCAAACTGCACACTGATATTGAGTCTTTTCAAATAGTTTTCTACACACAGAACGTATATTATTATATTTATAATATTTTTCTTTAGTGGAAGCGCTGGGAAGTCTTATTTTTTATTGTTTTGTGGCTAAAATTTGAAATTTGTTTTTCAAATTTTTATGGGACCAACTTTGAAGCATTCCCTATCCAACAACTACAAAAGAATTATCAAAATCGGACTACTCTGTAAAAAGTTATGCGTCATCATACTTTAAAAAAAATATATACAGGTTGATTTGAGTACCTCCTTCTTTCGACGGTAAAAAATTAATGTAAAACCACTGATTCACGTTCCGAGACTTTTGCCAACTATCATATTTGAATTATTTTACACACATTTCCCTTACAAATAATTAAATATATATATATATATATATATATATATATATATATATATATATATATATATATATAAATTTTATTATAAAAACATCATACAGTTTCAATCACAGTATTATTTAACTGATTATTCGCTTAAAAGTGTTTGAAACAAAAATACTATTTTATAAAATTAAAAATAAAACTAAAATGTCTTGTTTTTGTAAACGTTTAAATAAAATATTTATTTGTTTAAAACTGTCCGCATCGTTTCCATTTTTTTGGGAACACAATTCAATTGAAAATAAATGTAAATTTCGTGTATCATACATGTGGTGTACTTTACCAATTTTATTAATACTATTTACAATAATTTATATCAAATACTTATTGCAATATCATTTACTAAACAGCACCACCACATTAACTGCAGATGACAATAATAATCATCATTTATCATTTATATTTGAGACAATTATACATTTTACTTATATATTAACACATTTAATTCTATTAATTTTATTAATTGTGAAAATTGAACAAATCAATAATATTCTCAATGAATTTGCGAATATATTCAATGAATATTTATGTAGCACAAGTCGTAAAAAAATGTATAATCAAATGATCATGTTTGTATATCAACAAATTACATATATCGTTGTACGAATTCTATGCAGTTTAATTGTGTCAAAACAATGGGAATTTAATGAATATAATATGATTGTGTTTATGGAATTATTTTTTGAATCATACATGCTGGCAATTATAATGATGTTGGGTATATTCTTTCAATTAATTTATTCGGCTTCAACTTGTTATCGTAATCTTGTAAAAGTTTTATTCAAATATCAAACACAACATCCCCGTGCCAGTATTGAAGAGAATATGACAAATTTTATTCATGTCTATGGGTTTTTTAAATGTGTTGATTGTAATATTAGCAATCATTTAATAACTGCTATGGATGGTATTAGTCAATGCGATGATTCAATTGTCGAATATTTACGTAAAAGACATAAAAATATTTCTGAATATTTACAATTATTTAATAGTGAATTATCATTGTTGCTATTGATGATTGTTGCATCGAATATTATACAAACATCAAATGCTTTCCTTTTGATTGGGTCACGTGCCTTTGTCGCATTTGAAAATATTTACGAAAATTATGGTGCTAATATGTATATGGCTATTATCAAAATATGGTTTTGTATTTCATTTTATTATTACATGGATGCTTTCAAGTTACAGGTAATTCAAGTATTTATGATTAAATATTGATATGAAAAAATTAATATATACACCAGAAATCGAACGTGGATCTCTGGATATCCACCCCAATATGTTAGATAGCCAGAGGTCCGAGGCTTGATTCCTGGTGTATGAGTTAATTTTTTCATATCAATATTTAATAATAAAAACTGTTTTCACTACTTATTTCGATCGGATTTTCTGTAGAGTTTTAATTTAGATAAATAAATAGTTATTATTAAACTGGTATTAAAATATAATTACAAAAAGTAACTTGAAACTTAAACAGTAAACAGTATGGAATGTGATAAATAACAAATTACGCAACAGTATTCACACTAAACAACCACACAAATTTGTTATATCCATAGAATATTTAAAAAATTAGAAACACTCTTAATCATGTCGTAGTTTTAATCGGTCGAATTAGTGAAAAAATAAAACCAACATAAAATTTAAACAAAATAGCAAATAATGATATTAAACTTGAAAAATAGATGAACACATAATTAATAATTAAAGATGAAATATTATATGAAAGTTTTACAATGGAACGTGAACGTGATCTAACTACAGACGAACGAATCCATGAAAATGGAAACATTAAACTTGAAAAAGAATTGAATACAGAATTAATAAACAACGATGAAAATGTTTCGGAACATCAACAAATTCATACTGAAAAAGAACGTTATACATGTGATGTTTGTATTAAAACATTTAATTGGCAAATCCATTTAACTCGACATAAACAAATCCACACTAGAGAAAAACTTTTTTCATGTGCAGATTGTGAAAAAACATTTAATAAACGAATCCATTTAATTCAACATATACGAATCCATAGTGAAGCAAGACCATTTTCATGTGAAATTTGTAATAAGACATTTAATCAGAAAGGTAGTTTAATGCGACATAAACGAATTCACAATGGAGAGAAACCTTTTTCATGTGAAATTTGTAATAAAAAATTTATCCAGAAAGGTAATTTCACTTCACATAAACGAATCCACACTGGAGAAAAACCTTTTTTATGTGAAATTTGTAATAAAACATTTAGTGGGCAAAGTGATTTAACTCGACATAAACGAATCCACACTGGAGAAAAGCCATTTTCATGTGAAATTTGTAAAAAAACATTTAATCGGCAAAGCAATCTAACTCAACATAAATTAATCCACACTGGAGTAAAACCATTTTCATGTGAAATTTGTAATAAAACATTTAAAAGCAATTTAACTCGACATAAACGAATCCACACTGGAGAAAAGCCATTTACATGTGAAATTTGTAATAAAACATTTAAATGTCAAAGTGATTTAACTCGACATAAATTAATCCACACTGGAGAAAAACCATTTTCATGTGAAATTTGTAATAAAACATTTAATCAGAAAGGTAATTTAACTCTACATAAACGAATCCACACTGGAGAAAAACATTTTTTATGAGAAATTTGTATTAAAACATTTATTGGGTATAGTGATTTAACTCGACATTAACGAATCCACACTGGAGAAAAGCCATTTTCTTGTGAAATTTGTAATAAAACATTTAATCGTCATAGTGATTTAACTCGACATAAATTAATCCACACTGGAGAAAAACCATTTTTATGTAAAATTTGTAATAAAACATTTAATCGGCATAGCAGTTTAACAAACATAAATTAATCTAAGGGAGTAAAACCTTTTTAATGTGATGTTTGTGACAAAAAATTTTACGATCGAAACAATTTAGTTAGCCATTTGAGATGAAAGCCAGCATGCAAAAGTATAATGAACAGAAATCGAACGCTGTTGGTCTGATATTTCGATTCCACACCAAATAATCAGAAGAAAACTATTTGGAAAATAAATTCTGTAAACAAATGTTAAACTTAGAAATGTAAATTAAATAATAAAAAATAAACTTTAATAATTATTTGTTGATTTCTCATATTTTTATGAATTATCAATTTATTATGATTCACATAAAGCTTAAACTTTCAAAATTAAATTTTTTTTAAACTGCTTGGCGATGTTAAAGATATGTGACATATTTTCAAAATTCAAGTTTTAGAAAAAAATTTTTCATACAAAACATATATTAAAATTAAGCAATTAAAATTATAGATTTCCATTAAAGAAAGTTCAAAGGCAAGATCATATATATATATATATATATATATATATATATATATATATATATATATATATATATATATATATATATATATATATATAAATATGTATATATAAATTTTATTATAAAAACATCATTCAATTTCAAAATAGTATTATTATTTAACTGATTATTCGCTTAAAGGATTTACGAGCAAATATTAAGATGTAAATATAAATCAATTATAAGTTTCAGGTAGGAGGTTACGGGGCCTTGAATTAATTATTTAATGTTAAAGTTCGAGTTTTAATGCATTGCTCTTAGGGAGAAATCCGTGAGCGTCGACATATTTTGATAATTTTCACATGGAATAAAATAAGACGAATCAAAAAAATACTACGCAATAGAAAATAAAAATCTGTATAAAGAGATTTATCCAATAAAATTCCAGTATGACGGGCCTGAAAAAATAAGATATCTAAGAAAAAAACTGTGATTTCGGGTAAATTAAATTTCTGTCGTTGGCGGTAGGCCCATCATACCGAAAATAATGTATTTTCCCCATTTAACTAACGATAAAAATAATAAACTTTTTGTGGACTTTTATGAATGTACTATATAAGATTTTGAAGAATTTTATAAATAGACTATAGTTAGTGCTCGTACGCTATAAATAATCTAATTAAAATGCGCTTGTTCTTTTATACGATCTTCTCTTAAAGAAGGCGATTGAACATACAGGCACGCAGGCGGTCATATACTCAGACACGGTCCTGCTTTGACATACCAAATGTAGAAAAGAAATTATATGCGATTTTATTAATATTCCAGGCTGAAACACCCAAAAATATATTATTCGAATATTCTACACGAATTTATGATTATAAAACAATTAAAGAAATGCGACTATTTTTAATACAACTACACACATCGCCTGTAAATGTAACAATGTTTGGTGTAAATGAATTAAACGTTGGGGCAATGATTGGAGTAAGTTATTTTAATTTCGTTTAATAATTTATGCCCATTAAGCTAGCATAGCAACCTGAGCAGAACATAATTATAATTGTCTCATAATTAGACGCAAATTAAATGCTAATTAAATGCCCTAATTAAAAATTAAATGCTCTTTGTTGTATTGTGTTACTGCATGTTCTGCTAGCTTAATGTTAAGCTAGCAGAGCAATATTTAAAAAATCAATTTATTATATTGTATTTAATATCAAATTATTAAACTAATTAAATGCTAATTAAATACCCTAATTAAAAATTAACTGCTCTTTGTTGTATCATGTAACTAGGAGAGCATACGGTTACACGACACAACAAAGAGCAGTTAATTCTTAATTAGAGCATTTAATTAGCATTTAATTTGCTTAATAATTTGATATTTAATACAATATAATTAATTGATTTTTTAAACATTGCTCTGCTAGCTTAACATTAAGCTAGCAGAGCATGCGGTTACACGATACAACAAAGAGCTGCTAATTTAGAATTCTATCATTTATTTTCAAACATTCCACCTACAAATAATAAGGGATATTCAAAAAAGAATTTTCAATTGTTAGAAGTAATGGCTAAACTTTAGAAGACAACAATGAACATATTTAACCCACTCTCATTAGATGTGTCTTCAGTACTGACTTTGCACAGCAGCCAGCATTATGTACACAACACATCACATACACTACAGATTACCCCCACTATTTTTATTTCTTTATTAAGCATATTAAGCACTTTCTTTATTGTGTATAGTTATTATAGTAAATAATATTTAACATTGATTCTCTATTAGAAAAGCGTTCAAACAAATACGGTATATTCTGAGTACATAACCAAAGTTTTGTTTTCTCTTTTCAGCTTTGTATGTTTATAGTCACTAATTTAACTATCGAATATCAATTCATAAATTCTTAAATAATATTTATTACTAATAAAGAACAATCATCGTGAATTATATGTTAGTTAGTTACGAGAGATAATTATGGTGACAAATTATGAAAATGACATCTTTTCATTGGAAGTTGAGCTGTTTTTTTTTTTTTTTGGAATGACTTAAACTGGAAATTTAAATTGGAGAGGTAATTTCAATATGTACTAGTTTGATCATCATATTAATATTGTATGTGTGATAAATTATATAAATATATAGTTTTCAATTCTTAATGTACACTCCCATTCAATAAAATTGAACAGACCTGAAATGTTAATTTTCTTACATTTCATAAAACTTCTCACTTTTGCGACTCTCTGTATAATTATTCATTCTATAAACAAAGATAAGTTGTATATATATTTTAAGTGTGAAAACAAAAATGGAAGTATAGTAAAATACATTTACTACAATAATAATCAACATTGTGAGAGACTGATTCGATTCAGATCTGTTCAATTTTATTGAACGGGAGTATACTAAAAACTTTTAATTCAAACATTTTCCCAAAAAAACCGAATAAATAAGGTATAAATCAACCACGAAATCATGAAAATGTGTGCTACTTGTTTTGTCCATAGTGCAGCATATACAGGCTGGCCCGTAAATCATGGACACAACTGAAGGTATGGAGAAGTCCTTGGGGAATACATGCACGTGTGTCTGTCGTAATCCAGCGCACGTCTCTGATTGGTTACCTATTTTAACTAATAACTAATTACCCGTACGTCTGATTAAAAAATGGTTTAAACTAGGTTGAAACCAGAGTTACAAAAAGTGAATTTTTTTGATAATTCATTTTTTATTTAATTATCAATTTTTGGAACAATGTACTGCTGAAAAATTGCTGAAAAATAAAATAATTTAACTAATGCACTTTTGAGAAAACTTTATAATTTAACGAATTTAATTTGCGTTTTAAAGGTTTAAAAGATTTATATTTTATAATTTATATAACATTTATATTTTATTCATACACATATATATTAAAAGGTACATTTTATGCCCCAAATTACCAGCCCAGACTTCCAGGGTATGCATTCAATGTATTGTATGTATTGCATACTAGTGAGTAAAATAAAAAAAAATAATAAAAAATAATTGTATAATAGTGAGTAATATAAAAAAGAGTTGGTATTATTATATTTTTTTCTGAAAATGTTTTAATTAAAAAAAGAAAAAAATAATAATTGGTAGGTACCCTGTATTTTTCTCTATCTCTCTTCCTACCTCTCACTCAGAGTTGAGTGAAGTCAAACCTTGCCCACCTACGTTGTATGTTGTATAGGATTACTAAATAACTCTCTTATAAAAATACTATACCAATGTAGCAGTATTACTGACGCATCTTGGCATAAATACTTCCTATATACTTTTGTTGTAAAATTCAGACCAAATTTTTTAACAGTGTACTATCAAGCATAATTACAGTTTAATTGACATTTCGCAATTACGTTTTTATTGTTGAAGGTGGGTCGTCGTTCTTTGTGTAATACAGAGAGTATGGTTGACAGCATTTAAAATGTAACTTCCGGTAATGTTGTATATTGTATATAAGTGATGTGCTTGGTTAACCTTGCACAAATATACGAGCCAAGCCCAATATAATATTATATGGAGATAGATATTATTACCTATGCCTGCCTATAATATAATATTTTAATAATACATTGTTTATTTATTTCAATGCAACTTTTATATGAATACACCTATGATTATTATATTGTTGTTGTTGTTGTTGTTTTGTACTTGTAAGTCATATGATTTCACCCTTTTGAAGGATAAATACGAGTTATTTCATTCAATTCCGATATTTGTTATCAACTTCTCAATGTATTGAAGCCAGAACATCGGATTAGCCCTGTAGCAACAGTTACCAAATGTTATAGACCCGGCGCATTGGAGGGCCCCTCACCTGTGCATATAAAAATCTATCAAGTTTGATAGGTACAGTATACCGGGTTCGGGGGTGGTCAACTTTTATGTGAATAAGATCACATTTTTATCTTAAAAATGTTTCGCGATCGACTTGTACTATTTGTATGAAAAAGTTGTTATAAAAAAGCACAGCATGGCTGATAATTTGATTTAAAGATTTCACATTCGCGATTTTATTGACTTGTTTTTTTGGACAATAACTCGCGGAGGTGCACCCCACACTGAAACACCCTGTATTTCTACCAACGTAAAAAAACAACATAATTATTTAACGAGTCAAAATTAATTCAAATTAGCTATACAGATAGATAGATAGATTGTAGAAGCTGCCTTGGACGGGCTTCACTTCGCCCATAAGGTCCATTGTGATGCCTAAGGAATGTGAGAATGTAAGTGGAGTGGAAGGAATTTGTGTGTAGACTAGGAATTGGTAGGATATGCGGCTGCAGTCGACTATGATAGAAACTATGCCGATATTCAACTGGCGTTCGTGAAGGAAACTGCAGAAAATCTTCTCAAGCATAGCCGGTTACTTCGTTCTTGTCCATACACCGACAGTTTAGTCAATTTACAGCCCCCCCTTTTTTTTTAAATAATTGACAAACTGCCGATGTCGGGATTCGAACCCATAACCTCCCAGTTCCAAGTAGGCATACTGCGCAGACATAACGCCTTAGACCGTTCGGCCACTTGAACTGGTTAGCTACAGATTAACATTAATGGGAAGACTGAGTTTGTATGTCTCTAACCAAGGAATCATAATTAGGTGTCTATCCTGACAAAGATAAAAATCATGAGTTTTCAGTATAGAAATTAGTCAGGACAGAACATTGTTTGGACTTCGTTAACTTTAAGTATGAAAATGCCGGTTCACACAGGTATGTAGATCCGAAACAAGAATAAATATATTCGGTACATTTGGTAATATTGGGACATTTTTCTCGGTAGACGTATTTCTAAAAATCTTCATCAAATTTTGTAGCTTATAAGATTAAATCAGTTTGTACAGTAAGAATTTTATTTTTTAATACCTTTTGCTCCATATGAAATATATTTGCAATTTCTCGTCCAATGTGTGTCACACTTAAGGACGTTCAGTTGCTACGCTGAAGTCAAATGAGTACTATCTTTAATAAAATTTATTTAGGATTTTAAAAAAGTTGTAAAGTATGTCAATAATCTTACAACGATTTATAACCTTTTTTTATTTGTCCTAAATATTTTAAAAGTATTTATTGGAAAATACCAGGAAATTGTAAATTAGAAATTAATTTGACTTAATGTGACAGATCTGACAGTAAACTATGTTTTATATTTGTGTGTATGTGTATATTATTTTAATATGTGTGGTCGCCAGTTTTCAAAATATGGTGGCAAAAACAAACCTAACAAAAAAGTTTTAATTTTATTAAATAATTAATTCAAATGTTCGTCAACACCATTTTTTTAATGCAATTATATAAACTGCATACATCAAAGAATATTTATAAACATTATTCATGATGGTGTCTACTTTAATAATATAGTTATTCTAATTTTAAGTACAAAAAAAATTCTGTTCTCCATAAGACGCTGTGTTTAAAGTTTGATTTTTAATCGATAATTACACTTTGAAATGATCGTCAATAGGTGTTAAATTTTTGAGGGAGGATAACTACTGAATTGAGCTACTCAATTCACTAAAAAAAAATTTTTTATCTACTATCAAGCTTCATGGATGAACGTCCTTAAATCTTTTTTTAAATGGAAAAGATATAAATTCCATAATTTCTATATTTTTTCAAATTCTTGAAATCTTACATCAAATTCTTCAATTACTTTTTGTCAAGACTTCGTGAGCGAACGACTAAAATTGGCTTCACGATCGACTTGTTGGGCATCCCTGCTCTATATATTACACACTACGTTGTAGTTTATATATGAATCGAGGTAAAATCAAATAAGAAGGTCTGTATTATAAATTAAATAATTGACGAGTTTATCAGATATTTTTGGTTAAATTAAAATTTTCCTAGAGAATTGACTTGTTGTAATTGAAACTAACACGAATGCATTTAGGTTAATTAAGGATATATGTGTACATATTTAATGAGTTTATTAGGTATAGTGATAGTGGGTGGAAAATCATGAATACAAAATAATAATTAAGGTAGTTTCAGGACAAAAAACCAGTTTGCTTTTATTATAGAACAAATACATATACACACATACACAACCCATACATATATTCACTATTCATACATTCAAATTAATGTAATTTTATATATTTTTATATTTCGAAAACAAAACGGTAAAACGTGATTTAAAAAAAAATTTATTTAATAAATATTTATCTTTACTATCCTAGTTTTGATTTAAATTCTGTCGAGTATTTTTTTTAATACAACAGATAATAGTTGGGTGGGCATGAAGTTTTACATGCTTCTAATAAGAGAGAATGAGAGAGAATGATTACTTTGCTATTATCTCGCGTTCTAAATGGTCAAAAATTCTGAAACTTCGGAATTTATTAGAAAACAATATTTTTAGCCTTGGAAAAAAAATTGAGCAAAATCTGTCGAAAAGTGGTTTTATGCTGGAACATCCTTAAGTAATTTGATGATAATAATTATTAAATCAATAAATACAAATTTCAATATTTAGCTTGTGCATTTTTAATGAATTTTGTGTATGGAAACTACTTAAAATTAGTCATTAGAAGCAGTATCCGTCTATCAAACAAATGATTTTCTCGATTGGTTTTTATAGCCACAAAAGGGTAAACTGGGGATGCAAAATAATATCTGGAACATATTGTAAATAAATTTTTCATAATTTAATCTTTGTGTCAAAATTGCTGCGGCCAATGATTAAGATTCCAAATTTTGAGTAATCCGTAAGAGTAATCGACTTTTATAAAGAGTAACTTCCTTGTATAGTAAACAACATACTTCATGACCAAAATTTTCATATTTATTGTTTTATATAATAAAACTGTATCACCATAACAAATTTTATCAAAATCGCGCAATACGTTCTAATTAAAAAAAACATATAACAAGTAATGTAACAAGTAAATGAGTTAATTGTTTGAATACCCATTATATACTGAGTTGTGTATCAATTTTCGAATTGTTAATACCTTTACTGGATATAAAATAGTATATGAGATGGTATGTATCTACATATGTCCGTCTTCGTTCGACAATGAATAATATCATTGCTCTTATATACATTTGTCATTTGCTCTTTGAGCACAAATTGTATGAAAACTATTGAGTTTATAAAAAAGTTTTTCAAACAAAAGTTGTTTATTTTAAAAAGAAGAAGATTTTTTGTGCTTCAATTTTTTTCTATCTCTTACGGTTTCAAAGATGTATATTTTCCCTTCTGGCGGGAGGAGATACGTTTCGATTTTGCCAATTAACGAACTTGATCTCACTTTTTTGCTATAGAACACACATATAAAATTTTAGCTCGTTATCTTTTTTCGTTTTTGAGTTATCGTGTTCACGGACCGATAGACAGACAGACAGACGGACGTACGTGCGGAAATGACCGAATTAGGCCATTTTATGAACACCCATTCCAAGCATTCAAGGATTAATATTTTCAAGCGTTACAAAGTTGGGACTAAACTTAATATACCTTTTATATTTTCATATACTGGGTATACAAACAGCAACTTCTTTTATTGGGACAAATTTCGCTCAATCGTCTTGTTTTAAGCCATTGTTTATGTGGTAAAGCATTGTAAAGACCTTTTTGGGACACCCCGTGTAAATGTAGTAAATTATATTCATGATTCATGTCGTATATTCATAGAGATATCTTAACGGTCTCTGAAAATATAGAATTTTAATTTTTCTAAACGTATTCCCGCTTAGTTTACCCATAGCCCAAACTTTACCCATCTGGAAAAGTTTGGTTACAGTATAAAAGAATCCTTTTTGCCTGTACACGTAACGATTTATCGTTTCTGCAGCCGTTTCGTAGTGCGATAAATGTTTTGTAAGCGCTTTAGACGTTACCCGTTTGAGTAATACATTTGTAATAACAAATTAGTCCACAGTACAGCACGGTTTTTTTTAATGATTAGTAATAGGCTAAATTTTTGTCAGTAGCTTCCTTTCGACGAGACGCCCAACTTTTTTCCCGCGAAAGTGCTCGATGATAGTGACTAACGAAGCGCGAAGGAGAGTAACTTGTTTGTTTGATGATAGCAAAAATTTTATCAGTAACAGTTAATTTGTTTGTTAAATTGACAGATAATGTAATAAAGACTTCAAAAAAGTCTTGTGTCCTACAAAACGGATGGTGTGACAGGCAGGTCCTCCACACCCAACATGTTCAAATAACGGTGTATGGACTAAATGTATTGTTATATTATTTAATGAAAGACTCTCTCGTATTTTGAGCTCCTATATTAATAAGACCGCTAATTTACCATTCGTCAATGGAAATTTTTCACTGAAAAATATAAGTAGATTTTCCAAATAATTCCAATTTGATATTTTCGTACTTACTGTTTCGTTCGTACCACAATTTTTCAGTTTCTAGAAGTATCCAATTTTAATGTAAAATGTAAATTTACGCATAAAATTGTAGAACAATTATTACATTTATAAGCATAAATCCAAAAATCTAAAATAGTTTGAAAATTAGTTCGAACATTGTGAAGAAAATCTTCTAGCTAGAAATAATTTCATGTAGAGAAAACTGGAAAGAGCTAATCAATGTCGATTAATCTATCTAGGACCTTTCCCACTTGAGAGGCTCAGATGCCCATTCATGATTTGGGTTAGAATAATTACTCGTTCAGTTTCAAAGCAATAGTAATTCTGCTGAATCACAATCACGTTGTTACAATTCAGACGACTTATCGGTATTTGTACCGGAAAAATTGTTTTAAAATAAAATAAAAATACCGGAATAAATAAAACCATATTCAGATTCGGTATTCCAAATGTATACAGTCTGAATGGTTTTATATGTAATTTATCCAAAAATAATCGAATTTTATGCATTTCCAGTAAATCAATATCTTTATGTGTTGAGTATTCCATTAATAAGTGTCGTATTGCAGTGCTCTGAAAATATTTCAATGTGTTTTTAATATTGGGTGTATTCACAAATATAAATCAGTATACTGGCCAGTGCTAATGACGTCACGAATCGACACCATACTGCTGAATCGTTAAAAAATACACTGGCCAGTGCGTGACGTCATAAACTGCTGCCATATTGAAAGTAGTGCTACTTTAAGTAGATTTACTACTTTCTGCGTCTATTAAAAGTAAATATTTAGTTTCTTCAGATGCCATTATTTATAATAATAATGAATTATTTTATATAAAAAGAAGTTCTAAACAGTCTGATGCACACACCCGACAAAATAATCATACGTCACAGTTTTCTCACCAGTATAATATGGCGGTACCTACACCAGTACAATATGGCGTTGATTCCATGACGTCATTAGCACTGGCCAGTATACTGATTAACCCGACTTCAAAAAAGGAGGATGGTTCTCAATTCGTCTGTATTTTTTTTTTTTATGTGTGTCACCTCAGAACTCCAACATTTATGAACCGATTTTGAATTTTTTTTTTTTGTTTTAAAGGGTTTGGTTTCCCATTGGTCCCATTGGCACCAAATCGCATTCTGATGAGGGGATCCCCGGAAAATCGAGGAAAATCCTCATTTTATATGTGATAACCGATTTTTGAGAAATTTTTTTTTTTTTTGAAAGAGTATACTCATTCATAATGGGAAAATAAGAAAATTTTTTTAAAAACCGACTTCAAACAATTTTTTTACAAAAAAAAAAACCGACCCCAAAAAAAAAAATTTTTACAAAAAAAAAACAAAATGCATGTAAATAAAATTGAAAATCTGTTATAAAAAAATGCTCTTAAAATTAAAAAAAAAAAAAAAAACCGGGTAAAAAAAAAATGTGTTATAAAAAAATTTACTAAAAATTAGTCGTTTAAGTAGGTCTACCCATATTTAGATAAATAAAACTAGTTATAGAACTTTAGAGTCACTAAAAAGCGAGAAATAAACTATATTTTGACAAAATGGAAACCCGACTTCAAAAATCAAATATTCTATAACAAAAAATGCACTAAAAAGTAAAAAAATAATTGCATATTCTTGTGCCAATTTTAGTTCACCTAAGCAAAAATTTTTAAATATATATGTACAATTATTGTTATTTTTGGAGGCGGTGTCCAAAAATTATGTGAATTTCTCTATGCTGACACCGCCTCCAAAAATAACAATAATTGTACATATATATTTCAAAATTTTTGCTTAGGTGAACTAAAATTGGCACAAGAATATGCAATTATTTTTTTACTTTTTAGTGCATTTTTTGTTATAGAATATTTGATTTTTGAAGTCGGGTTTCCATTTTGTCAAAATATAGTTTATTTATATTTCTGAATAAAGCCATTGTATACGGAGATAACTTTTAAAGCTTTGAAATTCTTAAGAGATTGGGGCTATTTGTACAACTATCTAAATATATTTTTACACCTTGATATTTTAAACAGTAATTTTTACTTTTACTATCTCTATTGATATTTAAAACAAGTGAAAATAACAACTAACTGATTTAATATATACTGAATTTATGAAAAAAGTTTTTTACAAAAGTTGTTTATTTTTAAAAAAGGAATATTTTTTGTCTTTGAATTTATGTTCTGCCTCTTAAGCTGTTTCAAAGATAGACAGTTTTGCCCATTTTACCCAAACATGGTCCGATTTTGTGCATTCACGAACTTGAGCTTATTTTTTAGCTCTATATATAAAATTTCAGCTCGCTATATCTTTTCGGTCAATTGTGATGTCAAAAGATGTGAGGATGTGAGTGGAGAACGAAAGGAATTTTGTGTGTAGACTAGAAATTGGTAGGATGTGCGGCTGCAGCCGACTTTGATAGAACTATGCTGATACTCATCTGTAGTCCGTGAAGGAAACTGCAGAAAACCTTCATAAGCATAGCCGATTACTTCGTTCTTGTCCTTACGCCGACAGTTAACTGCCCCCCCCCCTCTTTTTTAAATAATTGATAAACTACCGATGTTGGGATCGAACCCATAACCTCCCAGTTCAAAGTACACACAACGCCTTTACAAGCGCGCCTACTGGGCTGGTGATTCGAATCTAAGCTATTCTAATACGTAAACGGTTCACGCATACTCCTAAACTAAATTAAATTGATTAATCGACAATTAATTACCTGTTCTAATAGAATCATACATGCATAAAAAATTCCATACAAATACAAAAATTCCACGGATCCAATAAGAAAAACACAAAGCAATAAATTGATATCCTGACCATAATTAAAATATACATAGAATACAAAATACAATGCATGTGTAAATACACTAAATATCATTGTTACAAGGATGCCATAGATCAAAGGATCAAAGAACTTGTTCATATAGAATGCCATATTTACGCTTTTATCATGATCTAAATGTAAATATGGCAATATTTCGTGATTCTTTAATTCCACTCTTAATGTATCTGAAAGACAAACAAATATTTAAAGAATTTTCATGACACAAATTTTTCTGATTGTAGAGGATGGGCTACACTTCGACTATACTTCGACTGCGGCTGCAGCCGCATACTCACAATTGTAGCAAATTTAATTTTCTACAACTTTACTCCTTATACATTTTTCGATTATTCTAATATTAAGAGAGATATTTTATATTTTGTGTTTTCTGCTATCTTTATGCCCTCTTTCCCCTTGACGTATGCCATTTATTATACCTCCGTTAAGCTAGCAGAGCAAAGTACCGAAAATGAATTTTCTACGTATCAGAATTATGTGCTAATTATGTGCTAATTATGTGCTGCAATTAAAATTTTTGTGCTTTTTTCATTTCGGCGGAATATGAAAGTTAAAAGTGCTCGGCTAGCTTAATATCAAGCCAGCAGAGCATCGGTTAAAAAGTCCCAAAAATGAATTTACTACCTACCAGAATTATGTGCTAATTATGTGCTAATTATGTGCTGCAATTAAAATTTTTGTGCTTTTTTAGTTTCGGCGGAAATTGAAAATTAAAAGTGCTCGGCTAGCTTAACATCAAGACAGCAGAGCATGGGTTATAAAGTGTCCCGAAAATAAATTTACTACCTACCAAAATTAAGTGCTTTTTATGTGCTAATTATGTGCTGCAATTAAAATTTTTGTGCTTTTTTAGTTTCGGCGGAAAATGAAAATTAAAAGAGCTCGGCTAGCTTAACATCAAGACAGCAGAGCATGGGTTATAAAGTGTCCCGAAAATAAATTTACTACCTACCAAAATTAAGTGCTTTTTATGTGCTAATTATGTGCTGCAATTAAAATTTTTGTGCTTTTTTAGTTTCGGCGGAAATTGAAAATTAAAAGTGCTCGGCTAGCTTAACATCAAGACAGCAGAGCATGGGTTATAAAGTGTCCCGAAAATAAATTTACTACCTACCAAAATTAAGTGCTTTTTATGTGCTAATTATGTGCTGCAATTAAAATTTTTGTGCTTTTTTAGTTTCGGCGGAAATTGAAAATTAAAAGTGCTCGGCTAGCTTAACATCAAGACAGCAGAGCATGGGTTATAAAGTGTCCCGAAAATAAATTTACTAACTACCAAAATTAAGTGCTTTTTATGTGCTGCAATTAAATAAAGCACAAATATTTTTTGTCAAAAAAAGTTACAAGCAATAAAAGGCTTGACCAAAGAATATATAAATAATAAAAATATTGAAGAAAAATGTAAAATGGTATTTAAAACTACACAATACTCAAATGTATCTATTACCTCCTTTAATTTTGGTTTCCTTATTAAAAAATCTTAAAGTACTGTGAACAATTTCGGGAAAGCATTGGCAAGTTTCAAATTGCATAGTTTCCTTTCTTTCGAGATATGATGCTTCATAATTCCACCCCAAATTATACCTAAATTTTCCGAAACTCAGGCGATCCAGTCGTCCAGGATCTAATCATGAAAATTTCGAAATCACATGATAATCATAGAATAAAGTGCGCCTATATAAACGATAATACAGAAATACCCAATGCGTACTGAGAAAAGTCTTTAAGAAATGGTATCTGCAAGTATCCTCTAATTACAGACTTGCTCTCGTTGGAAGGTAGTATGAGTCTTCAAAAGTAAAATTAGTACTTCTGAAAAATCTCATCTTAAGGTTTTGATTTTGATTTTTGATCTTTGAGGTTTTCATTATCTGCAGAAATTCCCGGATTAGGCTTTGAGGTCTCGGATATCCGCAAAGCACATTGAAGGAACTCTTTGAGAGGTAAAATCTTTGAAATTATGGATGTTTATAGGTGGATGCCTGAGACATCCTCAAAGTATATGAACAGATTTTAAGTATAGTGTACATTAATTTCACGATAGGCCGTTAGGGGCTCTCGGTTCTGTCATATTCTAAGAGCACATAAATAGTACTCAAATGTGTCGTAATTTAAATTGGTGATATCGCAAAAATAGTCCATGTTTGTATCTATGGGGGCTTATAGGGGTGGATTTTCAAAAAATTTACGTTTTAACGGTTAAAGTCTGTGATACTTTGAGAGCACATAAATAGCACTCAAATGAGGTGTAATTTGATTTGGCATGTCAAGAAGATGACTTATGCTCAGATTTAAAGTCAGTTTGGATCTTCGAGCGTTTATTTTTGGGGAAATAAAAAAGTTATGGATTTGACTCTTCGACATTTGAAAAGCATATAAATATTACGTTAGTTCAAATATGAGTATTGCAAAAATAAACCAATGCTCTACTGTCTTGATAATAAGCTAGCCGAGCGTTATGAATTTTGAATTTCCGCCAAAACAAAAAAAGCACCAAATTTTTAATTGCAGCACATAATTAGCTCTTAATTCTGGTACGTTGTAAATTCATGTTCGGGAATTAAAAACCGATGCTCTGCTTACTTGCTGTTAATTTAGCCGTGCACTTTTAATTTTCAATTTTCACCGAAACGAAAAAAGCACAAAAATTTTAATTGCAGCACATAATTAGCACATAAAAAGCACTTAATTTTGGTAGGTAGTAAATTCATTTTCGGGACACTTTATAACCCATGCTCTGCTGTCTTGATGTTAAGCTAGCCGAGCACTTTTAATTTTCAATTTCCGCCGAAACTAAAAAAGCACAAAAATTTTAATTGCAGCACATAATTAGCACATAAAAAGCACTTAATTTTGGTAGGTAGTAAATTTATTTTCGGGACACTTTATAACCCATGCTCTGCTGTCTTGATGTTAAGCTAGCCGAGCACTTTTAATTTTCACTTTCCGCCAAAACTAAACAAGCACAAAAATTTTAAATGCAGCACATAATTAGCACATAAAAAGCACTTAATTTTGGTAGGTAGTAAATTTATTTTCGGGACACTTTATAACCCATGTTCTGCTGTCTTGATGTTAAGCTAGCCGAGCACTTTTAATTTTCAATTTCCGCCGAAACTAAAAAAGCACAAAAATTTTAATTGCAGCACATAATTAGCACATAATTAGCACATAATTCTGGTAGGTAGTAAATTCATTTTTGGGACTTTTTAACCGATGCTCTGCTGGCTTGATATTAAGCTAGCCGAGCACTTTTAACATTCATATTCCGCCGAAACGAAAAAAGCACAAAAATTTTAATTGCAGCACATAATTAGCACATAATTAGCACATAATTCTGATACGTAGAAAATTCATTTTCGGTACTTTGCTCTGCTAGCTTAACGGAGGTATTTATTATTTAAATTGGCATTGAAAATACTAAAATGATATCAGATACGACATTTCATTTTGATCAGACTTAAATTGTGACTAGAGAGTGATTTATGTATTCTAAGGTAATAGGGAATATGCATGAAAATTTTTTTTCACTTGAATTGAAGCATGTTTACTTGACAAATATCAAGGTAAATTACTTTTTAAATAACTTTAAAAATAAGCGAGATGTGAATGATTGAAATTCCCGATTAGACAAAGAGGGTGATAGTCCTCTTGATATGTTATGTGATGTCATATTACACTTTCACCATTTAAAATACACGTAAAACTCCGTTTTTAGTATTTTTGCAAGAAAGAGACAGATAATAATCTTTAAAAGCTTATAGCTTCCTTGATATTTGTCGGATTTTAATTTCGTTTTTAAATATTATTACAGTATTAACAGTATTTTTATATTCTGAAAATAAATGTGAAAAAAAATTTTCATGCATATTCCCTATTCGCTAAGTTGACGCAGCTCCTGCGTAACGCCTTTTTGTAATATTAAGATTGATATAGTCGAACTTGGTTGAGCGAGAGTTCAAGGAACCGGAATCTTTCTTTTGCTTATGGAGGTTTTTCACTTAACCAAGATTCTCACTTATAGAGGTACAGAAGCGGGTTTTCTCACTTACAGATTTATAAAAATACAGGAAACAGTGATAGATATTTAGATACATTTTTTTGAATTAATTGTTATTCCACGAAATTTAGAAAGCGTTATAAATTACAGATAATAAATATGCTCGACTCTCGTTAATAGAGGTATAAAGCAAATGGCAGACTCTAAATTTTCAGGCTCTAACGTCCCTGTTCAGGCGCCAAAGGAATTCATGAAGGTTCCACGAATTCCTTAAATCTACCCAACAAAAGACAGTATTTTGGAATTTAAACCAAACGTTTTTTTTTGCCTAATAAATAATGATTATTTAATTTGTTTAATTTGTTAGTAGTTTTCGGGGTAACTCAAGAAAATGTGTAATGTACGCAAAAGTACCTAAATATGAAGGTAAATTAAGATTTAGAATCGAGTACATTACAAACTCAAGATGGAATTCGATTTATGCCATAAATTACAAATTAGAAATAAAAAATTTAGTGGAAGCGTTGGTTAAGTATGATAAATTATATTAATTTTTAGTACAAATGAAGCGTTGATTTATGATGAGAAATTAAATTAGTTTTTAGCGATTTTTTGAAGAAAATGTAGCCATTGAGGTTGTACTGAGGTTGAACTTATTTCGGAAAATTTGTTCAAAATTTCTTACAGGAAATTTAATGTACTTTCACGTGGTATAACGGTTTTTATTGAGAACATGCATTTTTGACGTTTTCGCAGAAAGGTAAAAAAATCGCTGTTTTTTAGTCAAGTTGAATAGGACATTTTGTAGGAGATTTTGTCGACATTAATTTTATAATGAGTAATCATTTTCAAGAAAACGCATAGTTTTTGAGCGAAAAACTGAAAAAAAGGGCAAAAATTTTGAAGTTTTTTGCGTTTTTCGTTGTGAAGTCGACCTGCTACAAAGAATACTTGAAATTCGGTTTCACACCCTCAAAAAACTGGTTAAAACTTCTGCAATTTTGTTACAGAAAAACCACCGTTTGACTAGACTATTTATAAAAGCCTTTGTTTAGTTATTTAATAATCATCATAGAATATGTAATAAATACTTTACCTGCGAAAGCAAGATGCTGTTTTGAATTGCATACACACAACGAATAAACACCCCAAAGTTTAGTTCTTGCAAAACACAATTGCTCAATGTATGGCATAGGATGTTGACTATGATAATTGAATGAATATATAAATACAGGTATCATACACTTAAAAGCACTCAACATCACCTGATAGTATGTTGTCATTATAAATAATAATGCAACACCAACATTACGATAGAACACAACCAATAGATTCTCACCAAAATCAAAATGTTCCATACCTATAACAAAGAGATTATATTAAGATAATCAAAGAGAACTCTAGGTTTTTTTGAAATTATCTTTCATATTTTGGTCCAATTCCAAGAACAATTATTTATATTTTTAACCCGACTTCAAAAAGGAGGATGGTTCTCAATACGTCTGTATTTTTTTTTTCGACTTTAAAAATCAAATGTTCTATAACAAAAAATCCACTAAAAATGAAAAAAATAATTGCATATTCTTGTGCGAATTTTAGTTCACCTAAGCAAAAATTTTTAAATATATATGTACAATTATTGTTATTTTTGGAGTCGGTGTCAGCATAGAGAAATTCACATAACTTTTGGACACCGCCTCCAAAAATAACAATAATTGTACATATATATTTAAAAATTTTTGCTTAGGTGAACTAAAACTGGCACAAGAATATGCAGTTATTTTTTTACATTTTAGTGCATTTTTTGTTATAGAATATTTGATTTTTGAAGTCGGGCTTCCATTTTGTCAAAATAGGTTTTATTTCTCGCTTTTTAGTGACTTTGAAGTTCTATAACTTATGTTATTTGTCTAAATATGGGTAGACCAACTAAACTACCTACTAACTTTTATTGCATTTCTGTATAACACATTTTTTTTTTAATTTTAAGTGCATTTTTTCAGTTTTTTTTACATTGTTTTTGTTTTTTTTTTTGTAAAAATTTTTTTTTTGAGGTCGGTTTTTTTTTGTAAAAAATTTTTTTGAAGTCGGTTTTTAAAAAAATTTTCTTATTTTTCCATTATGAATGAGTATACCCTTTAAAAAAAAAAAGTTTCCCAGAAATCGGTTATCACATATAAAATGAGGATTTTCCTCGATTTCCCGGGGATCCCCTCATCAGAATGCGATTTGGTGTCAATGGGACCAATGGGAAACCAAACCCTTTAAAACAAAAAATTCAAAATCGGTTCATAAATGACGGAGTTCTGAGGTGACACACATTTAAAAAAAAAAAAAAAAAAAAATACAGACGAATTGAGAACCATCATCCTTTTTGAAGTCGGGTTAAAAATACAATATAATTGCTCTAGGAATTGGTACAAAATTTGAAATTTTATTTCAATACCTTGATAATAACTAATCAGCATCCGTACAACTTGCCAACCGCTATGTATTACAACATACCCAATCGATGTATAATAATTTTGTTTTTGACTTTTTGTACATAGTCGTGTATTATGAATGTATGATAATTGATTTAATATATTCCGCCATTGATCATTATGTAATATTTGTGATATAAATGTTATAAATCCAAGTATTTTGTACAATATTGACATGATTGCTTGTACTAAATCTAAAAGTGTATCATTACATTGCCATGATTGTATTTGTATTATTGACTGATACAACAATAACATTAATAATATATAACAATAGATGATTAATTTTTGCGATTTTTTAAATTGACATTTATTTGTTCTTGTCGAATGTTTCCAAGTAAATGGAAATATACCCAAAATACGTGCATATTTGAAATATGGATTATTAGTTTTACAGAAACATGTCATTATGATATGATGCCACCGAATACCGAATTGTATGAACAAATACTTATTAGTGTATAACTAAACTCTATGCGCTTAGCTGTGCTCTATTAGTTCAGGTAATCAGGTAACGAACGCTCTGTTATCAATCTGTTAAGCATTCAAACATTATTTGAAATGCAGGGTTTCGTATCATATATAAAACAAGTAAAAATAACAACAGACTGGGTTAATTGCGTAAATACCCAGTATATACTGATTTTAGGAATAAAAGTTTCAAATAAAAGTTGTTTATTTTAAAAATAGGCACATTTTTTGTATTTTAAATTTTTCTGCTAGCTCTTACGGTTTCAAAGATAGGTAGTTTTGCCTATTTTGCTCAAATATGGTCCGATTTTGCCCTAGAATCGATTTTAGCTCTAGAATACACATGCGAAATTTTAGCTCGCTGTCACTTTTCGTTTTATGGATGGACAACTTTGTGGAAATGGACTAATTAGGTCATTTTATAAACACTTATACCGACATTTGTTTTCTGAGATAAATATTTTCAACCGTTACTAAGTCGGAACTAAACTTAATATACCTTAGATAGATAGATAGATTGTAGAGGCTGCCTTGGACGGGCTACACTTCGACCATAAGGTCCATTGTGATGCCTAAGGATGTGAGGATGTGAGTGAAGTGGAAGGAATTTTTGTGTATAGACTAGGAATTGGTAGGATAGGCGGCTGCAGCCGATAAGAACTATGCCGATATTCATCTGGAGTTCGTGAAGGAAACTGCAGAAAACCTTCTCAAGCATAGCCGGTTAATTCGTTCTTGTATATGCCGACAGTTTAGTCAATTAACCAACCCCTTTTTTTTCTTAATAATTGACAAACTGCCGATGTAGTTTCCAAGTAGGCATATTGCGCCAACATAACGCCTTAGATCGTTTGGACCGCTCGACCTTGGTATATTTACATATACCAGGTATACTAACAAGCTGGAGCAATTACCAGTTTTTAGGCCCGGGTGGCATTAGACCAAGGGCCACTCATTTAGGAACGGGGATACCATTAGGTCAAACAACAAATCAAATGTTAATAATAACCAAATTGACAAGAGGTGGTGGAAGTTTAAATTCAAAGACGTTCTCACTTTTATAAAAAAAGTTCCAACTATTTATACCCGAATCTAGTCAATTTAATTCATGAGGTTGGTTTATTCTGTTAGGTTGTTGGAAATTTTATCAAATTTTTGAAATTTCCGCTCTTTAACAATAAACTTCGATATTTCTCAAAACTGGAACAATTTATAAGACGAATTTGGATATAGAAACAAAGGATACGGATATACAATATGACTGTGCTAAGTAGGGGTTTAAAACTAAGTTTTGAGTCCGGGATCCAGGCATGATTATTTTTCTAACTTAATTTATGGTACGGAATCCTCTAAAAGGTAGCCAACCCTAGGTCATATAATTATATATAAATTAGTAGAGTGATGTTATCGATATTAATTACCTAATTGGAAATAAATTGAAAACAGTTTGATTTTTTTTTGACGATTTTGTTGAAATATGTATCCCGAAAATCATTAGATTTAACTCACCTTCTTTTTGGAGGCGGTTAAAAAAATTAGAAGACTATATTTAAGCTAATTTCATGACAGCTGAGTTCAACCTTGCAAGAACGGCCAGATTTGTTGATAAATCAGGATAACACCATCCTTTTGAAAGGAATTATAGCTGTTCACTGAAGGGGGACTTATCTATTTCTCATGGAATTATAAATCCGATCATTCTATTTAGCCGGACAGTGACCAATTGGAAAACACATTGTACCTCACAATGGATATTACCTTGACGCAATACCCATATAAGAAATCCATCAAGATACGGCATCTTTGAACCTCCCGAAACCGGAATGTAGTAAAATGGCAACCTATACCAACGTTCACTGCTAGTTTTAGTTTCATTGCCACTTCTACTACCACCATTCTTAATTCTTACTTTAAGAAAGCCCATTAAAGGAGTACAATTCACCATAAACTCCGGTAAATACTACAAAAGAAAACATTAATACTTTTCAATTATTCAATTGATATTAATTTCAATTGGTCGTTCGATTTTATCTACATTTCAAAATGAAAAATCAATACAAATTTAATGTATAAATTATAAATGGTATCTATTATTGTATGGTAGTAGAAGGAGGTTACTTTTAACAATTTCCTTTCGAAAAATATTAAAATAATCACTTGAAAATAATCAAAATATTTTATTGAAATCATAAAATTTATTTATATAATATTTGTTTTTCATCATAAAAATGAAAAATTACAAAAATTGCCATTACCTATACACACACACACATACAGGAAAATATCACCGCATCGTGAATTATCGTCTATATCACTACATATATACCTTAGTTGAAGAACACAACAGTGATGTGTGATATTATTGATACACCTGGACGCATGCGTCCATGACGTCACTGGATGGTATGTGCACTGGTTGGTACAATGTACCTGTGGCGGGATAGACGCCAGGATATCTATATACACCACCACTACATATGAGAGGATATCAAATAATATATTACATATACATTTAGTAGAGAAAAATACAAGTTCAGTGTGGGATCTCGCGTGCGCTTCATAATTTTCCGGCCACATTCATTATTATTTTATTCATAAGTATTTATAAACCGTATATATGTATATATTGTAAACCTTATTGCGCACAAAAAAAAAACACACAACAGAACTACTATACAAAAACGTTTTCATTTGACATTGTTATAAAATAGATTATATTTTTGAATATACATATATATATTATTATATTATTGTTGCAGTGAAAATATATAACGTTGTTGCAGTAATGATTTAGGTTGGTAACATTGTATGTTGGTATATAATATTAACGTATAACGTAAACACATACACGTCCGTAACTACATACATACATACATACATAGACTTTGTTCTGCATGCGCGCGGGTGTATATCGTTATCTTTATCACACCACACCTTGCGTTGTACGGTGTACGACGGTGTTCCACTGTTTTGTGTATGTATGTTGATGGTATGTTGATATTATATATTTTGTGATATGTTGTGTGTTGGTTCTATTCTATGTATTTTTACTGTATTCATGTAAATGTAACTCATTGCTACCAATCTAAGCGAAGCAAAACAGTCAGTTTGTTAGTTAGACCGACGAGTACCACGTAATACAAGCTAGGTTAGAAGAGGTATCGTACGTATCATCCACTCACTGACACTCTACTCTGTTCACTCACTATAGTATATACTACTCTCATTGCAAAGTGTACTGTGCACCAGTGGTGTACTCTCTGTGTATAAACTAAGGCCAGTTACTATTTAGTGGTGCTTTCAGAAGCATGCACAACGTTTTGTTCTATTTGAACTGTTTACTATAGTTGTGAGATCTGAACAGTCAACTTATTGACGTTAACTTCATTTATTAATCCACCAACAACAATTTCAAATTATATTCTCTATAATCAAATATATACCAGAATTACCAACATTCTGACAAACCACCAAAAAAATCATAAATAATATTTTATTCTTTTATATAAAAAGGTGAATATTTTCCTGTGTTTTGTGTTTTATTTTTCTTTAAAAATATTGTGTTTTATTGTGAGAACATAACAATTTGTGACAATATAATAATATATAAAATTTGTAATTTTCTTTTTAAATTTCCATTCATAATATATAAAATATATAATATTTGTTATATTTAAAAAAGAAAGAAAAAAAAAAGCGAAATTTTTGTGATTTAATATAAAAAGTATACATGTATTTTTTTATTATTGTGGAGTAACGGCTTCAGCACGACGAAAAGAAACCGTTTTTCTTGTGGTGGAGGCAGCCAAGAACTGTCGCCAAAGTCCACAACTTTGACTACTACTTCGACAATTACTACGACCTCATCGACAACTAATACAGACGCAATTTTTTCACCGACAACTGCAACAATAAATAATACTGGTGTAAAAAAAGCACGTCGTGATTATCTAAATAATTGCAACAATACCATTGATTTGGAATCGAATAATTGTATACAACAATCGAGTCTTGTTGACGAAATTGTTCTAACAACGGCAAATAACGTTAATAATACGGGCATAATTACGCCAATCCAAAATTTAAACTCAAATACTAATCACTCAAATATGGAAGCACCGCTAGCCGTCGCATTAAGTCAAAGTATGGATTCAGTAAATACAGCTACAGGAGAAGAAGAGGTAAGTTTTTTTGGTTTGAATTTATTTGGAGCGAAAGCTATTGTAGAAATGTTTTCTCAATTTTCCAAAGTGATATGTTTTATAGGTTTTTCTATAGTCCTCTTGATATTAAACCTGTCGTATGTATAATTTTTGTAAACTTTCATCTCACAATCAGAATTTTTATCCAAAAATTATAATAATTAAGTTACGGTGTGTGACCTTATGTCAAGAATTTATTTAGTTTTTCGATAAAGTTACAAAAATTCAAAGTACAGCACTCACATTTTTATATACTTGATAATATCTACAAATTAATTCTATCAACATGCTTAATAAAAAGTCGTAATTTGTGATACAGGCTGATGCCTTTCCTATTTCCATTTCAAATTGGGAAAAGTCGTTGTTTGTGATACAGGCCAAAACGGATGCCCCTCCTATTTCTTTTTCGTATAGTAAAGTTTTATAAAGTCATATAATTTTATGCATATAGATCTGTCCCATAATGTGGATTTTTGTAAATCTCCTTAAATATTTCATAAATAAAAGTGTTAGAGCTTTTCGCGTATGCTAAAAAAACGGCAAATGTTTTAACAATGATCCAAAATTTTAATATTCTTAGAGCCATCCCAAGGTGTGTAATATATGCAAAAATAAAAGTGGTGCATTTTTTGGAGAAAAATAAAACAGCTTTATAGTTTTATATCTGCCACGGAAGAGTTAGTTATACACCAATTTAGTTAATAAGTTTTGTTTAGTAAAATTTGTCCATATTTTTTCAAGACTAAAAGTCAAGTTTGAAAAACCATAAAACCGTTTGTTCTTCCCATTTTTTAAAATTAGATAAAGGAATAAAATGCATAACAGTAACCTTCGACAAAAAACCTTCAAAAATTGTGCTAAGTTAAATTTCATGCACAATTTCAAATAATAAATAGAACTCGTTTTCTCCGTTTTCTCAGTTTTCTCCGCCTTCGTTTTCTCCGAGTATATCTATGTCTTACAAAAAAAAAAATCCAGAAGGTGCCTAAATTTCTACATAAAATTGTATTAAAAATCAATGAAATGTAATTTTAAGGAAAATTTTGGATAAAACATTTAAATGTGGTTAAACGAGTTATTACGAAGCTTAATTCTATCCCAAATTTATGGAAAATTCTTATTGGTAATTTTGGGAAAAAATACCTTATAAATATTTTTACCTAGTTTTTTTTTTTAAAAATACGACGTTTAATTTTTTTGAACTTTTTAATTCTAAGGAGACAATAGTCGCTAAATTTTAACAAATGCCCATTGTGTGAGAAGCGGCTTGTTTTAAGGTAGGACACTCGTAAACCCACTTTTCTTAAGAACTTGATAAAATTGAAATATGTTTTTAATCTAAATGTTTTGCATATATATTAGAAATACTAAATAATCACTGTTCTTGCATAGTAAACAATTCTTGCATAGTACAATATACAGTATATTGTATCATAAATGTTAAAACACTATATATATTATACTAGATAATACTACTACCTTAAACTAAACTACCTTAAATGAAATTTATTCCATTTTACTAATTCATCATAAAACAGTTAATATTAATTTTTCAATAATCTAAAACGTTAAGATCGTTTACCTAGAAAAATTAAAACTCTTTTTTTGTTTTATATACTTAATTTTTCCATAAATCGTTCGAGTCAATACTTTTCAATCAAAACAGAATTGATAAAACAGATGTTCTTCAAATTCTTTAATGTTTAAATGTAAATTTGTTCAATTCTAGAGAAAAACTTTTATCAAAATAATTAAAGCAATGTGTAGACTACTTAATATATAACTCACTGGTTTGTATATTAAAAAGTAAAAATTTTTTATTTATCTCTTCGTAAACTTTTACTATACAAAATTCTTTTTGATAATAAACTATTGGCAAACATTATTTAATGGCAAGTATAATTTTTCGATTGTAAATATCAGAAAATAGGATTATTTTTCTTTGGTGAAATAGCTCACAGATTTTTCCGATTGTAAATCGGAATATAGGGTTATTTTTAGCGAATTTATGAAAGGAATAGCAGCTATTGTTTTGTTTTTGCTGAACGATGATAGAATTTCGTAAAAATTTCTTCAAATGTCCATTGATTCTATCTAAAAGATGTTAAAAATGACCATCATTAAAATTTATATATACTGATTGTATTTTAAAATACACCCAATCTGCAAACAATGTATAGTGTGTTTATCGCTGTCTATATGTAGTGTACTATGATATGGTTTACTTTGTTCTGTATTAAAATCGGAGGTGGGTTTGATACGTTCTCACCACAGACATTTGCCATTAGACCAGTCTTTGATGGGGACGTCTGTAGAGTAGTAGAGTATCATGGTATACTGTGCATAGACAGTGATGAAAATTTCTTCAAATGTCCATCGATCATACCTATTAAATGTTAAAAATCACTGTCGCTAAAATTTGTATATATATATATTATATATATATATATAATATATATATATATATATATATATATATATATATATATATATATATAACATATGTACTTTTTTTAATGGTCTGTGGACTCTCTAGCGGTCACAGTTTTATTTCGATTGGAATGAAATTGGGTATTTGGGTCGCTTTTTGTATTCTAAAGGTCTAGTTCTAATGGGTAAAATCGGACGAGGGGAAAGGGGGTTTACAAGGAGGGGAAAACACAAAATTTGCCTATCTCCCTTAATATTTGAAAAATCGAAAAATTTATCAGGAGTTAAGTTGTAGGTACTAAGTTTTACTGTAATTTTGTTTCGTATCATTTTTCTGTTACACTAATATTTACAGAAATATTTACAATTGAAGATTGAAAGTTAAAATTCTATATATCTCTGTTCACATTAGAGTTTGAGAAAATTGATTAGGTAATGAATTGTAGCAAACTTGATTTTCTACAACTTTACTCCTTATACATTTTTCGATTTTTCTAATATTAAGAGAGATATTTAATATTTTGTGTTTGTTTGATACGAATACATGAAATATATTTTATTGTAAAAATTTTGATTGTCGTTTCCATAGTAACTATAAACTATAATCGTTATTTTGGCTATTAATAAATTTAATTTTTGCCAAAACAAAGTCATATCAGATATTATAATTCATTTTGATCACACTAAAATTAAGATCGCTAGAGAGTGATTTATGTATTCTAAGGAAATTCGCTAAGTTGACGCAGCTCCTGCGTAACGAATTTTTTTACAACTTTATTCAATTTTTTTCTATACTTTGTTCTAATATTAAGAGAGATATTTTATATTTTGTGTTTTATATTTTTATATTTTGTGTTCTATTCTTTCTCTAAGTCCCTCTTGCCCCTTGACCTATGGCAAACTATAAGCAAAAATTATTTATATGAGTATAGAGCAAATAATTTTGTTGTAAATATAAAAATAAGTAAATTGAAGGATATAGAAAAAATATTGTGTTTTTAATGCATAAAATCGTAGGAGTTGTTTGATATGTTGAAAAATATAAAATAAAAATACTTCAACTAATTTCTTATCTTTTATTTGTGAGTTATTAAAAATATTATCATTTTTTTTAAAATATAATTTTTGTTGTTGTAAAAATATAATAAATAGTGACTGTCATTTATAACGAACGCAAAGGATTTTTTGGATTCCTATGAACAACACGGAATAAATTCCTAATCCAATTTTCATAGTTGATTTGTGCGGATATCCATTCATATATATTGCATATTTATATATATATATATATATATGCACACAATTTTTTACAAGGTGACCATAGATAGATAGATACATCTTGGGGTCTGAAAAGTATTTCACTTCGACCTTATGGTCCATTGTGCTCCCCCTTCTACTTCAGCCGACGAGATTCGCTTCTCCCATATGTTGGCAATAGCCAGGAGCTTGCTTGTCAGGTCTTCCTGAAGATTCATATATTCGGGGTGAGATGCACCGAATATCCTGTATCTTCTGTAACCTAGAGGTTCGCAGTCAAAGATAATGCGGATGGATATTTCTTCCTCCTGGCCACACAATCTGCACACAATGGACCCGTTATGTGCAGATGCTTCCGCAGGGGATAATGCCCAGTAATGAATCCGGTAACCATACACAGTTGCATCCTGTTCAGCTTCAGTGCATCGAGAGAGCACTCTGAAGCAGTATTTTCCCGAGCTTCTGCCGCGGTACTTTTTCCCAGTGATCACGATGTTAAGCATTTGACCACTCGTTGATCATCTGTTTACATGCAGTCCTTGGAATTCCTAGGACTGCATAGATAATAGGCTCTGGGCCTATGAAGTGCATTCCGACTCCCTACTTTGCTAAGGCATCTGCTTTTTCGTTTTCTTCGAAACCACTGTGACCCGGCACCCAGATCAATTTAACATTGTTCCGTTTTTCCAGCTCCAGCAGTTCCTCCAGATAATCCTTGACTACCCCTTAGGTGATGTCAGTTCCAGGCAAGGCTTTTAGAGCAGTTTGACTGTCCGAAAGAATACAAACGTTCTGGTTTATGTAGCCTTTACGTAGGTTCTCACGGACGCAGCCAGTATGGCGTATACTTCTGCTTGAAAGACCGTGGTATATTTCCCCAAGTTGAGGCTTATGTTTGCTTTAGGTCTCTCTCCGTAGATTCCCGCCCGGTTCCTTTTTCAGTTTTGGATCCGTCTGTTTACCAGACGATTTCTTTCTTGAGATAGGGTGGGTAGATATAAAAGGTGACCATAGTTATATGTTTAGGGTTGCCATCCGTCCGGGTTTCCCCAAATTCGTTCTAATTTAGAGGGCGTCCGGGGAGCGTCCTGGAGGGGTTTAATTTGTAGTCCGGGATTAAAAATATAAGATAGCTAATAGTTTCTTAAAACTTATTTTCTATAATTATTGTTTCATATAAAAAAATAAGAAATTTAAGATCGCCAATAGTTTATTTAAACTTTAAGAAACTCTGTTTTATTTCTTAGACTCAATTAGTCTAAGACTAAATCTAGATTAAGTAAGACTAAATTTAGTTTAAAATTGTATGAAATAAAATAAATAGTTGATTTATAACAATTGAAACTATTTTTTATTTTACTGAGTAACTTTGAAGAAAAAAAAACACGTCCGGGTTCTACGCTCCAAAATCGGGGAGTTTTCACGCTTTTTGTCCTGCTTGCCAGATTTTAGAGATGGCAACCCTATATATGCTCAACCCCCGACAAGTTTTTATAAAATGATGAAATTTATAATTTTCAGTTTCGATACATTTGATATGTATTAAAAAGAAACAAATGGGCATTTGTTTATCTCTAAATGTAGAAATTTTATGGATTTAGACTTTTATGTGAAATTCATGGCCAAATTTCTATTCAATAATACAACAATTTTGTATTTTATGATACATAGTACATATTTGCTTGCTTGCTTATACAAAAATATAACAAATTAATCTACAATAAAAAAAATATATTTTATGTGAATTTGTAAGTGTACTGATGCCAAATAATGCCCACATTTTTCAAAACGGTTATAAAAATTGCATAATAAAAAAAAAATTCGTCACGTAGGAGTTATGTCGAAAAGTGAATTTTGAACAGAAGATCATAATGATTCAGTAAATCACATCAGTATTATGAAATTAGTAATAGAATATTAAAATTGTAAATATTTTTTCTGTAATAAAACCTATTTTGACAAAATGGAAACCCGACTTCAAAAATCAAATATTCTAAAACAAAAAATCCACTAAAAAGTAAAAAAATAATTGTATATTCTTGTGCCAATTTTAGTTCACCTAAGCAAAATTTTTTAAATATATATGTACAATTATTGTTATTTTTGGAGTCGGTGTCAGCATAGAGAAATTCACATAAATTTTGGACACCGCCTCCAAAAATAACAATAATTGTACATATATATTTAAATGTACAATTGTTCGTGTTCCTGTATATGTAATATTATACATATATTTAGGTAACTTATACGCTTAGCATGTGACTTACTGGTGCAATTTTTATGAACGGGAGTGTATTTATATAGCGAGTATAACAAGGTACGCCTGTGAAATAATACGAGTCATTTTTTTATTATGTAATATATTTGAAAGTAAACTATTTGTTAACACGTTTTCATATTATTATTATTGTTGATGTTGTTGTTGTTGTTCTTGTAACGGCAAACAGATATCACATCAGAGCATCATCTCATAATCATGTTTTGTCCTATTATTATTATTATTTGTACGAATGAATCCACACCATCCATCTATCTATCTAACCTGACTATTCTTCATTATATTTAGTTTCACGGTTTCTTTTCTTCACATTTTATTTTATTATTTACGTTCTACACTCTCAACATTCAATAAAAATTCTTCACGAATATTGTTCGTGTGTATACCGTGTGTTTCATATAAATGTGTACACAACTCATTTTTAATACCCATGTAAATTTGTGCTTACTATAAAAACTATAGACAAATTGAATTCTGCTCGTGGATAAATATAGTAAATATCGATTAAAAATCGATTAAAAACTTTTAACATTGTACTTAAAATTATAATAACTATATTATTAAAGTAAACACCATAGAAAATAATATTTATAAATATTCTTTGAAATATTCAATTTATATAATTGCGTTTGAATTAAACTATTTAGTTAGTTTTAATTTTTTTTTATTAGTTGGTTAGATTTTGTTTGTTTTTGCCACCATATTTTGAAAACTGGCGACAGCGCACAGTAAAAAAATATACACATACACACAAATATACAACATAGTTTATTGTCTGATCTGTCACATCAAGTCAAATCAATTTCTAATTTACATTTCCTGATATTTGACAATAAATACTTTTAGGGCAAATACAAAAAAGGTTATAAATCGTTGTTTAGATTATTGATATACTTCACAACTTTTTTAAAATCCTAAATAAATTTTTTTAAAGATAGTACTTGACTCTAGCGTAGCACATGGACTTCCTTAAGGTTAACGTCATACGAGCTAAATTTTGAATATGTTATAAATCAATAGTAAATACTTGTAAATTAATTTTTGAGACAGATCTGACATCCAGTTTCTTAAGAATTAGTTTTCAAAAATTGGAATTTAACACATAGTAGATAAGGAATATCTGCTTAATCGCACATTTATCATGTTGGGTTTATAACTGCTAGTGAAAAATTTCAAAAACGTAATTAGTTAAACTGTCATAGATTATGTTAAATTAAAAATATTAAAAAAAAAATATGTTAAGTCTTCGGACGTCTAGTTTTGAGAATATTCTGATATAAAGAAAAATTTCTTTTTCTTTAAGATTATGCGCGCAGCTTCAGAAAGAGCTAATAAAAAAAATAAATATATATATATATATATATATATATTTATATATATATTTTTATATATATAAATACATATTTATATATATATATATATATATACATATATATATATATATATATATATATATATATATATATATATATATATATATATATATATATTTATATATATATATATATATATATACATACATATATATATATATATATTTATTTATTTATACACATATATATAAATTTGGTATATCGAAAATTGATTGTTGGGCACCTTAAACGAAGCCTTTCCAAATATGAACTCTAAATATTAAGAGCCCCCTCATCGCAGTTTTCCATTTTCACTTCAATCACATGAGCAAAATTTAATACCGCGCTGATAAATAAACATATAGAAAATCCCAATATATATTTAAGTAGGGAATTTATCGTTCTAAAAAAAAGTATTTTTTTTCATTAACCCACACATTCAATGATATTTGAGGTCAAATTTTATAGAATTAAAAAAACTCGCTGATTGAAAACTCGTAAGAATTAGAAAATGAGCAATATATATTTCCGTAGAAAATTAACAATATCGATAAGTGTAAGTTTTTAAAAGAAAATCGCAATTCGATTTTTGGGAAAACGTTTTGAATAAAAGTTGTTGGTAATATATTTAGCAATTATAAAATTTTACTGTACTTTCGTGGCTCTGTGTACATGATTGCGATTCTGTTTGTGCCATATATGTGGATTTTATAATCATTTAGAGTGTTTTAAAAATTTACATATTTTTTGGGCGCCCGGTAGGCATACTAACAATAAACACAATAATAAAATTTAAAACTAGAGTGAGATAATTCAATGATTTTTTGGTACTTTTTCTTTTTTTTAGGGTTCCGTAGATATTTTATCAAAGCCTCTAAAACGCATGAAATGTTTTGTGAATACAACATCAACAGTCGGTTATGAAATTTTTAGTATTGCCAAATTATCAAAAAATATTTATGATTTTTTTGGGAGCACTGGTGTGCCGCGAAACAGTTTGGGAAACTCTGATCTATACGACAGAAAAATGACTGTAGGTAGATGATCAATTTATGACTTTAAAACTTAGGTTTCAAGTAACATTTCATTATTTTTATTTGACGATAAAATAGTGGGCCTCGTTTTATGAATGTGTGTATGTGTGTGTGTGTGTGTGTATGTACACTCCCGTTCAAAAAAAATGAACAGACCTGAACCGAATCAGTCTCTGATAATTTTGATTATTCTTGTAGTAACAGATACAATATTTTATTTAATTTTTATACATAAGAGTAAGATATAACACTAAACATGTATTAACATTACATACATTTGAAAATTCTCACTCTGTCACTGACACCGTGTAAATACAAATAAAAAATATAAATTCAGTTTATACTTCCATTTCTTTTTTACACACTTAAAAAATATACTACTTATCATTGTTTATAAATAAATAAAATTATACATTATACAGAGTGTTACAAAAGTGAGGAGTTTTATAAAGTATAAGATAATTAACATTTCAGGTCTGTTCATTTTTTTTTTGAACGGGAGTGTACTGTTGTATATGTTGTGATTGTATTACAACAATTCACATTGTTCATTCAAATGAGACGACTTCAATTTTATACAATTTTATACAATTTTGTATTTTTTTAATTATAAATTAATTGCATATTTAGTTACAATTTTTTTATATTAATTTTTATAAAGATATTTATTTACATGAGTGCTGCTATAACGCATCCATAGTAAATTTATGTATAAGTAAAAGTAAAATTTAACAAGAAATGTTATAGTTGACATATTTGTTAAATACACTGTATCTACTGAGTTCTATATCCGCGTGCGTACCGCTTAAATCTATTGAACTTTTGCAAAAAAGTTTGAAAACAAACATTTTTTAACTGAAAACAAGTGAAACAACAACTAACTGCATTAATTGCTTTAATACAAGGTATATATTGAATTTAAAGAAAAAAAGTTTCGAGCAAAAGTTGTTTATTTTTCGAAAAGGGACATTTTTGTCTTTAAATTTTTGCTCTATCTCTTACGGTTTCAAAGATGGATATGTTCACCCCTGGTGCGGGAGTGACACCGTCCATTTTTACCCATTTGCGACCTAGATCTTATTTTTTAGCTCTAGAACACACATACAAAATTTCAACTCGTTATCTCTTTGAGTTACCAAATTGGGTTATCAAATTTGAGTTACTATGCGGAAAAAGACTATTTTGGTCATTTCAACTGTTACAAAGTCGGAACTAAACTTAAAAAGGAGACATTATTGTACATTTGATGTCAAAAAAATGACATTATTGTATTTGACCTTTTTTCTATCTTTTAGGGCTGAAAAATAAATTTGTATGAGAGGATACATACATGGTCGATTTGCGTCGACATGGTCGATCGTTATAAACTTGGGATTCAACTTATACTATCCTTATAATTAAATCTCCAATCACAGATGAGGTGTTCAATAGCTCAAATACTAGGCATAAAATGCGGCCCAATAAGAATAATTTTGTATGATTTAAGAAATCAATATCTTTTACAGATTGTCTCTTTTGGTGGTCCCTTTTTTGAAGCTCCATATATAATGGATTAACCTCTTAGGACTCTTTCTTTGAAAATTTTTATTATCAAATACATGCACTGATTCATACTAGACTTAACTATCGATACCAGTCCAAGTGGCCGAGCCGTCTAAGGCGTTATGTCTGCGCAGTATGCCTACTTGGAAACTGGAAGGTTATGGGTTCGAATCCCGACATCGGCAGTTTGCCTATTATTAGGAAAAAAGGCGGTTAATTGACTAAACTGTCGGCGTATGGACAAGAACGAAGTAATCGGCTATGCTTGAGAAGGTTTTATGCAGTTTTCTTCACGAACTCCAGATGAATATCGGCATAGTTCCTATCATAGTCGGTTGCAGTTGCATATCCTTCCAATTCCTAGTCTATACACAAAAATTTCTTCCACTCCATTCACATCCTCACATCCTTAGGCATCACGATGGACCTTATGGTCGAAGTGTAGCCCGTCCAGGCTACACAATCTATGTAACTATCGATAATAATAGATCATTTTTTCGTTTATTATATTATATATGATTATTTTCAACGTGTAATTTTAAAGTGAAGCTTTTTGGTCTTGAGTTCTGAAGGCCCCTCATATCTGGGGCCCCAGCTGCACCGCTCCAGGTGCTCCATCTTCGCGACGCCTCTGTCTAAATCATAACCCTCCCTTCCGTAAACGAGTTAAAACTGAATACATGCTTGTTTTTAAATCTTCAAATATAGTAAAATTTTGTATAAAACAATCTTTTTCAAATAAATTTTTATTTGTCAGCGACCATCATCTGTCAATTTGATATAGATTGACCCCTTCACGAAAAACTCATTAGTATATACGTAACATGTACGTAACTTTTCACGTGTCAGCTGCCAATTTAAGATATTTGATAAAGATTATAATATATGTGTGGCAGATGGATTGTCGAATCCGCTATTTTACAAAACCGCTAGTTGTTTTACATAACAACTCTATTATGTAAAACAATTGAACGATATTCAGCTGGATTGTCATTGCGATACATTTTACAAAACTGCTACCCACGTTTAGACGTAATGTAGAATAGCTTATCTGTAGTTACAAAGAGCGTTTTGATATAGGGAAATATATAGAACGTCTTTTAGTGCGGGGCCCAACGTACCCAACCAACTCGAGGTACGACCGACGAAGTGAAAGAATGTAGTACTCGGTTGTAATAGTTACCTTATTTATTTTCAATAAATTTTGAAACTATATCTCAAATAAATAGAACGTCTTTTAGTGCGGGGCGCAAAAACACGCAAAACCCGACCAACTCGGGGTATGACCGATGAAGTGAAAGATTGTAGTACTCGGTTGTACTAGTTACCTTGTTTAATTTCAATAATTTGTGATACTATATCTAAAATATATAAAACTTGTTAGGAAAAAGGACCTTTGGTAATGGGAATTCCATTTGCCCGTTTAAACTAAAATCTACAATCTGATGTTTCATTTCACGCTGTTTTACATAACGTCTAATTGTTAACCCGCTGCATTGATAAATGCAAAACGTTTAAGCAATATGACGTGTTAAAGTTCAGTAATTAAGTAAAACCGGGGTACTTACGTATTAACGCCACCGCAGCTACTGATTTGGCGGTTTTTAAGTGCTGCCAATATACACCTAAAATTCTGGCGACAAATCATAAAATAAAACACTTTATTTAAAATCAAAACACTTTATTTAAAAACAAAGTAGTCAATCGGATTTCGGTGGAAAATGGGCCGATATAGAGTTTAACATAGATTCAAAATAGTCCTTATTTTCTTTCACCTGATGTTGTCGCCATATGAACTCTGATAAATAAGATTACAAATGATGTCTCGCTGTTCCGCTGTGTAAAATTTAATCGACGTCAACTCCTCGCACCAGCAGTATATGAATCTCGCTGAACTGAACAAAATGGAATTCTGCTTCCCTCAAACCAGTTGTCTTTTCTAAGTCCCACTTGCTGATCACACTGTCTTAAATTACATTTCCAAAACTTACGTTTACCAAAATAAAGTTTCATGTCATACGAATTTGTACATTTTCATTTTTTTTTGGGGAAAATATTTCGCTCTTGAAAAAATAAAATTGCATCTTGTTCTGTTTTTGACAAATTCCAAATACGCATTTTCGTAGCACTAAAAAATGGCGTCAAAAATCAACAAACAACAAGGCATGAAGAATAGATAAATAGGAGATTGAACGACATAGGCAATTCGTCTGTTTTTTCGTCCTCAAAAACGTGTAGAGATCATAGTTATTATTTTCGCCACTAGCGGCAGTGCGAATATACCCGTACGGAATTATTATTATTATCATTAAATTGTTTAATTTTATAAATGTGAAAAAATGGGACGATGTTGTACAGGGAAAGCATAGATATACTGTTATATATCTATGAGTGGAAGGTTGTTTAAGGTTAGGAATGCGTGTCTGCATTTACGAAAGGAATATGGTCTGTAATTACCGGTTTTGTCATCTTTCTTTATCTAATATATGTTAGTATTGTAAACATATATTTGTATATTATTATTAATTGCAATTATCACTATGATTCTTCATCTTTTAATTTATTGCAGATTATTAAGAATTCTCTATTATTAATATTTATTTAATTATTACTTGATAATCGAAAACAATTTTTTATTATCTATAAAACTAAGACTTCTTATTAACTGAATGAAAGTGATTTCTTGGCGCCTACATTTAAACATTTAAATTCCGTATGGCACTGAGACCAGTGACCCCTACTGATAAAAGATAGTTACACCAATTCTTGACCGTTTTTTTAACATTACGTTCGCTCTCCTAATACATCTATTCTTCATGCAACAAGGCAACAAGGAATCCAAAAGATAACTGCGTGCGCGTGCGAACAACAAGATTGCTCTTTATTGGCGCATTAGCGCAACTTCTGCTGCGGTGGCGTTAATACGTAAGTACCAAAACCGGTAAACGCCATTCAGTTGTTTTACATAACGGAGTTGTTATGTAAAACAACTAGCGGTTTTGTAAAATATCGGATTAGACAATCCATCTGCGACATATGCATGGTAATATTATTTAAAATGTACATTGGACACACTGCAATGACTTGACTGTATGTGTGTGAATAATGAGTACGGTTAGAGCCAGGCCACTACGCAGTTGAACATCATCGCATCGGTTCGCTTCGGTTTTAACTTTATAATTGTATACTTTTGTTTTATTTATTTATTTATTTTTTTTATATTATTATTATTTAATACTTTTTTATTATTTAATATTTTTATTGTCGTAATGTTAATTATATATTACTTATACTCCATGGTGTAATAAAAATAATTAAAGTTTTGTTTTTTTTGGTTGTAAATGAAAAAGTTACTTGCATTCATTTTTTTTGTTGTTCAAAATTACATGAATTGTTTATTTGTTAAAAATAAAATGTGTAATGTGAAATACTCACGCGACCTCTATGTACAAGGTTTAACAAATGATTTCAATTGGAGTAGAATATATCTTTATTAAGCGCTATAATTTACAAAACTTTCGTTCAAATTCAATTGTGATAGTAAATAAATACCATTATATATGTATACAGACTGTGTTGGAATGCTTTTTCAATAGAGAATCAATGTTAAATATTATTTATTATTGGCAGGCCGTCTGGTTACTGTGCGAAGTCAGTCAGTACACATGTAATGAGTACACGCTCACACTTAAATGAGTCAGTACACACTCTTAAATGACAAACAAACTACCATACGCATTTGAGATGACTACATGTGTACTGACTGACTCCGCATAGTAACCACACGGCCTGCAATAGATAATATTTAACATTGATTCTGTATTGGAAAAGCATTCCAACACAGTCTGTATACATATATAATGGTATTTATTTACTATCACAATTGAATTTGAACGAAAGTTTTGTAAATTATAGCGCTTAATAAAGATTATTAAAATAATCAAAGAGAACTCTAGGTTTTTTTGAAATTATATTTAAAAATTTTGCCCCTATTCCTAGAACATTTGTTTGTATTTTATAAATACGTATTTCGACTACAATGTAGTCATCATCAGTATGAATTTGCTAATCGTAACTATCTCTGGGATATGGATTCAGAGATATGTTGCTTGTTGCTAATTTGGTGACACAGGCACCAAATATAGCGCTTCATAAAAAAGTTATTTATGTGTATTTTTATGAGATAAAATTATGGAAAGCACATTTTTGCTTGAAAGTACATTATTTCCAAAACAAAAGGGTAAAACTCGATTTAAAAACAAATTTATTTAATAAATATTTATCTTTACTCTTCTAATTTTTTTCAAAATTCTGTCGAGTATATTTTTTAATACAACAGATAATTAGATGGGCGGGTATGAAGTTTTACATGCTTCTAATGAGAGAGAATCATAGAGAATGATCACTTTGTTATTAATTATCTCGCATTCTAAACGGTCAAAAATTCGGAAACTTCGCGGTTTATTTAAAAACGTTATTTTTAGCCTGTGAAAAAAAAATGAGCAAAATCTGTCGAAAAATCATTTCAAGCTGGAACTACCTTAAGAAACATTGGACTTGTATTTAAAATAGATAATATTCAAACACAATAATTGTAAATAATAAATTCTTTTATATTTATTAAATAGAAATTATACCTATTTATGTAGTAAAATAATAACCGTTTATTATGTGACATGCGAACAATATGAAATGCTAAGCGTTACAATTGAAAAGTTAATGATGTCGTATTATTCTCATTTGTTTTTTTTTTTGTATGTACAAATAATTTTACAATTTACAATAGATGTAATAGTTAATTAGTCATCAACGAAAGAAAACCATATCAAACGGGATTTAAACATTTAGGCCGTGGACACACGAACATTAAAAATGATGGGCGTTATTTGAACGTTGATTTGAACGTTCGCCGATTTTAGGATATGTTTTCAAACAGTTGTTTGACGTCACTTGTACTGAACGTCTAGTTTTTTAACCCGTCTTCAAAAAGGAGGATGGTTCTCAATTCGTCTGTATTTTTTTTTTTTTTAATGTGTGTCACCTCAGAACTCCGTCATTTATGAACCGATTTTGAATTTTTGTTTTGTTTTAAAGGGTTTGGTTTCCCATTGGTCCCATTGTCACCAAGTCGCATTCTGATGAGGAGATCCTCGGGAAATCGAGGAAAATCCTCATTTTATATGTGATAACCGATTTCTGCGAAAATTTTTCTTTTTTTCGAAAAGGTATACTCATTCATAATAGAAAAATAAAAAAAACGACTTATAAAAAATTTTTTACAAAAAAAAAAACCGACCCAAAAAAAAAATTTTTTCAAAAAAAAACAAAATGCTTGTAAAACAAACTGAAAATCTGTTATAAAAAAATGCACTAAAAAATAAAAAAAAAAAAAGGATAAAAAAAAAGTGTTATAAAAAAATGCACTAAAAATTAGCTGGTCGTTTAGTAGGTCTACCCACATTTAGACAAATAAAATCAGTTATAGAACTTCAAAGTCACTTAAAATCGAGAAATAAAACCTATTTTGACAAAAAGGAAACCCGACTTCAAAAATCAAATATTCTATAACAAAAAATGCACTAAAAAGTAAAAAAATAATTGCATATTCTTCTGCCAATTTTAGTTCACCTAAGCAAAAATTTTTAAATATATATGTACACTTATTGTTATTTTTGGAGGCGGTGTCCAAAAGTTATGTGAATTTCTCTATGCTGACACCGACTCCAAAAATAACAATAATTGTACATATATATTTAAAAATTTTTGCTTAGGTGAAATAAAATTGGCACAAGAATATGCAATTATTTTTTTACTTTTTAGTGCATTTTTTGTTATAGAATATTTGATTTTTGAAGTCGGGTTTCCTTTTTGTCAAAATATTTTTTATTAACGTATACATACATATATCAAGGACTGATAGTGCGGCTGGTTGTGACACGGAGATTCTATTGATTTCAAATGATCTTATAATGAAAATATCAGTATAATACATGCACTGTAATGTTAATAATTCCTCTATAAAGTTCAACCAAATACATACAATGTATAGTATATATTGATTGTGTTTGCACATAAATAAATTAACCATTAAATGACCCTTTGTGGTCGAATGTTAGATGAAAATTAATAATTACCAACACTAAAACAAATAAAACCATACTAAATCAATAATTTTATGGGATTTATAAATAATAAATGTTTATAATTTACCCACCTGACATTTTTCGATCATATATCTGCAGTGTGTTAAGGCGCAGTTTAATTATTATCGCTTACGTCCATATAAAAATTGCTGAAAGAAATATGTAACGCCGGTAGACATATGTTTAGAGAAAACCGTTTTATTACATTGGACATCTCACCTCTTCTGTTATAAAATTGTAAATTTCTGTTTGTTTATTTGTTTGTTTGTTCGAGCATCACGCAAAAAACGGACCGATTTTGATGAAACTGACGAAATTAAATTTCAATCTTTTGTTTGTTTAAAAGCTTATGATTAGACTTAAAAACTGGTACGAATTTTATCTCGCTACGATACAATTCGAAAATATTAGATAAAATAGAAATTTTGTGACAGCGTCGATAAATGTTTTGAAGTAGTGGAATCGGTGGGAAATTAAATTGAGGTTTTTAGTCTTAAATGACGGGAGCCGGAGATATAACAATAAAACGCGAGTGATGCCGCGAGTATAAGTTATTATTTCATATTTACAGAGCATAAATTCTCTTGAAAAGCTGGAATAATGGAAGAAGGTTTGATTAAGATATGTAAGATGTTCCGTCAAAGGTATCCTGGCTTTTATTCGATTTATGTTTATCAGATCAAAAAACAAATAAGCCCCGTTTGAAGCGTTCTTTCTGGCTCACCTTGTAAAATGTGAATGTAGGTATTTTCCTCTTCCGAGTGCCTCAGAAGGAGGGTTCTACACATAAAGGAGCATCCTACACATAAAAACGAGGAAAATATGCTCTAATTTTGCTACCCGGATTTTGTTCGTATCAAAGTGAAGACATCGTAAAGTATGGGACAGAAACTAGATTCGGCATTCGCTATTTTAATACACCAAACGCTAGGAGTGTTCTGTGTGTAAAACTAATGTTTGTCGAGTGCTTGTATGTATGCCTTTATTTTTGGCAAGCTCTGTAGCCTAAACGGCTTGATGGATTTTAACATATAAGGTGTCGTTAACTTCGTCTACAAATATATAAATATGGGATAAAAATAAAAAGAAGTGGAAAAGTGTGTGTGTATTTATACGAATTGTTTGGAAAAAACTATAGGACATAGCGCAATAATGATGAGAGGTTCAAAATTCTAAACTTTTCCAAAGTTATGGTTGGCCCACACCTCTAATATAGTTTATACTTTCTATAGAAATACCTGTGTTAACAAAATTTGAACAAAATTATTTTAAATTTACAATATAAAATGTTTCGCTGTAAAACTTGTTATGAAAAATAAATCAGTGAATTTTCATTAATTAAATTTGATTATCCAATATATTACAAATTAAATATATATATATATATATATATATATATATATATATACACTAATTATATTAATTGGATTATAAAAGTTCAAATTCGTGAAAAAGTTAAAAAGATATTTGAAGTGATATTTCATGTAAAATATCCCTAACCTATAATATTGTGAACATGCACACACACATACAATAAACACATTTATAGTTTGAGTTCATTCTAGTAGCTAGCACTAGTTCTAGATAGCTAGCGACTAGCGACTAGCGTATGTTCGTTCGTTCATGTGTTTCGTTTCGTACACTAATAATAATTTACATAATCATAAAATGTACTTTTGATGAAAAATGCAGACATGAAATGTCATTGAATGGAATTTTCTATTTAAGGGTAGAATAGGTAAATTAGGGTGTATATACAAAAAGTCAGGGTGAGTGAATTACTAGGGGTTTGTGTGTGTATATACATGGGAAAGGTAGAAGAGTACATACTATATTAATAGACATTTTTATACAGGATGTTTTATTGACAACTTTAAAAAGTTTATTAGTGAATTTTCCAGGGAATATCCGCAACATTCCTGAAATAGGGATGTTGCAAATATTCTCATCCGCCATCGCTGGACCTCCGCATTACTTTAAGCATCCGCAATAATCAATGCCTTTTGCGGATGCATTTGTTGATTGCTTTGTTTAGCATTTCTGATTGTAAATAAATCACAAATACATTATTGTTTGAGTGTTTTGCTATTAATCTATTTGGCAAGTGAATCAACAATGCCACCACCGACGCAAAGTGTGATTTAGTCTTATTTTAAATTACCATTATCCGTCGCGGCTTCGCTCGCAAAAATTTTGTAACGCCCTTATAACCAAGTAACATAATATTTTCTCCCGTCAAGTTGCGTTTAATTTTTGAAATACATTTGTTGTATGCAAAACCACAAAAAATTTTTCAAGTACTCATGTTGTGTATAACGTATTTCTTGTATGCATCGCTATCTATGAATAGCATATTTAACACATTGGTTGATTACTGCCACCTATCGAAAGGCGGAGGACTTTGTTTGATAATATGACACTTCCAACAAATATCATTATATTTTAGCCAATATATACAAAAACTTAACAAATTATATACTTAAACCTTCCTCGAGAACCACTCTATCCATTGGTGAAAACAGAATGAAAATCGGTGCAATAGTTTTTGAGTAAATCGCGAACAGACAGACAGACGCGGCTGGGGGACTTTATTTTATACTATGTAAGGACTAGATGAGCATGTCCGAGATAAATCTCAGTGTAAAATATGCAATAAAACATACAATCGCAAGATGCACCCGGAGCAGTTTAGCCGGTTTAGCGGAGGATTTATCTATGAATCTCTGCGAAAAAGAATGGAACCTGAAAAGGCAGCGACATTGCTCTTTACTAAATATAATGCACCAAATTTTTAATTTTCTACTAAAAAAATGATTATAATATAAAGATTATTAAAAATAAATGCCATGTTTTTCCTTTATTGATGTATCTAAATTAAGTATTTCTATATAAAAAAATTGACAAATGAATTCGCATCCGCGGATGTGAGCCTTAAAATATCCGTATCCGCGGAAGTCAGAAATTTGGTTTATGTGTAGGTATTATTTATATAACAGGTATACAATTGTTTAGTATATTTACTCGTTCGATATTTATATTAATATAATAAAGCTGAAGAGTTTTTTGTTTGTTTGTTTGAAAGCAACTAATCTCTGGAACTACTAGTCCGATTTGAAAAAATTATTTTTGTACGTAAGATAGCACACATTCCACATTCATGAGGAAGGCTATATATTAGAGTCAAATTAGCTCCCAATGTTTTTTTAATCGATTCATCTTGACGTCCTGAATATGACTCTAAATTTTTACGGTCCGATTCGTGACGGGACAGGGTCAAAATTGAATTTGTTAATAACAAAAAGCGTTTTTTATTAATATCTTTTTTAAAACAAAAAATTTTAATAATGACATAGAATATTCAAATCTATATAAAAAAAGAAAACAAATGAGCACTAAACATTAAAATCGGTTTATTGGAATTCGAGTAGAAAAATCCCAAAGTTCGAAAAAGGCAAAAATTTTAGATTAAAATAAAAAATCTAAAAATTACTTCATTTTTTTAAACAATGGCAAAGTATGCCTTTTATATGTTAAAAATAATGTGCCCAATTTTAGCCCTTAAAAAACATTAGGTCCCCGACAATTAATAAAATACCATGTCACCTATTTTTTTTTAATAAATAAAAAGGGTGCATTTGATTGGAGATTGGAGACTTTTTTTAAATGAAAGGTCTTCAAAATATCTATAAAATGAAAAAGAAAATTAATTTTTTAACTGTGTTTTTATCCATTATTTTTCAATTTGTTTGTCTATAAACAAATTTAAAAAAAAAAACAGTTAAGAAATTATTTAAATAAACTTTATTTTCTTTTAACTTATAGATTTTTATAGATCTTTAAAAAAAAAAAAATACTTTAACTTTATAAGAAAGTTATCGTTTGCTTTACCTTTTGTTAATTTACTTATAAACAAAATAATATTTTTAACTTTTATAAGCCTTAATCGAAAGCTTAAACACTTACCTATTTAACTATAAACTCAAAACAATTTTCCGACCAATATCGTTTATTTCATAAAGAAAAGCATTATAAAATTTGTGCTTATTTGATTATAATATAAATACAAATTTAACGCGCGCGGGTGAAACTGCGGGGGATAGCTAGTGTTTTAATAAAATATAAACACCTGTATATTATATAATATTAATGTAATAAACATGAAAACGGACGAGGATAGGAATATGTGTGGAGAAAAGTATATACACAATGTACACACATATATATATATATATAAATATATATATATATATATATATATATATATATATATATATATATATATATATATATATATATATATATATACAAATATATATGTGATATATATATATATATATATATATATATATATATATATATATATATATATATATATATATATATATATGATGTGATGGTGGATTAAAATGAGAGCTTTTAAGTTTCTTCACGCAATATTTTTCATTCGTTGCGTGTTTTTCATTTATGTTTAAAATATTATTATATAATTAATGCTTATATGGTGTATATAGAAAAAAAATTAGTTACATGATTATTATACTTGGAAATGTTATTTGTGTGTTTTTTTTTTTTGGTTTTTGTTTTTCTCTTTGTTCATTTTATATATATAATTTAACAGCAATATGGTGGAAAATGTTTGTCATATAATTAGTGGACATATAATGACATTAATAGAATGCGTCAAAAAAGAAAGTATATATAAATAAACAAGTGAAAATAACAACTAACTGATGTATTAATACCGGGTATTAATTAATTTAATTGCTGAAATTCCCCGTATATCTGAATTTATGTCAAAAAGTTTATGGCAAAAGTTGTTTATTTAAAAAAAAGGAACATTTTTTGTCTTTACATTTTTGTTCTATCTCTTACGGTTTCAAAGATTTACCCTTTTAGCACTTTTACCCATTTTGCCCATATATGGTCCGATTTTGCACATTCACGAACCTGACCTTACTTTATAGCTCTAGAATACACACACACAATTTCAGCTCGTTATCTCTTTTCGTTTTTGAGTTATCGTGTCCAAAGACGGACTGACATGTGGACATGGCCGAATAAGATTATTTTATCTGCGATCAATACTCCCAATGAATATCAAATGATAATTAATGAGAACTCTAGGTTTCGGAAATAAAATTTCAAATTCGTCCCAATATCTAGATCAGTTTTTGTATTATAAAGACGTCTTTCGACTACAAAGTAGTCATCATCAGTATAAACTAGCTAGTCGTAATTTATTCTTTGATAATTAGACATAGATAGAAAATCGAAATCAATAGACAAAAACTTGCATGAAGGAAATTTTAACAAGAGTAATTTCAATAAGGTTTATTATATTTTAATTTATTTTGTTTTAAATTTTATTTTATTTTTGTCTATTGATTTCGATTTTCTATCTATTTCTAATTGTCAAACAGTAAATTACGACTAACTAATTTATACTGATGATGACTACTTTGTAGTCGAAATACGTATTTATAATACAAAAACTGATCTAGGTATTGGGGCGAATCTGAAATTTTATTGATCGCTATTGTAATTAACCTAGATCTTTGTTGATCCTTGGAGTCTACCGATACACTCTGTACAAACAATGCATGTTTTTGTGTGTGTGATTTTACGTAAAACAAAAAAAAAACGATAAAATATAAATGAAGATGAATATGAAATATCTAAGTCAGCATAATTTGTACTAAATATATATATGGTATAATATTGATAGTGTTGCACTTACTATATTATATATATATATATATAAAATAAAATTCAGCAGATTTAGATATTCTGTTTGTAATGTAATAATATAGCCTCCTCTCTGAACTGAACTGAACGGGTGGAGGTAGTAATGTTTTATTAGACGATGAATGAATGAAATGCAAGCCAGTTAACTATTACTACAGCTATAACTAATACTTAACTCTACATGAATATTCATTTTCCATTTAAATTCAAGTTTGTCTATACAAAAATATGTAGAATATATATCCTATTCATTCTATAATATTAACATATATATATATATATATATATATATATATATATATATATATATATATATATATATATATATATATATATATATATATATATATATATATATATATATATATATATCATGAGCGCTAGGCGAGCTAATGATGCCGCGAGAGATCAGAGAAACGAGGCGAGACGAGAATAAGTCAACGAGAGACGACAGGAAAATTAGAATCTGTATAAATATTTGAGAGATTGACGATACTACTCTCTTTGAATATCTATAAATTTGTATACACGGTATATACCAGTTCAAGTTGCCGAGCAGTCTAAGGCGTTATGTCTGCACAGTATGCCTACTTGGAAACTGGGAGGTTATGGGTTCGAATTCCGACATCGGCAGTTTGTCAATTATTAAGATAAAAAAAAGGGGCGGTTAATTGACTAATCTGTCGGCGTATAGACAAGAACGAAGTAACCGGCTATGCTTGAGAAGGTTTTCGGCAATTTCCTTCACGAACTCCAGATGAATATCGGCATAGTTCCTATCATAGTCGACTGCAGCCGCATATCCTACCAATTCCTAATCTATACACAAAAATTCCTTCCACTCCACTCACATCCTCACATCGTTAGGCATCACAATGGACCTTATGGTCGAAGTGTAGCCGGTCCAGGGCAGCCTCTACAATCTATCTATCTATCTACCCGGTATATGTAAATATACGAGGATATACGAGGTGTGTTCAAAAAGTAATGTTTCGCGGGTTACGTACATTCGATTTTCGATTTTTTTATTTTGTTGTGTTGGTACACTCGTCTTGAACATATGTTCACAGTTTCAACTATATAGCATTCTTTGTTTGTAATGATATCGTTTGTAATGATAGTTGTAATTGCCGCAACTTGTAATGATAGGAATGCCTCCTGAACCGTTTTAAAAGTCCCCTTTAACCACTAACTTTTAATAATCTTTATATTATAATCAAATTTTTAGTATGAAAATTTAAAATTTGGTGCATTATATTTAATAAAGAGCAATATCGCTGCCTTTTCAGGTTCCATCCTATTTCGCCGCAGTTCATAGATTAATCCCACGCTAAAGAAGCTAAACTGCTTCGTGTGCATGGGTTTTAGATGATTCCTCAAAGACGTGGTTGTACGGCCCTTGCGAGAGTATGTTTTATTGTATATTTTACACTGAGATTTATCTCGAACATCGAGTTTGAAATAAGAATAAATCACACTTTGTGTCTGAAATACTCAAACAATAATGTAAATTGTTGAAATAAATTAAAAAAAAACATCCATATAATAACACGTCTAAACACGTTGTGATTTATTTACAATTAGAAATGCTAATCAAAGCGAGTAACATTTGCAGAAGCTCCGTAAAAAGCATTGTTTATTGCAGATGCGAATGCTATAATTAATACGGAAGATCCGCAACATCCCTCTTCCGTACTACCTCATTCAGGGTGATTTCATTTAGCCTTATAATCTTTTCTAGAAAGTTCACACTGAAACACTATAAAAATCATAATATACATGTATCATGCAAATTTTCAACATGGCTGTTGACAATAGGGAATATGCATGCAAATTTTTTTTCACCTGAATTGAAGCATGTTTACTTGACAAATATCAAGGTAAAATTACTTTTTAAATAACTTTAAAAATAAGCGAGATATGAATGATTGACATTCCCGATTAGACATGTTATGTGACGTCATATTACGTTTTTAGTATTTTTGCAAGAAAGAGACAGATAATAATCTTTAAAAGCTTATAGCTTCCTTGATATTTGTCGGATTTTAATTTCGTTTTTAAATATTATTACAGTATTAACAGTATTTTCATATTCTGAAAATAAATGTGAAAAAAAATTTTCATGCATATTCCCTATTCTTCCGTATTGACGATGCCAATAATATTCATCTTCTAGAGACCACCCTAATAGAGACTACAGACGTGCAACCTGTGCAGGAACATTTTAAGGACAAATGAATGTTCGGTAATAGGTTGCTAGTCTGTATAGCTGTTGCAGAACAAAATTACATGTCCTTGATCTGGTTGCTGTAAAAATAAAAATTATTTTATATTTTGTGGGTGGAGTTAAATGTTGCAGTACAAGTTGCTCATGTGTAGCCGATATTTGCAACATATAATCTAAAATTTTATGTTTTCCTAATATTTTTTTATATTTTATTACATAGTATTTATTACTTTATATACTTTATTTTTTGTATTGATAATAATATATTTTTGTAATAATTATCCACAACAATGAGCAAAAAATGTCACACAACAATCTTGAAAAAACTGTAGAGATACATACAAATAAACTAGTAGATAAATAAACTACAAATTAAATGAGATAGATAGATGTAAGATGACAAGTGATTGAATTTTGAAGATAGAGTAATAAAGTTATGTTCCCAATTTTGGTTGCACGTCTGTAGACAAAATATTTTGCAGGCGGAGTTCAATGTTGCTGCACAATGTTCCGCGTTTTTAGCCTACTTTACACCTGTGTATGAAAAGGTTCAACTGTGTAAGGATATAACTATATGTTTAACCGTAATAAAATAGGTACACATATAGTTATATAGGCATTAACATTTATACACTACTAGAAAATCAAATAAATAGTGTTTTGTTTAATATAAAAAAAAAACTACTGTACCCATCATTTTTTATCAAATAAAATATTTATGAAGTGACCGACTTTTTTTCAACTGAATTATTAATATGAACTATTGCACAATATTTTCACCAAAGGGGTGAGTTAAACGTTCAGTGAGGATATTCATGGGTAAATGTATGTAGGTATTTCGTTAGAGCACGTTTATAAGGCCACATAGACGTATACAAAAAAGGAAAATTAATAGTGAATGTATACAAGCACTGTTCAAAGGTAGTTTTAGTGAATACACGAATCAAGGGAGTTGGAGTGTGATTCTTTTATGGTAAGAAAATTTGGAAACAAATATATGATAGAAATAAACAGTTTTGAGATTTAAGGGCGATGTTTAAACAAAATTATGTCTATAGTTATGGTGACAATATTCTTTATCTAACTAGGAAAGGACACCATGGGAAATTGACTTCGAGATGGGACTTTGTACGGTTGTAGTACTCCCTAAAGGTAATCGATTGTGAAAGTAAACAAGCAGTAGCTTATCGAAGTTTTCAGCGCAGCTTATGTATTATAAATTTCATCAAAAGATTCAACCCGTCAAAAGATCAACGGTTAACGAAGTTGGCTATTAATCAGGGATCGCTTCTACCCGGGGTAAATTTTATTTTTAATTAAAACAAGTGAAAAAAACAACTAACTGAGTTAATTACTTAAATACCCGGTATATACTGAGTTTATGGAAAAAAGTTACTTACAAAAACTTGTTTATTTTAAAAAAAGAAATTTTTTTGTGTCTATTTTACCTAATCACGAACTCGACCTTACTCTTTAGCTCTAGAACACACACACAAAACTTCAGCTCGTTATTTCTTTTCGTTTTTTTAGTTATCTTGTCCACAGAAAGACCGGCATGCAGAAATTTCCGAATTAGGCCCTTTGATGAACACCTATGCCAAACATTTATGCCTGCAATCAATATTTTCAAGCCTTATGCTTCGTTTAGAGTACGACGTAAGTTGGGACAAAAATGCCAGACATAAATTTCTTTATTGTTCACACTTACACAGATTTTTGGTGTCCGGACACAAATGTACGGAACTTATGTCCGAGCTGTTCACCACAAAATAACTTATAGCTGCTTAAATTGCTACTATAGAATATGTATATAGAATGTATGGAGTGTATGAAAAAATGTCGAACCTGTTTGAAAATCTGAAGAGACACTTGGACACAAGGTGTTTACACAACCGCTGATTCGACACTAATTATAGTATCGCAAAACATGTCACAATTAGAGACACCCGTGTGCACACATAGACACTCGGCGTATACACTGAGTATATGGTGTATAGTATCGTAGTCTAAACGAACCTTTACAAAGTCGGGACTAAACTTAATATACCATGGTATATATTATATACCAGGTATAAAATGTAAAGTGATTTGTTTAGATAGACAGGTCATTTATTTCATGATTTCTGCAACATTCATTTTCTTTCGCAAACAAGAACCAACTTGAACTGTTACAAATTGGGGACTACGCTGAAAACACGCCATACATTTTCAAGTTGATTCATTTATTTTCACTAGACCATGTTTGCAGTATTTGTATACAATTACTGAATAACATGAATAATATAAAAGTTGTATAAAACTAACACACACATTTGAGCGTTGTTTGCATGATATCGTTTGTTGGTATAGTATGTTGATTTGATGGGAAATGGCGGTGCTAGGGGAGTGGAAGATATTCGTTGTTTGTTTTTTTATTATAAAATAGCATGGTCACGAGTGTATGATTAGGTATATATATATATATATATATATATATATATACAGAGAGTCCCGGAAGTAGTCGAGTTCCATAAGAGGGTAGGTAGAGGGTACGATTTTGGAATGAAAAGTCCTGAGATTTTTTTATTAGACGCACCGTTAATTAATTAAGGAAGCCAGGTTGAAACCGTCCTTTTTTTGATAATTTATTTTTGATTTAATTATCAATTTTTGGAAAAATGTATTTCTTAAATTTTTCAAATTATTAATTTCTTGAAAAGTGCATTAATTAAATTTTTTTTATTTTTTGAAAAATGTCGTAAATAAATTGTTTTAATAATAAATTTAAAAAAAAAATGCGTAAATTAAATTCGTTAAATTATAAAGTTTTCTCAAAAGTGCATTAATAAAATTATTTTATTGATTAATTTTTTCAATAATGCAATAATTAAATTTTTGGAATTATCAATTTTTAGAAAATCGAAAGACATGGGCCCCCATAAAACAAAGATCCCACCCCTTAAATTATACTTTCCTGTTTCTGTGGATGCGAGCGACAGATAAAGTTCATAGTAGCTTTGAGACACAAGTTATAGGGAGCAGATATTTTTTTTAGGATGTCCCAAATCTGTTAAAAAATCACCAGAGACATGCGCCTCTATAAAACGAAGATCAAAGCCTTCAAATCTCAACTCTTTCATTTAAAATAAATAAATTCGTTATTACCAGAAGCATTTCTAGCTGGGGGAGCCATTTTCTGGAAAAGTCGTTTTGCTGTAATAAAATCTGTTTCAAAATTTATTATTATCAAATAATTAACTCCAATTTTTCGGTTAAGTTTTTTATTTTTGTCAATTTTCTTTAATTAATAAATAATTAATTAACGGATCGTCTAATAAAAAAATGCCTCAGGACTTTTCGTTCCAAAATCCTACCCTCTACCTACCCTCCTATGGAACTCAACTACTTATGGGACACCCTGTATATACATATAGCCATCTGTTCATTTCGGTTTCAGTGTAATTACTAATTCAATGTTTCGTTTATTTTTCTTCTGAAAGGTTTCTGAATACTAATATAAATATTTTGTCTTGAATGTGAAAAAAAATAATTTTTTTAACAAAAAAAAAATCGGAGTATAATAAATACACTAACGTTTTCATGTATTTAACGTTAATATTGTACACGCAAATTAATTATTTTACTTATAAAATTGTTCTTTGTTACTGTAAGAGGTTGTTCTTAGAAAAACCGTCACGCAAAAGTATATTTCTACAGTGGCGTTTCCAAAAATAAAATAAAATATTTATGTAAATTAACTTTGAACACCTTTCTACACCTTTCTTCTCCTCTATGGTTACTTATCAGTTGTCGCAGTACAATGACTCACTTTTTAAGGTGCTTTTTCGAATCTCTATAAGAGAGTCAAACATGCAACACAAAAAAACAAAATATTAAACACAAAATATAATGGTAATAGGGAATATGCATGAAAATTTTTTTTCGCTTGAATTGAAGCATGTTTACTTGACAAAGATCAAGGTAAAATTACTTTTTAAATAACTTTAAAAATAAGCGAGATATGAATGATTGAAATTCCCGATTAGACAAAGAGGGTGATAGCCCTCTTGATATGTTATGTGACGACATATTACACTTTCACCATTTAAAATACACGTAAAACTCCGTTTTTAGTATTTTTGCAAGAAAGAGACAGATAATAATCTTTAAAAGCTTATAGCTTCCTTGATATTTGTCGGATTTTAATTTCGTTTTTAAATATTATTACGTATTAACAGTATTTTCATATTCTGAAAATAAATGTGAAAAAAAATTTGCATGCATATTCCCTATTAAAATTTAAATGATTAAATTATATGGGTTTTGTGCCAAAATAGATAAAAGGGGGAATGAAATTCGAAACAATTGAAAGTTTTATTACACTTTTTTGTATTAATTACGATTGGTTATTCATATACAGTCCCGTTCAATAAAATTGGACAGATCTGAACCGAATCATTCTCTCACAATTTTGATTATTCTTGTAGTAAATGTTTTTTACTATACTTCCATTATTATACAGTTTTGATTATACAGTGAGTTACAAAAGTGAGGAGTTTTATGAAATGTAAGAAAATTAACATTTCAGGTCTGTTCAATTTTATTGAACGGGAGTGTACAACACACGGTGGACCAACCATATCTAGTTTGAGCGTCAAATACCGCAATGGTTCGATAACTAAAGAAAAATGTCCATGTAGATTTTGATAGACGCCGGGATTGAAGCATCAAACGTGGCTTTTGTTACGTTATGAAATTTAGCGGCGCTTAAAGCTTTAGACTCACCTGAAATCAACTCCAAAATTGTCCTGGAGTGTATCGACCCACTGAAAAATCTTGGTAAACATTATCAAAGTCATTATTGGCTGGGTGCCGGAACATAGATGGAAACGAGAAGGCTGATGAGTTAGCCAGAATAGATGCTAGTGCTCCACTAACGGAGCCTAGAGCCGTTTCTTGGAGTGCCGAAAAACACACTAAAATATAAATACTCATGGCCCTGATTATGCAAAGGGTCTTATAAAAAGCTTTTCATGGAAAAAGGCCTCTGAGCGTTTACAACTAGGAAAAAACTATTTGGGGATACTAGATAGATTGCAGAGGCTACACTTCGACCATAAGGTTCATTGTGATGCCTAAGGATGTGAGGATGTGAATGGAGTGCAAGGAATTTTTTGTGTATAGACTAGGAATTGGCAGGATATGCGGCTGCAGCCGACTATGACAGGAACTATGCCGATATTCATCAGGAGTTCGTGATGGAAACTGCAGAAAACCTTCACAAGCATAACTGGTTACTTCATTCTTGTCCGTACGCCAACAGTTTAGTCAATTAACCGCCCAATTTTTTTCTCTTAATAATTGACAAACTGCCGATGTCGGGATTCGAACCCATAACCTCCCAATTTCCAAGTAGGCATACTGCGCAAACATAACGCCTTAGACCGCTCGGCCACTTGGACTGGTTGGGGATACTAACTGGCTTTCTTATTGACCACTGCAAACTCAGTAAACATCTGCACAAAATCAATCTAACGGGGAAAGATCTCTGCAGATTTTGCCATGAAGAGGAAGAAACCGGAATTCACATTCTGCGTGAATGCGAAAGTCTTTCTCTCAAAAGACCCTGTCAGTTAAGATGGTGTCGCCGAGGAATATCCTAAATTTTATCAAGACCATAGAACTCCTGGAACACGTTTGAAGGAAAGGATGTACAAAAGATAAAATTGGTCGCGGTACAAAAGCTCTTTATTAGACTTGCTTCTGACTCGAATCTTATCTTTAACCTTTAAAATGTTCGTTTGGATTTGAAATTCAGAAGAAAATCGATAAAAGGGAATTCGTCAAAGAAAATTGATTAAATTAAATTTGAATATATGTATACACCTATATACATATACGAATATATATGTATACAATAGAAGGAAAAATAACATATATTGATAAAATCGAATAAGAAAATGTATATAGGTTTATATGAAATAGAAGCATTTCCTTTATAAATATCCATCCCAAACAAAAGGTAAATATAATAAAATAATAAGAATTCAATTAATTTTTTCAATTAATTTAAAATTAATTCTTTTTATATGCAAATATCACAATGAAATGTGGGTTAATAAGAAATTGATAAATCAATTCAACTGAATTTGTAAATTTAATTTGTTCTAATGAATAATAGACATTATTATTTATTAAAATTTAATTAATATTTTCATTTAACAATGAATGAATATCCATGATATTTATATATAGGCTCGTATTATCTATCTACAGGGAGTTGAGTAGGGAAAATACGCTGTTTTTGACTGATTTGTATTCTTCTGACCCCAAGGAACCCAAAAATGTATACATCCATGTTGCCAGATACAACCTCTTTTTTTTGTCGCGGCACACTTTTAACGATTTCAAAATTTGACGGCACACTAAGAAAAAGGTAAGTTTAAAAGTTGTTTAATTTCCTATAATACACTGTAAAATAGTTTATGATCATAATTTTGAATGTAAATTAAAATAATAAGTACTACAAAAACAACAGTACGAAGGGATTAATTACAAGTTAATAATAAGAATTGTTAATGACAAATTTGAGCTTGATGTTTTTTGATAATTTAATTTATATTTGGTTGTAAAAATGACAATGCTACTCTGATATCGTCTTCTACATTTAACAGTCTCGATCTTTTTTTCATTTTTATGTTGGTTAATACTTTACTGTATACATTTATAAAATTTGGCGGCATATTTTAAGAATTTGGCGGCACACAAAAGTGCCGCAGTATAGCGGTTGAGAATCACTGATGTAACATATCTATCTCTGAAACCGTGTGCGATAGATAAAAAATTGAAAGACAGAAAATATGTCCCTCTATTTTTGAATTATAATATGTGACTTTTGATTATAAAAGCATATGTGTCCACTTCAATGTCAATATATTTGAAACAGAAAATTACATATGTATGAGCTAAAATAGTGGCAAAACCTTCATTCAACCTATGAAAAATATTCAAACAAAAGTTCTGCTTTTTCTTACGGTTTCAGAGATACATATAATATACACAAAATGTTTGAGAGGGGGTGATGCAAATCAGTTACTAATAACATGAAGTTTTGGGTTCCTCGGATACGAATCCGTTAAGGGGCTGGTCTAATAATTTTTTATTTTTAGTAATAAATCAAGTATTGTTAACGATTATTTTTACTATCCTATTATCCTATTTAAAACTTACTTGAAGGGCGTGGCTTAAGAACATGGCTGACTATTGTGTGCAACGAAAGAGTAATCCATTTGATTAAATTCAGTAATCACATTTATTTTAATTAATTTATGTCAAATAATTATTTTTTTGTAAATTTAGATAGTTGCAAACGTTAATTTGTTTATATTGACAAATAATTTATTTCCAAAATTTTGTTAATGTTGGTATTTCTATAGAAACATAAAACATAATAAAGATCTGGGTCAGCTATAACTTTAGAGCGGTTTGGAATTTTGAACTTCCAGTAGTTTTTCTTGAGGCGTAAGGAAAATTTACCTAGCACTTCTCAAATTATTGTTTTTGCAATCTCCTATAGTTTTCCCCAAACAATTCGGACAAACACAAACTATTTATTATATATAGAAGGTCATACACTATAGTTGGTTTCTTTTTTGGAAACAAGATGCCGTTACCAAAGAGGTCAGTTATCAATAAATATATATATATATATATATATATATATATATATATATATATATATATATATATATATATATATATGTATATTTTTGTTTTAAAAAATAAACGTGAAGGGGGTGAACATAAAAAAAATACATACAGTGGAACATTGAATCTTCTCCATTTTTGGAGTCGGTTAAAATTGTTGTTGATATTATAATTTCCACAGAAACTATAATAGCACACTATAAATTGTTATATATCGATATATATATATATATATATATATATATATATATATATATATATATATATATATATATATATATATATATATATATATAGCAAAATATTTATATATATATATATAGCAAAATAGATGCGTTGTTTTACATTTCTGTTTTTCTTCTTCTAAATATTAACTGGAAGTAAAGTGTATAGAATAAAAAAAAACACTACTTAATTGTAATAATAGAACTAACTCTATGGTAAACATTACCTTGTTTACGTACTCATTCATTCATTTATAATGACGAATTAATTAAAGGTTTTCCACTAAAATGAACGACATGGTAACAAATGACGATAATAATCATTAAATTGTGTCTAGTGGATTTTGAAACCAACTTATCAAATCGATAATTCTATAAAATGTCAATAACAAGATAGATAGATAGATAGATTGTAGAGGCTGCCCTGGGCGGGCTACACTTCGACCATAAAGTCCATTGTGATGCCTAAAGATGTGAGGATGTGAGTGGAGTGGAAGGAATTTTAGTGTATAGACTAGGAATAGGGAATATGCATGAAAATTTTTTTTCACTTGAATTGAAGCATGTTTACTTGACAAATATCAAGGTAAAATTACTTTTTAAATAACTTTAAAAATAAGCGAGATATGAATGATTGAAATTCCCGATTAGACAAAGAGGGTGATAGCCCTCTTTATATGTTATGTGACGTCATATTACACTTTCACCATTTAAAATACACGTAAAACTCCGTTTTTAGTATTTTTGCAAGAAAGAGACAGATAATAATCTTTAAAAGCTTATAGCTTCCTTAATACTTGTCGGATTTTAATTTCGTTTTTAAATATTATTACAGTATTAACAGTATTTTCATATTCTGAAAATAAATGTGAAAAAAATTTGCATGCATATTCCCTATTGGTAGGATATGCGGCTGCAGCCGACTATGATAGGAACTATGCCGATATTCATCTGGAGTTCGTGAATGAAACTGCAGAAAACCTTCTCAAGCATAGCCGGTTTCTTCGTTCTTGTCCATACGCCGACAGTTTAGACAATTAACCACCCCTTTTTTTTTCTTCATAATTGACAAATAGCCGATGTCGGGATTCGAGCCCATAACCTCCCAGTTTCCAAGTAGGCCACTTGGAATGGTATAAATGGCCTAGACATTTGAATGAATATGATTCTCACATTTACTTGTCATTTTAAACACACAGTCATAAGTAGGATAGATAAAACAATATGTAATAACAAAATAACAATAACACAGTTTCACATGAACAATATTGTTTGTATTTACGTGTGTATACATTTAAATTGTCTATCTCTATTCAGCACACTATGTGAAATGTTGAAAGTAGAATATAGACTAACAACAATAATAATAATAATAATAATAAAACAAACATGGCGTGTGGGGTACACCTAGGATATCAAAACAAAAGAATATTAAAAAAAAAATTCATATAATGTTTTTTTTTTATTGTTTAGTTTTGTATGTCGATTCAGTCAGTATACACTGCACAGCAAAAAAAAGTGGCGCACTTTGAAAAACTCATATAGTTTTTATTTTCTTTGGAATTATTTTGCGTATCAATTGTTTTTTTTATAAATTTGTATTAGTTTTTGCTGATATGCGGGTAAAACTGTAAAAAAACCTTTTAATTTAATGAAAAAAATATGAATTAAAAAAAAAAAAAAGATAAATTTTCATAAATTTTATAATTTAATTAAATTAATAGTAAAAAAACATTTTTAAAAACAAGCTTTTATTTAAATGCTCTAGATACATTTTTTTTTAGATTCTTAAGATCAAGTTACATATTGTATTCTTCTTTATTTATACTGGTAAATCTCGCGACAAGCTTTTATATCATATAATTTGTATAATGTAATAAATTGATGGGTTTGACTTAATTTAAAGTTTATTTTCTTCTTTTTAGAGCATTTAAATAAAAGCTTGTTTTGAAAAATGTATTTTTACTATTAATTTATTTTAATTATAAAAAATTTATGAAAATTTGTCTTTTTTTTAAATTAATATTTTTTTCATTAAATTCTGAGAGTGCCCAAAGGTTGTTAATGGATCCTCATGATGCAACTAGTGCAAAAGCTGTTTGAAGAAGATTTGCTGAAATGAACTCAACACACAGAACCTCATCCGTAGCACCAGTGCTCTCTGTAAATCATCGAAGAGGGAGCCTAAGACACATACCGTGTTATGAAAATGAATGGAAGAACTTCCTCTTTACAGATGAGTCTCGTGAGAGTCTACTGAACGTCATGTGAACGTTATTCTGAATGTAGGATTACTGTAAGAGTGTAATTCGGAAGTGACTCATTGAGGGAGGTTGTTAAGTGGGTTCTTTGATGATTTACAATGAACTCCGGATCTACGGCGGGCCTTCTGGGTTGTAAGTTCATTTCAACAATTCATCTTCAGTTTTTGTATTAGTAGCCAGACTTGGATCCATAAGGAACCTTTGGGCACTCTCAAAAGTCGTAGAAAAAAACTTCCGCAGAGTGTATATAGAAATAAAACGATCGCAATTATATTTTTTAGATGGCCACCACGTAGGCCAGTGTGAAACCCAGTAGAACATCTCTGGGATGAACTTGTTGGGCATATAAGAGGGTGAATTAACACTTCTGGTAACTCACCGGAACTTAATAACAACTGTGCCTAGAAGGCTTGAGGCAGTCTTTAGAATAAGAAAAGTTAATATCCACTGTAAAAAGTTTAAGCGCTTCCAAAAACCTCGAACGCTTATTTTAAGTTATAAAGTTTATGCAAACTTGTCTTTTTTCTAAATTAATATATTTTTACCGTAAATTGAAAGTTTTTTTTTTTTTTAATTTTACCCACATATCAACAAAAAACATATACAAATTTATTAAAAATTTAGTTGATATACAAAAAAAATCCAAAGAAAATAATTTAAATTAGTTTTTCTATTAGTGCGCCACTTTTTCGCTGTGCAGTGTATATAAAATAATGTGCATGCTTATTATGATAGTTGGTTGATTGTAAGCGCAATTTTATGGTATGCACTTTATTAAAAAAAAGAGAAATAAGTACTTACCAATGTGCTTTAAACCACATCGTTTATGAGTAGTCCGATGAAATAAATCATCCGATTTTATTTAATGAGATCGATTAGATGTATATCTTCTATTCCAATCCAACTTACTTTCAGCATAGCGTGTAATGTCATTTCTTATATTATCGACATTCTGTTAGTGAATGAAAGAATTATCGTTGTTGATTTTTATATCTTGAAAATTTTCCTAGTATAAGTGATCTACAGTATAATAAATTTCTATATACATGCAAATTATTATATATATATATACATATATATATATATATATATATATATATATATATATATATATATATATATATATATATATATATATATATATATATATATACATATATATTAGCGGGATATCCGAGGGAGGAGAAAGATATGTATCCGTATCTGTATCCTTTACTTTTTGGGCGAATCTTTAACGGATCTGTTATATTACAATTGACCCGCGGAATCCGGCCCGTGTCTAATCCAACAACCTTTATAATCCGACATGCCAATAACAGTTCATACAAGGCACATTTATTACGGAAAATGTTCGTCAATGCATGCTTAAACATGTTGTGACTTGTATGAGTATATAATTTGTCGGATTACAAGGTGCTCCTTTTCAAAAAAGCTCCGGACTACAAGAGGTCGGTGCCAGTACTCAATAGTCCGACAATTTCGACCATCCGACACAGCGTTGCAAAACATTTGTCGGATTACCGTGGGTGTATTGTATTAAATTTCATTACATATACGAAATTCTGAATATAGGTGATTAGGTAGCAATGAAATACTATTATTCCATTTAAAATGTTTTTTATTTCTTCAAATCATATTTGGCACATTCATATTATTCATGCAAAAATCAAATATTTAAACATTAATTGTGGTTAGTTAGCAATAGCTCCTCAAAGCTATTAATCAAACTATCTTAAATATATTTATACCTTAATATAAAAGATATATAACAAATTAATTTTTGTATCGTAATACCAAGGCAAGGTCACGCGCACAGACACCAACTGAGTAAGGCAGTTAAGGTCCGTATCCGTATTCGCGGATCTAGACACCAAAGATCCGTAGTCATACCCGTCTCCGCGGATTTATATTTTTAACGATCCGGCACATCACTAATATATATTAGTGATGATTAATCTAAATATATTTTGATTAATCAAATCTAAATATATCATAATATCATCTTAAGCTATGACTATGAATTTTTATCCAAGCACACTATATCTTAGCTTAGATTAAGCTTGTCTCAAGATTCCGTCTATGAATCTAAACGCTGACTTAAGATCAAGGTAAAATTATGCTTAAGACTGAACTAGGAATACGGGTTCATAGAGTTTAGAAAACTCAAACTCAGATAAAGAAGTTGTCTTCATATTTAAGAAAAGTCACATCATTAATATTACTATTATTATTTTTTATATACAGTAGTAAAAAAGATGTCCCTTTTTAATATTACATAATATACTACTAGGCCTCTGTATACATATATATTGTTCCATGGCATAATCGTGTAACCATGTATAGCACATAGACAACATCTAAATATAAAGATATACATAATATTTTTTTTTATCAGATGAATGACGACGGTATGTTTTTTTAATGATAACTATCTTTTACAAAGAACAAAAAGAAAGTATAACTTCCTTGATAATAATAATACGTGGTTTTTGTGTATGTTTATATACGAATATATACCATAGTCGTGTGTACAATATGCGTCAAAAGTTGATTAAGGATGTTCCAGCATACTACCACTTTTCAACAGATATTGCTCATTTTTTTTTCATAGACTAAAAATAATGTTTTCTAATAAATCCCGAAGTTTCAGAATTTTCGACCATTTAGAACGCGAGATAATTAATATCAAAGTTATCATTCTCTCTCTCATTAGAAGCATGTAAAACTTCATGCCCGCCCAAGTATTATCTGTTGTATTAGAAAAAATAATCGACAGAATTTAAAAAAAAACTAGGAGAGTAAAGCTAAATAATTATTATATAAATTAGAAAAAAAAATTCGTGTTACCGTTTTGTTTTCGAAATATAAATGTTTAAATTTATTTATTTTCTTCAAATCAACATTATTTTGTGTATGTGAACAGTGTATTTGTCTATGTGTTGTATATCTGTGTTTATAGTTAAAAATTACGAATAAAAGTTGTTACTATATTTCTAATGAACAACGTTTATCGGAAGCATTTTTTCGAAAAAAGAATCAATTTAAGAACAAAATTCAAAAAAATAATATCAACTTTTGACGTTTTTTGTACTTGTATTGTATATCTTACCTAAAGGAGGATATATTCTATATTTTTTATATTATATATTCTATATACTTTTATTTTAGGTTTTTACACTGAATTACTTATAAAGTGTGCGTTTGGAATGAGAAAAAAACTTAAAAATATGTACCTAAAGTTTTACTAAATGTGGCATAAAAAATTATAATTATTATCGTATTTCTTTTATCTACTGTACCTAGTTATTTTTATTGTAACTCATATGTGTGAAAACATATATAGCGAGACTATACAAGTATGATTTTATATGAGAAGTGAAATAGCATTTAAGATTAGACTCTACTCACATCATAAAAATTTAAAGTAAAAATTAATAAGGGTTGAAAAATAATGATGTGGGTGGCCTGTGTTATAGAACGTCGTGTGTCAAAAACGGAGGTTAAACCTCAGTATTATTTTATTATTATTATTATCGTTATTAAATGGTAATTTAACATTATTATATAATATATACCAGGGTATATTATGTCTAATTCCGTTTTTGTAACAGTTGAAAAAAATTGATCGCAGAAAAAAAAATTTGCTATAGGTGTTCAAAAAATGACCTCATTAGTCCATTTCCGCAAATGTGCCTGTTTGTCTGACCGTGAACACGATAATTAAAAAACGAAACGAGATAGCGAGCTGAAATTTCTAGTTTGTCAATGGACAAAATCGGACCATGTTTGGGCACAATGGGCAGAACTGCTTATCTTTGAAACTGTAAGAGATAGAAGAAAAATTAATAACTAAAATGTGCCATTTTGAAAAATAAACAACTATTGTTTGATACTTTATTTCATAAATTCAGTATTTATCGGGTATTTAAGCAATTTACTTAATTAGTTAATACTTTTTTAATTAGTTAATTTCGAGTGGATTTCTACCATTGATTTTTCAATTGGAAAAGTGTCTATGGCACTCTCTATGACACAACGTATAGAAATGGAAATCCTGAAAGTTGCTTTATTGCAAAAACTGTTAACAATGCTGTGTGCTACAGGTCTATTTCATACCCTCCGTGGTAAAGCATCATTGATTGAAAGAAATTCTAAGAGAGTAAATGAAACAGAATTGAAAATATAATAAAACAAGTAATGTAACAACTAACCGAGTTATTATTTGAATACCCAGTATATACTGAGTTTGTATTTCAATGTTTGAACAATTCTCCAAATTCAAAGTTTATAAGATAAGCATTTTTTTTCTGCGATCAATATTTTCAAGCGTTACAAAGTCGGAACTAAACTTAATATACCTTGTATATTTACAAATATACTGGGTATAAAAATATTATGTATGGATGCTATGTATATGTATACATGCATGCCTTCGTTCACCTATCAATTGTATTTCTCATTTTCAACATTGAGCACAAATAATGGGAAACCTTTTGAGTTTATGAAAAAAATTTTCAAACAAAAGTTGTTTATTTTAAAGAGAAGAAGATTTTTCGTCAACAAATTTTTTTTCTATCTCTTACGGTTTCAAAGATAAAATTTTTACCCCTGGTGGGGGAACATGTTTTTTGCCCATTAACGAGTTTTACCTTACTTTTTTGCTTTAGAACACACAAAAACATTTTCAGCTTGTTATCTCTTTTCGTTTTTGAGTTATCGGCTTCAACGGACAGACAGACAGACGGATGGACAGGCGGAAATGGGCTGGAAATGGAAGAACAAAAATTTTTTGCTGCGATCAATATTTTCAAGCGTTACAAAGTCGGAACTAAAATTTATATACCTTGTACATATACATATATATACTGGGTATAACTACCGACAACTAATGGATGAAAGTAGGAACTAAACTTAAAAAAATGTCTATAAAATATAAAAATAGAATAAAAAACTTTTTTGTACTAGAATAATAATAATAATAATAAAATAGATAGAAGTTCATTTCATGTACTACATGTACACAATCTAACCACAATAAAATACTGACTGACGCATTGACCTTCAATCATCCCTCTTAATTTTACTACATAATTTAATACCTTGATTAAATTATAAAGATAATATATAATGTTAAAGCCGCAGACTCACAAACACATGCGTTGAGTTTGCCGCGTTTATATGTTTGTTTGTCAGTGCCTAGTGCCTTGTGCCTACCTACCTACCTACCTGCTGAAGCGTCGCATCACCAACCCACCCATGCCATGTGTTGTTGAACAAAGTTTAAAATATACTACTAGATACTACCTACTACTGCTACTGCTACTACTTAGTTACTAAGTCATATGGTTTATTGTTTCATTGCAACCAACGCGATCCGATCAATAACAAATGTTTATATTCTTTATCTATCTGATGTCTATATGTTTTAGTGTATGTATCTATGTATACAAGATAATCGCATCCTGAGCAACCGGAAGCTTTTTTCTGACATTTTTAGTTTCACACACTGAAAAATCCTCGCTCCAACCAAATCTCCTTTGAAACTCATCCATTATGATGAAAAATGATGATTTTCAGGATGGAAAAAGGACACCCATTCTTATATATATATATATATATATATATATATATATATATATATATATATATATATATATATATATATATATATATATATATATATTCCATGCATTTGAATACTCTCTAGAAATTTCGTATAAGGTTTGCTTTTGGTATTTGAAATGCCAAGTTAGTGAATGAGTATTGTGTATTGAGTGTATTGTTTTAATATATATATATTATATATTATATATATATATATATATATATATATATATATGTGTGTGTGTGTGTGTGTTTGTATCCGTAACCACTCTATGTCACAGTTCGTCATTAAAAGTTCGTCACATCTCGTTTCTCTCATCTATCGCGGCGTCACTAGCCAAAAGAGAAAATCCTCTCTCTCACTGGCTTTTGTAAACACAACCTCGTTTAGCGCCTGATTTTATATATATACTAGCATTACCAAAAATTTTGTAACGCCCTTATAACCAAGTAACATAATATTTTCTACACCACTTATATACACCACTGATATCTTGCCATCTATTGTAAGTTTAATGAACTAATGTGTAGGAATATAGTTTCACTGCCATCCATTAATGAAAATCAAAAGCCATTATTATATCATATGGTAATCAATAAAATGCATAAAAATGTATAAAATGTCTACATCCCCACTCCTGGCAGACAATGTATAACACACAGCACCTCGTCAAGCTACGCTAAGCAACGAACATCTTTTACTATGCACTGATAAATTATACACCTATACATCAATAAATTATACAACTATACCTTCCTCTTGAATCATTTTTATAATATGTAAGGACCAATGTATACAAAAACTTGACAAATTATATACTAAAACCTTCCTCGAGAACCACTCTATTGCACGAAGTCTTCCAGCAAGCGGAAGATCACAGACAGCCCCATGTTGCCGAAAACGCTGAACCAATCGGTAAATTGTCGGAACATAAAAAAATTTCGCTATGATCTTTGTGTCGGAATAATCGAATGCTGACTTTCAAAATAAAATTGAACAATTTTGGTTCTTTGTTCTGTGCTGAGTCTTATCATCATAAATTTTCCAAGTTTGAATTTTAATTGTAATTTAGGATATTAAGAATAGGAATACAGGATATTCAGGATAATTTTATAAAAATGTGATGTATTCAGGAAAGTTTTATATATATGGGAAACTGAACATTATAGTGTTTTATTCAGTGTCAATATTATCGGAAAAAAACATCTGTAAAGTGTGTTAAATGAATTTAATGGTTTTTATTTCATTTTCCATGAATTATATTTATATTCTTACGGTCACGGTCTTTTGTACCACGTGACTGCTTTAATAGTTTTATTTTGCAATTTACCTCCACAATGTGCAAACGTTTTTAATTATTTTCTGAAATGTGTTTATAAAAATAGAATTATTCAGAAATGAAAAATTCTGCAAAATTTAAAATCTAGGCATGGCAAAATATGTACAAATATCGTGAAAAGTTATTACTGGCGAACTTGATTGAATTTATATAAAAAAGGTATTATACTTTTAGTTCCGACTTTTTAATGGTTGAAAATATTGTGCAGCAAAAAAAATTTGTTCCCCATCAATGAGATTGACAGAAAGTTCGTGATGGGCTAAATAAGTACAAAAATTGTTCTCTTATTATAAATAAACTATCGTTTGATATTTGTTTTTACAAGATTTTATTTAACTAGCAATGTGTGTATGTATGTATGTATGTATGTATGTATGTATGTATGTATGTATGTATGTATGTATGTATGTATGTATGTATGTATGTATGTATGTATGTATGTATGTATGTATGTATGTATGTATGTATGTATGTATGCATATATGTTCGGATTAAATTTTGCAAGCTGAATTAGAACCACTTCCATTTTTATGGTAAGCATGACAAGAATTGACAAGGGGAAGGGGAGTTTAGAAGGAGGGGGAAACGCAAAGTTTGGTATATCTCTCTTAATATTGAAAAGATCGAAAAACACATAAGAAGTAAAGTTGTAGAAAATTAGTTTTACTTTAAAAAGCTTGTTTTTAAAATTGTTTTTTTAATAGAAACTTATTCATAATAGCTTTGACAAAATTTCTGTTCAAACATCTGTAATTACTGTAGATAACAGAACCAATATGAGTATATTACATATAGCACCTTACATAGTAAAATAAATAGTTCGTACGCACACTGATGACGAACTCATTTTATAGATAAGGTAAAATTCTCGCCATCGTAGAAGATATTTTTTCCCATTCTGGAAAATCAGGTCTATATTAAGAGATGCCCAAAGATTATTTATGAAATTTGGTAAATTTCATTTTTGAACTTTCTTTTTCTTAAAACCGGCTATTTTTGGTTTTATTCAAACATTCAATTATTTATAACTTGGAAACGGTCAACTTTTCGGAAATTGTCAAGAGACCTTTTTTGTTTAAAAATGATCGAAAATATCTTAAAAAACTCCATTCGAGTCAAAAAAGTTAGTTTAAAATATGCAAACGATAAGGCAATGAATTTCGACATTTTCACTTGTTTGGTAAATAACACATTTTAATATAATTATTTGAAAAGAAGTAATAATTAACCAATTAAATAACAGTAATAATTAATTTGATATTTAATTTATTATAAATGTGCATAATTTGATTGCTAATTTATTTGTTCTTTTTTTTCTTCTCTGAATAATTAACTGTATATATTTGCTGAGTTGTTTCTTAATAAAACTTATTTTGACAAAATGGAAACCCGACTTAACAAAAGAAGCACTAAAAAGTAAAAAAATAATTGCATATTCTTGTGCCAATTTTAGTTCACCAAAGCAAAAATTTTTAAATATATATGTACAATTATTGTTATTTTTGGAGGCGGTGTCAACATAGATAAATTCACATAACTTTTGGACACCGCCTCCAAAAATAACAATAATTGTACATATATATTTAAAAATTTTTGCTTTGGTGAACTAAAATTGGCACAAGAATATGCAATTATTTTTTTACTTTTTAGTGCTTCTTTTGTTAAGTCGGGTTTCCATTTTGTCAAAATAAGTTTTATTTCTCGCTTTTTAGTGACTTTGAAGTTCTATAACTGATTTTATTTGTCTAAATATGGGTAGACCTACTAAACGACCAGCTAATTTTTAGTGCATTTTTTTATAACACTTTTTTTTTATCCTTTTTTTTTTTTTATTTTTTAGTGCATTTTTTTATAACAGATTTTCAGTTTGTTTTACAAGCATTTTGTTTTTTTTTGTAAAAATTTTTTTTTTGGGTCGGTTTTTTTTTTAAGGAAAAATTTTTTTTGAAGTCGGTTTTTAAAAAAATTTTCTTATTTTCCCATTATGAATGAGTATACTTTTTCAAAAAAAAAAAAAATTTCGCAGAAATCGGTTATCACATATAAAATGAGGATTTTCCTCGATTTTCCGGAGATCCCCTCATCAGAATGCAATTTGGTGACAATGGGACCAATCGGGAATCAAACCCTTTAAAACAAAAAAAAAAAATTCAAAATCGGTTCATAAATGCCGGAGTTCTGAGGTAACAAACATAAAAAAAAAAAAAAAAAAAAAAATACAGACGAATTGAGAACCATCCTCCTTTTTTGAAGTCGGGTTAAAAATAATGATTCTGTTGTTGCTATTCATTCAATTGTGAAATAGCTTTTATGCAGAAAAATATCTATAATTATTCAAGTGTATATTTATGTTTTACCTCTGTGTACAACATACTATACAACATGTGTTGTTCAAGAGGTATTGTTTCGATATTGAAAACTAATGTTAAATCTTCATCGTTTTGTGGGTCACCTGATTAAGATTACAATTATATTTTATTATTGCAAATTAATCGTACTTTCAATTCTTAAATAGTAATAATAGTATGTGCAAACTCGTGATTGAAATATTAAAAACAATAATATACTGACACGTAGGAGCTAAGTAGACTAAGTCAATTTTCTTTGAGGAAGAAATTGTACGACATGGGCAACATTAATAACATTCATCATTATTATATTAAGGTAGTTTTAACATGAAATCACTTTTCGACAGATTTTGCTCATTTTTTTTTCATAGGTAAGCATTGACCGTTTAGAATGCGAGATAATTAATAACAAAGTAATCAATCTCTCTCATTAGACGCATGTAAAACTTCATATCCGTACAACTATTATATGTTGTATTGAAAAAGAAACTCGACAGAATTTTGAAAAAAAAACGAGGAGAGTAACGATAAATATTTCTTAAAAATTTTTTTTTTAAAGTCGCTTTTTACCGTTTTTTTTCGAAATATAATAATTTAAAAAAAATTTCATTAATGTGTATATAAATATATGTATGTGAGTATACAGACTGTGTTGGAATGCTTTTCCAATACAGAACCAATGTTAAATATTATTTATTAATGGCAGGCCGTCTGGTTACTGTGCGGAGTCTGTCAGTACACATGTAGTCATCTCATATGCGTATGGTACTGTGTGTACTGACTCATTTAAGAGTGTGTACTCATTACATGTGTACTGACTGACTCCGTACAGTAACCAGACGGTCTGCCAATAATAAATAATATTTAACATTGATTCTCTATTGGAAAAGCATTCCAACACAGTCGTATAAGGAGTTGACTAGTTATTTTTCTGAGAGGAAGAAATATAAATGAATTTCAAATCCAGTTAACATTGCATGGTTTAACGATAATAATTTTTGACATCCACCAGGTATGTTCGATGAACATTAAGAAATTTTTTCGAAATGCGTTCATCAGTATAAAACCAATAGCTACATTGTCAATTTCATGAAATTCGAATTTTTTAGAAATAGTTAACGTATGTCCCTTAACTCTAATATGATCTTTTAATGGCTATTGATGTTGAATTCATGTATAACATTCGGCCAGAGCTTTATAATCAACAGCTTTATAGGAATAATTTGAGGAAAAAGTGTTGTACAATACCTAAATAAAAAACTCTACTTCTTAAATTTATTAGAAACAAAACTGAAGATGACCAAGTTTAAGGAGTGTGGCAATGTGTATTTCGGTGAACTACTAAATATACAGGAAATGTTATTTGAAAAATGATCTTGTACCTAAAAAAGCTACAGGGCTGAGTTTAGGCGAATATAGAAAGATTACGTCATTTTAACACATCATTTTCAATGTCATCGTTAAGGACTAAATAGGTTTAAAGATATTTTAAATCAAAAATCGAAAAAATAAAATGATAATGAAAACAAACGCTAAAATCCTGTTAGCGTTAAAGTAAAACTTGAAAACTTTAAACTTTTGTATTTTTGTTCTAGGTTATTTTTTGAGAATTTTCGAATAGATTTTTTATTCCTACGTTTTCATAACTCGAAGATCTTTTAAAAAATAAATAAAAAATCTAAGAACGTAAAATAAAATGCAAAGAACACTCCCGTTCATAAAAATTGAACCAGTAAGTCCCATTCTAAGCGTAAAGATTACTAAACATATGTAAAATATTAGATATAGTAACATTGAGAATGTTTTAATTGGTTAAATTTTTATGAACGGGTGTGTACATTCATAAAATACTTTGTTTTCTGTCTCGGTTACAAAGACTTCAAATGTCATTCAAATATGGATTCATTGATCGTATTATCCATAGTTAGTAATAAAATGAATCTTAGGAAGTTGGAGAGTATGTAAACGAGTTAATTTTATTATTTTGGACGTTTCGTCATGTACTTACGACTTCTTCAGCAACTGTAATAAATAAATACAATGATAGGTATAAAAACAATAATTGTTTTTACAGACGTCATTATAAAATTCAATAATTAAATTTCCATAGAAGCTAGCTTTTAAATAAATGACTTAAATAAATGAGGAAACGTCCAAATTATTAAAATTAACTCATTTACATACGTTTCCAACTTCCTAAGATTCATTGTGTTATTAAAATATCATTATACAACAAATTATATAATTATTAGGTTAATTTTTTTATTTCAATTTCATAACAACCATTAACATTTCTATAATTCAAGCTTATAATTAATGGATGAATCATTTAATAACTATAAAACTATAATTCATTTAGTGGAATACGCTATTTATGGGTATTATCTAAATTAGTAATTAAAATTATAATTTGGAATTAAATTTATTTTGATAAATTATTTATTTTAATTTAATCAAAATATATTGGGTTTGTGTGTTTTTGTTTTGTGGTAAAATTTATTATATTATTTAATATTAAACAAAATAAACAAAAAATTGAGAACAATAAAAATTGGTCAAGTCCGTTTTTAATAACTGTTTAATTAGTGCGCTTACATAAAAGTGTGATTTCTCACTCTCTCTATTACCTTATTGTCCTTAATGATATCTGTTTTAGTAAATTGTAGGTATTAAAGAAATGATATTTTGGTTAAAATACGATACGATTCACGGTTTTCAAGACCCAATCAGACCCATAGTGTTAAAATTTAAAACTGTATAATTGAGAAGGAAAAATTTTGAAATATGTTGGTGTGGGATGTTTAAATGAACCTGATTTTCGTATTGTTCGGGTCAAAAATACCCTAAAAATGTATATTATTTAAATCGAGAACAAAAATTTTCCTCACTTTTTTCTCATTTTTTGAGAAGAAGAGTTAACCCTTAAAGAAATCGCAAAATTGGAGAAGTTTGCTTTAAGCTAATTTGGACCTAGCAAAAACGATGCTGTTGGTTAAAATACGATACGATTAACGGTTTTCAAGATATCAGATCCATAGTGCTAAAATTCCAAACGTGTTTGAAATGTGTTGATCGGAGGTTAAAATGAACGTGATTTTCGCACTTTTTAGACCAAAATTAGGAAACTTTTTTTTCGAAAAATCGAGAACAAAAGTTTTTTCGCATTTTCTTAGGAATCGCAAAAGTTTGAGATAAACTGTAAATTTACTTGTATTCTTATGGAGATTTGTTCATAGATTATATTCATTTCAATTACCATTAGAAAAGCTACAAACAATAAAAAAAATAAGCTACAGTAGAAACAAATTTGCACAATTTTATTAACATTCACTAAACGGTTGTTGAGAAAAAAAATTATAAAAATAGAAATAAAAAAACATGTGTCTTTGTCACTTATACGTATATATTAAGAAGAAGGATATATGTTTTTGTTGATTTAAATTAAAGCTACATTCATTACTGAATGTTTTTCATATTATTTGTTATTTATTATTTAACGAAAATAATAAATAACATCCTTAAACAACTTTCTCTTCCTAACATCCTTTGAACTTTGAATATTATTTAAGAGTTATATTCCACTTGGTAAAGTATTAGTTATAAGAAGGATTATTTTACTTCACTAGTATTTACTCATTGACTTACGAGTAATGCCCAGCAGCAGTTTATAGCTATAAACAGTATAAATGTGGTTTCACACCTACTTGAGTTTCAACAATAAAACCATTTGTTTGCTTAACAATTCCATTGTATGTTATTTAAAAATAATAACAAAATTATGATGGTGGTTTTTAGTACTGAATATACCGATTTAAATGTTTATGTTTCACTGTTTAAGAATATACTAGCCGTGCCTGCGAATTTTCCAGCATTCATTCCCTATTTCATCAACTTATTATCTCTATTATTGTCCCTATATACATAGATAGATAGATTGTAGCGGCTACCCTGGACGGGCTACACTTCGACCATAAGGTCCCGTGTGATGCCTAAGGATGTGAGAATGTGAGTGGAGTGGCAGGAATTTTTGTGTGTAGACTAAGAATTGGGAGGATATGCGGCTGCAGCCGACTTTGATAGGAACTATGCCGATATTCATGTGGAGTTCGTGAAGGCAACTGCAGAAAACCTTCACAAGCATAGCTGGTTACTTCGTTCTTGTCCATACGCCGACAGTTTAGGCAATTAACCGCCCCCTTTTTTTTTAAAAATAATTTACAAACTGTCATTGTCGGGATTCGAACGCATAACCTCCCAGTTCCAAGTAGACATAAGGCCTTAGACCGCTCGGCTACTTTGACGGTTGCCACTGAATATTTAAGTTTCACTGTTTAATAGCTTTTTAGCTAACGTTTATTAATAATTTTATTAATGGTTTTCTTTAGCTAACGTTTATTTCCTATTTCATCAACTTACTATCCAATTATTGTCTCTATTATTGACCCTATATGGCTACTATAGTAAACCATACCAAAATACATCTTATAATTTTTTCGATATTTCGAATATTAAGGGAGATATGCCAAATTGTGTGTTTCCCCCTTCTTCTAAACTCTCATTTTCCCTTGTTCGATTTTACCCATTAACAAACTTGACCTTTCAAATACCAAAAGCGCCTCAAATACCAAATTTAAATACAATCGAAATTAAACTGTGTAATAAAACATAAGGAAAACATAAAATTTTAGATAATATGTTGCAAATATCGCTACACACGAGGACTTGTACAGCAACATTAAACTCCTCCCACAAAATATCAAATAATTTTGATTTTTACAGCAACCCGATCAAGGACATGTAATTTTGTTCTGCAACAGCTATACAGTCTAGCAACCTACTATCGAACATTCATTTGTCCTTAAAATGTTCCTGTACAGGTTGCACGCCTGTAGTCCTTATAAGATCTATTTCCAGAAGTGATGTATTTATTCTGAGAAAATTCGCAACTCCTGCGTAACGAAGTTTTTATGGATAATATAAAATTAACCTCTTTCATTTAGAAGTTTGACTCTCGTACAACGATAGTGAAATTTTAATGTTTAAGTTCCACTGTTTAATAATATTAATATACTTGTCGTGATCGCAAATTAGCTAACCTTTATTTCCTATTTCATCAACTTATTATCCGATTATTGTCTCCATTATTGACCCTATATGCATATAGGGTCATATAGGGGCTTACCAAAATCTTTACTATTCGCAAATTTCGATATTTCGAATGTTAAGGCAGATATGTCAAATTTTGTGTTTTCCCCTTCCTCTAAACCCTCCTTTTCCCTTGCCCGATGTTACCCATTAACAAACTTGACCTTCCAAATACCAAAAGCGCCTCTCATACCAAATTTAATTACAATCGAAATTAAACTGTGACCGCTAGAGAGTCAGACACATAAACGTGGAGATATGTTGATATATATATATATATATATATATATATATATATATATTTTGTGAACAACAAAACAAACAAACAAATTTAATTACAATCGAAATTAAACTGTGACCGCTAGAGAGTCAGACACATAAACGTGGAGATATGTTGATATATATATATATATATATATATATATATATATATATATATATATATATATATTGTGAACAACAAAACAAACAAACAAATTTAATTACAATCGAAATTAAACTGTGACCGCTAGAGAGTCAGACACATAAACGTAGAGATATGTTGATACATATATATATATATATATATATATATATATATATATATATATATTAACGATCGTGATTTTTAACATCTAGTAGGTAGCTAGTAAGTAGGATCGATGGACATTTGAAGAAATTTTTACGAACTTCCATCATCGGTACAAAAACAATAGCTGCATTTCCTTTGGAGGAAATTCGCTAACAATACCCATAATAATGAATATCACAAATGCATCACCATGGTTAGTTGAATGTATTGAAATGAATTTTTCTAATATTAAGATGGATAATCCATATTTTGTGTTTTCTTCTTTCTTTAAACACCCTTGATCGATTCGATTCATTAACGAACTTGGCCCTTTGCATTACCAAAATCATCTCAGATACATATCTATTTAAAGTATGTCTCAGTAGACACTGAAGTGGTGAGGGATCGCCATGAGATAAAAGTTAATTAAGATCTATTACCAGAAGTGATGTATATATTCTGAGAAAATTCGCAACTCCTGCGTAACGAAGTTTTTATGGATAATATAAAATTAATCTCTTTCATTTAGAAGTTTGACTCTCGTACAAGGATAGTGAAATTTTAATGTATAATTTTAATGAAACGAAAATAGTTGTTAAAATTCATGTTACTACAAAAACAACATTTCATGTTTAAAATGATAATATATAGATATAGCTTAAATTAATTTCGGTTCTTGATTACCATATTGTAATTGATCCTCTTCAATCATGAAGGAGAGACGACAATATTGTATAGTAGTTATATGTATATATGAGTGTATCCATTTAAAATTTATCATTTTGTGTTGACATTAAGTTAATGGATACAAACGGATAATTGGAATTAATTAAAGTGATAATAAATGTAAATTTCTTGTATAAATTTTGTTTCTGAATTATAACAATTTTGTACTTATATTGACGAATAGTTTTCTCAATTGTAAAATGAAACAAAATTCGAATGGTTGATTAAAATTAGAGGGAATGATTAAATATACACAGAAAATAATATCTTTCCTAGAGAATCTACGAAACAAAATTGAATTGTTGAAGAATATACAAAAAACCTGCCAAAAAGTTTTCTCAGATTTTGTATATAAATGTTTTGTGAATAACTAGAATACGCAGAATTGTTCACAATAGGGAATATGCATGAAAATTTTTTTTCACATTTATTTTCAGAATATGAAAATACTGTTAATGCTGTAATAATATTTAAAAACGAAATTAAAATCCGACAAATATCAAGGAAGCTATAAGCTTTTGAAGATTATTATCTGTCTCTTTCTTGCAAAAATACTAAAAACGCAGTTTTACGTGTATTTTAAATGGTGAAAGTGTAATATGACGTCACATAACATATCAAGAGGGCTATCACCCTCTTTGTCTAATCGGGAATTTCAATCATTCATATCTCGCTTATTTTTGAAGTTATTTAAAAAGTAATTTTACCTTGATATTTGTCAAGTAAACATGCTTCGATTCAAGTGAAAAAAAATGTTCATGCATATTCCCTATTCAATCATTGATATACAACTCAGTATATACTGGGTATTCAAACAATTAACTCAGTTAGTTGTTACATTACTTGTTTTTAAATAGTTTATATGTTGACTACATTAATTCAGGTACAGTTGCTTTTAATTAAAATCGAATTTCATAATCAAATATCAGAGTGAGTATTTATACAAAAGCAATTAGTTTTTTTGTAAACTTGATAATATTTTTTTATATATTACAGTTGCATTCAATGCATCAAGGTCTTTGTTTATCACAAAATATTTTCTCTGATAAAGTATAATGTTTGTTTTTAATTTTAGAAAATTGACCAGTAATATGGACGGCATATAAAACCCCTCTGCCCACCGTAAATAAATAGTGACAAGTATTTAACGCTCATTTAATGTTATGACAAGCCGTGGGGTTGGTTTAAATATGTATGTCACATGACTAAGTGCGACTCATGAGATCCACACCACCAACTTCTCAGTATGGCATACAAATTACATATTATTGATAATAATAAGAATTGATAATTATTTATAGTTATTGATGTGAAAACATCTGTAGCAATACTATACAAGATTTATATCAGAAGTCAAATGAAATTTCAGATTATTCGCTCCGAGCTTAACCGTACTCAGCGCCATGCGTGGTCAAAAAAACAACTTCATGACCAATGTCAGTGTCTAAAAACCAAATGGCGTTTAACAAAAAGTTACAGTTAATTTAGCTTTTACATTTTGTTAAACGCTTATGGCTTTTTATACACTGACATTGGTCATGAAGTTATTTTTTTGACCTCGCGTGGCGCTGAGTACGGTTGCGCTCGAAGCGAATACAATGCCACGATCTTTCTCATGATCGGTTATGTGACAGTCAGCAATAATTGGCATTGATAAGATAGCAGATATCCATTAGTGTTAACGTTTATGTTTTCATATAAGGCTTGAGTCCCAAATTCAAAACTTTTTTTGTAACTGACTCGATAAGAAAGATAAATAAAGGCTTCAAAATCAAAATTTTTATAATACTAATTGTTTTTTAACTAAGGCCTCTTACGTAGTGAAAAAATTAAAACAAATTCCGTGACGAAGTAGTTTAAACGTCAATAAATTACTAATATTGATGATTTATTGTTTTTTTCAATTTTTTTTACTATTATACAGGCTGTTATGAAATTAACTAAAGAAAACTATACCACGGTGTAAAGCTGCAAAAAACAAAAAAAAAGTTTATTAAAGTTTTTCGATTTGACGCTTATTTTTTGAGATATAATTAATTAAACAATAATAATAAATTCAACCAATTATATTTGCATTTTTGAATTTTTGCGGGTGTCGCTACACTTATTGAGAACTCTGATTGTCGCTACTCTAGCATGGTAAATTGTGGCCGCCCTACTCCACCATAGAGCGCATAGTGTAAGGAGGTGGGGCGATATATAAGTGTAATAATAATAATGATAATAAGTGTAGCAACACCCACAAATTGGTTGAATTTATTAATGTTTAATTAATTATATCTCAAAAACTAACTTTTTTTAAATTCTGTCGAGTATTTTTTTTAATACAACAGATAATAGTTGGGTGGGTATGAAGTTTTACATGCTTCTAATGAGAGAGAGTGGGAGAGAATGATTACTTTACTATTAATTATCTCGCGTTCTAAACGGTCAAAATTTCTGAAACTTCGGGATTTATTAGAAAGCGTTATTTTAAGCCTGTGAATGAGCAAAATCTGTCGAAAAGTGATTTCATGCTGGAACATCCTTAATAACATACAACTTGTGTTTAACTAAAATATTTGTTCTATATTTTATCATATTTTTATTTTTGTTTTAGGTAAGTTAAAAATAGAATTCTAAGCAAGTCTAACCGAATTGTGTTTTTTTTTTGTAAGTATATAATTTTTTTAACTTTCGATTAATTAACTTTTTAACTTTCAACAAATTAAATTAAATTCTAACTTGAATCAAATTAAATTAAATTCTAACTGAAGATTGCATATAAATTATAATTTATATGCACGTTAAAACCACATTAAAGATAAGAATCTGAATTTTTAATATGCTATCAATCAATAGTTAATACACATAAATTATTTTTTTGAGATAGATTTGACGTCCAGTTTCTGAGGAATTAGTTTTGAAAAATTGGAATTTAGCACCTAGTTGATAGGGAATATCAGTTTAAACGCCAATTTATGATGAAGTTGAACTATATAATTGCTAAAGACCAAAATATAAAAAAAAACTTGAAATTAAATTATTTCCAAACTATATCAGCTGATCGCGGGTACTCGCGCGAAAAGAAATGTATAAAAATTATATGTGTCAAAAAACATGTTGGTACTCCTGCGCGTTGTTGAAAACAGCTGTCCTTTGTCGTCACTGTTCCTATTCGTCACATAACATGTCATACATATACTAGTCATCATACATATACTAGTATATAATTTCAAACGACTTTTTGAAAACTGAACCATAAAAAATAACCTTCTGCTGCGGACATGAAAAAAATGCACTTTTTTACGCATATTTTATCAAAAAACTTAACAACCAAAATATTTCTAAGGAATTCAGGAAAATATGTGTCGAATTTCAGAACAACCGTGACTATATTGAGAGAGTTTGAAGTAAAAACAGTCGAAATCGTGCATTTTATTTATGCATGTTAAATTTCTCCAACTTACGTGAGATTTCTTCAACAACGATTTTCTCAAAAACGCCATGGAGATAAATTCTCAAAAAAATTCAGCTGATTTCTGACGATTCATTTTACTAATATTGTGAATTTCGTGAAGTTCTTGACAACCTAACAACAGTTTGGAAATACCTTAAGTAGCTAAACTATGGTAGATTATGTTAAAACTATAAACAAAGTCTTATGACGTGTAGTTTTGAAGACATTTTGATATAAACAACGAAAAATATCACTCTATATCTATCTCTTTTTATGTAATAGATAGTTATCTTTGTCTGTTATATATTATATTTCTTTTATCTTTCCTTTTATCCTGAAAGAGTTAATGACTGGCTTCATTCATGTAATAGAACGAACAACGAATGTGATAAACATTAATATAATTCATTCTTCTTATTCTCCGTCCGAAAAAGAAGGTACCTTGGCTAGGAAGGGAGTCGGAATATCTTTCATAGGCTCAGAACCTATTAAAGGACTTCGAAAATAGCATATGAGCGAGTGATCAACGAGCAGATAGACTTTAAACACCATGATCCCTGGGAAAATAAACCGCAACAGAAACTCGTAAAAATACTGTTTCGAATTGGAGTTTATAAAAAAATATTGCACGACGACCTTATGGTCCGTTGTGCCCTCCCCCCCTTCATTTCAGTCTGCTGAGATTCGTTTCTCCCTTATTTTGGCAATAGTCAGGAACTTGCTTATCAGGTTTTCCTGAAGGTTCATATATTCGGGGTGAGATGCACCGAATATCTTGTATCTGCTGTAACCGAGCGATTAGCAGTGAAAGATAATATATTTGGATGTTTCGTTCCCCTTGCCACACAGTCTGTATATAATGGGTCCTTTATGGAGTCGTATTGTGAAATGTATTGTGAAAGGTTGCCGAATTTATCACCTACGAAATCATCTAACCACAATAGGACTCAATAAAGGATCCATTATGTGCATATTCTTCGACGAGGTAGAAAAAACATCCTGACACATTATATTTAATTGCGAATCTCTCGATCCGATACAATATATGTAGGAACCTTCAGGAAAACCTGTTGCGCAAACTCCTGGGTATTCCCAAGATATGAGAGAAGTGAACCTCGCCAGACCTCGTAGAAGAGGGGCATAATGGTCCATAAGGTTGAAGTGCAATACTTTTGCATACCCCAGGATTTGTCTATATATCTATTCTCAGTTGGTTTGCTTAACGACTGGAGTAATTTCGCTATATGACGTTGAATGACTAATTATTCTTATTAATTATGACATGTGTCTCTAGTCAAGTAATTAGTATTCATAATATTGTGATTGTTATAAATATTTATTGATTGTATTTAATAATGTTTTGATGATAAATTGATTAACACGTTTTATTAATTAATATACCAGCATTGTCAATCAGTTCAGTCAGTTCAGTTAGTCAGTCTGTCAGTCCAATTCCAGTATGCACATTTTTATGATGGTTTTATAAACAATGAACAATAGACTTGCATATATATACATAAATGTATAATCATTTATATTAATGAATAATGAATGAAATACATATTTATGAATAAATACATAACATTTTTATATATATTTTATAAATATGAAATTTGAAAAATAAAAATAAATGGATGGTTTTACCATGTCTGTCTGTATTGTGATATCATTTTTTGTTTTGTTTGTCTGAATCAAATTTGAATTTATTTATACGTTCTCATCGATCGGTATATCTTATTTAGTAAACGCAGGCCGAATCACTATTTCACCATTTTTTTCTTCTAGGATAATAGGTGGTTTTTAAGTATACCTACTGTGTAATTTATATATATATATATATATATATATATATATATATATATATATATATATATACCTCTTCATTTCTTTAATTAATATTTACATATTAAAATAGCATTATATATATACAAAAAACAAATCACGCAAAAAGTCGAACTTACACACAAAAAATTTGGCCCACCCTGATATATATATACATATATATATATATATATATATGTATATATATATATATATATATATATATATATATACATATACATATATATATATATCACCCTGATATATATATATGTATATATATATGTCACCCTGATATATATATATATATATATATATATCTCAGGGTGGGCCAACTTTTGTAAGTGTGTAAGTTTTAACTTTTTGCGTGATTTGTTTTTTGCTAATCTATCAATAACTTGTCGTAGAGCACCTCGTACTGCACCACTCGGTATATCCACCTACGTAAAAAACAACATACTTATTTAACGGGTATAAATTAATTAAAATTAGCTATAGATAAAGATAGATTTAGAGTTTATTAAAATGCCTTAACATTAACGGAAAAACAGAGTTTGCATGTCTCAGAAATCATAATTAGGCATCTATCCTGACAAAGATAATAATAATGAGTCTTCATTACGGGAATCAGTCAGGGCAGATAATTTTACATGGAACCCATGAAATTCGAATAAACATTAAAATCAATAAGTTTTAAGTTACGCTTAGCGGAGCGGAGGAGTAACCGCTGTAGTAGATATAAGAATATATATATATATATATATATATATATATATATATATATATATATATATATATCTTCTCTATATAATAAAAATTAAATGGCAACCGCATCACTTGAGAACGGCCGATATGGCTAATTTTTTTAAAAATATTCGTTATAGTCCGAATAAGGTTTTAACGGAAAGATAAATTGGAATAGTTGCCCGGAAAATTGGAAAAAACTGAAATTGTTTATATATATATGGAACTTTTGTATGATTTTTTATGTTTACTTCTTTAAAATAAACAACTTGCGAAGTCGATCATTGTCGCTTATTGTCCCTTACACACCCACGACTTCTAGGGGTGTGGAAATATCTAACTTTAAAACCTTAAGAGATTAAAATATTCAATGACAAAAAATGTTCCTTTTTGAAAAATATACAAGGCCCATACCAAAGGGTGCGAGTGGTTACCAAACAAGGCCCATATACAAGGCCCATGTCAAAGTGTGCGAAGGTAAATTTTGGTATCAGCTTATATATATATATATATATAATGCTATTTTAATATGTAAATATTAATTAAAGAAATGAACAGATCTCCTTCCACATTACAGCTGGTAGTGTACAATCAATAAATACAACAACAGATAGCTATTTATAGATGAACGCCAAAATGTATTTAAAATATTCATAAAATTACATAAATATTTATGAATACAAATAATTATAATTTTTTTTCTTAAATTTTAAATTTTCAATGGATAGGATGTTTGAAATTATTGCTGTACATATTGTTTTAAATATGTTTTCAATACATTATTTAACACATATTAAAAATATTTGGATTCACTTTAATAAGGGCTGACAAATATTTTAAAATAGTAATTTTACTTTTATTTTCATATAAAAATTAGTTTCGTATACTATTAGACTTATTATACCCGGAATATATATAAAACAAACAAGCGTAGTTTAGTTCCGACTTTGTAGAGTTTGCATATATTTAAAAAGAAAATTTTTTTTGGTAAAAAGTAATTTAACGTAAGGTTATCCCTGGCGGCGGAAAAATATCCATCTTTAAAATCATAAGAGATAGACATGACAAAAAATGTTTTTTTTTTTGAAAAGAAATTAATGGTTGAGAGTAAACTCAAAAAATCTGTTAAACTATCTGTCCTTTTTATATTAATTGTATTAATCTCACTCTGTTATTATATTATAGAAGGTGTGTCTATTATATTTTGATAGTACTGTTCAAGCAAAGTTACATAAAATGTGCAAGTGAAACTTTTCTCATTGACAGCATTTCATAAAAAGTTTCTTCCGTTAGCTTTTGGCTGACGCATATTTTTTTTTTTTAAATAAACAACTTTTGTTTGAAAACTGAATATTTTTGCCGCAAGTTCAACTCAAACATTTGTAGTTAAAAAAGCATATTTGTATATAGCACCTCTTGGTATTTTTATACATGTTTATATTTTATAAAAAGTAAAATGAATGGTTGCACGTATTGATAATGAACTTAGTATATCGGGTATTTAAGCAATTAATTCAGCTAGTTCTTATATTAATTTGTTTAGTATTGTGCATTGATACATGGGTATTGGACGTGAAAAAAATGTCGATACAGGTATTTTCATAAAACTTTTTAAGTATTCTATTCCCGAATATTCGTCGGTCTGCCTGTCTGCATTAAGCTGGAAAATTGTTATATTTTCTTTCAAATCTCGCACCCTATTGCCTGCATTAGATACTATTATGTTAGTACCATATATACACTTAAAGTTTACGTATAGGAACACATGCACTTCAAAATGATTCGCAATATGAACATACTACAACAGGTCGCATGGGCACTAAAATACCCGATCAATTATTCCATCAACTATGAAACTTTGAAATTGTAGTAAAATGAATATTCTAAAACTTTGTTAACGTTTGTATGATGATTCTGTATAGGGTTATAAATTTGCATAGGGCTAGGTGAAATTATTTTATAATATTTAGTACGTTTTATAAACTTGGTAAATTAAAAATTTTTTTAAATTTATTTTAATAATTTTTAATACTAAAAACCTCCACGTCATTTTCAATCGCTTCCAATACTTCAAATATTTATCGTCACGTCCACCAAATTTCGAAAATTAATTGTATATGATTTTTATTTGAATATTCGAACAAACTAATGCAAGATTCTTAATTGTCATTCAGTTCTGAGCTATCTTTAAAGATTCAAGTCTGAAGCTCTTCGGGAAGTTATTTTAATATCGATTGCAAAATTTTGTACCGAACAGACAAACTAACAGACAGACAAGAAAGCGAGTTAATAAAAAATTCGTTACGCAGGAGCTGCGTCAAAATAACGAATTTCCTAAGAATACATAAATCACTCTCTAGCGGTCATAATTTTGGTCTGATAAAAATGAAATATCGTATCTGATATGATTTTATTATTTGCATGGCCAATTTTACTATTAAATGGCATAGGTCAAGGGAAAAAAGGTTGGGCATAGAGAATGAAGAAAACACAAAATATAAAATATCTCTCTTAATATTAGAACAATAAAAAAATGTATAAGAAGTACAGTTGTAAAAAATCAAGGTTGGTTACCTGATTCAATATCTAATGTCATTTTTTCTCAAACTCTAATATGTACAGATATATTTAGGATTTTAACTTTCAATCTTAAATTGTAAATATTTCTGTAAATATTAGTGCAACAGAAAAAATAATAAGATCCAAAATTATAGTAAAACTAATTTTCTACAACTTTACTTCTTATAAATTTATCGATTTTTCCAAAATTACATGCCAAATTTTGTGTTTCACTCTTCCTCTAAACTTTCCTTTACTCTTGTCCGATTTTACCCATTAACGAACTTGACCATTCAAATACCACAAGCGCCTCAAATATTAAATTTCATGCCAATCGGATAAAAACTGTAGCATTTATGTATATACATATACAGAGTGTCCGGTAAGTCACGGGCACAACTGAAGTTATGGATAGAAAATTGAATTCTGAGACGGAAAGTCCTTTACCATTTTTTAATCTGACGTACAGCCAATTAGTTATTAATTCAAATAAGTATGGTCAACATCTATTAGGTAGGATCGAGGAAAATTTGAAAAAATTTTTACGAAATTCTATCATTGGTACAAAAGCAACAGCTGCATTTCCATCGGAAGAAATTAGCTAAAACATGTTTAAAATAGTGCCCAGTTTGCAAGGGCTGTAAAAACATTATGTATTTGTGATATTTATTACAAATGTATGTATGTAATGTTTTTATATGTGTATGGATATAAAATTGTAATAACCGTAAATAATAACACAGCATGATGCACATTCACTCAGTGCAAAATATACAAGAAAATTGGTACTAAATAATATCACAGCACATACATATCGTATATTTTTGTCTCCCATTCTGTCTCTGCTGTTTCTAGAAGTAAACATATTTTGAACGTGAAAATATTTTCATTAAATGTTCAATGCGTATATAAATAATGTTTTAATAATGGTGAAAATATTATACTGTTCCTCGATAGGAAGTCATCCTCTTACAACTTATGAACTACACTTAAATCTATCTATCTATAGGTAGGTAACGCAATTATTTTTTACTTTTTAGTATGCATTGTTTCATAGCAGATTTTTATTGGATCCTCTTTTGGAGTCGGGTTTTGTTTTTTTGTAAACAAAAAATTATTTATTATATTATTATATTATCTTAATATAATCTCTTTATTATAGGTATGAATCATTTTGATTTTGGCGAGAATCTATTGGTTATGTTCTATCGTAATGTTAGTGTTGCTTTTTTATGATACCTGTATTTATATATTCATTCAATTATCATACTCAACATCCTATGTCATACATTGAGTAATAGGGAATATGCATGAAAATTTTTTTTCACATTTATTTTTAGAATATGAAAATACTGTTAATACTGTAATAATATTGAAAAACGAAATTAAAATCCGACAAATATCAAGGAAGCTGTAAGCTTTTAAAGATTATTATCTGTCTCTTTCTTGCAAAAATACTAAAAACGGAGTTTTACGTGTATTTTAAATGGTGAAAGTGTAATATGACGTCACATAACATATCAAGAGGGCTATCACCCTCTTTGTCTAATCGGGAATTTCAATCATTCATATCTCGCTTATTTTTAAAGTTATTTAAAAAGTAATTTTACCTTGATATTTGTCAAGTAAACATGCTTCAATTCAAGTGAAAAAAAATTTTCATGCATATTCCCTATTGTGTTTTGCAAGAACTATACTTTGGGATATTTATTCGTTGTGTAGCTTTTCACTCTTTTAAGGGTGAAAAAAGATCTTTCTCCTGAACAATTTTTTGCTGGAATAAATAACCATGTTTGGGACAAAAGGGCAAAACTGTTTATCATTTGAAACCGTATATAAGAGATAGAATAAAAATGTTCCTTTTTTGAGAATAAACAACTGTTGTATGAAACTCTTTTTCTTAAATTCAGTATATATACCGGGTATTTGATATACCCGTTTCGGTTTTTCAATAAATTACACAATACAAAAAAATAATCTGCAACTTATGCAACACAATATTTAAAAAAATTCGTTACGCAGGAGCTGCTTCAACTTAGCGAATTTCCTTAAAATACATAAATCACTTTCTTGCGGTCACAATTTTAGTCTGATCGAAATGAAATGTCGTATATGATTTTAGTATTTGCGAGGCCAATTTTATTAATAAATGTCAAGGGGAAATGGGGGCATAAAGAAAGGAGAAAACACAAAATATAAAATATCTCTCTTAATATTAGAACAATCGAAAAATGCGTTTCACCTCATCATTTTTGCTGAAACTCTAATGTGTACAGTGATATTGAGGAATTTAATTTACAATCTTAAACCGTCAATATTTCTGTAAATATTAGGGAAACAGAAAAAATTATAAGAAACAAAATTACAGTAAAACTTAGTACCTACAACTTTACTTCTTATAAATTTTTCGATTTTTCGAATATTAAGGGAGATATGTCAAATTTTGTGTTTATTACAAAATTTGTTTTTCACTTGAGAGATTATACCAAAATATACTTGTTTTTTATTAAATTGTCCAACATTTTCTTTTCAGCTGGAACATGTTATTTGCCAGTCTATGTATTGTATATTTTCATAGATTGTGTATTGTTTTGACATTTAAAATAGCATATTAGTAAGAGGTTGAATGCATTTGGAGTCCTGTAAAATAATCCTATTGAATTTGAACATATAAACAAAATTCAATCAAAAATTCAGATTACAAAAATCACAGCTATTTTGTAGTATCAATCTAATCAACTTCATATTTGTATCCGATGAAGCGTTACTAAGTCAAATGATCAGTGTCAAACTGTGTATATGTCACAGCCAAAGTAAATAATCTAGCTATTATGTATAATATCCAGACATTATGTATAATAACTGGCGAATTTGGTCAAAGTGATTAATTAAGCCGTATTTATCATTTTATCCAGCCATTATACATACTCGCTAACTGAGTTTGGTCAAAGTGATTAATGAAGCTTTACTAATTACTTTATCCAGCCATTATACATATTATTTATATAAAATACTCTGTTAATCAGTTTGCCCACCTGGTTATGTATAAAAACTGTTAGATTTGGGAGAACTAATAAAATGAAACGATCTTACGCCATGTTTAATGTTTTAATAACCCAAAATATTTAACCAAAGTTTTCACAACCTTGTTGTTAGCTTAATACATTCATACAAAAACTGTGAATGTAAACAACTTAATGTATTTTACCACTAAGAATATTCAAAACGTTGAATATACTCACTATGAACATAAGTTTGTTTTGAAAAAGAAAAGCATTTCCTTGCAATAAGTAAATTGATTTCTTGTGTGGAGTTGATTTAATAATCCTGTACCAAGCCGATACATGCCTTCTTTCTCTAATTGCCATTATGACAGCAATAATGTTTCTATTGTTGGCTTAGCCCGGTCTACATCTGGTATTTTTATCACGATGTTATCACCTACATTTGCAACAGGATATTTCACTGATGACAGAGCCAACATCTTATCTGCCTGTTTTTGCAGAGCTTTTTTTGCTGAGATCCTTATATCTTGGATATCCTGTACTTTTTTTGATACTAAAATAGCTTCTTCTGATATGATATCCAAATCCATATTAGTTTCAGTCTCGTTTTTAGAAACACTGTTTGATGTGACTTTCTTATCTAACGTCTTCAGTTTCGTTCTCATTTTGAGCGTCTTCTTCAGTTTGGGCAGTTTTATCAGCTTGGCTCTCGTCTTAAAGTTGGTTATCATCAACATCAACTTCGTCATGAACTTCATCTTCATTATTTTTTGCTTGAAAGTAACAACACCACAGAACACTAATTTAAACGACCCCATCACGATTGCAAACGCACTACTTAGCTATTAGCTATTATTCAAAATGTCTAGCCAAACTGATTAATATTTGAAAATCTATTATTCATAATGTCTAGGCAAAGTGATTTGTATTTGAAAATTTTATTACTTTAGCCAAACTGTACTAGCCATTATGAGTTACAGTAATTAATTAATAACTTTTTCTAGCGAATTTAGTCATTATACATAATGTCTGGATGTTATACATAATAACTGATTAATTTGTTTGGCTGTGACATATATACTTATACGTGTAAGAACTTCAAACGCAAAAACACCCACTAGTTGTTACACAATGAATTCTCCGGCTATTTAATAATATTAGAAACAGTAAATTATTATATCGAACAAATGTGGCATGAATTTCACTTCAGATGTTTGTCTTGAGAGAATGTTCAAATAAAATTGTAACATTTATTTTAATTGTAAATCTAATATGCTTCTCAAAGAAGATGTTGAAGAGAAAATTGGTTGCCACACAGTGAGATGAACGAGCGAATTGGTAATACATATACAGGGTGGCGCAAAAATACCTTCACGTTTTTAATTTCAATAATTTTTCTTGGAACTAATATTTGTTGAGTTTCTTTTTTTTTTATCTTAAAGTGAATACTTTCTAAACTGAGTATGTTTATACTGAACTCCAGATAGAAAAACACGCAAAATAGTTTATAAACAGTGGAATTGTATTGTAATTGTTTAAATTTAATTGCATAATTTCATTTAGAATTTTTAATTAATTTGTCAATTATTAGTAGGTTTAGAGGGAGAGGGAAACACAAAATTTGACATATCTCCCTTAATATTCGAAAAATCGAAAAATTTATAAGAAATAAAGTTGTAGGTATTAAGTTTTACTGTAATTTTGTTTCTTATCATTTTTTCTGTTACACTAATATTTACAGAAATATTGACGGTTTAAGATTGAAAATTAAATTCCTTAATATGTCTGTACACATTAGAGTTTGAGCAATAATGATAAGGTGATGGATTGTAGCAAACATGATTTTCTACAACTTTATTCCTTACGCATTTTTTGATTGTTCTAATATTATGAGAGATATTTTATATTTTGTGTTTTCTTCTTTCTTTATGTCCCCCTTCCCCATTGACGTATGTGATGTATTAATGAAATTGGCCTTGAAAATACTAAAATCATATCAGATACGACATTTCATTTTGATCAGACTAAAATTGTGACCGCTAGAAAGTGATTTATGTATTCTAAGGAAATTCGCTAAGTTGAAGCAGCTCCTGCGTAACGAATTTTTTGTTTTTATTTTCACTGTAACAGTATGCTTATTCAGAATTAATTTTTACCCGTGATCCTTATTTATTAGTAAATACTTTATATTTTTTCGAAGATGAAGTGGGTCTCACACCATCGGTAGATGGGGATCGATACAGGGAAATGCTGAAAACTTTTTTTAACACGACAAGAATAATTTCACCAAGATGGTGTCACTGCACATAATGTCAGAGGCACAATTGCTCTTTTGTGGACACATTTCCCGAATCGATTAATTTCGAGAAATTGAAGACTTGAGACGGGGCGTCTATGTTCTCCAGATTATTTTCTTTGGAGTTTTCTGACAGAAAGGGTTTATCTTAAAAAGCCACAACACTTGGAACAACTTACAAAGCGAATATTAGGCAAGAGATTTTGGGGATATCTCAAAAACTTGAAGAAAGGTTATGTAAGATGAGCTGAAAAGAGCGTATAGTTTTCAGCGTGAAAGGGGATATCATTTGTTAAACATCATTTTTCGTAAATAGTTGGGAAAATATATATATTATGAGTTGCAAAATATCAATTTACTTAACTTGCCATATAATTTGTCGCGGTATCTTGGCTCTCTTTTTAGCTTAAAAAAAAAGGAGCACTGTCGAATCTATACAGATTCAAATACTCGAAACAAAAAACAAAAAAAATATTTAATTTTCTTCAATAATTTTTTTATTTATACTCGAACAATACTAATTTTTAACAATGATTAATTCAACAATGGTAAATTCAAACCGCACTACTGTTCCTTTCGGACTGAATTTTAGAGCTATTTTTAGAGCTTATCCGTGAATATTCTGTCTTTGTCTTCTACGCCAAAGTTACCGTCTTAAAACTTTTGAAACCACTCACGAAATCTTCTCTCACTTAAAGCACTCTTATCATATGCTTTTAAAAACAATCGATGCGCCTCAGCTGCAGATTTTTTTAAATTGAAGAAGTAAATTAAAAGTTCCCGCAAATGATGATTATTTTCGGACGAAAAAAATTATATGATGCTGATACGAAGTCAATAATACTTTAAGGTTATGTTGTTACTAAATGACCAAACTTACTTTATGACGTCTTTCATCTGACAATTTTAACCTAAACTTTGTGCAGCACCATCTTTCTTAAAACGGCAGAAACTTATATGTACTCCTTTGTATATATATGTACTCCTTTGTATAAGGGTATACTCGTATATATTATACACATAGCGAAATAAAAAAAAGAGTCATTTTGTGGAATGTGAGGGTAAGTAAGATATCAAACAATTTCACAAAGAGAATTTCCAAACATTGTATTAAAGTATTTAATGTGACACTTTGAAACTTTGGAAATAAGAAACAAGGTAACCACTTGACTTATAATATATTCAGAAATGAGAGTTGATTAATATGCTATATGAATTAATATATTATGAATTCACGGATAGAAAATAACATTTATAATTAATTCATTCTGATTTTGAGAAATTATTTATCAACTTGAAAATAATAATGAAAGTACAAATTAATTTTGAAATACGATTATTATTATACCATAAACAAAGTCATTTAAGCGGGTCTTATCTTAACAAATATCTACACAAATCTATTTTTATATCCTATAATATACATACAGGCTGTAATTAGGGAATATGCATGAACATTTTTTTCACATTTATTTTCAGAATATGAAAATACTGTTAATACTGTAATAATATTTAAAAACGAAATTGAAATCCGACTAATATCAAGGAAGCTATAAGCTTTTAAAGATTATTATCTGTCTCTTTCTTGCAAAAATACTAAAAACGCAGTTTTACGTGTATTTAAAATGGTGAAAGTGTAATATGACGTCACATAACATATCAAGAGGGCTATCACCCTCTTTGTCTAGTTAGTTAAAAAATAATTTTACCTTGATATTTGTCAAGTAAACATGCTTCAATTCAAATGAAAAAAAATTTTCATGCATATTCCCTATTGTCATTGATAATCAACCCAAGTAATTAGTGCATAAAGAAAAAATCGTAGTTGAATGATACACAGTAAGGACACCCATTACATAAACAAAGACAACTATACGATCATTTTCTTTGTCATCTTGTTCGTTGTCTGTTGATTTATGATTGTACACAGTGTTATATAATCAAACATACATATATACAAGTACACGTACTACGTGTACGAAGTACGAACTTGAATGAGAACGCAATTGGCGTGTGTAAGAACCGATGTTTTGTATGACACACAACGAGAGGATATAAAGGATATAATAGTGGAACGATGTAAAGGGAGTTAAAGAAATCACCATCAACACCATTGAACTCTCAGTTACACCCTTCTCCATACCTACCGTACTTAGACTCGTATTCATAGTCCAGTCTTGAGCATGTGCCTAAGCTTACCTTCATGAAGACCGTCTTCTTGGTTTTAATATATGATGAATTCATAGATATACATTAAGATCATCTTTGATAAGAGGATAGATAGATTGTAGAGGCTGTTCTGGAAGGGATACACTTCGACCTAAAGGTTCATTTTGACGCCTAAGGATGTGAGAATATGAGTGGAGTGGAATGAATTTTTTTGTATAGACCAGGAATTGGTAGGATATGCGGCTGCAGCCGACTATGATAGGAACTATGCCGATATTCATTCGGAGTTCGTGAAGGAAACTGCAGAAAACCTTGTCAAGCATAGCCGGTTATTTTGTTCTGGTACATACGCCGACAGTTTAGTCAATTAACCGCCTCTTTTTTTTCGTTATAATTGACAAACTGCCGATGTCAGGAATCGAACCCATATTCTTCCAGTTTCCAAGTAGGCATACTGCGCAGACATAACGCTTATAAAGATTAGCTTTAGTAAGACGAATCTTGAGATCACCTTAATTTGTGTTCGTCAATTTCCGTAATAATTCTCATGTATCCGATGATCTGATTTGCTGAGAAATGTATCATATTATTGTCTGTGATACTGAATATTATTCGACAAATGTAAACAAACAGACCTCAAAAGACCGTACATAAAAGTTGGGAGTCAAAAAAATTGTGTTTGAAATAAGAAAAATATGACAGGCAAAGGTAAAAGTAAAAATCATACTTCGATAGAAAAAAAACGTGTTTTCTTAAAATTTGGAATCAATACTCTCATATGATTATCATTTATAATTACCTGAAAACTAGCAAATCGCAAACATATTAATAATTGAAAGACTGATGGAATAGGTAATCCGCAACGATTGACTTTAGACTAAATTCTGCTCTATTAGTGGTAATATTCCAAATTTAATACTGATTTTGTCGAATTTAAAGATTTTTTTTTTAAATTCAATGTCTGAATAAAAATCAAAAGGATCTTGTATATCTCGAATGTAGCGTTTAGGAATACGTATATCTTTGTCTTCTTCGTCAGAAACAAAATCGATATCAATATTATCATCAATATTGATATTATGTTAACCCAAAAAATTCATTATCTTCACTACTATTTTCACTGCAAAGTTATTAAGATTGTCTTAAGTCTACTAAAATGCTGACTTAAAAAAAGTCTGTCTTATTTGACTGTGAATACATCTACAGTTTTCAATTCTTAATATCGCCTGAAGGATGTTCCAGCACTGTGTACACATCCTTACATATATCATCGGCACACACATACTTACACATACTATCAAATATTTCCGGTTCGGTGATCTGACAACGTCGCATATACCTATATATTACTAGCTGACCCGGCAAACGTTGTTTTGCCATATAAATAATTTCCTAGAATTTTGTCTAAAAAATAAATAAAAAAATTTAGGGGTGGACTACCTCTAACATTTAGGTGGATGAAAAATAGATGTTGGCCGATTCTCATAGATACCGGATAAGCACAAAAAATTTCATCAAAATCGGTCAAGCCGTTTCGGAGGAGTATGGCAACGAAAACTGTGACACGAGAATTTTATATATTAGATTATTGCTTATGTCAACAGTAACAATTCCCCTCTTTACTTGATGCAACTTGAGAGGGACTGACGCACAACCAATCAAGCCCACTTGTTGTCAGACCCACTATTTACCATAAACGGAATGTTTTATAATTGGATAAAAATAATATTTTAAACTTTTATAACAAAACGGTAAAACACGGTTTTTTTTTTCAAAATTTATATAATAACTATTTATCTATACTCTCCTAGTTTTTTTAAAAATTCTGTCGAGTATTTTTACAACAGATAATATTTGGGCGTGCATGAAGGTTACATGCTTCTAATGAGAAAGAGTGAGAGAGAATGATAACTTTGAGATTAATTATCTCACGTTCTAAACGGTCAAAAATTCTGAAACTTCGATTTATTAGAAAACGTTATTTTTAGCCTGTGAAAAAAAATGAGCAAAATCTGTCGAAAAGTGGTGGTATGCTGGAACATCCTTAAGCTATGATTATGAATATTTATCCAACCACACATATCTTAGCTGAGATTAAACATACCTCAAGATTGTGTCTATAAATCTAAACGCTGCCTTAAGATCATGGTTAAGGTGTACTGACGCTCAAGACTGGACTATGAATACGGGCCATAGTATTTTGTCTTTGAATGAGAGAAATAACAAGCCTAGCTGAGCTGGCTGGCTGGTTGGCAATCATGTTATGAGTTTCAAACTGTCTGTGTATATTTATATGTATATGTGTGTGTAGGTTTAGTCCTGTAGAGATGGAAAACGGAAGAATAAAATACTGTAACACTTTTCTTTTATTCAACATGTTATATGGGTATGGTATGGTTGTATGGTGGGTGGTGGTATCGGTATGGTGTAGTTATATAGTTAGTTATATTCTTCAGCAAAGCAATGTGTTTACTGCTATGGCTACTCGTTTATGTCAAGTTACATGAACGTACAATTTAATTTACGATTAATTACAAACTGAAATTAAATGTCCAGTTTTTAATTATTGTTTTTGAGTAGAACGTATTTATCAAACATATTATTATATCGTATATTCTATATTTTATTCATCACAGTAAAGAACGGATTTTAGCACCTAAAAAAAGCGTTATGCAGGAGCTGCGTCAACTTAGCGAATTTCCTTAGAATACATAAATTACTCTCTAGTAGCCCCAATTATAGTTTAATCAAAATGAGATGTCGTATCTGATATGATTTAAGTATTTTCAAAGCCAATTTGATTGTGTTTTCCATGGAACAGCATAACAGGTCCATTGTGTGCAGATTGTGTTTCGAGGAGGAGGAAACATCTAGCCACATTATCCTTGACTGTGAACCTCTTGGTTACAGCAGATATAAGATATTCGGTGCATCTCACGCCGAATTTATGAACCTACAGGAAGACCTGATAAGCAAGCTCCTGGCCGTAGCCAGCATATAGGAGAAGCGAATCTCGTCAGACTAAAGTAGAAGGGTGAGCACAATGGTCCGTAAGGTCGAAGTGCAATTGTTTTTAGACCCCAAGATATACCTATATATCTAAGTGCTTCAACTCCATTTTTTACAATGAAAAATTTTAAAAGTGCTTTCTTATGATAAATACAAATTTAGTTTAAAAACATTTATATATTACCGACAACTGTTAAAATAAACAGATTGCTACTAGATGGCGACACTTTTTTTTAAATGAAATTTTTCAAATATGTAATTTTTAAAATGTGTAATTTTTTAATGGAAACATTAATTTTAAGATATTAATTTATTTTTTCTCATTAACACTTCGCGCCGTTAGTTGTCAGTTATGTAATATAATAGAGTTTTATATTACTGACAACTGTTAAAATATACTGGTTACCACCAGATGGCGACACTTTTAAAAATTCTTAAAAAATTTAATACAAGTTCCTATTGAAATAATTAGAACTTAAACTAAAACACATTTTTATTGCAATACAAACTAAAAAATGCAATTAATTTTTATTATTGTAATGTGTCATCGATTCTTAATATGTCTGTAAAATTTGGGATTATTCAGACTAATTCAATGATCTCTCAAGTTTGGTTTGTAAACTAACCGAGATATTAATTTCTCTATGGATCAACGGTTTGATATTTAATAATCGAGCTATAGAAATAACAATTTGGAATAATAAGTGCATAATAAATCGATTTAGAAGCCAATCCTAGTAATCAGATCCACTAACAGTAACTTATAAAATTATATAAAAAATGGACGGCTCATTTGACACTCATAAAACAGTTGAATGGCTATACAACAAACTTAACAATTGGTTACATGTGTTTTTTCTTCACAATTGAAGACAATTGTCTGTCTATCATTGAGACGAATTTCTTTCGACAAGAAATTAATCTAACCGTTCAATATTTTATTGAACTGTATCAAAGATTTTGATTGTTTTTATAAATATATATATATATATATATATATATATATATATATATATATATATATATATATATATATATATATATATATATATACAGACTGTGTTGGACAGCTTTTCTTATAGTAAATCAATGTGAAATATTATTTATTACTAGCTGTCCGTCTGGTACTGTATGAAGTCAGGCAGTTCACATGTGATGAAAGTACACTTTAGTATGTGCATTGTGCATCACAAAATCCCCACTCTAATGACAAACAAACAACCATACGCATACAGTATAGCTGTGAGATAACTGACTGACTTTATTTATATGTGTACTGACTGACTTCATACAGTACCAGACGGACAGGTAGTAATAAATAATATTTAACATTGATTTACTATAGGAAAAGCTGTCCAACACAATCTGTATATATATTTGTATGCTCTGTAATTATGAATACAAAGTGTTGATAACCTTTCAATTGTTTTTTTTTTTAAATTACATTATAATGTTGGGGATTGAACCTTGACCTATGGTATTATACATGTTCTAACATAGCATCTGGGAAGCTCAGTTGGGAGAGCACTCACTGGTCTGGAATACCACAGGTTTTGGGGTCAATCCCCAGCGAAATGTGTAAGGTTTTTCATATCTATATACATTGAGATCAATACATTTTTCAGACATATTACTTAAATATCCAATCACGTCCAACACTAGTCACCTCCATTGGTATAACATAACCGAAAGACAACCATACTAACAATGGTTGTATAGACACAAAAAGTAAAAAAAACAACAGTTAAATTATAATATTTATATAGTATTTTTAGAAGTAAGATAAAATTTACGATGCTCCTCATTTATTTATGGGATCCAAATTATTTATCTTCTCAAATATTGTTTATTTCAAGTATCAAGTAGAAAAATTTTGGAACAAATCTGACACAATACAATTTCGTACGGCATATGGACGGTGGACGGTGAACAGACCTCCGTCTGTTTTTGGTCGTTTTTTGATTTTTGGTTAAAAACTCAAATTTTGGGAGGAACGGATCAAAATTTGTATTTTTGGACACTATTATTTAAGTTGATTTTATATTTCTTACAGTAAAAGCTCGATGTGAGAAATCCTTCGCTCAAAAAAAGTTGACGTTTTGAACTTTCAGAATTTTGAAAAAAAATAAAGATTTGACATAAATTTCCTATGTACTAAGCTCGATGTGAGAAATCCTTCGCTCAAAAAAAAGTTGACGTTTTGAACTTTCAGAATTTTGAAAAAAAATAAAGATTTGACATAAATTTCCTATGTACTATCTATAAGGATTATATGAAGCCCGGGCAACGCCGGCTTTTTCAGCTAGTATACAGCTTGTATTCTAAAATACACCCAATCTAGAAACAATGTATAGTGTATCTATCGCTGCCTATATGCAGTGTACTATAATATGGTGTCTTTGATACATTTAATCTGCATTAAAATCCGTATTGTATAACATGTAACTATAGTATGATAAATCATTCGTGAATGTTTACCTCGTCCGTCGTGTTGTAATGATGCTCGCCAGTGTCTTCGTTATTGTCCGTCGTTCATCGTGTGAGTGTGTCTATATGTATATGTAACAAAGACATCATATCATAGTACACTGTATATAGACAGCGATAGATACACTATACATTGTTTCTTGATTGAGTGTATTTTAAAATACAAGCTGTATAAAAAACTAAAACATATCGAATCTGACATAAATCCTATAGATATTTTCATATAGTACAGTGAAATGATAAACAACAAAATCAATACATATACAGACACAAAAGATTTGAATTGATCAGCCCACCACAGAACCGCAGTATACATAATAAACATTATCTACAATGAAAATAAACGTAAAGTTATTCAACCTTAAAATAGTAAATAGAATGATCGATTTATATTAATCTTCTTATAAATAATAACTCAAACAGATCAACTATGAAAGCATGAAAATAAATATAGAAAGATAATAAAAAATAACTATTTATAGATAGAAAATATATCTAGAAGAAAAAAAAAAAAAAAAAAAAATATATATATATATATATATATATATATATCCACCCACATTACCTATCCAAGCCAGTCATATTGTAGACACACTATATATATTTTATATATATATACATATATATATATATATATATATATATATATATATATATTACGTATGTAATTATACTTATATACATACATGTATGATGCCGGTGAAAATGCTCTGGTCGGTCCATCATTACCATGCCTAGCTAAAAACTGAAATACCAGGCAGATTGAAACCTTACAATAAGCTGTTACGCCAGTCAGTAGAGGATCAAAACGAGGGTGTGTGATGCAAAAGGTGGTGCAGCACTTTTTATTTTTATCGATACAAGAATGTAAAAAACAAAAATGCTAACACGGGCTACTTCGGGGCAACTTTTGCCAGATAAAAAAACTTTTTAATCTTTCATTTATTTTGCGCCTATAAATCCTGGGTTGGTGCATCCTAGCGAAAAAGTCATTGTTTAAACGATTAAAGAACATTGAATTCTGCGTTGAATGAGTACCACAACTTTATAATTCCGTCAAGTAGTCGAAATGATACATACATACATACCAGGTGAAAGCAGACACCATGGAGGAGTGGGAGAATAGATGGAAGAAGGGTGTCAAGGGCAGATGGACAGCGCGCTTGATCTCTAACATTAAAGTCTGGCTCGCCCGTAACCACGGCGAGCGAGATTTATTCCTGACCCAGTTTTTGTGGAGTCACAGCTCGATCAACGCATTTCTCTACAAAATGGACCTACATCACACTCCGACATGTGAGTACTGTTCGAACATCTCCGACGACGCAGAGCATACGTTCTTCGAGTGCTAGCGCTGAAGGAAACTCAGGATCGGTACCGAATCAAGCATAGGCAAGGTACTCAATCCTGCTAGCCTGGTTGAAAATATGCTGAAAAGCGATATAAACTGGACAACGCGACCCACGCGCAACGCCTCCTAAAAGAGAAAACCTTAGAGAGAGACCAGTAAAGCCAGAATTGACATCGTATGACGTAACACGGACTGGGTTGAAGTAATGCTAACACGGTTCCGACCCAGTCTCCCTTGCCTAAAAAGGAAGAGAAAGAGAAGAGGTGGTTTTTAGTGGGTCCATCCATCGTACTTTCAAACTTCGACAACGGTGTCTTTGAAAGATTTTCCTCCTCAAAAAAAAAGATACATACATTCATTCGATAAACATTACCCTCCCTCTGGGACAGTCGTGTAAAAATAGAAAACATTTTCTTTAATTTATGTATGTTTGTATGATTGAACAAAGAACGATGTAAGCTATAGATAGAATAGGTAGTAGGTAGTGTACGTACAACTACTTATAACTCACTGGTAAAGTACTTAGAGTAGATACAACATAAAATGTAAAAGAAGAGAAAACGATTTGTATTTTATATATTTCATATAGAATTAAATGAAGAGGAATCAAAAGAAAATACCACCGAACATTTCCTTCCTGACTTAAGTAGTCTTATGTACGTATGCATGTATATATATATCTATCTAAATGTGTTGTTGCTTATCTGTTTTTATCTTGTTTAGCTATTTACAAAAGAATGTTATTATAAAGGATGTTCCATTTAAATTGTTCAAACGGTTTCTTACTTCTTTCTATTTTGATTGATTCTTTGTTCATATAAAAATTAGATAATATATTTGAAGATTGGTTTGGAGTGAAAAGCAGTTCAATCTACAAAATCTAAATCTGTTGATGTAATCGAATTAAATAATTTGTTTCTTTACATTACTCTTAAACATATAAAATGCAGTGCGTGTTAACTTTCCTTACTTATTTGAAATGCTTACAGATTTATACTGTGAGGACTGACTATCGATAAAAAAGTTTTGTAATGAAAATAATATTCACTAATTTAAATTTTGTGTATTTTTGAATTATTATTTTTGAATTAAACGCTTTTCATTATGAAAACTCATGTGATGTGTCTATTTTTAACCGACTTTAATAAAAATAATGTTTGTATGAAAGCAATTTTTTTTAAAGAAACTACACGGCTAATTATTCTTCTGGGCAGAACTTCTCTTGGTTTTTCTTCATTGACAAGGAGTCTTTGGCTGCCCACCTGAGAATTCGAGATGAAGGATTGTGGGGAGAATAGAAGTCATATATGGCCATATGCAAATCTAACAAAAGGCGGAAAGAGAAATTCCTCTTTAGCCTTAGACTTCAGAGGCAATACAAGCTCTCTATCCCGGGTAGAGAAGAGTGGATGTAGAAGACTATGAGCTTCCGATGGATCCAAGCTAGAAAAGGCTCAATCGGGAGTCGGAGTGTACGTGTTTTCCAAACAGAAGTTTATGCCATACTCTCAGTAGTAAACATGGGAGAGATGGTGGTTTGCACCTAGTGGCGGGTTTATATCTGCTACACTAAAGGCTACTGACAGGCTACACTGACAGAAATCTACTCCACTAAAATAACATCTATTCTGGTTCTGCGCAGAACAAGTGGAGAGATTGACAAGGACAAAAGAGGCCACCTTGCTATGGGTACCGAAACGATCGACGTACTCGCCCGTGAAGGAGAAGCACTCCTATAACATGGACTATAACCATATCTAGGAATAACTAGGAGATAGACTATCTCTGCCCTAAACGAAGGGGTAGATAGCTCTATGAATAGGAAACAGGCTGCAGACAGGCCAAATAAATGATAGCCGGGTACAATGTCACGAGGTCAACCTGGCTCATTGGAAAAAAACTGGAAGAAACCGGAAAGTGATAAACCTCCGCCAGGTTTGGGTGATTACGGGTCACTGCAGACTCAAGAGGCATAAATCGATATATCACTTCCCATAGCTTTGTCTAAATGAAACCACTTTACTTAGTTGTCGAGGCACCCTAAGAAAATTGTATTTCATTAGCTTGTAGGCGTTATAAATATCTATGTGTTATTTCCATGCCAAATTTCATTTTAAATCATTGTACACTCTTTTTTTTTTGAATGGTAAAAAGATGACATAAATGTTTTGTGAAATTAAAATAAATTCCAAAAATTAAATTAAAACAACAGTTATTTAATTTATTTTGATACGCATAATATTTGTATTGTATTATTAGAATTGTTCCGTAGAAAAACAATTTTTTGTTTGTTTTACTGTTCTTGTATTTTTATAATTTTTATAAAATACAATCAAATCACACATCTCGTAAAAAAAAAACCAATAAGTTTTGCCCAAACTGTAGAAAATGTTTATAATTCAAATTAATGAGATCACTAGGAGTGGTATAAATCTTTAAATGTAAGTTCAAACGTAAAACCTAAACAACGAGTGAAGATTAATTTGAAGACTTACAATGAAAACGATTTAAATAAGGGTAACCTAAGATCCTCAATTCCTTGTTACCTAAATCTGCCCCTCTGTCCATATGTTATGACGTGAAAATATACATAAACAATTTTATTTTTGCGAATTAAAAAGTAGTCAATAAGGTTTTTTCCCCAAGTCACCAATATACGAGTATAAGCAAGGTGTTCATAAACGCTTGATCAAAAACTTGAGAGCCCTACGCTTTTATTTAAAGTCACATTTTTGTGAATCGTTTCAATTATTTTTTTCTACTTTTTAGATCATTAAAAAAAAGCTTGTTTAAAAAAAAATGTTTTCCTCTTTACGTTGGATAAGCTGCTCCGGACGGACGGGATAAACTGTCAGTGTTATGAATCGAACCAGCAACCTCCTAGCAATGTTTGACACTAAAAGAATCAATTTAATTTCCCACCGCTTCCACTACTTTGCAATGCTTACCAACACTTCCATAAAATTTTTATTTCCGGGATTATTTTCAAATTCCATTTGTTTAAAATGGTATTAGCTGTTTGTAGCTGTTTGATGTTGCATTATTACGTGACGAGTGAAAATTTCAATGCTTTAGTTCAATTAGAACTAGTCGAAATTTTGATTGCGAGATTTTTCCCACACAAAAAAACAGAAAGTGGAGTTAAATAAAAGCTCGTCAAAATCATACATATTTATCTATTTATGAAATCAATTAATAAAGTATCTTCATTTTGAACTCGGCAACTATAAAATATGCTCAAAATATGTACTTTTAGATAATTAGGTTAGGTTTTTTTTTCATTGTTCTGAGATATAAAAATGTATCGTCAACAGTTACATGAACTAAAAGCATCTTAAACTACGAAATTCCAGTAAAAGTATCAACCATTTTAAATGTTAAAAGTTGATCTGTAGGTATGTACACTCCCGTTCAAAAAATATGAACAAACCTGAGTGTTAATTTTCGTACACTTCATAAAACTCTTTATAAACAAAGATAAGTAGTATATTTTTTAAATGTGAAAAATGAAATGGAAGTTTTATATTTTCTCTTTATGTAAACAATTTATGTAAACAAAAACCTTTACTGTTCATTTTTTTGGACGGAAGTGTACTTTGACCCACACAAGTTGATGTCAGTTTTTAAAATTTTATAATTGATTTGTACCTGATTAATTCGGTTTTCGAAAAAATGTTTCGAATAAAAATTGTTCATTAGATATATTGGGAAATTGAGAATGAAGATGACACCAATCAACTAAGAAATTGAAAAAAATCACATCAACTTTTGTGGCCAAGTGTACTATAGGTCACAAAAGTGGATGATTACTTAAGCCACGCCTTTACCAAGGTTCCCAATAGTAATAACTTATATTCGAAATTTTTTTCAAAAACCGAATAAAGTAGACACCAATCAACTATGAAATTAAAAAAATTAACCATCAACTTTTGTGGCCAAGTATACTATAAGTCACAAGAGTGGCGCTCATTTTTCAAAATTTTATGCTTGATTTGTGCCTTATTCATTCAATTTTTGGGAAAATATTTCGAATAAAAGTTATTACTATATTTATAATGGCCAACTTTTATCCGAAGCATTTTTTCAAAAACCGAATGAATTAGACACAAATCAATTATACAATTTTGAATAACGAACGGCACTTTTGTGGCCCATAGTATACTACCAACCTAGCATCATGCTATCCATACATACATGAAGATTGAAGATATAGTTTTAGAATATCGTCTCATAAGTTTTTACGAGTATCGTAAATACGATACATGTGGTGGTGGTGGGTAGGTTAGTTAGTATATTGTATGCACTTGGAAATTGTTAAACTTTATGTAATGAAAATCAACACGGACAAAATTTATTGTTTAGGTTATTCGCGCAATGCGGAGAACCGCAACCAACTTAGAGGCAAACTTAGTTCGTAAAATATATATATGATTAACATATTATGTATGTTGTATTATATAGGTTGTATTTTATCGTGTTCTTTTATTATTTAGATGGTTCCTTTCAAGTTTTTTTAACAGTTTTAACGATTCTTTTATTTTATTTATACAATTTTTCGTTTTAAAACTTATTTATGCGCCTATTAAGGGAATGCTAAGTAGCTGTGCATAAAGTACGTATGAAAATAACAAGTGTGAGTAAGAGGTTGTTACGAAATATAAAGTGTGAGCAAGGGCATTCATAACAACCATGACGTCACATTGGTATATAACAGGGATGGCCAACTCTTTTGTGCATAAGATCTAATTTTTATCTAAATAAACCTATTTTGACAAAATGGAAACCCGACTTCAAAAATCCAATATTCTATAACAAAAAATGGACTAAAAAGTAAAAAAATAATTGCATATTCTTGTGCCAATTTTAGTTCACCTAAGCAAAAATTTTTAAATATATATGAACAATTATTGTTATTTTTGGAGTCGGTGTCAGCATAGAGAAATTCACATAACTTTTGGACACCGCCTTCAAAAATAACAATAATAAAAAAAATACAGATGAATTGAGAACCATCGTCCTTTTTGAAGTCGGGTTAAAAATGTATCGCGATCGACTTGTACTTTTTTTTCCTACATAATAATAATTATGTTTTTTAAACCGACTTCAAAAAAGGAGAATGGTTCTCAATTCGTCTTTCCGTCATTTATGAACCGATTTTGAATTTTTGTTTTTGTTTTAAAGGGTTTGGTTTCCCATTGGTCTCATTGGCACCAAATCGCATTCTGATGAGGGGATCCCCGGGAAATCGAGGAAAATCCTCATTTTATATGCGATAACCGATTTCTGCGAATTTTTTTTTTTTTTTGAAAGGGTATACTCATTCATAATAGGAAAATAAGAAAATTTTTTTAGAAACCAACTTCAAAAAATTTTTTACAAAAAAAAACCGACCCCAAAAAAAAAATTTTTACAAAAAAAAAAACAAAATGCATGTAAAAAAACTGAAAATCTGTTATAAAAAAATGCACTAAAAATTAAAAAAAAAAAAAACGGGTAAAAACAAATGTGTTAAAAAAAATGCACTAAAAATTAGTAGGTCGTTTAGTAGGTCTACCCATATTTAGACAAATAAAATCAGTTATAGAACCTCAAAGTCACTAAAAAGCGAGAAATAAACCATATTTTGACGAAATGGAAAACCTAATTCAAAAACCAAATATTCTATAACAAAAAATGCACTAAAAAGTAAAAAAATAATTGCATATTCTTGTGGCAATTTTAGTTCACCTAAGCAAAAATTTTTAAAAATATATGTAGAATTATTGTTATTTTTGGAGGCGGTGTCCAAAAGTTATGTGAATTTCTCTATGCTGACACCGACTCCAAAAATAACAATAATTGTACATATATATTTAAAAAATTTTGCTACGGTGAACTAAAATTGGCACAAGAATATGCAATTTTTTTTTTACTTTTTAGTGCATTTTTTGTTTTTAATTTTTAACAAAAACCTTTTAATTTTATATTATCTCTGTACACGTAGAATATAGTGATTTTGTTTTCGATGCTGAATCTTTTTTCGGTGCCCTGATACCAGAAAACTCATTTTGCCTATTGATGAGTATGTGTGTAAGTACACTCCCGTTCAAAAAATATGAATTATTAAGCCACATTCTAAGCATATATCTATTACTAAGTATATGTATAATCATGTGTATATGTTCAACTGGTTTACTTTTTATGAACGGGAATGTATGTATGCATGTGTGACAGCAGTTTCAGGTTCAAGTGTTAAGGACGTTCAGTTGCTACGCTGAAGTCAAATGAGTATTATCTTTAATAAAATTTATTTAGGATTTTAAAAAAGGTGTAAAGTATGTCAATAATCTTACAACGATTTATAACCTTTTTTATATGTCCTAAATATTTTAAAAGTATTTATTGGAAAATACCAGGAAATTGTAAATTAGAATTTAATTTGACTTAATGTGACAGATATGACAGTAAACTATGTTTTATATTTGTGTGTATGTGTATATTATTTTAGTGTGTGTGGTCGCCAGTTTTCAAAATATGGTGGCAAAAACAAACCTAACAAAAAAGTTTTAATTTTATTAAATCATTAATTCAAATGTTCGGCAACACCATTTTTTTAATGCAGTTATATAAACTGCATATTTTAAAGAATATTTATAAACATTATTTATTATCCTGTCTACTTTAATAATATAGTTATTATAATTTTAAGTTCAAAAAAATTCTGTTCTCCATACGACGCTATGTTAAAAGTTTGATTTTTAATCGATAATTACTCTTTGAAATGATCGTCAACAGGTGTTAAATTTTTGAGGGAGGATAACTACTGAATTGAGCTATTCAATTCACTAAAAAAAATTTTTTTATCTACTATCAAGCTTCATGGATGAACGAACGTCCTTAAGTTAAAAAAAAGTTAAGTTATCACAATATTTTTAATTACATTCCTTCCCATTTTCATTATATGCGAGAATGAAAACTCCTCTCAATGATTTGGATGTAAGAATTCGAGTAAAAAATCGAGTTACTAGAAAAGCTGGTTATTTTATTTATGTAGCGAACAGAACAAAATTTTCTACATGAAATGAGTATATTATAGCATGACCCATAATATTGAAGGCTGACTGGTTCTATGTCCGTATCCAAAATATAAATATAAATAATACAATTTCATGCGACCAAAAACTACAATAGTAAATGTACGTACGGTTATATAGTTATCTTGATGGTATACGTTTTTCCATCTATATTGGAGTATAGCAGAACAGCCAGCAGCATGAAGGGGCTTACGAATTGAATGAACGTAGAAGGACGGAAATCCATTTAAGCTCCTGCCAAACGATCGTATGGTATATAGTTCTATGTAGTGTATAAGTTTAAATTTAGTAGATGGCATAGTGGCGCTGTCGATTGCAAAACTTTTTTGTATTCTTGTCAGAGAAATTTTTCTTATCTTGTCAGAGAAAGTATAAAATAAACGCTTGTTTCTTTTGCGTACAAATTAATCATACAAAAGCATCAAATACGTATGTCCACTCCCTTTCAAAAAAACATGAACAGACCTGAAATGTTAATTTGCTTACACTTCATAAAACTCCTCACTTTTGCAACTCTCTGTATATTATTTATTTAGAAACAAAGATAAGTAGTATATTTTTTAAATGTGAAAAAATAAATGGAAGTTTTATGTTTTTTATTTATGTAAACAATTTATGTAAACAAATCATTTACTACAAGAATAATCAAAATTGTGAGATACTGATTCGGTTCAGATCTGTTCAATTTTATTGAACGGGAGTGTACATAGTAGTGATGTCGTGAGACGAGACGAGAGTGGCATATCTATTGTATTGTATTGCCTTGTAAAAGTTTCGTAAATCTTAAATCATCTCGTCTCGTTTTTAACAGTTAAAGAAAGTTTCGTAAATAAATACAAAAATCATGTAAAATCTTTTTACCCGACTACGGCAAAGCCAAAAGGAAGGGTTATGTTTTTAGCAGTCTATGTATGCTTGTATTTGTGTATGTGCCACCATAGCGCCTAAACTACTTATCCGATTTTGATGAATGATGTGTCGTTCGCTTCATCTTGTTCCGCGTGTTATATGTGACGTATTAATATACTACCCTTAACATTTTAGCAGCCTATATATATGTATTTTAAAATTTTCATATGTTCCCGTATAAGTCCTAAGCTACTTATCATATTTTGACAAATGAGGTGTCGTTTGCTTCGTTTTAGAGTTCCGCGAGTCATAGGATATGCGACACTTGGATTTTAAATCATATTAAATACAAAATGGCGGATAATGTATGTTCACAAATGTATCGGGTTTGGTATCAAATGATTGGTTTTAATTCACAGATTCTTAATATTATACTAAAAAGTCTTTAATAAATAATATTAAAAAACTAAAACCCGACTAGTTAGAAATACGGCAGGTTAGAAAAATCCTGTGTAGCGGCTCATAGAGAATGACCATAAAATCGACAAATCAAATTTAAAACTTGTAAAGGCAGTACCAAATTCTTCAGAGTTGGATGCATACGAAAGCATTTACATTCAGAAATTCAAAAGAAATATATGAATTTAGACAATGAACCGGTTGCAAATTCAGATCTAATCAAAATTTTACGGAAAAATTAATCGTTAGTATGTCCGTCTCTCTTTCTCTTTCTAAAGATGTCAACTTAGAAACGTCGTGAAACTGTCACCAAATTAGCAATGAATATCATATCCTGAGACAATATAAGAGTAATTTTAATAAGAGTGATGTTAACAAGAGTATATTACTTATTATTAAGAGTTAAGAGAGTTATATTTTAGTTTATTTTGTTTAATTTTTATTTATTTATATTTTTAACCCGACTTCAAAAAGGAGGATGGTTCTCAATTCGTCTGTATTTTTTTTTTTATGTGTGTTACCTCAGAAGTCCGTCATTTATTAACCGATTTTGAATTTTTTGTTTTAAAGAGTTTGATTTCCGATTGGCCTCATTGTCACCAAATCGCATTCTGATGAAGGGATCCCCTGGAAATCGAGGAAAACCCTCATTTTATATGTGATACCCGATTTCTGCGAAATTTTTTTTTTGAAAGGATATACTCATTCATAATGGGAAAATAAGAAAATTTTTTTAATAACCGACTTAAAAAAAAAATTTTTTTACAAAAAAAAAAACAAAATGCTTAAAAAAAAAATTGAAAATCTGTTATAAAAAAATGCACTAAAAATTAAAAAAACAAAAAAAAAAAACGGATAAAAAAAATGTGTTATAAAAAAATGCACTAAAAATTAATTGGTCGTTTAGTAGGTCTACCCATATTTAGACAAATAAAATCAGTTATAGAACTTCAAAGTCACTAAAAAGCGAGAAATAAAACCTATTTTGACAAAATGGAAACCCGACTTCAAAAATCAAATATTCTATAACAAAAAATGCACTAAAAAGTAAAAAAATAATAACCATAATTGTACATATATATTTAAAACTTTTTGCTTAGGTGAACTAAAATTGGCACAAGAATATGCAATTATTTTGATTTCGTCGGGTTTCCATTTTGTCAAAATAGGTTTTATTGTCTATTGATCTCTATTTTCTATCTATTTCTAATTGTCAAAGAGTAAATTACGACTAGGTAATTTATACTGATGATGACTAATTTGTAGTCGAAATACGTTTTTATAATACAAAAGCTTTGACGAATTTTATTTCAAAAACCTAGAGTTCTCATTACTTATCATTTGATAATCTAACATTCACTATATCGTCTTGCCATCTCCTTGTGGTTGACCTTTTATTCTTATGTAGTTAAATGCCGTCCATAACGTCGTGCGTAATTTCCAACTTTGTTGGTTATGTAATGAGTTAAACTAAATACCCTATGCTGGGCAGTTTTTCAAGCGACATTGCCACTATATCCTACTCTTTTGTATGAAGGTACCAGTACAATACTGTCTTATTGTGAAAAGACCAATATGTCGTAATGTTAGTACTTAGGTACATACGAGTACAAGTATATGTGTAGTGATTGAACGAACAACTTATTTGTACTTTATCGACATAGTCAGTCGTCAATTCGTATCATCATTATTAACAACAAAGAACAACGATATTATATAGATTAGTTACAAAACATTTATTTGTTTTCTTGTTCTGCACATTATTTTGATAAATTATCGATCCATTCATTGATTAATTGATATTGATTGATGGATGAGTAAATGCATTCTATGTATAAGAATGTTGTTTGACAAATTGTTTTCAGAGATTCATTTCATTTCCTTGTTTCTTGTATATTTTTACATTCTTTATTTTCTCTTTGTCCTGGTAGAGATGTCTGGATAGATATGCAATTTTTTTCTAAATGATCTTGACTTTTAATAATAATAATAATGGAGTTTAACCTCCATTTTTGAGACACGACGGTCTATAACAGAGGCCACCCACCTGATTATTTTTCAACCTTTATTCATTTTTACTTTTTTATTTTTATGATGTGAGTAGAGGATCAGAAAATCGTATACAGACTAGGAATTGGTTGGTATACGGCTTCAACCGACTTTGATAGGAACTATGCCGATATTCATCTGGAGTTCGTGAAGGGAAACTGCAGAAAACCTTCACAAGCATAGCGGGGGGTTACTTCGTTCTTGTCCATACGCTGACAGTTTAGTCAATCAACCGCTCCATTAATTTTTAATTAACAAACTGCCGGTGTCGGGATTCGAACTCATAGCCTCCCAGTTCCATGCAGACACATCGCCTTAACAAGCGCGGCTACTTTGCTGATATGACTCTTGACTTTTCATACTCCAAATTTGCATACCCTAAATATAAGTTGTAATTTTTGAAATGTCTGAAAGTTCAAAACTGCAGTTAAGTTTGAGGATTTTAAAATTGCAAAACTTTGTTTAAACTTTATTCTGTAACGGAAATTGAAAATCAACATATAAGTGAAAAAACTAATTTCCAATTAATATGGTATTAAACCAGTGAAAATAACAACTAAATGAGTTAATTGCTTAAATATCCGGAATATAAAATCTGATTTTCACCCAGCCAAAACGCTTGAAGTTAGAAACATGAAATTTGGAATATATGTTCCTTAGAGAATTTGGAAGTGCATTAAGAAAGGATTTTTCGAAAATCAACTTCTAAGGGAGTGAAAGTTTGTATTGGGGTTTAGTTTTTTTAAAGCTTAGAAACATGAAAAATGGTATTTTGGCTATTATTTTAAACAATGTAATACGTGTTTAATCGGTTTTAGTAAATCAATCCGCAAGGAGATAAAATAGGAAGTCAGATTTTTAATTTTTTTGAGACATGATAGTTGTCGTTTAAAGTTACCCACCACAAAATACGTGTCTTCAATTTAATGGTCACTCAAAGGACTAAACACGGAGTGTGAATTTGTCCAATTTTTTTCAAGTTTGAAAAATGAATATTGATATTTTTAATATTGAAGAAAATCAGTTCTTGGCGTTCTATCTGTCAAGGTTATTCAGTTATAAGATCTATACAATTACAATTTACGCGAGCGACGCGTTTTGCACTTATATAATGATTTCGAATTTCCGTTACAGAACAAAGTTTGAACAAGTTTTGCCATTTTAAAATCCTCAAACTTAACTGCAATTTTGAACTTTCAAAAATTACAACGTATATTTGGAGCATAAAAATTCATATTTGCCGGTAATGGAATTTTGGTATACACATTCGAAAACTCTTGGATGTTGAATTAAGTTCAATCGTTTTAAAAACGCACTTTGGTTTTAAATATCTAGTTTGCAGCTGTTTAAATTTGGAAAGTGTGCAAATATTTTTTACAAATCATAAAACACCTAATTTTTTAACATATATTAATTTATTATATAAAAAAAAAAGATTATAATGAAGTGAAAGCCAATTTCCTGTAATTTGATAATGTATATTTAAAACTCTATACACTTCAGTACATTATGTCCAAAATGAGCTGATATATTTCAGTTTTTACCTCCATATAGAAAATAGAGGTATTTTTTTCGATGCTGAAAATCGATATTCAGATTTTACCGAATCTTTTCGTATTAAGGCCCCTGATACATTGGCTAAAACCATTTTTAGCCAATGGTGGGTCTGTGAGAGTATCTATGTATGTGTGTCTGTGAACAAGATATCTCAAGAACAAAGGAAACGAACTTATATGGTCGTGACCGAGGTTGACCATTTTCCTAATAAATTTAAAACTACTTTAATTGTAATTCATATGAGATGCATCATGCGATCGCTAGCTGATTCACATGAAGAAAAAAAATTATACAAAAATACTGCGAGATAATTTTGGATTTATTTTAGGCAATTTAAGAGACTTTTAAAAAAGTTCGTAACACTACTGCATTAACAGTTAATGGGTAAATGAGACGCTGCTTGGTTCTCATTTTCTTTTGAATTTAAATTCACACAAAAATTAATAATAATAATTGGTAAGATTATGGTTATGTGTGTAAATATATAAATCTTGTTAATGACATAATTACTATTGTTGTGATGATGCAGGGTTTAAAAAAATGTTTCTTTTATTTGATATGCTTTTTGATTCACAACAATTGTATATGTGGTGTATGTTTGTATGTTCCATACCGCGCTCTTATTAATCACTTTATTTTTAAATCGTGTAGAAGATTATTTGATTTATCTAGCATTAATTCCTAATTATACTAAATGGTGACATATAATAAAATTTGTCATTTTATATAATGTCTAGATTGTTGTGCAGGTCCGCCCCGTAGATTTTTGGTGAAAATGTACCACAAAAGATCCACAGACTGTCACTGGCCGTTGTATACCCGATGGGCCACCTATTTAATTACGCCAGCTTTGTGCCGTATTTTCATTTCGTTTTCGATGCTGCAATGGGTCTCGGCACTGGATTTTTTAGACTTGATCGATTTCTTTTCGACGTAAGCTTTCCCCTTATATGCGTTTTCTATAATTCTGAGCATATTCACCAGTCATATGAGACGCAATCGTCAATTATTTGGTAATTTTCAATTTCATACTGATTTGCACTTATATTCCGGCGAATATTTTAAGGTCTCAGTAATGCTCTGTAAGCTCTTCACTAAGACATCCGAATCAATGTTCTAACTAAACGCATTTCCACGTTACACCAATTGATAAATTTACATAAAGCGAATTCGGAACCATTCACGAGCATGCACCTAATGATGAGCAAAATCTGTCTTGGTCTTGCGATTTTGCAAGACCAAGATCATACATACACTAGCAAGACCAAGAACAAGACCGATACCAAGACCGAGAATGCAAGACCAAGACCAAAGTGCAAGACTAAACTAAAAATTATAACTTTCGTTGTAAATAGGGTATATGCGAATATTTGTCGTAACTTCAATATATGTTTTTGTGGGAATCATTTTGTGTGTTTAAGATTTCCAGTTTACTCCACTAAATTTAAACATCAAATATAAAAAAAGGTACTGGTAAACTTTACCATTGTCTGAAAAAAAGGATCTACGAGATTATTCTTGAAGTAACTATTCTTTTCTGATGTCTGGTTAACACATGGATTTTATATATTTTTACTTTCTTCGAGTACTTTGTACTTTTTTTCTTACAGAAAAAGGTCAATTTATGTGTTCAAGAATTGGAAGGGTAGATTTTCGAATTTTCATAATTCTCACAACTATTTATACCATTTTCTTGGGACGATATGATAAGATCGTAAGCAACTAAGAAAATTGGAGCATTTTAATACTGTATATTTTGCTATCGATTTTGAAGTGTAAAATAAACTGCATTTTTGTGAAAAATGAGTAACGAAGAAAGAATTATATTGAAAGAATGATCTAATTTATACCTATAAAAAGCCTTGAAAAATTTCCAAAACGACGTAAGTAGTAACAGACTAAATGACCAAGATCAAGACCAAGACTGAATACGCTAGACCAAGACCAAGACTACAAGTATTTGAGCAAGACCAAGGCCAAGACCGGACAAGCAAGACCGAAGCCGATAGCAAGACTGTCTTGGTCTTGGTCTTGCTTTGCTCATCATTGTCTTGCTTTGTCTTGTTCTTCTTCTTCTTCTTGTTCTTCTTGCTTTGCCCTACATTGGCACAATGACGTCAAAGACAAAACAAATACAAGTGAGACAGACATTAAAAGGCATGGTTTATCTGTTGTGGGCACAACCATTGTAAACGTATTATTACCAAGAATGTTCGACAGACCATTAGTAAAACGAGCGAATTTGGACGTTTTTACATCAAAACCACAAATTCTAGACTAGAATACCCATATGAGGTAAACCAGAGTTAAGGGAGACAGAGAGATATCTGATTACACCTTTTCCGCTATGTTATTTATTGTATTATATTCTCTAAAAATAACTATTAGAAAGTGAATATTATTAGGTTAAAACAAACACCGTCCAGTCCGATGATGAAACTTATGATTTCCTGTTACAAACACCAAACACTTGCCACAGAGTCACATAAGTGTATAAATAAATGTAAATACATAAAGTATACACACAATAAATATAATATAGTATACTGTATGTATAGTAGTGATCTCTTCTAAACCAATTTACCTATGTTTGTTGTGTTACCTATCTATCTGTCTACGGAAGTTGGCAGATTTACAAACCGGTAACTTGGTAACGCATTCTTTGCATGACTAACCATGTGTACAACCAGTGGTGCTTGTTGTTTTTGTTGGTTCGGCAACCATTCTTTTATTCATTATTATTATTATTATTATGTGTATATACTTTATTCTACACTACTATATAGCACAGAGACAATATCATTCTATATCGTTCATATAGAATGATTATTTATTCGTCCCTTTGTCCATGCTCAGTCATTGCTATGCTATGTCACCATGTAATTGTCTAACATGCCCTCATACTTTTTTTTATTGTTCTCCAAATTTATTGTATACTTACTGACATGACTGTTGTGTATACTCGATAGGTAGAGTATACTGTATCCATTAGTGATGTAACGAATATTCGCGTTCGCGAATATTCGCTTTTTTTTTACATTCGCATTCGTATTCGCAAGAAACGATGTGAATATTTGGCGAATGTATTTTACAAACAAAAAGGAAATCATATATGGATGTAACACTAGTGGTGCTTCCTTTGCGATAATATTTTTTATCACAAAACTTTCATTTTATACATTTTCAGCGTCATAAATTGTAAAATAAGTCCAAACTTCGCTAACATGTGCTTTACTCATGTTTTTATATCACTTTGTAACTTTTGAAGAATAGTTAAATTTGACAAATGTTTTCGATTGATGAAATCGATTTAGAAAAAAAAACTTGACATAAAATATACATTCGCAACATCCCTGTAAGCCCAACACAAACAAGATCCAAACTTAAAGTCAATCATAATGTGCTCGATATAGTAGATTTATAAAATTGTACAAAATCCAATATAGTAAATTTATAAAATTCTATAAAAACCACAATATAGTTTTTTTGTTGTTTAAATTAAAATTGATTATTTTAATAAACAAGCTAATTCTTTCAGTATACTGTGTATATTTTTAAGCGCGAAAAAAAATTGTGTTAATTTTGTTGAGTAAAATACTTAATAATTAATTCTAACTTTCAATAACACTGTTTTATATATATATATATATATATATACTCGTATATTTTGAATTCCTTTCTTAATATTAGTCAAATGGACGGTTTAAGATTGGAAATTAAATTCCGTAATATCTCTGTACACATCCAGAGCACGGTAGTACGCAAGGCCGAGTTTAAGGGACACATTCGGACTTTTCACTACAGTGCTATTACTTAAGGAAATATTAGATTAGAGTTTGAGGAAAAATGATAAGGTGACGAATTGTAGCAAACATGATTTTCTACAAACTTTATTCGTTACGCATATTTCGATTGTTGTAATATTAAGAGAGATATTTTATATTTTGTGTTTTCTTATTTCTTTATGCCCCCCTTTCCCCCTGACGTATGTCATTTGTTAATAAAATTGGCCTTGCAAATACTAAAATCATATACGACATTTCATTTTGATCAGACTAAAATTGTGACCGCTAGAAAGTGATTTATGTATTCTAAGGAAATTCGCTAAGTTGAAGCAGCTCCTGCGTAACGAATATTTTACGTATTTATGATGTCGGTATGTTTTTGTTGTTCACAGTACTTATTCGTAATTAGTGTTAAGAAATAATTATTTTAAGCATTAAATTGTATATATTCTTTTCTTTTTTAACTACCAAATGATTAATTGACTAAAAATCATTTGTTGTGGTATTTAAACCATAGCTGTACATTTATTTGAATATGATGCGATTGACAAACTTTAAAAAAAAGTATTCTTATGAGAAATAAAAGATGCATTGTAGATTATAATATTCAACTGAGATGATCAGAGAACAATTAAAATCCAATAGAGTCATGTCATCATCATGAACACATAACCACAAAAGTAGCGCTCATTTTTTTTCGGTAAAATGTTTCGAGTAAAACTTGTTCATTATAAATATACTAACAACTTTTATTCGAAACATTTTTCCAATAACCGAATGAATAATGATACAGATCGCAGAAAAATTAGCGCTACTTTTATGGCCCATAGTATTATAAGCCCAAAAGTAGTTCTCATTTTTAAAATTTTTTTTACTGGATTTGTACCTTATTCATTACGTTTTTGTGAAAATGTTTCCAATAAAAGTTGTTAGTATATTTATAATAAACAAGTTTTACTCGAAAAATTTTTCAAAAACCGAATAAATAAGGTACAAAGCAATTTTGAAGATTGAACGCTACATTTGTGACTTTGTGTACAAACCGTGAATCAACCAAAACAAAAATTTTGTTAAAAAATATCTATAGGTATTTTTATATTTCACAAAATCAAGTAAATCTGTTTTTTTCTTGTATGAACAAGAAACGTCATGTAAGTCAATTATTTACGGTATACAATTATTCTTTTATATAAATAACTATCAAGTTAATATTATTCTGGGAGATCATTACATGGTTCGGTATCCAATATATACCGACAGTAACATTTAAGATAATAAATATATGAATAAAATTCGTTACGCAGAAGCAGCGTCAACTTAGCGAATTTCCTTAGAATACATAAATTAGTCTCTAGCGGTCATAATTTTAGTGTGATCAAAATTAAATATAATATCTGATATGACTTTAGTAATTGCAAAAATTAAATTTATTAATAGCCAAAAAAAAAACCGGTATAACGAATATAGGTTATAGTTACTATTGAAACGACAATCAAATTTTTTTACAATAAAATATATTTTATGTATTCGTGATAAACAAACATAAGGATATTTCGATTAGATTTCGATTAGAATAATCGAAAAATGTATAAGGAGTAAAGTTGTAGAAAATCAAGTTTGCTACAATTCATTACCTTATCATTTTTCTCAAACTCTAATGTGAACAGAGATATTTACAATTTTAACTTTCAATCTTTAATTGTAAATATTAGTGTAACAGAAAAATGATAAGAAACAAAAATACAGTAAAACTTAGTACCTACAACTTAACACCTGATAAATTTTTCGATTTTTCAAATATTAAGGGAGATAGTTAAATTTTGTGTTTTCCCCTCCCTCTAAGCCCCCTTTCCCCTCGTCCGATTTTACCCATTAACAAATTTGACCTTTAGAATACCAAAAACGACTCACATACCTAATTTCATTCTAATCGGAATAAAACAGTGACCGCTAGAGAGTCCACAGACATTTAAAAAAAGTACATATATATATATATATATATATATATATATATATATATATATATATATATATATATATATACATATATACAAATTTTAGCGATAGTGATTTTTAACATCTAATAGGTAGGATCGATGTATATTTGAAGAAATTTTTACGAAATTCCAACATTGGTGCAAAAACAATAGCAGCATCTCCTTTGGAGGAAATTCGCTAAAAAAGGTGAATCAATAACCAAAATAATGATACGGAATACTAAAACATAAACTCGGAGTAGGTATTGTATATGACGATACTGTTGTTGTAAGCAATAAAAGATATAAAAAAAAAACAAAACACGGTCAATACACTTGCATTTACAAATTGAATAGCCAACGGCAAATAATAATTATTATTTTTTGAGAAGAAAAAAGTAAGATTAAAAATTCAATCCATTTAAACACACACACACACACTCACTCACACACACACACACACACACACACACACACACACACACACACACACACAATGCCTACTATCACTACATGTACAAAAAAAAATAGAACTAAACTCACACACACAAAATACATTTTGAAATGATAATTAAAGTTACAAATTTATATATGAGCGTAGAACATAACTTCTAAATATGTTAAAAAATACCTTACAAATTGCTTACAGTAAAATACAAAAAAAGATCTCTATCCAAATCGTGCATTTAATCTAACAAAAGATAGATACCAAGTCATCTCTAATCGTTGACAGCTTTCTCATTGTAATTTGGATTATATTTATCCAACCCCCCGTATATTCTCGTATCTTAGATTGATCGTTGAGATCCGGTGATAGCGTCTTCGTTCTTGTCCATATGTCGACAGTTTAGTCAATTAACCGACCCTTTTTTATAATTGACAAACTGCCGATGTCGGGATTCGAACCCATAACCTCCCAGTTTCCAAGTTTGCATACTGGGCAGGCATAACGCCTTAGACCGCTCGGCTACTTGGACTGGGTTGGACAAAGAATTTTAGATTGATCGTCGAGATCCGGTGATTGATACAATCTACATTTAAAAGCAAAAACATTCACCTTGATCGGACTGAAATTGTGACCGCTTGAGAGTAAGGCTGAGACAGTTTGTAACGTCAATTTTTTATATAAAATATTTTGTGACAGATAATTTGTTTCTAAAATTTTTATAATTCAGGTATTTCTCTATAGAAACTATAAACTATATTACACTAAAAATTGTTACATAATTTGAAATCTATACACTGATAGAAGGACTCTCCTCTTGTTTTCATTCAAGACTATGGAGTCGAACCAAAATGTTTAGTTTGAAGATTTTAGTAGAAGAAACTAAAATTTTGGAACGGTGTTTAAAATTTTTTTTAAATAGAGTTCGTTAGTCTTGGGCCTAAGAGAGTCTTTCTTGCTCCAATATTCTTATGATTCTTTAGTCAAGAAAATGAAATTCTTGTAAAAAGAAAAGTATTTTTCTTATTAAAAAAACAACAAAACTCAAGAAGAGAAAGTTTATGCAACTTCTTCACTAGTTCTTTATCAGTTCTTATTTAAAACAGCTTTATCGTTACTTCTTTAAACAGTTTCATTTGTTTGGATTAAACAAATGCGTATTTTGGTCCGAAATTTTAGCATCTTGGTCCAAAGAAATCATCATTTCAGTTTAAGAATTTCGAGATTCTTGAGTCAAAAGACAATTTATCTTTGGTTAAGATAATTTTCTCAAGTCAAAACTATAGATGTCAAGATACTTATTTTCTGATACCAAATATATATTATCTTTCCTATATATGAGAGTCAGACATTTTTGGTTTAAAAATTTTTTCTTGCTGCAAGGAATTACATCTATCAGTGTATTCATACTTATAATAAACAAAGAAATACATTTTTTGTATTTGGGGGTGAAATCCACGATGATTTTCTATTGATGTTCGGTTTTTGTACCGCTTAAGATAACAAAGTTGGTATTTTGGACCCTGACTGGAGTGATAGAATGAAGCGTTTGTATAGCGGTCCAGTTTTTTATAAATGAGAGAGATGAAAATTGATATTTAGTTTATAAATTATGAATGAACAAATAAATACATGTAACAGCGTTTTACGAAAATCGGTACTTGATGGGAAATAATTATTAGGTCTGCGTAACGAATTTTTTTTAAAAAGTTTTTTTATGAAACAAATAAACAGTTGCTTCTCCTTTTTTTTAGGAAATATAATGATTCGTTTTAATAATTGTTTCGTATTGATCTGAACTTAATTTTTTGTAACAATCTTAATTTTTTTTTAGTACAAATGATTTAGATCTTATTATTGATACCAAACGAAGCATTCAATCATCATCTTTCTTTTGTTTTGGTATCAATGACACTTTAAATACTACGATATTTTAAATACGATTTTTTATCAATAAATACGCGGAATTTTATTTTTTGTCAAAAAATCCTCATAGTACAATCAATTGAGAATATTGTGCTGCACTAAATTACAGGTGTAATTTTTTATTTAATATGGTTCAGTATCACGTACTGAATGTACATGAACAAAATCCTTACAAATTTCGACCCCGGAAGTGCCGCCATTTTGAGAAAAACTGTATAAAACTGTAGATATAGGACAATATCTCCATTACCGTGCACTTTAGGCCAAATAGTAATAACTTTTCTTGTAGATAATTGGATTTCCTATTTTATTTGTTTATTAATTTTTTTTGTATCAGTTACCGTTTACGACTTATACGATTATTACCATTTATTTATTGACTTGTTGACCGATATCTCTTCTAATAATATATTAGAAGATAATATCTCTTCTTTAATATATAAATACGTTTGTCGTAGTATTTTGACGATTTGACGAAAATTTTCGTGAATTTTTTATCTTTTTAATTAAGATATTTACAAAATTCTTCGTCAGACTATTTATTTTTTTATTTTAACGTAATGTATGAGATTTAATATATAAATACGTCTTTAATATATAAATACGTTTGTCGTAGTATTTTGACGATTTGACGAAAATTTTCGTGAATTTTTTATCTTTTTAATTCAGATATTTACAAAACTCTTCGTCAGACTATTTATTTTTTATTTTTAACATAATGTATGAGATTTAATTTATAAAAGTAGAAGTTTTTTACTTTTTAATCTATAGTAGGTGGAGCAACATTATCGAAAATGTATGCGTTCATTCAACATTTACTACTCACAACATGGTAAAATTCGAATTTTTAATGATTAATTACATGAAAACCCTTCGTCAGATTTTTTTCAAAAAATGATTTTAAACGTAGGAGTTAGCAATTAATAACATATCAAAAATTCAGATTTTTATCTATACATTGCCCATCTTACCTATACATGTGTCCGATCAACCTTAATAATAAGATTTGATGAAAAAAAAAATACACGCTAAAGTATATAATTACAGAAAGTAACAATTTTATTGATTCCACTAATAAAAAAAAAACTTAACATTAGAAGAAATTGACCTAAAAAATTTTAGAATTTCATTATTTTATTGATGCGAGTAATATCTAGAATAATAATAATAAGAATAAATTAATACCACTTGAAAGATTATTTATTTTGTGAATTTTTTTCTATTAAAAACTAGCTACTGTTTTTCAAATACAAAAAAATGTAATAAAATATTAAATTCTTTCAAAGAATATAAAGTTCTGTAAAAATGGAATAAATGTGTCAAGTCTGTAATAAACTGTACCATAAAGGGTTAAATTGACTAGCTTTAGAAAAAAAACACACACACATATATATATATATATATATATATGAAAATACACAAAAAACTATTTATTAAAATGTTATCGAAATCCATTAAATGGTTTTTAAGTTAAATCGGTTTTAATAACATATCATACAAACCTGTGTAGTATTTCGATAGAAGTTTTCCATTTCGATCACTAGGGCATATATTAAGTTACACAATTTACGTTGGCATGATGATAAGTGTGGAAAAGTGGATTTGTAACAAATGAGATATCTTTACTTGAGTTTAATATCCAGAGTATAATATATCCTCTTTTAATAATTAGTTTATATAAACAAAAATAATTTTAAACTAATTAAAGCGAATGAAAATTTTAGTAAATATTAAAAGAATATTTGAATAAATTCCTAATATTATATTTCCTTTTTGTTTCAGGTAAGAAAATAAGTCTTTATATTGTTACATTTAAATGAAATGATCATATTACGAAATACAAGCGTAAGTAGGTAAGTAATTGTGAACATGCTTTTATTTGCTTGACTTGTATATATCTATCTATCTATGTATGTATGTATGAATGTAATGGAATTTTTAAGTGAGTTTTCACCCACTTCAGAATGTCTGTATAATCTGACATTTTGCAGACGTATTAAGGTTGTTGTGAAGAAAATTCAATTTAATGACAGGTTCTTCAAAATTTGACAGCTTATTATTTCAATAATAATGAAAATCCTGACAAAATTTGAAGTTGATCCGTTTTTTAGTTTTTGAGTTAAAAAATGTTAAAGTTACGATTTTTAAGAGATTTTTACTTAGGTTAAATGGACTTAATTATCATAAGTCTTATAAATATCTGGACCAAATTTCAAACTAATCCTGTTTTTTGTTTCTTAGATAATTAATTTTGTAGATCGAAAAATGTTCTAAATCTAGTTTTATTTTTATTTTTAGTTTTATTTATTTTTATTTATTTTTATCTAGTTTTATTTTTAGTTATATTTATTTTAGGCATCACAATGGACCTTATGGTCGAAGTGTAGCCCGTCCAGGGCAGCCTCTACAATCTATCTCTATCTATCTATAAATATACTTTCTTTGGTAAGAATTGTATTCATTTAATTACTCGTGAGAATAATAATGAAGAATGAAACTACAACAAAAAAATTGTTTTTTTTTAAGATTAAAAAACAGAAAATAATATTTAGTTTTTAAAAAACAAAAAAAAAACATACTTTTATTGCAATATGAACTAATATTTGTAAAATAATTTCAAATAGCATATTGGGGCATATTAAATTATCAATAAATTTATTCGATCGCTTGTTCGTATTCGTTAGCTTGATTGTTATCTCGATTAGCCGTTATCATAATCAAACAATAGAAAAAATAAAAATTTGTTAAAAAATTATTTGTTGGTTTAAAAAATTATTAAAATTAAAAATCAAACGATCGACACATAGATAGATAGACAGATAAGATAAAGAGATGATAAAATTTATTGCCAGATTTGTAAAATTACAATAGGGAATATGCATGAAAATTTTTTTTCACATGTATTTTCAGAATATGAAAATACTGTTAATACTGTAATAATATTTAAAAACGAAAATAAAATCCGACAAATATCAAGGAAGCTATAAGCTTTTAAAGATTATTATCTGTCTCTTTCTTGCAAAAATATCTAAAAACGGAGTTTTACGTGTACTTTAAATGGTGAAAGTGTAATATGACGTCACATAACATATCAAGAGGGCTATCACCCTCTTTGTCGAATCGGGAATTTCAATCATTAATATCTCGCTTATTTTTAAAGTTATTTAAAAAGTAATTTTACCTTGATATTTGTCAAGTAAACATGCTTCAATTCAAGTGAAAAAAAATTTTCATGCATATTCCCTATTGTCATACATTTATTTACAGATGTTCCTTAATTATAACACCATCTCTTAATAACTATTGATAAGTTCAAAATTATATAAATTCGATAACGGATTGGTAATTAACAGATTCATAAGGATAATTTCAGGGAAAAAATGGAGTGAAATGTGAAAGTAAAAAAACCCTACTTCATAGATAGATATATTATAAACTGATAGATATAGTTCATATTTGTTCATATGATGAACAAAGCCTTTGATTTTATTCTACGGAACGTGTCATACAATAGAACATAGTGTGTGTGTGTGTGTATATCAAAGATTTAAACGTAAAGGTATCAAGTTGTAATACAGGTAACATTAATATTAGATTACAAAGAGATATTGAATACAACAAATTCAGCATAGCAACCTCTTTTTTTTATTATGTAATAAGTACACTCGCTCACAGTCACTCACATACTTACATACATCTATGATCTATCTATGTATTATGAATATGTGTGTAGACATTTATAGTATTTATAATAATCGTAGAATTATCATATTTATAAATAAATAAATATGTATATATACATATATATATATATATATATATATATATATATATATATATATATATATATATATATTTATATTTATATATGTATATTTATATAAATATATATATATATATATATATATATATATATATATATATATATATATATATATATATATATGTATAAATAATTGCAATATGCAATTATTAAAATTCTTAAAACACTCCACATTGCAATTGTTAATTTGTGAATAAGAAAAGTCGGTTAATATGAAAATATTATATATACATATATATATATATATATATATATATATATATATATATATATATACATATTTATATATATATTTATATATATATATATATATATATTCATATATATATATATATATATATATATATATATATATATATATATATATATACATGCATATATACGGCGTTCTGAAATTCATTCAGGAAAACTATACCACGGTGTAAAGCTGCAAAAAAGTTTATTAAAGTTTTTCGATTTGACGCTTAGTTTTTGAGATATAATTAATTAAATATTAATAAATTCAACCAATCACATTTCGCTACACTTATTGAGAACTCTGATTATTGCTACTCTAGCATACTCTTCTGTGGCCGCCCTACTCCACTACGGTGGCCCCACTTCTTTACACTATGTGCTCTGTGATTGGTGGAGTAGGGCGGCCACAGCAGAGCATGCTAGAGTAGCGACAATCGGAGTTCTCAATAACTGTAGCGACACTCAAATATAAATGTGATTGGTTGAATTTATTAATAATGTTTAATTAATTATATCTCAAAAACTAAGCGTCAATTCGAAAAACTTTATGAAACTTTTTTGTTTGTTTTTTGCAGCTTTACACCGTGGTATAGTTTTTCTCAATGAATTTCAGAACACCCTATATATGCCTATATATGCATATATATATATATATATATATATATATATATATATATATATATATATATATATATATATATTTAATTTTTTATTTATTCTTATTTTGTCTATTGATTTCGATTTTCTATCTATTTCTAATTGTTAAAGAGTAAATTACGACTAGCTAATTTATACTGATGATGACTACATTGTAGTCGAAATACGTATTTATAATACAAAAACTGATTTAGGTATTGGGGCGAATTTGAAATGTTATTTCAAAAACCTCATTAATTATCATTTGATAATCTAATATTTAAAATAACTATTGTATTGTTGTATCTTATACAATCTGTGTGTCAGATTATAAAATAAATTTAAAAAAAAACAACTCTTATTATGAGTAGCATTGCGTCAAACAATAATTAAACAAATAAAAACAAAATTAAAAAGTTAGATGATTTTGAATGCATTCAAACAAGATCTTCGTGCACAGAATACTAAGAGGCATTCATGAGAAAATTTTTAACTATACTAAAGACACTTTTATTTTTAATTTTGGTATTTTAGTTAATATTTTAAACTACTGCGGAAGTATTTGAATATTCTATGTAATCTAGTTTTATTTTATCCTACTTTTAATTTTCAAAGATTATTAAAAATTTTCTTATAAATTTGTTTCTGTTTACTTTTAGTCGAAATGCTAAAGGAATGACAATACGGAGATTGTACAAGATGTACCAAAGTAGCGTTCTTTTTTTTGGAAGTTTTATTGTTGATTAAAAGGTTGTTAATCTATTTATATTGAAGCTTTTTTTTCAAAAACCGAATAAATAAGGAATAAATCAATTTTTAAAAACGAACATCAATTTTTTGGTCTGTTAGATGAGTATATACTCACTGTGATTGCAAAAGAACCTTGAACTCCCGGTGTGACCATCGGCTTTTGCTTGGCATCCTTAAAAGTAAACATACCCTGCGTTGTGTAAATTTGGTCAAGAACACAAGAAAAACAGTCAATCAAGGAAGGTTAAAAGGGTGGAGCCAGCATGCGTCCTAGGGAAGTTCAAGAGGGTATCACGGAATAATATTTTCTTTAAGTTTCAAAGTATTCCACGTCGAATGTAAATAACTTCGCCTTTCTAGCATATATAGAAGTAAAAAGTATTTGGAGAGTTTTTTCCTATTTCTGGGGAGGTTGCCTTAGGAGCATTAAAGTTTTAAGATTTTTTCCGTATGTTTGAAGTTATTCTGCACCGAATGAAAAAACCTTATCCTTCTACCTTAACCTTATGTCTAGAAGTGGGTTAGAATTTCTATAGGTCAGTCAATTACACAAAGGGTTGTATATATTATAGCATATTTCTGAACTGCAAGGCACTATTTTGGTGGTATGGTCTCCAATTCAAAATAAACAAAAAGTGCAAATATTTGGTTCAAATCATCTTGGTTCATCTTGGTTCAAATAAAACATTAATAACTTTTCAAAGCGTCCATGCGTCAATAGTATCAGAACGATATTTGATAGTTAGTGCATTTTTCACGATTAGCTCTTGCGTGCGTAGATTCATTCAGCCCTACACAAAATAATCTAACGGTGATAAACCAGGAGATTCATTTAACAGATCTATTTCGACCAATCCATGGGGCCGGGCGCCGCTATGCATAAACCATATTCTTTGCCATGGCATTCTTTCAGGGATGCATTCTCCAACACAAATAAAAAAGTTCATATAAACCTTATGTCTCAAACTAATACTATTATTATTATTACTGACATTTTGAAAGTTAAATATAAAGAAATATTCAAAGCCTTTGGTAATAAATTAATTTGGGACATATTTTTGTATGAATTTTTTATTTTATTTTGTGCGGGAGATTCTTCACATTCCTGAAACTGTGCCTTGCAGTTCCAAAATACCTTGTTAAAATCATCAAGTGCAGACACAGAAACAAAAGTATTTACAATAATTAAAATTTATATGAGGTGAATGAATAAATTATATGCGCCGTCACACAGCATCTGGTTGGTGAACTGAACGGCGCCTAACACGTATGTAATAACTTCGTGGTTCGATTCCTAGCCAATGTGTAATTTTTCACTTCAATATTCTAATTTAATATTTATTTATCATTCTTAATAATAATACTTTGGAAGTGAATCCAACAACTCTAATCAAGTATGTTTTTTTGAAATTAAATTTCAAATTTAGCCCCAATTCCTAGAACAATTAGCAACCAGTAACATATCTCTGACTCCATATCCCAGAGATAGTTAAGATAGTTAATTCATACTGATGATGACTACCTTGTATTCGAAATACGTATTTATAAAAAACAAATTCTAAACAAAAATGAGTATTATGGTTCAGGAAATGTAAACAACCTAATGTCAAACATTTTCTAAATAACCCGTAGTCGGTATTGCTTCATGAACTCGGATGCCAGACAATTAGGAATATATTTTATTAAATTTCATAATTCTATTTACCTTTTTGACATTATGCATTTTGTTATTTATTTCAACCTTACACTCTTACTTTTATTGGTTTAAAAACAAAAAATAATATAAAGAATAAAATCTATCGAAGAATTGAATATCGAATGTCACATTGAATATCGAATTTCAATATGATCGCTGTTTTTGTATAAGAGGTATTGGAGTTTCAATACTGAATAATTTTTGTTATTGTGTAAGTACACTATGTGCATATATACAGTTCATTACCATAGATACCAAACATGTTAGTTATTCATATAACTAATACAATGTGAAGGAAAAAAAAATTTAACAAGAGTAATTTCAACATATTTTAAAATTTATTATATTTTAAATTTAGTATATTTTAATTAAGTTAATTTTCTATTCATTTTTGTGTATTGATCTTTCTATCTATTTCTAATTGTCAAAGAGTAAATTTCGACCAGCTAATTTATACTGATGATGACTACATTGTAGTCGAAATACGTATTTGTAATACAAAAAACTGATCTAGGTAAAGGGGGCGAATTTGAAATTTTATGTTAGTTATTATTTAAACATTTGATTTTAAAATATGTGCCAGATTAAATATTATTATTTAAAACGTATCCTTATTTAAAAGTTAAAATTAAATTGTTTTTTTTAATAGATTTATCTCTATAAGTATTCTGAAAGTGATGAATTTACTTAGTTTCAGGCTTCTCTGTCCACGAGTGTATTCTATTATGCCCTATGAATGTCGCTATATTTTGATTTACTCGGTTTTTTAAAGCGTAAATTATTATTAAGCGATTTTTTTATTCATGCGAAATATATCTCTACTATTATAAATGTCTGTTTGTGTGTTCGAGTATCACGCAAAAACTGCTGGACCGATTTTGTTGAAACTTTCTTTGTGTAAAAGCTTATGATAAGATTTAAAAACTGGTATGTATTTTATCACGCTACGAGAGATAGAATTTGAAAGTACAAGTTGAAATTGAAATTTTGTGGGAGTGTCGATAAATATTTGAAGTTTTGGAAGCGGTAGGAACAATAAATATTTAAAGTAACGGAAGCGGTGGGAAATTTCATTGGGAGTTATGGCAAAGCCGCGGGTTCTTTTTTATTCAATTTTTCCCATTTTGATTGAAGAAATCTTAAGTAGCAATAATTAAAAAAGTCACAATTTACCGACGCTTCCAACATACAGCCATTTTTCCAGTTTACAGTTATTTTTGTGTTTTTTTCAAGCTTTTATTTAACTTGTAATGTATGTATGCATGTATGTATGTTCGGGTCAAATCTTTAATTAGAACCACTTCCTCTTATCCTACGGAGTTGACTTTTTTACATGTTGGTTCAGTTCCGAGGACAATGCATTTTTATGGTAAGCATGACAAGAATTGACAAAGGGCACGGGAAGTTTGGAGGGAGGGGAAAAAATAAAATTTGGTATATCTCTCTTAATATTGAAGAAATCGAAAAACACATAAGAAGTAAAGTTGTAGCAAATTATTTTTACTATAAAAAGCTTGTTTAAAAAAATGTTTTTTTAATAGAAACTTATTTTTAATTAGTTGATGTTTTTTCAAACCAAATGACTAAGCAACCTTAATAACATTTCAAAAAACTTGATATTTATATAAACCATTCTGTATGGAAAGAACTGTTATATAGAAATTAAATGAATAAAGAAGGCAAACAAAAAAGTCAACTTGTGAATTATAAAATTGTGGTAAATACAATTGGAAATATTGTTTGATCGCTTAATGCATTTAATTCCATTTCCTTCATGCTCATATTACCTGTTATATCTAAATAACCTGTCAGGTATGAATTTTTATGCGTTCATATGGTTCTGTACTTCAAATTATATTTAGTACTTCAAATGAATAATTTCTTGACATCATGTGAAAATAACATTATTTTTTAATTCGATCGAATAAGGTATATCCACTGTTGAAGATTCCTCAAGCTGGTAGATGCTTTAATTTATAATAATCTAATTTCTTTCCACTCCCTCCCCCATTTGACCGCCATTTTATTAAAGGTGTGTAAATAGTTCATGCGCTATCGTAACGGCACATGTTACAAAAAATTTTGCTGGAAGGTTTTTCGTTTGGAATCGAATTATTTTGTACAAATTGATTTCAGACATTTTTTTCCGAAATGTAGATTCTAAAATAGTTATAATCCTTAGAACATTTAACCAAAAAGCAAGTTATATTTTTTGTCGATAAGTTTATTCGACTTTACACGGCTGCATTGGGACGAAAGTCCGTATTATCTATAGAAAGATATGATTGCATATTTAGACAAAAATAAGGGCCTTAAATTTATTAAGAATAAACAGTTTTTATATAAGGTCAATTCCGGTTACTTCGTTCTTGTACATAAACCGACAGTTTAGTCAATTAACCGCCCCTGTTTTTTCTTTTTTTTTAATAATTGACAAACTGCCGATGTCGGGATTCGAACCCATAACCTCCCAGTTTCCAAAGTATGCATACTGCGCAGGCATAACGCCTTAGACCGCTCGGCCACTTGGACTGGTTAATATATACCATGGTATATTAAGTTTAGTCTCGACTTTGTAATACACGATATATAATATATACCAGGGTTTATTAGTTTATTATACCCGGTATATAATATATACAAGGGTATATTGGGTTTAGTCCCGACTTTGTAACAGTTGAAAATATTGATCGTAGAAAAATATTTTGGTATAGGTGTTCCTAAAACGACCTAATTAGTCAATTTCTGCAAAGCTATCCGTCCGTAAATACTGTAACTCACAAACGAAAAGAAATAGCGAGGTAAAGTGAGCGTTCCAGAGCTAAAAAGTAAAGCCAAGTTCGTGGATGGGCACAATTGGCCCATGTTTGGGCAAAATGGGCAAAACTGTTTATCTTTGAAACCGTAAGTAATAGAAGAAAAATGTAAAGATAAATAATGTTTCTTTTTTTAAAGTAAAACCTTCATTTCATAAATTCAGTATGTACCGAGTATTTATGCAATTAACTCAGTTAGTTGTTATTTTGACTTGTTTTGTATAAAAATCTGTGAATCAGTGATTTATATTTTATATTACGGCATCCTTAATTATGTATAATATATGTCGCGTTCTGATTTAGTTTTTTTTTAATGATATACATAGAATGAACAACAGGAAGGTTGTATTTATAAATGACCTTCAATTAATACCAGAAATTCATGTGTAATATAATAATCGTAATAAAAAATATTATTAACTATAGAAATAATATTGTAAAAAAAATTTTCACCGGAATATTAAAAACTTATTACATTCATGCAGATTGAAAAATGTATTTATCATTGCCATAATACCTTCTGTGTGTAGGTATTTCATAAAAATTAATTAACGTTTGTGTATTGTACAAACACGGGAAATCGGGGCAAGCACACTTACGTGGACTACATTTTATAGCGTGCAAAATGTCAATAAATTTTCGAATTCCTGGTAGTTTCATCGTAAATATTCAGATATTTACTTTAATATTCTAAAAATACTTACTCAAACTGAGTTAATTTCCTAAAACCCGGTATAAATTAAATTTATGAAAAAAAGTTTCGTACAAAAGTTGTTTATTTTTAAAAGAGGAATAATTTTTGTCTATAAATTTTTGTTCTATCTTTTACGGTTTAAAAGATAAGATTGGCAGTTTTGCCCATTTTGCCCAAACATGGTCAGATTTTGACCATTCACGAACTTGACCTTACATTTTAGCTCTAGAATACGCAAACAAAATTTCAGTTCCCTATCTCTTTTCGTTTTTGAGAATCTCTTCCTTATTATTGGTGAAGTACTCATGACGTCATATTCCAACGAAAAGTTGAAAATTAGTCTCAATTGCAATTAATTTGAGCAGTGCAAAAACATTAATAAATTCTTAAGTATAATTTTTTTCAATAATTTAGTGAGCTAAATTATTGGTGATTCGTTGCTTAAATTTTTTAACGAAAAATGTAGTTTTCAGGTATAATCAATCATTCAATTTTCATTGAGTTGAGAGTATCTCTGCTGCCGCTGCGTACATTCCCCACCATTTCTTATTCCTTTAACGCGCTTCTCTAATTGGTTACTTTATTTAATTAATATCTAATTAACGGGTCTGGCGCAAAAATGTCCATGGACTTTTCTCCATGACTTTTGACTCACCCTTTATATCAAAAACCAATTTATAAAAATTTAGCTTTCTTTTTATTTTAAGATATAAAATGAAATTTTCAATGCTACAAATTTGTAAATTTGAACTTAAAATACGAGATGTGCTCGAGGTAAGGTTTCGCGGCAAAATTTCGAGGGTCTACGTACATTCGATTTCGACTTTTTTATTTGGTTGTGTTGGTACACTCGTCCCGAACATATGTTCACAGTTTCAACTATATAGCATTCTTTGTTTGTTTGTGAGAAGCATAAAGGTTAGCAGTGTTTGGTGTGGTCGGCGATTTTCTGCTGTCGAAAAAAATAAGAGTTTCTAATAACGTTTTTATTTATGTTAAAATAAAAAATTACTGAAGGGAATTTTAATGTAATTTTGTAATTTGAACAAGATTTGAACGTTTTCCTAAGTTATACATCCCAGTGGGACAGAAAACACATTTGTGTGGGTCGTTTGTTTTATTTTATGTAAATTGTTCCATTAATTTTCATGATTTGTGAAAACACGTGTGTCACCAATTTATTTACTGTACAAATTACCACGATTTACAATACAACTTAAGGTAGTTCCATCATTGTCTTGCATAATCAGAACAAAAAACTGATTTTCTTTTATTATAGAACAAATACAGATACAGATGTACACACATACATATATTTATATACAAATTAGTGTGATTTTGAAAGAAAAAAATATTTTAAATTATATTTCGAAAACAAAACGGTAAAATGCGATTTAAAAAAAATTTATTTAAGAAATATTTATCTTTACTGTCCTAGTTTTTTTTTCAATTCTGTCTAGTTTTTTTTCTTCAATACAACAGATAATAGTTGGGCGGGCATGAAGTTTTACATGCTTCTAATATGAGAGAGTGAGAGAGAATGAGTACTTTGCTATTAATTATCTCGCGTTCTAAACGGTCAAAATGTCTGAAACTTCGGAATTTATTAGAAAACGTTATTTTTAGCCTGTGAAAAAAAATTGAGGAAAATCTGTCGAAAAGTGATTTTATGTTAGAACTACCTTAAGTTGAAGGAAGTAAAATTTTATTATTAATAAAATTCTATTATATATTCGAATTTCTATACATTCGATTTTCAAAAAAAAGTTTCGTCCGTATTTAAAAATAGACAGCCTTTTGAACACAATGTGGTATGATCATGATCAAAGGCAAGTAACATTCTTTGACATCAAATTTCAAAAGCGTCAGATGATATACAGGTGGAATGTACACTCCCATTCAATATATTTGAACCAGTAAGTCACATTCAAAGCGTATATATTACTACTGAATATAATATGTATAATATTACATACTGTAACACTTAGAATGTTTCACCTGGTTCATTTTTTATGAACAAGAGTGTATATAATTGATCACAACCTTGACGTCGATGCATAATTCCGTTGGTTTTTTACATATTTTTAATTGTTTTCTTTGTAGACTCACATTTATCCATTTTCAGTGTATTTGCCGTTATGTTATACTAATAGGAGTGACTAACATTTAATTTATATGTCTGAAGTTGGTAATTTGATATCAAATGATATCCAATTTTTCAAATGATATGTTTAGAAATATTAAATAAAATGTGTAAGTTACTAAATGCTATTCACCACCATTAGTATAACATAACAGAAAGGCAACCATATTAACAATAGATGGATATATATGACTTTAAAAAAAGTCTATATATATATATATATATATATTATATATATATATATATATATATATATATATATATATATATATATATATATATATATATATAAGGGAAATATGTTGCGTGTTTGTGTGTATGTATGCTTGTCCAAATTATTGGAAAAAAATATAGAAGCGAAATAATGATGAAAGAAGATCTTATGTAAATTTTCCTTACGACTCTTTACTCCTTACGAAGCTGCCAGAAGTTCAAAATTCCAAACCGTTCCAAAATTATAGCTGTTTTCTGGTAGCCCATATCTATATTATAGTTAATAGTTTCTATAGAAATGCCTGCATTAACAAAGTTTTTTATGTCAACAAATTTAAAATAAAAAAAATTGACAAAACTGTTAATTTAGAAAAAAATAATTATTTATTTGACAATAATTTCATTTGAACTCTCTAAAAGTATTTTTTTAACGCTGGGGCAACGCTGGCTATTTCAGCAAGTTAAAAATAAATAAACAGCTAACAAGTAATTGCGATAAATAAATTTTCAATACATTAATATCGATAAGATCTTTACAATCGAGAATCCATTATGTTTTCAAAGACGTTTCATGTGTAATGTTTAAAATGACGGTGTTTTGTTCAACATTTATTCTAAAATCTAAAGAATTTGGCACACTATCACACTATGTTTTCATTACGATAGGATTAATAATTTTCGCAAAAACAAAAAAAAAAGACTTGTAAATGTTTAAAGGAGTAAATTAAATAATTTATTGATTGTGAAATCCATACGGGATAAATAATAATAAAGCTAATAAAGATAGATTTAATCGTTTTCAAATAGTAATGTATTAAAATCAAATAAAAATAAAATTCCGGAAGAGATTAAATATTTTTGACAATTTTCTATTGGAATGGGCGTATATTGTACATGACATATAGATTAATGTTGAACAACAACATACTGTGAAATAAAGACAAAAAGGTAAAATTAAATTTGTCGAAAAGTTTCGACATAACCATACACATGCCTATCGCCTATGTAGTATACATACAATACATATATATATTTACAGAAGCAAGTTTACTCTGATGAACATAACATTTTAACATATACAATACCTACATCAAACTTACTTGCAGATTATATTATGTGTACTTCTTTTACCATACATTTCATGTGATATGTTGTTATACCCGGTATATGTAAATATACGCAGGGTATATTATGTTTAGTCCCGACTTTATAACGCAAATATTGCTCGTGAAGAATTATATACATAAATGTTTGGAATAGTTGTTCATAAAATGGCCTAATTCGTCAATTTCCGCATGTCTGTCCGTCGGTGGATCCCTAGAGCTAAAAAGTAAGATCAAGTTTATGAATGGGTAAAATCGAAATAAGTTTGGGAAAAATAGCCTATCTTTGCAATCGTAAGAGATAGAACAAAAATCTGCTATGAAAAAATCAAATATTTTTATTTTTGGAGTTGGTGCCAGCCAAGGTTATCAAACGTTTAATTTCACTTTGATTGCAAAGAATTTCATAGTCGATAACAAGACAATCGATGCGGCTAGCACCAACTCCAAAAATAGTAATATTTGATTTGAAAAAAATTCGTTAAGCAGGAGCTGCGTCAACTTAGCGAAATTCCTTAGAATACATAAATCACTCTCTAGTGGTCATAATTTAAGTGTGATCAAAACGAAATATAATATCTGATATGACTTTAGTATTTGCAAAAATTAAATTTATTAATAGCCAAAATAGAACGATGTATAACGATTATAGTTTATAATTACTATGGAAACGACAATCAAAATTTTTTACAATAAAATATATTTCATTTTTTGGTGTCAAACAAACACAAAATATTAAGTATCTCTCTTAATATTAGACTAATCGAAAAATGTATAAGGAGTAAAGTTTTAGAAAATCAAGTTTGTTACAATTCATTACTTGACCATTTTTCTCAAACTCTAATGTGAACAGAGATACTTAGAATTTTTACTTTCAATCTTTAATTGTAAATATTTCTGTAAATATTAGTGTAACAGAAAAATGATACGAAACAAAATTTCAGTAAAACTTAGTACCTACAACTTAACTCCTGATAAATTGTTCGATTTTTCAAATATTAAGGGAGATAGTCAAATTTTGTGTTTTCCCCCTCCCTCTAAACCCCGTTTCCCCTCGTCCGATTTTACTCATTAACGAACTTGACCTTTAGAATACCAAAAGCGCCTCAAATACTAAATTTCATTCCAATCGGAATAAAACTGTGACCGCTAGAGAGTCCACAGACATTTAAAAAAGGTACATATGTATAATTATATATACATATATAAAAATTTAAGCGATAGTGATTTTTAACATCTAATAGGTAGAATCGATGGACATTTGAAGAAATTTTTACGAAATTCCAACATTGGTGCAAAAACAATAGCTGCATTTCCTTTGGAGAAAATTCGCTAAAAATGGATATTTATAAGTAAATTGAAGTAAATAAATAACGCAATTATGTTTTACTTTTTAGTGCATTTTTTCATTGCAGATTTTTTTAGATCCTTTTTTGGAGTCCGGTTTTGTTTTTTTGAAAAAAAATTTTTATTGTTTCGACGATAGTCTTGACGATACAATGCTGAGCATTGTATCATAATTTACTGTGTAATGTAAAATGTGTGTATTTAGAGAAATGTAAACATTTTTTGGTGGTTACACTCTATTTTTGCGAATAAATTATTATATATAGGTTAAATAAATATTTACGGCTACAGTTGAACTTCTTGGACTGTGTCCATACTGTCCATTTCGATAGCGTCAATTGGTGTTTTTTTTTTCACCGAAAAGTGTACAAGCTATTTCCTAGTTTACATTACATTATAATCATTTTTTTAACGAATATAGTTAGTTTGTAAATGGAAAATCACGTTTCGATATTTATTTTCGAAATTTCCAGTAATGTAGTTGTAGTGTATGCAAAAGATGCGTCTTTACAACAGACTCGTTGTTGTTCCGGTAGGTATTTCACAATCGATTAAATATGGAAGCTTAAACCAATAAAAAAGGGGCGTGGCTGTGTCGTGGACACGGCCGCGTGTTTTACGTGTACGTAAGGGGTAACGAAACGGGGTATTACTGGAATACTCTTGAGATTGCCCTTTCCACCCGTATACGATCTCTATATTTTGATTTGGCTTTCCGACGAGTATAGACGCCGACATTGCATTGTTTTTATTTGAATGTTTTACTTTGACACCATATATATTCGCTATAACTATTTCACGCTAATCGATCTATACTTATATAATATTATAAAGAGGAAAGATTTGATTGTTTGCATTGAATAGGCTCCGAAACTACTGGACCGATTTAAAAATTCTTTCACCGTTGGGAAGCTACACTATCCCCGGTTGACATAGGCTATATTATATTTTCAAAAAAATAGAGAAACTCCAATAATGTAACCCGAGGTGTAAAATGGTGGAGGTTCTGGGAAGCCAAATAACATTTTAATTCTGATAGCGGAAGTGCCGGTAAAAATTAATAAAGTTGAATAATTCAGTAGTACGCTATCGACACCAAAAGTGCTGGAGGAAATCTTTGAGTTCCACGGGCAACACCGGAGAATTCAGTTAGTGTTTTATATAGATCTTGACCATAGCTGACGATTTAAACTCAAACGAACGTCCTAGCTTCTCTGAATCAAAAGTTATCTAAAACGAAATATATGTGACGCAGCAAAACGACCTCAAAATGACGGCGCTTCTACTTCCGCCGCACGCGATGCGTCACAGTCCTCACTCAACGTAAGAAGCTATCGACTCGAAATTCTTGTTACCCAACAAACTGCTACACTCATGAGTAACTTTATCTGCTTGTATCTTGTTCCTTTGTTAGGTTGCCACTTTTATTAAGCGGTTAAGTGACAACTTTTCCTATTTCAATGCGGTTATTATTCAAAAAATATGTTTAAAAATACCAATGGAGTTCGATACTTTACATTAAACTGTTAATAACGACTCTTTTGACGTCACATGTGTTTACCCGACTGACTCAGAAGGAGGGTAATGTTTTTCGAAAATGTCTATTTTTTTGGCACACTCTGTAGGCTAAACGGCTTGATGGAGTGTGTGTATATTTATCCAAAGTATTTGCAGAAATGTATAGGAGATAGACCGGCCCAGATCTGTAATATAATTTATATAGAAAAACCCGCATGAACAAAATTTAAAAGAATGACGTTTCGAGCTATCAAAATATCGAAAAAAATAATTTTTTTCGGTTTTTTAAATTTTATATTACTTTTACTTGTTTCTCAAAAACCTTGTGATGTTTCACTGTATTTTTATTTCAATAATTTTAGAACAATATGTTGTATTTGTATTTTGTTTTGTCTATCATAACATTCTGAAATGTTTGTTTTATTTTTTTTAAACAAATTAATATATTTTGTTTGATTTCATTATATATATATATAAACATAAATTAAATACGTGATTTTAAAGAATTTATATTTAGATATATAATTTATTTATTTGAATTATAACGAATTCAATGTAAGATTTTTAGAATTCTGAAAAGTGTAACTCTAGGAGGTGATTGGAAATTGTCTATAGTCATCATTAAGTTTTTGTAATGTGTGAAATAATAAAGAATTAATAATAGAATGAAGAAACAACTGGTTTAGTTGGAGCTCGATTAGTTTGATGAGGTAATTTCATAATATATGCTGACGATAGTGCTTGCTCAATGTTTTCCACTTGCTATTCGAGATCGATATTATATATTATTTGACGAAAATGCATACTATTTTCATATTCTATTCTTTTCATATTCAAGCCTTTGATATATTTTTTGGAACGGAGACAAAGGTCAGCCGATACTTAACTTAAAATGAGATAATTATTAAATAAAACAAATATTTGAGATTTTTGTAACAATAATTTTATTTTAACTAGTTATTGTTTTGAAAATCTCAAATATTTGTTTCATTTAATAATTATAATGGATTTTTGTCAAGTAACGATATTAAGGATGTTTCAGCATGAAACCACATTCGACAGATTTTGATCATTTTTTTTTCACAGGCTAAAATAACGTTTTGTAATAAATCCCGAAGGTTCAGAATTTTTGACCGTTTAGAATGCGAGATAATTAATAACAAAGTAATTATTCTCTCTCATTAGAAGCATGTAGATCTTCATGCCCGCCCAATTATTATCTGTTGTATTAAAAAAAATACTCGACAAAAAAAAAACTAGGATAGTGAAAATAAATATTTATTAAATAAATTAAAAAAAAAAAAACCGCGTTTTAGCGTTTCGTTTTAGAAATATAATAGTTAAAATTATTGTTTTTCAAAATTACATTAATTTGAATATATATGAATAATGTTTGTGTGTAGATAGATAGATAGATTGTAGAGGCTCTTCCTGGACGGGCTATACCTCGACCATAAGGTCCATTGTGATGCCTGAGGATGTTAGGATGTGAGTGGAAGGAATGTTTGTGTATAGACTGGAAATTGGTAGGATATGCGGCTGCAGCCGACTATGATAGAAATTATGCCGATATTCATCTGGAGTTCGTGAAGGAAACTGCAGAAAACCTTCTTAAGCATAGCCGGTTACTTCGTTCTTGTCCATACGTCCGACAGGTTAGTCAATTAACCGCCCCCTTTTTTTCTTAATAATAGGGAATATGCACGAAATTTTTTTTTCACTTGAATTGAAACATGTTTAGTTGACAAATATTAAGGTAAAATTACTTTTTAAATAACTTTAAAAATAAGCGAGATATGAATGATTGAAATTCCCGATTAGACAAAGAGGGTGATAGCTCTCTTGATATGTTATGTGACGTCATATTACACTTTCACCATTTAAAACACACGTAAAACTCCGTTTTTAGTATTTTTGCAAGAAAGAGACAGATAATAATCTTTAAAAGCTTATAGTTTCCTTGATATTTGTCGGATTTTAATTTTGTTTTTAAATATTATTACAGTATTAACAGTATTTTCATATTCTAAAAATAAATGTGAAAAAAAATTTTCATGCATATTCCCTATTGATAAACTACCGATGTCGGGATTCGAAACCATAACCTCCCAGTTTCCAAGTAGGCATACTGCGCAGACATAACGCCTTAGACCGCTCGGCCATTTGAACTGGTACAGTATGTGTGTATATGTATTTGTTCTATAATAAATACAAACCGGTTGTTTGTCCTGATACAGTGGCAGTACTGGAACTCCCTTAACTAAGAACCAATTGTGAAACTTACCTTAAAGCCATTGTCAAACTTATCTTTAAAGAAATTATTTAGGATTGTTAGGTTCTCGCTACAAGAATAATAAAATGAAAAATTGCCGTATAATATTGAATTTTGTTGCGTCAACAAACAAAACGGAAATTCGATGGTAACATGTTTGAGATTTGAAAACAAAAATGTTACACTATACAGAAAAAAAAAAACGAAAGAAATAAAAAAAGGGAACAAACAGACACACACGCACACACCTTAGGCGTTTTATTCAAAATGAAAATTTATAATGTTTTGATATTAAAGAATAATATTTATATTAGAAATACAATAAATATTTTATTACTAAAAATAAAACATATCCTTTTTATACCCAGTATATGTAAATATACAAGGTATATTAAGGATGTTCCAGCATACAACCACTTTTCGACAGATTTTGCTCATTTTTTTTCACAGGCTAAAAATAACGTTTTCTAATAAATTCCGAAGTTTCAGAATTTTTGACCTTTTAGAACGCGAGATAATATATATCAACGTTATCATTCTCTCTAACTCTCTCGCATTAGAAGCATGTAAAACTTCATGTCCGCCCAACTATTATCTGTTGTATTATAAAAATACTCGACAGAATTTAAAAAAAAAGTAGGAGAGTAAAGATAAATATTTATTATATAATTTTAAAACAATATCGTGTTACTACCGTTTTGTTTTCGAAATATAAAAGTTAAAAATTTTTTCTTTCTTCAAAATAACATTATTTTGTATATGTGCATAGTATATTTGTCTATGTGTTGTATATGTGTGTTTATGTATTTGTGCTATAATAAAATCAAACCGGTTTTTTGTCCCGACTTTGTAACGCTTGAAAATATTAATTCTTGACATAAATGCTTGGAATGGGTGTTCATAAAATGGCCTAATACGGCCATTGCCGCATATCCGTCCGTCATGACCATAGAACGAAAAGAGATAACACGCTGAAATTTTGTGTATGTGTTCTCGAGCAATAATCAAAACATGCTTCCTCCCGCTAGAGAGGAAAATTTACATCTTTGAAACCGTAAGATATGGAACAAAAATTTGTTAACAAAAAATCTCCTTCTTTTTCGAGTAAACAACTCTTGTTTGAGAAATTTTTTCATAAACTCAATAGTTTTCTCATAATTTGTCATTAAATGTTCCTTGAAATACGAATTGTTTCCAATTCGAATACACAGAATTGTTAACAATTCAATCACTGTTATACAACTCAGTATATACTGGGTATTCAAACAATTAACTCAGTTAGTTGTTACATTACTTGTTGTTTTATTATTACGAAATATCATCCAAGGGTATTCTTCTATATTGTATAAATTACTTCATAATATTTTTTTTCAGTTTTCAAATTTTAATTGAGAGAAATATAAATAAATATAAATGTATTATATATATATTTATTTATTACAAACATTAAACTATATTATATATATACAGGATGAGCGGAGACGAGTATTTTTTGTTTAATCTGGAGGTACCCTTAATTGTGAAATTAATGCCAAAAAACTAATATGTTCTTATCCGATTTTCATTTGTTTTCAAGTTATAGCGTAATTTAAAAATGTTATCTTATATTCTACAGTATTGAAAATCGGTGATTTAAAACTTATAATCAATATGCTATGTTCGAGACTCAAAAAATTATTAATAACACTGTTGTTCTGATAATGTGTCAATATGTTGTGACAGTGTACGCGTTTATGAAAAAAAAATGAAAATCGCATAAGAATAACAGTTTTTTTGCTCTATTTTCACGTTTATAATACCCTCCTGGAGTTTGGCCCGTTCCTCCCGACTCATCTTGTATATATTATATATACAGGTGAATCACTTTAATTCATCCAGTTAAATATCTCAAAAATTAAACAGAATCGAGAAATATATTTGAAACAAAAGTTACATGGTTTATCGGAGGAAACATAATGCAATAATTTTTGTGTGTGTCATGCACCCGTGCCGCGTGGTATAACATATCTTTAAAACGATGCAAGATATGGAAAATCCGTAAGTACAAAATATGTTTATCTCATACAAACAAACAACTTTTATTTGAAACTTGTTTCCATGCATCCCATAGTTTCCTCCTCTAAACATTTCTTGATTCCACTTTAGAGATATTTAACTGGATGAATTAAAATGTCTCACCCAGTATATATATAATATATACTGGGCGTTAAATTCATATAAAATTATAAATTTGTGTGTGATATTTGACTCTGAGTATGTGAATATATATATATATATATATATATATATATGTATATATATATATATATATATATATGTATATATATATATATATATATATATATATATATATATATATATATATATATATATATATATATATATATATATATATATAAATATATACGTAATTATTAATGACAGGTGGTATGCAGCGATTCATTTAAAACAGATAAATATAACCGAATTTACAACAGCTGCTCCCCCATGTCTTGTTCACATCTTTTTACAGTTTGCTATACTTATGGTTTTTCCGTATTTCGATTAAATACAGAATGGTTCTAATTGAAGGACCCATTTACTGTATATATACTGTATGTCTGGGTGTACTATGTAACATTTTTTATTTAGAGAGGATTGACGACAATAATTTACAGGCAAATGTAAATGTACTTTTAAGATTGTTATACATGGTCCGCTTTTGTCTGTTCACCAACTTGACCTTACATTTTAGCTCAAGAACACACAAACGAAATTTTAGCCAATATCTTTTTTTTTGTTTTTGGGTTATCGTGTTTACGGACGGCCGGACAGATACATTTGCGCAAATGGACTAATTACATCAATTTACGAACACCCATACCAAAATTTTTTTTCTGTAATATATATTTTTAACCGTCATAAAGTCGGAACTAAACGTAATATATCCGGCGTATATATTATATATATTGGGTATACAAATTTAATACAACATACGTTTCGCCTTTTTCGTGATAATAATAAATTTTTGGTATTAGCAGTTTTCAATTATTAAGAAAAAAAAAAGGGGGTGGTTAATTAACTAAACTGTCGGCGTATGGACAAGAACCAAGTATCCGGCTATGCTTGCGAAAGGTTTTTTTGCAGTTTCCTTCAAGAACTCCACGTGAATATCGGCATAGTTCTTATCAAAGTCGGCTGCAGTCGCACATACTACCAATTCATAGTCTACACACAAAAAATTCCATCCATCCACTCCACTCACATCCTTAGACATCACAATGGACCTTATGGTCGAAGTGTAGCCTGTCCAGGGTAGCCGCTACAATCTATCTATCTATGTATAATCGTCAGTAAAAGTAGCATCTTCCATCCTAGACAATAGTTATTCGTTATAAAAATACTAACAACTTATATTCGAAACATTTTTTCCAAAACTAAATAGGTTCGACACAAATTAAATATAAAACCAGTATCATTTTTGCTGTCGGCACTACTACATGCAAAGAAAAACTATTCGGAATGGAGAAAGAAAAACAAAGAAAGAAAAATAATAAAAAACTTTGAAAATAATTTTTCCCCATAATATAGCAACGTGTTTTAGTTCAAAATTATTTTACATCTTGAATTCGTTATTATTAAGTTATAAATTAGAAAAGACATTGTTTTTTTTTTGGTGCCTATATAGTGTGGTAAATGTGGTAAACTATGTGGTTGAAACTTTTAGATATGACACATTGTACGCTTAATTTAGTGTCATTATACAGAATCCGTTAATTAACGAAATCACTCACTAACTGTTATCTACACAAGTTATATACACAAGTAACTAATTTTAATCTTTATACACAAAAAATAGTTTATAGACCAGAAGGTCATTGTATGTACATCATTAAATGTACAGCATCATTTTGTGTAGGGCGATCTCAAGTGTAGTTTTGTTTATTAATCCGACTTCAAAAACGAGGATGGTTCTCAATTCGTCTGTATTTTTTTTAATTTTATTTTTTTTAACTTATCAACTCTAATGCCATCAGTACACACTCGGCGAGGAGCCGCGAGTGGAACTGTGTACACTCTCGTTGAGTGTTCGGTCGGCAATACAGTTCTCATTAGTTAGTCAACGAACTTACGTTGGTATATCTAAAAAATGACTTTATTAAATAAAAAATTACGTGTGAAAATATATTTTCTAACTTTGAATATTTGCAAAATCCGAAGAAAGATACCAAAACCCTGCAACTATAACTAAAACTAATCTAAAAGAGCTTTTGAGACAAGTAAAAAACTCGTTAGAGCTGTTTTCGAGAAAATTGGGAAAAAACATTTTGCTCAAAAACTTATATGTGCTGGCACTAGTGAAACAAATTTCAATATGATCCAGCTCTTTCTTTCCACTCTGGAGATATAGAATTCACACATAGCCAAAATAAATTTGTTTACCATCAAAACCCGAAACGTAAAGATCGGATAAATAGCGGTTTTTGTGAATATATAATACCTCATGCATAAGTTACCTCATCCATAAGTCATATATAACCAGTCCAAGTGGTCGAGCGGTCTAAGGCGTTATGTCTTCGCAGTATTCCTACTGGGAAACTGGGAGGTTATGGGTTCGAATCCCGACATCGGTAATTTTTCAATTATTAAGAAAAAAACTGGGGGTAGTTATCTGACTATCTAACAACCTGTCGGTGTATGGACAAGAACGAGCTAACCGGCTATGCTTGAAAAAGTTTTCTGCAGTTTCCTTCACGAACTCCAGATGAATATCGGCATAGTTCTTATCATAGTCGGCTGCTCCTTCCACTCCACTCACATCCTCACCTCCTTTGGCATCACAATGGACCTTATGATCTACCTATCTATCTAAGTTATACATCATACATAAGTTTGTGTTTAATATGTACTATTTTTCACGATGACCTCCTGGTATTATACGCGGAGATTCAGCAAATTTAGATGATTTGACAAATAACATACAGTTAAGTAGTACACTATATATTTATATAGTGGACATGTTGTCGTTTCAAAATAACTTTGAGAAAAAAAATTTATTAGGTTGATTTATTGTCAAATATTTATGAACATACAAAATGTTAGTTTCGTATATACATGTGTTCCGTAGCAACCAACGGTAATGCCGTATTACCAACGAAGAGTTTTGTGTACAGAGAAAAAACATATTTAACTTATAACTGCAATGCAACCATAACTAAACTTTTGCTTTTCCTGTTTAAAGCTGTGATCAGTTTTCGTTCGAATTTAATTTCAATTCTTCATACCAATGAAAACTATCTTCTTCCAACAAGTAAAAGTAATATAAAATTAAAAAAACCCGTCTCCATAAAAAAATAGTACATTGAAGAAAAACACGATAACTCAAAACCAAAACCGAAACGAGATAACGAGCTTAAATTTTGTGGGTGTGTTCTAGAGCCAGATGGGTAAATATCCATCTTTAAAACCTTAAACTTTTTGAAAAATAAACAACTTGTTTTCATAAACTCAATATATACCGAGTATTTAAGCAATTAGCTCAATTAGTTGTTAGCTTCACTTGTTCTTTTCTTTTTAAATTTTCACAATTCGAAACGTTAATTGATATTTTATATTTCAACTAATTTATTTCCAAAATTTTGTTAATTCAAGTATTTCTATAGATACTATAAACTATATTAGAGATCTGGGCCGAATATAACTCTTGAATGGTCAGAAAACGGCTATAACTTTGGAACAGTTTGGAATTTTGAACTTCTGATAGCCATAAGCTAATTTACCTATGGCCATTTCTCATCATTATTTCGCTATATTCTATAGTTTTTCCAAACAATTGAGACAAATAAACACACTCCCTCGCCCTCTTTTCTGATTCGCCTACGTCATATTATAAAATAGGGTATAAAGATATATCCTATGCCATCTCACAATTAAGACGAGAATCTGGCGACGTATCATAAGTAAAAATCCATCAAACCGTTTAGGGTACAGAGCTTGCCAAAGAAATAGACATACATAAATACAAACATACACTTGAAAAACAATACCCTCTTTCTAGGGCAGTCGGGAAAATATCAAATTGATGAAATGTATGCTGAAAACTATGATGTGTCTTTTTTTGTCCAATTTCACCTTTTTCGATTTTAAATCATCCAAAGATATTTCTTTGCTTTGTAATCGTGGGGCGCAGGGTCGTGAGAGAAAGGGAATATAAAATATTTATTCCGAATTCTTCTCACAGAAAATCATATTTAATAAATATAATTTGGTACGGAACACTTAATTATAATGGATGAGTACATCTTACACACTTGACTGATTTCATTAATTAAGAACACATAAGAAATGAATTCTTCCTCTTTCACCTTGCCAGTCCGTCTGTTGAAAATTGATATAAAATATTTTAATAAACAGTTTTATTCATATAAATTTGACAGTCAAATTTCTTAATTAACTGTGTTATTTTAATTTATCAATAATAATAATTCAAATAAAATATTAATTTGTCATAAAGTTAAATGTTGTGGAAGTTATATTATTTAAAAATAATAATTTATTTTAAAATAATTAAACTTAATTAATTAACTGTGAATTCAGGCAGGCTATATTAGAAAAAAAAAGTTATTTCATCAGGGACTTGTAAGGATAATTTTCCATTTTCCATTATTAGTATATATATATATATATATACTAATAGTATAGTACAGTACTATATATATATATATATATATATATATACATAATATCTAATCATTCCTTTCTTATATCAATTATCTTAAGGACGTTCCAGCACTGTGTTATATAATCAGGACAAAACTGGTTTGATTTTATTATAGAACAAATACATTATTATACATTTATTATACTACAAACACACATATACAACACATAGGCAAATTCACTGTTCATATATAAGAAATTATGTAATTTTGAAGAAAAATAATAATTTTAAACTTTTATATTTCGAAAACAAAACGCAAACACACGATTTTTTTAATTTAATTTATATAATAAATATTTATTTTTACTCTCCTAATACATGCTTCTAATGAGAGAAAGTGATAGAGAATGATAACTTTGAGATTAATTATCTCGCGTTTTAAACGATCAAAAATCCTGAAACTTCGAATGTTATAGGCTAAAAACGTTATTTTTAGCCTGTGAAAATAAAATGAGCACAATCTGTCGAAAAGTGGTGTTATGCTGGAACATCCTAAAAAATATTATATTTATGTAACGCACATTTCAAAAATAGCTCTGGTGAAGAGATAAACGATTCGTCCTGTGTATATAATAGAGATATATTTTTGTCCCTTATCGATCATTTTCCCCGTAATACAATCTTCCACGTAATACAAATAAATAACATTTATTCTTAATTGGCCCTTTTTACGCTTGTATACGTTGAAACATGTCGTTTGTACGCAGGGCTGTACTGACGCGTTCTTGGGGACCCTGTTGAAATTGAAATGATCACAAATTTTAAATTTTTAATTGGTTTTTTTGTAAGCTAGTGTCTATTTATCTATTGTAAGTGTGGTTGCCTTTCGGTTATATTATACTAACGGATGTGACTAGCGTTTACTTAATTTGACATTTAAGTAATATGTCTCAATATTGATACACAGTCTTTGACATAAAATATTTGATATGAAGAATCATACACATCTAGGATGAGAATTGAACCCACGATCTCTGACATTCTAGGCCAACTGAACTACCTGAGATGTCATGATAGCGGAATGGATATGATCTCTCACTATCTTGATGTCATCATAATGTATTATTAATTTATTTATTTACTATTTACATATTTTTTTGTAAATTAGCGTCTATTTATCCATTGTTAGTAGGGTTGCCTTTCGGTTATATTATACTAGTGGAAACGACTAGCGTTTTCGTTAATTTGATATTTAGGTAAATATGTCTGAACATCGATAACATTCACAAACTATAGACAAAAAGTTCAGAAACATCTCAACTTAATATACAGAGTCTTAACATTTAAAAATTAATCTATGCATTTAATAAGTAAAGTTCAGACATTTGAATATATTTTCACATGGCGGGGCGCTTGCGTAGACCAAAATGGCCGGTCACTTTTAATGTAAACTTTGTACTAAAATTTTTCGAATAGGGAATATGCATGAAATTTTTTTTCACATTTATTTTCAGAATATGAAAATACTGTTAATACTGTAATAATATTTAAAAACGAAATTAAAATCCGACAAATATCAAGGAAGCTATAAGCTTTTAAAGATTATTATCTGTCTCTTTCTTGCAAAAATACTAAAAACGGAGTTTTACGTGTAATTTAAATGGTGAAAGTGTAATATGACGTCACATAACATATCAAGAGGGCTATCACCCTCTTTGTCTAATCGGGAATTTCAATCATTCATATCTCGCTTATTTTTAAAGTTATTTAAAAAGTAATTTTACCTTGATATTTGTCAAGTAAACATGCTTCAATTCAAGTGAAAAAAAATCATTTCATGCATATTCCCTATTAATTTTTAAGTGATGCTTTCTCGGGCTTTGGGGACGACTCGCCAGTCGCCACCGCCTTCACCAGCCTCATTACGGTCCTGTTTATATGCAAATAATAAAATATATTATGATTGTAGCAAAGTAGTAATGCGGTAAGTATGGTTTGACTACAATTACAAGTAAAAAAGGGGTTGTTTCATATTAACATTTTGTATTGTGTGAATGTAATGATGATTGTACATATTTTTTGTTGTTGTTGCAAGAGTCATTAAAATTTTTTTTTTTTTTTTTTGGTTAATGTATTGTTTGTTTACAACAAGTTTACATCATTATGAAAATATTGAATGTTTATTATATTTGTATGTTATATGGCCACTTTTTAGAGTTCCGTTGTCAAACAACGAGACCTGGGGTTGTTTGGTAAAAGTTCGTAGTAGGTGAAGCGAATTTTCTTTGCTTTAACATTGACCTTATCAATTTATGTACGTAAATTAAGAATGTAATACTTTAAAGTAGTCCTGCCAACTTTTGAGTACCTTTAGTCAAATCAGCAATTTTTATATTTAAAATTTTTTATATTTAAAATTTTTTTTAAGACAACTTTGATAATATTATTGAACGGGAGTGTATACTTGGACACAAAAGTTGATGTTATTTTTTTAAATTTAATAATAATTTTGTGCCTTATTTATTCAGTTTCCGAAAACCGAATCAAATATAAAATTTAGAAAATGATATTTTTCTATTAGTACCATTTACCTTTCTAATAGTACCATTAGTACCATAGTACAATAGTATAATATATACTTTAATTTGATCAGTAGAGTTAATGAGCATGCGCAAAGCACACAAGTACTAATACAAATATAAGTTTCTAATATTATGGTTCCGATTTTATGAGTAATATATCAAATAAGATATCATTTGATGTTCAGATTACCTAAACAGCCTGATCAGATTACTTAAACAGCCTGGTTAAATTAAATATCGTTGTTGTTATTGGTTTGAAGAAAAATATCAGCGGTGTACACAATTTTTGTTCTATCTCTAACGGTTTCAAAGATAGTTTTGCCCATTTTGCCCAAACATGGTCCAATTTTACCAATTCACGAACTTGACCCTTACTTTTTAGCTCCAGAATATACAAAATTTTTGCTCGCTATCTCTTTCCGTTTTTGAGTTAAAAGACGGGTGGACGGACAAATGGACAAATGGAAATGGACTTATTAGGTCATTTTATGAATACCTATACCAAAATTTTTGTTCTGCGATCAATATTTTCTGGTGTATATTATGTATCGAATATAAAATGAATCTTATGTGAGAGCTGATGTAAGCATTTGCTATCTATGAATACATTTACTTCATAGAAGTTGTATAGAATAGAGGCTATATTATACTATTCAGAATCCTGTTCGTCACATGCTTGATCGTTTTTTTTTTGTTATTGTTATTAAAAATACAATATACGCCCATTTTGTTAATTTTAGAATATCCATTTTAAATGTTTTTAAAAAAAAACGTGTTTTATCTACCAAATTAAAACGTCATTATATGTATATCAAGTTGTATGTAATAATGAGGGCTCTCATCATAACAAAACCTAAATGAAATAAACAAAATCACGTGACGACACTAAAACACGGAACTGTTTAAATAGTTGAACAATTATTTGAACAATTATTTCATTTTGCACAAAAACTGAAATTATTTGCATAACTATACTATATTTATCTCATGTGAGGTTCGCTACACATAATCAGCAAAAACTATAAAATTGGAAAATTTATAAGATCATTAGTTGTTAAAATTACCTTTCCGTTGCTTTTCATTATTGCGTCTTCAGTTTTCATGTTCTTTTATAGCTCTAGATTACGGACGGACGGACAAATTCGATCGACGTTTATACGATACTTCAATGAGCTTGAGATAAGAAAGGAAATCGAAGGACAGAGGATAAAGCACAGAAAACATTTAAGAAAATCACATAGTCTTATGTACATCTTACTCAGTCATGTAAGATAAGCTATTAAATAAATGTTTTCAATTATTTACTATTTATATTCTCATTGATCACCATTGTAAATCGTTACAAATCGATGAACAATGGAGTAAAATAAAGCAAAATTTAGAGAAAAGTTTTTTGTCTCCGATTTCGATAGGAACTATTTTTTAAACTAATTAGGACCTAGCGAAACCGATGGTGTTGTTTAAAATACGCTACGATTAACGGTTTTCAAGATATCAGACCCATGGTGCTAAAATTCAAAACTGTATGAATTGAGAAGCCGATATTTTGAAATATATTGGTCGGACGTTAAAAAGAATCTGATTTTCGTGCTGTTTGGGTCAAAATTACCCTAGAAAATGATTATTATTAAAATAGAGGACAAAAATTATTTTTGCTTATTTCGAATTTTTGCTAAGGGGTACCCCTTAAGAAGTCGTAAAAATTAGATAAAAATTTGTTGTCACCGATTTTGATAAAAGCTTTGTTTTAAGGTAATTTGAATCTAGCGAAATCAATGCTGTTGATTAAAATACAGTACGATTAACGGTTTTTAAGATATCATCTATAGTGCTATAATTCCAGGGTTTTGCCCATTCATGAACTTGACCTTACTTTTTTACCTTAAGCGATCTCTTTTCATATTTGAGTATTTCCGGACGGACAACTTTGCGGAACTGGACTAATTAAGTCATTTTTTGAACACTTATATCAACTTTTTTTTGCAATCAATATTATCAACCGTTACAAAGTCAGGACTAAAGTTAATTACCCTGGTATCAATTAACCATTAGTTTAAAGCTCAAGCAGAGTTCGTTTCTTTGCAAAAGGTTTTTCAATTTTGAGAATTAGATAAATGAGTTCAAATTAATAAATTCAAACATAATTTAAATTGAATAAATATATATTTAAAGAAATAATATAAATATTTGTACACATGGCCACATAATTAGCGCTCCTTTTTCAAAATTATATAATTGATTTGTGCTTTATTCACTCGATTTTCGAAAAAATGTTTCCGATTAAAAATTGTACATTATAAATATACTAACAACTTTTATTCGAAACAATTTTCCAAAAACCGAATGAATAAGGCACAAATCCACAAAAAAATTATGATAAATGTGTGGCTACTTTAGTGGCTTGATGTGTACGTTGTATACTGAATAGTACCAGGCTTACATATGGTGGATAATCTATATGCTTACCAATAATAATTGGTGAAATTTCAAATTTATGAAGTGCTATTAAAATGTAATTACTATATTAACATAATTAATTATTGTAATTAATTCAGAACATATATCATTAAATTACCACAGACAAATATGTAAATGCCGTTGCTTGCTTCATTTACTGTACAAGAAGTTTTTCATTTCTACAATATTTTGGCATCATAAATTCTATTTATAAAATATTTGTGTAAAGCGATGCTTATGTTTTAAGTATATCCACACTACTACATTTAATGAGTATTAGTCGAGCCTCCATGGGAAATGGCTGAATGTTAAACTATCACAAATTGTTATTAGGAAGAATAAATGTAAAGGAGAAAATTCTAAGAAAGATGCGCGGGGTTTTCTGCTCCCGGAGATATAATGGCGAGCAACATAACTTAACTGAGATTTCGGGTAATTCAGCTGCCGCCGACAGAAATAAAATCTTTTTTTAAATATCTTTTTTTTAGGCCCGTCTTACCGGAAGTTTATTGGAAATTATCAAAATATGTCAAAATATGTGTAAAAATATAGGATTCTCCATAAGAGTGGTCAATTTTTATAACTGAAAATAAAGTATTATTTGTGTTTAAAAAGTAAATAAATATAATGAAAACAAAAGTTTATAAAGAACTTTAAGATATTAATTGTTAATTATTCGAATAATTGCTAAAGATAATTTTATTCAATTGATAATTGCATTAATTTTCTTCAGATAGTTATTTTTATTCTTAATTTTAAAAAAAATTATCATTGAAAAATATTTTGAATAAGTGTCTAAGTGTCCATTTGAAATAAGTGTCTAACGCCTAGATTTTAGGCTAGCGCTCAAAGTGGCCAACGTATTAATATTACTGATTACATAGACTCTACAATGAAATGCTAAATATTTGTAGGAATTCCAACATGCCAATTAGAATATTCAGAATTAGTGGTTGCAGCATCTCAAATATTAATTTAATTTTACAAAAGACACTATTCTACCGATAGCATGAGTAGTAATATATAATACAGTACAGTATCTATGCCTGTTAATTAATTACTTGAAATGATCGATTTTGGCATGTGTACACGGACATTAAAATTATATTTATGTTGACGTTCTTGTAAAAAGTGGTGTTGTCAATGAAAATGTGCAAATTATTTTAATATTTAATTTAAAATCTGTTTGTATTCAATGTGTATTTATAAATTATTAGTATAATTGGCATTCATTTCGATCAACTTTTTAACCCGACTTCAAAAAGGAGGATGGTTCCTCCTTTTTGTTTGTTACCTCAGTTTGTAACCTCAGAACTCCATTATTTATTAACCGATTTTGAATTTTTTTGTTTTGTTTTAAAGAGTTTGATTTCCGATTGGTCCCATTGTCACCAAATCGCATTCTGATGAAGGGATTCCCTGGAAATCGAGGAAAACCCTCATTTTATATGTGAAAACCGATTTCTGCGAAATTTTTTTTGTTTTTGAAAGGATATACTCATTCATAATGGAAAAATAAGAAAATTTTTTTAAAAACCGACTTCAAAAAAATTTTTTACAAAAAAAAACCGACCTCAAAAAAAAAAATAGAACTTCAAAGTCACTAAAAAGCGAGAAATAAAACCTATTTTGACAAAATGGAAACCCGACTTCAAAAATCAAATATTCTATAACAAAAAATGCACTAAAAAGTAAAAAAATAATTGTATATTCTTGTGCCAATTTTAGTTCACCTAAGCAAAAAATTTTAAATATATATGTACAATTATTGTTATTTTTGGAGGCGGTGTCCAAAAGTTAATGTGAATTGCTCTATGCTGACACCGCCTCCAAAAATAACAATAATTGTACATATATATTTAAAAATTTTTGCTTAGGTGAACTAAAATTGGCACAAGAATATGCAATTATTTTTTTACTTTTTAGTGCATTTTTTGTTATAGAATATTTGATTTTTGAAGTCGGGTTTCCATTTTGTCAAAATAGGTTTTATTCTTTTCAAAATAATCTCTTGTAATAAATTTTTATCACAATATAATAATACTTACACGTAAATATATATTTTGTATTGACTGTTGTTTTTATTTGATATGTGGAAAAAATCTGTATTACTGTTGGCAAAACATATCATGAGATGATTTTTAAATGGTAAATCTTTTTTTTTTTTGGGAGTTGAGCTTGTATGTTTCATGGTGAAATTGTCAAATGTCGGCGCCAAAATAATAATTTAAATTTAAATTTAAAAAATTAATAATTATTATCAATAAAATTTGGCAATTTTAACTAAAAATTTGAAGACTTTTAATAATTTTGTCTTTCATTTATATGACAAAAATTATTTGACGAAAATTATTTAAAATGTCTAATTGGTCTAAAAATTTCCTCTACATTCGAAAATAAGAGGTGAAGTACGGCACAAGCAAGTCATTTCAAAGCCATTTACGGGCACATGTATCGGGTCATTCTAAGGCCATCCGAATTGATAAGGATCCGACCGGACTAGACAAACGACATGAAACCTTCTTGGGAATGGAAACTATTCCAGTGTGTCCAAAATACGAGAAAGTGCAAGACACGCCCTGCCATTAAGATTACCATAAAATAAGACTCATTAAAAGAAAGGATAAATTACTCATCTAATATATGATAGAATATCTTAACCAGTCATGTAGCCGCGCTTGTAAAGGCGTTGTGTATACTTGGAACTGGAAGGTTATGGGTTCAAATCCCGACATCCGCAGTTTATCAATTATTAAAAAACAAAAAAAAGGTGCGGTTAATAGACTAAACTGTCGGCGTATGGACAAGAACGAAGTAACCGGCTATGCTTGAAAAGTTTTCTGCAGTTTCCTTAACGAACTCCAAATGAATATTGGCATAGTTCCTATCAAAGTCGGCTGCAGCCGCATATCCTACCAATTCCTAGTCTAGACACAAAATATTTTGTCCTCCACTGACATCCTCACATCCGTAGGCATCACAATGGACCTTATGGTCGAAGTGTGTCCCGTCCAGGACAGTGTCTACAATCTAGATATCTTAAAACATATCAAAGGATGATCGGGTAAAATAATGGATGAAAAAATTCTAATTATGGAAGACAGTTTTTGCCTGGCTGCGATGCTTCTTTCTCTACTACTTCATTTATAAGTTTTAGTTCCAGTAAATATTCGGTGCATATCACCCTGAATATATGAACCTTCGGGAAAACTCGATATGCAAGTTCCTGACTATTGCTAAGATATGGGAGCTAACCTCGTCAGACTAAAGTAGAAGACAAAGTATAATGGACCATAAGATCGAAGTGCAGTACTTTTCATACCCCTAGATTTATTTATCTATCTGTTTATCTATAAGTTACTAATTTTGTTCTATTTAAAAGAACTTTTAAACATTACAATGTGCGGTGGTTTTGTCATAATTTACTTTACTTTTGTAGTTTTCAATTTTCAAGTTCCTATCACAGAAATCAGTGAGGCTTTTCTAAAAACCAACTGTCAAAAAGTAACGTAGTTGTTGTTAAATTATATTCCATTATTAATTTCTTTTTTTTTTGTTTCAGGTAAGAATTTTTGGAATTTACTTTTTTAAATAGAAAATAAAACTTCAATACTCTTAAATAAGCACAAGTAAGTATTTTTTATTATACCAATTTGGTATTGATCATTTATTCACAAAAAAACGTTTAGACGTTTTTGATCATCCTTGTAAAGGATTTCGCAAAAACCAACTAATTTTGAGACAAGTCATCTGTGAAAACAATTTTTTCTATATTAGACAATATATTATCCGGACTTTCGCATTCGATAAACATTCGGTTTTCGAAAAAAAGGTTCGATCAAAAGATCTTGGTATTTTTCTAAAGATCAACTGTATATATGGATGGATGAAGCCCGGTCAACGTCAGTTTTTCAGCTCTTACAGAATATAAAAATACAAAAGCGTGAGACAATATCTGTTATGTTACAACTTATAATATGACTTGTTTATTTGTTTTATATTAAGGATGTAAGAGCACTCATTTATAGTCCATTTATAAAAATTCTTATATAGTACATTCATAAAAGTCAACAATAATGTTTATTATTTTTTGCCGTAAGTTAATATTACAATTTAATTTAGGCCCGTCATACCGTGCCAAACAATAAAGATATTTAAGAAAAAAACCTGAAATTTAGGATAATTAAGCTACCGCCGACTGAAATCAAATTTATCCGAAATCTCAGTTGTTTTCTTAAATATATTTTATTTTTAGACCCGTCATATCGAAATTTTATTGGAACAATCTCTTTATTAATATTTCTATTTTCTATTGCGTAGTTTGTTTTTTTATTCATCTTATTTTATTCCAAATGAAAATTATCAAAATATGTCAAAATATGTGTAAAAATATGGGTCTCTCCATAAGAACAATGCATTTAAACTCGAACTTTAACATTAAATAATTAATTCAAGAACCCCGTAACTTTTATAATTGATTTATATGCACTTCAACTACATGGAAACAAAGAACCAAGCCTTAATCTTTTTAACGCTTTAGTGCTCGTACATCCTTATTTGAAAGTAACATAAAAGTTTACATATTTTGGTTTTCTATAAATTATTTAATTCATAGCGAAACAATTATTGTGTGTGCCAACAAAAATGCATATTGCAATCATAAAACAAAACACGAGGAGTTTACTGTGCTGTACTGTAGAGTAGAATGTATTATTAAATAAATGCAATCAATTATCAAAGAGATCTTTTCACACATAATTAACAAACATGTGTGTGTGTGTGTAACAGAACATATGAAACAAACATGACATTGCGTCTACCTACGTCCGCGTCCATTACTCGAAATAACAATAAAAAAAAAAAATAAAAAAAAACTACATGTAAATACAATAATGATTTAAATATAATTACGGAAATATTTTTAAACTCTTTTTGATGTGAAACATTTATTTCGGGGTGTCAGACCGACTGATGGCCCGGCGTCGTTTACTCGTCACGCGACCAACATGTTGTTCATGGTTGATATTACATATAACAAAACAATTTTAACAAAGATGCTCATAGATGGCGATACATATACAGGTTCAAAAACGCATTCATAGGTGGCATTGCATATTTTCTATACAAAATAGTTAATAATAACAATAATAGTCTAAGTAATTGATTGAAGAATTGAACTGTCTCAATTTTTAAGAAACTATTTAATTTCTAATATATATATATATATATATATATATATATATATATATATATATATACATATATATATATATATACATATATATTTTTTTTGGGTATTATTTCCTTTAATAAACCAAAAATGGGGTTTTTGGTATCTGGGAACCTCAAAGGGCAAAGGTAATAAACTTAATCGGTGGTATATAACCATTCTTTATAAAAATTATATACTATGACAAATGCACTTCAAAAGATTTCTTTATTAATATATTACGAATTGACAGAAACACAGAAATCGGTCAAAAAATGTGACCTACAGTTTTTCAAAAGCAAATTATGATCGTAACAAAATTTTATAAATTCAGATTGGCATTTTTAGATATCTCAATTTCCAAAAAGCAACTGTCAAAGTTAAAAAAGTTAATTTATTGCAAAATTACCCGCAGTTTAATGGCAGAAAGTCGATGGCCTTAGTCGACAATACACCACACGGGGAGAGCAATATAATTACTCTCTATCTACATTTTAGGATAATTTACCAATGTCCCGATTTACTTTATGCTACCCCAAAATTTTTATTCAATAACTTCGTATAAATTATAAATTGTAAATATTTTGAAAGTGAACGACCCTAATTTATATATATATATATATATATATATATATACATATATATATATGTATATATATATATATATATATATATATATATATATATATATATATATACTATTTACAAAAATAATTTCCTACATGAAATGAATTAAAAAACTTTTCCGGCTGCTTATTATACCTTAATTATTTTAGAACCAATTATATTTATCAGTATGAATTTTAATTTTAAATGAATTATTCTAAATGTAATACTTCATAATGTACAGTAAAATATTTAATTTATTTATGTTTAAAATATGACAGTAATGTTAACCAAAAAGCAACTGTCAAAGTTAAAAAAGTTAATTTATTGCAAAATTACCCGCAGTTTAATGGCAGAAAGTCGATGGCCTTAGTCGACAATACACCACACGGGGAGAGCAATATAATTACTCTCTATCTACATTTTAGGATAATTTACCAATGTCCCGATTTACTTTATGCTACCCCAAAATTTTTATTCAATAACTTCGTATAAATTATAAATTGTAAATATTTTGAAAGTGAACGACCCTAATTTATATATATATATATATATATATATATATATATATATATATATATACATATATATATATATGTATATATATATATATATATATATATATATATATATATATATATATATATATACTATTTACAAAAATAATTTCCTACATGAAATGAATTTAAAAACTTTTCCGGCTGCTTATTATACCTTAATTATTTTAGAACCAATTATATTTATCAGTATGAATTTAAATTTTAAATGAATTATTCTAAATGTAATACTTCATAATGTACAGTAAAATATTTAATTTATTTATGTTTAAAATATGACAGTAATGTTAACACTCACATACATACATACTTATATATATACATACATGCATACATACGTCCATTTACAGAGAATATGGCGCAGATATAACTTATGTGTTATATTACAAACAGGATATGATAATACCCCGTATCTTATATTATAAACCGGAACTTTTAATGCTAAGGAAGAAGGGTGTACACCAAAAATATTTAATTATTATATTCAATATCATCATATCATGTGTATGTATGTATATATCGATGTTTTATATTGAGTTTGTCTTATAATTAAATTTTGCACTGCTAGAGCTTCCAAAAATAATCTGTAAGTTGAAACTTCTTCATTGAAATTGGGACATCACTTGAGTGCACAAAACGCCAAAATTGCCATTTCATTATTTGCACAAATTGGTCTGACTTTTTCGTAGCTGAATTTTGATATATATATATATATATATATATATATATATATATATATATATATATATATATATATATATATATATACAGGTGAATCAAAAGTTATGGAGTTTTTTGAAAGCGTGGATAGGGAATGGAATTCTAAGATGAAAAGCTCTTGGAAATTTTTGCACCTGACCCACTGTTAATTAGATATTAATTAAATAAACTAACCAATTAGAGAAGCGCGTTAACGGAATAAGAAATGATGGGGAATTAACGCAGTGCCAGCAGAGATACATGAGAGGAACGAGCTCTTAATTCAATGAAAATTAAATGATTCATTTTCCGTTAAAAAATGAATATATATATATATATATATATATATATATATATATATATTTATATATATATTGTATTATATATTATATATATATATATTAGCAAGCAACAAGAAAATGCTTTTGAAAACAGACTATATATAAATATATATATATATATATACACATATATATATATATATATACACATATATATATATATATATATATATATATATATATATATATATATATATATATATATATATATACAGTCTGTTTTCTAAAGCATTTCTAATAGTAAATAAATAAATAAAATATTTACTATAAAACTATACATACATACATGCATACATACATAGAAATACTTACAAACATCTGACTGCTTGTGGAATGATGTAAATCGATGTTTCAGAGATTTGTTGCTTGTTGCTAATTTGGATGTGTCACACTGTGTAACCGTGTGGCACCAAATTAGCAACAAGCAACACATCTCTGAATCCATATCCCAGAGATAGGTACGATTAGCTAATTCATACTGATGATGACTACATTGTAGTCGAAATATGTATTTATAAAATATAAACAAATGTTCTAGGAATTGGGGCAAAATTTGAAAAGTAATTTCAAAAAACCTAGAATTCTCTTTGATTATTCTAATAATCATTATTCCGTGACATGATCTCGCCTAAAATGCAGAAAAAAATAGCCTCTCAATCCTTATATATTAGGGATTGAAAAGGCTAACTATCGCTTCCTCCTAATATAATTATCAATAATTGTTTCAATAAGAATACCTGCATCCCCCATAAGTTATTTTTGAAAACAGGTGATGTATTATATAAACTCGCATGTTAGAACTTTCTTTTAATTGTGAAATAAACACTGGCATCGTAACATTTGTTGTTTCAAATACAGTAAAAAAGGTTTTTTTTTTTTTTTTATAAAGAGAACAACCGATGGGTATCTAACTAAATGTTGTCTGTTCATACGGGATGCATAAACAATCTTATCGCGTTATGGAGGAACAAATTTTGCATAACCAAGAGTTTGTCGTAGTTTAGTTGAAATCTGTAATTTTGTGGTTGTTAAAAAAATTGATCGTGGTTTAAAATGGCCGCTATTCAAACTGCCAAAAAATATATAAACAGTGGTATACTAAATACGAGCACATCAGTCCAAGTAGCCGAGCGGTCTAAGGCATTATGTCTGCGCAGTATGCATACTTGGAAACTGGGAGGTTATGGGTTCAAATCCCGGCAGTTTGTCAAATATTAAGAAAGAAAAAAGGGGCGGTTAATTAACTAAACTGTCGGCGTATGGAGAAGAACGAAGTATCCGGCTATGCTTGAGTAGGTTTTTTGCAGATTCCTTCACGGGCTCCAGATGAATATCGGCATAGTTCCTATCATAGTCGGCTGCAGCTGCATATCCTACCAATTCCTAGCCTATACATAAAAATTTCTTCCACTCCACTCACATCCTCATATCCTTAGGCATCACAATGGATCCTATGGTCGAAGTGTAGCCCGTCCAGGGCAGCCTGTACAATCTGTCTATCTGTCTACAGAATTACAGTCATACGAAAGCATCTACATATACAAATTGAGAAAACAGATAATGAATTTAGACAATGGCCCAATTCCAAATTCTGATTTAATAACATTAAACCATTTTCAAAAATAAAAATAAAAATCCAATACCTGAATGTCAAGGTTAACATAGGTACACTCACTTTAGTGACAAAACACACACCTAATTCAGTAGTTAGGCAACTTAAATCATCCTCAAGTCAGATTATACCCTCAGCCAAATCGTATAAAAGGACATAATTTTTTAATATCATTGTGACACAGGTACCAAATTAGCAACAAGCAACATATCTCTGAATCCATATCCCAGAGATAGTTACGATTAGATAATTCATACTGATGATGATTACATTGTAGTCGAAATACGTATTTATAAAATACAAACAAATGTTCTAGGAATAAAGGCAAAATTTGAAATATAATTTCAAAAAAACCTAGAGTTCTCTTTGATTATTTTAATAATCTTTACGATCATACGTGTTTATTTAAGTTTAGACTATGACACTATATACCGTACGCTCAGTGTATACACCGAGTGTCTATGTGTGCACACGAGTGTGTCTAATTGTGATATTTCTCGTGACACCATAATTAGTATCGACATAGCAGCTGTGTGAACACATTATGTCTCCCAGTTGCATTCAATAGATACTTTGTACTCAAAAACAAGAGTAAACTTTATTATTATAAAAATGAATTTTGGTACGGCATCCTAAACTACGTTATATATTAGAATGCTACCTTTAAGTGACTAATGACAATTTACAAAAAAATAAAAAATATCTAAGTTATAAGGAATAAGAATAAACATTTACCACGTGTTTGATGTTATTAAATATAGGAGGTATTATACAGCTGCTTGTTTTATTTTAAATTTGTTATTCCTTTAAATAAACGTGTGGCAGGTGTTTGAAACAGGTTGACCCTCTACACAGTACACGATGCGTTTAACAGCTGTTACACATAGTCACATGTTCTATATAATATTATAACAACGATTTAATATCCACCTACCTACCTACCTACCTACTACGATAGATATATGAATTATCCTACAAAGTAATACTATTATGAACACACCGTTATAATAATAAGTTTAAAATTATATAAAAATAAAATATTCCTGTTTGTGAGTATTTAAAGGAACATTTTTATATTCTCAATTGTTTTTAGCGAATTTCCTGAAAGGAAATAGAGCTATTGGTCCCGTACCGAAGTCAAAATTTCGCAAAAATTTCTTCAAATGTCCATCGATCCTACCTTGTAGATGTCAAAAATCACCATCTGTAAAATTTATATATATATATCTATGGACATATATATATGTCTGTAATCACTCTAGCGGTCACAGTTTTCATTTTATCGGAATGAAATTTGGTATTTGAGGCGCTTTTGGTATTCAAAAGGTCAAGTTCGTTAATGGGTAAAATCGGACGAGGAGAAAAGGGGGTTTAGAGGGAGGGGGAAACACAAATTTTGACATATCTCCCTTAATATTCGAAAAATCGAAAAATTTATAAGAAGTAAAGTTGTAGGTACTAACTTTTGCTGTAAATTTGTTTCTTATCATTTTTTCTGTTACACTAATATTTACAGAAATATTGACGGTTTAAGATTGAAAACTAAATTCCTCACTATCTCTGTACACATTAGAGTTTGAGCAAAAATGATGAGGTGATGAATCGTAGCAAACATGATTTTCTACAACTTTATGCCTTACGCATTTTTTGATTGTTCTAATATTAAAAGAGATATTTTGTATTTTGTGTTTTCTTCTTTCTTTATGCCCCCATTTCCCCTTCACGTATGACATTTATTAATAAAATTGGCCTTGCAAATACTAAAATCATATACGACATTTCATTTTGATCAGACTAAAATTGTGACCGATAGAAATTGATATATGAATTTTAAGGAAATTCGCTAAGTTGAAGCAGCGTAACGAATTTTTTTATTCGTGCTTTAACTTAATTTGTCTAAAATATTGATTATTAAATAAAACAAATATTTGAGATTTTATAACAATAATTCTATTTAGTCATTAGTTTCGGAAACACATGATAATGACAAAAATTTACAAATTTTAACAAAAAGGTTAACATATTTAGGTACTTGAATACATTTTATAATAAAACATTGTATATAAATGAAAAGAAAGAAATATAGGTAAAACCCAAAAAATAAAAATGCAATAAATACTTCTTCCAATTTGGCACTTTAAATGTTGATTTTTCAAACTGAATAGAAAATAGTTTATATGTCTGTAGAGACTTTTAGGTCTTTCAGAATTTTAGATTTTTGAGATAAAAGAGGAGAAAGTGATTTATAAAAAGGATTATTTGTAAATAATGTGAATGGTTTAATATTTTATTAATAATTTCTTAACAAATTATACAAACGTGAAATACAGTAAAGTCCAATTTGAATTTTTAGAAATCATCTCTAAAATTAAGTTGATTTAGTTTTTTAATAAAAATTTATAAAAATTGTCGAAAAATAAGTATCATATTTTAGTCTAGTCAACAAGTTAAAAAACGTGTTAATTCTTGCTACTACGAATTAAAATATGTGCGATAGCTCTCTCTATGGCATCTAGAAAAATGTGCAAAAATTTCAAACCCGCACATAAACAATTGCAAAAGTTATAAACAATTAAAGATTCCAAAGAAAAGGGGTCTATTTTTATAAAAATTACTCAAAAACTATTGGTGATAGAGGAATTTTTGAAACAGATTCTTGAAGACGAGGAAATTTCCGGAAAAAAAAGTTCGACTCCCGGAACTTGACCTTTATTGTTAATACTTTTTATTTAATGTTGAAATTTAAGAATCTGTTTGTAAAATTTCTCTAGTACCAATAGTTTTTGAGTAATTTTCAAAAAAGTAGACCCCTTTTCTTTGGAATCTTGTTTATAACTTTTGCAATTGTTTATGTGTGGGTTTGAAATTTTTGCACATGTTTCTAGTCGTCATAATACTTCAACGAGCTATCGTACGTATTTTAATTCGCAGTAGCAAGAATTAACACATTTTTTAACTTGTTGACTAGACTATTTATTATTTTTGTGATATTAAAAAAACCACTTTACTTTTGAAATGATTTCCTACTTAAAAATAGCAACAAAGTTAGTGTCAATATTTTGAATAAAATAAAATAAATTTTTAAATTATAAAATATCTTGAAAATGTTCCAAAAGTAAAATAAACCAAAATAAATGAATACATACAAAACCAACCATTCGTATGTATAATTTTTCAACTTTGAAGTTATTTGTAGTATTTCTGTATCCTCTTCCTAATAATAAATATAATTTTGTTCAAATAATTATTTTCGCTTAAAATAAATAAATCTTTTTACTTTTTTGCTATAATTACAGTTGATGAAGACATTATCATGTCGGAATTTTCTAAATAATCGTATGTAATTAAATCTGTCAAATATTTCCTTCTCCTTTGAATATAGAAGTATTCTTTCTCGAATCTTTACGGTTTGGAGTCCCCTGATCTCCTCAACTTGAGACAATATTCTACGCTATACTGGCTTGTGTCCGTCAATCTGCTCTAAAAGCGTTAACTGCCACTTAAATTACCTCAAGGGTAGTCAGGGAGATTGTCTACAGAAATGAATGTAGTTGGGCAAAACGCAACAACCTTAAATTGATCTGCGGATACTAGGTCTCACTGGTTTCGAAGGAAACGAAAAAGCAGATACCTCAGCATAGAAGGGAGTCGGAATACCTTTCCGACTCAGAACCGGCCCACAACCAAGTGATCAACGAGTGGACAGACTTCCGTGAACACCGTGCTCACTGGGAAAATATACCGCTACAAAAACTCGAGTTCGAAAATCCGGTTACGAAATGAATCCGAAGAGGCTGCCCCACTATGTACTCAGCTTGAACAGAACCCGACTTGGTAAGGATATCGGATTCATCACCCACCATTATCACCTTCAAAAGCACTTTCACACAATAGGATCCATTATTTGCAGACTGTGAGGCGTCTCTCTATTATATTTGCTGAACTGAATTTGACTGGACTACAAATTCGGTTTATTGGCAGGTAGAGGACTTTTCAGAGAGTAACTTAGGCTACTTTTTATCCAGGAGATATTTAGGGTTCCTGCGTAAAAAATGAAAAACTGTAGAAATTAGGGACAAAATTATATAAAAACATAAGATTGAATTTCAAATTTAACCTGTGTGTGGATCCGCGGGGCCCAGCTAGTAGGAAATAAGATTGTGGAAATGAATAAAATATCAATGAACATTCTAAAAAAACTTGTATTTAATTATTTGATTCATATAACATGTATCGTATATCTAATTGAAAGTAAAATATTTATCTGTTATATATTAAATTTATCAAAAAGTAAATTTTGTTGTATTTATTTCTCTTTTGCTTTGCTTTGAAATTTTTATCTAAAAATACATACATATATTTATATCTACAACATTATTATTTTGTTTTAATTTTACAGTGTGATTTAATATACACATTTAAGCGTTTATTCATGTAATAGGGAATATGCATGAAAATTTTTTTTCACATTTATTTTCAGAATATGAAAATACTGTTAATACTGTAATAATATTTAAAAACGAAATTAAAATCCGACAAATATCAAGGAAGCTATAAGCTTTAAAAGATTATTATCTGTCTCTTTCTTGCAAAAATACTAAAAACGGAGTTTTACGTGTACTTTAAATGGTGAAAGTGTAATATGACGTCACATAACATATCAAGAGAGCTATCACCCTCTTTGTCTAATCGGGTATTTCAACCATTCATATCTCGCTTATTTTTAAAGTTATTTAAAAAGTAATTTTACCTTAATATTTGTCAAGTAAACATGCTTCAATTCAAGTGAAAAAAAATTTTCATGCATATTCCCTATTGACTATGCACTGATTGAAGTAATCCCTTGCAGTAAGAAAAATGTTTTTAAACCAAGAATTTCTAACTCTCTTATACAGTCCGTTTACTTTACATCTTCGCATAGTAGATCTCTCACGAGTATGAGAGAGTACATATGTATACATTACGCAATGTGTATGAGAAGGAGGTCTTATAGGAGATCTTACTCAAATTCTTAAAGTATGCCGCCAAATTTTAGAAATGTGTATAGTAAAGTATTAACCAACATAAAAACGAAAAAAAGATCGAGACTGTTAAATGTAGAAGACATTTAACAGTAGATATGAGAGTAGCATTGTCATTTTTACGACCAAATATAAATAAAATTATCAAGCTCAAATTTCTCATTAAAAGTATTGTTATTATTTAACGTGTAATTAATCCCTTAATAACCGTACTGTTGTTTTTGTAGTACATATTATTTTATTTTACATTCAAAATTATTATCATTAACTATTTTACACAGTGTATTATGGGTAAGTAAACAACTTTAAAACTTATCTTGTTTTTTGTGTGCCGTCAAATTTTGAAATCGTTAAAAGTGTACGGCGACAAAAAAAAGGTTGAGAATCACTGATCTAAAATATATCACATAGTATCTGACGGTACGCGGTATGATGGTAGATGATGATGAACTCATAACTAAGTATTTACTTTATCTATAAAACATAACATTGAAAATACAAAGTAACAAATATTAATATGTAGAATAATAATAGAACATAACATATAATTGATATTAATATCACCTTATATTTCATAACACATATTAGGCATATACTTATTTTATATAATATAATATATTTTAATATAAAATGATGGTATGAGTAGTATATAAATTTATCATCTTTTCTGAATGATTTGATATTGTTTTAATTATCTGCATACGTGATTATTTATCATTTTCGTCCTGGATGTTTAATTTATATTAAATGAAAGTGATTTTTAAAGCATCTTACACTCAATAAATAAATTATCCACTCGTTGGAGCTAGATTGAGCGAATTTTCTCATAAGAAGGAATTGTAATCCATACAAGCATAAGTTATCTTTGTAATTATAAATTGAGTATTATTACCTTAAAATCTCAAAAAAGTTTCTAATAAAGTTGTTTATTTTTAGAAGAGGAACATTTTTTGTCTTTAATTTTTTGTTCTATCTCTTACGGTTCTGCCCGTTTTTCCCAAAAATGGTCCGATTTTGCCCAACCACGAACATGACCTTACTTTTAACTATACAATATACACACAAAATTTAATATATATACATATATATATATATATATATATATATGCGACGTTCTTTTGGAATTTGACGGTCGTTCTTGCACTAAGGGGAAATAATGGGTTTGAAGGGTAAGGGGTAACACAAAATTTGGAATGTAATATCTCTGAATATTGGTTAAATGGAAAAATAATTGGTATAAGAAAACGATTCGCGCATACTCCATTTTTTCATAAAACCGGAAACATATATTACGGATTTTAAAAATCTATTGATATTCAATCATAATAATTTGCAACTGCGAAACGGTTATGTTGGTTAATACTATACTATATACATTTCTAAAATTTGGCGGCACACATAATAGGGAATATGCATGAAAATTTTTTTTCACTTGAATGAAGCATGTTTACTTGACAAATATCAAGGTAAAATTACTTTTTAAATAACTTTACAAATAAGCGAGATATGAATGATTGAAATTTCCGATTAGACAAAGAGGGTGATAGCCCTCTTGATATGTTATGTGACGTCATATTACACTTTCACCATTTAAAATACACGTAAAACTCCGTTTTTAGTATTTTTGCAAGAAAGAGACAGATAATAATCTTTAAAAGCTTATAGCTTTCTTGATATTTGTCGGATTTTAATTTCGTTTTTAAATATTATTACAGTATTAACAGTATTTTCATATTCTGAAAATAAATGTGAAAAAAATTTTCATGCATATTCCCTATTGCCACGGTACAGTGGTTGAGAATCACTGATCTATATAGATAGAATGTGTTACAACAAAATTTTAATATAAAATAAACATTGTCGTCATTTATAATATAATACGTATGATGATATATTAGTGACGCGTGCCTGCTAAACAATGTGTTTTAAGATAAATATTATTATGATTGAGAATAATGAATCTAATGAATATGTTAAACAGAGATAAATGTATTAATATTATATAAATATAAATTATTATGTAGGTATAGGTTTGCTCTACCTACCGATTGTGTTCATTCAAATTAGGCCACATGTTTACCTACAATGTATGATTTGAATCTTATTATTTAAGGACGTTCCCAGCACTGTGTAAAATAATCAGGACAAAAAACCGGTTTGATTTTAGAACAAATATATATACAAATATAGAATATACCTACCGTTTAGTTTACATCTTCGTACAGTAGATCTCCCACGAGTATGAGAGAGTACATATGTATACATTAAGCAATGTGTATGAGAAGGAGGTCTTATATGTTTGATAAACAAACATATTTTTCAAAACAGTGAATAATATTCATAACTGTTCGAGTGGTTGGTGATTGTCTCATATAACACAACAAATCACATAGGCACATAAGACCCCATTCTCCTACACATTGCTTAATGTATACATATGTACTCTCTCATACTCGTGGGAGATCTACTATCCGAAGATGTAAACTAAACGTACGGTATATGCTTATTATAGAACAAATATATATATACACACATACGCAACACATAGACAAATTCACTGTTCATATATACAAAATAATGTTATTTTGAAACTTTTATATTTCGAAAACAAAACGGTAAAATGCGATTTAAAAAAAAACAAATTATTTAATAAACATTTATCTTTACTATTCTAGTTTTTTTTTTTAAATACAACAGATAATAGTTGGGCGGAAATGAAGTTTTACATGCTTATAATGAGAGAGAGTGAGAGAGAATGATTACTTTGCTATTAATTATCTCGCGTTCTAAACGGTCAAAAATTCTGAAACTTTGGGATTTATTAGAAAACGTTATTTTTTGTCGGTGAAAAACATGATCAAAATCTGTCGAAAAGTGGTTTCATGCTGGACATCCTTAAATGGTAGGGTTTGGTCTCAACTGACATATGGACATAGCTGCGGACAGTCACAACATATAAATGAATAGTTTATCTATCCATTCTGATAAAATTAAACGAAAAACAGGGGCTGGATGCGACTGAACCATTTGGTCCCCTTGAAAACTAGAGATCAGGCTACTTAAGACGCCTCAACAATTCGAATGCAGTTATTATACATTCATAGTCTATTGAAATATCATGATTTCAACTATTCATTAATTAATTGATTCAACTAATTCATTAAGTTTAATTGAAAAAAAATCGTCAATTCAAATTTTTTGCACATATAACTCAGGTATTTACTATGCTATTATGTGTTGAATGATATTGATCTGGAGTCAATATCATTATATGTTCTTGGGATAAGAGAGACGAATAAAATTTTACTATAAAATTTTCTTATATAAAAACACCGATTCAAATTTCTTACAAACTCCATCAGGTCTTAATTATGCATTCATGCATCGAAAGAAATTGGTCCCGAGTCGATATCAATATTTGTTCTCGAGATATGCAAGACGAAAAACGTTTAAGATAAACTTTTTAGTAGTTTTTTTGGTTATAAAAAAAATTGTCAATTCAAATTTCTTGCAAACCTTATCTCGGTAGATATTATCATTTATTCTTGAGATATGCACAAACGGACATATCTCTCTAAAAACAATCGATTTGCCCTCTAAGGAACTCGAGACGTGGAGATATGTTGAAATTTTTTTTCCAAAACTCAGAACCATAAATTAAAATAGGTGTTAAAGAAGAAATATAAAATGCAAAACTGTTCAGTATAGATGATTTTGGAATCTTTTTAAATTTTATATATATTTATTTGTGTATACTTAAGCGTCAACAATACGATGTTTGTCCAAATTCCTTTCGGTTACGTTCGGTTACAAACTGTAGAAGACTGGCGTATACTTATAGACAAATATCATTGTCATTGAAATTTAATTTAAATGCTGATATGAAAAAATTAACTCGTCAACCAGGAATCGAACCTCGGGCCTCTGAATATCTAGTCCAGTATGCTTCCGCTACACCAAAGACAACTGTGACGTAACAGCCAACTTTTTCATATCATTCTTATTTTTTATTTAGACAGTATTACTTCTGTCGAAGTTGGCTGTTACGTCACAATCGTCTTTGGTGTAGCGGAAGCATACTGAACTAGATATCCAGAGGCCCGTGGTTCGATTCCTGGTTGACGAGTTAATTTTTTCATATCAGTATTTAAAAAAAATCTTTTTAAATTGTTTAATTCTCGACTCCCAAAACTAACTTCGTAACTAAAGAATGTCCATATTTGGGTACTTGCATATTATAACTATACCAATTTAAATCATTTACGGAAAATGGTCTCTGAGAAAAACGTCTGTGACAGATGGACAGGAAGAAAACACGTAAGTGATTACGTAAGGGTTTCATTTGGCGAATTTAAGCACTGGCCACTAAAAATACAAATAAAAAAACATTATATATACTTACTGCTATTTTGTAAAAATTTAAAGGTGTGTGAATATAAAGGTGTCTAATTGTATGTTACACAACCAGTACAAAAGAAAATGTTTATGTATTTACTATAAACATACATCTATCAAAATATGTTAATTCAAGGTTATATAAAGATAATCTTTTAAACTGAGCAACAACTTGTGTGAGGTTATATCACGAAGGTAAAAAATATTTATTTATTTATTCATTTAAGGCACTAAATAATAGGCACTAATAATAAATACAATTTTTTAAATTATATTAAAACTCTGTTAAACAAATGTATGTCTGTATATTTAATTAAACGATTTATAACAGGTGAATATTTTCAAAAAATATGCTGGCAAATTTTATTTCAATATCTGAGTTGAATGATAAACTGTTTAAGGATGTACCAGCATACTATCACTTTTCGACAGATTTTGCTCATTTTTTTTACAGGCTAAAAATAACGTTTTCTAATAGATCACGAAGTTTCAGAATTTTTGACCGTTTAGAACGCGAGATAATTAATATCAAAGTTATCATTCTCTCTCACTCTCTCTCATTAGAAGCATGTACAACTTCATACCCGCCCAACTATTATCTGTTGTATTAGAATAAATACACGACAGAATTTTAAAAAAAACTAAGAGAAGATTCCTTAATATTTTTTACATAAATTTAAAAAAGAAAATCGTGTGTTACAGTTTTTTTTTTCGAAATATAATAATTTAAAATATGATTTTTGTCCAATTATAACACATTCCGTTTATGGCAAACAGTGGTTGTTATGGCAAACAACGTTGTGCGCCAATCTCTCTCAAGTTGCATTAAGTAAACAGACATATGCTATAATAATAAATAGGTATATACACAGAGCAACGCTGCCAGATCACCGTACTGGAAATATTTGATAGTATGTGTAAGTAAATGTGTGCCGATAATATGTGTATGTATGTGTACACTATGCTGGTACATCCTTAAATCAATAAAATTCTCGTATCCCTTCATCTAATTATATGTGTTATTACTTGAAAGTGGTTTTTGAATGAAACTATTGTGCAAATAAGAAATCATCCACACTAGTTTCGTTTGATTATATACTACCCTGGTAATTCTCTTCAAAGACTAAGAATAATTCTTTTAAAACTCTGAATAAAACTACTCAAAGTTTTTTTTCTTTCAGAAAATCTCTGTAAAAGTCTGAAAAAATAAAATAAATGTTTTATAAATAATTTAATGACAGAAAACATATAATATTTTGAACTCTGCCAGAAGAGTTATATTCAGACTTAATAATAGTAATTCATACTTTTTCAGAGAACAAATTAAATAAACTATAACATTTCGTCCCAGCAAGATTCAAACTCACGATCTCCTGTTTACTAGACAGGCACTTTAACTAACTAAGCCACGGACACTGTTATGTATACCTTCAGTGTTGAATATGTAACATATAGTATTGTAGAGCGCTGGAAGTGTGTAAGTGCCCAAAATGAATACACCCACAGTGACTTCCATCACTTGCCTAGGTTGCTCTGCGAGAACCTAATCTGACAGCGGGGCTGCCCTCCAAATTTTTTATTGGTCATAATTTTTTTTAAACAATAATTACGAAAAACACATATCACTAATTTTTTTCATTAAATTTTATTTCCAACAACTTTATTTCATAGATATGAAAAGTTTGATTAAATTTTAGAACACAGAGTTTTCACTACTTACTTCGACAGGGTTTTCTGTAGAGTGGAAAATTTAACCAGTAGGTGTTGAGATTAATTTTAGTATAGATAATTAAATCGTTATTATTAAACTAGTATTAAAATATAATTACAAATAGTAACTTGAAACTTAAACAGTAAACAGTATGGAATGTGATAAATAACAAATTACGCAACAGTATTCACTCTAAACAACAAAAAAAATTTATATATTCATAGAATATTTTAAAAATTAGAAACACTCTGAATCATGTCGTAGTTTTAATCGGACGAATTAGTGAAATAATAAACCAATAAAAAATTTAAACAAAATGGCAAATAATGATATTAAACTGGAAGAATAGATGAACATATAATTAATAATTAAAAATGAAATATTATATGACAGTTTTACAATGGAACGTGAACGTGAACTAACTACAGACGAACGAATCCATGAAAATGGAAACATTAAACTTGAAATAGAATTGAATTCAGAATTATTAAATAATGATGAAATATTCGATGAAAATGTATCGGAACATCAACAAATTAATAATGAAAAAGAACTTTACACATTTGATGTTTGTAATAAAACATTTAATCAAATTTAACTCGACATAAACGAATCCATTCTGAAGAAAAACCATTTTTATGCGAAATTTGTAATAAAATATTTAGTCTGCAATGCATTATATCTCAACATAAATTAATCTACACGGGAGAGAAACCTTTTTCATGTGATGTTTGTGGTAAAACATTTAATTGGCAAAGCGATTTAACTCGATATAAACAAATTCACTATGGAGAAAAACCATTTTCATGTGATTTTTATGACAAAACATTTAATCAGCAATCACATGTAACAACTCAAGATGAAATATTATATGAAAGTTTTACAATGGAACGTGAACGTACACTAACGACAGACGAACGAGTCCATGAAAATGGAAACATTAAACTGGAAAAAGAATTGAATTCAGAATTATTAAATAATGATGAAATATTCGATGAAAAGGTTTCGGAACATCAACAAATTAATACTGAAAAAGAACGTTACTTTTGTGATTTTTGTAATAAAACATTTTATTGGCAAAGCTATTTAATTCGTCATAAACGAATACACACTGGAGAAAAACCATTTTCATGTGAAATTTGTAAGAAAACATTTAATTTGAAAAGCATTCTAAATCAACATAAATTAATTCACACTGGAGTCAAACCTTTTTCATGTGATAATTGTGGCAAAAAATTTAACGATCGAAGCAATTTTGTTAGACATATGAAACGAAAGAAGAATCCATGCAAAAAATAATACATAGAAATCGAACGATGTTGGTCTGATATTTGGGTTCAACACCAAATAAATACTAGAAAAGCTCAACTATTTGGGAAATAAATTCTGTAAACAAATGTTAAACTTAGAAATGTAAATTAGGTAATAAAAATTAAACGTTAGTAATTGTTTGTTGATTCCTGATATTTTTTATGAATTATCAATTTATTATGATTCAAATAAAGCTAAAAATCGTGGTAAACCATTTTTCATGAAAAACTTAAGTAATTTTTTACGTAAAATACAAATCCGCAATTAAAAATTTAGGTTTCCATTAAAAAAATCCATGTTTACCTCGATTTGACCTTGATAATAGAATCCATTAATATATATATATACCGGGACACTCTGGCATTAAAGGGAACGAAGTAGCGGACTCGCACAGTTACAGTTAGGCCATTCAACTGTGCTCGGTTGAAACTCACTAGAATGCAGTTGAGAAGGGTGTTGTGGTTCTTGACTGAACACTGTCGATTGAACTACCACCTTCATAACTTGGGGATCTCTGATGGTCCCACTTGTAGGGCCTGTATGGAGGACGATGAAACCTCCATGTATGGTATATGCACCTGCAGGAACCTGTAGAGTGTCAGGTATAGAATGTTGATCCGAAACCTTGGATCCATCAATCCTGGAAGCAATCTTGGCGGAGAAGTTGTGGGCCTTCTGTGTGTCATCTGGCCTAAACAGAATCCTATAGCTTCATCTGCTTAAAATAGCACCTCTTACCCGGAGACAGGTTGTAATCAAGGAGGGCACAGGGGCCTTAGAACCTTTGGTCTAGGTTCTAAGGACCCATTCGCGGTACCTCTCTTTCTAATTATTATTATTATTATTCATGATGACCACATAAACTCAAGTATATCAATTAATTTAAAATAAAACTTGATAAATGGATGAAAAACCGAACTTTTCCTCGAAATATTAAAAATCAGTATAATTAAAAAAACAATAAAAAACGAACTGGAAACAACCACATTTATTACAAAATATTAAAATAATGGTTAAATATAAAATATTTATTAATAATATTGTATTAAAATAAACATATCCGTGTATTCAATATATAAACCATTTGCAATTAATTCTTGAAAAGTCATAAAAAACATTTTCAAAATTAAATTGTCAAGTTGAAATTGAAATACATTAATTATAAATTTTATGATATTTTTTGTCAAACATAAATGACACTAAAATTAAAATTAAATATTTTCAAATGTTTTTTTTTTCGGTTATAATTTATGATCGTGTAGAGAGATCCAATATTTACAAAATTATAAGTATTCAGTACTATAATACTTATTTTTATATTGAGGAGTGACTAACAAATATTGGTCAGGTGTTCAAGAGTTTAGTAGAAGTTGCAACGAAGGTGAAGTCTTGAAAGAAGTCTAGGTTTTTCTGTCTATTTTTTTAGGTTTTTACATAATATTATTCTCTCTTAAATATGTTTATTGTAAATATTCATATTGTAGCGGTGTCGCTTCATCATTAAATTATTATTATAATTTTGATCATCATTTTTATCTGTTGCATAACAACTATAACTTCCCTCTATTATCACGGTTGCTTTGAATGTTAACAACCTTGGTAAAACCTGGGTAAAACTACGTATTACTGCCCTGTCTATGATGTTAACGCGAATTATGATTTAAATTCATTGCCTAAGGTAACTAACATATTTAATTTAAAAAAATATATCTGAAAAATAGGTAACGCAAATATTTTTTAATCAATTTTGAAAATTAAAAATAGTTACTGTGGGCCATCTGTACAGATAGATAACAGCGGCTGCCCTGGAAGGGCTACACTTCGACCATAAGGTCCATTGTGATTTCTAAGAATGTGAAGGTGTTAGTGGAGTGTAAGGAATTTTTTGTGTGTAGACTAGGAATTGGTAGGATGTGCGACTGTAGCCGACTCTGATAGGAACTTTGCCGATATTCATCTGGAGTTCGTGAAGGAGTAGAAAACCTTCACAAGCATAGCTGGTTACTTCGTTCTTGTCCATGCGCTGTAACCGCCCCTTTTTTCTCTTAATAAATGTCAAACGGCCGATGTCGGGATTCGAACCCAAAACCTCCCAGTTCCAAGTAGACATAACACCTCAAACTTACGCCTTACATCGCTCGGTTCTTCTGGTGCCATCTGTTCGTAGTAGGCATATGCTATCGCGGACTTTTTTGTAGGCATTTTGAAGACTTACAATTCTAAAAGCATCGTTTTACGACTTGGTTACAAAACCTTTAGATTTCTTTACTATCTTTAAATTTAATTTGTATTTATGGTACATATAAACCTTTCGGAAGAAATTCTCTATTTGTTGGTGAAACCCGCAACAAAATCCATTGCGTAGTTTAGAAGAAACAAGTGAAAATAACAACTAACTAGTTGTTTATTTAAAAAAACAAACAAAAGTTGTTTATTTAAAAAAAAAGGAATATTTGTTTTTGTTTTTAAATATTTGTTTTATCTCTTATGGTATCAAAGTTGGGTAGTTTTGCCCATTTTGCTCAAAAGTGGTTCGATTTTGCCCATTTCAACTCGCTATCTCTTTTCGTTTATCGAGTTTACGGACGGGCGGTCAACTTTGCGAAAATGGACTAATTAGGTCATTTTATGAACACCTAATAAAAATTTTTTCCTCTGCGATCAATATTTTCAACCGTTACAAAGTCGGGACTAAAGTTAATATATCCTGGAGTATATTATATACCGAGTATAATAAGCAAACAAACAGATTGACACGGGTATTGACTTAATTGTTTTGTAGTATTTCAAGATTGAAGGTATTCTAAGATTTAGTAAGTTTTAGATTTATACTTGTTATAGCTTAAAATCTATACCAAATTGAATTTAATCTTTTTTCTATGCAAATCAAGTAAATGGAAATACGAGAGTGTTAACGCCATTTTATCATTGTATTGTATGGTTTTTATTATATTCATTTAAATGTCATTGAAAATATTTCAATTAAAAAAGCCGGGAAGAAATTTGTAAAAAATAAAATTATTTAAAAGTGTTTTATGAACATATAAATACAAATGTATATGGAAAATTAAAGGAAAATTAATATATTATATGTTTACCCTTTTTAAATTGAAGGAAAATAATTAGATGTGAAATACAAAACCAAATTAGAACCAAAATATACAACTTTTCATGTATCTTATTCTGTAATATTCAGTTTTCAAACGCATTAATGGGTTAAGTGTACTCAGAAGCGTGAAAAATAGACATTTGTGTAAATGTTTTTTCAATAAATATTTTCAGTAAATGTAAATTCATATTACCGATTTTTATACCCTGTGTGTAGTATCTTTTTTGGTTGAGGTTCGTCAGTAAGCTGTTCCCTGTCAGGCACCACAGCAGTGGGGATAAGACACCAACCTGCAGACATCCCTTTGTGACTTCCACAGTGACAGACTCTCCAAAAAGGGAAGTTTGTATTCTTGTACCTATCAGCATAGAGTTTATCCATCTGCAAAAGATGTCTTTTACTCCGTGCCGAATCTACCATCGAATTGTAAGAGACATTGTCAAATGCCCCCTTTATGTCAAGAAAAACGCACAAAGTGGTTTGTTTCCTTGCGAATCCCTCCTCAATCCTGTATATTAGGATGTGGAGGGCTGATTCACAGGATTTTCACACTTGATACGCGTGCTGGTTGGCATGAAGCGGATTTCTCGACAATGCCCCCTGAGCCAAATGAAATCAGTTATTTGTTACATTACTTGTTTACACTATATTTGAATAAACTTTTACGGAAATTTCAAGTAAAATTTTTATTCTGTGCCTGTCTTTTTATTTAGTGCCTAGCGGTGACTGTCAGTTCTTCTTACTGGTTTATCTAGCAATGAAACACAAAAATCAATTTAATAATGCATCTAGTCCTGTTATGAAGCTATATTTTCAAATTTAGCAAAATAGTAGCTTCCAAAAGTATAATTACGGATTTAGATGATAAAAAACGCTTATTATATATTTCCATCATACTTTTTACACTTCGCATGGTTAGAAATCGCATGCCATATCATAATAAAGAACATAGAAAAAAAGTGTAATAACGAAAAATCTTCTTTTTAAAATAAACAACTTTTGTTAGCAAATTTTTTTTTCATAAACTCAATAGTTTTCTCTTAATTTGTGATTATATGTTCCTCGCAAGCGAATTGGTCATAATTCGAATACGCACAATTGTTAACAATAGGGAATATGCATTATATCTGCATTATGCATATGCTCTGTTAATATTTTAATAATATTTAAAAATGAAATTAAAATCCGACAAATATCAAGGAAGCTATAAGCTTTTAAAGATTATTATCTGTCTCTTGCAAAAATACTAAAAACGGAGTTTTACGTGTATTTTAAATGGTGAAAGTGTAATATGACGTCACATAACATATCAACAGGGCTATCACCCTCTTTGTCTAATCGGTTCAATCATTCATATCTCGCTTATTTTTAAAGTTATTTAAAAAGTAATTTTACCTGGATATTTGTCAAGTGAACATGCTTCAATTCAAGCGAAAAAAAAATTTCATGCATATTCCCTATTCAATCATTGATATACAACTCAGCATATCAACTGGGCATTCAAATAATGAACTCATTTAGTTGTTACTTGTTTTTTGTTGTCTCCATTTCATGTCATAACGATGATAATGATAATGACATAAATGACTGTTAGATATACAAAATCAATAACATAAGAAGTAAAAGTAAGAACACAAAACAAAGTATGAATTTATTAGTCATAACATTGAAAATTATTGCAAGACATAAATACAAATAAGATGTAAAAGAGAAGCCATATAAAATGTAATTCGCTTGCTGAAGCTTATATAGGATATTACTAGGATTTCTAGTTGACAGTTCTAGACAAATACTTTTATGCGTAAAGGAACGACAACAACAATATTCAACATTTGTCTATAAATACCTCTCTATACTTCTGTATATGTATGTATGTATGTTATATACATATATATACATAATATATATATATACATAATATATATATATATATATATATATATATATATATATATATATATATATATATATATATATATATATATATATATGTATACATTACATAATGTAGAGCTACTTACTACATACCATTGAAAATGAAAACTCATTTTAAAGGAGAACATTTCTATTTATATTTCAACTATTAAATTTCAATTCACATTATTGTTTTGTTATGATTCAATTCTTATATTTCACAAGTGTATTTTTTATTAAAAATAGTTTGAATCGTTTTTTGTGTTTTCACCTCTGTAGCTATCTATATTCTACGTATGGTTTTCGATGCGGAAAATCGATATTGAGATTACACTGAATATTTATCGTTTTGAGATCCCCTGATACCAAAAAAACCGTTTTTGGCCATTGGGAAGTCTGAACGTATACAATATGTCTATTAAGACATCTAGTACTGTAGTGCATCTATCACTGTCCATATGCAGCGCACCATGATACGGTGCACTCTTTTACACCCAAATTCACAGACATTTATAGAGTGCAATTTCGGTGGAACAAGGCTGTCCACATCATCGTTCACTGTGCACAGACAGTGTTGTACATATCATTGTCTGTATACATATCAATGTATACATATTCTACATTATGCATTTAACAAATGTCTATGAGTAACAGAGTGCACTGTATCATGGTGCGCTATGTATGGACAGCGATAGATACATACATTGTTTCCAGATTGGGCATAGTTTAAAAAACACACGGTATATTTATGTATGTGTTTATAGATGGATGTGTGCCTTTGAGCTAGATATCTCAAGAACGGAGACAGTGAGTTGTAGTATTGGAGGGAGGCCGAAGTTTGGCAAGTAGGCCGATACCTTTTATACCCACCCCTAACTTGTCCCATCAATCACATCTATTCGTTACCTCTACCACGTCTTGTTCATTTCCTCTAGCTCTGTGTTCGTTTTCGAACCTACTCGTCTTCTTTGACAGTGAGAGGTACTTTAAACTGAGGATTAATATTGTCGTTTCACACGGCTGCAATGTTTAGGCGGTTTATTGCTAAAATGATCTTAAATTCTTAATGAGTTTTTCGAGTATTTCTCGAAAACGATTTAGACTTTGTACGCTTTTTAAGACCTGAATTTTAACTTGTCACTACAGTAATTTGGTGAGAAAGATTAGTTTATTGTTGCGAGAAGTAAAAAAAGCTTAGAACTAGTTCAATTGAAATCTTCAAGGTGAAAGATATCACTTTATCTTGGAAATTTTTTGTTTTTGGAAATTTTCTGAAAAACAGTACGACATAGGGTAAAAATTTAAACTACAACAATATTGCTGACAAAAATATGCACAAATTTTGTATCAAGAATTTGTCCAAGCTCAATTTAAGTGCAATAATTTAGGTGACGTACAATTTTTTTGAAAATAGGGAAGAATTTAAAATAATGATACACACTTAATTTTAATTAAATAAACCATCATGTATTTATTGCTATGGTTATCTATTATTATATGTATTTCAACAAAATTAGCACAAGCGTTAAGTTAATCAATCGTTAACCAAACTAAATACATCACGGATTCATCTTTTATGCAATAACGCTTTAAGTATATTATATCAATGTATGAGGAGTATGTCAAGCACGTTGTATATGAAATATACAAATTACTGAAACGATTACAAAATCTGCGCTAAATCAAATTATTCATAATATTTATAAGTATCTTTGGATACACAACAAATACCATACTGTAGTCATTAATTATTAACTTGGTAGGTTACAGTTTTACTAGTAAATGAAATCAATTAAATATTAAATGTTTCGTATTAACCCATTTATATACTAGAGTATATTTAGTGGGGTACTACTGGTGAAACTGGGAGTCAGCTCAGCTTACAGACCGTTTTCAAAAGCATTTCTAATAGGGAATCAATGTTAAATAAATAAATAAAATATTTACTATAAAACCATACATGCATACACGTACATACCGAAACTGAATGTCTGGACTGTAATATTGGGTGACCATATTTTAGAGTGCCATTCTTCATTGACGGATTTTTTGATTCTCAAAAATATTTGAATTTGTTACGAAATAATATTTCGCCAACTGTTAGAGATCTTCTTAATTTAGACCTGGAATCTGTATGGTTCCAACAAGATGGTTGTCCTGCACACAATGCCATGATAGTAAGGCTGTTCCTAGAACAAACTTTCCAGGAACGTCTTATGAGTGGTTTTGGAACCTTCAAGTGGCCAGCAAGATCGCAAGATCTATCTCCTAACGATTTTTTTTTGTGGGGTTTCTCATAACACAGATCAATTCGCGGAATAGGCCTGAAAATTTGCAACAATTAAGGCAAAGAATTGTTGACAATTGTGCGAATATTTCTCCTCAAGTACTAGAAAATACCTGGGTAGAATTCTACAATCGACTCGGATTTTGTTCAGCAAATAATGGAGGAATATTCGAACCGTTGGTTTAACTTTTTTTTTGTCGGAATTCTATTATTTTTCCTTTTTGGGATTTTATTTTTCTTTTAATTTGTGTGGGTTGTTGTTTTATGTAACACCGTTAATAGAATACTATCATTTATTTTAAAACATTCCACATACAAATAATAAGGGATATTAAAAAAAGAATTTTCAATTGTTAGAAGTAATGCTAAGCTTAAGAAGACAACAATGAACATATTTAACCCACTCTCATTACATGTTAATGCAGTACTGAGTACAAAATAGTCCAGCAAGCATACAAAACAGGCATACTAAAGAGTACCCCCACTATTTTTATTTATTTATTAAGTATGCTGTGTATAGTTATTATAGTAAATCATATTTAACATTGATTCTCTATAAGCAATGCTTTCCAACACATACGGTATATGGTGTATATCTATACATCAAATAATATCGTCGGTTCTATGGGGATTATTAATTGATACATCATTACATTAACAGCCGTACCGGCAAATATAATAATAGTTCAATATATTATATACAATATTATACAGCAAACGTCAGTTATGATGTCGTTGCTTTTATCCAAAAGTCTTTGGTATTGTCAGAGAGAAAGTTAACATTGTGGTTGCCATTGTGTGTACAAACATTGATTGTTTACACTGGTTGGGGCATGTTATTGTAGTCAAAACTGAGATCCATGGCCAGAAAACAATGTATACAAGGAATGTAACCACTGTTAAAACAATTCATTTCCACATACGTAAGCAAACGGTTACCTATGTTGGTCTCCATTAGACATTATACGGCATAAATTTACCAATTTCACGGAATGCAATCTTTTTATCTTCGTATTTGTTCAGACCAGAGCCATTCGGTTTCTTAAATATTAGAATATACTAAATGCTCATACGTAGTATATCAGTCTAGTTAAATCTCAGCCAACTCACCAAAACCATCAACCTCAACTTAAATTCCACTGAGCCCGTCGCTAGTTTTGCATTGCATCAAATGAAACGGAGTATGCCATTCCCTATAGTCAGCTCTTAGTCGTCTTTGAAAACATATTTCTGAACACATTTACAATATCTTAAGAAAAACCGCAATCATTAAACTAAGGTTAGGACCCAAGTAAACCCAGGCGTTAAATTGAGTTCATGACTGAGTTAAAGAAGGCCTTAAAGGACTTCTAGAGACGTTGCAGACGTTGTGTGAAAGAAGTTGAACCCAGCCATATTGGTATCCATGTCACGCTATAAAATTTTAATTAGGGCTTCAAGCAGTATTTTGCCAAATAGCTTTTTATAAGTTACATTGTAGATTATAGAGGCTCCCCTGGACGGGCTACACTTCGACCATAAGGTCCATTGTGATGCCTAAGGATGTGAGGATGTGAGTGGAGTGGAAGGAATTTTTGTGTATAGACTAGGAATTGGTAGGATATGCGGCTGCAGCCGACTATGATAGGAACTATGCCGATGTTCATCTGGAGTTCGTGAAAGAAACTTCAGAAAACTTCATTCTTGTCCATACGCGGACAGTTTAGTCAACTAACGGCCCCTTTTTTTCCTAATTATTGACAAACTGCCGATGTCGTATTCCAACCCATAACCTCCCAGTTTCCAAGTATTCATACTGCGCAGACATAACGCCTTAGATCGTTTGGCTACTTGGACTGGTATTTAATCTGTAAGTGCAACATTTAAATACAACATAAGTAGTGGATTTGCAAAAACTATACAGTGTTTTAATAAGATACTTCTTTAAACCTGATGCCCGTCTTAAATCGATTAAGTCACTACCCAAATAAATTAAAACAAGGCATCAATCACCACCAAATTGTGAAGAATTGTTATTTTTTAAATCCTCTGATGTATTTATAAACATTCTCATCGATAGTGGATCACATCGAACGATACAAATTCAGTAATGGTCTCCTTGATGCTCTTCCTTCGAGGGGCTCTTGTGCAATATCGGAAAAGCCGGCTTCGTTTAAGAGAAAAAATAAAATCTTAAAGTCATTTTTTACAATCCTCTAGTTAATAGAACTTCGCTTGGACGATCTGGATGACTTTCAACGCGGTACTGGTAGCGAAGCTCGTGCGGGAACTGTGTAGTGACGTACTAGCTTGGCTTTACTTTAGCATTAAAAAATGAATAACAATCTGTTAATTGTATTTTCCATCGTTTCCTCTATTTCATAGAAGATGTTCTAATTCCATCATCAGTTCATCTAGATGTTACGAAATGCTGGCTCAATTAGAACTAATCGTCATTTTAATTTCAAGACATAAATAAAAAGTAAATAATAGCTTGTAAAAAAAATATTTACATATACTGGGTATAATAATGTTCTTCTGTTTGAATAAATCAGAAAATATCATCATCATGTTACTGGAGAAATTGTTTAATTTGTATGTTTTATCAAAAGATGTTTTATTATTGAAAACTTCAATCAAATCATGAGAAAACGTCATGACGATAAACGTTATAGTAATTACATTTGTGTACATAGAAAATATTGCCGTTGTAAAGAGCCTTATTAAAATTCTCTTTGTGAAAAAAAGAGTACATAAAATATTCGTCTTGTAGTCAATTGTAAGAATATACCAATCTGAGATAAAGATTATGAAATTACAAGTGAAAATAACAACTAACTTAGTTAATTGCTAAAATATCCAGTATATACTGATTTACTGAAAACAAGATTTCAAACAAAAGTTGTTTATTTTTAAAAGAGGAACATTTTTTGTGTTTAAATTTTTGTTCTATCTCGGGCGGTTTCAAATTTTTTCCCATTCTGCCCAAACCTAGTTCGATTTTGTCCATTGACAAACTTGACCTTACTTTTTAGCTCAAGAACACACAAACAAAATTTCAGCTCTCTATCTTTTTTCATTTTTGAGTTATCGTGTCCACGGACAGGTAGACGTTACAAAGTTGGGACTAAACTTACTATACCCTGGTGTATTTATATATAGCGGGTATAAAAAGTTTTCCGGAAACTCTGGCATGATGTGAAAACATATCCTACTAGCAGAAATTTATCATACGAAATTTATGTCAAAATAATGATTTTTTTCTAAATTTTGACATTTTAAAACATTAATTGTTTTATATTTTAATTTAATTAACAAATAATTTATTTCCACAATTTTGTTAATGCAGATGTTTCTATAGAAACTATAAACTATATTAAAGATCGATCTAGCTGTTAGAAAATGTTATATTCATATACAATGTTAAATTCCCATTTAAAACATGAATGCCGGTGATTGCCGAATGTCACATAGCCGATCGTTAACAAAAAAACGTCACATTGTATAATCTGAAATTTCATTTCACTCCCCATATAAAGCCATCCTTGCATAGCCTCGCTGTAGATGTTTTCACATCAATAAGAATTTGTTGACTTTAAATCAATAATTTTAGCCTCGAATTTAATAATTATTTATAAGTTTGTTGGTAGTTACAAGGACACTTTTTACTGTACTACGTTGTCTACATCGACAATAACATCGAATACAAATTTATGGCATCCGAGATTAAGGTTAACATCATGCACAGTTACAAGTTTCATCAAAAACGTTACATGTGTCTTTCGCTGTTTTTAATTTTTAATGGTGTATTATAGCAAATCTATTAACTAAAATCCAATAAACAGTGGTATCCCAATAGTGTTACAAACACTGAATGAATGCTGGTACTTTTTTGTAAAATTATTATGAAATATATTATTTGTAGTTTTACGGAAACTACGGGTGAATATTAAATTTATATTTTATTTTATGTAAAAGTACAATTAAGGTTGATCGGACAGTACAGTATATTTTATAATAAACAGAATCACTCTTTTTAACAGAAATTAAAAATTTTAATATGTAAATTAATTATTTAAATTTAGATAGCATCTAGTAATCGGATTTATGTAATTATTTAATTACTTAAAATAATAAATAATCGTTTTTTGACGATTCTTTTGACGATTAGACGAAAATTTTCGTGAATTTTGTATCTTTTTAATTAAGATATTTACAAAACTCTTCGTCAGACTATTTATTTTATAATTTTATCGTAATGTACGAGATTTAATTTATAAAAGTAGTTTTTATTTATAAAAGTAAGTTTTTTACTTTTTAATCTATGGAAGGTGGAGCAACATTAATGAGAAATTGAAAAAGTATCATTTTCTTCATATATATAATAATATATAAAGAGATAAAATTTGTTTGTTTGTTTGTTTGTGACGGGAAATGTCTGGAACTATTGAACCGATTCTAAAAATTCTATCACTGATAGAAAGCTACACTCTTATCCGAGGGCTATAAGCTATGAAGAGTGATATACCCCCTAAAAACTAAACATTCGTAAAGTACGCATTGTGTTCTAAATTTACTTATAGAGTCTGTTCTTAAATTACCCTTACTATGAAGACAAACTTTTTATTATAACCGGTATATGTAAATATACAAGGTATATTAAGTTTTGTCCTGACTTTTTAATGCTTGAAAATATTGATGGCAGGCAGAAAAGTATTGTAAAGGGCTTCATGAAATGACCTAGTTCAGCCATTTCCGCCCGTCCGTCTGCCGTATGCCACGATAACTTAAAAACGAAAAGAGATAGCGATCTGAAATTTTATAAGTGTGTTCTATACCTATAAAGTAAGGTCAAGTTTGTGGGCAAAATCGGACGATGATTGGACAAAATACGCAAAACTGCCTATTTGTGAAACCGTAAGAGAAGAAAAAACAAAAATTTTTAGACAAAAAATTACCTTTTTTAAAAAATAAACAACTTTTGTAACAATCTTTATTTCATAAGTTCAGTATATACCCGGTAGTTTTATGACATGACATCATTTAGTTTATTATTCTTCGCCATACCGTGGGCTAAAGTGTTAATTTCAGTACCGTAACCAACCGATCGATAAGTATTAAAATGATATCCTACTTACGTTAGTGAATAGGGGGATGGATATGTTCATTAATTGCAGTCCTCGTTATTGAAACATATTTCCTAGAATTATTGTCATTAAATTTTTTTTTCTTTGGAAATAATTCTAATTATGTACAAAAAATTTATTATATAGGGTGGCGCATAAGTAACGAAAAGCTCTGGAAAAAGCACGTCAGGTCGAAGCAAACAATGGGCACCATTTGAAAGATATTATCTTCGAAACATAATGTGAACCATATTTCCAAACTGTAATCTAAATTTTAATAAATGCCAACGTTAAATAAAATCAGAAAGAAAACAGTTATGCGCCACCCTATATAATTTCAATATTTTAAGTGCTTCCTTCGTTTGCTTTCACGTGAGAAAAAAATATGTAGATCAAGATGTTTGAGCTTGATTGGTTATTGAAAAATAAAAGACAACATAAATTTTTTTTAACTTTAAAATATTATATTGAAATAAATATTCACAGATTCGAATAAAAAAGGTTGGCCAACTATTAACTTAGGCCTCACTCACACGTTGCGACTGTTTCGGGACAAACGTTGAAAACCAGTTGAGCTTTCAATAGTTATTGTTCAATAACTTTCAACTAAATATATATTGTCAAATGATAATAGGGAATATGCATGAACATTTTTTTTCACTTAAATTGAAGCATGTTTACTTGACAAATATCAAGGTAAAATTACTTTTTAAATAACTTTAAAAATAAGCGAGATATGAATGATTGAAATTCCCGATTAGACAAAGAGGGTGATAGCCCTCTTGATATGTTATGTGACGTCATATTACACTTTCACCATTTAAAATACACGTAAAACTCCGTTTTTAGTATTTTTGCAAGAAAGAGACAGATAATAATCTTTAAAAGCTTATAGCTTCCTTGATATTTGTCGGATTTTAATTTCGTTTTTAAATATTATTACAGTATTAACAGTATTTTCATATTCTGAAAATAAATGTGAAAAAAAATTTTCATGCATATTCCCTATTAATGAGAGCTCTAGGTTTCTGAAATAAACTTTCAAATTCGCCCCAATACCTAGATCAGTTTTTATATTATAAATAGACAAAATAAAAATAAATAAAAAATGAAACAAAATAAATTAAAATATAATATCTTTTAATGAAATTACTCTTGTTAAAATTGTTTTCATTCGATTTACTCTTATTAAAATTACTCTTATATTGTCTCAGGATATGTTATTCATTGCTAATTTGGTGACAGTTTCACTATGTTTCTTGGTTGTGTCTTGCTTATATATGTTTGTTTGTTTTTGTTACCGTCAATATTTCTGTAAATATTACAGTAACAGAATGATAAGAAACTTAGTTATAGTAAATTGTAAACGCTTTTTTGTTATAAACAAATTCAATTTTGACCCTGATCTGTTACGAGTCGGACCGTAAAAATTTAGGACGTCAGGATGAATCGATTAAAAATTGCGGCTCCGAGCAACCTGCCTGAAACCGGCTTTTTGAAGCTAATTTGACTCTAATAGATGGTATTCATGACACTTTAAAGAAATTTTTGTAAAATTTTGACACAGGTACGAGACCAATGTCTTTATGTCTATATCCTTTCGCTAATATGAGATGATAAACAAAAATCAAATAAAATGATGATTATTATTATTAATAAAACGGGTATAATAAAATTAAAATACTTTTATTTATTTATATAAAAATAAAATTAGTAATCCATCATTTGAACAAAAATAATAATAAATTCAATGATGATAGTAGAGTAGCACACTGAAATAAATCAATACTTAACCACTTTTATAAGCACAAAGCCTTACTACTCAACTCAACTCACTACACACACTAGTTAGTATGTGTTTGTGTATAGGTATATATATATATGGTAGGTAGTAGGTGTATCCATGTATGTAGTACCTACCTACCTACCTACATAGGTAGACTACACTAATACACAGTCGATGTTGGTTGTATGGTGCCGTTCGCTGCTATATAAACCTCTCATACCAAATAACATTTTATAACACTCATGTTAGTGTGTATATACGTAGAGGTATAGAGAGGTCTCTATCTATACGTATACAGACTGTGTTGGAATGCTTTTCCAATACAGAATCAATGTTAAATATTATTTATTACTGTCAGGCCTTCTGGTTACTGTACGGAGTCAGTTAGCACACATGTAGTCATCTCATATGCGTATGCTAGTTTGTTTGTCATTTAAGAGTGTGTACTGACTCATTGACTGTGTGTACTGTGTGTACTGACTCATTTAAGAGTGAGTGTGTACTCATTAAATGTAACTCCGCACAGTAACCAGACGGCCTGCCAGTAATAAACAATATTTAACATTAATTCTGTATTGGAAAAGCATTCCAACACAGTCTGTATACGTAGTGTAGTACAACATACAGAATATCAACGAGAATACCCATTTCTATATAATAATATAAGGTTTTGTGTCCCATATCGATCCATACACAAGTGAGATAGAATGTTATTGTATAACATATGAAAAAAGTGAATACGATAGAATTAAAATAGGTGGTTAGTTCGTTGGTCGACACATATATACACATATTATATAATATTTTTATTATATACATGGTGATTCACTTCGAAGTCGTGTCATGATCGTTATAGCTGTTGTGATTCATTAAAAATACCGTTCATAAAGACATACATTCATTGTGATATAGTTTAAAGCGAACAGTGTAATATGCTGATTTTTTAGGCACTACCAATTCAAAATTTATACATTTCTACATACTCCAAGTTTATATCCGCGGCTTCGCTGCGTTTCATTGTTATACCTCCAGGTGCCGTCATTTTAAGACAAAAAAAAATCTCAATGAAATTTCCCATCGCTTCCACTAATTCAAATACTGATCGTTCCCACCGCTTCCACTACGCCAACTATTTATTGACATTTCCACCAAATTATTATTTCAGCTAATATTTTCGAATTTCATCGTAGCTTTTAAACAAACAAAAGTTCATCAAAATCAGTCCAGTAGTCTTTGTGTGATGCTCGAACAAACAAAAAAAAAAACATTTAAAATTTTCTATACACTTGGTAGGTTTGCATAGGTATACACTTGGTAGGTTTGCGGCTGCAACCGACTATGATAGTAACTATGCCGATATTCATCTGGAGTTCGTGAAGGAAACTGCAGGATACCTTCTCAAACATAGCCGGTTACTTCGTTCTTGTCCATACGCCGACAGTTTAGTCAATCAACCGCCCCTTTTATTTCTTTTTTTTCCTAATAATTGACAAACAATTGACAATTGACTTTCTTGACAAACTGGTACTTGGTATGTTGAATGGACTTGATAGACTTTCCGAAATTTGTTAAAGATACAAAACTAATACCATTATTTTCTTCGAAAATTCATTAAAACTGTTTATTTTATAAAGTTTGATTTAATTGCTGATCTGACGACTTAAAGGTCGTCCAAACTGCTTTAAACTTGAGATAATTTAATAATAAATTATTCCGAAAAATGTACGTTATTTTGTTGAAATAAAATACGAACGCCATGTATACCTCCACCTGGAACAGATACACATTTACATTGAATACATACATACATACATATATACCTGTGTATAACTGTGGAAAAAGGAAATTAATAATTTAGTTATTTGTTTGTTTATATATATGGATAATATCGAAACGATATTCTCTGGGTATTGTTGTTATATTGTTGTTGTTATAGTTGTGTAGTGTAATGTACAACTAGGGCTGCCATCTTTAGAAAATTCTTGGCGAGAATATTTTATAGGATTATACTTTCAAATTTTGGTAACATTTTACCTTTGTGAAAAAATTCTTGTTCTAGATCAGGGTTTACATTGATATTTATCATTCTCAGTGAAAAGAAATTTGTAGAAACAATATTTTTCCTGTTACCATTCATAACTTTTCACATTAATTATTACACACCTACCGTTATAAATGAACATAATGTTAACTTATTTTCTGCATTATGTGAACTGCAATCGTTGCACAAGAGACACTACTTTTATTTCTTTACTTTGTTTCGCAGTTAAAACTCGAGAAAACATTTCTATACTTTTGCAATACAGACATAACCCTTGATATGAAAATAACCATTAAAAAAAAACCGTTGGAAAAAGATGCAAGCATGGATGCAAGAAGATAAAGATCTTGCACATAAAATTTCAAACTGATACCTCAATAAATAATAAAATTTCAAATTATCACTCGATAATATAATGTTCTCATTAAATAAGTTTCACTTCAAAATGAATACAAAGGTTCATTATTAAACTGATTTAGGCATTGTACATTATTTGAACGTTGAACAAGTGGAAAATTATCTAAAATTATATGATTTTTGAAAAAGCCATCATTTTTCAAATGATATAGGCAAAAATAATTACACGTAATTATGTTCACTTCATACAAATGTGATATGTAATTGTCTCCTTTCTCACGCTCAAGGCTTATCTCTTGTGATTTCCCCTCTCTGGAGTCATTTCCCCTTTATAGTACCAAAATTTCAAACAGATACATCGGTAAATAAGTTTCATTAAAAAAAGTAATCAACTCATTGTAATCTTGTACAGTGGATGAGAAATATTGCTGAAAAGTGCATACAATTTTCCACATTGATTAGGAGATGTAATCGTTAAAAACTAATAAAAATTCCGTATTTCTTCAAGGTGATGATTAATAGACATTTAGGCGTACTATATATATATATATATATATATTAAAAAGTAATCGATTGGTATTTGTTAATGATTTGATTATTGATTGAGTTGATTGAGACATATATATATATATATATATATATATATATATATATATATATATATATATATATATATATATATATATATATATATGAGTATATATATATTGAATAAAACGTTACCAAATTAACACTACGGAACATAACAAAACCGTAATAAATATAGGATACCTCTTCAATGGCTATTAAGAAAGGTTGCGTATCAAGAGTATTTTTCGAAAGCAATTTTGGTAGCAATTCAAGATCAATCATTACTCCGAATAAATTGGACATCCTGAATTTTGACATATTGATTTATATATTGTAGAAATGCAATTGGAAATGAATATTTTCGTACATCCTTTGCGGCAACCCTATTTCACACAGGTAGAGAACCAAATCTATACCAAAAGTATATAATGCATTTACTCTAACATACTGATGCGATGAAACGTATATAGGGTGTTTTTAATGAAGATTTTACAAATTACAAATGTCAATACTACGTGTCAATAACAGGAACAGCGTTTACATATCATCTCTCTTGTCAATCTAAGAATAGGTCCGCTCTGTATCATACAAAATAAATAACCCTATTGATCGAGCTGATTTATAATACTAACCTATAATACTAACCTATGCCTTTCTCTAAAATTGTTCCAAATTTCCAAATTTGGATTAAGAAAAGTGTAAATAAGAAACAAATGTATATTAATGGAATAACTATTGACACTATGCAACCCACGCTTTTTTCCATTAATATACATTTGTTTCTTCTTTACACTTTGCTTAATCCAAATTTATTTTATTTTATTTTCTATTTTTTAGTTGGATTTTCTATAAAAGCGTGTTTTTTTAGTTTTTTTAAACTATTATTTATTTATTCTTCTGACCGATTGTCAGTTTGCCTAATTTCGTCATTTTGAGTTGAATCACTGATTATTCGTATTGACTACGACATACTTATCTCTATCATTAGTATCAATAACCAACAACATATGTAGTATTTTATTATCATATCAATACTTTTATCATCGTTATGATATTGTTGGTTGACTAGGTATTTAACGGCTTGTTTGCTTGCTTGCTATAGTTACTAACTAGGTATTGGCTGGATTATCATTCTATATAGGTGGGTGGTAAGTTAGTTAGTGTAGGTGTATTTTAATATCAGGGTTTTCCAATACCACTTCTACTTGTCTATACAAAAATGTATGTTTGTTTGTTTGTTAGCATCATGCAAAAACTACGGGATCGATTTTGAGGTCCCTTTTTTTATTTAAAAGATTATGATTAGACTTAAAAACTGGCATATAATTAATTAATCTTGCTGAAATATAAATTTGGTAGAAGTGTTGGCAAATATATGAAGTAGTGGAAGCGTTGGGAACAATAAATATTTAAAATAGTGGAAGAGGTGGGCAATTACATTTAGGTTTTTAAGGGCGGGAGCTGTAGATATGTATAAAATTTGTTTGAGTTTCTTCTCGCTATATAGATCTTAAAAGTATAACACAGTTATTTAGGTCGGAGCGGATATAATCGTTAAGAAATATATATGTTTCTGCAACAAATTGATTGCAGTCTAAGGTACAAACGTGATATCACCGTTGATTTTTTGTTGGGTTAAAATTTGTGAATAATAATTTGTTTAATGAGTTGATATTTATAGATTCTACTAGAAACTATATTTTAGTGTCTCATTTGATGCATTTTGAAGCATTCGTTGAATGAATACGGTTTCTACTTTTCCATTGAGCTGAAATTTTGCAAATTTTTATAACGAAGAGAACCCACACGTAAAATTAGTAATTTTTTAAAAGAATTAATAATATCAATTGTTTTGATATAGAAAAGTTTGTGCAATTTTTGACAAATATATTTACTACAGACTTTCCATTCTTAATTTTTTTAAATATACAATACATATTTAAGCGAAGCAAAAAAACAGCATTTTCTTGGGTGAAAATTCTTTCGGACACGTCTTTAGATTCAAATTTAATTTCCAAGTTGTATATCAATCAGAGGATGCAGAAATAATATTAAATAACTACATAAATACACTAAATCTTCTACAGGATAAATCTGAAATCGCCAATCCAATTGTTTTGGTAGAAATTCAAATAAATTTCCATTAAAAAGTATTGACAGTGGTCGCTTATAACAAAGTAATTTTGCTCATATCGGTTAACTTGTCATTCAAATTGCATGATGCTATCGTATTTGTAACGTATACAAAAAATAATCCCACTAAAAGTGACATGATTCGTAAATGGTTGTCTCAACCCAACACCTATAGGTAAAATGCATGTGAATATATATGTCACAGCTATACAAATAATCTAGTTATTATGTATAATATCCAGACATTATGCATAATACCTAGCGAATTTGGTCAAAGTGATTAATTAGCCTTTATTTATCATTTTATCCAGCCATTATACATACTAGCTAACTGAGTTTGGTCAAAGTGATTAATGAAACTTTACTAATTACTCTATCCAGCCATTATACATATTATTTATATAAAATACTCTGTTAATCAGTTTGCTTGCATGGTGGTTATGTATAAAAACTATTAGATTTCGGAGAACTAACAAAATGAAACGATTTTGTTCCCATGTTTAATGTTTGAATAACTCAAAATATTTAACCATTGTTTTCACATAACTCACTATGAACATTAGCATGTTTTGAAAAAGAAAATCATTTAAATCAGTCGTTTGTATTTCATAGTTATCTGAAAAGTAAAAAATATGTCCTCACTTATTTTTACAAGGGAGACTTTTGTGGCACTTTGAGTTACACAAGACGTTGCATTTGTTACGCTTGCATCGATTGGAACTGCAACCGCCGCCAGTGCAATTACAATGTTGGAATCCCTGACCACCTAGATGAGATTCTTTTCTTACACATTCCCGCATTGATACATGTTCGCCTGGAGCTTCACTCACTGAAATGAATTTCTCCTTGCATTAAGTAAATCGATTTCTTGTGTAGAGTTGATTTAATTTTCCATGCTTTGTACCAAGCCGATACATCCCTTCTTTCTCAATTGTCATTATCACAGTGAGTGAGAATTATTTCTTTAACTAACCCATATTAGTTCTTATTCTTAATGTCTAGTCAAAGTGATTAATATTTGAAAATATTTATTACTTTAGTCAATGGACTAGCCATTATGAATAATGACTGGTTAGAGTAATTCATTGATCACTTTTTCTAGCGAATTTAGTCATTATACATAATGTCTGGATATTTAGCTATTATTCATAATGTCTAGTCAAAGTGATTAATATTTGAAAATATTTATTACTTTAGTCAATGCACTAGCCATTATGAATAATGACTGGTTAGAGTAATTTATTGATCACTTTTTCTAGCGAATTTAGTCATTATACATAATGTCTGGATATTATACATAATAACTGATTATTCACTTTGGCTGTGACATATACACCTACCTGAATGACACATTTTTATAATATTTTGTGTGCATTGATATCAAATATGAAACAAAACATAAAAAGAGTTACATCGATGTATTGGTTTCAATCACTCTTGGTACGCTCTACGTCAGCAAAGCTCAAATGTATTTAAAAGCCATGTCGGTTTTAATTAAAAACGGTGGTAATTTAACATATAGATTTTTTATATGTGGTAAATTTACAATGTCAATAATATTAAATGTACATGCAAAAATTACATACAATTTAATATTCTCTGCTGTTAAGAGGTAACAATAAATAAATATACCGTCTGTTTAGTTTACATCTTCGTATAGCAGACCTCCCACGAGTATGAGAGAGTACATATGTATACATAAAGCAATGTGTATGAGAAGGAGGTCTTATAGGTTTGATAAACAAGCATATTTTTCAAAATAGTGAATAATATTCATAACGAGTATGAGAGAGTACATATGTATACATTAAGCAATGTGTATGAGAAGGAGGTCTTATAGGTTTGCGTGGTTGGTGACCACTCAAACAGTTATGAAAAATATGTTTGTTTATCAAACCTATAAGACCTCCTTCACATACACATAGCTTAATGTATACATATGTACTCTCTCGTACTCGTGGGAGATCTACTATACGAAGATGTAAACTAAACATAGTGTATATAAGTGTGTGCATTATACAACCTATTTTTAAAATAATAGTGACAAACGTAACTACTTTGAGATTTAAAGTAATTCGTTTGAAGATGGATAACATTCTTTGTCATGGATGAAAATCGACCCCACGAACTCTAGATTTCCGGACCAATGCTTTTGGTTCTTTAGGCCCCCAGATGGTATATAGCTGCAATGCATATAATTTTTCATTATCTTGATATCATCATAATTTGTTTAATACTTTTTTCATATTTTAATTGTTAGTATGGTAACAAAAATGTTAGTATAGTAATGTTATACTAACGGAGGTGATTAACGTTTTCTTACTTTCACATTTAAGTAATATGTCTGAATATTGATAACATTCTTTGACATCAAATGCTTGATATGAAATGACATATCAAGCGTTTCTTACAATCTTGTTGGAGCAGTGTGTGGAGTTTGTTTTCAAGTTAGATGGCTTGAAAAATTGATAGATCATTACTAAATCGCATGATTTAATAACTTACCAGTCCAAGTGGCTGAGCGGTCTAAGGCGTTATGTCTGCGCAGTATGAATACTTGGAAACTGAGAGGTTATGAGTTCGAATCCCGGCATCGGCAGTTTGTCAATTATTAAGAAGAAAAAAAAGGGTGCGGTTAATTGTTAACGAAGTAACCGGCTATGCTTGAGAAAGTTTTCTGCAGTTTCCTTCACGAACTCCAGATGAATATCGGCATAGTTCCCATCAGAGTCGGCTGCAGTCGCATATCCTACCAATTCCTAGTCTACTCACAAATTCCTTCCAGTCTACTCACAGCTTCACATCCTTTGGCATCACAATGGACCTTATGGTCGAAGTGTAACCCATCCAGCGCAGACTCTACAATCGATCTATCTATCTATCTAAATCGCACGAAATAGCTACGAAAAATTTTTATTGTAATATCAAAAGACTTTTATCACTATTCAAAAAGGTGAAAATTGCTATATTTTTGGAAAGATCCGAATATCCATTTGTTAATAAAATATAATTATGCCATTGTCTTTTTATCTCAGTTAAGATAATTGTGATGTATAAATTTCGAACAAAATAAATCGTGAGGCGATAATTAAACAAATGAATCGCTCCATTAATATTGTCATGAACAATACTACACGTTAATATTGAAATTACTTACATTCTTAAGCATACACGTAGATAGATAGATAGATAGATATTACCTAGTACCATTTAAACGTAATTATTATAATAGATATAATTTTAACATGATCATTATTTTGTAAACCGTACCACAAGGAAGAATAATTCATATGCAGATACATTTTACTTACGTCTCATAATTAATAATTTTATTTAGTTACGAAAGGTACGGCATGATCCATTCATATTTTCTATTCTTAATCGAAAATTATTCTTAATTATTACTTCTACAACAAAAGTGTAAAAAGTGTCTAATAGTACAATTAGAAATGTAAATGATATGGAGCTATTTCAGTAAAATATTGTTTTAATTTGATTTTAAACTGATTTAGTTTAGCCTCTGATTGGATTTCTTTGGGTAATTTTGAATACAATTTGAAACCCGTATACACCGAAGTCAGAAACCTTATCTGTATTGTTTTTGAAGTATTTATTTTCTTTCATATATACTAACAATTCGTATATATAAATACCCCAATCATTGAGAATCTGGTGTCTTATAAACAGATTCTTGCAAGTGCTTGTACTGTTTATTTGAAAGATATTCCTTATAATCCGCTTTTGGGCTATAAATATTCTATTCGAATCATTGCTTCGTCCCCACATTAGAATACCATATTTAATGTGTGAAAATCTATTTGAGTAGTAAAAGGACAAAAGCTGTTGGTGATCTAAATACTGTCTTAAAGCTCTAATTTGAAAGCAAATTCAAATTAGAAATTTCAAGCGAATTTCATTAGAATACATAAATTAATATCTAGCGGTCACTATTTTAGTCTGATCAAAATGAAATGTCGTATCTGATATGATTTTGGTATTTGCAAGGTCAATTCTATATATAAATGGAATAAAATTTGTACGAATTCTGAATATCATTCGTATTGATAAAATCATCAAAAAACGGATATTGATTCTTCTAGCAATAAGCAAATAAATGGTGACCTATTTAATTATTTTTAGGAGAACAAACTAAATTGGGTCAACCAAAAGAGTATTGTTTTAACACTGATGCATCCTGTAAGTTGATAATAATAAGAGTCGTAAATTAATACAGAAAAGAAATTTCATAATAAATCATGAATAATTATATTATTTTACATATAACAAACATTCGGTGAATATGGTGATGGTATTATGTACCATGTGTACATAAGAGCTTCTTTTTTTTATGCTGGCAAAAATTAGTTTCAAATATTTATGTGAGATTGTTATTTAAAGTGAGTTTTGTAGTTTTTAGAATTTTCAAAAATACTCATAATTCAATTACACGGTCCTGTTAATCTAAGTAATAATAAATTAATGTAAAAAAACATTTTTAAAAACAAATTCGTTACGCAGGAGCTGCGTCAACTTAGGCGAATTTCCTTAGAACATACATAAATCACTCTCTAGCGGTCATAAATTAGTGTGATTAAAATGAAATATAATATCTGATATGACTTTAGTATTTGCAAAAATTAAATTTATTAATAGCCAAAATAGAACGGTTTAACAATTATAGTTTATAGTTACTATGGAAACGACAATCAAAATTTTTTACAATAAAATATATTTCATGTATTCGTGTCAAACAAAACACAAAATATTAAATATCTCTCTTAATATTAGAATAATCGAAAAATGTATAAGTAGTAAAGTTGTAGAAAATCAAGTTTGCTACAGTTCATTACCTGATCATTTTTCTCAAACTCTAATGTGAACAGAGATATTTAGAATTTTAACTTTCAATATTTAATTGTAAATATTTCTGTAAATATTAGTGTAACAGAAAAATGATAAGATACAAAATTACAGTAAAACTTAGTACCTACAACTTAACCCCTGATAAATTTTTCGATTTTTCCAATATTAAGGGAGATAGTCAAATTATGTGTTTCCCCCTCCCTCTTTGACCTTTAGAATACCAAAAGCGACTCAAATAACAAATTTCATTCCAATCGGAATAAAACTGTGACCGCTAGAGAGTCCACAGACATTTAAAAAAAGTACATATATATATGTATAATATATATGTATATATATGTATATATATATGTATATATATATATATATATATACATAATATATACACATATATATATATATATATATATATATATATATATATATATATATATATATATATATATATAAATATATATATATATATATTTTTACGAAATTTTTTAATAATTCCAACATTGGTGCAAAAACAAAAATTGCTACATTTCCTTTGGAGGAAATTCGCTAACAAGCTATTATTTGAATGCTCTAAAAAGACGAAAATAAGCCTTGACGTGTCTATAAAAATTTGAAACTTTATTTGATAAAAGAGAAATCTTACCATCTTTTCCATTAAACATAAATTATATTGTAACAAGCAATATGTAATCGTCTAATAATTTAATTAAACAAAATTTAATTGAGCATTTGTATTTATTATGATCAGATTATACCTACATGATAATTCTACAATTTATCTAATTCTAATTTGACAAAGATATTGCGTTACAAGACATTACATTATTATTACTATATATCTATCTATTCCATAACGTATATTATCTTGCATATGCAATGTATACATAGTACATACATACATTACATTCATTAGATATTGGTATTTACAAATGGGGTCTAAAGTCGAGCTATCATTTCAATATTTTACTTTTTAATTAATTAATTAATCTGTGTATTCTTTTAATTAATTTGTGCCTTATTCCAAAACCATATTTTTTACTAATTACATAAAAATTACATACATAATAAAGATCGGTTCAAAATATCATCATGTGTTATACATTTAAATGTTGGCCACATCTAAAGTTTGGCCTAATTAACATGTTTGAACTATAGCGGAACCGATATACAATTTTTATGTTATTAGAACTGAATGAAAACTATCCGTAATGTTATTAAAATTTATGGAACATTGAACATAATTAGTTGTTTATTTTACATAATAATTATGAAATTAATATAATTTTAATGTAAACATTATTTTTTTCAATTCAATTATTTTGAAAATTTTGTTTTGTCATTAATATATTTGTTTACAATAAATTCAAGTTTAATTACATTAATCAATTATTTAATATGTATATATAAATACAGGATGACCCCATTGTTATATGCTCTACCCACTTTTTTTCTAACCGACGTGAGATTTTGGAAAAATAAAAAACTTGTAATTTAATTATTTTTAGCCTAGTTTAATTTCCGTGATTTATCCCTCTTATAAAACCCCAGACATATTACTTAAATGTTAAATAAAGTAAACGCTAGTCGCTTCCGTTGGTATAATATAACCGAAAGACAACCATACTAACAATGGAAATAAATAGACGCTAGTTTCCAGAAATCAATTTAATTAATACTTTTGTCCCAATTTCTCCTCAATTACTGTCGATTACAAGAACATATTATATGTATATAACACTTTTATCGATTACTTTGTATTTTATATATTTCTGCGTTTGTAAAAAGTAAAATAAACAGCTCATTAAAATTTTAGAGTAGTAGGATATAGTAGATATTTCATACATTATAATAATGTATGATTTGTAAAACAACTTAAAAGTGTCAGTATAATAATTCTTTCAGTAAAGTAGTCCCACAAAACATGCTGCATAAAAACATAATTTTAATGATTTGTAAAAATTAATTAAAAAACTTTTAGAAACAGAAAACAGATTTAGAAATGAAATGATGTTTAATAATAAATACCGTATCTTATTATAAATATAAATATTATATATTTGTTAACAGGCAAAAAAAAAATATAAAAAAATTCGAACACTAATTGATTTGGTCGGATGAAGTTTATAAAAGAAACTTTATATATATTAATGATTCAAGTTTTTTTTATTTATATATTTTACTTCACTTCCTAATTTTCTTTGTAGATGATTAATTATTTTAAATGGTGTACTACATATTTATATTTTCTTTAATACTTAAAAAAATATGTATACATGTACATATGTATACATGTACACTCCCGTTCATTGAAATTGAACCGAACTGTCTCTCACAATTTTGATTATTCTTGTAGTAAGAATGTTGACAGATACAGCATTTTATTTAATTTTTATACGTAAAAGTGAGATATAACACTTAACATGTATTTACATTACATATTCTTAATCTATCACTAACTTGTTTACATACATTTTTTTTACAATTTTTTTTCTTTATTTTTATCGTAATGTACGAGATTTAATTTATAAAAATAGAAGTTTTATACTTTTTAATCTATAGAAGGTGGAGCAACATTATCGAAAATGTAGGCGTTCATTCAATATTTGATATTCACAACATGGTAAAATTCCAATTTTTAATGATTAATTACATGAAAATCCTTTGAAACACGAATAATATTCTTTGGCATCAAATGTTTGATATGGAAAATCATACACATCTTGGATGGGAATCGAACCTGCGTCCTCTGATATTCTAGACCAAAGATTTGTCTCTGAGCCACCTGAGATGTTATGGTAGTGGAATGTCAATGTATTATTAATTTGTTTATTTACTATTTACATATTCTTGAATTGTTTTTTTTTAAACCAATTAAAATTGATCCTCATTAAAAAATACATACCAAGAAAAATCTTTCGCTATAAATTTATACCAAACGTTGTGTTACATTTGTTAAACAATTTGGCCCTAACATAAATATATCTTATAATATTCTGATTTCAATTTATGAGCAAGTTACATGCTAAAACATACTCCAAAAGAGTATTTTAGCGTGTAACCAGCTCGTGAATTAACATTATTTATTTGAATGTATTACAACTTAAATGTTATCAATGCACATAAAATATACTTTTAACGACAAACAATTTGTTCTAAATTTTATATTTATCATAAATTTTATTTGTTTCAGGTAAGCTAAATATAATAATACAATCCTAACCGATTCGTCACCCGTAAGTACAAAGACATAATTCTCTATTGATAAATTAATAAATCAATCAACAATATTTATTACGTATTATTGACAAAGTACGACAAAATATTTTATCTTTTATAAGGTTCATAAAAATATAAAATATTATGCATATAAATAATATAAATAATATAAATTATTATTTTGTTGTGTTCTTGATTTGAAAGTTTTATATTCAAATAATAAAATTTAAAATTTTAAAAATCCCCTACGCAAAAAAAAAAACAAACTTTATAACTCAATAAATTTATAACTCTAATACAAAAAAAAAGACCTTCCCGTAACTTCCACCAAATTTATATATAAAATGATAATGTTAATAATATGCCTACACATCATCTTAGAAAAGAGCTGATAATCTTCAAACCACTGAAAAGATTTTTATCAAGCATAGCTAAAACCACATATCGGTCCATGCGTTTGAGAGCTACGAAGCCACAGACAGATAGACAGACAGACATATAGGCTTCAAACTTATAACACCTCTTTTTGTGCGTCGGGGATTAAAAGTAAAAAAAAAACCCTTAATTAAAAACTTTAAGATGTTTAATTTACTTATAAATATTTTCGAAGTTTAACTTACTTATTTCAGTTTAAAAGATTGCATTTGTTCGTAGCGTGAGATCTTGATTGTTGTTCAATCGTCATTTTTCTGTTATAAAAGGTGGATAATCTGAATACACAAAAACTTCTTTCCCAACGTTCGGTGTTTGTTTGGAACTATAAAAAATTACAATTAGGTACATGCACTACTGAGATTTTATTACAAATTGAATTTTAATTGTCGAATAGTTACTATTAATACATGATACCCACAAAATTTTTAGGATACGTTCATAAATGAATTAATTTAATTTTTATTGAATTAGAGCCAAAAAGTAAGTTCGTGAATGAGAAAAATTGGACCATGTTTGGGAAAAATGGATAGAAACTGCCTGTCTTTGAAATCGTAAGAGATATGACAAATATTTAAAGACAAAAAATGTTCCTTTTTAAAAATAAATAACTATTGTTTGAAACTTTTTTTCATAAATTGAGTATATGCCGAGTATTTGAGCAATTGAATTAACTTAGTTGTTATTTTCACTTGTTTTTACGGGCTTTTATTTAACTTGTATGTATGTATGTAGGTAGGTATACATGTATGTATGTATGTTCAGGTCAAATCTTGCAAGCTGAATTAAAACCATTTCCTCCTATCCTACGGAGTTCATATTTTACATGTTGGGAAACACAAAATTTGGTATATCTCTCTTAATATTGAAAAAATCAAAAAACACAATTTAAAAATGTTTTTTTAATAGAAAATTTTTAACTTCAATATATATTTGAAGTGAAAATCATTTTCAATCAACCATTTTTATAAATTTACGTCGAACACATCAGCTACATATGTAGATGATGGATAGAACTCAGAAAACTGCATCCTTCGGTTCGCCGAATTTATACCTGCCGCATAGTTGAGTGAACTACGTTTACTTTAAATGTTCCCAATGTCTTATACAGTGCAGACAAATTCACGTATGCGAAGTTGCGAGCATCAGCTAATACTACGTCCCACGCAAGTTGATGCCAGTTTTTAAAATTTTCTAATTGGTTTGTGCTTTATTGATACGATTTTTGAGAAAATTCTTCAGATTAAAGTTATTCATTATAAGTATAGTGACAACTTTATTTCAGAAATTTTGTTCGAGAACCAAATGAATAAGGTACAAATCAACTATAAAATTTTAAAAACAGAAATTCAAAAGAAATTTTATGAATTTAGACAATCGATTCCAAATTCAGATTTTATCAAAATTTTATAGAAAAATTAATCATCAATATGTCTATCTCTCTCTTTCTATAGATGTCAAAATATGAAAACCTGGTTACTGCGCAACGCATAACTCAGCAGCAATCAGGTGCTATTTTAAAATAGTGTTAAACGTCGGTCAAACATATATAAGCTAGGTAAAACCAAGAAACGTCGTGAAACTGTCACCAAATTAGCAACGAATAACATAGCCTGAGACAATATAAGAGTAATTTTAATAAGAGTAATGTTAACAAGAGTAAACTTGAATGAAATAAATTTTTACAAGAGTAATTTCAATAAAATTTATTTTGTTTAATGTTTATTTATTTTTGTCTATTGATTTCGATTTTCTATCTATTTCTAATTGTGAATTTATTGCTAATTTATACTGATGATGACTACTTTGAAGTGAAAATACGTATTTATAATACAAAAACTGATCTAGGTATTGGGACGAATTTGAAATTTTATATTAACTTTTGACGCGATTTGTACAAGACATAAATTATAAAGTATTGAATGATATTTTGTTGTTGTTTATAAAATCAATTTTGTAAACTTAAAATTGCTGATGTATTTGTTGATGTACACAACAGTTAACCAGTTAACTATAAGTTTTTGTATATCATTATTGCTATGTTGTTGTAAGGGTGTGGTTCTATACATAGAAGAGATACATACATACGTGTATGGTCGTAGTATGGTACCTCTATGTCTGTCTGTATATGTGCTACATTGATATTGCATTCGTGTGTAGCGGACATTTATCCCCATGAGATACATTTTGGGGGTTGGTACCAGTTACTTGTATGTACAACATACATTGAACATTCATACATGTATACATATTATAATATGTAAGATAGGGTCTTCAAGAAACCGTATAACGAACAAACGACAGGCCATAAAATCTGAATATAGTATTAGTTTTAGGTAATACTATATATATACTTGAGAGTTGGTTTGGTTGAAAGTATATGGACGTGGTCTTAATGTGAAATCTGTTTTTTCACGTAGATTCTAGGCATTTCATGAAACGTCGGCGTATTGTGTACACATGAAAACTTACATCTAGATATTTAAGGACATTCCACACACACACACACACATAACACACAGGTAATACACTGTTAACATATACAAAATAATGCTATTTTGAAGAAAACAAATAATTTTAAACATTTATATTTCGAAAACAAAACGGTAACATACGATTTAAAAAAAAATTTATATAATAAATATTTATCTTTATTCTCTTAGTTTTTTTTAAAATTCGGTCGAGTATTTTTTCGAATACAACAGATAATGGTTGGGCGGGCATGAAGTTTTATGTTTCTTATGAGAGAGAATGATAACTTTCATATTAATTATCTTGCGTTCTAAACAGTCAAAAATTCTGTAACGTTTTTTTTAGGCTGTGAAAAAAAGAGCAAAATCTGTCGATAAGTGGCTGGAACATCCTTAATATAATAAACATGTATTGAGTAAAATGTTTTTTTAGCCAATTTTCTGCAAAGGAAATGCAGCTAGTGTTTTTGTACTGATGATGGAATTTCGTATCGATCCTACCTCCTAGATGTTAAAAATTTTCAAATATATATGTATACATATATTAGCATATATGTTTAAGTGTCTGTGGACACTCTAGTGGTCACAGTTTTATTCCGATTGGAATTAAATTTGGTGTTTGAGGCGCTTTGGTATTTGAAAGGTCAAGTTCGCTAAGGAGTAAAATCAGACAAGGGGAAAGGGGGGTTTAGAAGGATGGGGAAACACAAAATTTGGCATATCTCCCTGAATATTCGAAAAATCGAAAAAGTTAGAAGTAAAATTTCTAGGTAATTAGTTTCACTATAATTTTGCACCTTATGCTTTTTCTGTTATAATTTAAGATTGAAAGTTAAAATTCTTAAAATCGTTGTTCGGATTAGAGTTTGAGAAAAATGATCGGGAAGTGAATTGTACTAAACATAATTTTCTACAACTTTTCTTCTTATGCATTTTTCGATTTTTCTAATATTAAGAGAGATATGTTATGTTTTGTGTTTTCTTCTTTCTTTATGCCTCCCTTTGACCTATGTCATTGCGTAATAAAATTGGCCTTTCAAATACTAAAATCATATCAGATATGATATTTCATATTGATTGATTACACTAAACTTAAGATCGCTGGAGAGTAATTTATGTATTCTAAGGAAATTCGCTGAAGTTGAAGCAGCTCCTGTGTAACGAATTTTTCCCTTGGGCATTTTACGAAGTTTCATCATTTAAACTACGGCAGATTATGTTAGGATAGACACAATCCGTCGAAATAAGATAGGCTTTGCACGAAGCACACTGTTACTATATATCTACACAATACGCCGACGTTTTATGAAATGCCCAGGATCTTCGTCAAAAAACAGATTTCTCAAAGAGGCCACGACAAATATATATACTGACTATCCTGCTTGTTCTCATGTTCTCATATGCACATATAGACTACTATACGAAGTACATGAAGGGATATTCATTATTCAATAGTCAAAATGTTTAAATTAGTGTTTTATACAGCATGAATCAATGTGCCAAATGCATTTTATTTTCTATGGTTTTTATTACCTAGAAATATGGATTGTAGAAAAAAAAACCCATTGGTACAAATGTTTATAGTTTGTCTGTTTCTCTGCCAAACGTAATAGTTCAATAACCAAAAGAGACAGCGAACTAAAACTTTATGTTTATTTTATAGACGTTCGGCAATGGGTGAAATCAGCCAACGTATCCACTCACCTTCTTTGGGGAAAATATTTACTTTTACATTAGTGAAAGAAAAAAATTAACATCACGAAGGAGCTGCATAAACTAAGTAAATCTTCTCAGAAAACAGAATTAAAAATATTACTTATTAAAATATTAATAAATTATATCATTAATCATTTTTTGATCAATGTAATATGGATCCAGTATTTCAAAATATACGCCATGCTTTCCAGAATATTCATTAAAATGCATAATAAAAACATCAAGTAACCATGGTGATACATAATATAAAATTCATTAGAATGGGTATTATATTTAAATTGTGAATATTTCTGTAAATATTATTACAGAAAATATGGTCAATGAATTGTAGTAAAATTGATTTACTGCTTTACTCATTACATATATATATATATATATATATATATATATATATATATATATATATATATATATATAAATACATTTCTGTACATATTTATATATATATATATATATATATATATATATATATATAAATAAATTTTTGTGATAATGATTTTTGATATGTATTAGGTATGTGCGATGAACATTTGAAGAAACTTTTTCGAAATTTCTTCATTGATACAAAACCAATAGCTACATTTTCTTTGAAAATTCGCTAAAAATTTAACAGTTTTGTCTCAATTTTAACTCAAACATATTCTATAATTGTTGTAAATTATAGAAATATGTGTTTACTAATCATTGACGAATAATTGCGACAGGGTTTACACGGGGCTGATATTTTCATCTGTAATTCATAAATGAATTTCAGAGAGTAGTTCCTATCATGAGGTGAAATATATATTTTTAAAAAAGCCAACCAAACTCGAATACGGTGGTACATTCTTGCTAGTGTAGTCCTTGTTCTAATTTTCCTTCTAGCTAAAACCACATCGCGCGTTGCGTTGCATTAATACATCCAGTATTATTATACATGAATTAAACCATAAGTACTGTGACGTAACAATTTCTATATATATGTCGCAGGTGGATTTCGAATCCGCTGTTTTACAAAACCGCTAGTTGTTTTACATAACAACTCCGTTATGTAAAACAACTGAACGACGTTTAGCGGCTTTACATAATTACTGAACTTTAACACACAATATTGCTTAAACGTTTTGCATTTATCCATGCAGCGGATCAACGATTAGACGTTATGTAAAACAGCGTGAAATGAAACGTCAGATTGGAATTTTTGTTTAAACGGGCTAATGGAATTCCCATTACTAAAGGTCCTTTTTCCTAACAGGTTGTATATATTTTAGATATAGTGTCAAAAATTATTGAAATTAAATAAAGTAACTATTACAACCGAGTACTACAATCTTTCACTTCATCGTTCATACCCCGAGTTGGTCGGGTTTGGGTGTTTTTGGGCCCCGCACTAAAAGGCGTTCTATATATTTGAGTTATAGTGTCAAAAATTATTGAAATTAAATAAGGTAACTATTACAACCGAGTACTACAATCTTTCACTTCATCGGTCATACCCCAAGTTGGTCGGGTTTTGCGTGTTTTTGGGTTCCGCACTAAAAGGCGTTCTATATATTTCCCTATGTCAAAACGCTCTTTGTAACTACAGATAAGACTATTCTGCATTACGTCTAACCATGGGTAGCCGTTTTGTAAAACGTATCGCAATGACAATCCAGCTGAACATCGTTCAGTTGTTTTACATAACGGAGTTTTTATGTAAAACAACTAGCGGGTTTGTAAAGCAGCGAATTCGACAATCCATCTGCGACATATATATATATAATCGTAACAATTCTATAAATATAAATACGTACATGATACTTACTTACCTACACTTGTTATACTGACATTCTGTTCTTGTTCAATTTGTTGATATGATGTTTGGTGCAGATTCTCTATTCTCATTCCGATGATAATATTCTTGTTCTTGGTATGGGTGTGAGGTGGTATAACTATTTCTATACAAATGTGTGTATGTGTATGCACGATCTTATACAAAATTCACTTGCTCATTTCAAAATTACATCCCTTATATTTTAATTAACAATCAACTATGGTTACAAATAATTGTTACTTATGAACTGCCAACAATGAGTACGTGTCTAGCTTTTTAAACAGCACAGTTTTATACCAAATATTATCTTAAAGTCTTGAGGTTTCACACAAAAATGTTTTTGGGCAACTTCAAAGAAATATAGTGTTAGTTTAGAGTGTGTGTGTTTGAAAAAGGTTGTTTTAAGGTTAAATGTATTCTGAAAAGAAGGATTACTGTTTTCATGTAATTAATAACATGTCAAAAATAAAATTTCTTTTGACTGTAACTTAATTCTACAGTGTATCCAATCCGCAAAATAATTGATTTCATACCTTCCATCTTCTGTGTAGTCTATCTTAAGAACCAATCGATCGATTTTATTTATTTTTATCATGGTTGAATAGATAATTTTATCCTCTTTCAAATGATGTATCACAAGCTAGGGGGTGCCATTTGAAATTTCAAAGCGGGAGTGGGTGGGGGCGAAGGGATGAAAGCTAAAATTCTCCATGTACCATTTTTAAACTGCCCCTTCGATATCTAAATCGACTCAAAACAAAAATCACATCAGGTCAAGAGTTTTGAAGGGTGGCTACTTTTGAAATGAACACACTGTATATACACACTGTTCCAAAAGTAAAATGATTTATTTATTATGGGAAATTCGTTTAATTGACGCAGTTCCTGTGTAACGAATTTTTATACCTCGTATATGTAAATATGCAAGGTGTTCATAAAATTTTCGCATGTCCATCCGTCTGTGGACACTCAAAAACGAAAAGAAATAACAACAAGAAATTTTGCGTGTGTATTCTAGTGCTCAAAATTAAGATCAAACACGGATCATGTTTGAGCAAATGGCCAAAACCTATCTTTGAAACCGTACACAAAAATGGAAAAAAACTGCTTGTCTTTGAATCCGTAACAGATAGAAAAAAATTCAATGACAAAATATGTTAGTTTTTTAAAGATAAACAACTTTTGTTTGAATTTGTTTCAATAAATTCAGTATATACCGAGTAATTAGGCAATTAGGTAATTAGGCAATTAGCATTCAGTTAGTTATTATTTTCACTTGTTTTTTCTAGAAAGTATAAATTTTTTCCGATGAGTTTTATGAAATTTTATAGTTCTATTTGTGCTATGAAAGAAATCAATTTATACATTTAAAGTAATAAATGCACTGCTATAAAATAATTATTATTATGACAAACTTCTAGAATCTTACCCTACCCAGTTGGTGGTGCATACAGTAGCAGTCATCATCACAAGTCAATAGGTATATTATATGACTGACTACCATCCATTGTTATTATACATACATAGATATAGGTATATTGTTTTATGTTTCTGCAGTACCGGATATTGTGGTTTTCAGAATGCTTGTTTATTTATGTTAGGGAGTTAAATATCTCATCATTTTGCTTTCCTCCACAATAAATTGTATATTATGTGTATGTATGTATGTAGTCTAGGCTCTAGCTATAGTAAAGTTATACCCTATCTATATGTGGTCTCGTAATTTAATATTTTTATTTTATGGTCATATGATAAAAATCAAGGACCTTATGTACTGTTATAGGTATAGTCTGCACATTGACATAGATACATAGGTACAAGGTATTCAAACCACAATTTCATGTAATAATAAAAAACCATGAACAAATCTTAATTATTAAAGACGTTCAAGCACTGTGTTATGCAATCAGCACAACAAACCGGTTTGATTTTATTATAGGCACAAATACATAAACACACATATACAACACATAGACAAATACACTGTTCACATATGCAAAATTTTATATGTCGAAAACAACACGGTAACACACGATTTAAAAAAAAAAATTTATATAATAAATATTTTGCTTTACTCTCCTTCTAATACAACAGATAATAGTTGGGCGGGAATGAAGTTTTACATGCTTCTAATGAGAGAGAGTGAGTGAGAATGATAATTTTGATATTAATTATCTCGCGTTCTAAACGGTCACAAATTCTGAAACTTCGGGATTTTTTAGAAAACGTTATTTTTAGTCTGTGAAAAAAATGAGCAAAATCTGTCGAAAAGTGGTTTTATGCTGGAACATCTTTATATAGTCGTCGTGCTAATAGGCATAAATATTTGTCCACACTTATTACACTCACACTTAAAATTTTAAATTGATTGATCGTCTCAAACTCGAGAAAAACTGAATTGAAGTTCGAAAATTAACATGGCAATGGAAAGTGACAATTTTAAGCAGTTTTTCTAAAAAAAAAAAAACAGAAAAAAAGTAGAAAAAATCTGTAGAAAATAAACGTTCGTTTGAAAAACATACGTGTCGGCATGCTGAACATATACAATTTGACAACACAGTACGGCACTATACGTTGTACTGTATATGTATATAGACAAACAGTATATCAACTGGCGGAATATGTGCGACGTTGTCAGATTGCAATTTATTAAAAATGTTAGGTAGTATTTGTATAAACGTATAGACAAGTATCGTATGTTTAATGCGTCTACCGCTACAGTTTTGTATTAAAATTATGGCTTATTATGATATACGCTGCTTCACTCTTACAATACGAATACGCTCCATAACTGTTTGACAATAATGTATCACGACGAGGATGTGAGTAGAGTGGAAGGAATTTTTGTGTATAGACTAGGAATCGGTAGGATATGCGGCTGCAGCCGAGTATGATAGGAACTATGCCGATATTCATCTATAGTTCGTGAAGAAAACTGCAGAAAACCTTCTCAAACATAGCCGGTTACTTCGTTCTTGTCCATACGACGCCAGTTCAATTAACCGCCCTTTTTTCTCTCTTAATAATTGACAAACTGCCAATTTCGGGATTCAAACCCATAAGCTCCGAGTTTCAAAGTAGGCATACTACGCCGACATAACGCCATAGACTACTCGGCCACTACGAGACTAGTTCTGATGTTGCTTAGTTTCTAGGTTTATGTTTTTCGTATTACTGGCGACAAAATTCAAGCATCTACCAAAAGTCCCAAGTCGAAACAGTTATTCCAATAATGAAACTTACACCAGAAAAATAGAAAGAAAATCTTTTGTTAGAATATTTTTTTAATACTTTGGTAAAAGCTTGCTACTTGACCGATGTTTTTTGCTAAAAAAAAATGGCTCTGTGTTTTTTTCTAAGATCCGAATTGAACCCGTTGACAATTTTGACACTTATTCACAATTCTACGTCAATATTTCCCTATAAGTTTCCATAATCAATTTAATAATACTGAATTGAATTCACTTTGTTCTTCAGAGATAAGTTTTCATAAACACTTTATACACTCACTCTATAAGTAAAGTACAAAATATTCAAAGTCATTAATAATGGTTGAGATGTAGTAAGAATTTTAAATTACAATAGATTTATTTTATAATAATCTGGTTTCAGTTTTTCCTCGTTGTTTTTTTTTTTGCTTCCTCTTCTTCATCATAATAAAGCCCTTTTATCCTGACATTTGTGTAGACTCTGCTCTACCTACGTACAAGAGGTGGTTGTCCTCATACTCATTGTCTCATAATTGCTTTGATGCGGTTTTAAAATATAATATACTTTTAGAGTTGTATATAATGACTCTTATATATTAAATAAGTTCAATTGTCATCATTTTCTATAGTAAAATAAATTATTAATTACCTTGCTATTTTAATTATAATCTTAAAGACAATGGGGATGATATTGCCGTTGGTTGTTACCTGCTCGGCTTTCGAGAACTTATTTTATTATTGTTCGGGAGTTTGTTTTCGAAAATGAATCTTTATAAAAGAATATTGTTTTTTATATCCAGTATATGTAAATATAAAAGGTATATTATGTTTAGTCCCGACTTTGTAACGCTTGAAAATATTAATCCTTGACGAAAATGCTTTACAAAGGTATTTATAAAATGGCCTAATTCGGCCATTTCCGCATGTCCGTCCGTCTGTGAACACGATAACTCAAACACGAAAAGAGATAACGAGCTGAAAATTTTTTTAGTGTTCTAGAGCAAAAAAGTAAGGGCATGTTCGTTAATGGGCAAAATCGGAACGTGTTTCCCCCCGCCAGGAAACTTTACATCTTTGAAACCGTAAGGGGTAGAAAAAAAATTTGTTAACAAAAATCTTCTTCTCTTTAAAATAAACAACTTTTGGTTGAAAATTTTTTTCATAAACTTAATAGTTTCTCATAATTTGTGCTCAAAGTTCATCGGTCATGAGATATTTAAAAAAAATTGTGACACAACAAACATTTACAAATAATATACGGGGTATTCAATCAATTAACTCAGTTAGTTGTTACATTACTTGTTTATTTATAATTTACATGTATAGTAAGTTATCCTTAAAGCTGTTTTCGTGATATTCTAAACATGTTTTGAGTTATGAGTTTGTTGGATAAATATCGCTACATACTAACCAATGCACAAAATTTAGTGATTGTCTGGATATACATATTAGGGGTGGCCAACTAGTTGATCGCGAAACCAATTTTGGTCGATTGCTTGCGATGTCTTGACGAAAATTTATTGAAGAATTTGAAGTCACATTTCAAGATGTTGAAAAAATTAAAGGAATTGTGGAATTTATATATTTTCCTGTTAAAAAAGATTTAAGTGTGAAACGCATTAGCCAAAAATACTTTAGAAAAAATGCATTAGAAAAAAATTCAATATCACAAAATGTAGAGAATATATTTATTCTTGTTTCGGATCTGCATACCTGTGTGAACCGCCCATTTTCATACTTTAAGTTAACAAAGATTAAACAACGTTCTGTCCTGACTAATTCCCGTACTGAAAACTCAGTATTATTATCTTTGTCAGGATATACACCTAATTACGATTCCTCATTTATAAATCATGCAAATTTCGTCTTCGCATTAATGTTAAGGCAATAAAATAAATTCTAAATCTGCCTTCAACTGCACCTAATTTGAATTAATTTTGTCCCGGTAAATAATTATGTTGTTTTTTACGAAGGTGGATATGCAGGATGTTTCAGTACGAAGTGCACCCCCACGAGCTATTGATATAATAGCAAAAAACAAATCTCAAAACCTTTTATCATTCTTCCATGATAAATAATTCTGGTCGAAAAAAATCGCGAAAGTGAAATCTTAAAATCAAATTATCAGCCATACTGTGAATTTTCATAATAACTTTTTCTCATAATTTATCTTTTAATACGAAAAATAAACAGATTGCGGTCCAGAAAGAGTTCGTATAGATGTTTAGAGATTGATTTATGAAATAAATTATTGTGTAAGTCATTTACAACGTTTTTGAAACTATGAAGAAACATAAAAGCGTTTTTTTTTTTTTAAATAACAATTTCAATAAATGAAAAATTGGTTATATAATTAAAAAAATTTGGTAATTAGAAAAACGACACATAACTTCTATATATTCAGAGTGAAGGTATTTTTATCACTTGAATTTAAATAATCAACAATCTAGTATTTTTATACCGACGAAAGAAGGAGGTACTCAATTCAACCTGTATATTTTTTTTTTAATGTATGATCACCCATAACTTTTTACAGAGTAGTCCGATTTGGATAATTTCAAATTTTTGCCACAAAAAAATAAAAAATAAGACTTCCCAGCGCTTCCACTAAAGAACAAATATCATAATCGCTGTATATTGTCCGTGTGTAAACTTTTTGAAAGCAATCAATATCGTTGCGCAATTTGAATGTTTTTTTTTAACCGACGAAAAAAACGGAGGAGGTTCTCAAGTTAACCCATATATATATGTATATATATATAAATATCCATAAAGTCCCAGTTCCAAGTAGACATAACGCCTTAGACCGCTTGGCTTGGAAACTGGGAGGTTATGGGTTCGAATCCCGACATCGGTAGTTTGTCATTTATTAAGAAAACAAAAGGGGTGGTTAATTGACTAAACTGTCGGCGTATGGACAAGAACGAAGTAACCGGCGATGCTTGAGAAGGTTTTCTGCAGTTTCCATGTGCAGAACGTGTTCACGGAAAATGTACAGCACGGACGCGAACTGCGCCTATCTTTTTTTTAAATATAGGGCTGAAAATTGAAGGGTGAAACTGAAATCTTTTGGGTTAATTCGGAATTTAGACATCTAATATACAACCTCTATATTCCATGCTACATTTTAGCTTGTGTATATAGAGGTAAGAAATGTTTGGTTAATATAAATCAAATTTTATGGAACATTTTAGTAATTATAATTATTGAATTTTCTCCAACATTGTAAAAATACACAGATTCAGTCAGATATATTTATTACACTCCTGTTAATTTGTATGAATATACATACATACATACATACATACGTACGACATATACATAATAAATCCCTGGAATGAAATTTCTACCACCACCCACTCATAAAGGGTACTTGAACACTTTTATACGTCAACGTTAAAGTATAAAGTCAAGTGTTGTGCTTGCGCGCTCATTCTCATATTCTCATAAAATTATTATTATGATATATATATATATATATATATATATATATATATATATATATATATATATAGTATATACACTCCCGTTCAAAATAAATGACTAGATCTGAAATGTTAATTTTCTTAAGTTTCATAAAACTCCTCACTTTTGTAACTCTCTGTATAATGGATAATTTTATTTATTTTTAAACAGAGATAAGTAGTATATTTTTTAAGTGTGTAAAAAAGAAATGGAAGTATAAACTGAATTTATATTTTTTTTTATATATTCGGTGTCAGTAACAGAGTAAGCATTTAAAAAATATATATGTAATGTTAATACATGCTAAGTATTATATCTTCCTCTTACGTATAAAAATAAAATAAAATGTTGTATCTATAAAAAACATTTACTATAAGAATAATCAAAATTGCGAGAGACTGATTCGGTTCAGGTCTGTACATTTTTTTTGAACGGGAGTGTACATACACACATGACGACACGATGCTTGTTGGGTATTTGACAATATTGAGGAACATGTAGAGCTAGGAGCTAGCTAGTGTGCCTAGCTAGCTACCGAATTCTGGTGATGATGCTATGTTAGATATATAAAAATATAGAGAGAATTGGTATCCTACTGCTTCTTTCACTTTTATATCCCTCTCGCTTATTGTATTCGCATGTGAACGAACCTACTTGAATAATATTCAACAAATAAATTTAATTGCTTAAAGAAGGACCAGTATGTTGTTGTTAGTATACTTTCAATTCAATTGATGCATCATTGACATTGTTGGGTCCAATCTACCTTTACTATATGGTTTTCGATGTAAATGAAATTGACAGTTTAGTTTTCGTTTATTATTAAAAACTTCCTTATTAGATTACGTGGCAGATTTCATGTGAATGAACCATATAGCGTATATTGTTCCTATAATATTATATTCTTATTTTTATCACGTAGTCTTTGTGTGTGTTCCATTCCCAAAGTCCATTCTTACCATTTGTTTTAGTCACATAATTTACGTTTTTGGATTTTATTACATATATATTTTATGGTTATGAATCCATACATAACGATATACAAATTTTCAAATATGCAAGACTTTTTCCGTTCTTTAACGATGATTTTTGTAAACGATGCAGATCCTTAAACTGATGTCAATTTATAGGTAAAGCTTAGGCTAGGTACTATAGTTTGTAAGTAATCGATTGTAATATTATTGTAATTCGAAGATACTAATACACTTTATACATAGGTTTATACAAGGTTTATTAAGTTTAGTCCCGACTCTGTAACCCTTGAAAATATTGATCGTAGACATAAATGTTTGACATACGTGTTCATAAAATGGCCTAGTTCGGCCATTTTCGTATATCACTACGTCCGTCCTTGAATACGATAACTTATAAATGAAAAGGGATAACGAGCTGAAATTTTGTGTGTGTGCTCTAGAGCTTAAAAGTAGGTCGAGTTCGTTCGAACGGGCAAAATCGGCAAAACTGCCTATCTTTGAAACCGTAAGAGATAGAAAAAAAATGTATCTACCAAAAATGTTCCTTTTTAAAAAAAAAACAACTTTTGTTATAAAGTTTTTTTTACATAAATTCAGGTCTGGATATAGCGGGTATTTAAGCAATTAACTCAGTTAGTTGTTAGTTTCACTTGTTTTTTCATATTTTGTTAATTAGAAATATTCGATTAATAAGAGATATTTTATGAATAAGAGATATTTTATTGTTTGCTGGAAGTTTTAAGTTTGTTATATCCGGTATATAAACAATATATACAAGGATATTATAAGCTAATTGCTAAATGTGTGCATAAAATGATTTCAATGTTCATTTCCGCATGTCTGTCTGACTTATTGTCTGTCCAACCAAAATCGAAAAGAAACATCTAGTTGAAACTTTTTGTTTTCTACCGCTAAAAACTGCAGAGATAGAAGGAATTTTTAAACATAAACTTTATTCTGAAACTGTTATTTGAAAAACTGAATAGTTTTGCCATAATTTATGCACAAACATCTCTTAAATGACACCAACAGTCATTAATGTATGCTCGGCGTGTGTTCCTAAAACTTACCCATTAAACGGTGCAATAAAAACAATCATTGCTGTTCGAAATATTTTTTATACACCCAGTCTTTTTGCCAGAAATACGTGAATAAGTCATGGACGTGGTGAGTTTTTGATCAAGGCATGTGATCGGTCAAAAATACGGTTAAGTATTTGACTTAACCGTATCAAGGCTAATATTAAGTGGAGAAAGAAGCATACTTATGGTACGGCAAGAATGATAGGATCAGAGTACAATCGGAGGTGTTCCTAAGATGTTATCTCCCTTCAAAAGCCCTCCATAAGGAATATAATATTAGCCATGACAGGGCACTAGCTTGGAGGCAAACATGCTGCAGCCCTGAGTCTATAAGTTGACCACGATTATTGCAGTAGCTGACACAATGAGGAGGAAGAGGAAACGATTATATACCTTCTATGTATCTGTCCAGCTCGTGGTATGAAGATTGAAACTCTTGGGTCGGACATTCTTTGACGACCTCTCCGAACTGAAATCTCTTCTGTTGTTCTTGAACAGCTCCAATTGGTTCAAGGAGTAGTGGCTTCTTATGGCCTAAGTGTGTCCCAATTAGACTCTGTAAGTAGTTACTCCGTGATGAATTAGTTATTTATTCTTATCACGGGAGTAGTGAATCGGTAAGCAGTACGTATTTCTTTAACGGTTGACTTTTCCTGAAATTTAACAGGAAATACATGCTGTAACATATATCTTGTTAAAATAAAGCTTACACAGCTTTGTGATAAGATCTAACTGCAAAAAAGTTTCAACTTCCTGAGGCCTTGTAGTGAAATATATTTCGACATGAGTAATCGGATATTCAAGAAAGTTGTGTATAAGATAAAACATAAAATGACGAATATCAAACTTTATTCGAATATAATTTACATGGTTCTATATTTTCTTTGTAATTATTTTATTTGTCGAAAACTGTAAGAGATACCAAGTGCTCCACGTAGGTAGGTAGGTAGGTATATAATAATATACACTGATGACAATATCTCTTCAACTAACTCAACGAACAAACGACGCCTTTTTTAAGTGTTTCTACAAACAACTGATTTTGTTTGAGAGTTGTGTAGTAGTACGTATTATGATGCTTTACAAGTATTATAAAATTCGAGGTGAAAGTTCAACTTTTACTAATTTTTTTTTTTATTTGCTTCCAAACTAGGTGTTGTTTTATACATAAAATAGGTGAAGTATTGTTAAAAATTCTCATAACAACAAGATTTTATTATGGCGTTTTGTTGGATTATGATTACAAAAAATTCATTACGCAGGAGCTGCTTCAACTTAGCGAATTTCCTTGGAATACATAAATTACTCTCTAGCGGTCACAATGTTAGTCTGATCAAACTGAAATGTCGTATCTGATTTTAGTATTTGCATGGCCAATTTTATTAATAAATGACATACGTCAAGGGGAAAGGGGGGCATAAAGATAGAAGAAAACACAAAATATAAAATATCTCTCTTAATATTAGAACAATCGAAAAATGCGTAAGAAACAAAGTTGTAGAAAATCATGTTTGCTACAATTCATCACCTTATCATTTTTGCTCAAACTCTATTGCGTACAGAGATATTGAGGAATTTAATTTTCAATCTTAAACCGTCAATATTTTTGTAAATATTAGTGTTACAGAAAAAATGATAAGATACAAAAATTACAGTAGAACTTAATACCTACAACTTTACTTCTTATAAAGTTTTCGATTTTTCGAATATTAAGGGAGATACGTCAAATTTTGTGTTTCCCTCTTCCTCTAAACCTCCCTTTCCCCTTGTCCGATTTTACCCATTAACGAACTTGACCTTTTGAATACCAAAAGCGCCTCAGATACCATATTTCATTCTGATAAAATGAAAACTGTGACTATTAGAGTGATTATATAAATATATATATGTATATATATATATATATATATATATATATATATATATATGTCCATACATATATATATATATATATATATAAATTTTACAGATGGTGATTTTTGACATCTACTAGGTAAGATCGATGGACATTTGAATATATTGGTCCCGTACCAAAGTCAAAAACTTTGGTACGGGACCAATAGCTCTATTTCCTTTCAGGAAATTCGCTAAAATGCTATGCTTTAACTCCACTTGCATATAAATCATTCGAATTTTACTAAAATTTTCTAAAAAACGAAATTCTCTGAAATTTTCTTATGTAAGTACTAGAATTCGAACAAACCACACCACTGCGTCTTACCGGGACGGTGTGCTCACCAATACACCACGGTTAAAATACAAATTTTAATAATCTTATATTATTATTTGTGTATACTTAGGCTTCACAATACAATACTTATGTCAAATTCCATTAAGGTTACTTAAGACACAGTATAAAAGAACTTGCAAGATTTAATCAAATATTTCCATTACTCTATCACCAGATGTTCGCCTGTCTGTATGCCAACACGCTTAATCGAAACTGACAAGTTATTGAGTATGTTCCAGAGCTAACAATATTTGTCAACGAGTAAAATATCGTTCGATTTCCCCCTTCCCTTCCCCGCACTAAAAATGCTTCTCATTTTCAAACATCATTTCTTGTTTGAAACTTTATTTTCATAAACTGAATAATTTTCGCCATAAATATACAAGTCATGCTCTCGTACATGCACCTATACCTGTATAGAAGTAAAATAAACAGTAAGCAGGATATTCGAACAATTAACTCAGTTAGTTGTTGCATTTCTCATCTATAAAACTGTATGGATACGATATGGAAACGTATCTATTTTTAGATTTTTATAATTTATTTTGTATACTAATAAAAATGCTGTGCAACAAAAATAATATAAAATAAATCCATTTGTTTCTACTTTTTTATATACTGGACTTGAAAAATATAAAAATAACCACAATATGATTGTAGAGTTGTTGGACAGAGAAAACAACCAACGGATATGCTAAAGGGGCTGTCGTCAATTTTTATATATTTATTTCACTAACAGAATGAAAATAAAATATTTCATAAAAATGTATATATATCTTTATTGGAAAATTTCATGTTTGTCATTGAATGAAGATACTAACTGTTAAACAAATACCTTTATAGTACGGTTGTTAAGGGAAATACCAACAGGACGAATACTCTAAGGGCGGCGAAAAAATGTTTCTTCTATAAAATCTATGTATAGGGTTTTTTTTTAGAGGTTCACAACTTTGAGTTGGTAACACTGCTTAATTTGACAACCGATTTAACAGCTGGTAGTTGCTTTTTGTTTAGTTTGGTTTGCCATATCATCATGGATAGACTTACACCAGAGCAATGGTTGCTAATTGTTGGAATATTCATAATTTTCATTAATTCATAATTGAAATTTTCAATAATTTCACGTAATGGTCCTGTTAATTGGCTACCAAGATCGTATAATTTAACCCCATTGGATTATTTTCTTTGGGGTTATGTAAAGTCACTTGTCTACGGCGATAAACCAGAGACAATTGAATACCTCGAAATCAACATTCGACGAGTTATTGGTGAAATACGGCAAATGCTGCGAAAAGTATGTGAAAATTGGAGTTCCAGATTGCACCAGCCGTGGTGGCCACATGGCCAAAATCATATTTAAACATTAATGGCACAAAATGATCTATCCAATAAAGTCAGTTTAATTGATATTAAGTTGTGTAACTCTAAAAAAAACAACCTTTAGTAGCAAGCTTTTATTTTGACTTGTACACAATGGGTCACAGATGTCGTATGTCGTTTTTTCAATATTGTGTAGCCGTTTTGCCAAAAAACCGAATGAATAAGGCAAGAAATAACTATACAATATTGAAAAAAGGACACAACTTCTGTGGCCCATTATATTCAAATTTATAAGTTATAAATCCGATATGTACCACTCACTAGACCTCATATACAGAGTTTATCATATTTCTGTTAGGAATAATATTCTAATTTATATTTTGGCTCTGTGGCGTACTGTTTTTTGAGAATATTTTCTAACTAAAAATACGATGCGTGGCACTTTTCTGTTTGTAGATTTCAACAAAATCTAGATTTTATCATAACGAGATAATATCTAAATTTAAAATTTCTCTTACAAAATTAGAGAAGTGGCAAACTTCGGGATTAGGATTGACTCAGTGTGGAAAATTATAAGTAGGTTTCCACCTATTACCTCTCAACCGCTAGACTAAAAGAATATTGCAGAACTAAACAAATGTGTGTACACAATATAGTTAGATATATTATAATAATAGCTGTTCCGTCTTCACTAGGGTACTAAAAATGCTGTCCTCTTCGTATAGAGAAAAGTTCTACACCATTTGAACACATATAAGAGGTATTATAAAGATGTGTAGTATAGACTATACTCTATAGTGTAGCGTATTTGGAATGTACATACATATAGAATTCTCATAACATATGTAAGGTCATATGACCTGACTTGTCTCTGTTATAAAATTTAATATTAAAGGTGTTGGCCAGTTCTGTAGTAAAATCATATAAATACAAATAAATTTTTCTTGTTTTTATTATCTTTTTAGGTTATGTATACTTGTATGTATGTATGCATGCATGTATGTATATATGTATGTGTTATTTATTTACGTTTTTTTATTTATTTTATACTGCTGTGTGTTGGGTCTGTGTTGCACAACCCGACGCCACCACCATATGGGATAAAGTAAACATTTTTTATTTACGATGTCAAATTTTGTGCTCATATATTTTTTCTGTTTGTATTTTATATTTTTGTTTTTATGTGTATAGGTAGATGATATATTTATCACATTTTAATGGATTTTAATAGAATATTATTCGTTAAGTCTTTAGGCTTTGAAACGAATTTGAGGGTCTGGAAAAAGTATTAATATTGTTTAATAGATGTGATTTGAAGTATCAAATTGTTTATATGTTTGTTCTTTCGTTGCTTTTTTCTTATTATAACCGATAAGATTGAGTAGACACATGAAAATTATTAAGCAAAATATTCATTTTTGATAAGTGCTATGTAAAAAAAATAGCGGAAAGTTTTTTTGGAATTCATTACTATCATTATTAACATGCTTTTATACAATATTAAATTGTCGGCGGATAGCACCCCTGAACCTCCCGCTAAGCTACCCAAACCCAACCCAACCCAATCCTTTTCGGCCTTGAAATCTTTAAAAATAAAAATAAAACGTTTTCATTTTTAAGTAAAAAAAAAATATTGTAAAAATTTTTTTTACAATATTAAATTATCAAGGAGTTGGGTTAGATTAGGTTGGGTTAAGGATTTCAAGGACGAAAAGAACTTTTTCCTCCTTGGAATCACTTCCTGTGTGTCCTTTCCCAACCATTTCCCCCCATTTTCAACCAATTTTACTGGGGGGAGGGGGTAAAACGAATTAGATCCAAAATGAGCAATAAGAATTATGATAAAGTTGGAAATTTATACCTGAAAAACCTTTTCTTTTTATTGTGCATTTAAATTCCAAATCCGATTGAGGTGAAATTTTGCAAATGTCGTTTTGAAATTTTGCATTTCAATATTAGAATCCCAATTTAGTGATTTATTAAACTAAATTTATTTGTGGCCAAGTCAAATGTCTTTCTTAATTTTACAGTACTAGATTGCTTTGTACTATGTTTAGAGTATAATAACTTATTTGTTTGTATCTAAGTCTCTTCTAGTATTGTATTCGAATGTTAATTAAATAGCCACATAATCATAAATTTGATTTGATTTTGATTGACTGAACATAATGTTTTGTAATAAAATAAACACATACTCGTAGATTTACGTTACAGTACGTTCGATGTATTGTTGTTTTGTTTTGTGAAATGAATGAATATTCATTATCTAATTCAAATATAATATTCAATCTTGTTTAATTACTTTATTATGACAGATAATTGTAATTATTTACTAACAACCTTCTCTACTATCCTCGTAATATGTTTTACTTGGTAGATACTACTAAATTAATTATTATAGCATATTGTTTTCTAAATAATATTATTATATTACAGTATCTATCATGGTCTTGTACTTCATTACAGTGTACAGTTATCAGTCATTTTCTTAAAATTACCCCAAATTTGTACAATTTCTACAATTAAATCACATAACAAAGAGTATTAAACGAGCAAAATTTATATATTAAATTATAATCACGGTCTCTAAATCGCCTCTTACTAATTCGAAATTTTCAGGACAGGAGTATTTGGGGGCATGTAATTAATATAAGTTTAATGTATGGGATAATATGAGTTTCAAGCGAGTTCGCAGGGAACAAGCAAAATAGTTGGCAGGAACTGAGTGCGAATTTGCTTAGAATAAATACATCACTTTTATTTGCGAAATAGATCTTAGTTAACTCTAATCATATAATGTTCATGTTCATTGGAATTTCTAAAATAGGCTCTGGGTCTATAAAGGGCATTCCAAACGAAACACGTTAGGCAAATATTATTATTGTTTCAAACACTATTACATTATTTCAAACATCCCATAATTTTGGTGAAAATATGGGTCATCAATGTTGCATAACTTTTGATTTTTGCCAGAAATATTGGATGCATGAGAAAAGTTTCAAACAAAAGTTGTTTGTTTTTATGAGATATGAATTTTTGTGTATATAAGATTTTCCCTACTGTGTACCGTTTAAAAGATAAGTAAGTTATACCACGCGAACATGGATGCATGGAACAAAAATATAATTATAATGTTTAATAATTAGAAAAAGGGGTGCCGCAAATGGATCCCTAGCACCTAGAGCAAGGGGTCGCCTGTACCCATTATTATAATGTTTACTATATATTTTGTTTTAATCATATAGTTTTAATGTGTCTCCTCCATTTATGTCTCTCTCTCTCTTTAAACTGTGAAACTTTTATTGGAAACATTTTTTTGTAGAATGTATATTTTAGAAAATATTAAAGTGGTAATTTTTCAAATGAACACACGGTATAAGAGAGAAACTCCATAAAACATTTTAACAATAACTAATTTATGAAATAATGAATGGTTGTTTTGTTCGATTGTTATAGACCAATGTTAAGCGAATATTATGTTTAAATAAATTCTGGCACTCACGTTGGTGTGCCGTGAGGAAAGTTAACTTTTGTATTTCTAAAACTGTGAAGTCGAGCGCAAACAATGTAATTAACGAAAATTCAAGTCAATAATGCCCTCTAAATTTTAAAACACTTTATTCCGGAAACGAATAGAATCTCTATCTTTAATCTTTATTTCAAATAAGTTTCTGTTTAAAAAAAACATTTTTAAAAACAAGTTTTTATAGTAACACTAGTTTTCTACAACTTTACTTCTTATGTGTTTTTAGATTTTTTCAATATTAAGAGAGATATACCAAATTTTGGATTTCTTCCTCCCTTTACGCCCCCCTTTCCCCTTATCGATTCTTGTCATGCTTACCATAAAAATGCATTGTCATCGGAACTGAACTAACATGTAAAAGAGGAAGTGGTTCTAATTCAGGTTGTAAGATTTGACCCGAATATACATACATACATTGCAAGTTAAATAAAAGGTTGTATTATAAATTATAAAATTAAGTTAGAAATTAATTTGATTTTAAGAGTCATGGAACCTGCATTATAGCTCAACAATGGAAATGACTAAAACCCCAGTAAATTGATTTCGTTCCAAAGGTGTCAAAGAATGGTATGAAAAATTTATTCACCTAAAATCATTTGGTATATATAATTTCGAGGTCCTTTAAGTATTTTTCGATTGACATATTATTATCAATCTTGTAGTAATTTAAAATAACGATAATAATTTCATTACCATTACCATTAAGTGAATGCAGTAGTATTTTAATTACCATATTTCATTATGTATTCATTGGTTGTTCTATGTTTTGATATATTTCCTCGTTATTATGTCCTTCTGGGATATACAGCCGGTACGTACCTTTTAGTGACACCGCAAGATACGCGAGAAGCGTGATACGAGACGAATAATAGAATGCTGATTTTCGATCTTTATTGATTTGTATCTGTAAAAATGTACTAACCGCAAAACAGCAAATCATTTTGGATGCTGCTAATGATTTAATTTTTCTATACTCTTAATTGTTTCTATTGAAGAATAGAGGTCCGAGGTTCGATTCCTGGTTGATGTGTTGATTTTTACATATCAATATTTAATTAAAAAATTCACATGCTTGTCTATATAGTACAAGCCAGTTCTTTCATACTATGTTTTAAGTAAGCTTAATGGAATTTGACATAAGTATTGTATACACAAATTATACACAAATAATAATATGTGAAAAATAGAACTTTTATGCTTGCTAGAAAAATGTATTGTCATCGGAACTTAGCCAACATGTAAAAATTCAACTCCGTAGGATAAGAGGAAGTGGTTCTTATTCAGCTTGTAAGATTTGACCCGAACATACATACATACACTCCCATTCAATAAAATTGAACAGACCTGAAATGTTAATTTTCTAACATTTCATAAAACTCCTCATTTTTGAAACTCTCTGTATAATAATTCATTTATAAACAAAGATAAGTAGTATATATTTTTAGTGTGAAAAAAGAAATAAAAGCATAGTAAATATCATTTACTACAAGAATTCTAATTTGTAAGAGACTGATTCGGTTCAGATCTGTTCAATTTTTTTGAACTGGAGTGTACGTATAATACATACATACATTGCAAGTTAAATAAAAGCTTGTAAAATATGCACTATATATTAATAGAACAAAGATATATTTTTTGTAAGTTTTTTTTTTTTTTTTTTTTGTTCAAGTCAATACTCCACCATAAAAATTAACATGCTTTCATATACCCACCTAGCTAGTAGCTATCGTATTATTGTGTATACATATACATATTCATTCATTATTTTACACACTGACCATGGTACTGACTGATCATGACAGTGTTGGTGCACTAGGTACACTAGGTGCAGTATAGTGGATGATGATCGCTATGAGATGTTTTCATATTTTATATTTTAATATCAAATGAAATTATAACTGAGCAGTAAATAGTATCATGGTAATTATGTCGATGTGGGACTTTAATTCAAAATTGGTTTTAATATTATTATGGTACGGAATATCATACAGACTTTAGACTGTCAAGGGTTGTTCAATCGTAAACCCATTTGACGAGACATTGAAATTTAAAATCGATGCTTTGCATTTATTAAAAGTAATTATGTTTTTTGACATGCATGAAAATTTTAACATGAATGGCATACGTAAACGATTCGTAATGGTATACGTAAGGGAAAAAAATTTCAAAGTAGAAGGGCAACTTATTTTCATCATATTAAAAAAAATGTTTCTTGGAGATGGAGAGGATTTTATAGAGATTTGATCTCAGAATCTCATAAGGTAAAAAAGAATCTAATATGTTTCTCTGTAAACAAATATCAGATAGTAACAGCAATATATCATGGTCATTAAATAATGAAAGGCAAAATATTTATTATTAAAAATAAATTTATTTCGGTATTTAAAATTTGTATAATATGGCTAAATTTGCATAATAAAAATGATTAACGAAGACAAACACTTATATTACAAAATCGATAGAAGATAAATAACAATATAAACTTATAACTATATTTTTTGGCAATTAAAAAAAGCAAAAATAATATTTAGGATAGAATAAAATCATATACTCATCTTTATTAAGTAATATTAAGTAATTCATAATACATAAACCAAACTATACAATATATTAACAATAGTAAATTGCGATCAGTGGTACTGAATAACTACCACGATACACTTGTTGGTTAACACTGATTATATTTCACATCTCTAACTAAAATGACAAATAGACTTGAATTGGGGAAACATTCATATGTTTCCTTCTCTTTATTTCGAAAATAGGCTAATCCACTCAAACTGTGACAATATTCGAGGGTTCAATACAAATGAACCCAGTTCTACATTTATTTTTTAAAAATAGAAAAATTTTACATAGATTTCGTTAAAAAACAAATATCTTATAAAGTTGAACTTGTTTATTGAATATATGAATTACCAATTTAAAAAAAAATCGTTATGCAGGAGCTGCGTCAAGTTAGTGAATTTCCTTAGAATACATAAAGCACTGTCTAGCGATCACAATTTTAGTCTGATCAAAACGAAAAGCTAAATCTGATATGACAGAGAAAGAAGAATACACAAAATATAAAACATCTATTTTGAACCTCGGCTAATATCTCACGTACTTAGACCTCATAAATATCCCAAAATACTTCCCCTATGTATCTTTGAAGAAAATTCTTGGAAATTTGTTCATTGGTAATAAAACCAATTTAATAAATTGGGATCGTTCCGCTCAGCTTTGTGATTTGTGCAATCTATTGTTTTTGTATTTTGAGTTGTATTTTATACCTCAAAGGGTTTTATTGGTATATGATATGCGGAGGTAAATGTTATTGACAATGTATAGTGATCGGATGGATTCAATAATGATTTTAATTAAATTTATTGTTTTTAACAAAAAAGGATTATTTTTAATTTCTAAAACATATTTTTTTGTTTCTATGTCTTTCTTTATGTGAAGATTGTAAAATGTTGAAGATTGTAAAGTGATCCATTTTCTCAAAAATCGCTGCATATATCCTCGCCTTGTTGAAGTGATAAGCAATTAATGAAGGTTCTACCTGAGCTTCATCCTTATTTTCATTCGTAAAATGTTTATTATATAAATTATATAATCAAATACATACCTATGGTATATCCCAAAAAAAAAATTTTTACAAAAAATAAACAAAATGCATGTAAAAAAAACTGAATATCTGTTATAAAAAATGCACTAAAAATTTAAAAAAAAAAAAAAAAAAGGGTAAAAAACATGTGTTAAAAGTTGGTAGGTCGTTTAGTTGGTCTACCCATATTTAGACAAATAAAATCAGTTATAGAACTTCAAACTCACTAAAAAGCGAGAAATAAACCAAATTTTGAAAATATGGAAACCCGACTTCAAAAATCAAATATTCTATAACAAAAAATGCACTAAAAAGTAACAAAATAATTGCATATTCTTGTGCCAATTTTAGTTCACCTAAGCAAAAATTTTTAAATATATATGTACAATTATTGTTATTTTTGGAGGCGGGGTCCAAAAGTTATGTGAATTTCTCTATGCTGACACCGCCTCCAAAAATAACAATAATTGTACATAAATATTTAAAAATTTTTGCTTAGGTGAACTAAAATTGGCACAAGAATATGCAATTATTATTTTTACTTTTTAGTGCATTTTTGTTATAGAATATTTAATTTTTAAAGTCGGGTTTCCATTTTGTCAAAATATGGTTTATTTTATATGTAAGTTCACCTAATAAAAGCGTGCTAATATAAAGAGTTACATCCGAATTACGTTACATTTCGATGTAACAGTGTCGATTCTGATTATACTGACATATCCATATCTGTCTGCTGTACAAATGGAATAGACAGACTGACATTCATGTAATAATAAAATAATATTCTTCTCTCCTGTAACACCATTTCAAAAATGTGTGCGTGTAAATTTTGTAATTGTATTAATGTTGTTGGTAATGGTATTTATTTATTATGCAAATGTAAATACATTTTATTATTATTATTAATATCGTGATATTAACACAACATTTATAAAAAGATATCAGATATGAATGATGTGATACTCTGTTTACTGCTTTTATTTGTTTATTTTATCATTTCATTTTATTTTATTAATAACAATATAATGTTAAAATATCATTTATTTATTATTAATTCAATCAACATTTTAATTTTACGTTACGAATTTCTTCTACAACCAAATAGAGCTGCTAATATTTGTTGCGCTCTGCTGGTCGCAATTTTTCGTCTAATCGAGATGAAGTTTGGTATCTAACCAGCTTTTGTTATTTGAAAGATCAAGTTTGTTAACCCATTAAGTACCAAACTGATTTCTCTATTTATGTGCCAGCGGTACTTGCGAATTGTTCACAATTAGAATACGCAGAATTGTGAACAATTCAATCATTGATATACAACTCAGTATATACTGGGTATTCAAATAGTTAAATCAGTTACCTGTTATTTTAGAATTTTCTTCATTCATTCTCTTATGTGAATAGTTTAATCTAATTTTGAAGGAAAATGCCAGGCAAGAGGGATTTTAATAAAAGTTAACAAGTTAACAAATGCAAAAAATTCGTTTGTGTTGACTGTTTCATTCATTAGAGTTGAGGGTACTTTCCTTGAACAAGAAAAAAAATAACAATTCTGAAATTGCATTTAGTTACGTAAATTACCTAAATCATCCATAACTTAACCTAAGTTAGGTATTTATTATTATAGCATGAATATATTTTCCTAAAAATATAATAGAAATTTTCTCTAAAGCATGTAATGTCAGAGTTATAACTTCACAAATTAACCCTAGAATACTAACCTTAAAATATAACCCTTCATAACTAACCATGCGTAAGATTTGTAGATTGGGTTAAAAAAAACCTAATGACACATTTAGCTGACAATTTTGTTTAATATATTTATATAATTGTTTAATTAGATACAAAATATGTAAGAAATAAGAACTTTAAGACAATTTTGAACATTAAAATTTCATAAAAAGTGTTAATTAACCGTAGAACACTAACCATGCGTGTAACTTACGTACACACAAATTAAAACCACGCATGCGCTAAAGTCTCGTATCAGTCACTATATATCTAACATTTCTCCGAACAGTGCTTTATGTGATTCCATCAAGATTGTTACTTAAAGTGCGACGCCTCCTATCTTGAAGAGATTTTTTTAAATGATGGTGCTCATTTGTTTATTCTTTTATTACTAACTATACGTAAAATTTACTCACCACTTTAAGAAAATATCTCTTAAACATGGGAGGCGTTGCACTTTAAGTAACAATCTTGATGGAATCACATAAAACACTGTTCGAAGAAATGTTAGATATGTAGTAGAGGAGTGACTGACACGTGACTTTGGCACATGCGTGGTTTTTATTTTTGTGTACATAAGTTTTACGCATGGTTAGTGTTCTAGGGTTAGAAGAAATATTGATAAATTAGTATATTTTTGCAAAAGGATATTTCTGTATCGAAAGACTATATAACGGTATCCTGAAAAAAATTATAAATACGCATTGAAATTGAATTGCTAACAAAAGGTATTCATAAAAAAAAAGACTGACTGAAATTTTTTTTTCAGTATGTAAAGAATAGCAAACAATTTATTTAACGAAGAAGTAATTATTAAAAATATCAAAGAAAAATAATATATCAACTTGAAAATATTATATTTCATGCATGGAAAAATAAAATGTAAGCCATTGTATAGAGAGTAATAGAATCAAGTCATATGAAATACGTTGCTAATGGTTGGTTAGAATGAGAACGATATATTATGATTCTTTGAAGGTGTAACACCAGTGGCGAATCCAATGAGAGTTTGTTACGTTTAGAATACGGTTCTTTCATATGTTGTACATTATATTCTCGCCCAGCGATATTCACACTGATTTAATTTAATTTTTTTTATATTTAAAAATGTTTTTCCTTTTAACACAAATTTAACGAAACTAATTTTATAAAATATTATGTTTGTTGACCCTTATTTATATGAAAATATTAATAATATTACTTAAATATTTGGTTATAATGTTATATTTTTTTAATCGGCTTGAAAAAAGGAAGGTTCTGTATTTCCCTTGTCTGTTTGTATGTAAGCAATTTTTACAGATACTACACGATTGAGCCTTTCACTGGGGTAATTTATATACTTATGGAAAGGTTATGGTATAATAACCGACTTCAAAAAAGCAAGATTCTCTGCTTCTCTAGTATGTTTGTATGTTTTTTTTTGTTAAATATTATTAATGAATGGTTAGTGGCTTAAGACGCAAGACACTAAAATGTCCGAAATAAAATATTTTTTTAATAAAAAGAACTAAAAAGTTATAAAATAAAAAATAAATCAAATTAATAATAAATAGAAACAATAACAGATGCATTTTAGGTACAAATTGATTACCTACCTATCTAATATATTTTTAAGGACGGTGCCACCGACCCGACCTGTTGAAGCCACATATTGCCCTTCGAAGTGAGATATTGTCAGTACCGACTTTCAAAATAAAGTAGAAAATTAATTTGAACATGATAACCAACTGTTATTGTTTGTATTCCTTTTTATTTTTATCATTTAACGAATGATTTTGCCTGCCAATGGACGAATATACTAAATATAGGACGTGTCTTAACGTTAGTAACATTATTTACATCTTGGCTGGAAACGAACCCAAGACCTATAGCGGTCCGGACCAATGCTCTAACATTGAAATAATATTGAAAAGTTATAAAATGAATATAGAAATAGTGAGTTAATCCGCGAACTCAAGCTTCTCCAATAAAGAAGAAAGAGTCACTAAATTCAAGGAGAACTAATAAATACTTATTCATAAGTTCCAAAACACAAAGATATCGGACGCATCGGATTTGTCAAAGAATATTATGTTTTGGTAAAAGTCCTATCGATTTAATACTTTTATTATGCGGAAAACGTTCATGGGTGTTGGAAGGTGACATTCATTGGGACGTATCGTTCTACATAGTTCAAGCTTAGTTATTATGTCTTGGTTGTGTCCCACAAATAAATAAAGAGATGTTAACTGTGTTGTACTTTGATGATGGTAAATGATATGCTGATGACAGATTAATTTATATGGCTGTGTATACAAAAATAAAATGTTTCATTACACTTTCCCTTTTGGATTAAATAATACATAAAACTCTATAAATACGAGCAATATAAGTTATGAAAATGACAACTCTTTGATACTGAAACAAATAATATTAATGATTTTTTATGTTAATAGATTGTATACACTCACAGATTTAGTATTGTTTAACTGATTTAGTTTAAGTTACTTGTAAGTATGGTTGCCTTTCAGTTCTTATTAATGTTTACTTTATTTAATATTTAAGTAATATGTCCGAACATTGATTATATACCTTGAAATCAAAAACTTGACATGAAAAATCAAATACATCTAGGATGGGAATCGATCCCACGACCTCTGGCACTCTAGACAACGCTCTGCTTTTTAGCTACCTGATATTTTATTTTAGTGGAATGCATATTATCATTCACTATCTTTGATGTTGATGTTTTATTGATTTGTTGATTTACTATTAACATATTTTTAATTGTTTTTGGACATATTACTTAAATGTCAAATTAAGTAAACGCCAGTCACTTACGTTGGTATAATATAACCGAAAGGCAACCATACTTAAAATGAATAAATAGACGCTAGTTTACAAAATACTAATTAAAAATTTTTTTTTCAGGTAGGTCACAGTCATTTTTAATAAATACATGGCAGATACGGTAAGAATCAATCACTTTCTTTGAATATAAGAAAAATCTTAAGGTTTGATTTCTAGTGATGTTGCAACAGTTGCAATAGTTCCGCTTCCCATCACTTCCACCATATTTTACCAAACTAATAAATATCTGGGCACAATTAGTATTAAATCAGCTTTAGTTAACAAAATGATGTGAACTAATATCAATATTGATTGTTCATTCCACATAGAGTGAAGCTGTTTTAAGTTAAAAAATTGACCACGATCAACCCGTTTAAAATTTTTGTATTTGGCATTGTTCTCAAATAATTAGTTTTTCTAAATTTTGACAGTTTTTGATCGTCATTTTTTAATATTTTAAATTTATTGACAGTTTATTTCCAAAATTTTGTTAACACAGGTATTTCTATAAACTTTATTAACAATCTGGGTCGGCTATAAGTTTGAAATGGTCAAAAAACAGCTATGACTTTGGAATGATTTGGAATTCAGAACTTTTGAGATATTTTCCGGAGAGAAAAATTTACCTGTCTTCTCTCATTATTTTTTCACCTTTAATTATTTCTTCGATAGTTTTCTTCAAGCAATTCCGACAAACACAAAATTAATCGTCAGTATGTCTGTCTCTCTCTTTCTAAAGATGTCAAAATATAAAAACCCGTTTACTGCGCAACGCATAACTTAGCATCAATTAAGAGTATAAGTGTGATGTTTAATAATTAATTTTTTCCACATAAAACCTTAGCGAGATTTGATGTTGACTTTGTAGTTTTGAATGGAAGAATGGTCCAAATTATTTTACTGAAAAGAAATATAATTTCCACTCGTTTTTAATTTTATTCCTGATTTCGTACAAACAATAAAAATGAGGAGATACTTTTTTGTTTCTTAACATTTTCTTACTTTTACTCACTATAAAGATTAAACTGATTGGCAAATCGATTATCTGGAAAAATAATTGGAAAATAAAAAAAGATTCCAAATAAAAATAATTGTTTTTTCAACTCATATGTCTTCGGTATGGTAATCTCCTTTGAACCTTTGAATAGTAGCTTCTATTCAATATTTTAAAGTAGATCTAGTCTTAAATTAGTCTTAAATTTCGTTCCGTATTTTATTTATTATTTTAAAATTATATTTGATTCAACGTTTAAGGTATCAGCGAGTAATTTAAATAAAAAACTGTGTACATTCTCCTCGATTACTGTTAAAAGAGTATCTATACTCACCACTTTCTTATTCAACATTTAATAAATATTGTTTTCCATGAAAATTGATTCATTATGACATACAAAAAAAAATAAAAATAAAAAAAACATTTCTATTGAAATAATAAAATTTGTTAGTACTGTTATTTACCATTAAAATTTACAAATATAAAACGACTAAAGACACAAGAGAATTCTTTATCTTTATTACATCTAAACAATTTAATATAATCATATCCTTTTTTAATATATGATTTATAAATAATATTAAAATGTTAATAATATGAACTCATGCGGAGATACGTTCCAGAATCACTACTCTCTACTTATGTATGTAGCAAATATGTGTATACGATGATGGTAAAAGGCTTTTTTAACCCGACTTCAAAAAGGAGGATGGTTCTCAATTCGTCTGTATTTTTTTTTTAATGTTTGTTACCTCAGAACTCCGTCATTTATGAACCGATTTCGAATTTTTTGTTTTTTTTGTTTTAAAGGGTAGGTTCATTCAAGGTAGGTTCCATTGTCACCAAATCGCATTCTGATGAGGGGATCCCCGGGAAATCGAGGAAAATCCTCAGTTTATATGTGATAATCGATTTCTGCGAAATTTTTTTTTTGAAAGGGTATACTCATTCATAATGGAAAAATAATAAAAAATTTTTAAAAACCGACTTAAAAAAAATTTTTTACAAAAAAAAACCGAACCCAAAAAAAAAATTTTTTTCAAAAAAAAACCCAATTCCTTGTAAAAAAAACTGAAAATCTGTTATGAAAAAATGAACTAAAAATTAAAAAAAAACGGATAAAAAAAAATGTGTTAAAGTTAGTAGGTATAAAGAAATGCACTTAAAGTTAGTAGGTCGTTTAGTTGGTCTACCCATATTTAGACAAATAAAATAAGTCATACAACTTCAAAGTGGAAACCCGACTTCAAAAATCAAATATTCTATAACAAAAAATGCACTAAAAAGTAAAAAATAATTGCATATTCTTGTGCCAATTTTAGTTCACCTAAGCAAAAATTTTTAAATATGTATGTACAATTATTGTTATTTTTGGAGGCGGTGTCCAAAAGTTATGTGAATTTCGCTATGCTGACACCGACTCCAAAAATAACAATAACTGTACATATACATTTAAAATTTTTTGCTTAGGTGAACTAAAATTGGCACAAGAATATGCAATTATTTTTTTACTTTTTAGTGAATTTTTTATTATAGAATATTTGATTTTTGAAGTCGGGTTTCCATTTTGTCAAAATAAGGTTAATTCTTTATTCTATACAGTTTTTTTTTTCTTCTTCTATGCAAATTGGGAATTATCTGTTTCATTACACGCTCAACTGGAAAAACGAATGAAAATTGTTACTTGTTTTCTATTTCTCTATAGAAAATATGAAGGAAAAAAAAATGTTTCTCCGCACAGTTTCTTGCTTCTCCACACTTTCATCACACTCCCTATATCTGTAAATATAAACATCTTGTCCTTGTTTCATGCAAACTGTTCAGATATTGTGTTATCTTTGTTGTTTATTTTTTAAATTAGTTTGATATTTTGTTTTACAAATTTTTCTTTTTTTTTTTACAAGATTTTGTTAGCAAAATTTACGTGTGTTTTGTTTTTGTGGTGAGGAAGTCTTTATTTACCTTCTGAATTTAAATTGTTTTATTTCAATTTTTCATCATTACGTTTTTTTTTTTTTGTGTCTTTATTGTTTTATTATGGTAATAATTTTCAGTTGAAGCGTGATGTGCATGAATGTTCAGTATTTACATATTTACTAAATATTTTCGAATTCTTATGTGCACTCTGTTTCAATTGTTAAAACTTATTGAGTTGAGGTTTGATGTCAAATTCAATTTATCTAAACTAAACACAATCCAATTATGAGAGTTATTTGAACTGGGTCATTTTTTTGTGATCAAACTTAAGTGTACCAAAGAGTTTTTGTTCGTTCGATTTGTGGCATGGGTTTTAGCGAGAATATATATCTAATAAAAAGAAGGATATTTATGGTTGTTGACGTGCTTATGGGCATAATAGGGAATATGCATGAAAATTTTTTTTCACTTCTATTTTCAGAATATGAAAATACTGTTAATACTGTAATAATATTTAAAAACAAAATTAAAATCCGACAAATATCAAGGAAGCTATAAGCTTTTAAAGATTATTATCTGTCTCTTTCTTGCAAAAATACTAAAAAGGGAGTTGTACGTGTATTTTAAATGGTGAAAGTATAATATGACGTCACATAACATATCAAGAGGGCTATCACCCTCTTTGTCTAATCGGGAATTTCAATCATTCATATCTCGCTTATTTTTAAAGTTATTTAAAAAGTAATTTTACCTTGATATTTGTTAAGTAAACATACTTCAATTCAAGTGAACAAAAATTTTCATGCATATTCCCTATTATAGAATGTTCCAAATTTTTGCATACTTTAAAAAGGTATTTACTCACACTTAAATTTTGAAATCGATGGACCATCTCAAATTCGAGAAAAACATAATTGAAGATCGAATAATTGACATGGGGAGTTAATTTTTTTTAAATGAAAAACGACACTTCAGAATATTTTTTTTTAAATAGGTATAAATTTTTGGATTTGTTCTGCGTATTTTGAAAGAATTATTGAACGTCAATTGATTAGTTATAACAATGCAAATTGAAGCATTTTATTACTAAATAAACGTTTTAGGTACTATTTGTATATACGTATAGACAAGTGTCGTATGTGTAACGTGTCTACAGGTACAGTCTTGGACAAATGGCTTATTATGCTATATGTTCCTTCACTCTTACTATACGTATACGCTCTACAACTTTTTGACAATTTTTAACCTAAATAATTGGGCATATATATTTATTTGTGTATACTTAAGCGTCAAGAATACGATGTTTGTCCAAATTCCTTTCGGTTACGTAAGCTGTAGAAGACTTTAGCGTATACTATTTAGACAAATGTCATTGTCATTGAATTTTTAATTTAATACTGATATGAAAAAACTAACTCGTCAACCAGGAATCGAACATCGGGCCTCTGGATATCTAGTCCAGTATGCTTCCGCTACACCAAAGACAACTGTGAGGTAACAGCCAACTTTTTCATATCATTCTTATTTTTATTTATTTAGACTGCTACTTGACTTTTGTATAATTAAGTATACAAAAATGTAGTTTTTAAATGATAGATTTATTTTTCTAAACATAATCCATCTTATTGTCAGACCCGGGTAAGATATTTCAATGGCGAAGTTATAGAAGCTCGCACCGGATGCATAAAATACTAGTTACGGCACTGGGTCTTAGAAGCAGGATACACTTAGGTTGACAAATAGCTGATTTGGATAGAAATGCAACACTCAGAGATAAACCACCCTATGGCTTATTTAAATTTAAATTCACACATCGCTTGTCATCAATTTGTATACTTCTTGGGACGATAATATATAATTTTATGTCAATTTTTTTTTCTCTAAAATATAGAAATGATTCATTCGTACTATAGACCACAAAAAATGATGTCATTTTTTTGAAATTTTATAATTGGTTTATGCCTTATTGATTCGGTTTTGGAAAAAATGCTTCGGATAAAAGTTGTTCATTATAAATATAGTCACAACTTTTATTCGAAAATTTTTTTCGAAAACCAAACGAATAAGGCACAATTCAACCATAAAATTTAAAAACATGACATCAACTTTTGTGGTCAAGTGTATAAAAATCCACAAATTATTTAAAAAAAAAAACGAATAATGCTTGACAAATTTTTATATTTTACAGAATTACCTTGTCGAGTACTTTTTATTAGTCACTTATTTGTACACTTTATATTCGAAAATGTTAAAAAGTTTATCAAATACTTAAAGAAAAAAACATTTACGATGTTTGCCTGAATTATTACAGGTAATTTTAGTAGAAGAACCATTTTCTGAAAAGTTATAAAATGTGCAAAGAACATAAAAAAAACCATTGAAATAGCGAGGAAATGTAAGAACATAAATATTGGTGTCCATCACAAGAAAAAAAGGTCAATGATTCAAGTAAATGTTACATTTATATATACCGGGTGATACATTTGTAGTAGAACAAGTTATTCGGATATTTTCGAATTTAAAAGACAATCATTTTTGTCTATTGAAAATCATTTAACATTTTACCAGATTCTGGTAAATTCTGGTAGAATCTGGAATGTATTAAACATCTGGGCCGGCTATAACTGTATTAGAGATCTGGGCCGGCTATAGCTTTGGAACGGACAGAAAACGATTATAACTTTGGAACGGTTTTAAATTTTGAACTTCTTGTAGCTTTTCTGGAATCGAAAGGAATATTTACCAAAGGTTCCCTTATCATTATTTTACTATTTTCTACAGTTTTCTTCAAGTAATTCGGAAAAATTCACACACATCCTTCCCTCACTCTTTTTGATTCGCAGACGCCATATTTAAATATGTCCCTCCTACAATTAAGAATCTAACGACACCTCATATGTTAATAAAATCCATCAAGCCGTTTAGGCTACATAGAGTGCCAAAGAAATAGACATACATACACTCGAAAAACATTATCGTCCTTTTAGGGAAGTCGGTTAAAAAATATTAGCAATCTTGAAATTGTTATCAAGAATTGTTTCACTTGTGTAAGCATTGATTGAAAGTTCACTTGACATTTTGACGTCAGGATAAGCTTTTGTAGAATACAAATTTATGTTTCCTACAACATTTTTTTTTTACCTCTAGATTACATTAAACAGGTTTTTATTTCATTTTTGATCGAATTACTCTTTTGAACTTTCAAACATTTTAATATCTGAATCCCGTATGTACAACGAACGCCAAAAGTTGAGCTAAAATTTAAAAATTTGTGCCTTATTTATTAGGATTTCGGAAAAAAGTTTCGAATAAAAGTTGTTAGTATAGTTATAATGAACAACTTTTATCCAAAGCTTTTTTTCGAAAACCGAATAAATAAGGCATAAATCAATTATAAAATTTTTAAATTTTATTTCGACTTTTGGCGTTGAGGAAAGCACATATGATGTAAAAAGCTACATCGTTGTCGAAGCATCGATAAATATTGGAAAGTAATGGGCGTGGTAGGCAATTCAATTGAGTTTATTAGTCTTAAAATATATATCTTTTATTAAATATAAAAGACTAAAAAGTAGAAAATAATTTTTGTTTTAAAAACAAGTTTATAATGAATTTAAAAGTAAGAATTTTTTCACCAGTATGTGACTGTTTTACTATAAATAAAAGCTTTTTATAGTCAGGTATTGGTAACTCATGGAAAATATTTTATTCTCTACTTTTTAGTTTGCTACATAAAATCTTGTTTAAAAAAATTTTTTTTTTTCTGACATCTAACAGAGTTTTCAAACGTAAATTTGAAATGACTGATGTTTTAGCATATTTGAGTGTCATTTCCTGGTTATAACATGGATTGATATTCGAGTAATACTGTGTATCGATCGACGACTACATTTGTAGCAATATAAATCTTATTAAAAATGTATAAAATTGTTTAAAAAGTAAAATAAGAATTGCGTACAGTCAGTCAGTCCACTACACTCCCATTCAAGTTACACAACTAAACAATTTTTCACTGTATGTGTCCTTCTCTAAAGAAAGGATACGATACATTTTTGTATATATGGAAAATACTTTTCTATATTTGATGTAACATATTATCAGGAGTACAGAATATATAACTTACATGATAGTTATTAATTCATGAAACTGAAAATTCAACTCTTTATGCTTCTAATATAACATCCTATGTGTTCCTAGTAGTTTATAGATTTATTCCCTTTGGCAATTTGCTTTGTTTTCTTCTGAAAAGGTTGTTTTAAACAAATGTACTGACTATATACTACTAGTACTCTGTACGTCAAGTTATAGTTTCTTTTCAATTTGTTTGTCTACTCTTATTGCCTTTCTTCTAAGATGTTAGGGTTCCAAATCAATCAAACATACAAACAACACTTTGGGAAATTTTTGTTGTCATTTATCTAAATTATTTATAATCTTCGAGTCCACAATACAGCACGGTTTTTTTAATGATTAGTAACAGGCGAAATTTTTGTCAGTAGCTTCCTTTCGATCTCTTTCCGGTTGTTGCCAATAAGCCAGGTCATTATCAAGACTAAGAATTAAAGTAAACTCACAAGGCCCAGCTCAAGACCCGCAAGGACAATGTTGATACCAAGACTGTTAAAGTCTAAGTCTTATGCCCTCTGCACACGAGGAACATTGAGCAGCAACATTGAACTCCGACTTCAAAAATATTTTCAGTGCAGACGTTGCAACCAAAGTTTGGGAACATAAAATTTAATTTAATTATTTTATGACGCAAGTCATAAAAATTCAATCATTTCTCATCTTGTCTCTATCTATCTCATTTAATTTGTATAGTTTATTTATGTGTATGTATCTCTAGTTAAGACCTTTAAGTAGTTGTTGGATATTATCTTCTATACTAATAAAAGTGTATAATGTAAATTTTAACCAATCTAGGTAATAAAACATAATAAAATATTAGGAAAGCATAACATTTCAGATAATATGACCAATTTTTATATGAACATTTAACTCCTACAAAACATCTAATATTTTTGATTTTTACAGCAACCGTTCAAGGACATGTTTTTTGTTGCTGCAACCACTATACACATTTGCAACCATACTAGGTTGCTGCATAATGTTGTTGTTCAATGTTCCTCGTGTGTAGGGGGCTTTATGTTTGCTCATAAATAAAAATTACTCCTGGTCTGATAGTGTATGAAACTTGTCTTGTTCATTAGACCGTTAATCAAATCACTCAGAAATTAGGATTTTTGCTTGTAGTCATTGAATATCTGAACCCTAAACGTTTGTATATTTTCACACATAATTTTTTGTTTTCAATAATCTTTTGTATTTTGACTGTAAAGAACTAACAAACTGTATATCTGCATGTTATACGATTTCCCATAGTTTTGTATTTGTTGCAACAAGAATTTTCTTTCACTATTCATGAAGTTTTCTGTCTCGACAGTACACAAAGAAAATATAAAATTAACTAATCATGTATAAATCGAAGTTGTGTCTTCTATCGAATAGTATCATAAAAAAAAAAAACAATATATTGTTTGCTCATATATTTTTAATTATTTGGTTTATTGTTTTTTATTAAATAATAAATCTTTGGAACTTAAGTCTTGATATTGTTGTGTTTTCGCTACTTAATAATCTCAAATTCGCTACTTAATATGGTTTTTTTCATGGTTTTTCCCATTAACTATTAAACAAATTTTGGAACGTTTCTTGCTACAAACATATGTTTGAAGCAGACCATGTACGCACACTTTTACGTGTGATTGATAACGATTTTTTTTTCTCTTTGACGTATTCAATACAATGTAAAATTGTCTTATTTGAATAAAGATTTATTATTATTGTTATTTACTTAAACAATTTCAATCGCATACGTGGAAATATTTTTTGTCTTCTCTGGAATTAAGCACATTTCGACAACTGCATATCACTAACAGCAACGGTATTGTCGAACGGTTTAACCGGTCTCTCAAAATTTCTGTTAACTTGCTGTCAAAGATATAATAACTGGAACAAAATTTTACCTTGGGTATTCCTAAATTTCCGCTCCAGGGTTAAGGAGGATATTTATCTATCTTCTGCAGATATATTATAAGCCATTCCTCTCCAATTATCATATGATTTCATTTCGGAAAAGATTGATAAACACTCCTGTTCATAAAAACGCTTAGAATGTTTTAACTGGTTCAATTTTTATTAACGGGAGTGTACATCATTCTGTTTAACAATCCATTCAAGAGTTGAAGGGCTGAATGGTTAACGGTAAATTTTTTCACTAAACGGTTCGCGAACAGAAATGTGTATTTACCAAAAGGGTTGGATTCCTCAAAAAAGGGTTTTATACGGGAGAATCAAGTTAAACCTCCACTGTCTTGGAATTATAGAGGTCCATACCTTGTAATACAGAGGTTCTCAAAATGTGTGCTTTTCTGTTTCGAATATATTGAATGTAATTGTACTTATATGCTTTTTTAATCAAGGAACTCAGTGTTGTGGTTGTATTTGACTTTGGACTTTGCCAAAAGCCTTACTAAGGCTGGTTCTTCTACGCTTTTAGATGTTGATATATTGTATATATGCAGCAGGGAACAAAAATGGGAAGTACGCAACACATTGATATTATGAATCGTTTGGTTCTTTATGGACTTTATGGACAGGTATTCAAATTAGTTGAAATATTTCGCTCCTTACACCCTTTTCCTCAGATCCCGTTCTAAAAGGAATTCAATGATTCAAATCATTTTCTTAGACTATCTACAGATCGAGATTATGTCGTCTTGAAATAATCTCGATCTGGAAATAAATTATTTAATAAATATATTTGAATATTTATAATTTATTGAACTTTTTCACTATTAAAATGCTCATCATTATGAGAAATAAATTGATTGATTTAATTTTAAATAGCAGTTATGTGTAGCATGTAATAAAAGCTAGGATTATCCAAATTGTATACGGATTTATTTCTGAAAATAAGGTTTTATCTTGTCTTAAGTTTCTATTAATATTTATTATACAAACCTTCTGTTCACCTATTACAACAATGAATGCGACAAAAGGGAACTTTTAGTATACTCCTCTCATATGTGGTGTTTGTATGTTATCAGACAGAGATGGAACAATCGTACATATCACCTACGGTGGTTTTCACTACATCATGTTTTATAAAGTAAGTTGTGTAATTGTGAAATATATACAGAAATAGTACCATGGTGTAGTATAAAAAATAGTACTGAGTTATTCCATATAACATTATTCCAGACATCGAATTCGAATAAAAGATTTAGATTCGACAAAATCAGTATAAAATTTGGAATATTACCACTAATAGAACAGAATTTAGCCAAAATCAATCGCCACAGATTACCTAGTCCAACACTGTTTTATTTATTAATATGTTTTTGATTATATGCAACTGATAGTTTTCGGATAATTATAAATGATTATCAAATGAGAGTATTGCTTCAAAATTTAAATTTTTTTTTCTACCGAAGTATTATTTTTACATTTGTCGGAGACATAAGAATTATTACGGAAATTGACGAACATTAAGATGACCTCAAGATACGTCTTACTAAAGCCGAATAAGATCATGCTTGAAACCATCGTCTTACTGAAGATGATCTTTATGTATATATCTGAATTCATCATCTCTTAAAACGATTAAGACGGTATTCATGAAGGTAAGCTTAAGCACTTGCGCAAGACTGGACTATGCATACGGGCCTAAGTAAGTTTATAAAAGAAAGACGTAAGTAGGCTACAGACGCGGAACATTGTGCAGAAACATTGAACTCCACCTACAATATATTTTGTCTACAGACGTGCAACCAAAATTGGGGAACATAAAATTATTATTTTATTACTTTATGACGGTAATCTTGAAAATTCAATCACTTGTCATCTTGTCTCTGTCTATCTCATTTAATTTGGTTTCTACTAGTTTATTTGTATGTATTTCTAGTAACTAGTTTATTTATTTGTATTATTTTGTAAAAACATTTTACAAAAATCAATTATACTCAATACAAAAAATGAAGTATAAAAATAATAAAGTATGTAAAGTAACCAATCTAGGTAATAAAACATTAAAAAAAATTAGGAAAACATAAAATTTTGGATAATATGTTGCAATTTGTACAGCAACTAGTGTTTCACGAGGCACGAGGCGAGGCGAAATTTTGGTATCACCTCGCTTTTTTAAATGTCAACCTCGCCTCGCCTCGGACTAAATTTGTAATAACTTAGACTTATTTTGCATGAATATACATAATATGGTTAAAAAAACTTATATATAAGCGCAAGTGCTTAAGCTTACCTTCATGAATACCGTCTTAATCGTTTTAAGAGATGATGAATTCAGATATATACATAAAGATCATCTTCAGTAAGACGATGGTTTCAAGCATGATCTTATATATGTATATAAATTTTAGAGACGATGACTTTCGACATCTACTAGGTAGGATCTCTGGACATTTGAAAAAATATTTGCAAAATAATCATCTATTGCTTCGGCAATAACAAAACATTGCCTCGGCCGAGGCAAATTCCTCGCCTCGGCCAAGGCGAGGTTTTTGAGACAATATACCTCGCCTCGCCTCGGTTAGTAACGAGGATTCAAATTTTGAACCTCGCCTCGTCCCTCGGTTACGAGGCACGAGATGAGGCGAGGTTACCTCGTAGCCTCGGTGAAACACTTAACAGCAACATTAAACTCCTCCCACAAAATATCAAATAATTTTGATCTTCACTGCAACCAGTTCAAGGAAATGTTTTTCGTTCTTCAACAACTATACAGACTTGCAACCTAGTTGCGAATATTCATAATGTTCCTGCACAGGTTGCACGTCTGTAGGCCCCATTACGTATATACTCAATATATTTTCCACTAAACATGCCGTATCCATTATTTAAGATGGGCACCAGTTTGTGAATGGTAGTATACATCGCGCATACATATATTATAAACGACATTCAAATAACGTATGTATGTATGGTAAAGTATATTATACTTGTATATGTATATACTTCTACCCGTTCTTGTTAGTAGGATGTTGTTATTAATACCCCAAGATTATTCATGAACCATATGACTATATAAATATACATATACTTATAAGTATGTACGGTCGTCGTGGTAGAGGGTTCATCGCAATATATAATGAGTATGGTAAGTGAGGATTATATTCATTCAACTAGGAATAATACTCAAATTTATTGGGTTTTCCTCTGTTTATAATATTTAGATGTATTTGAGTGTTTTATTATGTTGAAGAATTACAACTGTATGTACTTGCAACTTTATTTTACATGTGTAAGTAAACTGTATACATACTTATATGCTTATTACACATTTAGACATTCACCACTTTTTTAAGGTTATACGCGCATTCAGGTAATGTAAAGATATCGAGCTGAATTTTGAATATGTTATTAATCAATAATAAATACGCAAATGCGTGCGACAAGTAAACTAGTCGCAATGCATTTAAATCGCAAAATACGCATATTTGCAATGCATTTAAATCGTGTGGTAAAAATTGAATAGCCAAACAGGCATTTAAGGCCCGAAAAAATGGGCGCGGAAATAGTACTTATCCCGCATTAGTATAAAAAAAATAGTATCTGCAACTCGTGCGTTGTTGCCGATTGCCCTCACGAGCGAATGAGAGGACAATATCGTTCTCGTGGGCAGCAATCGACAACTTCCGAATTCCGAACTTGTTGCACAAAATAAAATTACTTATAATTATTGAATTTCAATAGTTTTTGCCGCAATATCTGAATATATGATACCGTATAGTTCGGGAATCCAAAAATACGCAAACACGACCGATATATATATATATATATATATATATATATATATATATATATATATATATATATATATATATAACGTAATGAAATTTGAAATCGTTTTAATACGGGATGTTTGAGTGACTATTTAAGTTAATTTCCACTTTCCTGTTTGTCTAAAAATAACGTTAACTGATTAATTCCGAAATTTCAGAATTTTTGACCTCTTAAAACCTGAGATAATTAATTCAAAGTATGCAATTTTCAGATATCTCTCTATCTCTCCCATTTAAAGCATGTAAAACTTGGCATCCGTTCAACTCTTTTATAGTATACAAAAAATGTGTCTATGAATCTTAAATAACATAACAAAATGATCTTGAATCTAATTAAAAATGTAATATAATTGCCAGTATAGTTTCGTTCCATTAGGTGTCCTGTACCGCTAATTAGGCTCCGTTTTTAAACGATGTAGAACACAACATGTTTGAAGTGACCAATTATCCTAAACTAGATGAACAGCCGATTTCCAAAATGTTACCAGAAGTAATTGAACTCAATTAGCTCGAAACAGAACTTTATGAAGCTCTTGTGATGAAGCCTTTGCCCAGTTATTGATGTATATATCGGCTATTTTATATGAAAGAAATATAATGCATTATAGAGCTAAATTGGTACAAGCGCCGTTTCGGATAGACGGTGGTCTGTCCGAAAAGGCGCACTTTAATTTACAATTAATAGGTGTTTAATATCAATTATTAGAGTGAACGTGTAAACAATGTACAAAATTACATTTTTCATTTATATATTTTTAATAAAAGTTCCGTAATTTTATGGTGGACACAATATAGACTGATTCAAAAGTCACTATAAATTCTTTGCGGCAATCTACTCTTTTATTGAAAAACACGCAAATATTAATTTCGTATATTTCATCATTCTTAGTACCTCCAAAAAACATTAATCGTTCGCACCGATTTCACTTCTTCATCGGTTTATCGGCACGTCCATCAAATTTCTATTTCAGCGAATATTTTCGAGTTCTGTCTTTTGTAGCGAGATAAAATATATACCATGTTTTTAAGTCTAATCATAAGCTTCACAATATCACAATAATATTAAAAAAGTTTTATCTTTTATATGAGTAGTACCTGAAGAATTATTTGAGTTGACTGACCAATTAAGAGATTAAGTGTGTGAAGACCCAACCCATTTATTGGCGGTATCCTTTTCTGGCCTTGCGGTGTTGTTATTGTCAATAGGGTGACGGTGTTTATCGAAGCTAACCTTGATTTTAAGGTATTAAATTTTGAATATGGTTTACTTTTATTAAATAAGAGTTTGGGATTGAGCCGTTGTCTTAATTCATTATCTGTTTTCTTAATTTGTGTATGTAGATACTTTCGTATGTATCATGGGGTTTTGTACCGATTTCAGTTGTTTTAAATTCGATTTGTCAATTTTGTGGTTGTTCTCAATAACGTACGCATCTATACACGATTTTTTGCTTCTCCCAAATTTCATATGAGCCAGATGTTCTCTGATTCGAGTTCCGATTTGGCGACAACTTAGACCAGCCTAAATTTTCGAACAGTTTTGACAACTGACACCATATATGCCAGATTGTTTTTCATGGTGTCAGTTGTCAAAACTGTTCGACAATCAAAGACAAAACTGTTTAAATATTATTGTGAGACACGCACCAAATTAGCAACGAGCAACATATCTTTGACTCCATATCCCAGAGATAGTTACGATTAGCTAATTCATACTGATGATGACTACAATGTAGTCGAAATACGTATTTATAAAATACAAATAATAATAATAATTAGAAAAAGGGGTACCGCAAACGGATCCCTAGCACCTAGACCAAAGGGTTCTCTGTGCCCTCGCCTCCGAGACGCCTCCGGGTAAGAGGAAAAAACAAATAATTGTTCTAGTAATTGCGGCAAAATTTGAAATTTAATTTCCAAAAATCTAGAGTTCTCTTTGATTATTTTAATAATCTGTGTATTAAAACCGATCAGTGCGACTTGTTTTGAAACATTTACTAAAAGATTTAATGCGCACCATGTATATACTGTGTTCATTGAAATAAAATTTTATTGACACATTTTTGAATAATTTTATTTCCACTCAAATTAAACAAAAATATTTTTTTATCGTTAAAAAAATGTGTAACATGTGATAATAATTTGTTATAGGGGTACCCCTTAGGCGTAATTTATCAAAATAATAACAATTGTATACATATACACTATGTTTAATTTACATCTTCGTATCATAGATCCCACGAGTATGAGAGAGTACATATGTACATATACATTAAGCAATGTGTATGAGAAGGAGGTCTTATAGGTTGATAAACAAGCATATTTTTCATAACTGTTCGAGTGGTCACCAATCACTCAAACCTATAAGACCTCCTTCTCATACACATTGCTTAATGTATACATATGTACTCTCTCATACTCGTTATAAATATTATTCACTATTTTGAAACATATGCTTGTTCATCAAACCTATAAGACCTCCTTCTCATACACATTGCTTAATGCATATGTACATATGTACTCTCTCATACTCGTGGGATCTATGATACGAAGATGTAAACTAAACAGACGGTAGAGTGTAGCCACTGTAGCCAGTAATATCAGTATACGTAATAAATTTCGATTCTTTTTTTTTGCCCCAATTTCCTAGATCAAAATTTTTTATATTTTATAAATACGTATTTCGATTACAAAGTAGTCATGATCAGTATGAATTAGCTAATTGTAATTATTCTCCGAGGAGATGTTACGTGTTGTTAATTTGGTGACGGTCTGCACAAGTAACATCTCCTCGGAGAATAATTACAATTAGCTTATTCATACTGGTGATGACTACTTTGTAGTCGAAATACGTATTTATAAAATACAAAAATTTTGATATAGGAAATTGGGTCCTAGAGTTCTCAATATTATTGTTTAATATTATTTATATCAGTATACGTGTTCAATAAAAATAGTAGAATTATTAGAAACAATAGGGTATATGCATGATACCAAATATGTCATATTTATTTTCAGAATATGAAAATACTGTTCATACTGTAAAAATATTTAAAAACGAAATTAAAATCCCACAAATATCAAGGAAGCTATAAGCTTTTTAAGATTATTATCTGTCTGATTATTACGTGTATTTTAAATGGTGATAGTACATTATGACGTCACAATGCATGTCAAGAGGGCTATCACCCTCTTTGTCTATTCGGGAATTTCAATCATTCATATCTCACTTATTTTTAAACTTATTTAAAAATTAATTTTACCTTGATATTTGTCAAGTAAACATGCTTCAATTGAAGTGAACAAAAATTTGCATGCATATTCCCTATTATATTTTTAAACATTACAAAAATTATAGACAAGCTGAAATTAGGAAATATGGAGGGTTTGATGCGTAAGATTAAAACATAAAGATAGAAGAAAACATAAAATATAAAATATCTCTCTTAATATTGGAACAATCGAAAAATGTATAAGGAGTAAAGTTGTAGAAAATCAAGTTTGCTATAATTCATTACTTTATTATTTTTTCCAAACTGTATCGTGTACAGAGATATTTATAATTTTTACTTTCAATCTTAAATTGTAAATATTTCTGTAAATATTAGTGTAACAGAAAAATGATAAGAAACAAAATTACAGTAAAACTTAGTACCTACAACTTAACTCCTGATAAATTTTTCGATTTTTCAAATATTAAAGGAGATATGTCAAATTTAGCGCTTGGCTACTGGGACGTTTACTCAGTTGTCATTTTCACTTGTTTTTATTGGATTATCCAAATTTTTTCAGCTTGTCTGTAATTTTGATGAGTTTAAAAACTTGAATAACTGTACTAAAAGTAACAACAAAAATAACAACAATAATAATAATCATAATAAGAATAATAATAATGATCAATGAAAATGATTATTGAGTGATACATGTTTTATTTTATAAACACTCATTCACTCTCTCACTCAGTCATCCACTTACTCACTCACTCACTCACTCACTCACTCACTACTGATCATTTATTTGTATTTATTGACCTGAAAATAATTTGAAATTTATGAGTGTGCAAATTAATTTGTATGTAATATATGTGTTAGTTATGTGTGTGTGTGTATGGTCTGCCTATGTATATTTACTATCATCATTATTTAATACATAATATAATCTATTGTTTATGATGATACAGTGAAAATTATCTAATAGAGTGTGTGGAATATATGAAGATATCCTGGTATCCTATTTAATCTGATTCCTCACTGTACGAGCACTGAAGGCTTAAAAAAAATTATGGCTTGATTTTTTGTTTACACATGTAGTTGAAGTGCATATAAATCAATTATAAAAGTTTCTGGAAGGGGGGTTTCGGGGGGCTTTAATTAATTATTTGATGTTGAAAGTTCGAGTTTTAATGCATTGCTCTTATGGAGAAACCCATATGTTTACACATATTTTGATAAATTTCACTTGGAATAAAATAAGACGAATAAAAAAAAGCTACGCAAGAGAAAATACAAGTATTAATAAAGATATTGATCCAATAAAATTCCGGTATGATGAACCTAAAAAAAAAGAAGATATTTAAGTAAATTTTATTTCTGTTGGCGGTAGCTTAATTACCCGAAATCTCAGGTTTTTTTCTTAAATATCGTTTTTGTTCGGCCCGGTATGACGGGCCTAAATTAAATTTAAATTTTAATTTACGACAAAAAATAATAAACATTATTGTGGACTTTTATGAATGTACTATATAAGATTTTGAAGAATTTTATAAATGGACTATACATCAGCGCTCGTACAACCTTAAAAAATCAAGACAATAAGTCTATATACTTTGTGTGGGTCTATTTACATTTCTTATGTGACTGCATTGAAATGCAGACTTTACTGAAATTACATTTCAAATTTTGCCCAAATAAGAACATTTATTTGTATTTTATAAATACGTATTTCGACTACAAGGTAGTAATCACTTTTATCAATATGAAATAGCTCATCGTAACTATCTCTGGGATATGGATTCAGGGATATGTCGCTTGTTGCTAATTTGGTGCGTGTCTCACAATGATATTAGAAAAGTTCTGTTTTTTATACGATTTGACTGAGGGTATGATCTGACCTGAGGATTATTTCAGTTGACTGACAAAAGGATTAGGTGTGTGAAGAACCCCACCTATTTATTGACGGTATCCTTTTGTGACTATGCGGCGTTGTTTTTGTCACTAAAGTGACGGTATCGAAGCTAACCTTGATAATCAGGAATTCGATTTTTTGAAAATGGTTTAATTTTACTAAATTACGATTTGGAATTGACCCATTGTCTAAATTCATTATTTGTTTTCTCAATTTCTCAAAACCTCTCGGATACGAAAGTGCAAAAATAAAGCAAAGGAACAAAATTTTAATTTATTTGTCTTTTATTTTCTTATGATAGGATTCTCTCGCACGTATCAAAATAATTAATTGCTGATCAATGACTAATTATTATATAAAGCAATTTGCCTGTATATTATAAAAGTAATATCAAGCTACCACCTGATTAGTATATAAACCTAGTGAAGTGGTATGATACACCGAACAATATTAGTATGTATTTAAATTACAGTTGAATATACAAATTAATTATATCTTATAATAAAATAATTATTATGAATTAATTGTATTATTACTGTTTATAATAATTATTGCAAAATTTCAACATGATTTTGTATTATTATCATTATTTATCTATTTAAATATATTTTATATATTTAAATATATTTTATACTTATTGATTCGGTTTTCGAACAAATGCTTCTAGACTAGTAAAGATGTGCCTTTTTTTCGAATTCCACTTCGTCTTCTCAGAAAATTATGACCAAGGTGTCATTCGATTTGTAATTGCATCTAGAAAGTTTTTGAAAAAGTTGAAGTTCCGCGTAAAAAAATTGCAAAAGTTATCAACAATTTAGTAAAAATGAAAAAGGGGGTTTCGTTTTTTGCAAATATCTCAAAAACTATTGTTGATATTGGAAATCGAATTAAAGATACTTAAAGAGCAGGGAATTTCCTAAAAAAAAGTCTGAACTTTCTAAACTGTACCTTTAATATTATTATTTTAATTGAGAGATGAAAATAGGTATTGAAAACGAGTGATTCGGCTCAGCTTGATTCAGACACTTGAACAAAAAATTTTGTTTAATCCATTAAATATGCATATTAAGGAAAGAAAAAATGCATGTACCTACTTCAACAAACACCAATCCGTCGGTAAAAAATGTTTACCCCAATTTAACCCCATTAACTATGCTTTTGTTAATTAAAAATTTTTTCCAATCTGATAACCCCGATAATTTTTTTTAATAAAAGAAGTGGAATTTTTTTTTAGTTCTTGGAGCAGCTACTCTTTGAAGGATTTATAAAAGATCCCCGTTAGAAAATTTAAATAGTTTTGATTTTCCATTTTTTTATTAAATAAAAAAAATCATAGTCGTCATCAATATCAATGGCCTAAGACCTGTTTCGTCTTGAATATTTTAAAACCATCTACGCAGTAATAATTTGTAAGGTACTAAATTACAGTTAATTGTCAATTTCAAACATTTTATCGATTTTTCAATAATAAAAAGTATAACGGTCCCAATTCAAATTCATTTGAAAAAAATGCGGGTATGTGCTGATTGAATTGTTTATATCACCTGTTCAATGTGATGTATGGATGTATGTACAATAGGCCACAAAAGTAGCGGACATTTTTCAAAATTTTATAGTAGATTTGTGCCTTATTTATTTAGTTTTTGAAAAAATGCTTCGGATACAAGTTGTTTATTAGAATTGTAGTAACAACTTTTATTCGAAAACCAATGAATGAGTAACACACAATCAATTATACTATTTAAAAAAAAGACATCAACATTTGTGACCCAGTGTATATACGTACATTTCCGTTCAAAAAAAATGAACACACCTGAAATGTTAATTTTCTTACATTTCATAAAACTCCTCACGTTTGTAACTCTCTGTATAATGTATAAGATAAGTTGTATATTTTTTAAGTGTGTAAAAAAGAAATGGAAGTATAAACTGAATTTATATTTATATAAACTGAATTTATTTGTATATACGGTGTCAGTGACAGAGTGAGAATTTAAAAAATATATGTAATGTTAATACATGTTCGGTGTTATATCTTACTCTTACGTATAAAAATAAAATGGTGTATCTGTAAAAAAACATTTACTACTAGAATAATCAATTCGGTTCAGGTGTGTACATTTTTTTAACGGGAGTGTACATAATTAATTATATGGGGACAATCAAATTTATATTCTATAAAATTAATATCCTGTATATGTGAGCTAATAATTTTACATAATTATGTACCTACCAACATTGTTATTTTATTATTTACCCATAAAATGTACAATTTAACTGATTCGGACAGTTTGATGAAACTTTCATCATTAATATTTAATTACCAAAAAAGAAAAACTATTTGAGCTTGTACCTGCTGATCCCACGCTATATTTAGTTTTTATCTACTCTGAACTAACGATTAGTATCTGTCGTAAAGAGGTTGAAAAACGTAATTAACTGGATGTCATGTCTTTATGTTCCCCTCTATTAATTACATTCACGCAAACAAACTTTATTGCCCAGGATAAAAATCAATAACAAAACCATTCGAATTTTTAAAAATATTATAGATTCATCTTAAAGAAATTTCAAATAGAATGGTGAAAAATAGCGAGAATTTTTGAGCTTTCGAGCTTATTAAACAAAATAGCATTGGAAAAACGTTACTCATCGAAGGACGAGTTTTATACACTCAAAATTTCAAATTTTGCCCCAATTCCTAGAACAATTATTTGTATTTTTAAATACGTATTTCAACTACAAGGTGGTCATCATCAGTATGAATTATATCCCAGAGATAGTTACGATTAGCAAATTCATACTTATGATGACTACCTTGTAGTCGAAATACTTATTTATAAAATACAAATAATTGTTCCAGGAATTCGGGCAAAAAATTTGAAATTTAATTTCAAAAAACCTAGAGATCTCTTTGATTATTTGAATAATCTTTATATTATTAGATTGTTAAGAATTTCACGAAATTCATAATATTAGTAAAATGAATCCTCAGAAATCAGCTGAATTTTTTTGAGAATTTATCCCTATGGCGTTTTTGAGAAAATCGTTACGTAAGTTGGGGAAATTTGAAATGCATCTTCATAAACATGGTGAAATAAAACGCACGATTCCGACTATTTTTACTTCGAACTCTCTCAATATAGTCACGGTTGTTCTGAAATTCGACACGTACTTTCCTCAATTCCTTAGAAATATTTTTTTCCTTTAAACTTTGGGAGAATGACCATCGGGTTGTTAAGTTTTTTGATAAAATATACGTAAAAAAGTGCATTTTTTCCATGTCCCCAGCAGAAGGTAATTTTTTAATGTTTGAGTTGGCATTCTGAGTACCGGCGTGCTGTTTGACAGTTGTTTGAACGTATATACTAGTATATGTTTGATGTTTTATTGCGGAATCTCCCTGATTTTGCATATAATTTTCTATATAGTTCTTTTCGCGAGTGTACCCGATCAGCAGATATAGTTTGGAAATACCAAGAAACCTTTTTTTCCCAACATTGTCAATATAAATATTCGAAATATTGATTATCATAAAATCTTTTATCTGTGAATTATTATCCGAATAGACTACCTTAGTGCAAAAGAACCACCTTAAACATATTACAACCATTTCATGATCTGATCTAAATAACCCTGTAGATGGGTATACAAAGTTTGTTGACACTACGTGTACATATAAATAATATAATGACAATACTTAATATTATAATAACATAATATAAAATTCATTTGAAACTCATTGTAATTCATATGAAAGTATATTTAATTACTTTTGTAGAGATTGCCCTCTGTACCCAACCTGCACACAACCCTCAAACTATGTGCTATGTAGATGTGTGTCTATGTGGTGGTGTTATTAACTATTTCATTTAACGTGAGTACAATCGGCGTTAAAAGTAGATGTTAGTTTTTAAAACTGTATAATTGATTTGTGCCTAATTGATTCGGTTTTCGAAAAAATGCTTCGGATAAAAGTTGCCAATCATAAACATAGTAACAACTTTTATTCAAAAATTTTTTTCGGAAACCAAATGAATAAGGCACAAATCAAATATAAAATTTAAAAAATAACAACTAACTGAGTTAATTGCTTAAATATTCGATATATAGTGCATTTATAAAGAAAAGTTTCAAACAAACGTTGTTTGTTTTTCAAAATGGGACATTTTTTGTCTTTAAATTTTTGTTCTATCTCTTACGGTTTCAAAGGTAGTTTTGCCTAAACATGGTCTGAGTTTGGCCATTCACGAACTTGACCTAAATTTTGAGTTCTAAAAGACACATACAAAATTTCAGCTCGCTATCTATTTTCGTTTTTGAGTAATCGTGTTCAAAGACGGACATCTGTTACAAAGTCGGAACTAAATTTATGTTTGCACTGTGTTATGCAATCAGTACAACAAACCGGTTTGATTTTATTATAGCACCAATACACATACACACATATACAACACATAGACAAAAACACTGTTCACATATACAAAATAATGTTATGTTGAAGAAAAGGAATAATTTTAAACTTTTTTATTTCGAAAACAAAACGGTAAGGCACGATTTTTTTTTTCAATTCATATAATAAATATTTAGCTTTACTCTCCTTGATTTTTTTAAATTCTGTCGAGTTTTTTTTCTAAAACGACTGATAATAGTTGGGTGGGCATGAAGTTTTACATGCTTCTAATGAGATAGAATGATAACTTTGATATTAATTATCTCGTGTTCTAAAGGTCAAAAATTCTGAAACTTCGAGATGTATTAGAAAACGTTATTTTTAGCCTGTGAACAAAAAATGAGCAAAATCTGGCGAAAAGTGGTGTGTACAGGGTATAAAAACTAACATCCACTTTTGAAGTCTATTGTACGTGTATGTACGTGTGTACTTGTATGAATGTGTCTAATTTAGTAAACAATGTTGTCATAGTAGTGCTATAGAGTATAGTAGTTAGTTTGACTGTGATAGTCATTCTCCTCCATTGTCAAAAAGTTTTAAGTACCTTACATATCTATTGTTATTTGGGATATAATAAACATTTTTTCTTAAACTATGTATAACTATAAAAGGGTTGTTTTCAAACTATTTTTCCACAGATTGTTCCATATATAAATGTTTTATGTGTTGTGTCAGATTTGAATTATTAATATTTATTGAAATAATAAAATTCTTTATGATTTGGACTGAGAGCCAAAAACATACAGGAGATATTTAATTCTGTGTATAAAACTACAATAATATAATAATAATAATGGGGTTTAACCTCCGTTTTTGAGACACGACGGTCTATAACAGTGGCCACCCACATCATTATTTTTCAACCTTTATTAATTTTTACTTTACATTTTTTATGATGTGATTGGAGGATTAGGAATTCGTATGCAGAGAAGGAATTGGTAGGTGTGCGGTTGCAGCCGACTTTGATAGGAACTATGCCAATATTCATCTGGAGTTCGTGAAGGGAAACTGCAGAAAACCTTCTCAAACATAGCCGGCTACTTCTTTCTTGTCCATACGCAAAAATTTGAAGTTGACCCTGTTTTTAGTTTTTGAGTAAATAATGTTAAAGTTACGATATTTAAGAGATTTTTACATAGGTTAAATGGACTCGTCTGTAAAAACATGAATACAAAAATCTATATCTCGACAACCAGATATGCCTGTGTTATGAAAAACGATCATAATGATTATCAAAGTCTTATAAATTCCTGGACCAAATTTCAAATTAATCTTTTTTTTTTGTTTCTGAGATAATTGAATTTGATGATCGAAAAATGTTCTAAATCTATTTTTATTTTTAGTTTTATTTATTATTATCTAGTTTTATTTTTAGTTATATTCATTTTTATATAGTTTTATTTAGTTTTATCTAGTTTTATCACCATGCAACTTTTTTGAAATACATATTTTTAATTATTAAAACTATTCGAAAAAATGAAATTTAGGATTTATGTTTTGAACAGTATTTTTAGTATTTTACAAATATATAGTTTTTTTACAAAAATTAAATTATTTGAAACGATTAGATTGTAAAATTTTTACTTATTTAGAGTTGGCAATGGATGATACATCAATGCGTTTAGTATAGGACAAACTCACCACCCCTACTTATCCTTTCCAGTTTCACAACTTTAAATCCTTGTACATTATTTGTGGAATACATTATTTTTAATCATTTACTAAGTCTATTCATCTCGATCTGGTCTGTTTAAAAACGTAACGTTAAGTTTGTCTCATTAAGTTTGCAATGGTATCAATCAAAATATAGAATATATTTCTAAACGTGAGACAATTTGACTTGACTATATGTTATCTAATTGTGTTTGTTGATAGCTGAGAACATTAAATAAAATTGAAAAATTCAATTTATAATTTATAATTTTATTTAACGTAAAATTTTAATTTCCGTTAAACTATCTATGTGTATAATAAATAAACAATAATATGTGTACATAATATTTATTATATACATTGTATGTACGTAACTATGGTATGTGTATATGTGTACTCAATTTGGAAATCGATAAAATGGTATTTGAATTGCCTCGTAAAAAGGATATGGTGTTCTATTTTAACATTATTACTACCCACTTCCAAAAAAAAACAAATGTTTTTATTTATATTAGTTCGAGAGATGGCCGCTCGAAAATATTCGTAACAAATAAGTGAATCTTTGTGTTTATGTAAGTTATCGACCACTCTAACGGTTGCAGTTTTCCTCCGATCGTAATGAAATTTTGGAAAGAATGTACTTCTGGTGTTAAAGAAACCAAGTTAGTTAAAGGGAAAAATCGGACAAGAGAAATGGGAGGTTTAGAGTGAGGAGGAGACCACAATATTTGATATATCGCTCTTTATATTAGAAAAATCAAGAAATATAATAGAAGTTATAGAAAATTAATTTTACTAAAATTTGGCATCTAATAACTTTTTCTCAGTTACTCTAATTTTTTACAGACATATTTACGAATGGAAACTAAATGCGTAAATATCTCTGAAGTTAACAAATTATCAGGTAATGAATTGTAGTAAACTAGATTTTCTACAACTTTACTACTTGGACATTTTTCGACTTTTCTAATATAACGAGAGATATTTTGTATTTTTTTCTTTATGGTCCCAATACCCCTTGACCGATTCTTCTCATTAACGAACTTGGCCTTTCAAATACCAAAATCATGTCATCTACAAAATTTCGCCTTGATCGGATTAAAATTGTGACCGCTAAAGATTTACATGAAAAATTTATTTATTTATATATATGTTTCTGTAGATACTCTAGAAGTCTTTGTTTTATTCCGATCGGAATGAAATGTATTCTATATTCTGTATATGTTCTGAGAAAGTTGGCGCAGTCGGTCCTGGAAACTACAATTTTTATGTTTATTTTATTATTTTATCGGTTTTTGAGCGGCCATCTCTCTGACTATATGTACACACAGTCACAAAAGTTGTGTTCTTTTTTCAAAACTTTATAATTGATTTATCTCTTATTCCTTCGATTTTTGAAAAAAATGCTACAGATAAAACTGTTTATTATAAATATATATTAACAACTTTTATTCGAAATATTTTCCCAAAACCGAATGAATAAGGCCCAAATCAGCTATAAAAATTTTGAGAAAAGACCACTACTTTTATGGCCAATAGTATAATATCACTATATAATACCTGCGTATATATTATGTGTGTGTATTTCTGTTTGTGTGGGGTATGGCGGTGTATTATAAATGTATTAGTGATATATTTAATACGTAATTAGGGGTCAATAACTGAGCCTATTTATTTTATCGGTTAATTTTAATTATTTTATGTGGATATATTAACACACATACGGGTATATCAGTTGTTACAACTATTTTTCTATATATTATTATGAGTATTTATTACAAGCATTAAAAAAAATAATTTGAAATACTCGCATCACCTCAGTACACAGATACTCTAAAGAAAACATAGCGTTGGTTGGTTTTTGGTTGAAGTCGTTCAATCGTAAACTCCAATTTATACGAAATTTATTGTAAAAATATAAATTTATATTAAAACAGGAAAAATTATATTTATAAACAAAAAATTGTAATTTTTCTTTTGCATGTTTTCATTTTTTTTATTTAATAAGAAAATGTTTACAGTGGTTAGGGAGAAAAGTGTTCATTTTTCTCAATTTTATGATAATAAAAAGGGTATCTTAACCCTTATACTTTCAACCCTAGTGACTAAACAACTGAAGATAAACAAAAATCATATCATCAACTATTTTTGATGGAAAATTATTAATCATTACAGTAAAATCTTGTGTTTTGCTTCTCTAAAATGATATAATTATATATAATTCATTATTACTTTCCAAAATTCTTCTTTGGCTCAAATAAATCCTTGTTTATTTAACAACAATTTACATAGTATTATAAAAACTTCTGTGCATTTTAAACTATGTTTTATTCGATTATAAAGATTAAATTTGTAGTTTCTCCATATGACCCAATATTAAATGTGTGATTTACAATATCGAAAAAAAAGGAAAAACATTTGAATCAACATTTTGAAGCATACCAATGAATTCGCATTGACTTGTTTTATAACATATTTAATTTACATGAACTTCTCTGCATTATTATTTTTCTTTCGAACGTCCTTAAATAAGAAATACAAATAATATGGAAACATTTGAATTAACTTTTAACAGTGAATGTACCTTTAATTTAAATCAACATGAAAACACGTTAAGTTACGGTTGTTTTTAATTGCAATAACTTTTATGTTTAAACAGTTAAGTAAATCTTTTTGAAATTGTGACGTTCGTCTCACTGAATATCTTAAAAAAACTAATTATCAAAGAATTACTCAAGTAGAAGTCAAATGTAGACAAGAGTTGCTTGGATTCGTTAAAAATCAATTTAAACTATTTGATACTGATTAGAAAAGCAGCACAACCGAACGCACTGGGGACCACTCTACTCAAACAGAGGAAGGAAGCCTGGTTTTGAAACAAACTGGAGGCCTCCCAAATTCCAAAATCAACTCGGATTTCACAATAGTTTTCGTATTAGGCGAGGAACAGTCTACTAAATTTTCCTTTCGTAGCATTTTGACATACCTCCCTAACATCCTTAAGGTTCTGAACAAAGGTTGAGCACTGTCAAAACGTTATGAAAATTTATTATGAGTTATTTTATAGGATAGAGAAACTCTTAAGGTAGAAACCCTCTATAGACATTTGCCCGATTCGTGAAAAAGAATATATTGGTTACGGTTTTTTTTATTACAATTTTAATGACTACACATAAACATTTTAGTAACGATATAGTTTTACAATTTTTTTTTATAGTTTTATTTATTTTCATTCAAATTCTACGTTAAACTTAACCAAACACTAAAACCAATATTTTAGTGATCAATATAAACTTTTGAAAGTTTTTTTTTCTTTATATAAACAAAGTAAAAAATTGGGCATATTGAAATGAATCATAGTTCTAGTATTAATACGGGGAATTGCACATTTATAAATTTGTTGATTGAAAGTGATTATAGAATTATTGAAATTAAAAAATCATTTGATATCTGAATCTTCGTTTTATTTCATATAGTTTTACTTTACCACTTTGGTATACGACTTGAGTTAATCACTTCTCTCTATGCTATATCTGTCTACAAAATTCAGTTTCAGTCTAAGTAAATAGTGTTCGCATACATTCACCATTAAAACTAACTATAACTGAAGAGTACTAACTTACGTGAATCGCCTCGTACACTCTTAAGGTAGTTTCAGCATCAAATACAAAGCATGCAGCATGAAATATACAGCATGAAAACTTTTCGAACGATTTTGCTCATTTTTTTTTCACAGGCTTAAAATATCGTTTTCTAATAAATCCCGTAGTTTCAGAATTTTTAACCGTTTAGAACACGAGATAATTAATAGTATCATTCTCTCTCATTCTCTCTCATTAGAAGCATGTAAAACTTCATGTCCGCCTAACTATTATCTGTTTTATTAAAAAAAATACTCGATAGAATGAAAAATAAAAAACAAGGATAGTAAAGATAAATATTTATTAAATACATTTTGTTTTAAATCGCGTTTTACTGTTTTTTTTCCAAATATAATAGTTTAAAATTGTTTTTCTTTCAAAATTACATTAATTTGTATATAAAGATATGTATGTTAGTATATGTGTGTGTGTTAGTATATGTTGTCCTGATTATGCAAAACAATGCTGGACCTACCTTAACTCGATGTATATATCTATGCATTGTATATATTTTATTATCAATGTATATAAATTGTACTTGGGATTTTTCCGAGTATAATTATTATTTTCTGCTTTAGAAAAGTTTATTTCTGTGTGTCATTGTGTTGTGTTTGTTTTTTTTTGTTGTTGTCTGTCGTTACGTTATATCGTACAGTCATATCGTATTGTATCGTACGAACATACTTGGAAAACAGAATTTAATTAATTCATTTGAACATAGCTCGACACAGTCAGTACCTACAGTACATACCGTACAATAGTTGTTACAATTATTCTATATACTATTATACAGACCGTTTTCAAAAGTACTTCTAATAGAGAATCAATGTTTAATAAATAAATAAATTATAAAACTATGAAATTTCAAATTCACCCCCTTTACCTAGATCAGTTTTTTGTATTATAAATACGTATTTCGACTACAATGTAGTCATCATCAGTATAGCCATTGCTAGTCGTACTTTACTCTTTGACAATTAGAAATAGATATAAAGTCGAGATCAACAGACAAAAATAAAAATAATTAGAAAATTAACTAAATTAAAATAAACTAGATTTAAAATATAATAAATTTTAAATTATATTGAAATTACTCTTGTTAAAATTTCCTTCATTCACATTTATTCCTGTTAATTTTACTCTTATTAAAATTACTCTTATATTGTCGCAGGATATGTTACTTGTTACTAATTTGGTGACAATTTCACGGTTGTTGATCTCGACTTTGTATCTATTTATAATTGTCAAAGAGTAAAGTACGACTATCTAATTTATACTGATGATGACTACATTGTAGTCGAAATACGTATTTATAATACAAAAAACTAATCTAGGTAAAGGGGGCGAATTTGAAATTTTATTTCATAAACCTAGAGTTCTCACTAATTATCATTCGATAATATAATGTTTAAAACTATACAGTACACCTATACAATACACATACATACAAACATCTGGATAGTGTATAGGTATACGATATGCGTATGGTTGTTTGTCATTAAAGAGTGGGAATTTTGTGATGCACATACTAAAGTTCAGAATTCAATGAACATTTTTAACCCACTTTCATTACATGTGTACTGACTGACTTCACACAGTAACCACACGGCCAGTCAGTAATAAATAATATTTATCATTGATTCTCTATTGGAAAAGCTTTCCAACGCACACGGTATAATGTATAATATATTAAGAGTGTATCGTTCAACTAATATAACATACATACAAATATTCATACATACATACATATATACATACATATACGAACGCTTAAGTATGTGAATGCGTATATTTAAAGATAAAATGTAGAATTCAGTTCATTTTCACGCGACTGCCCGAGAAGGTGGGTAATGTTTTTCTAATATATGTATGTATGTCTATTTGTTTGGCACGCTCTGTAGCCTAAACGGTATGATGGATTTTAATATATGAGGTATCCGATACTAAAAGCATATCCGATACAAAATTTCATTTTGATGGCTTGAAATTGTGATATATATTTGAAAGTGATCATCACTTCAGCACATAATATTCAATCTTGAAATAAAAAGAAAATCATTTCAAAGAGTAATTCGCTTTTTCGCAAAGAGTAAGCGCCTCGCCTCGCTTTTTAAAGATCAACCTCGCCTCGCCTCAGCCTCGGAGGCAGATTGCTGACTAGCGTCGCCTCGGCTGAGTTAGCTATCATCCTCGCGTCGCCTTGCCTCGAAAGTGAAGCGAGGGAAAATTATTACTAACTTTGACTTATTTTACATGAATGTACATAATATGGTTTTAAAAAACTTACATATTTTCGACATCGACTAGGTAGGATCGATTGACATTTGAAAAAAAATTTGCAAAATTTTGACTTTGGTACGAAACCAATAGCTCTATTTTCTTTCCGGAAATTCAAAATACATGTTACTATATTAAAAATAAAAATACATGTAAATATTATATAAAAAAAAATTATTTTTTGTAAATTTGATTCGGCCGAGGCGAGGTTTTTGTCACAATATACCTCGCCTCGCCTCGGTTTGTAACGAGTATTAAAATTTTGAACCTCGCCTCGCCTCGTCTCGGTCCTCGGTTACGAGGCACGAGGCGAGGCGAGGTTACCTCGTAGCCTCGGTAAAACACTTGTAATTTTCGATTAAAAAATCAAACTTTTTAACACCGCGTTTTATGGGGAACAGAATTTTATGTAGTTGATGCATAGAACATGGCAATATGGTAGAATATGGTAGTTCAGAGATCTGATTCCTACAGTTGGCTATGTTTACCTGCCGCGTAGTTGGATGATCTTGGTTTACTTTCATTTTATCCAACATTTTTTTTCGGTGTCACGATATGCGTATAGGAAATTATGTTAGGTACTCAAGATCAGTTTGATAAAATGTGATAGATTAGACACATTAAAAACTCACTAATTTCACAATATGTCATGTTGCATTTAAAATGTAAGTAAAAATTCATTCAATTGTTCTGTGATAGTAAGTGCCATTCTTTTCATACATGTTACATTTTCTATAGCAGTAGTTTTCCTTTTTCAATTTATTACAACGTATAAAGTATAGTATTAAATATAGTATTCTATTATTGTATAATTTCAATAGGACTTTCTCTTTTTTAAGCTTGTTATCTGTTTAGTATTTATTTTTAACATGTATTCTCTCACACTGATTTTTTTATTGTATTTTTTTATTTGTTTATCAATTTACAATGTTGTTTTTTTTTTATATTTTTATTTTTTATTTTTAGTACAGATCTATAATGTGTATAAGTGTGTGCTTTGAATTGATGAGAAAGATTCGTCTATTGAATATGATACATGCGTGTTATGAGCAGGGCCGAACCTAGGCATACTTTAAGGTTGTTGTGAAGAAAATTCAATTTAATGACAGGTTCTTCAAAATTTTACAGCTTTTTATTTACAATAATAAAGAATATCTTGTCAAAATTTGAAGTTGATCCTGTTTTTAGTTTGTGAGTAAAAAAATGTTAAAGTTACGATTTTTAAGAGATTTTTTCATAGGTTAAATGGTCTAGTCGGTAAAAACATGAATACAGAAATCTATATCTCGACAACCAGATATGCCAGTGTTGAAAAACTGTTATAATATTTATCAAAGTCTAATAAATACCTGGACAAAAATTTCAAATTAATCCTGTTTTTTGTTTCTGAGATAATTAAATTTGTAGATCGAAAAATGTTCAAAATCTAGGTTTTTTTTTTAGTTTTATTTATTTTTATCTAGTTTTATTTTTAGTTATATTTTTTCTTATCTAGTTTTACTTAGTTTTATCTAGTTTTTTCACCATGCAACTATTTTGAAATACATAAAAACATGTTTTTAATTATTAAAACTCTTCGAAAAAATGAAATTTAGTATTTATTCATCTGGAGTTCGTGAAGATGCAGAAAACCTTCACAATCATAGCTGGTTACTTCGTTCTTGTCCATACGCCGACATACTTGATACTTGATAACGCATTAGACCGGTCAGCTACTTGGACGGTTAATCCCTATGTTACCTTTCAAACTAATTTAAAAATAAATTCCTGCTATTTTCGTTGATGTATCCAAAAAATATTGCCCGTTTTTAAGTGTTTAAATGGAAATTGTATCAGGAAAAACTAAATTTCATAGAGATAAACACAAGGAATTTATTTGTATGACGATTAAGCAGCCATGATTATCATTTACAATTGAAACAAATTCCAATCACTGCATTGAGCCCCATCCGCATATAGATATACAGATCTATCTTTTGTGTACGTATAATGTATGAAGACAAAGAGATGTCATATTAAACCCTTTAGCAAATATCAAATCAATTATTATTTTCATCAATAGATTCTGTCCATCTGTAAATTGTAAATATATGAATCAATCTATATTTGTATTCTAGTATTTTACTAGCAAAATCAATGTGCAGATTTATTTCATGGTTAGGTACCTACATTTAAAATGAATTCTGACTAATAATATTCACTATTAAGGTAGTACTAGCATTATCTTGTCAAAAAGCCGGTTTGTTTTTATTATAGTACAAATAGAACATACACAACACATACAAATATTTATATACAAGTAATTTTGAAATAAAAAAAAAATTTCAAAATATTATATTTCGAAAACAAAACGCGATTTAAAAAAAATTACTTAATAAATATTTATCTTTACTATCCTAGTTTTTTTTTTTTTATTCTATCGAGTATTGTTTCTAATACAAAAGATCATCGTTGGTTGGGCATGAAGTTTTACATGCTTCTTCTTATGAGAGAGAATAATTTTTGTATTCCAAATTTTCAAATTATATAAATTGAACTCTATACAAACTCTATTTTGCACAATTTTATTAACATTCACTAAACGGTTGTTGAGTTGAAAAATTATAAATGAAATTTAAAAAAATCTTTCTTTGTCTCTTATACGTGTATGGTATAGAAAGAAAACGGATATATGTTTTTGTTGATTTAAATTATAGGTACATTCGATGCCAAAATGTTTAAACTATTATTTGTTATTTCTGATTTAAATGACTTTTTTTACTCCTAACGTCGTGCTAATTGGCTTACTGATAGAATGCTCCAAATTTTTGCACACTTATTAAGGGTATTATTATACATTCACATTAAAAATTTGAAATCGATTGACCTTTTCCAACTCGAAAAAATCTTAATTGAAGTTCGAATAATTAACATGGGGAGCATGTTAATAAAGAACAACATTTAAGAATCTTTAAAAAAAATAGTTACTATTGGATTTGTTCTGCGTATTTAAAAAAAATAATGAGAATTATTGACCGTTTCATTGTTTAGTTATAACGTAGACAAGTATGTGTTTTTGACAGTATTGTATCAAGACAACTACCGTCAGCGAGAGTACACAGCCTGTTTTTTAAAATACACCCAATCTGGAATACTGTATAGTTCATCTAATGCTGTCTATGTGTAATGCACTATGATATGGTTTACTTTGTCACACTTAAACAATCAGTATTGATTTATAACATAAATGACTATTATATTATACTTATCACTCTCTAACTGCAATCATTTATATATAGTTGCATCTTACTCGTGCATGAATACATCGTCGTTATTGTCCGTAACCGTCGTGGGAGTGTAATACCATATCATGGCATACTGTACATAGACAGTGATAGACACACTACACAATGTTGCTATTGGGTCTATTTTAATTTACGTAGTGTATACCATAGGTGGGCAGACCTTGACTGTACTGAGCTCTGAGTGAGAGGGAGGAAAAGAGATAGAGTAAATATAGGGTATCCTATCAATTATTATCATTTTCTTTTTTTAATTAAAACATTTTCTGAAAAAAATATAATAATACCTACTATTTTTTATGGTCACTATTATTCAAAGTATACAATACATACAATACATTGAATACCTACTCTGGAATTTTGGGCTGGTGATTTACCGCTTGTAAATTTTTTATAATTTTTATAATTTTAATGATTTAGCTTTAGTTTAGATTTTAGAATTACATTGTAGGAAATTCCGAATAATTTGCCTAAACTATTCATATCGGAGAACTAATAAACAATTATTTACTTGATTTAATTATTTATTCTTAGTAGGGGGTATAGTGTCATGGGAATTTGATGACACTGGATACAATAAAGATGCCAATGATAAAGCTGGGTAGGTGGGAGGGTTGGTAATTTGTTACTAATTTTTAAATGGTTAAATTTTACATAAAGTGGGAATACATATAGTTGTTGTTGTTGTTGTAATTCTTGTTATTGCTATCATCATTATTGTTATTATTATTATTATGTTTTTTGGTGTATCTCTCCATATTGTAAAAGATATTTTTTAAACAATAAATATTTTATAAAACTAATTCTAAATTGATTGAATAAATGATGTATTGATACATCGTTCCGGCTTACTTCAAAACATACCTTTATTACGTACTCGCACCCAGCTTATGGAGAGTCCGTTCGACTCCGGCGAGCCGTCTGCGCCCACCTCTGGTGTACACTATTCAATAGTATCATTTTATCCGACAAATACTATATAATGTTAGATTTTACTTCGTTAAGTTTATCATATCAACAAACACATGATCTAACAAGGCTACCTGCCATAGGTGTACAAGCAAATGGTTGCTTTAGTTGGCCGTAATTACTTGTAAATACGTGTACACATTCTTCTCGAGAGGATGAAGATATTGGGTGGTATATCTATATTCCTACTTTTATTTGAAAATGCCGGATGATTTAATTAATTATTGAATATGGATTTAACGTTATTATAATGAATGGTTCACTTTCCAGTGAATGTACTCGTACAAGGATATCATATTTACATGTATGTAGGTAATTGGAACTTCAAAGATAATAAAATCATCAATGAAAGCCCAAGTTTATTGATACGATTAAGGTTAAAAATCTAACAGCTTTGTATATGAAATTGAGAGATTTAAATTGTGAAAAAAAAAGTTTATTGAAAAATAAAAAATTATTGTATTATTACAAGCTTTTATTTAACTTGCAATGTATGAATGTATATATGTATGTATGGTCGGGCCAAATTTTGCAAGCTGAATTAGAACCACTTCCTCTTATCCTACGGAGTTGAATTTTTAGATGTTGGTTCAGTTCCGATGACAACGCATTTTTATGGTAATCATGACAAGAATCGACAAGAGGAATGGGGGGGGGGTTTAGAGGGAGAGGAAAACACAAAATATTGAAAAAATCGAAAAACACATTCGCTTGTTTTTAGCGAATTTCCTGAAAGTAAATAGAGCTATTGGTCTCGTACCGACTTCAAAATTTTGTTCTTCAAATGTCCATCGATCCTAGTAGATGTCAAAAAACACCATCTGTAAATTTTATATATATATCTATGGACATATATATATATATATATATATATATATATATATATTTTATATATATATATATATATGGACATATATATATATATATACATATATATATATATATATATATATATATATATGTATATATATATACATATATGTTTCTGTAATCGCTCTAGTGGTCACAATTTTAATTTGATGAATGAAATTTGGTATTTGAGGCGCTTTTGGTATTCAAAAGGTCAAGTTCGTTATTGGGAAAATCAGACAAGGGGAAATAGGTTTTAGAGGGAGGGGGAAACACAAAATTTGACATATCGCCTTTAATTTGAAAAATCGAAAAATTTATAAGAAGTAGGTATTAAGTTTTACTGTAATTTTGTTTCTTATCATTTTTTCTGTTACACTAATATTTACAGAAATATTGACGGCTTAAGATTGAAAATTAAATTCCTTAATATCTCTTTACACATTAGATTTTGAGCAAAAATGGTAAGGTGATGAATTGTTGCAAACATGATTTTCTACAACTTAATTCCTTACGCATTTTTCGATTGTTCTAATACTAAGAGAGATATTTTATATTTTGTGTTTTCTTCTCTCTTTATGCCCCCCTTTTTCTTTGACGTATGTCATTTATTAATAAAATTGGCCTTGCAAATACTAAAATCATATACATTTCATTTTTATCAGACTAAAATTATGACCGCTAGAAAGTGATTTATGTATTCTAAGGAAATTCGCTAAGTTGAAGCAGCTCCTGCGTAACGAATTTTTTTTTTAATAGAAATTTATTATTTTCTTTTTTTTTTATGAGTAAAAATATCGATTTTCAATTATGTTTTTCTTTATCCATTTGTCGTAATCGATGTGTGGATGAGAAGTGATATGAAACTGCTACCTGGATATCAATACCAGGTCACAGTTCTCCCTATAGTAGATGTAGGCCGATGCGATTTTTATCTAAAGAAGTTCTTCCATACCAGCCATCTTTCAGAAGTACAGAATCTAGACTGAATTTAGTTGTGGAATTTTAGTGAATTTGGCAGCTACATTTTTAAAATCCTAAATAAATTTTAATGCACGCCCTTAAAATATAATTTTATTAATGTAAATTTTTGTTTTGTTTCAGGTGAGTTAATCATTTCTATTTGTTACAAGATGTATCTTTCAACATGTTGACGGTTAAGGTAAATAAATATACTAATATATTATTGTATTTAAAATTTTATGTTTGAATTCGACCACGTAAGAAAGAATATATAAACAGTTTTTCATAGCGATGTGTGGCGTTCATGAGATTATGAGTGTGGAAACTTTTGACCTCTTTTAAAGAGATAAACTTTTTATATCATAAGTTTAGTCCCGACTATGAAACGGTTGAAAATATTGATCGCAGAAAAATAATTTTGGTATAGGTGTTCAATTCTATAACTAAAAAGTAAGGTCAAATTCAAGTGAATTGGCAATATCGGACCATTTTTGGGAAAAATATGCAAAACTGTTTATTTTTGAAGCCGTAAGAGATGCAAAGAACAAAAATGTAAAGACAAAAAAATGTTCATTTTTTTAAAATAAACAACTTTTGTTTGGTACATTTTTGCATAAACTCAGTATATATTGGGTGTTTAAGCAACTGAGTAAAGTTGTTATTTTCACTTGTTTTGGCAATATTTTACTCTTCGGACACACTTTGTCACTCAGACCATAACATATCTCAATAAAATTATATGTTGCTCACACGACGTCTCTTCCAAATGTGTGACGTAATATTGGATGTCACCTAAAGCTGTGAAACTAAATAATTTTGCAACATCTTGTATGTACTAAAATAGTTAGTTGTTGAAGTTTAACTATTGAACTAATGAAAAGCATCTTATAGAAGATTCCATTTGTATCAAGTACCTGTATTTATCATCATATACGACAAATTTTGTTAATGATATCCAGCCTTTATATTTGATCGTCTAGTATTTCGACCAAGGTGAATTCACTAACGTTCAACACTATACATACAAATAACCTTCACCTTATTTTCATAAAATTAATAATTAAATTCCTAACAACAACATAATTATAATACTAATTAAATTCAGGAGTAACAATTTATATATATATATATATATATATATATATATATATATATATATATATATATATATATATATATATATATATATATATATATATATATATATATGACGTCTGTTTTGGAAAGCTTTGTTGCTAATAGGGAATCAATGTTAAATATTATTTACTATAATAACTACACAATGCTTCATAAAGAAATAAAAATAGTGGGGATCAGTGGTGTGTGTGTGCATACGTAATGAATAATAATATTATAAATTAAGTGGGCATCACTAAATCCCCACTCTTAAATGACATCAAACAAACGTCATACCACAAGCAGCCTGATGTTTGTGTATGTATGTATGGTTTTATAGAAAATATTTTGTTTATTTATTTAACACTCTGCCTTTTCACACTCTGATTTTTCTTTTGAGAGAAAAGTTTTTTAGCACACATCAAAAAGTTTCAAGTACAGTTTGTGATGCCGTCCGGTTTTGTACAAAAATAATTCCTAATATCAAAATGACTCTCTCGACCAAAGCGCGTCACCAAAAAATGCCATTTTTTCGTCAAAATTGCTCGGAAAAAATATTTATCTTCAAATAATTTTGACCATTTCACTATTGTGGGGATTTTGGGGATCGCTGATAACGAATCTAAGGTTAGCTTTTCATTATTCAAGATGTATTCTTATCAACACCTATGCCAAAAATTTATTCCTGCGATTAATATTTCCAAGCGTTACAAAGTCGGGACTAAACTTTATATACCCTGGTATATTTACATACACCGGGTATAACAAGTGAAACTAGCAACTAACTGAGTTAATTGTTTAAATACTCGGTAGATATTTAGTTTATAAAAAAAAACGTGAAACAAAAGTAGTTTATTTTTCAAAAAGGAACATTTTTTGTATATAATATACTGTCTTTTTCTTGTTTGCGATTTATATTTTCAACCCGTCCGGACTAAACTGTATGAATATACTCTGGTATATCATATATATATATATATATATATATGGGTGTGAAGAAGAGAGGTGTGAAGAAAGTTTATTATTGTTCAAATAACTATTACGATTAAACTCAATTTAAAGTGACACCCGGTATATAATTATAAATATTATTACTCTAAAGTATGTTTTTTTTTTTAAAACTTAATCAATCAACTTCATAAAAATTATTAGGTAGACCATTGTTCAAACAATTTTTAGGAATAAAATTATTAAATTAATATTTAATTATTTACCTTATTATTAATTCATCAGAAAGGTATTCTAAATATTAATAGAGTTTAAATAGAAAATTCTATAACATTCTATACATTACATGAATAGTATATTATTATTTATTTTTCAATTTTTATTTTTTTGTATTTTGTATACCTAATAGTTTGCGTTACATATTGTTGTTGTGTTTGGGGAACATTCATTCGTTTCTCCCTAATGAGTATAAAACATGCGAAAACTGTCTTAATTATTATTGTGTGACATTTTAACTACATATTTATTAATTCATATGACGTTAATATTAGTATGTGTGTGTATTATTGCTATTAATTTATGATTGTTGCCAGAAAAAAAATGTGAATTAATTAAAAATAAATATACTGTTTTGTTTGTTGTTTTTCCATTACGTTCTATAATTAATCATTAAGTATTTTCTTTGTATGATTTTTCATTTATATTCACATGTTTTTTGTATATAATAATATTTTAATTTTATTTAAGGGATTAGTTACATTGAAAATTTAAAAAAATTGATTTATATGTCTAGAATATTCCACGCAAAGTTTGAAGTCAATTAGAGTAAAAGTTTAGAAGATAGAGCCTTGGGAAGTATATTGAGGCAACTGCTTATCTATTTTAACTGAAAACTTTAATCGCGTTTTTCTCAAAACTCTATTTTTTTACCGAAGAAAAGAAGGAGTTACTCAATTCCGCCTGTATAAATTCAATATTTTCAATATTGAATTTTTCTTTTAGCAATTTTCCTGCTATCTTAGGAACACCAATTCCAAAAATTATTTTCTGTCATTAATATTTTCAAGCGTTATTAAACGGGACTAAACTAACAATACCCTTGTATATATCGCTGTCTGTATGTAGTGACTATGAAAGTGTGTCTTTGTTACATATACATGTATACACATTCACACGACGGACGACGGACAATAACGACGATTTATACATGCACGAGAATGATGCAAGTATATATAAGTGATTGTAGTTAGAGAGTGATAAGTATAATAGTTATATGTTATACAATACTGATTTTAATACAGTTTAAGTGTGACAAAGTAAACCATATCATAGTACACTTCATATAGACAGTGATATATACACTATACACTGTTTCCAGATTGGGTGTATTCTAAATTTAAAATACAAGCTGTATATGAGAATGTTCTTTTTAATACAAGCTTTAAGAGAATGAAACCAACTCCATTTTTAACCCGACTTCAAAAAGGAGGATGGTTCTCAATTCGTCTGTATTTTTTTTTTTTTTTAATGTTTGTTACCTCAGAACTCCGTCATTTATTAACCATTTTGAATTTTTGTTTTTTTGTTTTAAAGAGTTTGATTTCCGATTGTCAACAAATCGCATTCTGCTGAAGGGATCCCTTGGAAATCGAGGAAAACCGTCATTTTATATGTGATAACCGATTTCGGAATTTGTTTTTTTCTTGGAAATGATATACTCATTCATAATGGGAAAATAAGAAAATTATTTTAAAAGCCGACTTCAAAAAAATATTTTATAAAAAAAAACCGACCCCAAAAAAGAAAATTTTTACAAAAAAAAAAAACAAAATGCTTGTAAAAAAAATTGAAAATCTGTTATACAAAAAATACACTAAAAATTAGTTGGTCGTTCAGTAGGTCTACCCATATTTAGACAAATAAAATCAGTTATAGAACTTCAAAGTCACTAAAAAGCGAGAAATAAAACCTATTTTGACAAAATGGAAACCCGACTTCAAAAATCAAATATTCAATAACAAAAAATGCACTAAAAAGTAAAAAAATAATTGCATATTCTTGTGCCAATTTTAGTTCACCTAAGCAAAAATTTTTAAATATATATGTACAATTTTTGTTATTCTTGGAGTCAGCATAGAGAAATTCACAAGTTTTGGACACCGCCTCTAAAAATAACAATAATTGTACATATATATTTAAAAAATTTTGCTTAGGTGAACTAAAATTGGCACAAGAATATGCAATTATTTTTTTACTTTTTAGTGCATTTTTTGTTACAGAATATTTGATTTTTGAAGTCGGGTTTCCATTTTGTCAAAATGGTTTTAACCATCCTTTCTATGACACACGTTAGCCAAAGTTATCAAGTTATCAAACTATGACAAGATTTTCTTTTATACTTGAAACTTTCGAATGAAGAGCTCTACAAAATAATGTTCAGTTACAACAATAAAATAATAGTTAACAGAACAATATTTGTAATTCGTAATAAAATAAACAAATTTTTCATATCGCTATTGTTATGATTATGATTATTATGATTAGTTATGAATAAATTGTATCCATTGTATTATATTATGATCTATACACACAGATACATAATATATAAATGAATATATTATTATTATTAGATGAGATGTAGAGCGCACGATACATTCTAATTTCATGTATATACCGTGTGTTTAACTAATTCATGTGAAAGTTAATTTTATTATTAGGTCATGTCTTTAAGAATCTTATCCGTTTAGGCAGTGATTTTATACCTTTTTCTTGTCGCGGCACACTTTTAACGATTTCAAAATTTGACGGCACACAAAGAAAAAGATAAGTTTAAAAGTCGTTTACTTACTATAATACACTCTGTAAAATAGTTTATGATCATAATAGGGAATATGCATGAAAACTTTTTTCCACTTGAATTGAAGCATGTTTACTTGACAAATATCAAGGTAAAATTACTTTTTAAATAACTTTAAAAATAAGCGAGATATGAATGATTGAAATTCCCGATTAGACAAAGAGGGTGACAGCCCTCTTGATATGTTATGTGAAGACATATTACACTTTCACCATTTAAAATACACGTAAAACTCCGTTTTTAGTATTTTTGCAAGAAAGAGACAGATAATAATCCTTAAAAGCTTATAGCTTCCTTGATATTTGTCGGATTTTAATTTCGTTTTTAAATATTATTACAGTATGAACAGTATTTTCATATTCTGAAAATAAATGTGAAAAAAAATTTTCATGTATATTCCCTATTGTGGTAGTCGTCGCTCCTACTATGATTGTGTTTTGGTATTTTGAGCCAATGATATTTCTGCGTAAGAAACATAAAACAAGCGGTAACTTATGTAGGTACATTGGTATACCTATATGTTTGAAAATAATAATATGTATTATAAACCATTTTCCATAGTTGAATACACGCAAGTTTGCATGATAATACTGTTTGTGGTATGAATCTGTGTTACTAATCTGTCTTTTAGAATTCACTTGGCAACAACTATACTAAATTTAACTTTGGTCTGTATATTCATATTTTGAAAACAAAAAATCACTGCTGAATGTTCTTTAGAAATTGCGACCTCATCTATTTGTTTAATTTACACAATCAAATACTGTGATTCATTTTAGTAAATAATGTAATATGAAATTTTACAGTTTTTAAACACTTTACTTGTTTGTATTTCGATTGAGGTAGTTCGACTGACCTTTAAGTAGTCTAATCAAAAAAATTAAATAGAAACGTTTTTAACCCTACTTCAAATAGGAGGATGGTTCTCAATTCGTCTGTATATTATTTATTTTTTTGTTTTTTTAATGTTTGTCACCTCAGAACTCCGTCATTTATGAACCGATTTAGAATTTTTTGTTTGTTTTAAAGGGTTTGGTTTCCCATTGGTCCCATTGTCACCAAATCGCATTCTGATGAGGGGATCCCCGGGAAATCGAGGAAAATCCTCATTTTATATGTGATAACCGATTTCTGCGAAATTTTTTTTTGAAAGGGTATACTCATTCATAATGGGAAAATAAGAAAATTTTTTTAAAAACTGTCTTCATTAAAATTTTTTACAAAAAAAAACCGATCCCAAAAAAAAATTTTTACAAAAAAAAAACAAAATGCATGTAAATAAAACTGAAAATCTGTTACAAAAAAATGCACTAAAAACAAAAAAAAAAAATCGGATAAAAAAAGTGTTTTAAAAAAAAGCAGTCAAAATTAGTAGGTCTTTTAGTAGGTCTACCCATTAGACAAATAAAATCAGTTATAGAACTTCAAAGTCACTAAAAAGCGAGAATTAAAACCTAATTTGACAAAATGGAAACCCGACTTCAAAAATCAAATATTCTATAACAAAAAATGCAAAAAAGTAAAAAAATAATTGCATATTCTTGTGCCAATTTTAGTTCACCTAAGCAAAAATTTTTAAATATATATGTACAATTATTGTTCTATAACTATGTCTAGCTGGCTGTCTTCCATTTGCCTTCCTTTTAGAGATTAGAAAAATTATCATTTACGAAGCTAAAACTGAAGGAAGTGAAAAAGAATAGTGATAGCCTTTGACAACGTATAAATGACAACCTATACTTCTTATAGCTCGGGATCAATGATAATAATTTATTGATAACAAAAAATTTTTTATTAAGACATGAAGAAAATTACTTAACTACCACGGAACAATAATTTTTATTTATTTACATTGAAATCAATAAAGGGGAACAATTGTATTAAATGAATAAGTATGTGATGTGATAAAACGGGAGAATGGGCAAATACATACCATAGGAAGTCACGCATATTATTTGTTTCAATTATTCATTGATTTAATTTTTATACTGGTGTATGTTTTATTACAGCTCGCTAAAGTCCATTCACACTTTACAAACCGCCACATACCGATAACCTCACGTCTAATTATTGTTTAATGTAAAATGCATGGGGGTTGATGTGACATTGGATCAACCTTAATATATACAATTCTCAAAAAATATGTGATTGATCTCAAACCTTGTCATTAATAAGATTTAGTGACACTCAATTCTGAATAAAAACAAGTGAAAATAACAACTAACTGAGTTAATTGCTTAAATATCCGGTATATATTGAGCCTACAATCCACCCCATCAGGTGGGGGGCCTCTCGGTCCAATTTTGCCCGAATTCACGAACGTGACCTTACTTTTAAGCTTTAGAACACAAACACAAAAATTCAGCACGTTATATCTTTTCGTTTTTGAGTTAACCGAGTTAACCGAAAAAATCTAAATAATTCACAATAAAATTAAGTACAAATCATAACAGACACTTATTATGTACAAATTAATTACCTACCTATCTACTATATTTTTGAAGTCGTTGCCAAGCTGGCTTTTTGAAGTGACGATATATTGCCAGCCACCGATTTCAAAAATATAGTTGATAGATAGGTAATTAATGTAGATTTGTATTAACGGTATTGTGAATTATTTTCAACGTTTTGCGTGTGTTTTTTTTTTTGGAAGTCGGTAAAGTCAACCACGAAAAGAGATAACGAGCTGCAATTTTGTGTATGAGTGTGGTCACATTCGTGAATTGGCAAATCGGACCGAGACTTCCCCTGCATACATAGAAAATGTCTTTGCTTTGAAAAGCATTGAATACTATTCGATGTATCGAATAGTTTCGAAATATCGATGTATATCAAATATCCCTAGAAACTGCGTGTTTATTAATAACATTTGAAAGTTATATAGCATTCTCAAAATAATTAATTTTCAAAGTTATATTCCAGAGCTTAAAATCACAAGTATTGACTTTTAACTGGTAAAAGTTTTCACTGCTAATGGGTAAAGTGTATAGAAAGTAATGACTTAGCATATTATGTTAATTAAACTTACTAAATTGAAATCAACAAAAAGTTGTTTTGTAGGTATTAATTGAAAATAGATTTTATATTTGAAAGTATGTGTGAAAAAAAAAATAATAATATCAGCAGCAGTATCAATCGGATAACTTCTTGTTATCAAATGCGTGTCGAAAATAAATAAATGTTAATAAACAAAAATGATAATATTTTATACTACTGAGGTTCCGTTCTTGAAAAAGTCGCTTTAGCATTAAGTGAGGAACATTTTGTAAAAATTTCATAGCATTATCGATGTACCTCCCTAATATCCTTAAGCGCCATAAAAACTTTATACCGTCTGTTTTGGGCAGCTTTGCTAATAGAGAATCAATGTTAAATATTATTTACTATATAACTACACAATGCTTCATAAAGAAATAAAAATATTGGGGGTACTCTGTAGTCAGTAGTGTGTGTGTGCATTCGTAATGAATCATAATATTATAAATTAAATAGATATCACTAAATCCCCACTCTTAAATGGCATCAAACGAACATCATAACACAAGCAGCCAGATGTTTGATAGTACCTACGTGTATGTATGTATGGTTTTATAGTAAATATATAAATTATTTAAATTTGATTCCCTATTAGAAATGCTTTTGATAACAGACTGTATACTTACATATTGGAATCTGTGTATAGTTGTTAGGTGGCATTCACATTGGATTTTTGTAAAGCACTTCGCTACAAAATCCAGATATAGTACTGTTAATCCTCTTAAACATAAATAAAGATACTGAAATGTATAGTTGATATCAATATGTATCGTGTAGGTATATCGATATGAAATATACTTAGTAAAACTTTTAATTAAAATTTAGTTAGAAAGATTAAATTGATAAGTTTTATTTTCAGTTTACATCAATATTATTATTATTTTGGTATCAATTTATTAAATTAGAAAGTTTTGTTCTTATTTTTTCCTATAGCTACTTCATAAGTAGGTTTCGAAGTAAATATAAATTAAATACCAAAATATTTCTATATAATTGATAAAACAACTTCATAATCATATAATTTGATACAAGTCTGTTCGAATGTTCAATATAGTTGTGTAAGTTAAGTCTAAAATGCATTTGACATATTAATAAGCTTATCGACTTTATGTCAAAATTGCTACATTGATTGTAATTATATAGAAAATTATTAATTAAAATTGTATATTATTATTATTTCATTTAAGGATTAAAATAGATGGGATTTATTTATCAAATCTCAAGTATGCAGATGACTTAGAACTTTGCTTACACAAAGCTTAAACCAGCTTCGTATCATGACTAACCAACTTGATTTGCAAAGCAAGCGAGAATAGGCTTCATAATATATAATGTAACTAACAAGTAATGTAACATCTAACTTAGTGAATGGCTTGAATACCCAGTGTATACTGAGTTTATTAAATAAATTTTCAAACAAAAGTTGTTTATTTTAAAAAGAAGAATATTTTTTGTTATTAAATTTTTGTTATATCTCTTACGGTTTCAAAGAAAGGCAGTTTTGCTCATTTTACCCAAAAATGGTCCGATTAAGCCCATAAAAAAATTTTAGCACGCTATCTCTTTTCGTTCTTGTGTTATCGCCTCCACAGGGATATGCGGAAATGGACTAATTAGATAATCTTATGAACACCTATAACAAAAAATTTTTTCTGCGATCAAGCGATATGACATTTCATTTTAATTAGACTATAATTATGGCCGCTAGAGAGTAATTTATGTATTCTAAGAAAATTCGCAGCTCCTGAGTAACGAAGAATTTTTTTAAATCAAAATGACGTCAATTTGTTCAAACGTAATCATTTTTCTAGAAGTTCTAACGGACAATTTCTTGTGTATTAACATATTAAATTTTATCCATTTGCCGTTCCGAGATTTTGAGGAATGTGTTACATCAAAAGATAAAAGCAAATCCTTATAATGTATAAAAAACCACAAAGCATTTGAAAAATAAAACTTTAACAACCAAAACTAGTTAAAAAAAGCTCTATTTATTTATATCTATTGCAATGATATCGACTGAAACACACTATATGTACTATGGGCCACAAAAATAGTACTCATTTTTCCAATTTTTTTAATCTTATACATACTTATATATACCGAATGTATCTTATACATTCGGTTTTTTTTGAAAATGCTTCGAATAAATGTTGTTAGTATATTTATACTGAACAACTTTTATCTGAAGCATTTTTCGGAAACCGTATGAATAAGCCATATATCAATTTTGAATCAAACTTATTTTGATAATAAAAACTATTTTGACAAAATGGAAACCCGACTTCAAAAATCAAATATTCTATAACAAGAAATGCACTAAAAAGTAAAAAAATAATTGCATATTCTTGTGCCAATTTTAGTTCACCTAAGCATAAATTTGTAAATATATATGTACAATTATTGTTATTTTTGGAGGCGGTGTCAGCAAAGAGAAATTCACATAATTTTTGGACACCGCCTCCAAAAATAACAATAATTGTACATATATATTTACAAATTTATGCTTAGGTGAACTAAAATTGGCACAAGAATATGCAATTATTTTTTTACTTTTAAGTGCATTTCTTGTTATAGAATATTTGATTTTTTTAAACAAAGTCGGTTTTTAAACAAATTTTCTTATTTTCCCATTATGAATGAGTATACCCTTTAAAAAAAAAAAAAAAATTCGCAGAAATCGATTATCACATTTAAATGAGGATTTTCCTCGATTTCCTGGGGATCCCCTCAGCAGAATGCGATTTGGTGACAATGTTTTATTTACATGCACTTTGTTTTTTTTTTGTAAAAAATTTTTTTGAAGTCGGTTTTTAAACAAATTTTCTTATTTTCCCATTATGAATGAGTATACCCTTTAAAAAAAAAAAAAAAATTCGCAGAAATCGATTATCACATTTAAATGAGGATTTTCCTCGATTTCCTGGGGATCCCCTCAGCAGAATGCGATTTGGTGACAATGTTTTATTTACATGCACTTTGTTTTTTTTTTGTAAAAAATTTTTTTGAAGTCGGTTTTTAAACAAATTTTCTTATTTTCCCATTATGAATGAGTATACCCTTTAAAAAAAAAAAAAAATTCGCAGAAATCGATTATCACATTTAAATGAGGATTTTCCTCGATTTCCTGGGGATCCCCTCAGCAGAATGCGATTTGGTGACAATGGGACCAATGGGAAACTAAATCCTTTAAAACAAAAAAAAAAATTTAAAATCGGTTCATAAATGACGGAGTTCTGAGGGGACACACATTAAAAAAAAAATACAAACGAATTGAGAACCATCCTCCTTTTTGAAGTCGGGTTAAAAAAGAGCCACTACTTTTGTGGACATGTGCACAATGTACATACTTTGGTTGTACATACAATAGGTATAAAAACTTGTATTTGCTGGAATGATTGTTCGATGTACATGCTCCCGACAGACACCTAACTTGATTATAGAAACATTTAGTGTTAAATGAGGTGCAAACTAAAAACGCTAACATATTTTTCAAATTGTATAGTGTTTACATTTTCCTATGAGGGTAAGAGAAATCTTATGTTTTGCATTTATAAATTAAAATGGTTTTCTTTTGCACGGTTCCGTACAGTCAATCGAATGATGTTGTTTTATTGAAAATTAGTGAAATAATTTTTAAGGCCTCAGCTTGTAAACACTTGTTATTGTATAACTTGCTTAAGTTTTAAATTGGGTTACTAATAAGATTATTTAGAGAATTCTATTTTTTTTACAAACAAAATTTGTTTTTTTTTTTTTTTTGATTCACCTAAACATGTTGTTGTGGCGGTATATAAAGCCGGAGCCTGACCCAAAAAATCAGTTAAAAATTGACATTTGTTCGATTAAATCAGTTTTAAAGTTGACGTTGTTCAGTAAAAGACTAATATTGTGCGAATGTTATCTCAGTTTGAAAGTACCATTGTTGGATTGATATAGTCAAAATTATAGATTAAAAAGTATTGAAAGAAATTAAATTAAAATTAGTATTATTTTTTAATCAAATAAAGTCAGGTTTGTATTTCATAAAAGTTTTTTTTCAAAAAAGTGCGTGTTGTTCCAATTGACAGATATTTAGTGAAACTTTTACTAATATTTTTTTTTTGTGTGTGTCGAGTATCGAAATCTGTTGTAGGTTCGGCAGCGCTCCTTTTGAAGGTTAAAGAGAGCCAAGATACCGCGACAATGTATTAGCAAGCCCGTATGCAACCAGCCATAATCCCGACATGGGCAGATTTCTCAATTTAAAAAAAAAGGCGGTTAATTGACTTAACTCTAGGCGCATAATCAAGAACGGTGTAACGGGCTATGCTTGTGAAGGATTTCTGCAATTTCCTTCACGAACTCCAGGTGAATCTCGGCCTATTCAGTTCCTATCAGAGCACATCCTACCAATTCCGCACATCCCACCAATTGCTAGTCTACAAACAAAAATTCCTTCTACTTCACTCACATCCTCACATCCTTAGGCATCATAATGGGCTTTATGGTCGAAGTGTAGCCCGCCCAGAGCAGCCGCTACAATCTATCTATCTTTCTATGCCCGTATGTATAAGGCACGGTATATATAATATAGAAAGGTATATTAAGTTTAGGGCAGACTTTATAACGGTTGTAAATGTTAATCGAAGAAAAAAAATTGGTATAGGAGTTCATGAAATGTCCTAATTAGTACATTTCATAATACACGTCCGAGAAAGCGAGCTGAAGTTTTGAGTGTGTGTTCTAAAGTAAAGTGAAGTCGTGAATGGGCACAAACAGATTGTGCTTCCCCGTGTTTAGATCGTGATTAATTTGACGAAAATAGCGAAGATATATGTTGTAAATAAAATTACAACAATACGGAACCTTATACACCGTGAACTTGATCTGTGTTGCATTTTTAAATTAAGTTGAACTTTTGGTCTTCCTTTGTGCATTCTTATATTATTTTTATGCAATGCTCATTTATTTTTATTTTATTTTTTGGTACATATTCGGTAGTAAAATTACAATAAAATTACATCTTTATCGTTGTTATTAAACATAATGATATTTTAATATTATACTTGTCACGTGTTATTTACTATATAACTCGACCGAATAAACAACATCAACCACACCACTATAAACTACCACCATTATCAAATTTAAACATTTAAAACTGTTTAACTGCTTGTTAGGATTTTATCTTTTCGAATCAGTTTCGTACTTTATACGTTTGAAAAAATTATATACTGCAGTGATAGTATTTAAGGTTGTTATGAAACTGGAAGGGATACGTTAGGGTGGGGAGTTTGTACTATGCTAAATGAATTGATATTTCATCCATTCATTGCCAACTGTAAATAAGTAAAAATTTTGCAATTAAGTCGTTTCAAATAATTGAATTTTTGTGAAAAAAAATATATATTTGTAAAAAAAAAACATATTGTTTAAAAATTAAGTTCTTAATTTCCTTTTTTCAAAGAGTTTCAATAATTAAAAATATGTTTTTATGTCTTTAAAAAAGTTGCATTGTTACGTATAAAGTACGGCAACGTTATCAATACATATAAAATAAAACTAGATATATATAAAACTAGATATATATATATATATATATATAAAATAAAATAAAGATAAAACTAAATAAAACTAGATAAAACTAATAATAAAACTAGATTTAGAACATTTTTCGATCTACAAATTAAATTATCACAGACACCAAAAACAGGATTAATTTGAAATTTGATCCAGGTATTTTATAAGACTTTGATAATTATTATGACAGTTTTTCATAAAACTGGCATTTCTGGTTGGCGACATACAGATTTTTTATATCACTGTGATTACCACCAAGTCCATTTAAGGCTTTGTATGTATAACCTTACTTCAAAATTGTAACTTTAACATTTTTTTACTCAAAAACTAAAAACAGGATCAAGTTCAAACTTTGACAGGATATTCTTTATTATTGAAATAATAGCTGCCAAATTTTGAAGAATCTGTCATTAAATTGAATTTTCTTCATAACAACCTTAAAATTGTTTATAGTATAAATCCTACAAAAAAAATAAATGTAAGAGGGAAATAGTTCTTGCACACAAAAAGTATTGATATCCCAGTAAAAAAAAATGTTCGACTTCAATGGTAGTGAAATCTACTTTTTGTGCGCGAGAACTTGATCCCTCTCACACTTATGTTCTTTTGTCGGATTTATTTACGCACGTATCAAATAATTGCAAAATAGTACGTAACCTAACCCATAATACATAGTAGTTATTGACCTTTGAATACAAACTGCATTTCATATATTTCATATATTAGGTTTCAAATTTTTAAGTATCTTGTATGACATGATATATAATTTCAAATCCAATGTAAACCAATATCAAATCTTTTATTGCTGATGAGTTATGCAAAATATGGATTTAGTTTTAGTTTAGTTTAGTTTTGCAAGCTTTTATTTCACTTGCTACGTATGTATGTATGTATGTTCGGGTCAAATCTTGTAAGCTGAATTAGAACCACTTCCTCTTATCCTACGGAGTTGAATTTTTACATGCTGGTTCAGATCCAATGACAAATTGCATTTTTATGGTAAGCATGACAAGAATTGACAAGGGGAAAAGGGGGTTTTGAAGGAGGGAAAAACACAAAATTTGATATATCTCTCTTAATATTGAAAAAATCGAAAAACGCATAAGGAGTAAAGTTGTAGAAAATTATTAATATTTCAAACTAAATTTTATTATTTTTGAAAAATGTATTCAAAGTTAAAATTATGAATATATCATAGATACCTACATATTTTCGAGAACTATTTCATTAAATTATTCCAAGAATTCCATATAATGAAATGTTTGTATCAACATCTACGTTCCCACCCTTTTCGTTAACTTGCGTTTATAGATATCTTGTTGGTTTTCAGTAAGGTATTTGAAAACAATAACAATTGTTTAATATTTATCAGTCTATCAAACGTTGTTTTCGTATCCTTGTCCGTGTATTAACTTGACACGTAATTAAAATTTGTTAACCGTCTTAGATCCACCTTTGATTGAGTGTAACATACGAAGCAGTCTTTTTACGGGCGTTTCAAAAAGTTTTCCTTACGATGCTTTTGAATGGGGTGAAAACGTAGCGTATTTTCTGGGTCTTAGGAACGTTTTTATTTCAAATCTAACAATTTAATTTTCGCATAGTTTGGAATGCTGATAAATATTGGAAAGTGGAAGCGGTGGGAATTTAAACTATTTTGGTGTTAAGGTTGATCGGACATAATGTATGTAGGCAATTAGGCAATGTATAGATAAATATCTGAATTTTTGTTATGTTATTAATTGCTAATTCATACGTATAAAATAATTTTTGGAAAAAAATCTGACGATGTATACTTTTCATGTAAAATTTGAATTTTAACATGTTGTGTATAGCAAATGTGGAATGAACGCATACATTTTCGATTATGTTGCTCCACCTTCTATAGATTAAAAAGTAAATCTTCTACTTTTATAAATTAAATCTCGTACATTACGTTAAAATTTAAAAAAAAATAGTCTGACGAATAATTTTGTAAATATCTTAATTAAAATGATAAAATATTCATGAAAATTTTCGTGAAGGAAACTTCAGGAAACCTTCTCAAGCATAGCCGGTTACTTCGTTCTTGTTCATACGCCGACAATTTTGTCAATCAACCGCCCCTTTTTTTTATAATTGACAAACTGCCGATGTCGGGATTCGAACCCATAACCTCCCAGTATCCAAGTACTGCGCAGACATGACGCCTTAGACCGCTCGGCTACTTGGCTGGTAATGTAACAACTAACTGAGTGAATTATTTAAATACTCAGTATATACTGAATTGTATATCTGCGATTGAATTGTTAACAATTATGTGTGTTAACAAATCGTTTTCCGAGGAACATTTAATCACAAATTATGAGAAAACTATTGAGTTAATGAAAAAATTGCCCAAATAAAATTTGTTTATTCTAGAAAGAATGTTAACAAATGTTTTTTCGCTAGTTAAAAAAAATATCCTATATTAAATACCTAGTTATCTCTTTTCGTTCTTGAGTTATCGAGTCCACGGACAGACCGATAGACAGATGGGCGGACATGCGGAAATGGACTAATTAGGTAATTTTATTAAAACCTATAGCAAAAATTTTTTTTCTGCGATCGATATTTTCAAGCGTTACAAAGTCTGAACTAAACTTAATATACCCTGTATATTTACATAATACTGGGTATAAAAATTAAAACACAGGTGCCTTCGTTCAAATAAATAATTATCTTTTATTTTGTGAACTTTATAGTATACTCACGTTCATAAAATTTGAACCAGTTAGTAACATTCGAAGCGTATATATTACTAAATATATGTATAATATTACATACAGTAGCACTTATAATGTGTTTCAACTGGTTCAATTTTTATGAATGGTAATGTACAAGTTTAAAAAAAAATGAATATTCATATTTATTTATGTAGATAAACTAAATTCGGTGAAAATAAATAAATAGTAATTACCAAAAACATTAATAAATGAAATTAAGGTGTGATATTCTACATTTACATTAAATTATTCCATAAAAATAAATTTAAATGGATAAAATGTATTAAAAAGTATCGCCTTATACTGCCGAAGTTATGTTAGAAATAGTTAAAAGAACATTTGTCATGTAAGTAACGATAAATCGACTCATACTTTTTCTATGCGTAGAGTGCAGCGTCTAAATACTATGGCACGTAAAAGTGGTGAAAGTAAGATGGAGGAAGTTAAAAGTCATTTATGATTTATTACTTTAATACACACATTTTACATGTATACATTTTTCTACTGACACCCCTTTCTTATTCAAAAAATTAATGAGCTAAATTTTCTATTTCACTTTTATTATATGTAATAATATATTCATAATATAATTTTTTTTATCTTTCTCTGTATATTTCGTAATATATGTTCATGGGCTAGCAGACAAAACGTAAGAATCCTTTTTGTTCGTTCAAAACTAATAAACGAATTATAGTTCTGAACAGTACTTTGGAATATTTTTGTGTTTAACATTAAACTTTTGAGCTAATATAGATTAAGTGCTCTCGGTCTCCAATGTGTCTTCCGTAAAATGCGGCTCTTGCTTTGACGATATCATTGGAAACTTATGAGAAAAAATCACGACTATGTTCGATCAGTTCACTTTTAGGTAGCCAGCTCTTAATCTATTAGCTCTTAAGTTTAATGTTCAACACAAAAATATATTAAACTCCCCTGCCGAGGGGTCAATCGTGTAGAGTTTTGAAAAAAAAAACGATCGAACATAATTCTAAAAATTGGTGTAGTATTATATTTTGAAAATTCAAATTGGAAGAAAATGTTCCCAGAAGTGTAGGTTGAGGCCCAACCGCTCCCAGAAGCGGTAAAGTAGTTAACTTTGAGTTAAAATTGAACTCATAAAACATTGATCTGCAAATTTGTTTACTGCAAGTTTACGATACAATTAGACTTTTCATAAATTTGCAGAAGTTAAAAGTGAGGCTAAATGACCGAAAAATATCACTTTCGCAAAAATTTTTTATATCTTTACCATAATTAAAGATCAAATATTGAAAATCCAATGTGTTATTAAACAAAAGTAAAAATCCACAAATTATTTTTTTAACAGCAATCGGATGGAACAACAATCGGAGAATAGAGAGTTCCGGGTAAATATTTCATTTATCTTGGAATTAAATTTCCAAAGATACAAATTTTTCCAAAGAAGATACACTCCCGTTCAATAAAATTGAACAGACCTGAAATGTGAATATTCTTACATTTCATAAAACTCCTCACTTTTCTAACTCTCTGTATAATTATTCATTTATAAACAAAGATAACTAGAATATATTTTAAGTGTGAAAAAAGAAATGGATGTTTAGTAAACAACATTTACTACCAGAATAATCAAAATTGTGATAGACTGAGATTCGGTTCAGATCTGTACAATTTTATTGAACGGGAGTATACATAGGCAAATTTGAAAAAACGATCTAAGGTTATGTTTAAAAAATAAGCAAAGTATTCTGACATATAAGCTTAATGAGATATTTTGATTCGTGATACATTAAAATGGTCAAGTTCCAATAATATTCTCGGAAATTAAATCAATGTAGTGATTTGAAAACATATAATTTGAGTAGGATTGTTCAAATAATAGGGAATATGCATGAAAATTTTTTTTCACTTGAATTGAAGCATGTTTACTTGACAAATATCAAGGTAAAATTACTTTTTAAATAACTTTAAAAGTAAGCGAGATATGAATGATTGAAATTCCCGATTAGACAAAGAGGGTGATAGCCCTCTTGATATGTTATGTGACGTCATATTACACTTTCACCATTTAAAATACACGTAAAACTCCGTTTTTAGTATTTTTGCAAGAAAGAGACAGATAATAATCTTTAAAAGCTTATAGCTTCCTTGATATTTGTCGGATTTTAATTTCGTTTTTAAATATTATTACAGTATTAACAGTATTTTCATATTCTGAAAATAAATGTGAAAAAAAATTTTCATGCATATTCCCTATTCCTAGTCTTCATACAATGAACCTTATGGTAACACCTTGATAGAACTATGGTAGAACCTATGGTAGAACTTTGCAGTAAAACTTGACGTCTACTTCAAACTTTTGATATTAAAAAAAAGAACCTATTCAAAGTGTGCATTTGTTTGGAAGTAAAAATATATAAATCGACCTACATATCTTACGCATTACAGGTCTTGTGGTTGATGACAGACTTCATCACTCTTTCTTTCTTTGTTTTTTAAATAATAAATTACAATTTGTGTAATAATAAATAGAAAAAACAATTTGTTTATTTTTTTGTTTCTATTTGATATATTTATTTATTCAATGTGTCAGTTAATGCTATTGTGGTTTTCCTGGAATTTGTATAAATTAAATACTAATGACAATGAATTTATTTAAAAAAATTATTTCATATATCACAGGTCTAAATAATAGTCTACTTTTTTTTAATCTCTCTCAACTCGATACAGATTTGTTTTGAAAGGGTAGTCTAGCTACTAGTTAGCTAGTGGTGTTTTTTTTTTTTTTATTTCAACATAACGTTTTAAATGTAATTAATTCATAATATTAAAAAGGGTATTATACAATTGTCTGTGCACTTGATAATAAATGTTTATGTTATAGTATAATAATATATAATATTTTTATTATTTCTTGACGCATTCAAAATGTGATATTAGTGAAATGTCACGAATTATTATTTTTTAAATTTTAATCGTATGTCGTCACCATCACAAATTTTGTACATAATATGGGAAATTAAAATTCATTATTTTTGACCTCGTGCATTATTACGTTACACCTTTTCCTATATAAGATTGAACTGGTTCACGAGTTAAAACCAAATGATGAACAAATTCGCATTCAATATAGTCGCCGTTTTCAAGAGTTGTGCCTAGAAAACAACGAGTTTATTTACAAACTCATAATGAGCGATGAGGCCAATTTTCACCTCAATGGTCACGTGAATAAACAAAATTGCAGAATATGGGGCACCCAAAATCCAAGAATAATTGTTGAAGATAAAATGCACCCACTTAGATGCACAGTACGGTGTGTTGTAACTTCAGAAAGGATCATTGGACCATATTTTTTCAATGAGCCAAGAACCATCCAAGAGCTTAAGGCTCATATCCGAGAAGAAATGTTGGCACCTGAAATTCTAAGACAAGTTATGGAAAATGCTCTGGAAAGAGCACGTGAGGTCGAAGTAAACAATGGGCACCATTTGAAAGTTATTATTTTCAAAACATAATGTGAACATATTTCCAAACTGTAATCTAAATTTTAATAAATGCCAACGTTAAATAAAATCAGAAAGAAAAAAGTTATTCATTAAATAAATCATATCGTTACTTATGCGCCACCCTGTATAAGAAGAAGATTTTTTGACTTCGACTTGAAACATAGTTTTTCAAATAATAAAACTTGCACAATAATCACAATAATCACAATAATGTTCTGGTGCCTAATAAGGTCCCACTATTTGCAAAATGACTATAAAAACATAAAAATGCGTAATAAACAAAAATAAATAGAAATTTAATAAACACTGATTATATTTATGCATCCGATATTTGAGAAAAATGATCGCAATTTATTATGTTTCCATAAAATACTGATAATTTTAATAACCTCGATTTTGGGTCTTTTTAGGAACTGGGTTTCTCAATAAGGCTCATTTCAAAACTTTGTCAAATAAAAGATTAAATTAAAGAATATAAATATTATTCACTAAATATTACTTATTTTCATTCAGTCATTAAAATAAATATTTTCTTATTTAATAAATATGTATTCCGCACAATAATTCAGCCAAAAATAAGTCTTGTTAGATCTATTAAAAATACAAACTGCATTAAAACAAAAAATTATCATTATATTTTAAAATATTTTCATTTCTGTTACTGTTTTACTAAATATTTACTATTTTACTAAATATTTACTATTTTAATAAATATTTAAAAAAATATCGATATCAGTATTTAATTTTTTTAAATTACAATCCATCCTGGGACTTATTTTTTGAGTTACCTTGTAAATTTTAAAACAATATTTATCACAGTGTGTAACTAACTTATGAACATAGTTACAAATTTTAAGATAAATATTATATATGCCCATATAGTACAGGAAATGGGTTCAAAAAGAGGCATTTTTAATATTCTTCTTCGTAATATTTGCGAGTTGCATATTCTAGTAGGGCTGATAGCCCAGATGAAGACCTACTATTTTTCAACCACCGATTCACCACCAATTTTTTTTGCCACGCGTTCAAATTTGGCGAAACGGAATAAAAAGGTTTTTAAGCGATAGCGACGAAACTGTGAATTTGACAGAAAAAAAGTAAAGGAACCATTTTTAGGTATTAACAAGACAAACAATTTCTCCCATCGGAATTAAAATCGATTAATTAGTTCTCTCGCAAAGTAATAAAAACTAGCTGGTCATCTCTGAAATAACTAAGTATTAATGCATTTCTGGTATTTTTCATAAATCTGGTATTTCTGGTGGTTGCGATATAGCTTTTTGTATCAATGCTTTTACCGCCGAGTCCATTAAAGCTATATAAAAATCTCTTAAAAATCGTAACTTTAACATTTTTTTACTCAAAAACTAAAAACATGATCAAGTTAAAACTTTGACAGGATATTCTTTATTATTGAAATAATAAGCTGTCAAATTTTTAAAGAACCTGTCATTAAATTGAATTTTCTGCATAACAACCTTAATGTTCATAGTGACTTTTTTCAATACCGTTAAGTTCTCCCAAAAATACGAAAATTGAAAATAGTGAAAAATAAAAATGGTATGCGTTTGGATATAAATAGTTTAGTCAAAGGTGTTGTATCAAAAGTATTATATTTATTTCAACGTAAATCAACATTGTATTAAATGTATTTATTCACAAGCGATTGAATCTGATGACGTATATATACATAATTCATACGTAACAATGAGTGTATATTCCATTATTAAATAATTCCATTAACACTCTGTAAATAACTTCTTAAAATCTTATTTTTATCGTAAAAGAAAATCGAATATGTTTTCATTGTATACAGTTTTGTAAAGTATTCATTAGCAGCTGTTTATACTGGCGTTAATAAATTATACTTTATTTATAAAATACTTTTCAAAAACATGTGAAATTAACAGTAAATGAAATATTAATGCAAAAAATTACATAAAACATAAATAAAATAATAATTGCAGGGCTGGGCAAGCTTTCATTTTCAAAGACGTACATTTTATGTAAAAAGTTTTACTACGGAGCTGGCCAGACAACATTTTTTTTTACAGAAAATAAATTTTAGCTAAATTGTCAATAAATCATTCATAAAAGCTGCTATCGACCTTATCCTTCTTATGATCCGATTCATTCTGTAGAATAATAAACGAGTCCAGCAGATCGTGGCCCAATAATAGAAAGAAGCGTCGTCGTAATTTGCTTTAGCACGGAAAATTGTCTCTCCAAATTACTTGCGTAAGCAAGATTGTGCGGATTACACAATAAACGACGTTAAAGTTGAAGTACGTATTCATGTGCATATTTTATTGTGACAAAATTTCCCCATGCACAAGGAACCAAGCTTACGTAGGTAGTATATGAACGACTTTGCATGTAGATAGTAAGTCTGGAGACCCGTACGACTTTGCATGTAGATAGTAAGTCTGGGGCCTCGGTGATGTAATTCTCCTCAGAATGGTCAAAGTTTAGATAAATACTAAATGTATATTTGTTCCACAACACCTTATGGACAATTTTGCCCATTTTACCCAAACATTATCTGATTTTGCCCATTCACCAAATTGACTTTACTTTTTAGCTTTAGAACTGTTGTATTGAAAATTATCAAGAATAATTTTTCTGATCCCAACACATATTCTAATGATACAAGAAAAAGTATAAAAAGTTAAAAATTGACATTGTATTAATCAAGATCAAGTTAAAAATTGACATTGTTCAGTAAAAGCATAATATTGTTCGAGTATATAATTCAGTTGTAAAAGAGAGATTCAGTTTTCAGGTTTGGAGAATCATGGAGTTTTTGTTTTATTTAATTTTTTTTTAAAGTGCGTGTTATCCAAATTGACATCAATTTAGTAAAACTTTACCAATATTGTGTGTGTTTTATTTTTTGTGTGTGTCGAGTATCGGAATCTGTTACAGGTTCGAAATCGCTCATTTCGAAGGTTAAAGAGAGCCAAGATACCGCGATAGAACGAACGTACATACAAAATTTTCGCTCGTAATTCTTTTTTTCGTTTTTGGGTTATCGTTATTATTCCAAACATTTATGCCTGCGATCAATATTTTCAAGCGTTACAAAGTCACAGTTAAACTTAAACCACCCTGGTATATATCGAGTATTCAGTGAAAACAGACCTATATTTAACATTCAGTGTGTACAAGAAAAGCATTTTCATATATATCTTTTATCTTAATCATTTTATATTCCAAATTTAACGAAAAATTATACATAATTGTAAATAACGTATACGAGTCACTAAACCCTAATTTTTCATTCCATTAAACATGAAATTAACGACAATAATTCTTTTCCGTTAAATACTTGTGCAGAGAGAGAGAGAGAGAGCACTGTGTGTTGTTCTATATATTATGTAGTAGAATACCATCATACCATCATACCATCACATGCATACACGAAACAGATTTATTAGAAGAGAATGTGGCAAAGAGAAAGACACATATATTTTTAATAGTTTATGTGGTGGAGTCTCATTTAATTATACTCTTAACATAATTTTATGTTTTTGATTTTGTAATGTTTAACGAGAGAATGATTTTAAAAGCATAATATTTTATAAGATATATCCTTCTTAAAATACTTGAACTTCTACTTGGATAATTGATTAAAATCGATCTATACTTCTTCTTTAGCGAATCTTTAGCGAATTTTCTTTGCATAGAAATCGAGCTATCTATGTTATCGGAATTTTAACAAATATACCAGTCGAATTTACTTATTTTGAGGCAAAAAAAATTGTTAACAGGACGGGAACAGTTGGAAATACTTTGGCGCGAAGATATAAAAGCAGGTCGGGTACTCTTTGGACAGACCTCGTACAAAGTTTGAATCGGTATTAAAATTATAGCAAATTTTTTTATTAGGGAATTTCCTCCAAAGGAAACGCAGCTATAATTTTTGCACCAATGTTGGAATTTCGTAAAAATTTCTTCAAATGTCCATCGATCCTACTCGATCCTTAATATTTGAAAAATCGAAAAATTTATAAGAAGTAAAGTTGTAGGTACTTAGTTTTACTGTAATTTTGTTTCTTATCATTTTTCTGTTACACTAATATTTACAGAAATATTTACAATTAAAGATTGAAAGTTAATATTCTAAATATCTCTGTACACATTAGAGTTTGGAAAAAATGATAAGGTAATGAATTATAGCAAACTTGATTTTCTACAACTTTACTCGTTATACATTTTTCGATTGTTCCAATATTAAGAGAGATATTTTATATTTAGTGTTTTCTTTTATCTGTATGTCCCCCTTTCCCCTTGACGTATGCCATTTATTAATAAAATTGGCCTTGAAAATACTAAAATGATATCAGATACGACATTTCATTTTGATCAGACTTAAATTGTGACTAGAGAGTGATTTATGTATTCTAAGGTAATTCGCTAAGTTGACGCTGCTCCTGCGTAACGAATTTTGACTACCTCTCCCTCCACCGCTACTGATGTAGCTGACGGTCAGATTTCTTATAAGTTAGACAAGGAAGTAACCTTGCTTAGATTTTCAGTTGGTGTAAAATGACCCATTTGCATGCCTACGTCTCGTAACATTAGTGACACCCTGTGAATTAAATTAATGGCGAATGTTTTATTCCACCCACTACTACGATTGAGTGATGGGAAAGCTTTTAAATATATGTGGTATCAAATCAAATGTATACAAAGTAAAATAAATACATAAAATTATTTGTAGAATAGATAATTTCAAAAGGTAATTACAATAATTTAGAATATAGATGATATTAAATGATTGTGTGGATAATGTTTATAATCCAAACATATATATAAAAAGGAAAACTAAAAAAAAAAGTGGTTTACATACAATGTATTATGTATTATATTTAATATTACTATAATCAAATTTATAATGATATAATGGCGTGATTTCTGTAATAATATTTTTACAAAAATGTTGTTCACGGATTCCCTGTTCTATAAAACATCGAAATTATATGGTGTTTGATGTACTATGGGCAACAAAAGTGTTTTTATTTTCAAAATTGTATAGATAGATGGATACATTTTGGGGTCTAAAAACTATTGCACTTCGACATTTTGGTCCATTGTGCTCCCCCTTCGGATTCAGTCCGACGTTATTCGCTTCTCCCATATGTTGGCAATAACTAGGAGCTTGTTTATCAGGTCTTCCTGAAGGTGAGATATATTCGGGGTGAGATTTACCGAATATCCTGTATCTGCTGAAACCCAGAGGTTTGCAGTCAAAGATAATGTGACTGGAAGTTTCTTTCTCCTCGCCACACAATCTGCACACAATGGACCCGTTATGGAGCCCCACTGTGTGCATCCGCAAGGGATAATGCCCGGTAATAAATCTGGTAACCCTCCCCAGTTGAATCTTGCATTCTGAAGCAGTACCTTTCCGAGCTCCTGCCGCGGTACTTTTTCCCAGTGATAACGGTGTTTTGCATTTGACCACTCGTTGATCACATGTTTACATGCAGTCCTTGGAATTCCTAAGATAGGCTCTGAGCCAATGAAGGGTATTCCGACTTTCTTTTTTGCAAAGGTATCTGATTTTTTCGTTTCCTTCGAAGCCACTGTGACCCGGCACCCAGATCAATTTAACATTGTTCCGTTTTGCTAGCTCCAGGTCCTTCAAAATTGTACCGTCATTTTATACCATATTCCTTCGGTTTTTGGGAAAATGTTTCGATTTCAACTTTATTTATAATGAACAAATTTTATTCAAAGCATGTTCCCAAAAACCAAATGAATAAGCCACAAAATGGCTATACAGTTTTGGAAAAAGGACCGGACAATTGTTGAAATGGACAAAATCGGACCATGTTTTGGCAAAATTGGCAAAATAGTTAATCTTTGAAACCGTAAAAAATAGAACAAAAATTTAGCGACAAATGATGTTCCGTTTTTTAAAAATAAACAACTTTTGTTCATATATTCAGTACATTATACTGGGTATTTAAGCAAAAAATTCAGTTAATTGTTATTTTCCCACTTGTTTCTGGCTAAACAGTACAATTTTCTGAAAAAAATACTTTTTCAATTTTTTATTTAATACAAAATTAAAATAATAATAACTGAAAGTAATGTTTGTGGAAGATATAAAACTCTATATATGTTAATTTTATCAATCGTTATATTTTATGAAAATTCGATGTTTATATCTAGAAGTTAATATAATATTTAAAATAAATATTATATAATAATTCTAGCTGAATGAATTTTAAAATATGTGAATTTTCTGCATATGTATTATAATAAAGTCTACATATGTGGAGATATTTATGTTATAAAAAATGTTTCTCACGTATTTGAGCGTAAATATAAACATAAAAATAAATTTTGTAATTCCTTGGTCATAAAAACTGGTTGTTCATAATCATCTTTTTCGAAATACTCACAAAGCTTTCAATATCATAAAGTATTCACAAAAATCTATATATAGAAATTTGTCGACCTAAGGTCATTCACTTTTTGCTCTGCAGGTATCTTATTAGATACCTGCATTAATCGTGGATTTGCCACGTCTAATTGGTTTACTCACTGATCTCACCTTGAAAAGTACTGCGCATTAAACTAGAAGTAATAGTAGTAGTAGCGGACGGGACTTTGAAACGTGGCAAGTTGACTTTTCTAGACCTTTTTTACCGACCCCCTAAAAGACAAGGAATTTGTATGAAATTGGAAGGTCGGGCGACAGAGGCCGAATTTGATAGGCTATAACTATGCCGATATTCATCTGAAGTTTTTGAAGGGAAACTGCAGAAAACCTTCACAAGCATTGTCGGTTACTTTTGTTCTTGTCCTTGTGCCAACAGTTTAGTCAATTAACCCCCCCCCCCCATTTTTATTTTTTTAGTTCATTTAATTGACAAACTGCCAGCGTCGGGAATCAAACTAGCAACCTCCCAGTTCCAAGTAGAGCGCCTTTAACAAGTCGACCACACGGAATGATTACTGAACTAGAAACTTGAATATATACAATTGGAATATATTTGGATCATTATATTTCAAATTTTGCTCCTTTTCCTAGAACATTTGTTTGTATTTTATAAATACGTATTTTGACTACAATGTAGTCATCATCAGTTTGAATTAGCTAATCGTAACTATCTCTGGGATATGGATTTAGAGATATGTTGCTTGTTGCTAATTTGGTGCGTGTGTCACCAAATTAGCTGTGCATATTAGCCAAATTAGCAACAAGCAACATATCTCTGAATCCATATCCCAGAGATAGTTACGATTAGCTAATTCATACTGATGATGACTACATTGTAGTCGAAATACGTATTTATAAAATACAAACAAATATTCTAGGAATAGGGGCAAAATTTGAAATATAATTTCAAAAAACCTAGAGTTCTCTTTGATTATTTTAATAATCTTTATTTTTGGATCAAATAAAGGAAAATATTTAAATAATCCAGATTTTCCACTTACAATGCTGTTTCTTATCAGCTATGGTTCTAACTATGTTATTAAGATCATTGACCTTGAAATTTTATGTAAATTTTTTAATTTGTAAAGGAAAAAGTTTTGAAATTGGTCTTTTGGGATCTGTTGTGGTTTTAAAATATGTTATTATTGTGTAAGCAAACCCATAATCTAGAAACTTTCTAAATTGCGCTTCTTAAATTATTATTTTACAACATAAGATATATATCTTGTCAAATAAAATAATAACAACACGAAATAACTTTGTTCGTATAGTCCAGAGAAATTTAATTATTTTCCATTCTGGATATGGATTTTTAGACGCTCTATACATGTAAACGAAGTTATCATTATTATTTCTGCGGCTTCAGAAATATATATTTTCACATTCATAAATCAGACGAATACGTTTTGACAAATCTCTGTATAATATATCATATACGTTTAATATTAAATTATTCTATAATATATTTTATAAATATCAAACCACAACGTAGTAGGTAGGGTGTCTCCTCTACATGTTCTATAGGTAGATATGTGTAGGTAGGTAGGTATATACAAAGATATGTATTTCAACGCGACAAAACAAAGAACATTTAACGATATCAAAGGTATTATTTATATCAATGGAGGAATATTTTCACATAGACTTATAGAAATGGTGACGTAAATACTATACACGTATATTCCAATCAAAAGTTTTATTGGTTTAACGGTAAAGTTTTCTTTAAAAACGAGACGAACAAACGAATCTGTAGTAGGTTGTAGGTAATATCTATCTATCTATCTGAAGTATGCAGCAAGTGTTTTATCTATTCAGACATTCTTTGAAAAATGTTTAGACCAAACATACAATCCAATAATTTACTTTCTAAATTAAGCCATTTTCTTTAGCCTCTAATACTGATTTAGTTGCCGCTTTACTCTGGGTGTTTGTGTTGATGTGTATAAACTTTGGAATTTGCGGAATTTGTTGTTCTCAAATAACCGGGAAGCCATATTAATAAAGATTATTAAAATAATCAAAGAGAACACTAGGTTTTTTGAAATTATATTTCAAATTTTGCCCCAATTCCTAGAATATTTATTTTTATTTTATAAATGCATATTTCGACTACAATGTAGTCATCATCAGTATGAATTAGCTAATCGTAACTATCTCTGGGATATGGATTCAGAGATATGTTGCTTGTTGCTAATTTGGTGCGTGTCTCACAATGCTATTAAAAATGTTCTATCTTTTATCTGATTTGACTGAGGGTATGCCATCATATAAAAGACAGAACTTTTTTAATAACAATAATTCAATAAAATTTGAAATGTAATTAAAAAAAACTTAAAGTTCTCTTTGATTATTTTAATAATCTTTAATCCAATAATCTTTCAAATGGTTGAGTTATTGGAAGGAATTTTACAATTATATTAGTTTGATTTTACTCTTGTGCGTTGGAAGTATGACACTAAAATTTAAAAACGTGAACTGAAAGTTTATTCGATTTAGAACTTTTATTTTTACTGGTTTATATTTTACACTATATTTTTTAACAATAGAAAAAAATTTTTATATAAAAAGCTTTTATTATTGAATGAACTGAAAAGTGTAAATAAACTTTCGTTCTGAAAGTTTCTTCGATAAAAAGCTTTCAGAACGTAAGATAGTTTCTTCGAACTACTTTTCGACAGATTTTGTTAATTTTTTTTCTCAGACTGAAAATAACGTTTTCTCATAAATTCCGAAGTTTCAAAATTTTTGACCATTAGAACGCGAGATAATTAATACCAAAGGAATCATTCTCTCTCATTAGAATCATTTATTTATGCCCACCCAACTGTTATCTGTTGTATTTAAAAAAAAACTCGACACAATTAAAAAAGAAAGGATAGTAAAGATATATATTTAATAAATAAATTTTGTTTAAAAATCGCGTTTTACCGTTTTATTTTCGAAATATAAAAGTTTAAAATTATATTTTCTTTCCAAATTACTTTCATTTGTATATATAAATAGTGAATATATCTATGTGTTGTGTATGTGTGTGTATGTATTTTTTCAATAATACAAGCAAACCGGGTTTTTGCCCTGATTATATAAGACAGTGTTGAAACTACCTTAATCTCAAATCAAATATGCAATACAAACAACTAGTCTAAAGTACATTTATCGTCTTGCTTATTATTCATGTTTTTTGAACAGCAGTTGTGTGTTTAGTTCATATAATTTTAGCATTATCTACAAAATCTATATAGTTTATTCAGTCATATTATAAAATGCTAAATTTTCATATCTAGGTTGCTATTTATTTGTTAGCGATGATGTTTTGTTGTAAACTTCTCGAACACACTTTAGTTGGTAAATTGTATAGTTCTTTTTAATATACAGACAAGTAATAAGAAGAAGTTCTTCTTCTTCCTTTAATATACACACAAATCTATGAAAACTCTTTTCTTTCTCATATATTTAGTGTAGAACGTACGAGTATAAATATAATAATATTGTTGGTTGGTTGGAGTATTATATGATTCGTTTGAAAATAATTAGATTTGAGTTTTATACAAGGCTTTTAACTAACATCCAAACATTTCGTTTATACGTACGTTAGTATGGATATTTACTTGTACAGTGTGTTTAGAAAATATGTTGCATCAAGTGATCAAGAGTTTGATTTTTTACTTAAAGTTGTTGTGAAACTGGAAAGGGTTAGTACGGGTGGTGAGTTTGTCCTATACTAAATGCATTGATATCTCATCCATTGCCAACTCTAAATAAGTAAAAATTTTGCAATTAAATCGTTTTAAATAATTTAATTTTGGTAAAAAAAATAAATATTTGTAAAAAAATAAACATTGTTTAAAACTGAAATCCTAAATTTCATTTTTTCGAAGAGTTTTAATAATTAAAAATATGTTAATACAAAAAATTTGATTATAATATAAAGATTATAAAAAATTATTACCATCTTTTTCTTTCATTCGGGTACCTAAATTATGTATCCCTTTAAAAAAATTTAATATATAAAGCCGCATCCGCGGTTGTAAAAAATTTCGCATTCGCAACATCTCTGAAATATATGAAGACATCCTAGTACAGTCAAAACTGAAGCCTATGATAAAACTATTAAATAAAAAGATAATTTATAAACTTGAAATCCCCGGCGTTGCACGTGGATGTTATTTTTTGGCACTAAAACAACATTTAATATAAGTTGTGATTATCAACTCTATTGAATTATTCAACTTTTTTTATTTTTCCCGGCGCTTCCGCTATCAGAATTAAAATGATATTTTGCTTCCCAGAACCTCCACCAAATAATATAAGTTGTTAATAACTTGACTACAGCGCCACCTATCGGATTCTAGCATAGCTATCAACCATCGTTTCGACAAAACATTAAACATGATGACTACATTAAACTAAATGAATTTATTGGGGGATGCGAGAGGTCCTATACGATTACTTGGAACTCAAAGCCTTTCGAACATCGAACTCGAACTCGAAACTCGAACATCGAACACTTTACAGCGCCATACAAGTTTTAAGGAAGTTCCAGTATTTTCTTGTTCCAACACATATACACATATATACTCACGTACATATATTTATATACAAATTGTAATTTTGAAAGAAAAATTATAATTTCAAAACAGAAAAACGCGATTTAAAAAAAAATTTACTTAGAAAATATTTATCTTTACTCTCCTAGTTTAAAAAAAAAAATTATATCGAGTATCTTTTTTAAAACAGCAGATAATAGTTTGTCGGGCATGGAGTTTTACCTGCGTCTAATGAGAGCGAAAAATTACTTTGTTATTAATTATCTCACGTTCTAAACGGTCCAAAATTCTGAAACAACGGGATTTATTAGAAAACGTTATTTTTAGCCTGTGAAAATAGAGCAAAATCTGTCGAAAAGTAATTTCATGCAAAGGAACAACTACCTTACAGGAATATGTCTGTACAATACAGGATAGTTAAACGCATTTTGTAAATAAATTGTAGAATATTTTTGAGGCATAAAATATTCAAATTTTTCAATGAAATATTTTTCAGTACAATAAACAAATTCATTCCACATAATAATAATAATAAAAAAAAGAAATACTTTTACCCATAAAAATATACATTTACGTCTATAAACACCACCATATAACTACCAAACGGAAGTGTTACAACTGATAAAAGTATAAGTTTTCAGTTGTTATTTTCATTTCCTGTTCTGTGTTATGTACAATGTGTAACGAAAAACTTCTAATGTGGTGAAAAACTATTCATTCAATCATTTATTTACTGGGGATATTTTCAGATGATATATAGTTTATTTGTTTAATTTACTATGGTTTTTTCTCTCCAATTTTATCTTGCGCTTATCTTTATATTATATTATTTTCTCATAGAATTGGAAATGTTTTCAAGTTCCGAACGGTTCGTGAATTTTCGGTAACCGAAACATATGCTATGAACCGTAGTACATGTTTCAGCGTAGTACATTAAACCCATATGCTACATGTCATAATTGACATTATCAATAAATTGTTTTGGAAAGTAAGAATCAAATAACCTCTCAGAAAAATTTAAATTAAACTCTATAATTTTCAACGTATCGAAATAATTATATATATTTTTGGAGGTTTAACAGAACTCCAGTCACTTTAAAAAGTGTTATATCCTTTGAAAAGTGGATCCTGTATGTGTCTACGACATTGAAGTCTGTTTTAATCGATATAGGTCTTATCTATGTTTGAAAGAGTAGATGCCCTGAAAAATAAATTATTACATAATTTTATATAAAGTTTATTACTTCCCAGCGCTTCCACTTCTTAAAATGTGGACACCAAGTAAGAAAAGAGCCGGTGTTCTTTTAACGGATTTCCTTCAAACATAGCAAAGAGCCATCCTAATAAGACTAGCGTATTAATGAAGGGATTGATATCCTTATTGATATCGTCTACAATGCCACTCATTTGGGAGCTAAATTACCACAAACTATGTACTTATAAGATTTCAATGCTATTTTTTTGATTGACATCTGGTTTATCCAAGACGTTTATTAGATATATTTGATGTTAATCACTTTATTGTGACTAGTGATACGAGACGAGATGAAGGTAACTCGTCTCGCTGTTAAAGTTGAAGATATTCTTGAAAAAAAAATTTCTAATCATTTAAAGCGCAAATATTTTTCAAATTTATTTAATTTTTGATATTTTAATTGATACCATAAAAACTGTATAAAAAATTAAATCATTACCACCCGAAATGATTTGCTGATTAATACATGTTTATAGATTAAAAGATAGAGATTGAAAAAGATTAAGCCGGTCTCTCGAATATTTATCGAAAATCAGGATTTTAATTTGATTTTCGTCTCTCGCTGACTTACCTTCGTCTTGTATTATTTCTCTTGGCTCTCGCGGCTTCACTTACTGTGACGTTTTGTTTCTTTTTTGTTTTTGAAATTTGTGATTAAATAATAATATTTTACTTGGTACCATTTCGTTTAAACAACTTGTTCCCATGTATACAAAAGTGTAGACCAGTGATTCTCAACTTTTTTTTGTCGCGGTACACTTTTAACGATTTCAAAATTTGACGGCACACAAAGAAAAAGATAAGTTTAAAAGTTGTTTACTGACTATAACACTGTGTAAAATAGTTTATGATAATAATTTTGAGTGTAAAATAAAATAATATGTACTACAAAAACAACAGTACGTTTATTAAGGGATTAATTACAAGTTAATAATAAGAATACTTTTAATGACAAATTTGAGTTTGTCGATAATTGTCGATAATGTTTTTTGATAATTTCATTTATATTTGGTCGTAAAAATGACAATGTTACTCTCATATCGTCTTCTACATTTAACAGTCTCGATCTTTTTTTCCTTTTTATGATGGTAAATACTTTACTATATAAAATTTCTAAAATTTGGCGGTACACTTTACGAATTTGGCGATAGACGAAAGTGCCGCGGCACACTGGTTGAGAATCACTGGTGTAGACTTTTAGACTATTTTTGTCAGAAATAGAGTATTGAAGTGGCGATTGATGGACTAAGGCATATCCCTTTTTCCAATGTAATAAATAAATAAACAAATAAATACGAAATAAAAATAGTGTTTTGTGGTTCTACAATTATAAATAGAACGTTTTTATATTATTTTTTGTAAACTGTACACGTTCCAACTCATTAGAATCATGTAACACATAGTAGTAAATTTTCAAAGCATACACACGTTTACACATACATCAACATATAATATAAAGGATGGCGCATAAGTAACGTTATGATTTATTTAGTGAATTTAGTGAAAAGGTGTAACATATGTATAATTCTTTGCAAAGACCGCCTAAACATCACCAATTGCTGAGAACGTCGCCTGGTGGCGAAGTTTCGGGGTTTTCCTTATCATTTGCTTGCACCCGAGCAATGTTCACATCATTTCGAACTGTACGAGGTCTTCCAGCACGCGGAAGATCACAGACAGTCCCATGTTGTCGAAAACGCTGAACCAATCGGTAAATTGTCGGATCATGAAAAAAATTTCGATATGATCTTTGTGTCTGAATAATCGAATACTGACTTTCAAAATAGAATTGGTTCTTTGTTCTGAGCTGAGTCCATCATAAATTTCCCAAGTTTTTCAAATTTAATTCTGAAATTCACTAATCAAATCATTACATTACTTAAGCGCCATCCTATATATATATAAATATATGTATATATATATATATATATATATATATATATATATATATATATATATATATATATATATATATATATATATATATATATATATATATAATATATAAATGTATTTATATATTTTTTTGCATTAGTATGATAATTTATGCAGGTTGGTTTTTGTCTATAAATCATCACCACATGTATAACATCGTTCAACTGATTTCATTTTTAACTTTTCATCTTCTTTCTGTATACATTTACACATGTACCTACGTGTGTACTATTAGACCACAAAAGTGGATGTCATTTAAAAAAAATTCGATAATTGATTTGTGTCGGTTGCCGAAAAAAAATTTTCGAATTAACGTTGTCATTATATTTCTAATGAATAACTTTTATCCGAAGCATTTTTTGTGAAACCCGAATCAATAAAGCACAAATCAATTATTAGAAAATTTAAAAAAATAAACTTTAAAAAAAATCACATCAACTTTTGTAGAAAAAAGTACGGTGTTAATATTTTAGATATGTTTTATTCGATTATGAGTTAAAAAATATTCGAAGTATTTTTAAATATGTATGTAATTTCCATATTGATTTTGATGGTATGTAGGTAACACACCCCTATTTTGTGTCAGATGTTATTTTCTTTTGATTAAATTTTTAGGCGAGGTACTCTCAAAACACCACTTTAAAATTATATTACATAAACACCGTTCAAGTTGCCGACTTACTAGAAGGTTATGGATTCGAATCCTGACATCGGTAGTTTGTCAACTATTAAGAAAAAAAAGGGGCGGTTAATTGGCTAAACTCTCGGCGTATGGACAAGAACGAAGTAATCGGCTATTGCTTATTGCATTGCATTGCAATTCCCGGTGTATATACTGAAATTTAAAAAAAAAGTTTCAAACAAAAGTTGTTTATTTTCAAAAAAGGAACATTTTTTATCTACAAATTTATGTTCTATCTCTGGTGGTTTTAAAGATACACAGTTTTGTCCATTTTTCCCAAATATGATTATTTTCCCAATTATTTGATGATAGAAATACCTTAATTGGTGTTTATTTTATATTTATATATATATATATATATATATATATATATATATATATATATATATATATATATACATATATATATAGATATATATATATAGATATACATATATATATATATATATATATATATATATATATATATATATACATATATATATATATATATATATATATATAGATATATATATATATATATACATATATATATATATATATATATATATATATATATATATATATATAGATATAGATATAGATATATATATATATATATATATATATATATATATAGATATATATATATATATATATATTATGAGTGAAAACAAAAGTTTTTTTTTTATTTGGTGACAGCTAACATTAATGTTAAATGTTTAGGTAAATTTATACCAAAAGCTTATATATACATCGAAAGTGTAGGGAAAAAACAACACATAGTTAGAAACTTGGTTAGATAAAGTTCTGTAGCAATAAATTTTATGAAATCTATACATACATACATACCTATGTGTTTAAAGTTATTCAAAAACTTAAGACAATAAATATCAACCAGTATTTTCGATGGTTGTATTTTTTCGCACATGTAGTAAATTATTAGTACATATGGTTTCTAACATGGCATATTTATTGATTTACTTACGAAAAATTTTAACCAATATTTATCAATTATTCAGAAATCGGAGAGAGGCACTCAGAAAGGATTTAAATAAATCTCTAAGGAAGTAAAATAGGCGGTGAAAATTCGTATTGAGGTCCCGCTTCTTTTTAAATTAAAAACATGAAATTCATGGCTTAAAGAATATCAACCATTAATGTTGTTGTGAAGAAAATTCGATGACAGGTTCTTCAAAATTTGAAAGCTTATTATTTCAATAATAAAGAATATCCTGTCAAAGTTTAAACTTGATCCTGTTTTTAGTTTTTGAGTAAATGTTAAGGTTATAGTTTTGAAGTAAGGTTATACATAGCGTCAAATGGGCTTCGTGATAATCACAGTGATATAAAAATCTATATCTCGACAACCAGAAATGCCAGTTTTATGAAAAACTGTAATAATAATTATCAAAGTCTTATAAATACCTGGAACAAATTTCAAATGAATCCTGTTTTTGGTTTCTGAGATAATTAAATTTTTAGATCGAAAAATGTTCGAAATCTAGTTTTTTTAGTTTTATTTATTTCTATCTACTTTTATTTGCAGTTATATTTATTTTTATCTAGTTTTATTTAGTTTTATCTAGTTTTAACACCATGCAACTTTTTTTAAATACATAAAAACATATTTTTAATTATTAAAACTCTTCGAAAAAATAAAATTTAGGATTAAATTTTTAAACAATATATTTTTTTTTACAAAAATTAAATTTTTTGAAACCATTTAATTGCCAAACTTTTACTTATTTAGAGTTGGCAATGGATGAGATATCAATTCAAGAGCAGAAAGTTTCCTCATTTCACGTTAATTTCTTAACGAGTACAGTCATGAACTTTTTACATTTGAATTGAAAGTTCAGTTTTGAATCCAAGAAGCAGACAGATTATCAGAGATTTTAGTTTGTAAGAGCAATATGCATCATCCATCTAAATAAACGGCAATGAAATCAATCATTATCAAATAGCACTAAATATTTATATAACATTTTACATTATACTTTTATTAAATAATGGCATAGATGCAATGCATAATGATACATTTTCTGCTTTCCATAAAAATGGAATAAAAATGATTGTTTGTATACTTTTGTGTACAAAAGGTCTCAAAATATACGTGGCGACTATGATATGAATCTGTAGACTAAATAGATATATTGTAGAAATTGGCCTGGATGGGCTACACTTCGACCATATGGTCCATTGCGATACCTAGGGATGTGAGGATATGAGTGGAGTGGAAGAAATTTTTGTGTATAGACTAGGAATTGGTAGGATATGCGGCTACAGCCGTCTATGATAGGGACTATGCCGATATTCTTCTGGAGTTCGTGAAGAAAACTGCAGAAAACCTTCTCAAGCATAGCCGGTTACTTCGATCTTATGCATACTCCGATAGAAGAGTCAATTAACCGTCCCTTTTTTTCATAATAATTGACAAACTGCCGATGTCGGAATTCGAACCCATAACCTCCCAGTTTCCAAGTAGGCATACTGCGCAGACATAACGCCTTAGACCGCTCGGCCACTTGGACTGGTATTTGTAGGCTATCTGAAGTTATAACGTTGAATGCCCTGACCGAATATTTTTGTATGCATAGCATTTGAACAGCATAAATTATATTTATAATTTTAATAAATGAACGATGGGACGTATACATATTTTTGCGCTAAGAATGTGACTCTCGACTCTCTATGTATGGTATATTGCATTCGAGTATATATGTTCCAGATTTCGGTTGGAACTTTTGAGAAAATAGATAATTGGAGCGAGATTTAAAATTATGTTTAATTAAGGGTACTCTTGTACTGATATTGGGTGGCATCCCATCCGTAATTTGTTGGTTTATATACGCTGATAGAAGGAATTTCTTTCCTCAAGAAAATATATTTATCTCAAAATATTTGCTTCAATAAAGAAACCCTTGTTTTCATTCAAGACTACGCTGTCGAACCAAAAACATATGTTTAGTTGAGCGAAGAAACTAAAATTCTTGAACGGTGTTCAAAGATTTTTTTAAAATAGAGTGCGTTAGTCTTGGCCTAAGATAGTCTTTCTTGGCCCAATACTCTCTTGTGATTCTTGTGTTAAGAAAATGAAACTCTTATGAAAAAAAAAAATTTTTCTTATTAAAAAATAAATAAAAAACTCAAGAAGAGTAAGCTTATGCAGCTTCTTTATACTTCTTTTAACTGAAGTATATCAATACTTCTTTAAAAAGTTTAATTTGTTTGGATTGAACAAATGTTTATTTTTGATCCGAAACTTTAGCATCTTGGTCCAAAGAAATCATCATTCTAGTTTAAGAATTTCCAGAGTCTTGAGTCTACGTCGTAAAGATCGCCTCATTTTGAGCATCATTTTCCTTCCGTTTTTTGCTGAAAAAAAAATGCAAAGAAGCATTTTAGAGGCTCTTGCCCGTGAGAACATTTGTTCAGCACATCGAGACGAACAACATATCAACAAATTGGCGAATTTAACCAAGTGCCATTTTCCATTTAAAATGAGCGGGATACTTTGTTCAAGGATTGTGGTTGATCTGTTTTGAGATATACTGTACGATAATGTCTGTTAGAACGGAGCAGAGCATGATGCATCATACACCAAGCATATAATGGTTTTTAATAGTAGTTAATGTTGTTCTTGTGTATTTACCAACATCAATAAAAAGTCTACTGCACTTATACTCACTAATAATAAAAGCTTCAGTTAAAGCATCATAGTATGGCGTAGCATAGCCAATGAATGACTTGCTGCATCATCCATACATATAATCTCGTGATAAGTATATATAGTACACACTCACTCATTCAATGGTATGGAGTATTTAGTGTCCTGAATTGTTATTTATGTAACAACTCTGCTGCATGCATGTATCTTTCAATCTACCGCTGGTACGATCGAATTCAATCTCGCTAAATGTTTTAATAAAAAATGACATGGGAATATTTAGTAGTTTTTAGTGTTCCGTTTCCATTATTGTGTAGGATTGCATAAACTGTATTGGTACTTGACCAGACAGTTTATATTTTATTAAAGAAATTGTTAGAACTATGCGATAACAGCTGTCTATTTTAGTAGAATCGGATAGGTAAACATTAAACTTCATTCGAGATAAGGTCACTCTGGCATTTATACGCTAGAATTTATACGCTAGAATTTTCTAAAAAAGCCAATAACAATTGATTTATTACGGCAATATTCAATAAATTTATTTATTTTGCCTTCTGCCCACCGCTTCCGCCATTCAAAACTTATTTTCATGACGAAAGTATTCTTTTTCTTTTTACCCGACTACGGAGGGCTATTTATTTAGCAGTCTATGTTTATCTATTCTCGTGTAACTTCTAAGCTTACTTATCAAGCTCCTGAGCGACTTATCATCTTGTGACAAATGAGGTGTGTGTCTTTACTTTCCTTTTAAATTTTATGGATAATAAAAATTCCTGTTAATAGATACTGATAACTGACTCTTTGTTTTCCAACGAATAATTGTTTGTTATCGGTAGAGTAAGATATATTTCAGATCCAGTGAATCCAGCAGTGAATCTTGATGATGTTTTGAAAAAATTAAATTAAATATTTGAAATTTCAAGTATTTAAAAATCTGTTCGTTTTCAATGCAAAGCTTTCCGAAAGTCGTAGTGAAACTGGTGAAACAAAATTTCCGTGTGCGCATAGGTATTTCTCACCCAAACCCGGGTAGTAAATTTTTTTCGACAATACGTAAATTATCACACATAACAAATAACTATTCTTACTGTTGGAATTCATTAATTAATTTTTCGAACAAGGTGCAAAAATTTTGATTAGAATCATCATAACTGTCTGACATTCAAAACATTATATACTTCTTCCAAGCCACTAAACTATCTATCTATCGAATTTATTACGATATGATTAAGTTTAAGTTGGAAGTATTTGATGTTGTTTAGGACTTATTTCACATTGAATCATTGTTTGAAAACTGCACTATGAATGTCATCATCGTTCAAATCGTCTTTTAGTCTGTATTGTAACATCGTAATAGTACAATTACAATTAGTTTGTACTTCCTGTTTAATCGAAAATAAGTTAAACATTGTTTTCAAAATAAAATGATTGATGTTAGTTTGTAACAAAAGTATATCTATCTATCCCGTGTTTATTGTTTGTAATACAATGTGTTTTTTTTCCTTTCAGTAGACAATATGCTATACATAATATCGTTACTACAAAGATTAACGTGAATAGCGTAGCTAATAGTATTTTTCATTTACCATTTTAGAAATTATTTAAGTTACCAGTTGAGCTTTAAATAACACAACTGTAGTTTTAATAATGCCATTTTTAACTTTCCAATATATTAGGCATAATACTGTGGGAAAATATAAACTTGAAAATCGAAATCGTAATTTTCCATAAATGAATACATGCAATATTTAAGAAGTAAAATTTTTATTCTTCCTCGAAATCTCTCGAACTCGAGCTCGCGAATTTGGTGTATTAATTTTTTTAAACTCGTTTTATGGCTGTTAATTTGATTTTAAGATGTCACGATTTCATTTGGGGCAGGAAAATTTGTCATGGAATAATTATAAAGGATTTTTACATTTGTTTTTTGATAATCTATTAATAGCTCGCGAGAGTGCGCCACCTATATAAAAAACAACATAATTATTTAACGGGTCATTATTAATTCAAATAAGCTACAGATAAAGAGAGATTTAGAAATTACTTTATTGCCTTAACATTAATGTTAAGACTTAGTTTGCATGTCTCCTAACTAAGGAATCATATTTAAGTTTATTTCCTGCCAAAAATAATAATAACCAGTCATCAGTATGGGAATTAGTCAGGATAGAACGTTGTTTAGTCTTCGCTAACTTGCAGTAGGAAAATGCCGATTCACACAGGTATGTAGATCGAAAACAAGAATAAATATATTCACTACATTTGGTGATATTGGGATATTTTTCTCGGTTGACTTATCTTGAAATTTTCTGGCTTGCATAATTAAATTAGTTTGTAAAATTATAATTCCATTTTTTAATGCCCATATGAAATATATTTGAAATTTCCTCAAATTTCTGAATTACTTTTTGGCAAAAAAGTTGGTTTCGCGATCTATCGCGATCAATATGTTGGGCACCCTTGCTCTATATTATATACTGCGTTATAATATGTGTTTAGTAGCGAATGACAACTTTAACAAACGTTCTAGCAGGTGTACCGAGCATCATTAAATGTTGAAATGAAATGAATTTTTTTCACATATTATGTTATTAAAATTGTAATTAAAAGATATAATTATTATTTCAACCCTCCTACATATCATTAGGTATTTTGATAAATGCAATATTAATTTACAAAACTTTAGAGGAAATGTGGATATCATGGAATAGCGTTTGTATATATTGTAAGCAATGATGTACAGCAGTGAACTCATTTAAATCCATAAAATATAAATGATTCCAATCTTAGAGTAGATGTGATTAAATTGACTAGCCAATGATATTGTACTGTTTGCCAATGATACCAAAAGGGCGGGGAATTCTTTGAAATCTTAAATGGTAACACCATTCTTTTAGTGCCGATTCAGATACTCCATGCAAATATAAATTAGTTTTATTCGAATAATTTTATTTTTCAATTCGCGATAGACGGCGCTGTCATTAATAACTTTTACGGATATTGCGCAGGAAGTCAGGCACTAAGAAATGAAATTTTCCATTTATGATTTCAAAATTTATCCCACTTCCTCACATTATGGAGGCGAGGAGTCTTAAATTTACAACATTGAATGGTTTTTTCAAGTAAATGAACTCGTGCTTTATTATTTTTCATTCCTGACTTATTTTTGTATGGAATCTGTATCTGCAATAAAAAATTGGAGCTCCTATTGAATATTTAAAGGTTAAAACTCAGTCCCCTTCCAGGATGTGGAGTTTGGGTCGACTGTGGTATCATTCGATAGCTTCCTTAAAAATTTTGAAAACGTATTTTGTATTGTTTTTCATTCCAAAGTGTTGCTCGAGTTTTTCGACCGTTTCCACATTTTTTGAAAACCCTATACATGAATATAATCAGTAGCAAATGCAGCATTGTCTATTTCTTTGATATTGAATATTTAATGAAAAATTTTCATTTCAAACAGAACATACGGTAAAATTCCTGGAAAACAAACAAAGGACGAAGTATAATCATGTAGAGTTTTTTTTTTAGCAATTTCAAGCTTCGTAAAAACAAAATGTAATTTTATTTTACTGTTTCATTTTATATTATCTGTTCGGTCTCATAAAGTGTTAATAATAATGAACTGAATTTTTGAAAAGCCTAAAAAATTCACGATGTATGCTTTTCATTCGTGAACGAAATGCATTATCACTCATCAAGACATAAAATTTCAAAATTCGCCCCCTTTACCTAGATCAGTTTTTTGTATTATAAATACGTATTTCGACTACAATGTAGTCATCATCAGTATAAATTAGTTAGTCGTACTTTACTCTTTGACAATTAGAAATAGATAGAAAGTCGAGATCAATAGACAAAAATAAAAATAAATAGAAAATTAACAAAATTAAAATATACTGGATTTAAAATATAATAAACTTTAAATTATATTGAAATTACTTTTGTTAAAATTTCCTTCATTCACATTTATTCCTGTTAATTTTACTCTTATTAAAATTACTCTTATATTGTCGCAGGATATGTTACTTGTTACTAATTTGGTGACAATTTCACAATCTATCCTTTTGAGTAAAAAAATGTTAAGGTTACAGTTTTGATGTAAGGTATACATTGCGTTAAATGGGCTTGGTGGTAATCACAGTGATGCCAGTTTTATGAAATGCCAGTTTTATGAAAACTGGCATTTAATTAATACTGTCATAATAATTATCAATGTCTTATAAATACCTGGACCAAATTTCAAATTAATCCTGTTTTTTGTTTCTGAGATAATTAAATTTGTTGATCGAAAATGTTCTGAATCTAGTTATATTTTTAGTTTTATTTAGTTTTATCTAATTTTATTTTTACTTATATTTGTTTTTAACTAGTTTTATTTACTTTTATCTAGTTTTATCATCATGCAACTTTTTCTAAATAAAAAACTATTCGAAAAAATGAAATTTAGGATTTAATTTTTAAACAATATATTTTCTTTTACAAAAATAATTTTTTTTTACAAAATTTAAATTATTTGAAACCATTTAATTGCAAATTTTTTTACTTATTTAGAGTTGGCAATGGATGAGATATCAATGCATTTAGCATAGGACAAACTCCCCACCCTAACTTCTCCCTTCCAGTTTCACAACAACCTCAAAACAATCGATCGAAAACTTGCATCAAAACATTCATGTGTAAAACCCACCCATAAGTTCAACCTTATTATACACCTTACATTTAATGACAATATTTGACAATAGTTTTATTTTTTGTTTCAGGTGAGTGTTACCGTTTAAGTACTGACAAACTAACATTACCCAAATTATTATTTGAATGAAAATCATCTTCAAACATACTTCAAGTAAGTAAATAATTTATTAATTTAATCTTTAATGAGAATTTAACATATTTTATGAGTATGAAATATACCCAAGCACTTCGATGGATCAGTTATTCTAATCCCAGGTATTAGGTTACAAAGTTTCACTTATGACTGACTCAGTTTTTAAGGTTTGATTTTCTACGGTCATAAATAGTAATAAAAGTCAACAATTTTTTTCTACGCAAACGATGTTAAAGAACAAATGATAAATGATTGCATCGAGTGTTATTTTGTCCAACACCATTTAGAAATAAAACTTAAAAGTTCCATTTTATTATTTTTACAATAAAAAGTATGATTTTTACACGTAAGTCAATCTTTTCTGATATTTGACGACATTTTTGACCAATTACATGAACGTTAAATATATATTACTAAAAATCATCAAAACTCTATATCATCATCAACGGTTGCAGTAGATGTGTTTCTCAAAAACTACTGAACCGATTATGATACGTTTTGTTTTCGTTCCGTTTTCCCATGCTTGCATAATGACAAATAGAAGATAATTCTGTGGAAAAATTTGCACTTATATTTAGAGGTCATTTTCTTGTATTATTTCATTGGGCTATTATATTAGGAGAAATGTTCTGTCGTATTTTTATATTCCATATTTGTTGCACCTATAAGTAGCTAACTTTTTGTTATTTTGGTTTTTGTACAATTTTGATAACGTGAATTAATCACATATTATTTTTTGTGTATTATACTTAGGCGTCCCAATAAAATGTTAAATTCCATTAAGGTTACATCAGACAAAGTATGAAGGAACAATTGTATACTATATACCTCCATTCCATTGAATTTTTAATTAAATCTGAATATTTAAAAATGATTTTTTAGTACCCAGAAAACAAAACGCTTTTCCATATTTGATCACTTTCTTGTATCAATAATAATCATATCCATTCTTAAAATATCTCTCTTCGGAAAATTTATTTGGTCGAAGGAAAGTCCAATGTGAGTATGTAAAAAATATATGTATTTGGATATTTTGTTAAGTTTCAATGTCAACAATGTTCGATAGACGGGAAAATATAGTTTGATAAAAAAACTTAATTATTCCTATAGTTAAGCAACAATAGTTCCTATTGTGAATGGGTTATTCTATTCTGAGTATAGAAAATACAATGTATTTATTACAATGTACCTATAATATTATGACAATGTTTAGAATAGTTCAGTGATCGTTATTTAGAGCTGGTTGTCTACTCTTGGTCAGTCTATATACCGGAAACAGTTTAAATTAATATCCTGTTTGAAGTTAATCTGTACCGGGCAGATTTACTCATGCGAAATATACATATATATATATATATACATCATCACTATAATATACAATGTATGATGATATTGTCTGCTATGTCATGCCATGTTCTAGAATAATACCATATTATGAGACTGGCTAGTGGCTATGGTTTGACTGTATCACATGCATTTTACATTAAATATGCATGCATATACAGAATGGTTTATAACTGAAAATGCCGACTAACTGAGTTAATTGATTAAATACCCTGTTAGAGTAATTACAGATGTTTGCGATGAAATTTTTGCGAAACTAATCAATTTATTGAAAGAAAAATGTTTCAAACAAAAGTGGTTTAGTTTTAAAAAGATATATTTTACCCTTGGTGGGTAGATGCACGGTCCAATTTTGCCAATTCCTTTTGACACATACACAAAATTGGACTAATTCGGTCAATTTATGATCATCTATATCAAATCTCTTTTCTGTGAGTAATACTTTTAACCGTTACAAAGTCAGGACTAAACTTACTATACTCTGGTATATATAATATATATATGTATATATACAGTCTGTTTTCAAAAGCATTTCTAATAGGAAATCAATGTTAAATAAATAAATAAAATATTTACTATAAAACTATACATACATACACTTAGTTACAAACATCTGCCTGCTTGTGGTATGATGTTTGTTGATATCATTTAAGAGTGGGGATTTAGTGATGCCCACTTAATTTATAATATTATTATTTATTACGTATGTACACACACACACTACAGACTACAGAGTACCCGCACTATTTTTATTTCTTTATGAAGCATTGTGCAGTTATTATAGTAAATAATATTTAACATTGATTCTCTATTAGCAAAGCTTTCCAAAACAGACGGTATATGTATATCGGCTATAAAAACCAGTACAGTTCTTTTTACAACAGCAACAAATCGTTTACGCTAAAAGCTCTAAGTATATTTTAAGAATAAATCTTTTCATTAGACTTTGTTTTCTCTTAAAACACACAGACTTCTGGTATAATTCACTTGTTTTACTAATTTTACTAAATTTGAAAAATAAAATTATAATTATTATAATTATTAGATAATTAATAACAACAATATTTATTGGTATACATGGTAGCAAAAATTAGAGAACATTAAATAGAAAACACAAATTGTTGTAAATTTTATTTACCTATAATAAATTTGCATTTAAGTAATATTAAAAGAGTTATGTCAAACTTAGTGTTTTTGTACCCGGTATATAATTAATACCAGGGTATATTATATACTAGAAAACCAATTTTGGTATAGACGTTTATAAAATGATCTATAATAATAGTAATAATAAGCCCATAACGTATCCCAATTACTGGGCAAAGGCCTTTTCAAGAGATTTCCATTCAGGTCTATCATTTGCCAATCTCATCCATTGATGTCCTGAAAACCTTACAATTTTGTCTCTCCATCTTTTAAGTGGGTAACCTCTACGGCATTTGATGCTGTATGGAGTCCATACAGTGCTACGAACCGTCCAATGATCATCTAATGACCTAAAATTTCTTTTCGTCATAAAATGATCTTAGTCCATTTCCGCAAACATGTCTATCCGTCCGTCTGTAAACACGATTAATCAAAAACGAAAAGAGGCAGCAAGCTGAAATTTCGTATGTGTGTTCTAAAGCTAAAAGTGGGCTCAAATTGGTGAATGGACAAAATCGCAACATGTTTGGGCAAATGGGGCAAAGCTCTCTATGTTCGAAACCGTAAGAGATAGAACAAAAATTTAAAGACAAGAAATTTTCCTGTTTTAAAAATTAACAACTTTAGTTTAAAACTGTGTTTCATAAATTCAATATATACCGGGTAATTAAGCAACTAACTCAGTTATTGTTTTTTTTTCACTTGTTTATTCATTATTTTAATTTTTTACAAATTACGACCATTATTTAATGGTATCGAATTGATTATCTAGTTATCTTCTTCTATTAACAGTTTCTTCTATAATGAATATTAATCTTTTACAAGCAATAATAATACCCGTATTACAATGAACTCAACATTTAAAATTTACATTTTAAATTGTATGACAATGTTTTTTTTTGTTGTTAAACGTGTTTATTATTTAATCGATGCCATTTAAGCTGAACTTATTGAAATTGAATTACTAAGTAGCAGCATCGATTACATCAATTAAATTGTAATTAATTCAAAATTAAAGGTAGATAATTGACTGTTATGAATAATTACTATCAATTCTATAGTTAAGAAAACCAATTGCCAATAATCAATTGCAATTGATTACTATATATATATATATAACTTTGAATATCTTTGTAAAAATTAATATATATATATATATATATATATATATATATATATATATATATATATATATATATATATATATATATATATATATATTATATATGTAAGCTTTATTGATATAAATTTACAATTTGAATCAAACAAAGACTAAAATTAAATTGCATACTCCGACGAAATAGAAAATTAAAAATAAATAGCAGCGATAACAATAATAATAGCAATAGTAATAATAACAAAAATAATAATATTAATAAAAATAATAATAAAAATATTAAATAAAATCCAAGATTAACAAATGAAATCAAATGCATATAGAATAGAAAACTAAAAAAAATAAAAGAAAAGGAAATTACAAAAGCAAATTTTTTCGTCTTTCTAAAAAATCACTTATAAACCGACAAACTTTCACACACATAAACCCATCCATCACATTCAAAATACTATCAATAGAACCACCCAATTCACTTATTATCTCGCCTCTCATTATTAAATCAACTCCCGCACAATTTAGGAGAAGATGATGGCCAGATTCGCACCCATTACACAAAACACACACACGTTCACCATCTCTTTTCTTCCTGTTTTCCCAAACAAACCTCCCGAGCCTAAAGTTGGTAAATGTTCTTCTAAAACTCCTGTCTTCAAATAGTTCTAAATATGGGGCCCCATTCTCAAAAAAAAAATTAATATAGAAAAAATTTGCTGGGGACGCCACTAAACCTCTATATGCAGACTAAACTTTTGCATGTGGAAGCTTTATGGATGTACTACATACCAGACTTTTATCTAACAATTCAGCTACCTCTGTTTTCTATATCCTATTGTTGTTTTATAACATTATGCCATATTCCCTGATTATTTTCGGTATAATTGGTTTATAGTATAATTTGTCGAATAACACTATGTAACAAATTTAATAAATTTTTATATCTAGTATATAATAAACCAGGGTATAATAAGTTTAGCTCCGATTGTAAATATTGATAGCAGAAAATAAATGCTGGTATAGGTGTTTATAAAATGACCTAATTTCCGTCCGTCCGTCAATACGATAACTCAAAAACGAAAAGAGATAAGGAGCTTTAATTTTGTAAGTGTGTTCGAGAGCTAAAAAGTCGGCTCAAGTTTTGGAATTGGCAAAATCAGACCATGTTTGGGGAAAATGGGCAAAACTGCTTATCTTTGAAGTGTTAAGAGCTGGAACAAAAATTTAAAGACACAAAATGTTTCTTTTTGAAAAATAAACAGCTTCTGTACGAAACTTTTTTTGTATAAATTAAGTAGATACCGGGTATTTAAGCAATTAGCTCATTTGTTATTTTCACTTATTGTTTATTAAGATTTTATTAAATGAACTAAAAGCTTGGAAAAGGAGCCAGGAGCCCATTCACGAACTTGGCCTTTTTTAACTCACATACAAAATTTGAGCTCGCTATCTCTTTTCGTTTTTGAGTTATTGTGTTGACTCAAAACCAGGCGTTAGGTCTGCGCAGTATGCCTACTTGGAAACTGAGAGGTTATGGGTTCGAATCCCGACATCGGCAATTTGTCAATTATTAAGAAAAAAAAGGGGAGCAGTTAATTGACTAAACTGACGGCGTATGGACAAGATCGAAGTATCCTATCTATTCTATGCTTGAGAAGGTTTTCTGCAGTTTCCTTCACGAACTCAAGATGAATATCGGCCTAGTTCCTATCATAGTCGGCTGCAGTCGCATATCCTACCAATTCCTAGTCTATACACAAAAATTCCTTCCACTCGACTCACATCCACACATCCTTAGGCATCACAATGAACCTTATAGCCAAAGTGTAGCCTGTCCAAGGCAGCCTCTATAATCTATCTATTGTGTTGACGGACGGACGGATGAGCGTATGAAAAAACACATTTGCGGAAATGTACTTATTACGTCAATTTATAATCCCCTACACCAAAACTTGTTTTCTGTGATCAATATTTTTAACCGTTACAAAAACGGAACTAAACTTAATATACCCTGGTATATAATATAATACCGGGTATAAAAATGTATATAAATATATATATTTTTTTATCATTAGGTGTCCTCAAATAATATTTTCAATAATAATAAATTAAAACAATACGCGATGAAAGAGTATCTAAATAGAGTTAATATAAAAATTAAATTTATATTAAATGTGTTAAATGTTGTATGATAATCATGTAATAAATATTATTAAATACATTTATGATACACATTTATATTATCTGGATAGTACAAGATGATTAAAGGTGGCTTCACATTATTGAAAAGATCAATACTTACACATATCTGCACACAAAACTTAGAATGATGACGCTCCAACAAACTTCATAACTTGATTTACTCGGATCGATTGTTAATCATACAAATATTTGATACACAGATCTGAAATCATTTAGAGAATTTGATGCTAAAATATAGATTAATCTTTAGGAGTTAAAGTTTAGCCTAAAACATAGCAATTTATTTATAGATGAGACAAAAACATATCGATTCACGTCAAAAATGCCGTACATGGATCTAAAATGTATTCATCCCAAAAACTGCGAAAATCTAAGTAACTAAATAACTTTAACTCAACCATTCAAAGAATGTTTTAACCGACTTAAAAAAGGAGGATGGTTCTCAATTCGTCTGTTTTTTTTTTTAATGTGTGTTACCTCAGAACTTTTTTCTAGATGAACCGATTTTGAGGATTTTTTTTTTTTGAATGTTTTTTGATACCATAAATGTTTTTTGATGGCATCTTCTGCATTGTCTTCGCTAAAACAAGGAAACGTAGTAAATCTGAACGACTAGATTGGTGGATCAGTTTAGTTGTTTTCTAATACGAAATTTCACATTTTCACAGAAGATTAGAGCTAATCCATCCGTCAACCTGTCAGCCCTTATACATAATAAAATCTTTCTTGAAAATCATAATAGATTGTATTCAAATAAAGTTTTTTCCCTATGAACAAGTTTGTTTAATGTTCATACTTTTTTTAAGGTTTTTCTTTCTTAAATGGTGGGGGGAGGTATGTCGCGGTACGCTCCTAAAATCAATTATGCTTTTTTTTAGAAACCATTGTTCCTCAACTATATCCTCCTCAGTTAAAATTATCTTGGTAATTATCAACAAACATATTTTGACATTTATTTAACATTTTTAATAAAGACTAGCACTGCCCGTCGCAGCTTCGCCACGAAAATTGTAATTTTACAGACCTTATATTACTTAGTATTTAAGTAAATATACTGAATGTTTATGCAAAATTTGAAGTAGATTGGACCAAGGAATCACGTTGTCCCATACGGGGTAGAATTTCGAAAAATTTCCTTTCTTATCGGATGCCTACGTCATACAAAGAACACACCCTTCAAGCTTCAGGTCTCTACGATCAGCGGTTTAGGGTGTGCGTTGATCCGTCAGTCAGTAATTCAGGACAAAGCATTTTTTATGTATAGATAATATATATCTTTAAATTTGTCTTCATTTTATTTAAGGATTCAATTATAATCATTTTATCATCCTACACATTAAACAAATCTCTGAATAGAATATAAATTGTATACTTGGCGGAGGTTCTGGGAAGCAAAATAACATTTGAATTATAATTGCGGAAGCGCCGAGAAAAACTAAAAAAGTCTCCGCAGGCCACGACGATGAATCCAGCTAGTAGCATTAAACAAATCTAAATAGAATATAAATTGTATTTAATTGACTCAAAGATTACATTTCTCGGTAATTCCTACACATTTAACTAAATCGAGTATCATATAGGTCTTTAAACAATATTTGCAGCCGCAACACTTGAACGTTCACTTGACTAACTCAACTAACCAATAATTCTTGTCTAGACATAAATCAAATTTGTTTAAATATTATTTATGAAAGTATGTATTTACTAAAAGGATATATAAATGTAACACCTTGTAAATATAAATAAATAAATATGTAAAAAAAAAAAACTAATCAAATTTGCATATTTAAATCCGTATTAATTCATTCAACCATGGGTATTAATATATACATACATATACATATACCATCTAAATATCATCATCGATATTATACATTAAAATATTACATTAATTAATTAGAAACGCATATATGTATATACAGACCGTTTTCAAAAGCATTTCTAATCGAGAATCAATGTTAAATAAATAAATAAAATATTTACTATAAAACCATACATACACATACATACTGAAACTGAATGTCTGGACTGGAATATTGGATGACCATATTATAGGACCATTCTTTATTGACGGATCTTTAGATTCTCAAAAATATTTGAGTTAGTTACGAAATAATATTTTGCCAACTGTTAGAGCTCTTTCTAATTTAGATCTGGAATCTGTATGGTTCCAACAAGATAGTTGCCCTGCACACAATGCCATGATAGTAAGGCTGTTACTGGAACAAAATTTCCAGGAACGTCTTATAAGTGGTTTTGGAACCTTCAAGTGGCCAGCCAGATCGCCAGATCTATATCTTAACGACTTTTTTTTGTGGGGTTTTCTTAAACACAAATATATTCGCAAAATAGGCCTGAAAATTTGCAACGGCAAAAACTTGTTGACAATTGTGCGAATATTTCTCCTCAAGCGCAACAAAATAGATATTGTTTAGCAAATAATGGAGGAATATTTGAACCGTTGGTTTAACTTTTTTTTTGTCGGAATTCTATGTTTTTTTTCTTTTTGGAGTTTTATTTTTCTTTTAATTTGTGTGGATTGTTGTTTTATGTTATACCGTTAATAGAATACTATCATTTATTTTCAAACATTCCACATACAAATAATTAGGGATATTCAAAAAAGAATAATCAATTATTAGAAGTAATGCTACACTTTAGAAGACAACAATGACTCATATTTAACTCACTCTCTTTACATGTTAATACAGTACAAAACAGTACAGCTGTCCAACAAGCATACACAACAGATACACTAAAGAGTATCCCCACTATTTAATTTCTTTATGGAGCATTGTGTAGTTATTATAGTAAATAATATTTAACATTGATTCACTATTAGCAATGCTTTCCTAAACAGACGGTATATACCATATAACATCTACCTCCTCTTCCACACGGGGGCCCTCCACTTCCACAGTAAACTATTATTATTGTAATACTTTTTCCAGTTGAAATAATTACAATATTATCACATATATATATTCGATTCAATTGATGGATGAATAAATATTTAATGTTGTACTGGTCGGACAGTCGCTATTTATGGTTTGATATAATAGAGGTACAATCAAATGTGGGTGTATTTTATATAGTTAAGTATACTACGCTCAGTATACGGGATACTATTTTCTATACGTATAAAATATTTTGAATATGTAATTATTGTTGATTGATAACAAAACATTATACAAATATTTTATTTTATTGATTTTGAAAACATTTGTTATCAAATGATTTATTATTGCTTATAATTTCTATATACCTTTTACAGTTAATAATAAATTCATTTAACCCATTTTGTGCCAACGGTACCTGTAAGTACCGTTTATTTGACCCTATGTAGGACTACGTAACGAAATCAGTAGTATCATGTATTTATTTACACTTAAAACAAGAAAATTTATTTAAAACAAGTAATGTAACAACTCAGTGGGTTAGTTGTTTGAATACCCAGTATATACTGAGTTGTATACCAATGATTGATTTGTTAACCATTATTCGAATTGTTAACAATTCGATTTCCGAGGAACATTTAATCACAGTTTATGAGAAAACTATTTATTCTCATTATTTATTTCATATACTTTAAAGATGTTTATTTTCCCCATTGATGGGGGGAAACACGTTCCGATTTTGCCCATTCATGAATTTGACCATACGTTTTTGCTCTAGAACATACAAACAAAATTCAGCTCATTATCTCTTTTCGTTCTTGGGTTATTGTGTTCACGGACAGACAGACAAGTAGATGGATGGACATGCGGAAACTGCCAAATTAGGCCATTTTATGAACACATATGCCAAACATGCATGACTACAATGAATATTTTTTCATATTTTTAAGTTAATAAAATAGTAATTTGCAGATATAACCTACGTTTTTAAAACCTTACTGTATATAATAAGACTTAAGGTTGTTGTGAAGAAAATTCAATTTAATGGCAGGTTCTTTAAAATTTGACAGCTTATTATTTCAATATAATAATTTCAATGTTTTTAGTTTTTGAGTAAAAAAATGTTAAAGTTGCGATTTTTAAGAGATTTTTACATAGATGAAATGAACTCGTCGGTAAAAACATGAATACATAATAATTATCAAAGTCTTATAAATACCTGGATCAAATTTCAAATCCTGTTTTTGGTTTCTGAGATAATTAAATTTGTAGATCGAAAAATGTTCTAAATCTAGTTTTATTTTTAGTTTTATTTACTTTTATTTAGTTTTATTTTTAGTTATACGTATTTTTATCTAGGTTTATTTAGTTTGATCTAGTTTGATCACCATGCATCTTTTTTTAAATACATAAAAACATATTTTTAGTTATTAAAACTTTTCGAAAAATGAAATTTAGGATTTAAGGTTTAAACAATATTTTTTTTACAAATATATATATATTTTTACACAAAAATTAAATGAATTTGAAACGATTTAATTGCAAAATTTTTACTTATTTAGAGTTGGCAATGGATGAGATATTAATGCATTTAGTATACGACAAACTCACCACTCCTACTAACTCTATCCAGTTTCACAACAACCTTAAAACAGGCGAATCCTTAAAAAATGATTAATGCTGTTTCTGTACACAGAATATGTTATTTATTCATTTTTTTTAGAGAGAGACTATCAAATAACTGCATTAATGAAGAAATTTATTGCATTTTCAATAGACCGTGAAAGTTAGTTGAATATGCAAACGACCGTATGAAATAAAGCTTTATCACATTTAGTACGCTAACGTGCTGGATGTTTGTGCTATGTTTATATAATGTTATATTATATACATATATGTGTATATAGACTTATAGAGTATAGACTAATGTATATGTATGTATGTATGTATATGATGTATATGCACTCGTATTTATAGAGAAGATGAGTAAGCACACTCTCTGTTTACCGCCACAGCTTTACCATGACCTGGTACCACGCCTCTAACCTGATATTAGCAGGTAACATGTTTATTTTCAGTATAACGAGGTGTGCACCAAGGGGGTAAAATCATTCTAAACATGTGAAACATTTTAACGTTACATAAATATTTGATATATCTGTATATGTGGGGTGTATATTATTATATGGGGTGTCTACAAAATTTTGTTTCGAAATTGTATATGATCAAGTTGTCTGTCTGTATTCGCTTATAGATTACAATTTCTAGAACGAAAATTTGGGTTTGCGACGTATTTTCGGTATTTTCAACCTAGAAAAAAAGGTTTAAAGAAAACATATTAATTTTGGAATATATCTTATACATTAATAAAATGAACGAATTTTTAATGAGTAAAGTTGACAATTAATTTTACGGAAATTAATTTATTGAACATTTTCTTGTAATTATAAATCCCAATTTTCCCTGCCGCTGAAAAAATTAGCTTAATCTATGTAGCTCGGACGGGACGAATTTCTAAAAATAATTCACGAATCTTAAATTTTTGTAATATTCAAAATTCGTGAAAAATAATTTAAAAAAGTACAAAATAATTTAAAAATAAGAATAAAGAGATTACTCCTTTTTAAACTATTTTGGACCCAGCGAAAACGATGCTGTTGATTAAAATACGATACGATTAACGGTTTTCAAGATATCAGATGCATGGTGCTAAAATTCAAAACTGTATGGATTGAGAAACGAAAATTAAAATACCATTAATGGGTTTTTAAGATATCAGATCCATAGTGTTAAAATTCCAAACTGTATGAATTGAGAAGTGAAAATTTTGAAATGTGTTGGTCGAACGATATAATGAACCTGATATTTGTACTTTTTGGGCCAAAAGTACCCTAGAAAATGATATTTTATTAAAATCGAGAACAAAAATTTTCTTCACTTTTTCGCATTTTTAAGAAATCGTAAAACTTCGAGCAAAATTGTTTCTATTTGATTTTGATAAAAACTTTTTTTTAGCTAATTTGGACCCAGCGAAAACGATGGCGTTGGTTAAAATACGATACGATTAATGATATTCAAGATATGAAGCTCACAGTCGTAATATAAATACCCAATAGTGATAATAAAATCGAAATTGTTGCGCATTTGTATTTATACACATGCATAGATGTATTTATTCATTTGTGCATATGTTGAAGGGAAATAAACAGTTCGTTCATTGATAGTGTGGTCGTATATACAGGATATGTAAGGAATTAGCCAATTAGAAATTGTTGCGCATTTGTATTTATACACATGCACAGTTGTTTTGATTTGGCAAATGAATTCAAGATTAAACAAGTGAAAATAACTACTGAGTTAATTACTTAAATACCCGGTATATTCTGAATTTACGTAAAAATTGTTTACAAAAGTTTTTTATTTAAAAAAAATTCACATTTTTTGTCTCTGCATTTTTGTTCTATCTCTTACGGTTTCAAAGATGGTTTCAAAATGGCCAATTAGGTCATTTTATATACACCTATTCCAAACATTTATGTCTGCGATCAATGTTTTCAAGCGTTATAAAGTCGGTTCTTAATTTAATATACCTTGTATATTCACATATACCGGGTATAAAAACGAAAACAAAGAATGTTAAAAAAATAATTAATCAACCGTTTTTTAAAACTCAGCCTGTATTTAGGCGTGTATGTGTTTGTGTTCACATTTACATTATGTACAGCTTCGTTGATAATTACACCTGCAGAGTAGTATATAGTGGATTCTAAAATACATTAAGTTTATCAACTTATGTACCGTACTAAAAAGGCCATTCATGTCTGTGTAAAGTGCAAAAAAACGTGTAACCTAACGATATTATACTAAACGGCTAAGTCTTTTAAACAAAAAGTTAACATTTTGGAGCGCTGTAAAATTAGCCCTAAATTTTCTTTTATCATTGACACCAACGTCAAGATCATAAATTATTCTTCACATCGGTTACGTTTTTGAAACTTTGTCATTTTTTCCCTTTAGCTTTCGAAGGAGCGCTGTAGAACCTACAACAGATTCCGATACTCGACACTGACAAAAAACAAAAATATTAGTAATATTTTACTGAATTTATGTCAATTAACACGCACTTGAAAGAAACAAAATTAAATAAAAACAAAAACAAAAACTTTATGGTCTTACTCGAACCTGGATTTATTTGAGAGAAAAAAAATAATTTAATTTAATGACACAATTACTTGAGTCTATTTCTCTTTACAATAAAGTACAACAATGTTAATTTTAAACTAATATAACTGAACAAATACCAATAATAAACTAATATTAGTTACTTTTAAACTATTGTTCGAACAACTGGGCAATAGAAAATAAAAATGAAATTTAACTGTTTTCGACTTACAAAGTGTTGCAAAATTTTGTTTTATAGCTTACGGATGTGATGGAAGTCATTAACTTAGCCTTGAGAAATAATTAAAATGATATGATAATGATACATAAAATGATAATGTTGCTCATAATAGGCGTATGAGCAACATTTTGCTTGCTTTTATATGAACCTTTTTTCTTATTATCACTCATTCGAGGGGCTATTATTAGGAGACAATTTTTGAATCAATGTTGACATGAATCATATCATTTTGAATTTTATTACCTCCTAAGACCTTTTATTACCTCCTTTATTGCTGAAAATTTTCTTAAATTCTTCATTGAAATATTTCATTCCATCAAAATAAATGAGGATTTTAATTTTAAACTTATTTTAAGAATCCATCAGTTTATGTAAGAATTAATTTTGTGTTAATTAAAAGTTTTCAACGGTATTTCTATAAAATAATAAAAAAACCCTTAATGATAATATAAAAAAAAACAAACAAAGCCTATTAAATACCTAAGAAGAACAAGTCGGTCAAGTGTTGAAGCTATTGCCGCACAATAAGTGTTTCGTAGAAAAAAATATATATTAAAAAAATACTGATGTTCAGAATAGCATGATTTTTGAACATTTTGTTCAAACAAGTAACCGATAATACACTAAACCAAAAAACTACGTTTTAGAAATTGTACTGCAATTAGCTTTTAATTGATACCACGACTAATTATCATGATAAAAAATTTATTTTCCGCTTTAACTCAAAACTAAAGCCTTAGCTAAAAAGTTTACAAGTCTGATAATTTTCGTTCAATCTATACCTCAAGATTTTATTCAATTTTGTCTCAGCCATACTTTAAGAAATACGCTGAGGAACCGCAATTTTCAAGCACAGTGCTTCAAAAAGCTTTACTCGACACTACACAATTCGAATTTTCAATCTGCTGTCCGTATTGGGGAACTACAACTATGACAAATTTTAATTATTTACATGAAGTAGTCTCTGAGAGCAAGTAAAAATAATACAAAAAAATTACAAAACCCGACGGCGTAAAAAATAATAAACTGAAATGAGAAATTTGGAATTGACTATTGACTCTCTTTTATTTGATACCCATATTGTTATAAATACAACATATTCTTTTTACCCCCACCCTCTATTTTAATATTCGTAGTTGCCATAATTAATAAATCAAACGACACCTCATAATTAAAATCCATCAAACCGTTTAGGCTTCAGAGCGTGCCAAAAATAAATACATAGATAGATAGATATTTGTCGTTACGGTCCATGAGGAACCTTGGCACCACTTCTGTCCTGGGCTTTGGTTCTTCAATTCCCGGAATCAATTTGGTGTAGATCCGTATAACATCGCCCAACCATAGTAATCTTGGTCGTCCTACTTGTCTTAAGCCTTCTAGGTTGTTTTTGATGTAGATCTTCTTTGCATATCTTTCATTTGGCATTCTTCCCAGGTGTCCCAACCAGCGTGGTCTCTTTTTCCTAATTTCAGTGACAACGTCCAGGTCTCCGAACAGGTCCTGTAATTCGAGGTGTGTTCTTATTCACCATACTCTATTGTACATTTCTAAGCAATTTTCATTGTTTTTATCAATAACAACTCCAAGGTATTTAATTTAGCTCACTCGCAGAAATTTATGGTTATGAATCTCGACCTGGTGAACATGTCTAAATTTAGTTTTGTACCTGTTGTTTATCATGTATTTATTTTTCTCTTCATTCACCCCCTAGTCCGACTTTTAATATGGACTCCATTTAGACTCCAAAACATTATAATTCTCTGTGAGTTCTTTTGTGTTTCGCCTCAACTCCAAGGTATTTAATATGGCCCATTCGCTGAAATGCCAATAGTCAAGCTAAACTTTTACAATTGATTTGTGCCTCATTTATTCGCATTTCGCGAAAATGTTTCCTATAAAAGTTGTTACAATTGTTATAATGAACAACTTTTAACCGAAATATTTGTTCGAAAACCGAAAAAATAAGGCACAAATTTTATCTCGACTTTTGGCGTTTACTGTACATATTCATACATCCATATATACACTCGAAAAAACATTACCCTCCATCTAGGGTCATCGGACCAAAACACCTGTGACAGGCAGACACATAAACCTGGTGGTGATTTCCATAAGTATTCTGTTTTGCGAAATCTTGGCACGGAACACTAAAATGAATTATTATATAAATAAAAAAAGTTTTAATTTTTTCAGAGTTTGTTTATAAATATTAAGTTTATTTTTGCATATCATGTTATAGATAACTAAACAATTTTTCTTTTTCTAAAAAGAAAATAAATTGAACTTTTCCTTTGTCTTACATATCGTGTATAAGCGATGCGATGCGCTCACTATAAAGTAAGTCAACAAGATGTTACACCTACCGCCGTGTACCGTACCGTTACAGATAATATTCACCTTATTTTTTGTTCCATTTTCCAATGATCGTATAATTGACTTCTCTCTTTCGTCAAAACCTATTTGTATTTATGCTTTAGAAAGTGTACCGTTCAAGTTTTTTAAACTGAGTTTGTAGAATATTGTTTTGTTTTTAAGTATTTATTTTCTTTTCAAATAATTTTTTTTCAAAATTGAATAATGTAAGTATTTACATTTTTAGCGAATTTCCTCCAAAGGAAATCAGCTATCGGTTTTGTACCAATTTCGTAAAAATTTCTTCAAATATTCATCGATCCTACCTACTAGATATCAAAAATCACTATCGTTAAAATTTATATATATATATATATATATATATATATACATATACACACATATATATATATATATATATATATATATATATATATATATATGTACATATAAGTTTATGTGCCTGTTGACTCTCTAGTGGTCACAGTTATAATCCCATTGGAATGAAATTTGGTATTTGAGGCGCTTTTGGTATTCAAAAAGTCAAGTTCGTTAATAGGTAAAATCAGACGAGGGGAAAGGGAGGTTTAAAGGGAGGGGGAAACACAAAATTTGGTATATCTCCCTTAATATTTGAAAAATCGAAAATTTTATCAGAGGTTAAGTTGTAGGTACTAAGTTTTACTGTAATTTTGTTTCTTATCATTTTTCTGTTACACTAATATTTACAGAAATATTTACAATTAAAGATTGAAAGTTAAAATTCTAAATATCTCTGTACATATGAGAGTTTGGAAAAAATGATAACGTAATGAATTATAGCAAAATTGATTTTCTACAACTTTACTACAATTTTTCCATTGTTCAAATATTAAGAGAGATATTTTATATTTTGTGTTTTCTTCTATCTTCATGGCCCCCTTCCTCCTTGGCCATTTATTAATAAAATTGGCCTTGAAAATACTAAAATGATATCAGATACGACATTTCATTATGATCAGACTTAAATTGTGACTAGAGATATTTGTGTATTCTAAGGAAATTCGCTAGTTGACACAGCTCCTGCGGAACGAATTTTGTTTGTAGTTTAATGGGCGTAATTATAGAATGTTCCAAATTTTTGCACACTTATTAAGGGTATTTATTATAGACCCACACTTAGAATTTGAAATCAATTGACCGTCTCAAATTCTCAAGTAAGATCGCGTTCGTGATTGGAGAAAATCGGACCATGTTTGGATAAAATGGGCAAAACTGCCGTTCTTGAGAGTATTTAAGCAATTAACTCAGTTAGTTGTTATTTTCATTTGTTCCAACTACCTTCTGTGTCAAGTACCTAAGTTTTATCAAACCAAAAATTATATTCTTTCTCAAATGGTGTGCCACAAATGCGGTTGTAGTATTTTTCATTATTTTATTATTGTTGCCATCATTTACGTGTTGTTTTATTCTCTAACCCAGATATTCTTTTGTTTGACCCATATAATTTCCTGTCCCCATGAAATAAAATTGAAGCGTCTGTCTATGATTTCGAAATAAACGCTTTTTCTGAAGATCTCTGATTATTTACACGTGACCAAAACCCAAACAACATTTTTCTGCAACGGCTGAATCAATTATAATGAGACTTTTTTTGGGCAGGTCTTTTCAGGAAGTAGTAATCTAGGCTACTATTTATATCGGAAATATTATCGGTTTACATGATCCAATACCGAGAGTTAATCGTGTTTTAAGAAGAAATACGACATGGTCGAAGGTAATAGGTAATTGAGTTGAATCGATTAAATCTTGTATTAATAATATGCAAACAATTATTTAAGAGAAACTGATGTTGTAGTTCGATTCGATAGATATATAGATACTAGGTACATACGTAGATAATTAAATTTTGATAGAGGGAATGTTGTACAATGATTACCTAACCTATGTACCTATCATATACCTTGCTAGGTTGTAGTAGTAGACCTATGTACGAACAGTATACCGTATGTGTTAGAAAGCATTGCTAATAGAGAATCATTGTTAAATATTATGTACTATAATGACTATACACAATATGCTTAATAAAGAAATAAAAATAGTGGGGGGTACTCTTTAGTGTGTCTGTTGTGCATGCTCGCTGGACTATTTTGTACTGTATTAACAAGTAATGAGAGTGGATTAAATATGTTCATTGTTGTCTTCTTAAGTTTAACATTACTTCTAACAATTGAAAATTCTTCTTTGAATATCCCCTATTATTTGTATGTGGAATGTTTGAAAATAAATGATAGTATTCTATTAACGGTATAACATAAAACAACAATCCACACAAATTAAAAGAAAAATAAAACCCCAAAAAGAAAACAAAATAGAATCCCGACAAAAAAATAATTTAAACCAACGGTTCGAATATTCCTCCATTATTTGCTAAACAATATCTGACTCGATTTTAGAAATCTACCCGGGTATTTTCTAGCACTTGAGGAGAAATATTCGCACAATTTTCAACAATTCTTTGCCTTAATTGTTGCAAATTTTCAGGCCTATTCAGCGAATAGATCTGTGTTTTGAGAAAACCCCACAAAAAACGTCGTTAGGAGATAGATCTGGCGATCTGGCTGGCCACTTGAAGGTTCCAAAAGCACTCATAAGACGTTCCTGGAAAGTTTGTTCCAGGGACAGCCTTACTATCATGGCATTGTGTGCAGGGCATCAATCTTGTTGGAACCATACAGATTCCAGGTCTAAAAGTTGGCTAAATATTATTTCGTAACAAACTCAAATTGTTTTGAGAATTTAAAGATCCGTCCATGAAGAATGGTTCTATAATATGGTCAGCTAATATTCCAGTCCGGGCATTCAGTTTCAGTATGTATGTGTATGTATGGTTTTATAGTAAATATTTTATTTATTTATTTAACATTGATTCTCTATTAGAAATGCTTTTGAAAACGGTCTGTGTATAGACAATGATAATTATCAACTGTGGTTTAATTATATATACGATGTAGGTATACTACCCCTTACCACATTATTTTGATCATAGCACATACCACAAATATCTCTATGCAATATTATTATTATTATATCGTCATAAATGGTATTTGACATTAATTAAATATTACACAGTTACTCTACTGTATAGGACATACAGCACAACTTCGTTATAAGTACATAAATCATGAAAACTGAGCCATAACTAGTGTACTATAGTAGTAGCAATACAAGTTGTCCCAAGGAAATATTTAATTCCTCAACAAACCAGTCCAAGTGGCCCAGCGGTCTAAGGCGTTATGTCTGCGCAGTATGCCTACTTGGAAACTGGGAGGTTGTGGGTTCGAATGTCGACATATCAATTATAAGGAAAAAAGGGGCGCTTAATTGACTAAACTGTCGGCGTATGGACAAGAACGAAGTAACCGTCTATGCTTGAGAACGTTTTTTGCAGTTTCTTTCACGAACTCCAGTTGAATATGGGCATAGTTCCTATCATAGTCGGCTGCATCTGCATATCCTACCAATTTCTAGTCTATTCACAAAAATTCCTTCCACGCCACTCACATCCGCACATCCTTAGGCATCACAATGGACCTTATGGTCGAAGTGTAGCCCGTCCAGGGCAGTCTCTACAATCTATCAAACCGGACAAGTTATGGTCTCCTCAATTAGGGTGCTGTACCAATATTGTTTGTTTTTTAACAACTAATACACTTTCAAAAAACATGCAGTTTTCCGGTAATCTGTCTAAGAGATCTAAGAGATCGGGAGGGAGGATTGCTTTTCGTATATTTCTAGCTAATTTTGAGCTATTAAGACACTGGATCAAAAATTCTAAAAAAATATATATTAAGAATTTTTAGACGTAGCAAAAAATACTATTTTAATGATTTTTTTCTTTGGATCAAACTGATTCCCCATTTTAATCCAAAATAATTTTTTTCTAATGATTGACTGGCGTTATCAAGATCTAACATTATACCAAAGTTCAAATTCCATCGTAACATAATTATCAAGAAAAACCTCTGTGACCGATGGACAGGTGGACGCAATAGTGATCCTAAAAAGTTCTATTTTCTTTTTAAGGTACTGAACCCTGAAAATATTGCAAGAATTTTTTAAATTTCTAATCAATTGACTGTGATTTTATAAGTATTTTTAGCAGAAGCAGAAAAGACTAAAATAATCTTGCTCTGAAAATCGCATCCGGGTCCTGAGGCAAGCCGAAAACCTTCAAACCGCATAAAATCCAATATCGACTCCAGCCGGAACAAACGTTGACTACTTCTATTGACGGATTGCCTCTCTGGGATTAGAAATCGATGGCGGAAACTGCGCAAGTGAGCAAGGGAAAATAATTGCTTTCTAATGTAACTGCACTGAAACACAAACAGATCAGTAGGCTAGATAACTACCAGGTGTTCATTGGGAACATATGATCTCTATATCAAGTCCAAATTCTTAATTCCCTAAAGAAGCCAGATTTGGAACAGGTGTTCTGATCGGGAAACTTCTGAGCCTGGATTTGATAAGCTAAACATACCAAGCATACTTTTAGAACACATGGTGCGATAGTTATCACCCCTCATTGATTTATGGCATTCATACAGTAATGATTTTGTTTAATTCAAATTTAACTGTAAATATAAATGAAATGAAATTCTCATGCATAAATATTTCTATAAATACAGGATATTCATTGATTACTCCCTCAATAACATCTATTTAATTAAATTTTATTCTGAATGTCAATTTGTTCAAGATTTTAATTTTGATTAATCTGATTTTAATTGAGAATGGCTAACAACTCGACGAGAGCTATTGTTGTCATCGTACATTGAATAATGATTACCATTGCAAAATGAAAACTTTTATATATTCACCAGAGTTTTACAGAATTTTTTTTTATCGGTTGTTATTTAATTAATCTGTATCTAATGTATAATATTCTATGTATAATAATTTCTCAATTTATTATTGCTGAATGGTAAAACAACTGAATTAACTGTTTTTAGAGTTCCGCACTACGATAGAAAAAATGGAACTCATATCATATCAGAATTCCATTTTTTTTTTCGTAGTGCGGAACTCTAAAAACAGTTAATTAAGTTGTTTTACCGTTCAGCAATAATAAATTGAGAAATTATTGAACATAGAATATGACATTATTAGAACTCCAGATGAGTTTCTATCAAAGTCGGCTGCAGCCGCACATCCTACTAATTCCTAATCTACACACAAAATTCCTTGTCCTCCATCACATCCTTAGGCATCACAATGGACCTTATGGTCGAAGTGTGTTCCGTCCAGGACAGCCTCTGCAATCGATCATATCAGGATCAGTTTTTGTTTCCTTTAATGTATCCGCCACAGAGTTTTTTCCAAAAACCACGTGACGTAAGAATTTTGGATAACATTGTGTCTTGGTTAACCTGTTCAAGTGGTCTTGCGATCAAAACCGCTCTGCTTGAAACTGGTTCGATTCTAATTTGAGCGGTTGATTGACTAAAATGTCAGCATGGACAAGAACGAAAGTAGCCGGGTGTGCTTGTGAAGGTTTTCTGCAGTTCCCTTTCACAAATATCGGCATAGTTTCTATCAAAGTCAGCTGCAGTCGCACAATCTGTCTTATTATACTCAATTTCCTTGTTCTTCATCCACATCTTTAATGTATAAGTAAGTGTCCCGTCCGGAATAGCCGCTACTACCTTACTTGCGTCTCGGCTACGTACTGTTGATAATATGTAATATGTAATATGTAATTCAGACAGTCAAAGATTGTGAACTGTTTGAAAACGAATGTTGGTCCCTTACAAAAAAATCGTTTGGAAGGGATCCTTGGAAGAAGAAATTTTTTCTCAATTGTTTGATCGGTACAACCTCAATAGCTACAGTTTCTTCGAACATTGTTAAATAATAACTGAAATGTAACTAACTGATTGCAGGCGACATTTGAAGCATGCATCATACTCTTAGCCTTTGAAGGAGTGCATTTAATGGGAAGGTGTAGATTGGTTGGGTCACAACCGATTATTTACTTAATATTATGTAAAAATTTTCTTCTTCATATAAATTTTGTGATACATGAAAAGAGATGATCGATGTATGGAGGAACGACCCTTTATATATTTACCCATTACAGTCAGTCTTTACAAGTGTGATTCGTAGAGTAAGTACTAAATAATTTTGGTACATATTAAAACAATAATAATATCAACAGGTGACAAATAGTAATTGTACTTTACATAACTTACATAAGCACTTAATGTTATTTTACTTGTCTCTATGCTCTCAACATAATATATGTTTTCAACTCTTAAACTTTCACATAAGCACCAACATTGTACGCCAATACTATCATATTATAGCGAACATTCTAGTTGATTCTCTATCGATGTATAACGTACAAGGTGCCTAAAAATTTAATTCAAAATCTTCATTTGTGTTTGAACTAGCCGGAGTTACAAAAATTGGTGAGTAGGTTTTTGCTTTTGACAAGCGAGATCGTTTAAGTATACAAAACGTTTTTTTGTTATTTTGACAGTATTACTTCCATCGAAGTTATTATTCATATATATTTATTTGTGTATATTTAAGCGTCAACAATACGAAGTTTGCCCAAATTCCATTAGAGATTTAGTTCCTCTATTCCCGATGGGAATTAAAGAATGTTTTTCACTTTCATATATTGCTAGGAAGCGTGAACAGTTTAAAATATTTTAATCGATTTTTGGGAACTATTTGGGAACTGTTGGATAGATCTCGAAAAAAGAAAAAATTCTTCAAAAGAGTCTTAATTATTTGCAGTTCTATTTGAGATATCGAATTTAAAATTTGTGGATTGTACTATGGGACCCAAAATCATGGGCTTATTTATCAAAATTTTATAGTTTTAATCATGCGAAAACTTGCAACTTTTAAGAATGCCACTTTTAAGAATAATGTGAATCAATATGTGCTGAATTACCTTTTTAAATTAAAATATTTCTAGCAGCAGTTTATTTAATAATCATATTCAATGGTTTTAAATTAAATTTACTTTCCGAATATCATTCAGTTATTAATTCATTAACTCATTAAAGATTTTTAGAGATGTAGATAATAAACAACTTACATAAGCTTAGACAGTACATACGCTTTGATATTCCTTTTAATAATAATGCTAAAATTAGGTCTTAAGGATGTACGAGCGCTGATGTATAGTCCATTTATAAAATTCTTCAAAATCGTATATATTCCGGATAATAATTCATAAAATAATTATGTTTACGGATAATTATGTTTATTATTTTTTGTCGTAAGTTAAAATTTAAATTTAAATTAGGCTCGTCGAGATTTCGGCTAATTAAGCTGACAGAAATAAAATTGAGCCGAAATCATAGTTTTTTTCTTAAATATATTGGATCAATCTCTTTATTAATATATCTATATTCTATTGTGTAGGTTTTTTTTTATTTGTCTTATTTTATTCCAAGTGAAAATTATCAAAATATATGTAAAAATATGGGTTTCTCCATGAGAGCAATGCATTAAAACTCGAACTTTAATATTAAATAATTAATTCCAAACCCCAAACCCCCCTGAAACTTTTATAATTGATTTATATGTACTTCAACTATATGTAAACAAAAAATCTCGTAAATCCTTAAGAACCAAATTAGCTTGTGAACTAAATTTTTGGACACTCAATATTAGTGTATATGGAAGCCGAAAGTTATATATTATTATACTTAAAGATATTTAAAAAGATACCATTATATTGGTATTTCTCTATAATAATATCAAAACCAAAAACAATTGTTGTACATTTAAATGCGCGCGATAAGATGAGAAAATTAGCATCATCTGAGTTTAATGTTCATTACCAGTTTACACTGTACAGTAACAACAGATATGTATACAATTTAGGGTGCATTCGTCTTGGACGCTCACACGCTTTGAGCGCTCACGCTTATAAGCACAAATTATTGGTGTTCATGTTGGCCTACGAACGCTTCGAATCGATCAGAAAATATCGTTCGTTTTGGACGTTGTGAGCGTTAGTTTGTATCAACATGGCGACGTTTTATACATTTGGTATACATTTTACCAGATTCTGAATTATTTAAATCGATCGAAAATAATCTGGGTAAATAGTTAGCCATTTTTACTGATTTGTCAACGATTTTAATTTTAAGTACTTTAATTAATCTGACAAAAGTTTGGTTAGTTTACGCTCACGTAGCATTCGTTTTGATAAATAGTAAGATTTGGCCCTCACGCTTTTGCTGCCCTACCTCTGTGGGGTAAGCGCGTCTGTGAGCGCGAGATCTACCTCATGAACTCAGCCGCAAGCGTGTGAGCGTCCAAGACGAGTGCACCCTTAAATGTTGGTAATTTGACAATGTTTATTACAGTATTTGTTCAGTATTCGAGTTGAATTCATCAAATTTTGTTGAAGTAAAACCTGACGTATCGTAGTTGCATACAATAAGCGCTAGTTCACCCATTTGTTATCATGGCTACAAAATAAATGAACAATGCAAATATACAGTTTAGAATTGATTTTTAATTGACTAATTTATCTATCGTATCTACAAAGTTTATAATCCTATTACATGTGCTCTTATTCTTGTAGTCCAGCTAATTCGGGAAATTTAATAAACGAGTTAAAAGTATTTTGTTTCTTTTAATTATTTCGAGATTTCCTATATTAAATTTCAATTCCAATGGTTTTAGATGAAGAATCGCCTTCCTGCATCCCAGATGCAATTTTATAATCTAAATTTATAATTTAACCATACTACTATATAAATGTGAAAGTAACTCTCTTTGTTTGCTACCTCTTCACGACTAAACGGATCGTAATGAAATTAAGCAAGGAGATAGATTTTATCCTGGGAAAGAAAAATACACACAGTTGAAAATAGAATCTCTTTTTTTCGGAGTCGGTTAAAATTTTTGTTGATTTTTTCATTTCCACAGAAACTATACTTCTAAAAAATAACTATAAAATTATTTTATTAAAATTTTGATTCAATTTTGAAATGTAGTAGTTTCCATAGTAACCTCATTCATCCGGCACTATAAAAAATTTAGGGTGCCGAACTATTGAAGTGCCGGATTAGTGAGACATATATATATATATATATATATATATATATATATATATATATATATATATATATATATATATATATATAATATACAGTGGGCTTTCGGTAGTCCGGCCCCTGTCTAATCCGGCGCCCCCTGTAATCCGACATGTCTGTGTTGTTTAATTTACTAAATTCGACATACATAATGAAGTACAATTTGTACTTCAGAGTATGTATAACATATAGAATCTTATCATTGGACCTGTAATTTGTCGGATTACAAGGTATTCTTTTGTAAAAAATCCCGATTTATAGGGGGTCTTAGGTAGTACTCTATAATCCGACAAATTCGACAGTTCGACCCTGCCCTGCAAAACGTTTGTCGGATTACCGGGGGTCCTCTATATATATATATATATATATATATATAAATTTGAATAAATGTATATATATATATATATATAAATATATATATTTTAGTACTTCAACTTTAAAAACAAGACGAGACGATACCATAGAAAATTTTGACAAGTCAGTACAATACAAGAGACGTAATGTTACTTGCGTCTCGTCTCGTTTCGCGCCATCACTAATTTCGCACATATATTACATACACAAGATTGTAAACTTGACTTTAAAACATTAAATAAACATAATTGCATCAACTAAAGTATTTTAACTAGGCACTTAAATGAAGTTTATTGGTTGTGCTTTGAATAGCTATCCTGTAATACTAGTATACCTAATACCTATACTTACACAACTTTATGTATTAAATAACCAACTTTATATACGAAAATTAGTACAATAAAGTCTTATACTACATATATAATGTAATGTAATATATATATATATATATATATATATATATATATATATATACATTTCTTACGAAATGTTTCTACTCTGAGGTAACAACGTATACATGTTTTTAATGTTAGTAGGTAACTTCCTACTATTACAAATGGTAATAATTCAATGATACATACAGCTAGCTAGCTACCTAGCTCCCTGGTTGAATAGCATAAGTTACGATAATGCATTCTTAAAACATTTTAAATGTTGCGTACGATTGTATATATTTAAATTTAAATAATTAATTAACAAGTTTCTATGTACGATCAATATTTTGTAGTCCAGAGGATGCTAATGCTTGAGATGGTACTATGGGCCAGAAAATTAGTGCTCATTTTTCAAAATTTGTTTAATACATTTGTATTAGATTATCGAATGATTAATAACGGAAACATTAAACGTCAATATGTCCGTCTACACTCTTTCTAAAGATGTCAAAATATTAAAACCCGTTTTACTGCGCAACGCATAACTTTGCACCAATCAAAAGCGATCTTAGAATAGAGTTAAACGTCGGTCAAACATATATAAGCAAGGCACAACCAAGAAACGTTGTGAAACTGTCACTAAATTACCAACAAATAACATATCCTGAGACAATATAAGAGTAATTTTAAGAAGAGAATTTTAAGAGTAATTTTAACAAGAGTAATTTCAATAAAATTTATTATATATTAATTTATATTGTTTAATTTTTATTTTTTATTTTGTTGAAATATAGTTGTTATTATATTTCTAATGTTTAGCTTTTATCCGAAGCATTTTTTCTAAAACCGAATCAAGAAGGCAAATCATACCAAGTATTACAGTAAAATCGGTTTGAGAAAATGGTACCAATTGATCAGCTTGTGTAAAGCTGTCTATCTGATGTGTATTGTTCAAAAGCTTTTATCAAATATCTCGAACTATGTTCTTTATCGTATATTTTATTAACCACATTTACAAAATTAAAGAATAATGAGCTTGGATTAAAAACAATATGTTGCTGTTTTTAATTTCCTGAAGTCAATTAATGCACCAATGGAGAGGACATTTTAATAATAATACTTTATCAACATAATATACTGATATTTTATATGTAGTTATATTTAAGTATCTTAATTGCATTCTTTAACACGAGACAAGCGAATAGAATAGAAGACTTTTACAAGTCAATACAATACAAGACACATGCTCTCGTTTCGTTTCGTCTCACGGCATCACTAGATAGCCTAAATTTCTTGTCAAGTGGTTATGAAACATTTGATATAAAACTGATCCATTTAAATATTATTAGGTATTGTATAGTATTATAAAATTTGTTTATACTATATTTGATTTTTTACTATTTTGTTTTATATACGAGTTATAGTTTGCTATAAAATATGGCCTGGTTACAAAATTTAGATAAGTTTATGATTATTTGATTTCATATTCACATAACATAGATACATGTTGTAACATTAGTAAGGATTTTTGGTAATAAGTTTTTTGTATCATAGAATGTATTCAAATAGCCAATTTTCGATGGCTTTCTATTGAACATGTGAGTCATGATCATGACTATTTACTACATTAATGTAAAAAATGGTATTTATTGACTCAATTTTACTAAAACCAATTATAGTTATAGTGAATTCCATAGTTTAACATTCAACTATTTATTATACTCGGTATATAATATAAACAAGGGTATATTAAGGTTAGTCATGACTTTGTAAGAAAATATTGTTCACAGAAATAATTTTTTGGTATAGGTGTTCATAAAATGACCTAGTTAGTTCATTTACGCATGTGCGTCCGTTCGCCTGTGTACACGATAACATTAAGACGAAAAGAAATAGCGATCTGAAATTTCGTATGTGAAGTTCAATGGGCAAAATAGGACCATATTTGGGTAAAATGGACAAAACTGCATATCTTTAAAACCGTAAGAAATAGAATAAAAATTTAAAGACACAAAATGTCTCTTTTTTTTAAAAATAAACAACTTTTATTATTAAATAAAACAAATATTTGAAATTTTCGTAAAATCACTTTATTTCACTAGTTTCAGAACGCAGTTCCTTCTTCAGAAATTTAAAATAAAATTTATATCATGTTATTTTTTGTATTTCTGAAGAAGGAACTGTGATCCGAAACTGTGTCTAGTAAAGTGATTATACGAAAATTTCAAATATTTGTTTTATTTAATAATTGTAATGGATTTTTATCAAGTAACAACCCATTCAATACAAAATAAACAACTTTAGTTTGAAAGTTTTTTTAATCAACCCAGTATCTACCGGGAATTTAATCAATTAACTCAGTTAGTTGTTATTTTCACTTGTTTTTCATTATATTTTGATTAAATATTTTCAAGGAGCAAAAACCAACCGATGGCCTTGTAAAATATTTCTATATTGTTCCCATCATATTATATTATTATATAGATAAAATATGTTTTTATACAAAAGGACAATGTAATATAATTTTACAGTTAAATGTAGGACTATAATTCTGTTTATTGCTAGAATTTATGAGTGTTCAAAATATACTAATAAACATTTTATAAGGGAAATTGGTAATAATTGCTCTCAAATCACCTTCAACCGTCAGAAAACGGCTGTTACTTTGGAACGGTTGGGAATTTTGAATTTCTGATAGTTTTTCTGGAGTCGTAACATATTTCCCTTTTATATATAGAGGTAGGTTTAGGTAATATCAGAAATAAATATTTAATGTACTTAGATTATTGAACTGTTAAACATTGTATTTGTTTCAATTAGAATAAATAATATTTATGTTTATAGTTATTATTCTTTTTCAACACGATTGAATATTCAGTGGTACTAAAACATTTATTAATACAAAAACTAGCGGACTGAAAGAGCGAACTAGTTTGCCATAGCACTGTGAACTTAATAGACTGCTCCAAATGGTGAACGCCTATGCTCAACTCTAATAGATAGATAGATATAAGATGGGCTCTACGGTCCATGAAGAAGCTTGGCCTCACTTAAAATGGTCTTTCAGGCCTTTCTGTCCTAGTCTTTGGATTTCCAGATTCTGTCCTAGATTTTAGATACAGTATAACATCGTCCATTCATCGTTGTCTTGGTTCTCCTACTTGTCTTGAGCCTTCTGGGTTGTTGTTGTAGATCTTTTTTGCATCTCTTTCATTTAGCATTTTTTCCAGGTATCGAAATCAGCGCAGTCTCCTTTTCCTAATTTCTGTGACAATGTTCAGTTCCCCGAACCGGTCCTGCAATTCGAAGTTTGTTGTTCTTATCCTCCATACTCCATTGTCACACATGGGTCCACAGATTTTTCTTAAGATTCTTCTTCCCCATACTTCTAGGCATTTCCTATCCCTTGCCGTCAGACACCAACTTTAAGAGCCACACATTACTACAGACCCTATTATAGTTTTGTATATTCCCTTTGTGGTTGTTTTTGAGGCAGTAGACGACTTGAACATATTTATAAGGCAGTAAAAGTATTTACCAGCTGTGATTCTAAAGGTGCATTCGTCTTGGACGCTCACACTAGTTTGCCATTTTTACTGTTTTGTCAACGATTTTAATTTTAAGTACTTTAATAAATAGGACAGAAGTTTGGTTAGTTTACGCTCACGTAGCATTCGTTTTGATAAATAGTAAGATTTGGCGCTCACGCTTTTGCTGCCGTCCCTCTGTGGAGTAAGCGTCTGTGAGCGCAAGATCTACCTCATAAACTCAGCCGCAAGCGTGATTTTTTGACACTCACAGCGCCAAGTCGAACGCTGAAAACGACGATTGAGCGCGCTGAAAGCGTGTGAGCATCCAGGACGAATGCACTTTAGCTTGTAGTTCGAAGGAATTCTTATTGTTTTCATCAACAGCAACTCCAAGGTATTTAATCTGACCCAATCGCTGAAATTTATGTTTTAGCATGTCGACTGGTGTGGGCATATCTCTTTTTGTCCAAGACTAATACCCTATAGAAAAAGAACTATTGCGTGAAAAATGGTAGGAAAAATCAATCTATAAAAAAACATAAGGTTTGTTCTTATCCTCCATACTCCATTGCCACAAATGGGTCCATAAATTCTTTAGATTCTCCCCGAATTTATAGGCTTTTCCTATCCCTAGCCGTCAGACAACACCTTTCAGAGCCGCACATTACTACAGACCTTATTATAGTTTTATATATTTTCAAATATTTATCTGTTACCAGCTGTGATTCTAGCTTGTATTTCTAAGGAATTGTTTTCATCAACATCAACTCCAAGGTATTTAATCTGACCCACTCCCTGAAATTTACGTTTTAGCATGTCGAGCTGGTGTGGGCATATGTCTAAATTTAGTTTTGTCCAAGACTAATACCTTATAGAAAAAGAACTATTGCGTGTAAAATGCAGGGAAAAATCAATCTATAAAAAAAACATAAATCGGCTTTTATAAAAGTGTGTATACATTTGTGTGGGTACATAAAAATAATAGCTAGATTCTTTCTGTAAATATAACACGTGCGTACTACTGTGTTCGTCTTTGAATGAATGATTTTTCTCGGTATTAAATAAGCTTGTAAAGCAAAATAAAAAACTTTCTATATTTTCATTCTCCCCTATTTACATTTTGTTAGTACATTATTTGTTTGTGTATGTATGTATGTATTTGTGTATGTGTGTGTGTATGTGTGTAGGATGTGTTCGTTTATTTCGTTTATGTTACGAATATTACACTAAACTGGTGTAAATACGTAAAAGGTACCTCTCTTCTCTGTCGACTGACTCTCTATTGCTTCTACTAACTGTTATATATGATGATGAAGTATAAAGCCATTTAGCCACAACTATTTGCGAACTAAATTCCTGTGGCATACCAATGCATTATTTGGCTTTACAAATTCCTAAAATTATTGTTATTGTTACAAATAAATATACAAATGTATATAATTATAATGTTATAGAAAAAAAAGATGTTTGACCTTTTTTAGTTCACCATTTTTTTTTAAAAATACATCTAATAAAGTTTCTCAACAAAATTTATCTATTGAGACACATTTTGGGCAGTAACCTTGCCAGTTTGTGTAGAATGGTCAATTTTAGCATCGTTTTGAGAATAGGGAATATGCATGAAAACTTTTTTTCACTTGAATTGAAGCATGTTTACTTGACAACTATCAAGGTAAAATTACTTTTTAAATAACTTTAAAAATAAGCGAGATATGAATGATTGAAATTCCCGATTAGACAAAGAGGTTGATAGCCCTCTTGATATGTTATGTGACGTCATATTACACTTTCACCATTTAAAATACACGTAAAACTCCGTTTTTAGTATTTTTGCAAGAAAGAGACAGATAATAATCTTTAAAAGCTTATAGCTTCCTTGATATTTGTCGGATTTTGATTTCGTTTTTAAATATTATTACAGTATTAACAGTATTTTCATATTCTGAAAATAAATGTGAAAAAAAATTTTCATGCATATTCCCTATTGTTTTTAAAAACAGATAACGGAAATTTTGCATGAAGATATGATCTTATCTCAAGTTGGTACATTGAATATTTAATACGATATATTCGAGAGAAATAGATCTATATCGTCTTTAATTTAAAGAAAAATCAACCTTTAATAAATCATAGATGGGCTCTTATTACTCGACTGCCCCAAAAAGAAGGGTAATGTTATTCGAATGTATGTATGTATATGTAAGTCTATTTATTTGACACGATCAGTAGCCTAAACGGCTTGAAAGATTTCAACATATGAGGTGTGTTGACTCGCTTAAATTGTAAGAGTGACATTAGGCGTGAGTGACGAAGTATGGTGTCATAAAAGTGAGGGGGAAGATTGTATGTGTATTTGTCCGAATTGTTTGGAGAAACTATATCGGGCCTGCGAAGCCAGCGGGGGGGGGGGGGGGTATCCCGAGCTTTAGAAGGCTCCGCTTGCTATAGCGGAAAAATATGATTTAAAAAATTTAATAGATATGAAAGACGAAGATCTACGTACAGCTGCAGAAGAACTATGTAATTTATACTCAGAAGAAATTTTCTCAAATTTTATACACCAGTTTCTTTTATACACCAGCTTCTATCCCTCCGAAATTTAATACGAAAAAATATCTTACGCGACACATCAATTACAGATTAATTTCATTATTTAATAAAAAACCACTCATCTTTTCTTAGTTACATCTTAGATAGTGAAATAATGATGGGAGAAGACCTTAGGTTAATTTTCGACTCCAGAAAAACTATAAGAAGTTCAAAATTCCAAACCGTTCCAAATTTATAATATACCGGCTCAGATTTATAATATAATACTCAATTCGTAGGAATTAGGATTAGGAAAAGTGAATTAATTAATTTAAATAAATTGAACGTTTCGTCATTTATTTATGACTTCCTCAGCAACTTATTTATGTAATTTAAATGTCTAACATAAACCAACTATGGAGAACAACTTTATTAGTTACATTTGATGCCTTAATCATTATTGTAACTCAATAACTTAATTTTGATTTGAATTTAAAGTATTTTTTTATTTATTCAAATATTAAATTATTTTAATCAGATGACATTAACAAATACATACTTTCAATTAAAAATAAGTTTAATTCAAATATTGAATAAATAAAAAAATACTTTAAATTCAAATCAAAATTAAGTTATTGAGTTACAATAATGATTATGGCATCAAATGTAACTAATAAAGTCGTTCTCCATAGTTGGTTTATGTTAGACATTTAAATTACATAAATAAGTTGCTGAGGAAGTCATAAATAAATGACGAAACGTTCAATTTATTTAAATTAATTAATTCACTTTTCCTAATCCTAATTCCTACGAATTGAGTACTATTACATATTATGGATACGAATATTGAATCACTATTTATAATATATTTTATGGTTTCTAATGAAATACCTGTATGAACAAAATTTTGGTAATAAAACATTTTAAATTAAAAATATAAAGAAATTGACGTTCCGAGTTGTCAAAATTTAGAAGAAAATAATTATTTTTTACGCAGTTGGTTTTTATTTATTTTATCTATAGCACGACAGTTCGTCAGGATAGGTTTAAGGGGATGTGGCCTGCGCACGTAACGGTGTCTATCACTATACGAAATATTAGAGCCAAAATCGACCTCTTTTGAACTAAAAGAGCTACTGTGCTGAGTTTTCGAATATAACAAGATTACGGAATATTACTTTTACTTGTTAAATATCCTATTTAAATGCATCCGATTGTTCTTAGTGGGAAGACCAAGATTTCATTTAACAGCCATTTGGAATTACACTGTTAGACAGCCCATTGACACTTTTGAAATAGATCTTAATTAAGCAATTTAAAAGTGTCAGTGTGATAATTGTAACGAATCAATTTACTTAAAAGTACTATATGATATATATTCATATGCTATATTGATTGTATATTTACATGTATTCAATCATTTTTATGACACTAAATTTATCCCTCTCTATCAAATTTTCCATTTCAATTAGTATATGCATGAATAAATTTGTTCATATAATAGATTTACTATATACATATTTGTTTGCACCTTCATATTCACTTCAGCCAGTAGGTGAACAGAAGCATGTGTAGCCGCCATGTCTACCTTGTTTGTACACTTTGACACTTTCATATGTTTGTTTTATACAGATTGTTTCCTGTGTCGGTTCAAAACATTGACGAAAATGTTCCTGACCATATTTTTATTGTAAACAAGTGAAAATAACCACCAACTGAGTTAATTGCTGAAATATCCGGTATATACTGATTTTATGGAAACAATTTTCAAACAAAAATTGTTTATTTTTAAAAAAAGGAACATTTTTGGTACTTTATTTTGTGTTCTATCTTTGACGGTTTCAATGTACACAGTTTTGTCCATTTTGCCTAACCACGGTTCGAATTTGACGAAATTGACCTTACTTTTTAGCTCAAGAACACACATACAAAATTTTATCTCGTGATCTCTTTTTGTTTTTGAGTTATCGTATTAACAGACAGACAACCGTTAAAAAGTCGAAATTAAACTAAATATATCCTTGTATACAGGGTGAGTCAAAAGTCATGGAGTTTATTAAAAGGGTGGATAGGGGATGAAATTCTAAAATGAAAAGTCCTTGAAAATTTTTGCACCTGACCTACCGTTAATTAGATATTAATTAAATAAAGTAACCAATTAGAGAAGCGCGTTAACGGAATAAGAAATGGTGGGGAATAAACGCAGTGGCAGAGATACGTGAGGGGAGCGAGCTCTCCCGACCACTAACGTAGAGCGAGTCAATGTTATGCGTTTCAAATCGGATATTGTGAGAGAAATTCAAGATTTTATAATTTCCCGTACTCCCTTTTCCCTTGACTGATTTTCCCCATTAACTTGGACTTTTAAATACAGTTAGAACGTGAAATACCAAATTTCATTTCGATGAGCATAAAATTGCGGCCTCCAGAGCACGTACACACATATATGTAGACCCTGTTAAAAGTCAATTGATATTTATAAATATTATTTTATACATAATTTGATGTGGTGGATACCAACATATGATTTGAGTTGTCCATATGTATGTTGGTGTTGAATGTTCATGAAAATTTAACATATTTGAACGTATAGAAATTAGAGAACCTTCAATTTTCATTAGAAACATTATCACTACAATTTCCTGTTAAGTTTGACTAATTACTAAATTAATTGAGTTTTGAGAAGTAAATAGAACATCGAGCATGATAAACGAACAACCTTAAAAAATGTAAAACTAATTTAAAAAAATGTATTTTTCGAAATCAATAATGTTGCAATGGTCATGTTTTCAAAAAAAAAAATCTTCATTATAGCGTTAAATCTGACTTATAGAGTTAAAAAAGTTATAATAATCCCCTCTTGGGAATGTCGTAATGGATCCATTTTTCATCAACAGTAAATTTCGATGACTTTCAGCAGCTCTTTGGCTCATATTAATATAATGTAGTAAAATTCCCAGCAAAAACACTTCGGAATAGTCGGAATTCATTTCGCCATACTCGATAAATTACAAAGTGTTGTTGTTATTTTCTTTAAAAAAAAGATATATAATGAAAATGACGCCTAATAGCAGCTGTTTAACGATGAATATATTGTTGTAAGGAACAACGGCACACTATTATACGACCTAGGGCCATTCTCTCTTGTAAAACGCTACGAATTAATTCCAACTCGAATACATAGTAAAAAAAAACGTAGTGAAAATCACAGACTCACAGATGTATACAAAACAGTATTCCATAAATGTCCCCTACAGCTATCTTTCCAATTCGAAAATAAACCAAAATCAATTCGAAAATTGAACAAAAAAAATCAAACGTTTCTTATATTTAACTAGATGTTGAAATGAGTATAAAATTTGTTTTATAATAAATAGATACTCATTTTAAGGGCAGAAAAAAGAAAAAACTCATATAACCATGTGTTTGAAAATGGGTTTTTGGAGTTCTCCCCCAAATATAAGCCTACAATGTTAAGAATATTGGTACAAAGTGAAAATCACGAATATGGTCTTCGCGGCTATGCCTTCTACTAGTGATTAGCACTTCCATAAATACGACCAAATCAAAATCAAACAATACAATGAAGAGTTAGGGTGCCGATAACGGTGCTTATAGTGCCGATAACGGTTCGTTCTCGGTCCGATCTCGGTCTGGTAAAATATTATCAAGTACTAAACAATGTGAGCTTTCATACTACCGGTATCAGTCAAGTTCCGGTCTAATCTCACTCCCGTCACGAAGAATACAAATATTTTTGAGTGAGATCGAACTTGTAAAGGCATGTGACTGATAGTGTGAATGCTCTCTGTTCCTGGTTCAGTCAGCTATTACCCACTGAAGCGTATGTTGATTAATTGATTGATTAATATCGGTCCTCAGTCTAACCAGACTCGCTTCTCCCATATGTTGGCAATAGCCTGGAGCTAAAGAAGTGTAAGTTACCGCTTAAAACTATCAGACCGAGATCGGATCGAGAACGAACCATGATCGGTATTATAATGTGAACATGAACTTGATAATATTTTACTAGACCGTGATCGGACCGAGAACGAACCGTGATCGGCACTATAGTGTGGATCGACCCTTATCCTTCACTAAGAAATAGAATCAAGCAATATTACATTTATAACATTAAACATTCTTATCTGAGAGTTTATCTGCACTTTAGTTACCTTATAAAATAGGCTTTAACTTTCAAGGAGAGCATCATATTCTACATTGTTTCTTTCATAAAGGCAGCACTAAAGCTACGCCAATTACCCATAGGACATTGTGTTTTATATTCATTTTTAACGTGCACCATATTAAAATTTATTCACATTGCATAATACATTTTTGATAATATCATGGAGTTGATAACAGTAATTTAGAAAGTAATTAATCTACATGTTTTTTGACACAAGACCGAAAAAAAAACAATCGAGAAATAAATAAATTGATGAATATTTAAAATAACAATATCATGTATAAATAACTACCGGGAATATTATTATTATGAGAAATATTAAGTGACACATAATGTTCATTTGTTAGGAAAATATTAAATTGTTGATATTTATAATATGTACGAAGTATATATCATTTATTTTATTATTTAAGGATGTACGAGAACTGAAGCTTCAAAAAGATAAGGCTTGATTTTTGTTTACATGTAGTTGAAGTGTATATAAATCAATTATAAAAGTTTCAAGGAGGGTTATGGGGGTCTTGAATTATTTATCTAATGTTAAAGTTTGAATTTTAATGCATTGCTCTTATGGAGAAACCCGTGAGCGTCAACATATTTTGATATTTTTTACTTGGAATAAAACTAGGCAATAAAAAATAGAAATATTAATTAAGAGATTGATCTAATAAAATTCCGGTATGACGGGCCTGAAAAAAAAGATATTTAAGAAAAACACTGAGATTTCGGGTAAATTTTATTTCTGCCGGCGGTAGCTTAATTACCCGAAATCTCAGGATTTTTTCTTAAATATCTTTTTTTTAGGCCCGGTATGACGGGCTTAAATTAAATTTTAATTTTAACTTACGACAAAAATTAATAAACTTTATTGTGGACTTTTATGAATGTACTATATAAGATTTTGATGAATTTTATAAATGGACTATATCTAGTGCTCGTACATCCTTAACATACAATTTATCTTACATAAAATTAACGTTTCTCTTATAATTTTAATTTCTTTATATTAAAGAGCTGTCTGTATTCATCGAGTCTCATTTTCTTTCCTATCGTGTACCGAATCCAAGTAGTAATAATTTGATTAAATTCACAGTTACATGTTGAAAAATTCCTTCGAACAGCCTTAAGCAGGAGGAAAATTTACATTTATTATTTTATGTTAGCAACACTTGATAACAATGAGTCTTGTTTAAAGAATAATTTTGGCGTTTAATAATATCGGATCTTCACATTATGATTTCAAGTCGATTTTGTTCAAGTTGATTTCCAAAATATTATTATTTTTCAATATTTCATTTAATTTTTATTAATTTTAAAGTGCTAACCACTAGTAGATGACATAGTCGCAAAGACCATATTCGCGATTTTCACTTTGTACCAATGTTCTAAACATTGTAGGCTTATATTTGAAGGAAAACTCCAAAAAACCATTTTCGAACCCATGGTCATATGAGCTTTTGTTCTTTTTTTCCCTTAAAATGAGTATCTATTTATAATAAAACAAATAATCTATACTCATTTCAAATCGTCATTGAAGGTAGTTTTTAACCCGACTTCAAAAAAGGAGGATGGTTCTCAATTCGTTTGTATTTTTTTTTTATGTGTGTCACCTCAGAACTCCGTCATTTATGAACCGATTTGGAATTTTTTCTTGTTTTAAAGGGTTTGGTTTCCCATTGGTCCCATTGTCACCAAATCGCATTCTGATGAGGGGATCTCCGGGAAATCGAGGAAAATCCCCATTTTATATGTGATAACCGATTTCTGCGAATTTTGTTTTTTTTTTGAAAGGGTATACTCATTTATAATGGGAAAATATTGTTGTTTTTGGAGGCGGTGTCCAAAAGTTATGTGAATTTCTCTATGCTGACACCGCCTCCAAAAATAACAATAATTGTACATATATATTTAACATTTTTTGCTTTGGTGAACTAAAATTGGCACAAGAATATGCAATTATTTTTTTACTTTTTAGTGCATCTTTTGTTTTAGAATATTTGATTTTGGAAGTCGGGTTTCCATTTTGTCAAAATAGGTTTTTTAGTTTACAATAATCTACTTAAATATAAGAAACGTTTGATTTTTTTTTCGATTTTCGTATTGCTTTTAGTCTATTTTGGAATTAGAAAAACAGCTCTATATTTTATTCAGCAACACTTTTTACGGTGCAAGAATAAAAAATCATTAATAACCCGAAAAAAAACGTTAGGCTATATTACTATTTTGTATTAAAAGATAGGAATTTATCCCCTAACAACATTTGTCGCCAGCTTTTCTATTTATTTGGCAAACTGCACCTACACTTTTAAATATGAATTGAATGTATTATTATATCAAAGGTTACCAATCATTGAACAATCATTTGAGGTTTGAAGATAATTTTCATTGGTTTTTAAAAAAGAAAACTTTCATTGATCAAAAAAGTCTGTGCACACAAATCTTATACAAATAAACTAATATTATTATTTTTGTTACAGGTAAGGATGATCTATTTCAAAAGGCGATCCAAAGTAATTATGTGGTAACTAGTTCACATTTCATGCTCGATTAAAGTTAATTCAACATATTTTCAATTAATTATCGTATATGATTGCAATTTGAGGCACAAACGGTTCTAGGTGCAAAATATTAAGAATAACATTATTGTGAATAAACAATAAGGAAGGAAGCATAAAAAGATAATAGTTTCTGTAATCTCCGTTGCAAAATTCAATTTATGATAATGAAACTAAAGAATTTGATATAATTGTATGATTCATTTTGGAGAAAATTGTGTGAAACAGATAGAATTATTACATTTTAAATTTTGCCCCAATTCCTAGAACATTTATTTGTATTTTATAAATACGTATTTCGACTAAAATGTAGTCATCGACAGATAATGAATTTAGACAATGGCCCAATTCCAAATTTTGATTTAATAAAATTAAACCATTTTCAAAAAATCTAATACCTGAATATCAAGGTTAGCTTCGATACCCTCACTTTAGTGACAAAAACAACGCCTCATAGTCACAACAGGATACCGTCAATAAATAGGTGGGGTACTTCATACTCCTAATACTTTAGTCAGTCAACTCTAATAATCCTTAGGTCAGATCATACCCTCAGTCAAATCATATAAAAGACAGAACTTTTTTAATATCATTGTGAGACACGCACCAAATTAGCAACAAGCAACATATCTCTGAATCCATATCCCCGAGATAGTTACGATTAGCTAATTCATACTGATGATGGCTGCATTGTAGTCGAAAAACGTATTTATAAAATACAAATAAATGTTCTAGGAATTGGGGCAAAATTTGAAATGTATTTTCAAAAAACCTACAGTTTTCTTTGATCATTTTAATAATCTTTATAGATAGAATTATAATATAATCTCTGAACGTATTTAATTATTAAACTACACTATTTAACCAACAGTTTTCTATTCGAAAAAGGGTCCTAATTAAAATTTAAACGAATCGATAGTCCTTAACATTGTTTGGGCGAGAGCGTGCATATGTGCTGCCCAATTCCCTACACTGTGAGAATTTTCCATTAATTTTTAACTTTTCATGGACATCACTTTCTTCTATGGTGCATATTAAATTTTTTATTTGTTTCAATTGACTATGGGAACATACGCGTCGCGAATGGCGCGCATACGTTTACTATGGGTATATTTTAAAACTTAATATCTACCATAGTAATTTTTGAAATAAACATTGTGAAATAAAATTGATGTCCAGGATTAATTTTAATTTGTAGTAAATTTTACTATGGTGCTTTAGTAATAATCACAGACTTCACTAATAATTTTTGTTCTTGTTTATAGTAAAAATTTATTGAATATCGTGTTATGTCGGAATTTACTATGGTCCCTAATAAAAATTTATGAGTGAAATATTATTCTTTTTTTAGTTGCATTTTATAGTTCTGGACAAGTTTGCGCTCATAGTAATTTTTGATGGAAAATTTTCACAGTGTTATGCATACGAAAAAAGATTGATTCGTATGTATCTTTTGTATAACTAGTGCATGTTCTTTTATAACGACAAGTGTAGTAAGTTATGATCAAGAAAAGGATATGGTTGAATGTTGAACGGATTTTCCGTCTTGTTTAATACATATTATTATTGTAGATATAAGTATTTAAACAAAATATAAAACAATAAACAAGTTGAAGTAGAAGCATCTCAGGTATTATTAAATGTTTGTTGGTTGATGTTCATTTGTCTTCTACTTATAGTCAAAGTAATTAAATACTTCTGTTTCATATTAAACTCTGTAAGTCTATACAAAAGGTAAAATTGTTGTGTTTATACAACGCAGTTAGTCAGATCTATCTACCTGAGCGGAGTAGTCGTATTTATAGTATCTTCATTAGCGAATTTCCTATACACGGAAATGGTGCTGTTGATGTTGATGTTGATCGATACCGATGACAACATTTCGCCTACTAGTTGTCCAAAATGATCATCAATAAAATGTATATATTATATATATACTAGCTGTTTCTCACGAATTCGTCCGCATTTATATAAAAGCTAAATATTTATGTATTGAACATAATAATTATAAAAATAAATCACGCTATATTATATGATATATACATTATACGTCGATATATAACGATTTATATTGTGCTATTATAGTTTATAGTTACTATGGAAACGACAATCCAAGTATCAAAGTTGACATTTCAAAACTGAAACAAAATTTTAATAAAATAGTTTTATAATTATTTTTTAGAAGTATCGTTTCTGTGGAAATGATAAAATCAACAAAAATTTTATCCCACTCCAAGGAGATTCTATGTTGGACTGTATGTATTTTTTGTTAATATTCACTCCCTTCAAGATTATTTTTTGAAACAAAAGCTGGCCTATGTTCTTCCTCAGGATATAACATATTATAACAAACAAAGTTACATTCACATGAGTATAGTAGTATGGATATGATATACAGCAAAGACCCTTAGACACCTTGCATGGATAATAGGATGAGTTAAAATTAAAAAAAGCTATTGATTTCTTCATTCTTGGATAAAAAAATAACATAAAGCTGTTAGAAAACGTTATTTTCATATTCAATGTTAAATTCTCATTTAAAACACGAATGCCGATTATTGCCGACTGTCACTTAGCCGATCGTTATTATGATAATGTGACATTCTAATCTGCAATTTTATTTCACTCCCCATATGACGTAATAGTACTTTGTTTACTCATTAAGAATGAATATCCTTCTACGTAATACTGTTTAAACATAGCAAACTAATCTTTTGAGCTCGTTTATTTCAACAATGTTACAATGTCTTTCACCTTTCTAGAGTCAGTATGAATGGTTCTGATAAAACTATACAGTGGGCATACAAAAGGTATATGGTTTAATTCATCTTTTTGACCCAGATCACACATAGTATTAAATCTATTCGAATCGATTTTATATGGAGTATTTTTTATTATAATGCCACAGGACAGTCAAAGGTTAAGTCAATACAGATCTCTGTAGTTAATATAGATCTTCGCTACACAATCAATTTGAATATAGTTTCAATTCTTAAGCCATCGGCATATATATATATATATATATATATATATATATATTAATATCAAAATCCGATGTCTCAAAAATTGGAACAATATTCAAATTTATTGTTTAACGAAGATCTATGTTAACTACAGTGTGTACAAGTTACAATTCTTATGTTTCACAAGTGTGTTACAGATTATTTGTCCCCCTGCCGCGTCTGTCTGTCTGTTTGCGATTTACTCAAAAACTACTGCACCGATTTTTATGCTGTTCACCAATGGATAGAGTGCTTCTCGAGGAAAGTTTTAGTATATAATTTGTCAAGTCTTTGCATACATTGGCGAAAATATAATGATATTTGTTGAAGGTGTCATATTATAAAACAAAGCCCTCCGCCTTTCGATAGATGGCAGTAAGCAACCAATGTGTTAAATATGCTATTCATCGATAGCGATGCATACAACAAACACGTTATACACAACATGAGTACTTCAAACGTTTTGCCAATAGGTGGCAGTGCATACAACAAATGTATTTCAAAAATTAAACGCAACTTGATGGGAGAAAATATAATGTTACTTGGTTATAAGGGCGTTACAAAATTTTTGCGGGCTTTATTCTTTATAGGTTTTATACTTTATTATAGATATATGTACATGAGTGTTCATCATGGTCCATAAGATTTGAAAAAAATATTCTTGTCGCTGTTAAAATATTATAAAATATATGAAGACACTGTATAGTGATTTTGAACTTATTTATATTATTTTGAATGAAAGTAGATTATATATATATATATATATATATATATACATATATATATATATATATATATATATATATATATATATATATATATATATATATATATATATATGTGTATATATATATATATATATATATATATATATGTTATAGTATTTGCAATATTAAATGTATAATGACTTCAGATAAATATTAATGGTTATTATTAATTATATTTCTTGGTGGTTACGTTGTAAATAATTGATTAAAATTCTAATACTGTTGTTGTAAATAGTTAATAGTGCAGCACCAAATTCCGATCGTACATTTAAGCACCAAAAAGATATAAAATTTCAAATTCGCTCCAATACCTAGATCAGTTTTTGTATTATAAATACTATTTGTAATACAAATAGTATTTACTGTATTAACTGTATTTCGACTATAAAGTATTCATCATCATCATTATACATTAGCTTCACCGTGAAACTGTCACCAAATTAGCAACGAATAACAAATCCTGCGACAATATAAGAGTTATTTTAATAAGAGTGATGTTAATAAGAGTAAATTTGAATGAAAGCAATTGTATGAATAAATGAATGAAAACAAGAGTAATTGCAATAAAATTTATTATATTTTAATTTATTTTGTTTAATTTTTTAATTGTTTTTATTTTGTCGATTGATTTCGATTTTCTATCCATTTCTAATTGTCAAAGAGTAAATTACGACTAGCTAATTTATACTGATGATGACTACTTTGTAGTCGAAATACGTATTTATAATACAAAAACTGTGATCTAGGTATTGGGGCAAATTGAAAATTCAAAAACCTAGAGTTCTCATTAATTATAATTTGATAATCTAATAACCATCAAGATACTTGATCTCTAAGAAACATAGCTTTGCTACTGTTAGAACATCAACTTTGTATTTATTTTAGAATTCACTTGTAATCTCATTTAATGTATTCAAGAACGATAAACCAGTTATACATTATTTCAAGTTCCCGTGTATAATGTTGTTGAATCACTCCCTGACAGATAACAAAAATCTGTGGACTTACTGCTGCAATGACTGTAATCCTTAAACTCCTTCCAAGTAAATAAGCCTTCTACACAAAACTAATGAGTTCCTGAAACATATGACTAAAAGAAGAAAAGAATACATTTCTCATCGCTTCCACCATATTTTATTAAATAAAAAGTTGTATTAATGCAGTGTTTATAATCATTCATTGAGAAGTGAAAATAAGAAATAATTGAGTTATGTGTTTAAATACCTTTTATGTTAAATACAAATCTGGTGGTTTGTGGCACTCACGTGACCTCCATAAAGATAATTTAACAAATGGCTGTAACATATGTTAAATCTCTATATCGATTTTCAGCATCGAAAACAATTGCTCTATTTTTTACGTATATAAATGGACTATGGACATATGATTTTGTAGTCAAGAGTAATCACAGATACTTCAATTTTTGGTAAAAAAGGTTGCTGGTTCGATTCCCAACATTCGCAGTTTGTCAATTAAATTAATTTGAATAAAAATAATATGGTGGTCAATTGACTAAACTTTCGGAGTATGGACAAGAACAAAAATAACTGGCTATGCCTGTGAAGGTTTTCTGCAGTTTCCTTTCTCAAACAGATAAATGTCGGCGGCAGTCATACAACCTTACATACAAATTCCTTGCCCTTTAGGGCTCCGCTACTATTACCACTACTAATAAAAAGAAACATTATTTTCTCGAAAAAAACTTGAATCTCTTTAAAACATTTTAAAATAAAAAATTTCCTTGACCCCTAGTGAGGAGACCCATGAGGAGACTTGTTTACGGGTAGACGGAAGGATAGGCGGGGCTATGATAGAAATGGACGAATTAAACCATTACAATGTCGGTACTAAATCGCAGAATAGCACTCAGATAAAAGCTGCCAAGTATTGATGAATTTGAACCTAACCCACACTAAAAAATGTATATTATGGTATTTTAATGGGCCATTGTTGATCCTCAATTGCCTTAAATAGTTCGTCTTGGTGCTTTTTCAAGACTCTACTACTTCCGGGAAATGTGCCTCTTTAAGCACTTCAAAAACTTTAAACAAAAATCGCTTTCCTACAAACATACATACATAGATAGATAGATTGTAGACCTGGAAGTGCTATACTTCGACCATAAGGTCCATTGTGATGCCTAAGGATGTAAAGATGTGAGTGGAGTGGAATACATTTTTTGTGTATAGACTAGGAATTGGTCGGCTGCAGCCGACTATGATAGGAACTATGCCGATATTCATCTAGACTTCGTGAAGGAAACTGCAGAAAACCTTCTCAACCATAGCCGGTTACTTTGTTCTTGTCTATACGCCGACAGTTTAGTCAATTAACCGCACCTTTTTTTTCTTAATAATTTACAAACTGCCGATGTCGGGATTTGAACCCATAACCTCCCAGTTTCCAAGTAGGCATACTGCGCAGACCAGACATAACGCCTTAAACCGCTCGACCACTTGGACTGGTACATACATACATACTAACGAAACACAGAACCTTCCTTTGTTTATTCTAAATTCAGTTAAAAATTTAATCACACTAAAATAGAGTTTTTGAGGACGGTTTACTAGAGTAGGCTCTTGGACCATGATTAAAAACATTTGTTTTTGTATAAAAGTATAGCTGTTATTATAGTTTAGTTTATGCTGTATATTCAAGTAAAAACAATTGACCAACCAATTCCGTTGCTTGGTTTTTGTACCCCCACTGTTATTAACAAACAGAAAACTAACAGTTCACTAGAATGATAATCATTACTATCCTTGTCATATAATATGTCAACATCAAAGTAAAACAAAGATACCGTTTGTATACTGTATGAAACGAAGTGAAATAAGGATAAAAATACATACATACATACATATACATAGTAGAGATATATTGTAGTAAATATAAACAAGCAATGTGTTGATGGATATATACAGCTATCATAAACACCCGGCGAGCTTCCGACTATTGTCCAAGAGAGCTTCAAAGCTCATTAATTTTATTTGTACACAGAAAATATTATCTGGCTCGTTGGCTATAGAATCGGATTTTTTTTTTGAACGTTTTGTTGTTATTGAATAGAAGAGCTACTCTCTAGAATATTCAGTCAGTCTATCTTATTATTATTTCTAGTGTACACTACACAGCAGAAAAAGTAGCGCACTTTGAAAATGTATATGTTTTTGTTGATACGGGGGTAAAATTATTTAAAAAAATTAATTTATAAAAAATTTGTTACACAGGAACTGCGTCAACTTAGCGAATATCCTTAGAATACATAAATCACTATCTAGTCACAATTTAAGTCTGATCAAATTGAAATGTCGTATTTGATATCATTTTAGTATTTTCAAGGCCAATTTTATTAATAAATGGCATACGTCAGAGGGCAAGGGGGACATAAAGATAGAAGAAAACACAAAATATAAAATATCTCTCTTAATATTGGAACAATCGAAAAATGTATAAGGAGTAAAGTTGTAGAAAATCAAGTTTGCTATAATTCATTACTGTATCATTTTTTCCATACTCTAATGTGTACAGAAATATTTACAATTTTAACTTTAATCTTTAATTGTAAATATCTCTGTAAAAATTAGTGTACCAGAAAAATTATAAGAAACAAAATTACAGTAAATCTAAGTACCTACAACTTAACTCCTGATAAATTTTTCGATTTTTCAAATATTAAGGGAGATATGTCCAATTTTGTGTTTCCCCCTCTCTCTAAATCCCGCTTTCCCCTCGTCCGATTTTACCCATTAATGAAGTTGACCTTTTGAATACCAAAGGTACCTTAAATACCAAATTTCATTCAAATTTAAATGAATTGTTTTAATGAAGTGCGTCCTTATTTTTGCTGCACAGTGTACGTGTATTTATATGGTGGAAGGTGTTTTTGTAAAAATCTGCATTACCGACTGGGGATCAACCAAATGATAAATTACATAACTTTTTGTTAGTTTCACAAGATTAGTATTTAAATAATGATTTTATTGTTACTATTATTATCTTTTTTTTTTCATACAAAAAAAAACAAAGATACTTAAAAATTATCTTAATTGATGTGACGATAGTTAACTTGAATACAGTTACACTTCGTAATCATGTTTGCTAATATTTGAAGGGATCAGAGTTTATTTATTTTCCTTCGTCATACATAAACTGTCATATAATAATTTAGTTTTCATTCAATGTTGATGACATTTTGCTATTTATAATTGAGATGACCATTTGGTAGTCATATAGTCACATATTGAGGGTTGTGGCTTAAGGAGATAAAATCGGAGGTGGAGAAGTACTGAAAATTCGTGAATATATTTTGTAGCATAATAGTGTCAATACCTAAACAAATATATTGAATTTTAAATAAAATACTTTTATTTATGTCATTCATTGTTTTCAATCTCTTCAATGCGAAAATAAAAATGTTTTTACAAAAAAACAAAACCTGACTCCAAAAAAGGATCTAAACTTATCTGCTATGAAAAAATGCATTAAAAAGTAAAAAATAGTTGCGTTATTTATTTACTTCAATTTACTTATAAATATACATTTTTTTCAAATCAAATATTTTTATTTTTGGAGTTGGTGCCAGCCAAGGTTAACAAACATTTAATTTCACTGTAACTACAAAGCATTTCAGAATCGACAACATGACAGTAGGCGGCTAGCACCAACTCCAAAAATAAAAATATTTGATTTGAAAAAAATTGGATAATAAGTAAATTGAAGTAAATAAATAACGCAATTATTTTTAACCACATTTTTTCCTAGCAGATTTTTTTAGAACCTTTTTTGGAGTCGGGTTTTTGTAAAAAATTTTTTATTTTTTAGTGCCTTTTTTGATCCGTTTTTCTTTTTTGTAGTCGGGGTTTTTTTGTGTGAAATTTTTAGTGCATTTTTTCATAGCAGATTTTTTTAGATGCGTTTTGTTTTTTTTTTGTAAAAATTTTTTTTATTTGATGTCGGTTTTTAAAAAAAGTTTCTTATTTTTCCATTATGAATGAGTATACCGATTCAAACAAACAACAAAATTTCAAAATCGATCAACAATTGACGGAGAAATCGGTAATCGTACTCAAAATTGAGGATTTTCCTCGATTTCCATGGGATCTCCTCATCAGAATGCGATTTGGTGATAATGAGACCAATCTGAAAACAAACCCTTTAAAACAAAAACAAAATTTTGAAATCGGTTAATAAATGAGTTTTGAGGTAACAAACATTAAAAAAAAATTCACACGAATTGATAACTTTCTCCTTTTTTGAAGTCGGGTTAATAAATTTTTTTTTAACATTGTATTTAAATTTTAATATGAAATGCATTAAAAAAACTATAATTTTAATATCAGTTTACCAGTTTCGAAATGACCGTTGAAGGAGAGATAAACAGAAAATGTGTGTTTCCAGAATAAATAATTTTTCTTAGATCTATTTAGAATTCAGATTTAAAATTAACGTGATTTTGTTACAAATCGGTGTTGGATTGCAACAACATTCACAGAACATTATTCACAATATCACCAGTACTGACTGCTTGTATTGGTGGTAGCAGTTGTTTATGACAAAATTATCAACCGTGCTTTTGCCTTTCATACATATAGCCAGTCTTTCTGCACAGATAATCGAAATTTATCATATTTTCTGTGACAGCCAGCTTTCATGCAATGGATACAGAATGCTTCACACAGATCATATAAACCAAGGATGCATATAAAAGATGTCCCACAATTCACACAAGAAATAAATAGAAAACACATTTTTTTTTTCAATTGTAATTTTTTATTGAAACATAAAGTACATAGGATAGGGTTATGTATGGAATAGCACTTCGTGCAAATGACCCCTACCCCTTGGCTAGCACATACGCACTCTTTTGTTGAAATTTTCCATGACCATTTTGCATAAATGTGGCTGAATTTCGTTGATGCAGCGTTGAATCTCCTCTTTCAATGCATGGATGGATGTGGGCTTTTTGATATAGATCTTTGACTTCAAATAACCCCATATGAAGAAACCCAACGGTGATAAATTATATGATCTAGGGGGCCAATTATAATCACCGAAAGGATAGAGGGCACAACCAGGGAATGTCTCACGCAGTAATTGTATTGTTTCCCGGGCTGTATGGCATGTTGCACCGAATTGTTGAAACCGCATGTCTTCTACATCAATATTATCCCAATTTAGGTACAAAGAATTCGGTTATCATGTCGCTATATCGAGCACCAGTAACAGTAACTGCTTGACCAGCCTCATTTTCGAAAAAGTATGGTCCAATGACGCCGCCAGTCTTAATTCAGCACTAAACAGTGATACGTTGTGGATGCATTTGTTTTTGGACAAACACATGTGGGTTCTCTGAATCCCAAATGCGGAAATTTTGACAATTAACGAAGTCATCAAGATGAAAATCAGCTTCATTGCTTAGGATAATTTTCAAAGTGGCTAATAATGGCCTTATGTTTCATTTTTTGTACATTCTCATGTGCAATTCATTTATTTAGGTTCAGGATTAGTCCGTGGATGATCATATATTTATTTTTATAAACACAAACAAGTTATACCAAATCAACACCCACTCACAAAAACCGGAGGTTCTTCACAAGGCACGGTCAACCTCCATATCTTGAATTACCATCGGTTGTTGATGGTAATAAACTTGAGAAGATAAGGCCAAATTGCGTAACTGCGGGGCCGTAGTAAGTGGCTTAAAAATGATTAGACACTTTGAAAAAGTGGAATATTTCAGCCAGAAAATAAAATTCGAATATAAAACTGTCTAACAGGGTACTAATACGACTAAATTTAATTATGGCTTCAACATACCGTGTGTGTTGGACAGCTTTTCCTATAGGGAATCAATATTAAATATTATTTACTATTATAACTATACACAATGCTTATAAAGATATAAAAATAGTGGGGGTACTCTGTGGTGTATGGGATGTGTTGTGTACATAAAGCCAGCATTATAAGCATTGCTGTCTAAAGTCGTCAGTATTACATAAACATCTAATTAGAGTGCGTTAAATATATTCATTATTGTCTTCTTAAGTATAGCCATTACTTCTAACAATTGAAAATTATTTTTTGAATATCCATTATTATTTGTATGTGGAATGTTTGAAAATAAATGATAGAATTCTATTAACAGTATAACATAAAACAACAATCCACACAAATGAAAAGAAAAATAAAACCCAAAACAAAAAAAGAATTAATAAAAATAGAATTCTGACAAAAAAAAAGATAAACCAACGGTTCGAATATTCCTTCATTATTTGCTAAACAATATTCGAATAGATTGTAGAAATCTAGCCGGGTATTTTCTAGCACTTGAGGAGAAATATTCGCACAATTGTCACATTCGCACGCAAGATGGTTGCCCTGCACACAATGCCAGGTTAGTAAGGCTGTTCCTGGAACAAAATTTCCAGGAAAGTCTTATGAGTGGTTTTGAAACCTTCAAGTGGCCAGCCAGATAGAAACTTAAGAAGACAATACTGAATATATTTAACGCACTCTAATTAGATGTTTATGTAGTACTGACGACTGTAGACAGCAGTCTGCATTATATACACAGCACATCCCATACACCACAGAGTACCCCTACTATTTTTATATCTTTATTAAGCATTGTGTATAGTTATTATAGTAAATAATATTTAATATTGATTCCCTATAGGAAAAGCTGTCCAACACACACGGTATAACCTGTACAGTACTACACATCATTACTGCACAACTACATATTTTGATAAAAAACATATACCTCTAGTTAAGTACAAAATAAAACAACCTACTACTACGCGTTAATACTTTAGACTATAGATACATACTATAGATACATACAGACCTAAACAATAAAATGGAACTCATTGAAACATTCTATGGTACATTCGATGTATCATTATGCAAATTAATAGAGATATGTACGCTTAGAATGTGATTTACTGTTTCGAAAATATTGTTTTCGAATATTTATAATATGTATGTAAGGGATAATAATACGTGTTGTATTCGTAACCAAACATTTATACATAATACATAAATTGGTTACCATGCCAACCAATATAAACATACGTCACAAACGTATTATAATCCTCGTATAATATAGTTTAGTACAAATAGGTGTCAAAAGTTGATGTCAGTTTTCAAAATTTTATAATTGATTTGTGCCTTATGGATTCAGTTTTCGAATAAAATGCTTCGGATAAAAATTGTTCATTATAAATATAGTAACAACTTTTATTCGAAAACCGAATGAATGAGGCACAAATCTATTATCCAATTTTAAAAACTATCATCAACTTTTGAAGCCTATAGTACAGGTTATACATATGTGTGAGTATAGTCTATTGCCTAGGTAGGTAGTACGGATAATATATAATATCCGATCAAAACCATAATTGTAAGAAAAGAAGTTTTCATTGTTCTAAATCGTTTCGCCGACTAATACGTATACAGATCTATGTGAACTTATCATAATGGGGTCATTCGAATAAAAACAAAAAAGCAATCACTTTTGCCATTGTGTTGTAGCCAAAGATTGTTGTCGAAGCAATTATTTCTTATTATTTGAATATAATATTTACAATATAATATTTTGCTTCAAAACCAAATCCTTATCGATACCCAGAAATTTTGTACAAAAATACCTACAAATATATCAAACGTTATAAATTTAAGACATATTTTTATGACATTTTGAAAAATTACAAATAGCCACCAGATATTTAACCAGAACAATCAGTTAGTATGGCCCGTATTCATAGTTCGGTCTTAAGCATAAGTTCACCTTAAGCATGATCTTAAGGCAGCGTTTAGATTCATAGGCGCAATCTTGAGGAAAACTGGAAGGTTTGATCCTAGCTAAATTATGTGTGGTTGGATAAATATATTCATAGTTATAGCTTAAAGCGATATTTAGAATTGAAAACTGTTGATATATTCACAATTAAATAAGACAATCATATAATTGATCGTTTCCATACTTTTTATTAAAAAAATATGATTTTATTTAAGTCATCATTTTAGCGACTTTAGACAATATTAATAACTTTGCAATGAAAAAGGATAATGAATTTTTCGGGTTCACATAATATCAACATTGATGATGATATTGATATCGATTTTGATTCTGACGATGAAGACATAATTAAACGTATTCCTAAACGCTACATTCGTGATATAAAAGATCCATTTGATTTATATTCAGACATCGAATTTAAAACAAAGGTTTATATTCGACTAAAATCAGTATTCAATTTGGAATATTACTATTAATAGAACATAATGTATCGTCCTAAGTCAATCGTGGCGGATTACCTATTCCACCAGTGTTTTAATTATTAATATGTTAGCGATTTTATGCATTTACTTGTTTTTAGGTTATTATCAGTTATTATCACTGAGAATATTGCATCAAAATTTGAAGAAAATACTTTTTTCCTATGTTACAAATAAATACTGATATATACAGTCTACTCAGGACTAGTCATTGGACTACGAAATTGTAAACCGCATAAATGGGTTGAACTAAGACATATACTCGTATATCTTCGTTATAAAGACAAAAAAAACTGACACATTTAGTATTTATGTTTTCATCGAAGCAATACACATTTATTATTTATTTTTCTAACAATCATGCAATTCAAATTTCGTATCCCAGTGGTCTAGTCTTGAAGATTATAGAATGTAGAAATTATACAATAAACATACTGATGTATGGATTGGTAATTCATAAAATTATTTAAGTCCGAGAATATTTCTAATTTTTATAAACCGAAAATAGCCATAATTTTAAGAATAAATGTAAGTTATATACTTGTTTATTTATACGTATATTTATAGGGTTTGTTTAACCCTCCCAAAAATGAAGAATTATAAAAATATAAACTCTCACATATTTCTTTTTTTTTTACATTTCTACAATATTTTTATAGAATAATAAAATATTTAAATCCACCGATCCAGCAGTCAGTATATACAGAGGTTCATGAATACATTTATGAAAATTCATGCGCACTAGAAGATAGCCTAGGTGTAGGTTGGTACCTGTGAAAAATGAAAAAAATGTATAACACAAGACATTAATTATGTTGAAAAAATAATCCTACAGTTTTTCTTCATGTTCAAATGGAATAACATAATATGGGTTAAATAAAATGAATATGCGGGAGTTTCAACATATTTCTTAGAAAAATGTGAAACTTTAACAATAGGGAATATGCATGAAAATTTTTTTTCACTTGATTTGAAGCATGTTTACTTGACAAATATCAAGGTAAAATTACTTTTTAAATAACTTTAAAAATAAGCGAGATATGAATGATTGAAATTCCCGATTAGACAAAGAGGGTGACAGCCCTCTTGATATGTTATGTGATGTCATATTACACTTTCACCATTTAAAATACACGTTAAACTCCGTTTTTAGTATTTTTGCAAGAAAGAGACAGATAATAATCTTTAAAAGCTTATAGCTTCCTTGATATTTGTCGGATTTTAATTTCGTTTTTAAATATTATTACAGTATTAATAGTATTTTCATATTCTGAAAATAAATGTGAAAAAAAATGTTCATGCATATTCCCTATTAATATCTCCTAAACGAAATGGTCAAATTATTTGTAATTTTGAGGAGGAGCTTCATGTATTGAAGATTTATTAGCATCAGTATGGTGTTAAATGTATGGTCACCAGTCCAAGGGGCCGAGCGGTCTAAGGCGTTATGTCTGCGCAGTATGACTACTTGGAAACTGGGAGGTTATCGGTTTGAATCCCGACATCGGCAGTTTGTCAATTATTAGGAAAAAAGGAGGGTGGTTAATTGACTAAACTGTCGGCGTATGGACAAGAACGAAGTAACCGGATATGCTTGAGAAGGTTTTCTGCAGTATTCTTCACGAACACCAGATGAATATCGGCAAAGTTCCTATCATAGTCGGCTGCAACCGCAAATCCTACCAATTTGTAGTCTATACACAAAAGTTCCTTCCTGTCCACTCACATCTTCACATCCTTAGGCATCACAATGGACCTTATGGTCGAAGTCTAGCCCGTCCAATCTATCTATCTATCTCAGGCAAATCAACGGGACATAAAACTCAAATATGAGTTTTTATTTGAAGAATACTATAAGAGAAAATGTATGTTTTGATACACTAAAAGCATTTTGAATTTTATGAAGAAATTATTTTGCATCGTTTGAATTATTAGATTATGTCATTGTAGTATTTAGAGGGTGAAAAAAATACGTTTTCTTGTGTTTTTAGTAATTTTAAAACTGACTTTTACGTTCCATACAGGAATATATAAATGTAGTTAGCGTGGATATGTATAGGGTGGCGAATAAGTAACGTTATTAATGCCAAAAATTTCGCGCAGATGTGCCATAGTTGGACGAACTGTGTGAGCCGTGGCTCCATCTTGTTGGAACCACAATTCTGGATTGTTCTCTACCTCTGGCCTTAAAAAATTCTCAATCATTGCCCGGTATTGAATGCCATTCACATTAACAGCAATTCTCAAGCATAGGTGGTTACTTCGTTCTTGTCCATACGCCAACAGTTTAGTCAATTAACCGCCCCTTTTTGTTCTTAATAATTGACAAACTGACGATGGGATTCGAACCCATAACCTGCTAGTTCCAAGTAGGCATAGTGCGCAGGCATAACGCCTTAGACCGGTCGCCCACTTGGGCTAGTTCAAAATATGATACTCTGACAAAGAAATCATTGTTTTCATTCAACAATTTGTTTCCTTGAATAAGAATATCTTCAATTAAACAAATTCTTGAAGAAAACATATTTACTTGGTTCAAGAAATTTCTATCAGTGTATGGAATATTCAATATTTAGTCAAGGATATTTACTGTCCATAAAGATTTTTAGAATAGAATATTAATGGATTTCATTAAGGTAGTATATCCGTAAGAGTCCAGTCTAAAAAAACATTATCGTGTATACAAACGTAAAATGCCTGTGCCATCAGTAGTGATGTGTTCTATAATTTCCGTAGATACTGTACTGAGACAATACATCTAAAAATTGCATATTTTTATAATGTTTAACTTGTCAACAAATATGGCAAAAACCGTTTTCGTGGTTTCAAAAAATTCGTCATAAATTAATGTATCAATAAGTTATAAAATTTCAAATTCGTCCCCTTTACCTAGATCAGTTTTTGGTATTATAAATACGTATTTCGACTACAGTCATCATCAGTATAAATTAGCTAGTCGTACTTTACTCTTCGACAATTAGAGATAGATATAATCGAGATGATCGAGATGACATTTTCACCAAATTAGTAACAAGTAACATATCCTGCGACAATATAAGAGTAATTTTAATAAGAGTAAAACTAACAGGAACAAATGTGAATGAAGGAAATTTTAACAATAGCAATTTCAATATAATTTAAAATTTATTATATTTTAAATCTAGTATATTTTAATCTAGTTAATTTTATTTTTATTTTTGTCGGTTGATCTCGACTTTATATCTATCTCTAATTGTCAAAGAGTAAAGTACGACTAGATAATTTATACTGATGATTACATTGTAGTCGAAATACGTATTTATAATACAAAAAACTGATCTAGGTAAAGAGGACGAATTTGAAATTTTATTTCAAAAACCTAGAGTTCTCACTAATTATCATTCGATAATGTAATGTTATTCCATATTTTCATAATGTTTAACTTTTCAACAAATAGGCCAAAAACCGTTTTCTTGGTTGAAAAAAATTCGTCATAAATTAATGTATCAATAAGTATTTGTTAAAAAAAATCTACAGAAAAGTTTTTAATTAATGTTTTTTGCTCTTGCAAAACGTTCCAACTTTGATAGTGAATATCTTTTTTATTCGATGGGCAAAAAATATCAAATTTATCAAATTTAGCAATTCTCAAGCGGGCGATTATTCTTAACATCTACAAGACAAAGAACGAAGTAACCGGCTATACTTAAGATTGTTTTCTACAGTTTCCCTCACGAACTCCAGATGAATATCATAGTCGGCACTCGACTCACATCCTCAAATCCTTGGGCATCACAATGAACCTTATGGTTGACGTGTAGCCTGCCTGGGGAAAGCCTATACAATCTATCTAATCTTTGGCTAAAAATTCCATATTTTCTTAATGCTTAACTTTTCAACAAATAGGGCAAAACCCGTTTTCTTAGTTTCAAAAAATTCGTCATAAATTAATATATCAATAAGTTGTTTTTGGAAAAAAAATCTACAGAAAAGTTTTTAATTAATGATTTTTGCCCTTTGCAAAACGTTCCAACTTTGATAGTGAATAAAGAGATATAAGATGGACAAAAAATATCAAATTGAGCAATTCTCAAGAGAAGAGGTTATTCTTAACATCTACTCGAAATTTTATTACATTCTACAGAAAAATGGGTTTACAGACATACCACCTTAATTTTATAATTTATGAAAATTTAATTTAACCGTAATTGAAAATACTAAATTATACAAAACTATAATATTTGTATAATTTGTTTTAAAACAAACAACAAAAAAAAAGCTAATTTTAGTTATCCATGTCGGTTTGTATCAGTATGGGACTTAATAAAAAATGTATAAACAATGTTATTAATTAATATATTATAAATAGGGTATATATTCATGTTCTAATTATATAACAACCTTTTAGCTAGAGCTCTATATACAACCAGCAATAATAATAGTATCTATAATTTCTGTAGTTCATAAAAGTTTAATAGGTATAGAACGGTACAGTCAGTCCATGTTATAAATTGAACTACCCCGCCCCCGTAAGAGATGATATAACATGAAACAAAAGTTTTCAAATAAATTATTCAAAAAAATAACTCAAATATTCTATAATAGAATCGACATAAATTTCTATTTGAACATATGTAAATGGCAGGCATATATATATATAGGTTTCTAAAAGAATATAATATTTAAAACAACTCTACTTCCTTGAGCAACGAAAATATCAAACAACTGTCTTATGAATAAATTAAACGCATTGTTCTTTCTTCTATCGATACATTTTTATTACTACGTTTTTACTTTTCGGTCGTAAATACTCAAATATTTTCATTGGTTTTTGATACAGGTAAAGCTACATAATTGGTTTTTTAGTTGTCTACGAATAATATAATATTAATGTTCATCGGACACATGTATAGATAAAAATCTGAATTTTTGATATATTATTAATTGCTAATTGATCTCTGCGCCGTCTAGTGTTTTTTATTTTAAGTTATCTGTTCTGTCAAAACAAATAATTACATACAATACCAGTGAAAAAATTGATTAGCAGCTTCCAAGAAGTGCAATTACATATTTTTAGACAAAAATTATTTCTAAAGGTACAAAATTATGTACTAGTTTTCATGTTTCTAATGTCAATTGATGTCCATGATTCTCGGCGAATTTTTGGTACACACTACTAGCGTATACATTCTACAATCATAATGTCACAATTAACTTGAAATGTTCACATAAAACTGTTGTTATAATGAATAATATTGTTAATTACCAGGAATTACAACAATATCTTTGTGACAAATGGTTTTTTGACAAAGGTGTTTCTCTTAATACTCTATCATTGACATCAGTCTCTTCATAGACATTAGAAACATAAAAACTAGTACATAATTTTGTACCTTTAGAAATTTTTTTTTCTAAATATATCTAATTATACTTCTTGGAAGGTGCTCATCAATTTTATCACTGGCATTGTATGTAATTATTTCTTTATAGTTAAAATTAAGGTTGATTTTTACATGTATATCCGAATGTTGAATGTTGACAGAACCATAACTTAAAATAAAAAGCAGTAGATGGCGCAGTACTTTACTAGCATATACGTACAAAATACTTTTTTGAAAAAAATCTAACGAACGGTCTTCATGTAATTAAAATCATTAAAAATTGGAATTTTAACATGTTGTGAATACCAAAGTTGAATGAACATATACATTTTCGATAATGTTGCTCCACCTTCTATAGATTAAAAGGTAAAAAACGTCTACTTCTATAAATTAAATCTCGTACATTGGCCAACTTTTGTGTGCATAAGATGTACTTTTTGTCTTAAAAATGTGTCGCGATCGACTTGTATTATTTGCTCGGAGGTACATATGAAAAAGTTGATATAAAAATGTACAGTATGGCTGATAATTTGATTTTAAAATTTCACTTTTACGATTTTTTTGGGTTAGGAAAATTTATCATGGAAGAATGATATATGATTTTTAGATTTTTTTATAGTCAATAACTCGTGGGAATACACCTCGTACTTAAACACTCTGTATATCCACCTACGTAAAAAACAACATGTATGTAGATGATTAAAATAAAATAATAAAACAACATAATTATTTAACGGGTCAAAATTTATTCAAATTAGCTACAAATAAAGACAGATTTAGAATTTATTTCATTGCCTTAACATTAATAGGAAGACTGAGGTTGCATGTCTCTAACCAAGAAATCGGAAATAGGTGTATATCTTGACAAAAGTAATAATAATGAGTCTTCAAGTATGGGAATTAGTCAGGAAAATGTAGTTGGAAAATGCCGATTCACACAGGTATGTTGATCCGAAACAAGAATAAATCAATTTGCTACATTTGGTGATGCTGGGATATGTTTCTTAGTTGACTTATTTCCAAAACTATTTCGGGCATGTAAGATTAAATCATTTTTTAATGGCTATTGTCAAGACATCGCGATCGATCTAACAAAATGGGCATCTCCATCGACTTCCACAGGGGTGACCAACCCTGATCTATACTGTTTAAATTTATGCAAGTATCCATAACGTATAAGGTTACAATTTTTTTTGTCTTTTATTCAATTTATTAAAAATATCATGCAAACAAATATGGCGACGGTTACTATATATATATATATGTGTGTGTGTGTGTGTGTGTACATAAATAGTACGTCAATATTAAATATAGGTATAATTTATATTAGAAATTGTTTAGAAAACTTTCATAAATAAATAATAGTGCATTAGTTATAGTCACGATAACAGTAATAATAATTCATGTATTGAAATATTGGATAATTTATAGTGCCTATGTGGATATAGGTACGTACCACCGTTTATTAGGATTCCGTAATACCAGAAAACTTTTATTGATTAAATAACAAACCTTTTTTATTTGTTGGAATTTAAAAAATGTCTCTGTTACTGAATTTACATTATTATTTTTCTCGAAATATTTTATGATTTTTAATTTTATTGGCAATATACATTTTTAGTAAGTTCAGATAATATGTTTTAAATTGTTTTAAATTAAGATTATTCTACCCGTAACGGTATTATAACTATTGAAAGCTAATAAATATGAAATGTATTTTATATTTATTAAAATTTGTATACTTAATTTTTTTTCAAACAAATACGTAATATTTATTAGTTCCTTTCAAATGTGGTATTGCACTTAAATTTCTAGCCATTGGAAATTTTAATATTTTAATTTTTTCTTTTAACGGTTATAGAGCATGATTTGATGCGGTCGTCAGATGTCGTTTTCGTCGTGCACTGTCATCAATATTTTTTCGCATAGAGAAAAATTTTTTCCTATTTCAACAGTAAGGAATATAATTTATACAGGCTTCACTTAAAAGGCTTCCAGGCCATTTTATTCTGGGCTTTGGAGTTTGAGTTCCCAGCTTCAAGTTAGCGTAGAAGTAAGTTGTTAGCCGCGTTAGTACCTTTTTTTTATACCTCTTTCACTTGGCATATTCTCGAGATGACCCGGCAAAAGCGGTCATCCTATCTTAATTTCAGTGACAATGCCTGGTTCCTTGAGCAGGTTTTGCTATCCAATGTTATTTTTTAATCCCAGGCTTTTCTTATTAAACACCAACTTTCAGAACCATACAATTGCTGCAGACTTTATTATAATTTTCTAAATTTTCTTCTTGATTGTTCTTGAAATCATCTTCGACTTGAATATATTTAAGGTGGATAATAACATCTATTATGAGCTTGTATTTTAGTTTTTTTCTAACGAGTCATTGTGTTCATTAATCATAATTCCGAGATATTTAAACTTGGTAACTCGTTCAAATTTATGATTTTGTATCTCGAGATTATTGACATTGGTCGGAATCTCGTTTTATTTCTAGTGTTAATCATGTATTTAATTTTTTTCTCATTTAACTAAAACTCAACTTTTTTTAATTCGAAAACATCAAACTCCTCCATCAGTCCAATTTTATTTGGGCTCATTATATTCAGATCGCCAGCATAGACAAGTAAGTGTAATTATTAGCAATTGAAAGCTGTACCTTCTTTCATAATACATCCCTCAATCTTGCCTTAATCTGTTGTGCCCATTTCATGGAAAGTCAACATTAACCCAATATTAATCTTTTTTATCGTAGGAAAATAATTGAACGTTTGTTTGTGACATGGCATCGAACATTCGTTATATCAGCTATTCGTTAAAATGTATGCTTGACCAATTTGTTTTATCGATTCGTAGACAAACAATAAAAATTGTACTTATATTAACTATTTACGAAGACTGCGAGTACTTTTTTAATGGTTAAATGGTATACAAATATAAAAAAAAAAGTTTTAACATTAAAAATCGATGGCTGAAATTGTTATCATGTATCAAAAAAACAAAAGCAATAATATCAAATTATTAATTAAATAGTAATATAGGTATCCATTTTCAATATAAATACTTCATGGTACTGATTGCAGACGTATAATTATTTATCATATTATTTTTTTTTGGATAAGCCATTTGGCCGTGCTTGTTAGAGCGCTCTACATGGAACTGGAAAGTTGCGAGTTCAAATCCCATCGGGGGGAGTTTGTCTGAAAATTTTGTCAATTCGTTAAACTGTCAGCGTATGGACAACAACGTAGTAACCGGCTATATTTGTGAAGGTTTTCTGCAGTTTGCCTTCACGAACTCCAAATGAATATCGGTCCCATAAAAATAACCACTTTCATTTTTCGTTGATTTTCCGATTCCCTTAAAACCTTATTCGGATTATTACGAACATTAAAAAAAATTAGCCAAATCGGTCCAGCCGTTCTCAAAGGATGCGGTTACCAACGGATAGCATTAAATTTTTATTATATAGGTGTAAATAGTCTCAACAACTAGCAAAATTAGCGTTCTTTTTTCAAAATTTTTTAATTGATTTACGTACCTTATATATTCGGTTTTCGAGAAAATATTTCGCATAAAAGTTGTTCGTTAAAAATGTACTAACAACCTTTATTCGATGCATTTTCCCAAAAACCGAATCAGTAACACACAAATCAACTATATAATTTTAAAAAAAGAACGTTTCTTTTGAGAGTATCAGTATACAGACTATTTTCAAAAGCATTTCTAATAGGGAATTAATGTTAAATAAATAAATAAAATATTTACTATAAAACCATACATACATACACATACTTACAAACATCTGGGCTGCTCGTGGTAAGATGTTTGTTTGATGTCATTTAAGAGTTGGGATTTAGTGATGCCCACTTAATTTATAAAATTATTATTCATTACGTATGCACACACACCACTACTGAGTACATAGTACCCCCACTAATTTTATTTCTTTATGAAGCATTGTGTAGTTATTATAGTAAATAATATTTAACATTGATTCTCTATTAGCAAAGCTTTCCAAAACAGATGGTATACAAACCAATAAGTAAATAAATAAGTGGAATTTTCTTTATATTTCCGTTTTGAGGTAAGCGATTTATTTATTGCGATGTTATAAAGCGTCTGCAGTCTATACCTAGTGTGTATATGAGATATAAAGTATTGGCATATACATAAATTTGTGCTAGAATAAAAAAAAAACAGCAAAGGATGTCGAGTCGACGAGTCAACTTACCGCAAATACTATTTCCTTTTCCTCCCCACACCATATACATATTGTATTTCACTGTATATACAGATGTATGTATATACAGTATATGTATATTTACTGTATATACACTGTATATGCGGGTATGAAACAATTCTTGTTGCCATACAATAAAAGCATGTTTACAATATTTTGTAATTATGTAAGAAAAGACCAAATATGGCGGTCTAAGGCGTTATGTCTACTTGGGAACTGGAAGGTTATGGGTTCGAATCTCGACATCGGCAGTTTGTCAATTATTTAAAAACGGGGAGGGGGGGGTTAATTGACAAGAGGAAATGGGGGCATAAAGAAAGAAGAAAATACAAAATATAAAATATCTCTCTTAATATTAGAACAATCGAAAAATGAAGTAAGGAATAAATTTGTAGAAAGTCATCTTTGCTACAATTCATCACCTCATCATTTTTGCTCTAACTCTAATGTGTACAGAGATATTGAGGAATTTAATTTTCAATCTTAAACCGTCAATATTTCTGTAAATATTAGGGTAACAGAATAAATGATAAGAAACAAAATTACAGTAAAACTTAGTACCTACAACTTTACTTCTTATAAATATTTCGATTTTTCGAATATTAAGGGCGATATGTCAAATGTTGTGTTTATCCCTCACTCTAAACCCCCCTTTCCCCTTATTCGATTTTACCCATTATAGAACTTAGCCTTTTGAATACCAAAAGCGTCTCAAATACCAAATTTCATTCCAAACAGATCAAAATTGTGACCGCTCGAGTGATTACAGACATATATATATATATATATATATATATATATATATATATATTTTTTTTTTTCAGATGGTGATTTTCGACGTCTACACGTCTACAGGATCGATGGACATTTGTAAAAATTTTTGCAAAATTTTGAAGTCGGTACGAGACCAATAACTCTATTTCCTTTCAGGAAATTCGCTAAAAAAACAAGTGAAAATCACAACTATAAACTGAGTTAATTGCTTACTGTAATACCCGGTATATACTGAATTTTTGTTCTGTCTCTTACGGTTTTAAAGATAGGCACTTTCGCTCATTTTGCCCAAGCATGGTCCATTTTATGTACACCTAAATTTTTTTCTGTGATCAATATTTTCAACCGTTACAAAAAACAGAACGTAATTTAATAAACCCTGATATATATTACATACCGAGTATAAAAAAAACTTGCAGTTTTACTTTAAACAATTATCTAGGTTATTTTCACTAATAATTTCCATTGCCAATACAGAATATACATTTTTCCAATCGGAATTGGCGTGAGGCACCCATAACACCATAATCACAATTGTATTGAAGTAGATTGGTGAATAAATGATGAAAAAAAAAAGAAAAAGAAAACAAATCAGAACTTTTAACAAAGACAACATAAAATAAAATCAAGAAGAGAAAATTCGAAATAAATAAATAATTGAAATGAGAATTTAAGTGCTTTGGTAGTCGACTATAAATATTTACTTTAATTTATGTTTTCAGTATGCCATAGCAAAATACCAATAAAAGCCATTTATTTATACTTTAATCACTTTTCACAGGATGTCTAGCATTCCAATTTGTGTTTTAACTCAGTTTGATTGTTTAAATATCTTCTATGTACTAAGTTCTTTATCGGTTCAAGTACTGTTTATGTTATGTCTGCACATGCGTAGGTGTTCTTTATCAAAAAATGTTTTCAACATTAGATTCACTTGATCTCTCTTTTTAACTTAAAATAACAACACGTACAGAAAAATTTCAGCTCGCCATTTCAGCTTTTATTGTTTTGTTCGAGTTATACTGTTTACGGACAGACAGACAGGGGATATGGGGAATGGAATAATTAGGTCATTTTATAAACAACAAAAATAAACATTTTGTTTTGCGATCAATATTTTCAACCGTTACAAAGTCGGGACTGAATGCTAAATGCTAAACACTGTGATCACTGGGAAAAAGTACCGCGGCAGGAGCTCGGGAAGGTACTGTTTCAGAATGCAACAAGGAGGCTATCTCTCGATGCACTGAAGCTGAACAGGATTCAACAGCGGAAGGTTACCGGATTCATTACCGGGCATTATCTCCTGCGGCAACATCGGCACATAATGGGACTCGGGTCCATTATGTGCAGACTGTGTGGCGAGGAGAAAGAAAAATCCAGCCACATTATATTTGACTGCGAACAGGATATTCGGTGCATCTCACCCCGAATATATGAACCTTCAGGAAGACCTGATAAGCAAGTTCCTGCCTATTGCCAACATATGGGAGAAGCGAATCTCGCCGGCCTGAAGTAGAAGGGGGAGCACAATGGACCATAAGGTGGAAGTGTAACACTGTTTAGACCCCAAGTTGTATATATATATCTATCAAAGTTGGGACTGCCTTAATATACCCTTGTACATATTGAGCAATAGGGAATATGCATGAAAATTTTTTTTCACATTTAATTTCAGAATATGAAAATACTGTTAATACTGTAATAATATTTAAAAACGAAATTAAAATCCGACAAATATCAAGGATGCTATAAGCTTTTAAAGATTATTATTTGTCTCTTTCTTGCAAAAATACTAAAAACGGAGTTTTACGTGTATTTTAAATGGTGAAAGTGTAATATGACGTCACATAACATATCAAGAGGGCTATCACCCTCTTTGTCTAATCGGGAATTTCAATCATTCATATCTCGCTTATTTTTAAAGTTATTTAAAAAGTAATTTTACCTTGATATTTGTTAAGTAAACATGCTTCAATTTAAGTGAAAAAAAATTTTCATGCATATTCCCTATTTAGGCCATTAATAATGAATAAAATTTGAATATATATATTTTTTTCATTTTTCGAAAATTAACCCCCGCGAAAGTAAATTTTACGGTAAAATTTTGTTTCTTGTTTTTTCAAGTTAGAGCTATAAAAATTTGTAAGTAGGCTATTAATAATAAATATAGAAATATATGTTTACCTTATTTATGAAAACCTACCCTTAAGGAGGTAAAATAGAGTTCCCGTGTTTTGGAACTTAAAAACAAATAATTGCTACACCATAAAATACGGGTTTCTAGTTTTTGTAAAATCAACCCTCAAGGGAGTGAGACATACACGGGGTGACAGTTTGTATGAAAGTTCAGTTTTTTTAAAGAAACATTGATATTAAGCTTATGAATTATAAATGAAGTTATAAGTGCGTGTAACATCGTTTTAAGAAAATCAGTCTTTGAAGGGGAGAAATACTATGTTGCCCAATTATAAGGTCTGTATAATTACTATTGTAAACAGTATAAAAATGTATTGAGAACAAATATTTCATTTCATTTCTAACTATCAATAATTTCTATATATTTCTAGGAATCGACGGAACATTATATATATGTCGAATTACCTTTATATTACACGTAATATGAATACATCAATAATAAATATAAATTTCAATGGAATATATATATAAATTAAAAATTTTTAATTAGAGAAAATCATGAAACTAATAATTAGTATATGTAGTAATTTCATATTAATTGAATTCGTGTTAGGGTCTTTAACCAATAGAAACAAGCATATATTTATTATTTATGATCAAAAAAATGTACCATGAAATATAGAATGATTGTGGGTATATAAGCTAGTATTTTATTATAATTTCTTATTTTAAAGTGTTTCACGTAGCCTACGTCGCTCCTACATAATTTTTGTAATAATATATTTCTAATAAAAAATTCAATTTTATTTTTCAAAAATCGTTATTTGCCAATAAATAAGAATGTATTAACTATATATATATATATATATATATATATATATATATATATATATATATATATATATATATTTATATATATATATATATATATATATATATATATATACATATATATATATATGCTCTAAGAGTTATGTTGACAATTTATGGTTTTGAAAATAAAATCTCAAAGGATACGATATTGTTATCAAATAGAAAAGTTTTTTCTATCTAAATTGATTATTCTATCATACCCTTGCTTGCACCTTTTTTGAATATTGTTTTTTGTTTTGTTTTGTTTGGTACAGCGTTCGCTGTTGGATGAGGTATCTACAAAGGTAGTAGCACACGCCGCGACTTCATATGTGACAACACAACAGAGTATATTGTTTTTTCTTTTGACAATACATGTATTGTATATATATATATATATATATATATATATATATATATATATATATATATATATATATATATATATATATATATATATATATATATATATGTATATATATATATATATATATATATATATATATATATATATATATATATATATGTATGTATATTTACTATTAATACTTCCGTGTTATGCTGACGAAAAAACATGCATTATATGTTGTTATCCTTACAAAAGTATACGCTATTAAATCGGATAAAGCAAAAATAGATTATTTCTTTGGTGCATTTTTGTATACTGAACGATTATTACATTTTCTGGCGTATTTTAACGTGAAACTATCTAAACTTCCAAAATCAAAGTTCCTCTTTTCAGTTTTCAATCGCTAATTGATAACTGTTTTTTATTTTTGAAGTTAAACTTCTTTTGGCGCGTTATGCATTCTAATCGCTGATGTAGCACTCACTCGCCTGATCCATCCTGCATTATCGCACAGTTCTTGGGAAACATTTAGTGAAAAAATGTGTGCCAAACAGTAGAAAAAATAAATTTATATATACATACATTAGATGCTTAGCGAAACAGACAATAAGAAAGTCTGTCACATATTTAGCTGGAAACTTTTCAAATGAACACACTGTTATTGGTTCATTTGATAAATATCTGAAATATGGCTAATCCAATCAAAAAGTGAATTCAGAGTGCCAGACTATAACTAGAGGGACCAGTCCAAGTGGGCGAGCGGTCTAAGGCGTTATGTCTGCGCAGTATGCCTACTTGGAAACTGGGAGGTTATGGGTTCGAATCCCGACATCGGTAGTTTGTCAATTATTAAGAAAAAGAAAACGGCGGTTAATTGACTAAACTTTTGGACAAGAACGAAGTAGCGGCTATGCTTGAGAAAGTTTTCTGCAGTTTCCTTCACGCGAACTCCAGATGAATATCGGTATAGTTCCTATTATAGTCGGCTGCAGCCGCATATCCTACCAATTCCTAGTCGACACACAAAAATTTCTTCCACTCCACTCACCTCCGCACATCCTTAGGCATCACAATGGAGCTTATGGTCGAAGTGTAGCCCGTCCAGGGCAGCCTCTACAATCTATCTATCTATAACTAGAGGGTCTGTAATTAATAAAAGCTTGAGACACACTCTAGTTACATTTCGTTGAGTAGCAACATCAAATGGTTTAGAAAAATATAATGGTTTAATTTCATAATAAATTGTCTGATGCTTTTACAACTAATCTAATTTATGTGGAATATGGAAGTTATATTTATATGTTCATATGATATTTTTGTTGTATTATATATATATATATATATATATATATATATATAAAGTAGAACAGTACTACATTTTATATTTGCTTTCATATAAATATTTGTAACTTATCACAATTTAGTGAGGTATGTGTTACGTCTCCAAGGAGCTCTCAATCATGCGTTTGTTGACGATATTCAATTATCTATCTGCTGATATATCTGTAGTTTTTCTTCTCTGTATGTCCATTCCTATTGGTTACTTTTCTTGTATACGGGCTGTTTTGTTTTGGCTTTTTGGGTATTGAATACCTTAAAGAATCATTCTAATAAAAAGTTTATATTGAACCAAGAGTAACTTCTAAAAGCTTTGTGCTCAAAGTCGAATTTTACCTTTGAAATGAAAAGTAAGTGGAGAGATTTTGATATTTTGTCTATATTAATCCTGGCGATAGGGCACTTTTCGTAGTCGATTAAGGTACAATCGTTATAAACCATGTTTATATACAAATAAGATAAAACCTATTTTGACAAAATGGAAACCCGACTTCAAAAATCAAATATTCTATAACAAAAAATGCACTAAAAAGTAAAAAAATAATTGCATATTCTTGTGCCAATTTTAGTTATTAAATATATGTACAATTATTGTTATTTTTGAAGGCGGTGTCCAAAAGTTATGTGAATTTCTCTATTCTGACATAACAATAATTGTACATATATATTTAAAAATTTTTGCTTAGGTGAACTAAAATTGGCACTAAACTAAAAACAAAAACAAAAAATTCAAAATCGGTTCATAAATGACGGAGTTCTTAGGAAACACACATTTTAAAAAAAACAGACGAATTGAAAACCATCCTCCTTTTTGAAGTCGGGTTAAAAATGGAACATTTTTAGCAAATAAGTCATGTTTATAACCAATCATGTGGCAGTGAGGACAAACGCGGTCTGCTTGGAACTGAACAGTTATTTTGGGTACGAATCGCGGCGGAAGCAGTTGTTCCTTAATAATTAATGGAGCGATTAATTGACTAAACTGTTTGTGGAGGTTTTCTACAAATTCCCTTCACGACCTCCAGATGAAATTCGGTATAGTTTTAAACAAAGTCGGCCTTCAATCGCTTTACCTACCGATTTCTATTCTGCATATAATTCACTGAATTTCACCCATATCGTTAATGTAATAAATTTTGTATCTCAGAAACGGAGGTAAACTCCATTATCTTTTATATTATATTTTAAACATTTTTTTTATAGCTTAGATGTTCTTTCCGGGAAAACTATGGATTTAACGAAAAATTCACATGATACCTTATCTTTTATATTATATTTTTAATATACTTTCGAAATTTTTTCCGGGAACACTATGGGTTTAACGAAAAATTCATAAGATATTTTTTTTGCGCTAGAAAAGAAACATTTCATTCCAAAAACATTCTTTCCAATTAATGGTCCCATTTTAGCAGACACAGTAATATGTTAAAAGTGTATCGGAAAAAACTGTAGGTATACATAGTATATATACGTGTTTGCGAAAATTCTAAGTCTTATTTATATTTTACTAAATATATATTTCATTTTTTGAGAATAGTAAATCATGTGTGGAGGTCATTCTTTATCATGTTATACGTCTTATATATCTCTATAGACTCACATTTTAACTTGAAACATTCAAACCTTAGACAGTTTCATCAAAAAGACATAATTTATCTTATTTAATACCACCATGTTTTTTTTTTTTTAAACTATCATACAAATTTATCGTCTCAATTTATTTTTGTTAACTTTACAAACTTTCGTATTCATCAAAAACACGGATACGGGTTTAACCTTTATTTTTAACCCGATTTCAAAAAGGAGGATGGTTCTCAATTCGTCTGTATTTTTTTTTTATGTGTGTCACCTCGGAACTCCATCATTTATGAACCGATTTTGAATTTTTTTTGTTTGTTTTAAAGGGTTTGATTTCAGATTGGTCCCATTCATTATAAATCCTCATTTAATATGTGATAACCGATTTTTGCGATTTTTTTTTTTTTTTTTGAAAGGGTATACTCATTCATAGTGGGAAAATAAGAAAATTTTTTTAAAAACCGACTTCGAAAAAATTTTTTACAAAAAAAAACCAACCCCAAAAAAAAATTTTTACAAAAAAAAAAACAAAATGCATGTAAAAAAAACTGAAAATCTGTTATAAAAAAATGCACTAAAAATTAGTAGGTCGTTTAGTAGGTCTACCCATATTTAGACAAATAAAATCAGTTATAGAACTTCAAAGTCACTAAAAAGCGAGAAATAAACCCTATTTTGACAAAATGGAAACTCGACTTCAAAAATCAAATATTCTATAACAAAAAATGAACCAAATAGTAAAAAAATAATTGCATATTCTTGTGCCAATTTTAGTTCACCTAAACATTTTTAAATATATTATAATTATTGTTATTTTTGGAGGCGGTGTCCAAAAGTTATGTGAATTTCTCTATGCTGACACCGACTCCAAAAATAACAATAATTGTACATTTAAAAATTTTTGCTTAGGTGAACTAAAATTGGCACAAGAATATGCAATAATTTTTTTAATTTTGGTGCATTTTTTGTTATAGAATATTTTATTTTTGAAGTCGGGTTTCCATTTTGTCAAAATAGGGTTTTATAAATAACATTTTTACGGATTATGTAATCCTAATTTTATAAGTATCAGTTTAATATAGAAGGGGGTCACTTTAAGTATACCTACACAAATTGTAATATGTGAATATACTGACTAAATACCTGGTACATACTGAATTAATGAAAACAAGTATCTAACGAAAGTTGTGTATATTTAAAAAAGGAACATTTTTTGTCTGTAAATTTGATTTTGACCGGACTAATATAATATCTATTTCTCCGTGTTTCGATGAATATTATAATATATTTTCATAATTACGTATATTATATATTATATTTTAATAAATCAATATTAATTATATTATTTTAACATTATATTAAAACAAAATTAATTGAACTAAATATATTTTATTAATATTTCATTTTTTATTATTTATTCAGAGTTATTGATGATATAAATTAATTTAATTGAAATAAATAAATAGAGACAGTTCTAAAAATCACTATACCATTTGGTAACGTTGGACTCGGAACATGGAGATTGGTCAAATATAGCCAATTATAACTATTAGGTAATATGCGAATCGAGGTCTCTTGTCTTAATGATTTGGTTTTACTATTTAAGATTCTTTTAGGATTTCAGCTTATTAAAATAATAAGCTCTAAAATTTTGAAGAACATGTCAGTAAATTGAATTTTCGTCACAACAACCTTAAAAGAAATGTAAGTAATGTTTAAAGGATTTTCGATGGATCATGCTGTAATTGTATCGTATTCATTTCAACACATTCAATAAAGTTTTTGTATACTATATACAGAACAGAGGGTGGGTTACATACTGTAACACTCCCATTCCCTCGAACACTTCCCATTCTATAATCTCGTGCATTTATTATAAATATATTAGATACTAATGCTTATTTCGAGTAAATGTCAATTATACTGATAAAACATTTCACTGTGATATTAATGTACTTTACTTTGATCATACGAGTATATAATATAGTAGGTATCGTAGCTCTACATATTTTTTTTATATTTGAAATAAATAATTTAATTTTTTATTATCAAATTAATGTATACCGTGAAATTTGACCTATAGAAATGTAGCATTCAAATAGGTTATAATAAAAGGTTCGAGTTATTCATATAATAGGAGGACAAACCATTTAATATCTTGGCATTGGGTATTAAAAAGTAAGAAAATGCGTGCCTGACATGTTTAAAAACTTTGCTTAAGGATGTTCCAGCATACCACCACTTTTCGACAGATTTTGCTCTCTTTTTTTCACAGGCTAAAAATAACATTTTCTAATAAAGCCCGAAAGTTCAGAATTTTTGACCGTTTAGAACGCGAGATAATTAATATCACAGTTATCATTCTCTCTCACTCTCTCTCATTAAAAGCATGTAAAACTTCATTCCCGTCCAACAATTATCTGTTGTATTAGAAAAAATACTCGACAGAATTTAAAAATAAACTAGGAAGTAAAGCTAAATATTTATTATATAAATTTTTTTTTTAAATCGTGTGTAACCGTTTTGTTTTCGAAATATAAAAGTTTAAAATTATTCCTTTTCTTCAACATAACATTATTTTGTATATGTGAACAGTGTTTTTATGTGAACAGTGTTGTATATGGGTGTTTATGTATTGGTGCTATAACAAAATCAAACCGGTTTGTTGTACTGCTTGCATAACACAGTGCTGGAACGTCCTTAATATTAGTAAAATGGAAAAAATTATAATAAGTAAAGTTGTAGTAAATAAATTTTACTATAATAATTCATTATCATATTTTATTTTCTGAATATTACAAATGTATCACCTTGGTTACTTGATTTTTATACACGGATTATAATCTATTCAGGGTATATTTAATTTAGATCCGACTCTGTAACGGTTGAAAATATTAACCGTAGAAAAAATTTTTGTTATGTTCATAAAATGACCTAATTAGTCCATTTCACGCATATCCGTTCGTTCGCTAGTCCAAACTCAAAAAGAAAAAGGGTAACGAGCTGAAATTCCGTGTATGTGTTCTAGAGCTAAAAAGTAAGGTGAAGTTCGTGAATGGTCAAAATCGTATCATGTTTGAGCAAAATGAGCAAAACTTCCTATCTTTGAAACCGTAGGAGATATAACAGAAACTTAAAGACAAAAAATGCTCCTTTTCTGAAAATACACAACTTTTGTAAGAAACTTTTTTTCATAAATTTAGTGTATATCGGGTTTTTAAATAATTATACCAGTTATTATATCAGATATTATTAAGTATTTTCTTGAGTTTTTGGGAAGGATGACGATAAGATAAAAGTTGATTAAGATCTATTTCCAACGAGTTTTTTTGATTTTGTGAAAGAGTATAAATGCTGAGTGGCTTTCACCCCCGATATTTTACAATAATAGTACTTGATGACAGTTCTAGAAATATACAAATTAACAATAAACGAATATCACAACCTTTCTATAAAACATGATTAAAATAAATATTTAAATGTATCGATATCATATTTTTATCGTGTATGAAATATGAGATATGGAGCTATTTAAATATCTGTCAAGAAAATTAAAATAGCAACATAATAATAATATGAATATAGATAGATTTTTTTTTTTAACATAAAAAAAATATCTGACTATTTTTTTTTAATCTATGATATACGTGGAACAAACACAATGATATATAAATGTCATTATTTCATAACCAAATACATGTATTTAAAATAATAATCAAATCGTATATAGTTAGTTAAATATGTAATTGGTTCATATTGTCTGCAATTGTAAATTTATGCATCTGAAAAAAGTTAGTTAGTTTTCAACATACATTTTATGTAGTCTCTATGTAGGTGTATACATAGTATACTACTCGTATATATTGATATAGACACAAATAGTAATACCGTAAAATAGCAATACCAAAACCATTACTGAAAAATATTCATACTCTGGTAGTGTTGTTAGTTTGTTGGTTATTCATAGATTTGTTGATTTCTGTGGACAGTTTGAATTTATACTACCTAATATTGTTATATATATATATATATATATATATATATATATATATATATATATATATATATATATATATATATAGGGTGAGTCAAAAATCATGGAGTTTATTGAAAGGGTGAATAGGGGATGAAATTCTAAGATGAAAAGATCTTGGACATTTTTGTGGCTGAACCACCTTTAAATAGATATTAACGGAATCGCGTTAACGGAATAAGAAATGGTGGGGAATAAACGCAGTGGCAGCAGAGATACGCGAGGGGAGCGAGCTCTCAATCCAATGCAAATTGAATGATTCATTATACCTGAAAACTACATTTTTCATTAAAACATTTAAGCAACGAATCACCAATAATTTAGCTCACTAAAATATTTAAAAAAATTATACTTCATTAAAAATGATGTTCATTAAGTACATTGAAGGTTTTCAAATATTGGGAAGTTTTTGATTTCAGTCCGATTATCGAAAAAACGAATTTGTACACTACTGTACTAATCGATTCCAAAAACTAATCAGCTATTAACTTTAAAAAAAGAACGTCAAATGCCGCCGTAAAATTTCATCGTAATTGAATAAAAACTAAATAATTCAGTTAATTCGATTTTTCGGAAAAAACAGAGGTAAATTTTTTTCCAAAATTTTTTAAAATTATACTATAAAAACTGTACTGGATTTGACACGCATAAGCCCCACCATTTCTTTTTCGGTTAACACGCTTCTCTAATTGGTTAATTTATTTAATTAATATCTAATTAATCGTGGGTCAAGTGAAAAAATGTCCAAGGACTTTTCATCTTAAAATTTCATCCTCTATCCACCCATTGACTTTTCTCCATGACTTTTGACTCATCCTGTATATATATATATATATATATATATATATACAAATAAATGAATAATATTGTTTTATTTTCAGCGAATTTAATACAATGTGTCACAATGCATACTTTAATATTATTTTATATCCACATTTTCTCATAAATCTTATTTTATTTGGATTTATTAATAATATTTTATTTATAAAAATTGAAGAAAAATTGAGGAGAGTATGAAAATTTTGTACAATGTTGAATGTCTTCACTGAATGCTAAACCTACTGTAGAAAGTTCAAAACCATTTACTAAACCGTTTAAAAGGTATTTGAAATTGCAAAAAAATTTAAGAAAAATTTAAGAAAATTTTTCATGTGTTCTTATGGAGATTTGAATTCAATAGCTTAAATTCATTTGAATTACCATTCAAAAAGCTACGAAGCGTCACAAACTTTCTAACTAAATAACTTTAACTCGCTGTTTTAAAGAAAAACTTTTAAATAAAAAACTCACTCTACTCGCCTTGTTTGCTTCATTCGGGGTGGCCTTCGGCCTGGGCTCTACATGATGCAAAATGCCATTCTAGCATGAATGGAAGGTAATTTTTGTTTTTTTTTTCCAATTTTCGGGGGACTTGCGTTGGAAAATTAAAGTTTTCCGATATTTCCCCTAAGTTTGAAGTTATTCCGCGTCGAATTAAAATTACCGCATGCGTCTAGCATGTCTAGCATGTCAATGGGTAAGCACTTGTAAACGTGAGTGAGTCAGATAAAAATTATAAATATGTTTCTGTTGATTTACATTAAAGGTACATGCACTGCTAAATTTCTATTTCATAAAAGAAATTTGAAAATATTCCCTGAACTAGAAATTTGGTGGGAGTGCTAATAAATATTCGGAAGTAGTGGAAGCGATGGGAAATTAAATTAAGTTTTTTTTTATATCTTGAAAAAAGTACTTCTCGATAAATTGGGAATCTAATAACGTCCATAATCAAAATAGTAATAATGCAATTAATATTAGTTTGTTTAATGTTGTTAAATTGGAGTAAGTCGATCAAATATTAAGCAAGAAAAATTAAACTATGACAATTCTCTGAAATTCTTGAAAAATTACATTGACTGCTCAATTCAAGTTGTTTAAGAGAATATCAGTTCTTGGATATTGGATATTCTTGGATATTCCAGTGAAACAAGATTGGATTGTATTTATTTAATTAAAAATTAAGATTCACATATAAAAAAAATTAATTTTCCATATTTAAGAATATCATCCAATTATTAATCTCTATTTCAATGTATATCTTACCAGTGAACTATTGTTCATCATAATTAGATTACTCAAAGATGAAGGTCACTCTGTAAAAAAAATGCACGAAGCACTCAAGTGAACTGATTGTGTCTGCTGTACCAACAGCCCTAATATGGTAGACACAATCATCAAAGTTAAATTGGGAATGGATAGATATATAAAATTCAATGAATAATTAACTCTATAACACAAATAGGCACTTTACCTGTCTGTCACCTGAGTTTGTTGGACTTGTAGTTTTAGTTGTCTGTCCATTATATTATTAGTTAGCAGTGTGATGCCATCATCCAGACCCACTAGACTCTAGAGTAGGTAACAGTTACCAAATGTAGGTGTCTGATTGGCTAGCTAACTTTAGTGTTGACATTATCACTATCAACATATTATTTGTGATTTATAGATAATGTATATGTTATATAATATATATTATCTATAGTTTATTTATTATTTATGGTATCTGTTCAAATATTTATGGTAACTGAATAGATTGGTGTTGGATAATAATGTTATGTTTATATATATATATATATATATATATATATATATATATATATATATATATATATATATATATATATTTATATATATATATATGTATATTTATATATATATATATATATATATATATATATATATATATATATATGTATAGGGTGAATCGAACCAGGTACATAATAGATACTCCCATTCCCCATTAACAGCCAATAGAAATCGATTAACTAATCACCTCCCCGAAACAAACGAAGACCACTCGTGATTGGCTCATATGATCTTCGTTTGTTTCGGAGAGGTAAACAGTTTATCGTTTTCTATTGGATGTTATTGGGGAGGGTATAATGATAGAAAGAAATGGAGGCGTGTGCTATTATGCACCTGGTTCGGTTCATTCTGTATCAGAGAAGTTAAGAAAATTTATATTTTGCAACTCATAATATAAAGTGTATTTCTTGTAGTTTTTTTCCACCTATTTACGAAAAATGATGTTTAACAAATGATATCCTCTTTCGCGCTGAAAATTATGAACTCTTTTCAGCACATCTGACCTTTCGTAAAGATTTTTGAAAGGTGTTCCTAGCATTGTTGCATACATAAACCCTTTCTTTCAGATAATCCCAAAGAACATAATCAGTAATATCGTATGGTTAGAAGGAGCATGTCTGACATTAAAACATCGTCGATAGTTTTTCTTGAGTAGAAATAAAGCTTCTTTTGTATTCCAAATAAAAAGTTACGATATTTATCCTTTCTGTAGACTGGTATCGCTCTATATCAAAACTCCTATGTATTTACTATAATCTAAAAAAGAGAAACTCAAATAAATATGAATTCCAGAAAGAATTATTGAATTTAAAAATCGTGAAGATATTTTTCGGCCACCCTATATATATACACATATATTGCATATACAATTGACAGTTTAGGTCACACTTATCCATATACTATGTTGATAAACTAACTATACTAAATAATATTTCAAATTTTAATAAATATTATTATTTTGGGGTTATGCATATATCATATCAATAATAAAATCAATGATAGATAATCGTCTATCGCGGTATGAAACGTCTTTTTAACTCTTCGATCCGAAAGTCGAAGTAATCGTTTAAATTGAAATGTTTTGAGGTTTCCAGAGTCTATAAACATCATTTTTGGAGAGATGTTTGTCGGTGTATTATTATTATTTTTAAAATAATTAGCAATATTATTATTCGTTATTGAGAGATTATTATTTATTAATTAACAATTATTAATTCCTAAACATTCATTCTTAAACGTCAACAAAATCTAAAACTAACACTTAATTTTATTCTGTTTTGTTACAGGTAAGGGTGATCTATTTTTCGAAGTGCTTCAAACTATTTCTGTGGTAACTAACTATAAGTATTTAAGGCTTCATCGTGCTTCATCACATTCTTAAATTTTTCTACCATATCAATTTAATATATAACACTCGCAAACACGTTTACACGTTTAAGTATAATTTGAAACTCAAATGGGTGAGCCGTAAGGCACGTTATGTACTCTACACCTGCAAATAAGCGAATATCCAAAATATTGTGACCCGATTTTTTATTTTTCAATTAAGTCGAACTATCATTTCTAAATAGATATCTATTCGTACTCATATCAGGATATCTTGGTATTGGGAGGGGTATTTCTCTAGTCCTAGGATATACTTTCTGGTGGATAAATTATAAATAAGAGCTTTTAGGTTGATTTTCTTTGACATACCCTTCGGTCTACGAGAATTGTTGCCACGCTTTGCTGAACAACTTAAAAGCTACTGCTCCTTGGTTAAAATATTAAACACCCCTTACCAAAGACCCTACCAGTCCAAGTGTCCGAGCGGTCTAAGGCGTTATGTCTGCGCAGTATACCTACTTGGTAACTTGGAGGTTATGGGTTCGAATCCCGACATCGGCAGTTTGTCAATTATTAAGAGAAAAACAGGGGCGGTTAATTGACTAAACTGTCGGCGTATGGACAAGAACGAAGTAATCGGCTATGCTTGAGAAAGTTTTCTGCAGTTTCCTTCACGAACTCCAGATGAATATCGGCATAGTTCCTATAATAGTCAGCTGCAGTCGCACACCCTACCAATTCCTAGTCTATACACAAAAATTCCTTTCACTCCACTTATATCCTCACATCCTTTGGCATCACAATGGACCTTATGTGCAGGCTCTTTAATCTATCTATCTACCAGAGACCCAAATATTTCCCGCAATCTTATCAACAAAAATTTTTTATAGTTACGTTTCCAATGGTGAAAAGGTCTAAATGTACAAAGTTTGCTTTGTGCCAAAAATTCGATATAGCATTATTTTTGATCAAACTGAGAGGCTGCGATTGAAATATTGAAATACAATATTTTCCTTATTTTATTTTAATAATAAATAAAAAAACGTTATGAATTATATATTTTTAATTGGATAGGAATCCCGAAATATATATATATATAATATATATATATATATATATATATATATATATATATATATATATATATAACAAAAGTGTAATAATAAAATTTACGAAATAATACTTTGTGTATTGCAACAACAATATATACACATTTTCATTACTGAAAAAGCCTTTTTTTTTTGAAGAAATTCAATTGTAATTTGATTTAACATTATTTGATAATAACGAAATTACTTCAGAAATGAGACAGATAAAACGAACACGAAGTTGTGTATATATGATGTTGTACATCTATTTTATATACAATGTGTTACAAAGTATTTATGGTTGGTAAATTATCGAATTATAGCAGATGTTTTCAAATATAATAACATTCTCTATAAAACATTTGTTACATTTGCATAGAGAAGTGGAAAAACAGTTCAATTTTTATGATTTTATTTTTGTTATAAGATATTTTAAAAGTACCATACCATATATTTTGGTGATGAAAAACCAATGACGTTTGAACTTTACTCCACATCTACATTTTCTTTTGAAAACAGTAGAAGAAGAAAACTTAAAATTTGTTGAAACTGTCACCAAATTAACAACGAATAACATATCCTGAGACAATATAAGAGTAATTTTCATAAGAGTGATTGTAACAAGATTTAACTTGAATGAAAGAAATTTTAACAAGATTAATTTCAATAAAATTTATTATATTTTAATTTATTTTGTTTAATTTTTTATTTATTTTTATTTTTGTCTATTGATTTCGATTTTCTATCTATTTCTAATTGTCAAAGAGTAAATTACGACTAGCTAATTTATACTGATGATGACTACTTTGTAGTTGAAATACGTATTTATAATACAAAAACTGATCTAAGTATTGGGGCGAATTTGAAATTTTATGTTAAAGATTGTTCAAATTAAGGATTCAACCAGCAAACAATCATTATTGTGATTAGTTTTGTGTCTATCGAGTTGGTTGAACTATTTGAAAAAATATTAAAATAAGTTTTAAAGAAATTTGAGAAATTTAATGATTTTGATCATACCATTGTCTTTGGAGAACGTCACAAGAATAAGACAACTACTTGGTTTATGCATGAATATATATTACCGTTATCAAGAACTGAGAAATAAGTTATAGAAATGTATCTTTTCGAGGCTCGTTGTTTTAAACACATTTTAAACACTAAAAATAATAAAACCTATTTTGACAAAATGGAAACCCGACTTCAAAAATCAAATATTCTGTAACAAGAATGCACTAAAAAGTAATTGCATATTCTTATGCCAATTTTATTTCACCTAAGCAAAAATTTTTAAATATATATGTACAATTATTGTTATTTTTGGAGGCGGTGTCAGCATAGAGAAATTCACATAACTTTTGGACACCGCCTCCAAAAATTACAATAATTGTACATATATATTTAAAAATTTTTGCTTAGGTGAAATAAAATTGGCACAAGAATATGCAATTATTTTTTGCTCATGTTTGAATTGTCAAGCTGTTGATTAAATTCCAAGGTTTTTTTAATATAATAAACATGGTGATCAACTATATAGTATTTAATATATCACGACAGCCACGTCGATCTAATTAATAATAATTAATATTTGCACCATTTTTTTATAGTTATTTATCTTAGAATCGAATACAATCGTCTAACAACAGAAGCAAGTTCTTGTGAGTCCTAGCTGAATCTATCGGAATCGAGTTTCAAGATAATTATTGATTCTGTTGCTGACGAATGCATTCGACCGCTCGACTATCCAAAAGTAAATGAACTAACTTATTATTTTATTATCCACCGTCCATCACACCTCTGTTGTTGTCTTCGATGTTGTTTTGTTGTTGTCGTCAGTGGTGAATTTTGTTTTAAAAAAATGTTATGTAATTTAATTTTTATTTGAAGCACTTGAAAGTTAGATATTTTATGTGGCGAAAACATTTCGTCACAATCACCTTAGAGCAGGTACTTTGTCATGTTTTACGGTTACGGTCCACCAAAGGGCGCTGTAGTAGTTATATTTCTCCATTTGGGCCGTGTGTATTTTTTGTTGTTGTTATTTTTCAGTTGTGCACAATCTAACAAAGTCTTACATATTTCGTAAAACAACTGTACCTAAATATTATATTATATTATGAATGTATCATCTTTAATGTTTATTATTTAATAAATATAATAATTGTTTGATATGAAGTGACAGTTGTTTTGATGCCAGAAAACGAATATGAGAACTGTATATTAGTACTTTTACAACAGATGCAGAAATTGTATACGATACATTAGAAATGCAATATACAGTATAGAAGCACTGATGTAAACACATAACAACTGAAGACGAATTGTAGTCGAGGATTTAAAGGTATATCGAAACTGTATTTTTAAGTCGATTTATTATATCAGACATTAGGCACTATAGAGGCATAAGTAAAAAAATTGTAATCAATTTATTTTAATATATCACGACAGCCACGTCGATCTAATTAATAATAATTAATATTTGCACCATTAAACTTACCTAATCAAATGATTTGTCGAAATTTGATTTTGATTAAATTTGTTTGATTAAAAAGGGTGAGCTTTAAAAGTGTGAGCTTAACCTGGTTCTCCATATATAACATCTTTTTTCGACTACCTTAGAAGAGTCTTAATAGGTTGAAACTGTAGGGGTATTGTGCATCCGTTTTCGCAATCGTGAAACTTCCGCATTTATTATAATCGCAGCTTTTTACGGAGCTTTTGCGGATGTTGCTTGATTTGTTTAGCATTTCTGATTGTAAATATATCACAACGTGTTTGGTGTTATTATATGGATATATATTTCGACAATTTACATTATTGTTTGATTGTTTCGCCTTGATTAGTCTATTTGACAAGCGAACCAACAATGCCACGCAAAGTTTGATTCTTATTTTGAACTAGATGAGCATGTCCGAGATTAATCTCAGTATCAAATATACAATAAAACATAATCGCGCTAAGGCCGTACAACCACGTCTTTGCGGAAGCATTTAAAATCGATGTACCCCGAGCAGTTTACCCTGTTTAGCGCGGAATTAATCTATGAACCTCTGCGAAACAGGATGAAACCTAAAAAGGTACCGACATTGCTATATATTTATACTAAGGTATTATAAGTTATGACTTTGTTGAAGATATTTATCGAAGAGAGAGTTTTTGGTAAATGTGTTCATAAAATGACCTAATTAGGCCAACTATTCGTCCGTCTTTCGATCTGTCAACATGGCAATTCAAAAACGAAAATATAAAATAAGCTGCAATGTGGATTTTCGAGTGTACAAGTGCCTTGTCCAAAATTCTCCCACTATGGGGAGGAAGGGGGAATCTCTTCATTTAAAACCGTAAGAGATCGAGAAAAAATTTAAACATTAAATTTACACAATTTCAACTTAAACATCTGTCATTACACTTGATTACACAAGCTTATATGTATATAGCACCTTTAGGCACTACCTAATTCACAAAATTAAAGAAACAATTCACGCATTGATAATAAACTTATTTGATATAAATCGACTGCAAAAACTTGAAATAGTAAAGCTAGTTTTGGAGTTACTAGTACTTGCAACTACATGCTAAAGCTATAGTATCATATAAATAACGATGAATTGAAGTAAAATAAACAATATTTTATGTAATTGTTTATCTCTGTACTCATAAACTATAGGTATACGAGTAAAGTACACACAACCTGCAGTATCTTTATTTATTTATCACTATAACTGTAGTTGGTAAATTGTCTAGGTAAGTATCTTCTTCTTCTTCTTCTACAAATAAAATTGATATAATTAAGATAAAGAATTTCAAAATGCATTTCTATTTATTGCTGTTAACATTTGAATTGCAAAAAAAATGAACAAATACAAAAATTAGTTATTAATGTATACTTTATTGTTAGAAATAGAGTTAAACTTCAACAAATATATGTACAATAGGGAATATGCATGAAAATTTTTTTTCACTTGAATTGAAGCATGTTTACTTGACAAATATCAAGGTAAAATTACTTTTTAAATCACTTTAAAAATAAGCGAGATATGAATGATTGAAATTCTCGATTAGACAAAGAGGGTGATAGCCCTCTTGATATGTTATGTGACGTCATATTACACTTTCACCATTTAAAATACACACAAAACTCCGTTTTTAATATTTTTGCAAGAAAGAGACAGATAACATTCTATATCTGATACCCTGCAGCCTTCTGCAAGTGCATACAACATGTATGGAGGTTTCATCGGCCTCCATACAGGCCCTATAAGTGGGATCATCAGAAGTCCCCAAGGTATAAAGGTGGTAGTTCAATCGACAGTGTCCTGTCAAGAGCCCCACCACTCTTCTCAACTGCATTCAATTGCGTTTCAACCGAGCACAGTCGAATGGCCTAGCTGTGCTTGTGCAACTTGGCCCGTCGCATGCCCTGCGCAAAGTCCCAGTAATCGAGATGAGCTTGTCGCAGCCACCCCTTGATTCGGTAAAATAACCGGTATATAATATATACCAGGGTATATTAAATTTAGTTTCGTTTTTGTAACGGTTGAAAATATTGATCGCAGAAAAATAATCTTGATATAGGTTTTCATTAAATTACCGCAAACGTATTTTATCGGTCAACACGATAACTCAAAATCGATAAGAAAGAGATAGCAAACTAAAATTTTGTATGTGAGAAGTAGGTTCAAGTTCGTGAATGAGCAAAATCGAACCATGTTTGGACAAATTGGGCAAGACTGCCTGTCTTTGATACCGTAAGAGATTTAGTAGAAAAAATTTAAAGACAAAAAATGTTCCTTTTTTAAGAATAAACAACTTTTGTTATAAATTTTTTTACATAAATTCACGATATACCAGGTATTTAAGCAATTTAAGCTTGTAGCGGTGTCTCTTCATCATTAAATTATTATTATAATTTTGTTCATCATTTTTATCTGTTGCATAACAACTATAACTTCCCTCTATTATCACGGTTGCTTTGAATGTTAACAACCTTGGTAATTTACATATTAAATCAATAACATTTCATAAATCAAATTAATAAAGATCAATTATATCTTTTACATATATTTATTATTTATATAAATAATAATTATTTAATATAACAATCATTTACCTTACAAGCTCAATTAGTTATTTTCACTTGTTTATAAAATTATAATTCTTTAATATTATTTTAATAAATTATTTAAAAACAAGTATCACTTCTTACGTGCATACAGACACGCGTTTTGGTATCAGTGGTCCTCAAAATTCAGATTTTCAGCATCACAAACAGTACCTCTAAATTCTACGTGTATATAGAGGTTTGAAAATACCAATATCACATTGTGTTAAAAAACGAAAAATATTCTAAGTAAATATGGTTTTTTTTTCCTGAATCATTTTTATCTCAATATTCAGACTTAATTTTTTTAATAAATATTTTATTTTGTATGATTGTACATAGAAACGAGAGCTTTATTATTGTAATGGACAAAAAAAAAGGTGGAGGAAATGTTGAGATAAGTAGCACGCGAATAAATCGTTAACAAATTTTAATTATGTAGTATGTTTGTTCGTCATTCGTTTGAATTTTGCATATACAAATCATTTTATTTATAAATATTATAATATGTTGGAAAATTTCAAAGAGCATAATAATATATAAGAGCAAAAGCCATTTACTAATTGGTTTCGAGAATTTGTACTCTATTATATATATATATATATATATATGAAATGTATTACAATATATAGGGTGAGTCGGAAGAAAAGGACCAAACTCCAGAAGTGTATCATACACGTGAAAATATTGCAAAAAAACTCATATATTCGTATGTTCGTATTTTGTTTTTCACAAACGTTAAATAACGTTCACAAGTTGTCAATAGGGAATATGCATGAAAATTTTTTTTCACATTTATTTTCAGAATATGAAAATACTGTCAATACTGTAATTATATTTAAAAACGAAATTAAAATCCGATAAATATGAAGGAAGCTATAAACTTTTAAAGATTATTATCTGTCTCTTTCTTGCAAAAATACTAAAAACGGAGTTTTACGTGTATTTTAAATGGAGAAAGTGTATTATGACGTCACATAACATATCAAGAGGGCTATCACCCTCTTTGTCTAATCGGGAATTTCAATCATTCACATCTCGCTTATTTTTAAAGTTATTTAAAAAGTAATTTTACCTTGATATTTGTCAAGTAGACATGCTTCAATTCAAGTGAAAAAAATTTTCATGCATATTCCCTATTGTTTTTGTAAGTCTCGAATACAGTATACTGATTACAAGTTTTAAATCGCCAATTTTGTATACTGTAGAACACAAGATAACATTTTTTGGGTGAGATAGGACCAAACTCCAGGAGTGAAATTAATCCAAAAAAATACCATATGGTCTTATCCAATTTTCATTTGTTATGCGGTAATGTTACAAGTTATGCGATAATTAAAAAATGCGGTAATTAAAGTCTGGTAGCTGGGTTGCCTAAAAGGTTGGATATCAAATATATATAGATAACTATAATGAAAAATTAAATTTTCTAATTCGAAAGTATGCGGCAAAATTTTGAAAACCACCTAATCTTATGTTTTTAGTGTTCAGTGCTAAAATTGGCAAAACAGGACACTTGCAATCACCGGATGCAATCACCTTGGTGTCTGTCGATCTGTCATAACTTTAATGCAAACCAACATCATAAACTTGTGCCCATTATAATTACGGAGACATAATTCAGGATGTCAAGAACTTCACGAAATTAGCAATATAAAAAAATAAATCCTCAGTAAAATGAATCCTCAGAAATCAGCTGAATATTTTTGAGAATTTATCACCACGACGTTTTTGAGAAAATCGTTATGTAAGTTGGAGAAATTTAACATGCATCTTCATAAACATGGTGAAATAAAATGCACGATTCCGACTGTTTTTACTTCGAACTCTCTCAATATGGTCACGGTTGTTCTGAAATTCGACACATACTTTCCTCAATTCTTTAGAAATAATTTTCCTTAAAACTGTTTGAAAGTCGTTTGAAATTATATACTAGTATATGTACGATGACTAGTGTATGTATGATATGTTATGTGATGAGTGGGAACACTGACAACAGTCAGCTGCTTTCAACAACGCGCAGGAGTACCAAAATATTTTTTTACACATATAATTTTTTTTATAGTTCTTTTCGCACGGGTACCCGATCAGCTGATATAGTTTGGAAATACCTAAAACGGAAAAATCTAAAGACACGCAACTAGAAACTAACCATTTGATTTTATTACAAAAAAGGCTTGTCATTGTTATTAAATCTATCTGTATGATAACTCTACCTTCCAGAAAAAACATAAATAATAGTTAAAGAGGTTAAACTCACAATGAACTTCAGACAGATGATGTCCAAAAAATAATATTAATGGACAATGTAAATTAGTTAACCTCGTCTTAACCCAAATTTTGTGGAGACTCCTCGAAAGAAAATTCAAAAAGTTTTGAGATCTTATTTTACCATTTTACAAATATTCGAATAAGACAAATGTTTATGTGGTGATATAATATGATAAACAATATGTTCGAGTAGTATTATGTTGTATAAAAAAGATTACACTTGAAAATTACAACGATTTTATCATTAAATTTATTGTCGAAAATAATCCTTATTTAATTGTCATTTACTTTGACATGGGTAGAATAAAGTTATAAAAAAAAAATTGTAAAATGGTAATGTTAAATTTTATGTCAAAATTGAAATCAACAAAAACGATTATTCGTTAAATATTTTAATCGAAAGTGGTATATTTGGTATATTTTTTTTTTATTATGGGCCCCAACATTCGCAGCCATTTTTCAAAATTTTATAATTGGTTTGTGCCTTATTCATTTGGTTTTGGGAAAAAAATTTTTCGGCCAAATAATTAAACTGTTTGCTAATTTATATCGTCCACAATAATTTTATTACAAAGCAGGCATCTTATTGTGATTAAATCTATCTGATGATAACTATACCTTCCGGAAAAAACATAAATAATAGTTAAAGAAGTTAAACTCACAATGAACTTCAGACAGATAATATCCAAGAAAATAGTATTTATGGTCAATGAAAATTAGTTAACCTCGTTGAATGTCTTTACCCAAATTTTGTTGAGACTACTCGAAAGAAAAATTCATATTAGAGAATTAATAAAAAAAATAGGTAAGTTTTACATCTAGATACCGATATTTCGATTGCAATGGAATCATCGTTAGTAGAAAAATTCTCGTAAAACACACATTTAATAATCTTGGACCGAAACCGAATCTATGGAAGCAAAGTGAAAACCTAGAAAATATAATATAAAATTAGTTTCGTAGCTTTATTAGCTTTTTTCGTTTTTGAGTTATCGTAGGCCATTTTTAAAGAACACCTATTCCAAACGTTTATGCCTGCGATCAATATTTTTAAGCGTTATAAAGTCGGGTCTAAACTTAATATACCCTTGTATATCTACATATACCGGGTATAATTAGGCACAAATACTCTTGAAACATGCTATGGATATAACGTATTATATCTGTTATCAACTCCATAAGTGGGATTCTATTTTTAAAACTTTTGCAGATGATTTGTGCTGAATCCTTATGGTTATCAAAATGTTTCAAAGAAACGTTGATCGTTATACAAAAATACAAAAAAAAACTCTTGTATTATAAATGGATGCGAAAAATAAATGCGATACAAATCAAACTGTTGAAATTTTGAAAAAAGAACGCCACTCATGGAATAGATAGTACCCATACATTCAGTAAATTTTATTAATCTTTTACCAAGAGAGTGTAGAATTGTTACTGGTTATTGACTAATACCATTGTGTAACAATATTAAATCTATATCCTATATTATTGTAGGATAAATATGAGAATAAAATGAAACGAGAAAGTATACCCGTTGAATAAACCACTAAACATACTAAATGAATAGGGAATATGCATGAAAATTTTTTTCACATTTATTTTCAAAATATGAAAATACTGTTAATACTGTAATAATATTTAAAAATAAGCTTTTAAAGATTATTATCTGTCTCTTTCTTGCAAAAATACTAAAAACGGAGTTTTACGTGTATTTTAAATGGTGAAAGTGTAATATGACGTCACATAACATATCAAGAGAGCTATCACCCTCTTTATCTAATCGGGAATTTCAATCATTCATATCTCGCTTATTTTTAAAGTTATTTAAAAAGTAATTTTACCATGATATTTGTCAAGTAAACATGCTTCAATTCAAGTGAAAAAAAATTTTCATGAATAATCCCTATTGCCCCTATTATTATTAATATATGTCCATGGAAATGGATACTTGTATAGAAAGGATTTGCACTAAAAGTAGGGCAGGAGATCTTGGGTTTCAATAATTCAATCGTTAAGTTTGAATATCAGTTTAAGGGTGATAATAGTACGAGATAATGTTGTAACAATTCTGTTTGTCTATTATCTAATCGTTATTTGTAAATTGTATGTACATATACTTGAGACATTATTGAAAGAGTTTATTAAGGACTTGGGACTGGGAGGTTATGTGTTCGAATCCCGGCATTGGCAGTTTATTAATTATTTAAAAAAAAAAGAAAAAAGGGTTAATTGACTAAACTGTCGGCTTATGGACAAGAACAAAGTAACCGGCTATGCTTGTGAAGGTATTTTGCAGTTTCGTTCACGAACTCCAGATGAATCTCGGCATAGTTCCTATCAAAGTATCAAAGTCGGCTGCAGCCGCACATCCTGCCAATTCCTAGTCTATACAAAAATTCCTTGTCGTCTACTCACATCGCTAGATATCACAATGGGCCTTATGGTCTATATGTGTACCGTCCAGGAGAGCCGCTACAACCTAACCTAACCTAACCTAGGAAAATATTGTTTCACTGTGATTACTTTCCATTTTACCCGACTGCCCCAGAAGAAGGGTATTGTTTCTCGAGTGTGTTTATGCATGTGTGTCTATTTAAATTGGCACGCACTGTAGTCTAAACGACTCGATGGATTTTAAATAATATGAAATATCGTTAGATTCGTCTTAATTATGGGAGGAACAAAGTGTATAATATTTCCACATCATGGAAAATAAATAAAGGTTAAAAAATAATGATATGGGTGGCTTTTAATTTAGACCGTGGAGTCTCAGAAACGGAAGTATAACCCCGTTTTTTTAAATAATTTATTAAAATAATATTAATTAAGGTCAACTATTAAGACACAAAAGTATAATAAAATGATATAGAAGTAAAAAAAAATTTTTCCATTTTGAAAATGATATAGGCAATCACTCTTACATTATAACATGTTCACCAATAATCTATTAAAAACTTAACTTTTTAAATGGTTTTCTCTTTTAACTATGCAAATTTAATTCCAAAGAGTTGTAACGACTAGCTATTTGAACTATTTTCATGGACATCGTCTAAAGTTCAATGTGAGTTTCTAGAGGTAAAAGATTGATATATTAAATTATTATTATTTAAATAAATAATAAATATATGTGAAAGATATAATTGATCTTTATTGATTTGATTTATGAAATATAATATATTTTAATATGTAAATTATCAAGGTTGTTAACATTCAAAGCAACCGTGATAATAGGGGGAAGTTATAGTTGTTAAGCGACAGATAAAAATGATAAACAATATTATTATAATAATTTAATAATGAAAAAGCGATACCGCTACAAGTTCAACCTCCTTAACTGTTATTTATGCTTTTTCTGGAAATTTTCATACAGATAGATCTAAATTTAGAGGTTTATCATAAACATATAATTAAAACAACATTAAGTTTTGAATGAAAATGGCATTTTACATCTTATTCTGCCGTGGGTCGTTGCAGAAGAAATTTTATTACGTTGTACTAAAATTGAATAAGATAGATAGATGGATAGATTGTAGATGTTGAATTATTATTTTTCTACCCTGGACGGGCTACACTTCGACCATAAGGTCCATTGTGATGCCTAAGGATGTGAGGATGTGAGTGGAGGACATGAAATTTTTGTGTATAGACTAGGAATTGGTAGAATGTGCGGCTGCAGCCGACTTTGATAGGAACGAGTTCGTAAAGGAAACTTCAGAAAACCTTCACAAGTATAGGCGGTTACTTCGTTCTTGGAATGTATGTCTTTTTCTATCGATACAATAAGGAGGTCATGTCGTTTATTGTCGTTAAAAGTGAAAATAGTTTATAAGTACCCGTTCCAATAGTTAAGGATGTTCCGACAGTTTTTGCTGGTTTTTTCACAGGCTAAAAATAACCTTTACTAGTAAATCCCGAAGTTTCAGAATTTTTGACCGTTTAGAACGCGAGATTATTAATATCAAATATATCATTCTCTCTCACTCTCTCTAATTAAAAGCATGTTCAACTTCATACCCGCCCAACTATTATCTGTTATATTAGAAACTCGACAGAATATAAAAAAAACTAGGAGAGTAAAGATAAATATTTATTATATAAATCATGTGTTACCGTTTTGTTTTCGAGATATAAAAGTTTAAAATTATTATTTTTCTTCAAAATAACATTATTTTATATATGTGAACAGTGTATTTGTCTATGTATTGTATATGCGTGTTTATGTATTTGCGCTCTATTACAATCAAACCGATTTTTTGTCCTGATTATATACCACAGTGCTGGAACATCCTTAAATAACTTATTCTATTTATTTGTGTAAATATGCTATTAAAGTATACTTTGTCACAAAAGTTGATATCATTTTTTTAAATTTTATAGTTGATTTGTGACCTATTCATTCGGTTTTCGAACAAAATTTTCGGATAAAAGTTGTAACTATATTTATAATGAATAACTTTTACCCGAAGCATAATTTCGAAAATCGAATCAATATGGCACACATCAATTATAAATTTTTCAAAACTGACATATACTTTTGTGGTACATAGTACATGGATTGGTTTGTGGGTAAAGACTATTGGTGGGTGGCTGTTTTAGAGATAGATAGCTGTTGTTCTGTTCTTATTAATATATTTAAGATAAAAGTTTATTTCGTGTACTGTTCTTAGTAATAAAAATGTAATGTGATTCTTTTATATGTCAATTTATTTTATATTATATTATTATTGGTTTGGTGCTTGGTTGGTAAACACTAGCTAGTTCTACGGTATGTCAAAATGGACATGTCTGAAAGTATACTTAAATACAGTGTTGTTGTTGTTAGACATGTCCAATGCAAAACTAAACAAATCAATTATTACTCTCATGGTAGGTAAACACAGTTTCACAGTTTATTTCACGAAACATGTAAACGGATGTTTTATATGTACAAGTTTGTGTTCGGATCAGTCCAAGTGGCCTAAGGCGTTATGTCTGCGCAGTATGCCTACTTGGAAACTGGGAGGTTATGGGTTCGAATCCCGACATCGGCAGTTTGTCAATTATTAAGAAATAAAAAGGGGCGGTTAATTGACTAAACTGTCGGCGTATGGACAAGAACGAAGTAACCGGCTATGCTTGTGAAGGTTTTCTGCAGTTTCCATCACCAACTCCAGATGGATATCGGCATAGTTCGTATCACATTCGGCTGCAGCTGCATATACTACCAATTCCTAGTCTATACACAAAAATTCCTCTCTTGCAAAGGATGCGGAAAGAAATTGATGAATCCTGGCGAATCTAATCAGGATAATCGGATATTTTAATCGAATTATTGCATTGTCATCGGTCTTTGACAGGTGTGCAAAATTTGAATTAAATCTGATCGTTCAAAGTAGGAGAAAATCGAGCCCAAAAGGGTCGGTTACATACATACATACATACAGGTGAAACTAATAAAAAGCGTATAAAAATGCATAAAATTTCGAAACCATTAAGAAGATGTGTTTCACAAAACGATCGGTATTTGATAGATATTAAACTATCATATAAAGGTGTATATAATCCTAAGACATTGTGTATATAATATTCGTTCTTAACTTGAAGAGAATCGATCTCAATTCAACAATTACCCAACGGGAATTCAAGCCAGCGAAGAACTGTAACCAGTAAAGTCATGTCTGAATTCTCGACAGTTAGTCCCATAGGATGATGGTACTCTTCTTATCAAGAATGATTCCCGTGTAGTAGGTATATATGTTATATGTTATATGTTATGTGTTATATGATATTGTGTGTTTTTTGTTATACTTAAGGTCTCATTTCTATTCCAGTTAAAATGTTCAAATGTTTGTATATATTTTTATGTCTAAGTACAAATGTGTCTTTATGTGTTTATGTGTACAAAATTTTCTTATATTATTTGACGGAAAACAATATTATGGAAATACATTAGAATATTAAAAATGGATTATATCAAATACAAAAATATTTTTGTCTTACTTACAAAGTGTCCAAACTATAAACATGGTATTATTTTAATAGTTCTGCTGGTAATACAGTTCTTATTCAGTCAATGGGTGAGATAGTTCTAGACGTTGTTGATTGGTTAAAATCAACGCTATGTTGCGAGCGTAGACGAGAGTGTACTTAACGTGCTCACACTCGCCTCTCACTTCCTTTGTTATGTAGTTAAAAAACCGACCGTCCACGAGACGAAGCGAATCAACACGAGACAGAACGTGCGTCGTCAGTACACTCCGTGCTCGTTATATCTCGCCTTGCCTCGCCGAGAGTGTACTGCTGGCATACAGTTTGATTTTATTACCATAAAGAATCTCAGAGCCAATTTTATCTCTTAAAAATTCACCTATTTGTTTAGGTACAAAATATGGTATGGTAAACAGTATTATTAGACTCAACTGGGGATTAGTGGGATGGAGTTCATCGAACAACGGAAGTTGTTTGTATGTGATACCATACAAACAACATCCGTGTATAGAAATTGTGTGTCTATTCACAAGTTTTAAGCATCACTAGGAGGTTAAGGATTCGAATCCCGACATCGGCAGTTTACCAATTATTAAGAAAAAAAAGGGGGCGGTTAATTGACTAAACTGTCGATGAATGGACAAGAATGAAGTAACCGGCTATGGTTGGGAAGGTTTTCTACAGTTTCCTTCACGAACTGCAGATGAATATTGCCATAGTTCTTATCATAGTCGGCTGCAACCGCATATCCTACCAACTCCTAGGCTATACAGAAAAATTCCTTCCACTCCACTCACATCCTCACTTGACCTTGTGGTCGAAGTGTAGCCCAGGGTAGCCTCTACAATCTATCTATCTCTCTAAGTATATTAACGTTAAACAAGAAATAAATAAAATAAAATCATTAAACAAATCCTTTGTACATCGAATTATTTCCAAAATACATGAAATGAACCAAACAGTGCAATTATACATTTTAACAAAAGCTCCTCAATTTGAGACTTCCATTTACAAAGTAAAAAATATGATTTATTTTTTCTAGGGATAAATTTGACTTCACATACGTTTTAAAGTGGCTTTAATGCTATCAACAAAGCTAGCTATCTACTAGCTTACTGGTTGCTAATATACAATCTTTGTATGCTGTATAACCACACACATAGTGTTTTCTAATACCAAACATAATTTGATCATTTGTTAACGTATACGACGGTACACTTCTTTTCCATTTTAGCTCATCCAATACTCAGCATTGTACTACATAATACATAATGTATATATCTTAAAAGGAAAACAAAGTGTGCTTACATTTTTTCACACACACACACATATATATAAATATATATATATATATATATATATATATATATATATATATATATATAAATATATATATATATATATAAATATATATCGGGTGAGTCATTTTAATTCATCCAGTAAAATATCTCCAAAACTAAGCGGAATCGTGAAGTATGTTTGAAACAAAAGTTGCAGGGTTTAGAAGTGGAAACGTCTAAACCCTCCTTATTTTCTTAATAATTGACAAACTGCCGATGTCGAGATTCGAACCCATAACCTCCCAGTTTCCAAGAAGGCATACTGCACAGATATAACGCCTTAGACCGCTTCGCCCCCTTGGACTGGTAAGGTCTTCGTGAAGGTTCGTTTATTCGGGGTGAGTCGAGATATTTAACTGGATTAATTAAAATGACTCACTCGGTATATTTGTATATATATATATATGTTATATATATATTATATATATATATATATATATATATATATATATATATATATATATATATATATATATATATATATATATATATATATATGAGCATATAAGAGATTTGTTTAAGAAATAAATGATGATGGTAAGCCACTTATGTAATATTTAATAATAGTTTAACATTTCAATTTTCTTATTTTTGACCTTTATGACACTTTGAACTTGTCACAAAACATATTCTGATTTTTTATTTATCGACTAAAAGATTGTCTGTCATATGTTCATTTATCCAAGTGCATTTGTTCTGGTTAGAGATATAAATTATTTATTAATAAACTAGATTCTAAAATAATTCGTCACGTAGGGGCTACGTAGACACACTAAGCTTATTTCCTTAGAGAGAGGAATGATAATTTTATAAAATCAAGTTACCAAGGTTACGATTTTAATATTCGATAGAGATAGATTGTAGAGACTGCCTTGGACGGGCTACACTCCGACCATAAGGTCCATTGTGATGCCTAAGGATGTGGGGAGGTGAGTGGAGTGGAAGGAATTTTTGTGTATAGAGTAGGAATTGATAGAATATGCGGCTACAGCCGATAGGAACTATGCCGAAAAATTCATCTGGAGTTCGTGAAGGAAAGTTCACGTTTAGGAGTTTCTAATTAATTAATTAAGAATTTACAGAAAGGGAAGCATTAAAATTAATTGAAAATTTAAGTGTAATTTTTCTTTTACTATAATTTGGTTTCCATGAGAGACCATGTTTAAAAGCCGTTTTTATTTTTTTATTTATATCAAAATAAAGTAGACAAAAAAATCTGCAAAAAATTCAAAAGTTATTTATTTTACTTAAAAAACGTATTCACCGAATTTCGTAAAATTCTGACGCAATCTACTTATTGTACCATAAGAGTCCTTAAAGGTTTATTTCTTACCCCAATATAATTTAACTAACTTCAAATCTTCCTTTGCCAACCATAAGATATACAATATAATATATACAAGAATAAATTAAGTTTGGTTCCGATTTTGTAATGGTTGAAAATATTGATTGCAGAAAAAAATGTTTGTTATAGTTGTTCATAAATTGACTTAATTAGTCCTTTAGTCCGTCTGTCCGTCCGTCAACACAATAATTTAAAAACGAAAAAAGGTAACAAGCTGAAATTCCCTCACCAGGGGAGGAAATATCCATCTTTGAAACTGTAAAAGATAGAAAAAAAATTTTAAGTTAAAAAATGACCCTTTTTTAAAAATAAATAACTTTTGTTTGAAACTTTTGTTTTTCATAAACCTTGTGCATTTAAGCGTATTTAAGCCATTAACTCAGTGATTTGTTAATTTCACTTGTTTTTCTTAAAATTGAACAGAAAATTGTTGTATTCCTTATAGGATATGTCCTACCGATACCTACAAACCTCTTTGAATCGATAAGCTATTGAATATCTATTGAATACTAGATAGGGCAGATAGATAAATTACATATTAATTAACTCAGTGATTTAAACATTATATTATCGAATGATAATTAGTGAGAACTCTAGGTTTTTGAAATAAAATTTCAAATTCGCCCCCTTTACCTAGATCAGTTTTTTGTATTATAAATAAGTATTTCGACTACAATGTAGTCATCATCAGTATAAATTAGCTCCTTTATTTATTTAGCGTACTTTACTCTTTGACAATTAGAGATAGATATAAAGTCGAGATCAACAGACAAAAATAAAAATAAATAGAAAATTAACTAGATTTAAAATATAATAAATTTTAAATTATATTGAAATTGCTCTTGTCAAAATTTCCTTCATTCACATTTGTTCCTGTTAATTTTACTCTTATTAAAATTACTCTTATATTGTCGCAGGATATGTTACTTGTTACTAATTTGGTGACAGTTTCACACTGTCACCAAACTGAAACTGTGGTAAATAAAAATATTTGTTTTTGCATCATAGGTGTGGCTTTATGCCACTGATTTTGGATATGTGTGTACCCACAAGAAATTTGTTTAAAACTAATGAATTTTATATTTAATAATTTGAAAAAAAAAAAAAACCAAAATAATATATTTGAGTTTATTCGAGAAAAATTCGATGTTATCACATTCCATACACCTCACTCGATTCAAATCAAACAACATTTTATAAGCACAAAATATTTTTTCAATCACTCCTTTACCCCTAACATATTATTAAGGGTGAACGTGTGTAGAGTGTAATATGATGTGTGTTTTTTCAATGATGGTATGTTGTTGATTTCACATAATACGACAATATGTTACCATCAAAATGTGAAATGTGAGCTATCTATCAAGCCTCATTTTTGGCAAAAACTTCCTTTAAACTTTTCACCGTGATTCGATTAATTTAAGTTTATTTTTAACCCCGTGTTTAAGGAAGACTGCGGATGACGTAAAAGTTACTTATCTATAAGTTTGCGCTTACAGGCGAATGTTTAAAGTTTCAGTGCATATGTGACCGAGATTAAATTACTACTAGAAGCTTCTATATGGCTGTTTATGTGGTTATGTTTGTTGTTTTTGCTACTAATGTGTTTGTATTATGATCAAGGAGAAAAATAAATTTTCAAAAACTATATTTTGTTATTCGACTGTTTTATTTATATTTGTATTAGTGACATGTTTTAGCTAATTTAGCTATTTTCAAACTGAGTCTTCATTATTCTTTATGTGTAATTTCACTTTTAGCTAATATTCATAATATTTTCGCTTTCATATTCTATGAAATAAAACTTTTTTTTTGGAGCTAAAAATTAAGTTGAATGGACCAAATCGAACCTTGTTAGGGCAAAATGGACAAAGTTATATATCTATGAAACCATAAAAAATAGAACAAAAATGTATAGAAAAAAAATGGTCCCTCTTTTAAAAATAAACAACTTTTGTTCATAATTTCAGTATATACCGGCCATTTAAGCAATTATCTCAATTAGTTGTTATTTTACACTTGTCTTATACAAAAAGTTATTTTTAATTTCTTTTGATAGATATATTAATATATCTTGGGGTATCTTGGGGTATATAAATGTATTGCACTGCTCTCTTATGGCCCATTTTGCCCCCCCCCCCCTTTCTACTTCAGTCTATTTCAGATTTGTTTTTCCCATATTTTGGTAATGGTCAGTGTTCATATATTCGGATGAGATGTACCAAATATCTTGTATCTGCAAAAGATGATGTCAGGAAAAGATAATGTGACCTCCTCACCGTACAATCTGCACATACTGAATCCGTTATGGAGTCCTACTGTGTGCAGATGCTTTCCTAGGTGATAATGCTCGGTTCAACATTAACCTACACTGATAGAATTTCTTGAACCAAGTAAATATATTTTCTTCAAAATATAACACTCTGAAAAAGAAATCATTGTTTTAATTTAAAACTTTGTTTCCTTAAATAAGTATCTTCAAGTAAATGAATGAAAACAAGGATTTCTTTCTCAGAGTATCTCATATTTTGAAGAAAACATATTTACTAGGTTCAAGAAATTATTTCTATCAGTGTACATTAACTAAAAATATTCAACTACCAATTTCGTACTTAGATTTTAAAATTTCATACATACTATTCTATTTATTAGTAAAAAAGTTTATCTTTTTTACCTTTCAGCAAAAATATATAGAATGCATTACTTAACAGCTACATACATACATACATACATACATACATACATAAACGTATACATATATCTTTAATATAATACAAACTGGAATATGTTTGTTATGTGTATTGGAAGAACGAACGGATACGTGATACCAGCACCAAGCATTCATTCTACATAAAAATATGTGTTGTAAAATTCCATCACTTGAAAAATCGGGGGGACAACAACGCAATGTCAAATATTTATTGTATCATGACAACAACAACAACAAACAACAATAAAGTGTCGTCATAGTCAATAGTCACAATATATATGTTTGTATGTATGTACACTCCCGTTCAAGAAAATAAACAGACCTTAAATGTTAATTATCTCACATTTCATAAAACTCCTCACTTTTGTAAATCTCTGTATAATGTATAATTTTATTTATTTATAAACAAAGATAAGTAGTATATTTTTTAAGTGTGTTAAAAAGAAATGGAAGTTTAAACTGAATTTATATTTTTTATTTGTATATACGTTATCAAGTGACAGATTGAGAATTTAAAAAATCTTACTCTTATGTTATATCTTACTCTTATGTATAAAAATTAAATTAAATGTTGTATCTGTTACTACAAGAATAATCAAAATTTTGAGGATTCGGTTCAGGTCTGTTCATGTTTTTTGAACGGGAGTGTATGTATGTTTGTGCACTTTGTACTAGATATGCATTTTGAACTTTTATATATTTATTTTTCTAAAAAAAAAAATCCATTGAGAATAATTCAAAAAGTATATGCAGAATATATTTTAAACAGAAATATATAATAATGGAAAATGTCATACATTATTCAAATGAAAATATATAGCTGGGAATAGAATGGATCGATTTGAACAAGAACGTTTAGTACTTCAATCGATTGTCTAGCGAAATCATTTCAAATTTCACAAATAAAAGCACTATAAAGGTGCATTTTCATGCTGACACTTGACGCTGGTTTCTAGCTTCAAATTCGGTCACGTGATGAGAATTTAACAAGCGCGCCATGTAGAATGTAGTAACAATTAATAACAATTCAATGTAATAACAATTTTAACGATGTAGATCGCAAGAATCGACTTTTCGAATGTGACAATAGATCAGTTCGTTCTGTAAAAACTGTCATCCTTTGTATTTCAATTTAATGCATATATATATATATATATATATATATATATATATATATATATATATATATATATATATAATATATCATCGCATAATATAAATGTAAATATATCATAAAAATATATTGATATGCAAATATTTATCTAAGAATGATTACATAATACGTACTAGGTATATATTTAAGGATGATATATGATGACGTTTTAATAGAATCTCTCTAGCTCCTTATAAAACCTCTCTATATATTCGTGTGTGTGTGTGTGTGTGTGTGTGTGTGCCTGTAGGAATGTGTATGTTGGAAAATGGCATAACATATTTAAAAAATCTAGTGGGAAACATTCACACGACCTCTATGTACAGAGTTTGATAAATGGCTTTATATAGATATTAGGGAGAATTCTCAGAATTCTACGAAACAAACGAAATTTAGTATAATATTCTTCACTAAATGCTAATGCTACTGTGAACATTTCAAAACGGTTTACGAAGTCGTTTAAAAGTTATTGCAAATTAAAATATTGGTTACGCAGGAGCTGCGCCAACTTAGCGAATTTCCTTAGAATATATAAATATCTCTAGTCACAATTTAAGTCTGATCAAAATGAAATGTCGTATCTGATATCATTTTAGTATTTTCAAGCCCAATTTAATTAATAAATGACATACGTCTAGGGGAAAGAGGGGGCATAAAGATAGAAAAAAACACAAAATATAAAATATCCCTCTTAATATTGGAACAATCGAAAAATTTATAAGGAAAAAAGTTGTAGAAAATTAAGTTTGCTACAATTCATTACCTGATCATTTTTTTCAAACTCTAATGTGTCAGAGATATTTAGAATTTTAACTTGCAATCTTTAATTGTAAATATTTCTGTAAATATTAGTGTAACAGAAAATTGATAAGAAACATAATTACAGTAAAGCTTAGTACCTACAACTTAACTCCAGATAAATTTTTCGATTTTTCAAATATTAAGGGAAATTTACCAAATTTTGTGCTTCCCCCTCTCTCTAAACCCCCCTTTCCCCTTATCCGGTTTTACTCATTAACGAACTTGACAATTATAATACTAAAAGCACCTCAAATACCAAGTTTTATACAAATCGGAATAAAACTGTGACCGCTATAAAGTCCACAGACACATAAAAGTATATATATATATATATATATATATACACATTTATAAAAATTTTAGCGATTTTTAACATCTAATAGGTACGATCGATGGACATTTGAAAAAATTTTTATGAAATTCAACATTGGTGCAAAAACAATAGCTGCATTTCCTTTGGAGGAAATTCGCTAACTAGTGAAAATAAAAACTTACTCAGTTAATTGCTGAAATATCCTGTAGACACTAAATTTATGAAAAAAAAGTTAAAAACAAAAGTTGTTTATTTTAAAAAAAGAACATTTTTGTCTTTAAATATTTGTTCTATTCACGAACTTGACCTTACTTTTTAGCTCTAGAACACACACAATATTTCAGCTCGCTATCTCTTTTCGTTTTAGAGCTGTTCACTCAATAGATTAAATTCATTTCAATTTTGCACAATTTTATTAACATTCACTAAACGGTTGTTGGTTGGAAAAAAATTATTAATAAAAATAAACAAAAATCTGTTTTGGTCATTCGTATATTATTAAGAAAGAAAAAGAATAAATGTTTTTGTTGATTTAAATTAAAGTTACATTCACTGCCAAAAGTTAGTGAAAATTATAGGAGCTTCGTAGGCTAAACGAATTTTCTCAGTGGAAGGAAAGAGAAAGAAAATTATAATACATATGAAATTAAGTTACCTTGGTGACAATTTTAAAATTCCTAATTATTAAATCTTATATATTTTCGTAAATGTTAGTTATTGAAAAAAGGACAGGGACAAATTGAGAACTACTTATAATAAATTTTTCCATTCTATCTTTGCTGATTTTGCTTTTAATTACTTTGCTAAACGATTATTTGACAGAGACTTTCGTTAAAAATAAATGCGTTTTCATTGAATAATTATACGAATCCATGTACAAATTTTATGTTTTTTTTTCACGGTTTATTGGGGGAAAAAGTTAATTAAAAACATATTTATTACACACGTATATATATATATATATATATATATATATATATATATATATATATTTAAATATATATATATATATATATATATATATATATATATATATATATATATATATATATAAAAGCTGTTCACCAGTACTAAGCTCATATACAACCATCAAACGCTTAAAACCATAATTTCATATTCAAATCGTGTTTACTTAAAAATATTTAATGTACTGTTGAAGAATATGTACGACCGTTTTCTTGTGCTGCTTTTATCGGCTATTATTAGTTGAATCACTTTTTTACGAGCTTGTTTTCGAACTATTATTATTGTATGTATACATACATTGTATTCGATGGTATCGCTGTCTCCTCTGTAGCTGAACTTGGATCGAGTTTGATCGAGTTTACTTGAGTAGAATTTAAAATTTTATATGCTATGGAAGAGGAGGATGTTTGTCTGTTGTATCTACCCATGGCCACAAAAGTGGCGTTCTTTTTTCCAAAATGATTGATTTGTGCCCTTATTCATTTGGTTTTCGAAAATTGCTTTCGTATAAAAGTTTTTCTTTATAAATTTACTAATAACTTTTATTTGAGACATTTTCTAAAAAATTGAATGAAAATGGCACGAATCAACTATAACATTTTGAAAAAGAATACTACTTTTGTGGCCCATAGTACATGGTATATGGTGGAGATACTATAAGTCAGGGGTAGCCAATACGTCGATCGTTCGCGACAAAAAGTGATGAATTTGATGAATAAAAAAATTTTATTCATAAAATTTATATTATATAATTTATAAATTTATTATAAAATTTGGGAAAAATTGAATTTATAATTTTATAAAATGATTTTATCTTACAAGCCAGAAGATTTGAAGAGGATTATTGGAAATACATCAACCGACAACAATATCCCAATATCACACAGATGTAGCGAATATATTTATTCTTATTTCGGATCTACATACCTATGTGAATCGGAATTTTCCTACTTAAATTTAACGAAGACTAAACAACGTTCTGTCCAGACTAATTTCCATACTGAAAACTCATTACTATTATCTTTGTCTGGATACACAACTAATTATGATGATCTTTTGTTTGGAGACTTGCAAACTTAGCCTTCCCATTAATGTTAAGGCAATAAAATAAATTCTAAATCTGTCTTTATCTGTAGCTAATTTGAATTAATTTTGACCTGTCGAATAATTATGTTATTTATTACGTCGGTGGCAATACAGGATGTTTCAGTACGAGTAAGATAGATAGATAGATTGTAGAGGCTGCCCTGGATGAGCTACACTTCGACCATAAGGTCCATTGTGATGAGTGGAAGGAATTTTTGTGTATAGACTCGGAATTGGTAAGAAATACGACTGCAACCGACTATGATAGGAACTTTGCCGATATTCATCTAGAGTTCGTGAAGGAAACTACAGAAAACTTTCTCAAGCATAGCCGGTTACTTCGTTCTTGTCCAAACGCCGACAATTTAGTCAATTAACCGCCTCTTTTTTTTTCTTTAATAATTGACAAACTGCCGATGTCGGGATTCGAACCCATAACCTCCCAGTTTCCAAGTAGTCATACTGCGCAAACATAACGCTTTTGACCGCTCGGCCACTTGGACTGGTTCAGTACGAGTTACACTCCCACGAGCTATTGATAGATTAGCAATGACCAAATTTAAGATTTTAAATTCATTCTTCCGTGATAAATTTTGCTGACCCAAAAAAAAATCGCGAAAGTGAATTCTTAAAATCAAACTATCAGCCATTTTGTGCATTTGTATAACAACTTTTTCTAAGGTACCTTCGAACAAATACTACACGTCTATCACAACACATTTTTAAGATAGTAGATCTTCTCATGCATACAAAAGTTGTCCAGCCCTGCTATAACATGATAGATATCTACCTAATAATATGTTGATACTCCTTAGCATTCAATATACATATATATAGCTGGTATATATACCGTCTGTTTTGGAAAGCTTTGCTAATAGAGAATCAATGTTAAATATTATTTACTATAATAATTACACAATGCTTCATAAAGAAATCAAAATAGGGAGGGGGTACTCTGTAGTCAGTAGTGTGTGTGTGCGCATACTTAATGAATAATAATATTATAAATTAAGTGGGCATCACTAAATCCCCACTCTTAAATGACATCAAACAAACATCAATTTATATACCACAAACAGCCAGATGTTTGTAAGTATGTGTATGGATGTATGGTTTTATAGTAAATATTTTATTTATTTATTTAACATGGATGCCCTATTAGAAATGCTTTTGAAAACAGATTGTATATACATACCAGCTACTGACTGACTGACTGAATACTATCAATGTTTAGGTTGACTGTTAGTTTCGCATTAATCGAGCAAGATGACCCATTTTGTCATTTTTTATAACCACACATTTAAGCACTGAATCAGCAATTTTCTAGTGTATTTCTTATACCATTTTTTTAAACTCTCTTTTCTTTCCAATTTTCTTTAATCGATTTATTTTCGTATTTTGGTACTAACATTTTTGTCTTCAAACTATCTATCGTAGTATTAATGAAAAAAAATTGTACTATAACGAGATATTTACTCCAAATTTATAAAAAATATATATTTACCTTATTTATCGTAGAAATCATTCAGTTTATCATGTAGTATATTGATATATCTACTAAATGTTCCACATATTACGTTATCGTAACTTTACGTTATCGTTATTTAAACTTAAAGAAGACGTTATTTAAACTTGCCACGAATATTTGGCTACCGAATACCACTTTTTTCATATTCGCTATTCGGCCAAATACGGAATACTTAATTCTGAAAAAACGCACATATTACTCTTAAATGTATCTAAATCTTAGCGAATTTTATCAGGCTCGGATACTGTTTTGTGTTTGCTGACCGCCATTTGCAAGGGTCTGTCAATTCCAATAGCAGTTTTGTCGATAACCCCATTTTGCATATTGTCTGTAGCGATTTCCTCCAAACAATTCCAGAAACTGTCTTGTATTTCAATGATCATTTTGGTGAGAAGAATCATCATAAGTACCACCAGATTCATTACAACTAATTTTTCTTAAGAGCTTCCAAAATAATTTTTTCCCTTGCTGTTTCCGTTTTGAACTAATCCCAAGTAACTAGTCATTCTATATTTGTCATTCTCGTCAAAGTTACATCCGTTTTAAAAAGCTCAACTTTTAGTGAAGAATGAAATTTCTCAATAAATCTGGTGGAATACCCATCGTGTTCGCAAAGAGACATTGGCCAAAGCCGTAGACAAATTGGAACCCGAATCAAAGAACATATGGCTCATATGAAATACGGCAGGTTAGAAAAATCCTGTGTAGCTGCACATATTATAGAGAATGGCCATAAAATCGACCATAAACCTAGAGTTCTCATTAATTATCATTTGATAATATAATATTTAAGTATTCAAATAATAATTTGGTATTAAAATAAATACAAATCTTTGAGTAACAGTGCGTTTGGTTTTATGCTTAGGTATTAGGTATTCAGCCAAATATGCAGAGTAATTCGGCCGAATACCTACTGTTAGCCGAGTATTCGTGATATCTCTAGTTAAAACCATTAATTATGCGAAAACATTCTTAATTTTAATACCTAATTTCAAATATCTGAGTACCTATATAAAATAGAATCTCTCAAAATGAAAGTTATGTTATTGTTCGTAGTCCTACACAGGTGCAAATAATGATGCACTGGTATGGGGTGATATAGTTTATGATGAATACAAAGAATATACGTATAGGTAAGTGTAATGCTTCGTTTTGGCTACGGCATTAGTTGCGACACAAATATCAGACATAAATTTCTTTACTGTTCACACTTAAACAGATTTTTGGTGTCTGGACACTATCCAGGCACAAATGTATAAAAATGTCTGGAACTTGCGCTCGAGCTGTTTACACCAGAGAACTGATTTCTGCTTATATTGTAAGTAAACAACGATGGAAACGCTATATTTATTACTATATATGGAATGTGTGTTTGAAAAAATTTCGAACCTGTTTGAAAACCTAAAGAGACACTTGGACACAAGGTGTTTACACAACCGCTGATTCGACACTAATTATAGTGTCGCAATAAATATCACAATTAGAGATACCCGTATGCACACATAGACACTCGGTGTATATTTCGCAGTTGGATTTTCGAATCCGCTGTTTTACAAAACCGCTAGTTATTTTACATAACAACTCCGTTATGTAAAACAACTGAACGACGTTCAGCTGGATTGTCATTGCAATACGTTTTACAAGACTGCTACCCACGTTTTGACGTAATACAGAATAGCTTATCTGTATTCACAAAGAGCGTTTTGATATAGGGAAATATATAGAACACCTTTTAATGCGGGGCTCAAAAATACGCAAAACCCGACCAACTTGGGGTATGACCGATGAAGTGAAACATAGTAGTACTCGGTTGTAATAGTTACCTAATTTAATTTCAATAATTTTTGACACTATATCTAAAATATATAGAACTTGTTAGGAAAAAGGACCTTTAGTAATGGGAATTCCATTAACCCGGTTAAATTAACATCTACAATCTGATGTTTCATTTCACGCTGTTTTACATAACGTCTAATCGTTGGCCCGCTGCATTGATAAATGCAAAACGGTTAAGCAATCATGCGTGTTAAAGTTCAGTAATTATGTAAAACCGCTAAACGCTGTTCTGTTGTTTTACGTTACGGAGTTGTTATGTAAAACAACTAGCGGTTTTATAAAATAACGGATTCGACGATCCATCTGCGACATGTCCCTGAGTGTATGGTGTATAGTGTCCGAATATAAACGAACCTTAAGTACGTGTACACTTAAACTTGAACCTATGTGATGTTAATACTTACACTTATACACAATATATGATCAGAAGCTATAATTGAAGCGATACTTCATTAAATAGTATTTCACTTTACTAAATACAAGGAATTTAATAATATCATATTAATAATGATCAAATGAATTTATATTCCTTCATATAATACATGATATTATAATAATAATCATTCTTATTTATTATAATTTTAATTTATATTATATACATCTTTAAATTTGGTAAGTTTATAAAGTAAGGTATACAAAGTTTATACAATTTGATTGACCTCCATCCCCTAGCCATCTTTATGGCATAAAACCTAAAAAAAAGTTCGTGGAGGAAACTGCAGAAAACCTTCACAAGTATAGTCGGTTACTTCGTTCTTGTCCATACGCCGACAGTTTAGTCAATTAACCTCCCTTTTTTTTAATAATTGACAAACTGCCGATTTCGGGATTCGAACCCATAACTTCCCAGTCCCCAAGTAGACATAACGCCTCAGATCGCTCGGCTACTTGGCTGGTTTTTTCTTCACAACGACACTATAATCAACTATATTCATGTTCTAGCAAAACGTTTCTCCGCGCCACACCAATTTATAGCTTTACACAAAGCTAATTCGTAATCATTCATGCGGATGTGCTTACGTTTATGATATGATTATGTTACCAGCAAAACAAATGCAGCGCGATATATAAGTAAAGATATTATCTATCTATCTGTTGTGAGCTCAACAATAGGGAATATGCATGAAAATTTTTTTTCATTTGAATTGAAGCATGTTTACTTGACAAATATCAAGGTAAAATTACTTTTTAAATAACTTTAAAAATAAGCGAGATATGAATGATTGAAATTCCCGATTAGACAAAGAGGGTGATAGCCCTCTTGATATGTTATGTGACGTCATATTACACTTTCACCATTTAAAATACACGTAAAACTCCGTTTTTAGTATTTTTGCAAGAAAGAGACAGATAATAATCTTTAAAAGCTTATAGCTTCCTTGATATTTCTCGGATTTTAATTTCGTTTTAAAATATTATTACAGTATTAACAGTATTTTCATATTCTGAAAATAAATGTGAAAAAAAATTTTCATGCATATTCCCCATTGTAAAAGCATTATTACTTTTGTTTCTAGAATAGATGGTGATAGTTTGGGGAAAAAATCAACCATTTTATACTGTAGGATATTTAGTCCATATATAGCATGGAGGTCAGTGTACAATTTAAAGGATTTATAATGGTATAACAAAAAGTTACCAAGGTGATAGTTGTCATAATAACTAGTATCAAGTCTTAAAATACTTGAAGTTGGAAATATTTATGGGAATATCAGTGTTATAGAAAATATGGTCAAATAATAAAATGTATTCTTGTTATTATCTAAAACTTTACTCATGATAAGTTTTTCTAACTAATATCATAAGAGAAATTCTACATGTTGTGTTTCCCCTCCTTCTAAGACCCTCGTTCTCTTTGATTGATTTTACTACTCATTAACGAATTTGGCCTTTCAATTAACACAGGGTGTTATAAAAATGTGTGACTCGCTTTCCAGGAGCATACACGTCAAGCAAAAGGACATGTATTTTTGTTTCCAATTCGTCATGGTTTAGTCACAATTCGCCATTTTTCTTTTCTTTAATTAATATTTCAAGATATTTTTTTTAAAGTCGGAAAAATATTTCACGCATATACACCTCCCAAAATTATCTTCAAAAAATTTCAAGAAAAGTCAACACACATTTCAAAACACTTATCTTAATTTAAAAACAACTTTGAAATAAACTTGCATTTTTTTCTTCATACTGGCGTAATACGTACACTCCCGTTCAATAAACTTAAACAGATCGGCACCGAATCAGTCTCTCACAATTTTGATTATTCTTGTAGTAAATGTTTTTTACTATACTTCTATTTCTTTTTTCACACTTAAAATATATACTACTTATCTTTGTTTATAAATAAATTATTATACAGAGAGTTGCAAATGTGAGGAGTTTTATGAAATGTAAGAAAATTAACATTTCAGGTCTGTTCAATTTTATTGAACGGGAATGTACATATGTACACTCCCGTTCATAAAAATTGAACAAGTAAATTACTTTTCAAGCGTATATTATTAAATATATGTATAAAATTACCATACAGTAACACTTAGAATGTTTAAATTGGTTCAATATTTATGAATGTGAGTGGTTCAAGTACCTAAATGTATAGAAACCAAGTCATTTTTTATATGCGTGCGGATAGGTGAAATGTACAGTACAGACACTGATAATGGAATTAGTTTATATATAGTATTTAAACAACTAATTCAGTTACAGCTTTTCTTGTTTTTGCTTTGATTTGAATATTAACTCATTTGTTTTTTTCTTTTCAGGTAAGATCCTGTTTCATTTTCAGTATTTGATATAATGTAAGTTAATTCATTCAAAATAATTATTACTGTAAATTATTCATTAAAACTCTGATTTAAGAAAACCATTGTAAGAGTGAAAAGTGATTCTCCAATGGGTTTTCTTCATCGCATAAAAAATATAATAATGGGTGTATTTTTTTGGGCGCTGACACGTTTTCAGCGCTCACGCTTATAAGCGCAATGTGTTGGCGTTTGTTTTGGCTTATAGTCTTTTGTCAAATCTATCAAATAAAGTCAAATTCATTTCTAATTTACATTACTTGATATTTTACAATAAATACTTTTAAAATATTTAGGACAAATAAAAAAAAGGGGTTATAAATCGTTGTATGATTATTGATATACTTTACAACTTTTTTCAAATCCTAAATAAATTTTATTAAAGATAGTACTCATTTGACTTTAGCGTAGCAAATGAACGTCCTTAAATTTAATGATTGTTTATATCCGGTATATATAACATATATCGGGGTCTATTAAGTATAGTTCGGACTTTATTTAGTTCGCTGAAAATAAAATGACCTAATTTTTCCACCCCCCCCCCTCGATTTTAATAACGACCTGAAATATTGTATCAAAATATCCATTGACATAGAAAAAAATTTCAAGAGAACAAATATTCCTTTTTTTAAAATTAACAATTTTCATTGAAATCTTTTTTCATAAACTTAGTGTATACCGGGTTTTTATGCAAATAACTGAGTTAGTTATTTTCACTTGTTTGTTATAACAACTTGATTGCAATTTTTTGATTATAATAATTATTAGAATACATATTGGACTAGTCTGAAGGAAAAAAAAGGAAAGAAAATGAAACAAGGAAAGAATTTGGTATTTAGAAACAAGTAAATATTGTGTTTATTCATTTCATAAAGGCTTTTTGATTCCCCTATAGATGCAACTGACATTGTGTAAATTCACTATTACTTTTAAATAAAACAATTTCCAAATCATTTTCCTGATGGATGTTGTTTATATCCTCGTTAAGGACATTCCAGCACTGTGTTATATAATTAGGACAAAAAACCGGTTTGATTTTATTATTGCACAAATACATAAACACACATATACAACACATAGACAAATACACTGTTCACATATACAAAATAATGTTATTTTGAAGAAAAATAATAATTTTAAACTTTTATATTTCGAAAACACACGGGTTTTTTTTTTTTAATTTATATAATAAATATTTAGCTTTACTCTCCTTTTTTTTTTTTTTAATTCTGTCGAGTATTTTTTCTAATACAGATAATATTTGGGCGGGCATGAAGTTTTACATGCTTCTAATGAGAGAATGACAACTTTGATATTAATTATCTCACGTTCTAAACAGTCAAAAAATCTGAATCTTCGGGATTTATTAGAAAATGTTATTTTAGCCTGTGAAAAAAAAATGAGCAAAATCTGTCAAAAAGTGGTGGTAAGCTGGAACATCCTTAACAAATAGTTCGTTCATATTATGGACGGAGCACACACAGGTACGGACGGTCACCGACCACCAAACGATTACAGTGTTCTTTCTATGTGTATCGTGGTGGTTGGTAGCCGTTGATATTATTATAGAACAGACCGACAGACAAATAGAAGACACACAGACATACAACAAACTAACAACAATAATCATAATAATAATAATAACAATAGAACAGGCGATAGATGATAGTAGTAAATAGGCGGCATGGCGCCTATGTAGTAGCAGTTGCATTGGCGTCACGGTACCGGCGTCCACGTTATATGTCGTGTGTGTATATATAATGTATTGATCGTATACACTTAACGATAGTATAAAGTCTAGCGTAAAATTCATGTTTACTCACAATTCATGTTTTTTTTGCTATGTCGCCATTGTGTACGTCAATTATTTAAAGTATTCACTCAATAAAAATAATATTTCATTTTTATGCCACCGGGATGGTGGCTGTTAATATTTATTAACTATTTTCATAATTACGATTTCCACCAAGGGAAACAACTTAAAATGCAAATCGAATATAATTCCGTCGTGAAAATATTGGGAATGCTAACTAATTTGGTATGCCTTTGTGTCAGTCATAGTTTGGGAAACATCGCGCTTTTGTTGTCGAGAAATTCTAACAACATTGCTGGTCTTCAGTAAATGTCTTCCGTTTAAAAAAAACTAGACCTTTATGGGTGGAACGTTCCAAAGAATCTTATTAATAGAACTGTGTCCTAAGGAAATGTCAGTTTGTGTCAATTATAGTTTGGTCTGGAAAACATCGCGCTTTTGTTGTCGAGGATTTCTAAAAAATTGCTGGTCTTCAGTAAATGTCTTCCGTTTGAAAAAAAATTAGACCTTTATGGGTGGAACGTTCCAATGAATCTTATTAATATAAATGTGTCCTGAGGAAATATCAGTTTGTGTCAATTATAGTTTGGTCTGGGAAACATGGCGCTTTTGTTGTCGTGGATTTCTAAAAAATTGCTGGTCTTCAGTAAATGTCTTCCGTTTGAAAAAAAATTAGACCTTTATGGGTGGAACGTTCCAAGGAATCTTAATAATAAAAATGTGTCCTAAGGAAATGCCACTTTGTGTCAATCATAGTTTGGTCCGGAAAACATCGCGCTTTTGTTGAACTTTCATTTCAACATAAAGTTTGCGTGAATTTTTGGTGCGTGAAATCAACTTCTTTGACAGTAGTGGGATAATCACCAAATTGAATCAAACACTAAATTGTATATGTTTATTACTTATTATACCCGGTGTGTATGTTATATGTTAGAGTATATTAAGTTTAATCTCGACTTTGCAACGGTTGAAAATATTGATCGAGAAAACAAATTTTGGTATAGGTGTTCATAAAATGACCTAATTAGTCCATTTCCGTAAAGTTGTCCGTCCGCCCGTCTGTAAACACGATAAATCAAAAACGAAAAGAGATAGTGATCTGAAATTTGTATGTACGTTCTAGAGCTAAAAAGTTAAGACAAGTTCGTGTATGGGCAAAATCGGATCAGGTTTGGGAAAAATGTGCAAAACTGCCTATCTTTGAAACCGTAAGAGATAGAACAAAAATTTAACCACAAAAAGTGTTCCTTTTTTAAAACTAAACAACTTTTGTTTGAATTTTTTTCATAAATTCAGTATATACCGGATATTTATGCAATTAACTCAGTTAGTTGTTATTTTCACTAGTTCACACATTGATTTAGAAAGAAAATTTCTTGCAGAATCAACAATGGTGAAGTCAATGTCAATGTCAGGTGTATTCGTTAAGTGATTTTCGCTAGAATAGCCATAAAGAAAAGTAATTGCTCTTGGAATACATCCGCACGGATGTAAAAAAGTGACATATTCGATTGAGAATTTATATAACTTTGTCATTAATACGAATTAACCCCAGTTTTTAAGCAAAATGATAGGTTTGAATAAATAACGTGACTCCAACATCAGTGTCTTATACTCTACTGAATGGCGTCAAGTCACCTACCGACGAGTGGTAGTACTTATAATATTCTATATCCATTCTGACTCATAATGGATCATATTCCAATAATACGTATTCAATTTCAATAAACTGGTTTGCTTGCTGCTATTGGTGCATATTAAAGCGGGATTTATATGTTGACGATATACATAATATTCAAATACATTTAACACAAGGTTAATAGAATTACTTAAATCAATTATCATATATCACAATTTCATATATAATAGCCAGTATTTATTATTATGTTTGACGCAAATATAGCAGTATTTGTATAACGATTATTCAAACAATTAATTAATGTTTATAAGCTTTTATTTAACTTTACGTGTTTGCGTATAAATGCACCTTATTTATGCTTAATAAATCTTGGGCGCAATGTGAAATTTTGCAAACGCATGATGTTTTTATCACGGCATAATAATATGATATGTGAATTTGGACGAATCCATGATGGAATGCGAAAATACTGCTAGTAAATGTGAAGGGTTGTATAAGCTGAATGGCCGAAGCCTGGCAAGTGCGCCTTTCTAGGCCTTTTTTACCTACCCTTAAAGGACAAGGAATTTATATGTAGACTAGCAATTGGTAGGTTGTGCGAATGCAGCCGACTTTAAATGGAACTAGGCCGATATTCATCTGGAGTTTGTGGAAGAAAACTGCAGAAAACCTTCACAAGCATAGCCAGTTACTCTTGTTTATATGCTGACAGTTTAGTTAATTACATGCCCCATTAATTTTTCTTCCTTATTAATTTAATTGACAAACTGCGGCCGTTGGAAATCGAAGCAGCAACCTCCCAGTTCCGAATTTCCTGGGATCTGAAATTCTAAAACAAGTTGTGGAAAATGATCAGGAAAGAGCACGTCAGGCCGAAGCAAACAATGGGCACCATTTGAAAGATATTATCTTCAATACATAATGTGAACATATTTCCAAACTGTAATCTAAATTTTAATAAATGCCAACGTAAAATAAAATCAGAAAGAAAAAACTTATTAATTAAATAAATCATAACGTTACTTATGCGCCATCCTGTATAATTATTATTTGTATTCTACAATGTAAAAAGAATTTGGTAAATTGAAAGTAAACGTAGTTATAACTGCTCTAAACTATGTGGCGTATTTGTTGGATTTATATTCATGCAACTAATATATGCAGTTAAATAATTATTTTATGTTTGACACAAATTTATACATTTGTCGATTGGAAGTGACTAACACAAATATACAATTTTGAAATAAAAAGAAAAAACTTCATTATCCATTCTTTTATGTCGTATAGTTTTCCATTCCCTGTACATAGGGATCTTGTTATGAACAAGGTCCCTATCACTTGGAGGGGGGGGGGGTTGACTTGAATTAGTCACTGATCTGTATACCATATCTTTTTTACAGAGCTCAGTTTCAGTATTACCTCTTATCACATGGTGTTCGCATGTACTCACTCTTTAAACTTACAAATGATAACTATTTGCAAAGGTGTTTTAATAACTATATATAGGTACCTATCCTAATGGAATATGTCACTGGCGAGATGAAGACAGTTATGCAGCCAAAATATGTGTTTGATAATTGATTTGAAAACCGTGTAAATAAAACCTTTAAGAAGAACTTCCGTCATCGTTTTAACACTCCAGCTGAGATATTAACTGTTTTTTTAGAGACCTGATCACCTCAATAAAACTAATATTTCACTGAAAAATACTGACTAAGCTGGACTTTTGTGGATACCTTTATCTTGATATTTTTTTAACTAGCTTTGAAAAGTTTCTCTTAGTTGGAACCCTAAGTTTTTGAATTGTGGTTTTCGCAAATATTTCGAAGATTTATGAACCTTTTTTGATGAAAATAGGGGTGATTAATATTTAGTTTGTCACAACACAAAATTTAACTTGTGCCCTTTTTTTTAGTAGAATCAAAGTTTTACCCTTTGCGAAGAGTCTACTCTTCCGAGCTTTAAGTCTTATCTTTTATAGGTCATGATATCGTTTAGCATAACAGTTTGTATTTTTTAAATTTTTCAGAACTTGTAATTTCTAACAGTTACATCTATTTCAATATCAAACGCAACTAGTAAGGACTTTTTCTTTCCTCAAACAATTAATTACGTAGTGTCTTTGTAAATGAGCAACAATCATAAAATATAAATAAATAAAAGAAAAAAAAACGAATAATAAGTTGATTTCCCAAATAATTAAAATTTATCTCCACTTTTGTTAAATAAAATATAATTGTGTGAATATAAAATGGAAAATGAAAAGAATATAACTGAATAATTTATAAAAAAAATAGTAAATAAATTCGTACATTTTAACAAATTAATATAAATTGACATTTATATATAAAGAATAAGGTTTATTTAGGCGTAATTTTTTTAAGATTTATAATACAAAAATGAATTATTACATAACAGAATTAAGTAATACGTTCACTATAATTAAATCGGTCATGTGGTTTGTTAAATATTCAAGTATGTCGAAGGTTTCGTACAAAAAATATACATTTTTGTAAATAACACGGAATAGAAATATTCGAGTATTCTGAAATTTTTCAACATAAAATATATTATTCTTGAACCAGTCCAAGTGGCCGAGCGATTTAAGGCGTTGTGTCTGGTCTGCGCAGTATGCCTACTTGGAAACTGGGAGGTTATGGGTTCGAATCCCGACATCGGCAGTTTGTCAATTATTAAGAAAAAAAAGGGGTAGTTAATTGACTAAACCGTCGGCGTATGGAAAAAAACGAAGTAACCGGCCATGCTTGAGAAGGTTTTATGCAGTTTCCTTCACGAACTCCTGATGAATATCGGCATAAATCCTATCATAGTCGGCTGCAGCCGCATATCCTACCAATTCCTAATCTATACACACAAATTCCTTCCACTCCACATGAATGTGGGGATGGGTGTCTTAGGAGTCGGTTAAAAAGGATTGAGGAGGCTTACTTTCCAGGCTTCGACTTCTCCTCTTTTGCACAAATTTGCACAAAAGAGTTTTTTCATGATAATATGTCTACGGAACTTTAAATAAATAATACATGGAACGCATTATTAGTGTATTACGAATTTACGAAACGTCAACAGAACAAATATACACATACAAGCCGAAATGGAGAGGAAAAAAAATTGTACACACGCTAACTAAAGGTAAGGTTTGTTGTTCTTCCCTACGAGTATCATAAATTATAATATAAAAAAAATTATATAATTTCTCCCGCATAAGAGGGTATTATATACGCAGTGATACTATATATCAGTTTCCTGCTATAAAGAATATTGTTGTCGCATTGTTGTTCTTATAGCCTACCAATTTTGTTACTTGATTATTATTAACCAAACTAGTAATAGAATTAACCTCATTGTTGTCTACCAAATTTGTGTTCTATTATAATAATTATGAAAATTTTTCATTCACATTTATGATTGTTAGCACGATCAGAGTTAGATAGATAGATTGTAGATAGATAGATTAATAGATTTCCCAAGACCGGCTACATTTCGACCATAAGGTCCATTGTGATGCTTAAGGGTGTGAGGATGTGAGTGGAGTGGAAGGAATTTTTGTGTATAGGCTTGGAATTGGTAAGATATGCGGCTGCAGCCAACTATGATACGAACTATGCCAATATTCATCTGGAGTTCGTGAAGGAAACTGCAGAAAAACCTTCTCATGCGTAACCGGTTACTTCGTTCTTGGCCATATACCGACAGTTTAGTCAATTAACCGCCCCTTTGTTTGTCTCTTAACAATTGACAAACTGCCGATGTCGGGATTCGAATCCATAACCTCCCAGTTTCCAAGTTGGCATACTGCGCAGACATAATGCCTTAGACCACTTAGCCATTTGGACTGGTCAGAGATAGGTAATAAATGGAACACTGATTGTTACTTAGGGTGTGTCATATCCGAACTTGTTTGAGTTTTTAGACTAATTACGGCATTTAGACTAATTACGGCAGCGATAAAGATATGGATGATCTTTATTAAAAGGAATATATCGAAAATGTCATAATGACTCTGTTGATAGTTACGAAGGTAATGAACATAAATAATTACCGTAATAACAGAGAGAGTAAGTACTTGAAATATCTCAATACCGAAAATAATTAGAGTATCGTAGATTTTGTCAAAATTGCAACCGACAACTGCATTTACGCGGGATTTACTTATATTTTGTAGTTTTTTATCATCTTTACCGTTGATAGAATTACCCTTCAGCCGACTGATTGCAACTGCCAGCAACCTTAGCTAGAGCTGTTGAATATTTCAGTAGCTGTTATGTTTGCATTAATTAGAATGCATTTCGTATTTTTGCAGGACAAGATAAATTTTCAGGTTTCACAAACGGTTTTGCTATCCGAATAGTATATCATCCTGTATAACTATTTATTAAAGGGTGCTAGTGCTTCACTATTCGGCCCAGAGCCGTTTATTGCGGTGCCGAAAAGCATGGACAATATCATGTTAAGAATCTTATAAAAAGCTTCTCATGGAAAAAGATCTCTGACCGTTTACAACTAGGAAGAAACCAATTGAGGATACTTACTGGCCTTTTTAGTGGCTACTGCAAAATCAATAAACATCTGCATAAAATCCATTTCACAGAGATTGATAGCTGCAGATTTTTTCATGAAGAGGAGGAGACCGGAATTCACATTCCGTGTTAATGCGAAAGTCTTTCTCTCAAGAGATACTTTCATTTGGGATGGACAAATCTCCAACCAGATGAAATCAATGAGGTTTCGCCGAAGAATATCCTAACGTTTATAAAGACCATAGAACTCTTGGATAATTTGAAGATTTTCCATATCTTAACACCGTTTAAAAAATAACAAATACCACGCGGTCACGTATGCATAGAACAAAAATATAATTAATGCATTATGTTTCCCCTTTTAAACTTAGCAACTTTTGTTTGAAACATTGTTTTCTAAAATGCATATTTAAAAATATATCTAGATGGAAACTTTTCAACACCCCGTATAAAATCTTAAACGTACTATGGACCACAAAAGTTGATGTCATTTTTTGAAATTTTATAATTGATTTGTGCCTTATAAGTTTTCGAAATGTGCCTTATAATGTTTCGGATAAAAGTGGTTCATTAAAAAAATAGTAACAACTTTTATTCGAATAAACATTATATTATCGAATGATAATTAGTGAGAACTCTAGGTTTTTGAAATATAATTTCAAATTCGCCCGCTTTACCTAGATCAGTTTTTTTGTATTATAAATACGTATTTCGACTACAATGTAGTCATCATCAGTATAAATTACTTAGTCGTAATTTACTCTTTGACAAATACAAATAGATAGAAAGTCGAGATCAATAGACAAAAATAAAAATAAATCGAAAATTAACTAAATTAAAATATATTAAATTTTAAATTATATTGAAATTACTCTTGTTAAAATTTCGTTCATTCACATTCATTTCTGTTACCTTAGTCAGTGAATAGGGTTTTTGTATTTTGACATCTTTAGAGAGAGATGGACATGTTGGCGATTAATGTAAATTTAATTGCCAACAACTTCATCTCTCTCTAATGATGTCAAAATACAAAAACCTATTCACTGCGCAACGCAAAACTCAGAACCAATCAGGTGCGATCTTAAAATAGTATCAAAGGTCAGGCAAACATATATAAGCAGAGTAAAACCAAAAAAGATTGTGAAATTGTCACCAAATTAGCGACGAGTAACATATCCTGAGACAATATAGGAGTAATTTTAATAAAAGTAAGGTAACAGGAATAAATGTGAATGAAAGAAATTTTAACAAGAGTAATTTCAATATAATTTAAAATTTTTTATATTTTAAATTTAGTATGTTTTAATTTAGTTAATTTTCTATTTATTTTTATTTTTGTCTATTGATCTCGTCTTTATATATATTTCTAATTGTCAAAGAGTAAATTACGACTAACTAATGTATACTGATGATGGCTTCATTTTAGTCGAAATACGTATTTATAATACAAAAAAACTGATATAGGTAAAGGGGGCGAATTTGAAATTTTATTTTATTCGAATGTTTTTTTCGAAAATTGAATCAATAAGGCACAAATAAACTATAAAATTGTAAAAATGACATTAACTTTTGTGGCCAAGTGTACTCTTTACATACTCATACACTAAAAGAACGATAACTTAAATTTCATATGGATAAATTTTCTATTTTATTTTCTATTATTTATCTCTACTTTATACTCATTCTTATATAATTTTCCCTTAAAATCTTTCTCACAAATCATTTGCATATTTTACATATACTTAAGGTGTAAGTATCTCCTCTACACCAGAGACCGTTCTTAATGTTTTGTTGGTCTTAACATTATTTAATGTAATAAAAGATCTTTCTTAAATATGTTTTGATATATTATAAACCTGCCATCATAATATTTAGATCATCACTTATACTATTTACTGAAATTGTTTTTGTTATAACTCAGAGCTGGTACTTTAATATACAGGTTGAATTGGGAGGAACGGAGCAAACTCCCGAAGTATATTGTACAAGTAAAATTAATGCAAAGTACTCATATATTTTCTATTGATTAATGCAAAAAAACAACAAAGTTATCTATTGATTTTTGAGTCTCGAACATAGGTAGATAGATTGTAGGGGCTGCCCTGGACGGGCTACACTTCGACCATAAGGTCCATTGTGATGCCTAACGATGTGAGGATGTGAGTGGAGTGGAAGGAATTTTTGTGTATAGACTTGGAATAGGGAATATGCATGAAAATTTATTTTCACTTGAATTGAAGCATGTTTACTTGACAAATATCAAGGTAAAATTACTTTTTAAATAACTTTAAAAATAAGCGAGATATGAATGATTGAAATTCCCGATTAGACAAAGAGGGTGATAGTCCTCTTGATATGTTATGTGACGTCATATTACACTTTCACCATTTAAAATACACGTAAAACTCCGTTTTTAGTAGTTTTGCAAGAAAGAGACAGATAATAATCTTTAAAAGCTTATAGCTTCCTTGATATTTGTCGGATTTTAATTTCGTTTTTAAATATTATTACAGTATTAACAGTATTTTCATATTCTGAAAATAAATGTGAAAAAAAATTTTCATGCATATTCCCTATTGGTAGGATATGCGGCTGCAGCCGATTATGATAGAAACTATGCCGATATTCATCTGGAGTTCGTATAGGAAACTGCAGAAAACCTTCACAAGCATAACCGGTAACTTCGTTCTTGTCCATACACCAACAGTTTAGTCAATCAACCGCCTCTTTTCTTTTTTTTTTAATAATTGACAAACTGCCGATTTCGGGACTCGAACCCATAACCTCCTAGTCTACAAGTAGACATAATGCCTTAGATCGCTCGGCTACTTGCCTGGTGAGTCTCGAGTACTATAGAATACAAGATAACATTTTTTAACGCTACAGCTTGAAAACAAATGAAAATTGGATAAGAACATATGCGTTTTTTTGCATTAATTCCACGTGTACAATACTTCTGGAGTCCCTTCTTTCCGATCCACTCTGTATAATGTAAATTGACGTTATATTATAGAAGACTTATTGTTATTTTAATAATTTTTTTTAATAAGAAGTGTATTTTCTCCATGTATGGCATAATTAAACAACTCTTTGGAGAAACTTCTTGGAGTAATTACTATGGATAGTCATCTGTTTATAATGCCACATATATATCAGACTTTTTTGACAGTAAATGAACGACCAATTGCAAAGGAAATAGTTTCGTAAAATATTCAAACATGTTGGAAACATTTTTCCAATAACCACATCTATTCGACACAATTTGAAGGTTCGAAAAATCCTTTCTTAATGTACTTCCCTCCGTTAGTAGATTTTTCCCACTGCCTGCCAATAACAAAAAAAAAAACAAGTGAAAATGACAACTAACTTAGTTCATTATTTAAATACCGTGTATATACTGAATTTATGAAAAAATGTTTCTTACAAATATTGTTTATTTTTAAAAAAGTACCACTTTTTGTTTTTAAATTTTTGTGATATCTCTTACGGTTTCAAAGATGGTAAATTTTGTCCATTTTGCCCAAACATGATCCGATTTTGCCTATTCTTGACCCACGAACTTGACTTTTTAGCTCAAACAAAATTTCAGCTCGTTATCTCGGACGGACGTACATGCGGATTGGCCGAATTAGGCCTTTATTTTGATAACGTATTTCAAAATTCTAAAATGATTTACGTCTGTACAAAATCAATACCTACATGTACAAATTATAGTGAAATTTAAGTCAACAGTGCCGATGGTGACAATGCATTTGATTGGCGTTCAAATTCAGCTAATAATATTAAATTTTTTTTTTGTGGGGTTGGAATAATTAATTTTTCTATTTTATTGAGGGTTAAAATATTAAAACGGATATGAGTTTAGTCGCGTGATAATGATAATATGTGTATCATTTGCAGCATTTTATTTTTTTCAATTGATGAATACTGTATTCAACATATATTTAATTCTATACCAAACGAAGTCATAATTTTATTATATGTAGATTTTATGAATTATGTAGATTTATAGAAAGAGATGCAAATATTTATTTAAAAGGTAAAGAAAGGTATATATGATGGTGTACATTTAATTTGTTGGCTCATTAATTATCTTACACATACAAACACATATATATATATATATATATATATATATATATATATATATATATATATATATATATATATATATATATATATATATAATATGTATCTACTGCAGGTTTTTGTGTATAAAAACTTAATATGCCATGTTTAATTATATATAAATAGTACTTTATACATTAAATAAATGAATACGACTACTGACTTACCCGAAGAATATAAGTCTTCATAAAAAATTCATAATTTAATATCTACTATGTATTTTGGAGCGTTGATAAACACCGCACGGCTTACAGATTATAAATGCTCTTACGCTGACAGGAATCGCCTTTCTAATAATTTTTACTATGGAAGGTAGAGAACGTCCGAGTGGTCAAGCTGTTAAAAGCGCTAGGTCTGCTTGGAAATGGGAGGTTGCTGGTTCAATTCCCAACGTTGACAGTTAAATTAATTTAAAAAAAAGTAGTTGGGCGAGTAAGTGACTAATCTATGAAGCTTTTCTGCAGTTTCCTTTCGCAACCTCCAGATGAACATCTATATACAAATTCTTTGTTCTTTAGGGGTCGGTAAAAAAGACATAGAAAGGTTCAACCTACCCTCCACTTCTACTACTAATACTACATGGAGGGTAGAGGGAAGGAAGACCATCTCATATGGGGATCAAACTGAGGATAAAACTGATTGCCACTTCTCCAAAATCGACTAAGAATATTGATTTTTGATAAAAAGTGCGGAATTTACTTCTAAACGTATTTCACTATTGTATAAGGTATTGTCTACTTTCGGTACAAAAAGCTTATAAAAATATGTTTTTTTTAAATATCTTAAATAATATTTCATACTACGTGTTATCCCCGTTATGTTCTGTATATGCGGAACACAGGTATCAAGTATGAGGACACCTGGCGCAGAAAAATATATAATAATTTGTATTAATAATGCTTGTGAAATATTTTGTATAAGTAGTAAATTAATCACAATAAAGCTTATATATATATATATATATATATATATATATATATATATATATATATATATATATATATATATATATATATATATATATATATATATATTTGCAAAATATACAAATACAAACAACATTAGACTTAGACACCCCCACAATAACAACCTTATTGATCCTATCTAGTAAAATGTACACTCGAATGCAATATATTTGAACAGCTAGATAATCTCATTTTTAGCGAATTTCCTGAAAAGACATAGAGCTATTGGTCAAAATTTTGGAAAATTTTCTCAAGTAGCCACCGATCCTACCCAATAGATGTCAAAATCACCATATATATATATATATATATATATATATCTGTAATATATTTATATATATATATATATATATATATATCTGTAATATATTTATATATATATATATATATATATATATCTGTAATATATTTATATATATATATATATATATTTTTTTTTTTTTTTTTCATTTGTATATGAGAAAATTTATCATATACAAAAATTTTCGTTAAATTATTTTAGTGATGGTGATTTTCATTATGTACTAGGTAGGTTCGATGAACATTCTAAGAAATTTTGACGAAATTCTTTCATATGTACAAAAGCAATAAACACATTAGATACATTTTAGATACTTTGAAAATTCGCTAAAAATATATAAAAACAACAATAGGTATTATTAGAAGGCTGTTTATTATTAGAAAGCTGTCTACTATGGCATGATGTGTATCTGTTAGACATTATATACTTTGTATAAAAAAATTATTATATGTAGGTACTTTTGTCTATAGACTTTTGTACAAAGTAGTCCTGTTGTTTTCTCTGGTTCATGTTGTTCTCTGTGTATAAGTTTATTAATACGGAAGGATGATTTTTGTGTGGTTATCATTCTTTTATCTTTATAAACTTTTTTGTACATGAAGAAAAACTTTTTATATGTATATCAGCAGTACTCAATATTTTACTACTTATAAATAATAGACTTGGTTTATGTCCAAACTATTTCTGTCAAAAATTCTAATATTGTTTTCTATTTGACAATAGATAACATTACATTTCAAATTTTGCCTCAATTCCTAGAACATTTATTTGTATTTTATAAATACGTATTTCGACTACAATGTAGTCATCATCAGTATGAATTAGCTAATCGTAACTATCTCTGGGATATGGAAATAGAGATATGTTGCTTGTTATTAATTTGGTGCGTGTCTCACAATGATATTAAAAAAGTTTTGTCTTTTATATGATTTGACTGAGGATATGATCTAACCTGAAGGATTATTTGAGTTGACTGACCAATTAAAGGACTAAGTGTGTGAAGAACCCCACCCATTTATTGATGGTATCCTCTGGTGACTATGCGGCGTTGTTTTTGTCACTAAAGTGAGGGTGTTGATTGAAGCTAACCTTGATATTCGGGTATTAAATTTTTTGAAAATGGTTTAATTTTATTAAATCAGAATTTGGAATTGGCCCATTGTCTAAATTCATTATTTGTCTTCTCAATTTGTGTATGTACTTTCGTATGCATCTAATTCTGTGGGGTGTATTCACGTCAAAAATTTTTGAGTAAAAGTTACTATATTTATAATGAACAACTTTTATCCGAAGCAAAGAGAGGTTTAGAGCGAGGGAGAAACATGAAATCTTGAATTTCTCTCTTAGTATGAATAAAATGGAGAACAATTTTAAAGAGTAAAGTTGTAGTACATAAGTTCTACTCCAATGCATTCATTACCTGAACATAAACATAAAAATGACTAAACTTAAATAAAAGTATTTCTAGATTAAAGGATATTATATACCTCGCGGAAACGAATAAAGGTTATTAAATTATTTGAGATAATTACCAAAAAGAATTATTATACGAAAAATTAAAAAATTACTACTGAACTTTTCAATTCGATCAAAGTAAAAATATATAAAAGAGAATGAATATGTTCACAAGCATGTGGTTAAATAATTGTATTTTTAATTCTTAAATTATGTTCCTTTCTAGTATGAAAAGGTTTACACGAATGAAGAATCTAATTGTTACAGATGTTATATAAAACTTGTGGCTATACATATTGTACTCTCGTACATATGTCCACAAAAGTAGCGTACGCTTTCCAAAATTTTATTATTGATTTGTTCCTTATTTTTATATCCGGTATATGTAAATATACAAGATATATTAAGTTTAGTGCTGACTGTGTAACACTTGAAAATATTGATCGCAGACATTAATGTTTGGAATAAATGTTCATAAAATGGCCTAATTCGGCCATTTACGGACGTCCGTCCTTCTGTGAATACTCAAAAACGAAAAGAGATGAAACGAGGTGAAATTTTGTGTATGTGTTTTATAGCTAAAAAGTAAGGTCGAGAATGTGAATAGGCAACATCGAACCATTGTTGGGCAAAATGGCCAAAACTGACCATCTTTGAAACCGTAAGAGATACAGAAAAAATGTATGGACAAAAAATGTTCCTTATTTTTAAATAAACAACTTTTGTAATAAACTTTTTTTACATAAATGCAGGATATACCTGGTATTTTAGCAAATAAAAATTTTATGATTAATTTGTGCCTTAATCTTTCGGTTTTTATGAAAATGCTTTTGAATAAAGACCGATCCACACTATAATGCCGATAACGGTTTGTTCTCGATCCGAAAGATTAGATTACAAGCTGTTATTTAACTTGAAATGTATGTATGTATGTATGTATGTATGTATGTTCGGGTCAAATCTTGCAAGCTGAATTATAACTACTTCCTCTTATCCTACAGAGTTGAATTTTTACATGTTGGTGCAGTTCCGATGACAATGCATTTTTATGGTAAGCATGACAAGAATGGACAAGGGGAAGGGGGTTTCAAGAGAGGGGGAAATACAAAATTTGGTATATCTCCCTTAATATTGAAAAAATCGAAAAACACATAAAAAGTAAAGTTGTAAAAAATTAGTTTTACTATAAAAAGCTTGTTTAAAAAAATGTTTTTTGTATAGAAACTTATTCTCGATTCGACCAACCGGGACTTAACTGTTACGGATAGTATGAATGCACATATTGTTTCTTACTTGATAATATTTTACTAGACCGAGATCAAACCGTGAACGGACCGTGATCGACATTATAGTGTGGATCGGTCTTTATTCAAAAGCATTTTCATAAAAACCGAAAGATTAAGGCACAAATTAATCATAAAATTTTGAAAGCTGACTGAGCGCCACTTTTGTGACCCATTGTAACCATTGCACCCACCCACTTATCTACCTGTGTGATATAGGTACGAACTTATTAACATCAACTATAAAACGCAACTATTGACCCATTTTACTAAACGAACACTGACATTTACTGAGATAAATATTCTTTTATGTTATTATAATGTTACTTTTAGTGTTTTGTTTTTCTTTAATTTTTATTTCGTTTTCCTGTTTTTCATATTACTTTATATTCATCTCTTCCACTTTCCCAATATATATATATATATATATATATATATATATATATATATATATATATATTGTTTCTCAATGTAAAGTTAGGATATTGTATTACTAAAAAAGAAATTCGTTACGGAGGAGCTGCGTCAATATAGCGCATTTCCTCACATTAAACACATAAATTATTATTGAAAAAATATCTTTATGGACTTTTATCTTATTAATTAATGTTCATGACGAATTTTTTTAATATCATCCAATTGAGTTTCACGGGGAAAGAAGGGCTTAGAGGAAGAAGAAAACAAAAAATGTAGACTACTTCTGTTTCTATTAGAAAAATCGAAAAATGCATAGGCAGGATAAGATTTTTCTGTGCTTGTCTCTCCCTTTAAACTCCCTTATTCTTGGATCCGATTTTTCCCATTAACGAACTTGATTTTTATAATACCAAAAGCACTGGACGTATCAAATTTCATCCTATTCGGAATAAAATTGTGATCGCTAAAGTGGCTAAAGACAAGCATATATATAAAATTTAGCGATGGCAATTTTCGACATCAACTAGGTGGGATCATGGACATTTGCGAAAGAAATATTTGCAAAACCGTGTTATCGATGCAATGCCTCTTCCAAACTTCGTTTAGATATGAACAGCCCTTAAAGCCACATTTGGTATGCAGGTTTTCTTTTGCTATTTGAAAGGCAAATAGTTTAAGAGTGAGAAGGAAACGCAAAAGTGGAAAGATCTCTCTCAATATTGGTAAACTGGAATAAATTTTAGACAAAAAAAGTTTCATCAGAGTCGGTCCAGTAACTTTAGTGTGATGCTCGAACAAACAAACCAACAAATATAAGCAGGCATTTACAACTTTATAACAGGAGCGAAGAATAGCAAAATCTACCTTGCCCGTCGATATTTCATACGCAAAGACAACCCTAAGATAATACGGTTTAACCAGTCCAAATGGCCGAGCGTCTAAGGTGTTATGTCTGCGCAGTATGCCTACTTGGAAACTGGTAGGTTATGGGTTCGAATCCCGACATCGACAGTTTGTCAATTATTAAGAAAAAAAAGGGGCGGTTAATTGACTAAACTGTCGACGTATGGACAAGAACGAAGTAACCGACTATGCTAGAGAAGGTTTTCTGCAGTTTCCTTCACGAACTGCAGATGAATGAATATCGGCATAGTTCTTATCATAGTCAGCTTCAGCCGCGTATCCTACAAATTCTTAGTCTATACACAATCCTCACATCCTTAGGCATCATAATGGACCTTATGGTCGAAGTGTAGCCCGTCCAGGACAGCCTCTACAATCTATTTCTATCTCTTTCTAAGTCAGTTTAACATATAAAACAACAATATATTATTAAAATGTTTTAAATTTATTCATACCGTGAACATCCACAACACAAATGTTTGTTTTGTTTCATACTCAATCGATGTATTTTATGTGCTTTGAGATAGTTCTACTGTAGTAGATATAGATAGCTCTATATCTACGTAGATAGCTCTATCCCATTCGTTGACCCCACAAATACATTTTGTACATGCTGTGTTCTTACCGTACCATATACCTGCGAAGTATTTCGTTACGTTCGTATTAAATTCACTAAACAAAAGTAGAATGTTTTCTTAATAAATAATGATATAACTTCTCATCCATCAATTACATATTTATTTTCCGTTAATTTTATCATCAATTTTCATTCGTTTTTCTTCTTTTTTTGTTTGTTTGTTTGTTTTGTTTTTTCTCCTTACTCATTCACTTTTAATATAAATAGCAGAGTTAAATGATTTTTGACATAGAAGGTGCTTCGCGTTTCTTTTTGCTCTTAACTTTCTTTTTTTTGTCGATTAAGAGGAAACATTAAACACTTAACGTGGGAATTTTTTCTATTTTAAAGTATTTTTAGTGATCAGAAATAGCTTGAATTATTATTTTTTTTCTGTTGAAAGATCTGTGTTTCATATATTTGTTAGATTTAACGACATTATTTTATAATATTTTATGATTTTCTTTCATATTTTTATACCCGGTATATACGAAATATATATACCGGATATATCGAGTTTGTAACGGCTCTCAATTTATAGTTTGGAATTTTAGCACCATGGATCTGATACTTTGAAAATCGTTGTTCGTATCGTCTTTTAACTAAACCCATCGTTTTCGCGAGGTCCTAATTAGCCTAAAACGAAGTTTTTATCAAAATCGGGGACATAAAATTTTCCTCTAATTTTTTGATATTTTTTAAGGGTCGGAAAAAATGTGAAAAAAGTGAATAAAATTGTTGTTCTCGATTTTAATAATAATCATTTTCGAGGCTAATTTTGACCCAAACAGTACGAAAATCAGGTTTATGTTAACATCCAACCAACACATTTCAAAATTTTGCCTTCTCAATTCATACAGTTTGGAATTTTAGCACTATGGGTCTGATACTTTGAAAACCGTTAATCGTATCGTATTTTAACCAACGCTATCATTTTCGCTAGGTCCAAATAAGCTTAAAACGAAGTTTGTATCAAAATCGAGGACATACAATTTTTCTCCAATTTTAGCGATTTTTTTAAGGGGTAGTACCCCTTGGAAAAAATGTGATAAAAGTGAATAAAATTTTTGTTCTCCATTTTAATAATTATTATTTTCTAGACTAATTTTGACCCAAATAGTACGAAAATTAGGTTCATTTGAACGTCGGACCAACACATTTCAAAATATTTCCTTCTAAATTCATCCAGTTTGGAATTTTAGCACTATGGGTCTGATACTTTAAAAACCGTAAATCGTATCGTATTTTAACCAACACTATCATTTTCGCTAGGTTCAAATTAGCTTAAAACGAAGTTTTTATCAAAATCGGGGACATACAATTTTTCTCCAATTTTAGCGATTTTTTTAAGGGGTACCCCTTGGAAAAAATGTGAAAAAAGTGAATAAAATTTTTGTTCTCCTTTTTAATAATAATTATTTTCTAGGCTAATTTTGACCCAAACAGTACGAAAATCAGGTTCATTTGAACGTCGGACCAACACATTTCAAAATTTTTCCTTCTCAATTCATACGGTTTGGAATATTAGTACTATGGGTCTGATACCTTGAAAACCGTTAATCGTATCATATTTTAATCAACGCCATCGTTTTTGCTAGGTCCAAATTAGCATAAAACGATGTTTCTATCAAAATCGGGGACATTTTTTTAAGAGTTGTCCCTTGGAAAAAATGTGGCAAATATATATATATATATATATATATATATATATATATATATATATATATATATATATATATATATATATATATATATATTTAGCTTTCATATAAATGCATATAAATAAAATAAATTCTAAATCTGTCTACATCTGGAGCTAATTTGAATTGATTTTGACCCGTTAAATAATTATGTTGTTTTTTACGTAGGTGGATAGTCAAGGTGTTTCAGTAGGAGATGCCTTCCCGCGAGCTATTCATAGATTAGCAAAAAACTAGTTCACTAATTTTATATCATTCTTCCGTAATAAATTTTCCCCAAAAAAGATCGCGAAATGGAAATCTTCAAATCAAATTATCAGTCATACTGTGCATTTTTATAACAACCTTTTCATATGTACTCGTACCTTCGAACAAATAGTCAAAGTCGATTGCGACACATTTTTAAGATAAAAAATTTTATATTATGCACACAATAGTTGGTCACCCCTGGGGAATACCTTCTAGAAACGAACTTGTGTGACAATATTTTAAACGAATAATAATTATTTTCATTATTTACGAACATTTAGAAACGTATACAGGATGGCTCGAAAGTCACGAACAGAACCGAAGGTATGGATAGAAAATTGAATTCTGAGACGAAAAGTCCTTAACCATTTTTTAATCAGACGTACAGGTAATTAGTTATTAATTAAAATAAGTAACCAATAAGAGGCACCCAATAGCGTGTTTGAGTGAGTGTTTGTAAGTATGTTAGTGAGGAATGCATGTACGTGTGTCTGTCGTCACCCAATGCGCGCCTCTGATTGGTTACTTATTTTAGTTAATAACTAATTACCTGTACGTCTGATTAGAAAATGGTAAAGGACTTTTTGTCTCACAATTCTATTTTCTTTCCATACCTTCAGTTGTGCCCGTGACTTACGGGACACCCTGTATATAGAACACACTGATTATACATTTTTGTTGCTAAATATTTTTAATGTTAACGATTAAATTGTTTATTTTAATTAGATATTTGGTGAAATAAATTAATTTTGAATATAAAATATATGTTTTTATTTATATATGTATTTTAAAATATACATATATAAATATATTTAGGTATTTTAATAAATTTAAAGGGTTCGTTTTTGTATCTTTTTTTACAATAAAATTTATCTCATTATTTTATTTAATGGTAATCTTTTTAGCATATTATTTATTGTTCACATATTTGAAGGATTTTATATAATATTAGTATTATGAATATATGCGGAATTTTTACTGATTGTATTTGTTTTAAAATTATTCCTTGAAATTACACCTTCATAATTTGATTATTTATAAATTCAGGTTAAAAGTTAAATAGGTTTATGTATAAGATTTTTATAATATTGGAAGTCGTGATTTTTGTGACAATATAGAAGTCATATATTCTGGTAGGGCACCATAAATAAATGAATAGTCAAGCGACTTACTGATTTATTTATTTATCATACACAACTCTTTGTTTATATCCAATTGAGCTTAATATCAACAAACGCTATATTACTTGGCTAAGCGAATATTTTCCAATATAAATACACGACGTCATTTTTGCTTAACTAAGCAAATATTTGTCAACATACTACCAAGGGCAAACACATCTCTATGGTAAAAAACAGATTCATTATTTCGATTCGTTAACTAATTTGTTTTGACCTGTGTTCGCTACATTACGTTCCACCTTGTCAGGTGTAATAATAGACATATTTTGAAGTTATTTAATTATTGTAATTATAAATAAAAAATACTGTTTTTGTAACTTCGTATTAAATTTTGAATTTGGAAATTGTAAAATAAAGATTGTCTTAACACTCGAAAATATTGGAATTGTAGACAAATTGTTCTCTAGACAAATTATCGTTTATACAGGCTGTAATCGTCAAAATTAGCCATTGTGATGAAATTTGCAACAGCATATATATATTTTGTCATACCTCACTAACATCCTCAATTCCAAATTGTTGATAATTTACTAAGACACCACAAAACAAATAAATAAAATCCATAAAAACGGTGGAAAAAATATAAATGTTCTCCGGCCAAAGTGTGTGAAAGAAATTAAAAAAAAAAGTAGTAAAAATATTGTTTAATGAAACATTAAAAAGTTTTTATGACTTGTGTGTAATAATAATTATGTTTTGTACAATAACGGAACCCTAAAAGCCGTTTAATTTACTAAGAATGTCATATATAAGAAAATATCAGAATAAAACATTACTCAAACATACGTTGCCATTTCCTAAATTCTTTTTAAATATTTTTACCAATTGTCGCATATCATAATAATTTTATATTAAGTCAAGAATGTCTCAGAAATGTGAGTGTATTAAAATAAATACAATATTTCATGTAGCCTTTTGCAATGTTCAATTTTCCGGAAAATGTTTCTTAAATTCAAATAAAAAACTTTAAGAAATGAATGGAAACTACCTGATATAAAATGTGATCATGTGGTCACATATGATCAGGAGATCATGGAATGGATTTTCACGGAATTTTTGTGGCTTGAGGGTAAGGAGTCACCATCGATATGTGTGTGAATTCGGCATAAAGGCCCTTTTGATTTTCTTTCTGAAAACTTGTTTAATTGGAACGAACTTTGTTGATAGCGTTTTTAGGTGTGATAAAAATGTGTACTCTTTAGGTGTGATTAAAATCGTTGACAAATCAGTAAAAATGGCATAACTATTTATATTATTTTCGATCGATTTAAATAATACAGAATCTGGTAAAACCTGTACTTTTTCTGTTACTTCTGACGAAATGAAATGTGGCCATGTTGATACAAAGTAACGCTCACAATGCCCAAAACGAACGATATTTTCTAATCGATTCTTAGCGTTCGTAGGCCAACATGAACACCAATAATTTGTGCTTATAAGCGTGAGCGCTCAAAGCGTGTGAGCGTCCAAGACGAATGCACCCTAAATCGACCCGATACTCTTAGTTTTCTTATTTTATAACACTCAAGTGTAAGAATAAAATGATATAAATGTGTGTAAAATAAAAATCTTCTATACATGTAATATTTTTACAATACAATGAAAAATAATATAAAATAAACCCTTATCTAACAAAAGCAGAGAACAGTAGCAATAGCAGCAATAACAGAATAAAATATTACGTGTTATTGCAATGTAATAATATATCCTTTCTTATTTTCAATTCATATTGTATTGAATAACATAATACTAAATGTATGTAGTAGGTATATAGTAAACATTATAATACAGGTTGATTTTCAATTAGACATTTAAAAATCTGTCTAAAATCATTTAGTCACTTTTAGCACACTCAGTGTGCTGTCCAAGTTATGTCTGCGCAGTATGCCTACTTGGAAACTGGGAGGTTATGGAGGTTATAATTCCTACATCGGCAGTTAGTCAATTATTAGGAGAAAAAAGAGGCGGTTAATAGGGAATATGCATGAAAATTTTTTTTCACTTGAATTGAAGCATGTTTACTTGACAAATATCAAGGTAAAAGTACTTTTTAAATAATTTAAAAATAAGCGAGATATAAATGATTGAAATTTCCGATTAGACAAAGAGGGTGATAGCCCTCTTGATATGTTATGTGACATCATATTACACTTTCACCATTTAAAATACACGTAAAACTCCGTTTTTAGTATTTTTGCAAGAAAGAGACAGATAATAATCTTTAAAAGTTTATAGCTTCCTTGATATTTGTCGGATTTTAATTTCGTTTTTAAATATTATTACAGTATTAACAGTATTTTGATATTCTGAAAATAAATGTGAAAAAAAATTTTCATGCATATTCCCTATTGACAAACTGTCGGCGTATGGACAAGAACGAAGTAACCGGCTATGCTTGAGAAAGTTTTCTGCAGTTTCCGTTACGAAATCCAGATTAATATCGGCATAGTTCTTATCATAGTCGGCTGTAGCCGCATATCCTATTCATAGTCTATACACAAAAATTCGTTCAATTCCACTCTCATCCTCACATCCTTTGGTATCACAATGGACCAGGGCAACCTCTACAATCTATCTATCTATATTTAGCACTCTCATCCACCACACTAGATCCATTATGTGCAGACTATACAGCGAGGAGGAAGAAATATTCAGCCACAACATCTTTTACTGCGAATCTCTCGATTACAGAAAATATATCCTAGCATATTTTTACATGTATCTCACCTCGAATATACCAAGTTTCAGATGTTAATCAATCTCGTGACTAATATGATATGGGCGAAGCGAATTTCGTTAGACTGAAGTAGAAGGGGGAGCAAGATTTATCCTTCAAGATTCATGCCCCAAGATTTATCCTTTTATCTATCTACATTCATGTCACCGTATTAAAAGCATGCTAAAAACTGATATGTTCGAAAAAATAGAATTTTAATAGGTTTTAAATATATTTTTACAATTTGTAAATTATCTTTGATTTATGCAGAGTTATTTCACAGATTCGCAGCTAACGGTTATGATTAATTCTCTCATAAGATTTTTCTCCTGATACTAGCAAATTGGAAAAATTCTTAAGTAAAGTTGTAGGAAATAAATTATAGTACAATATATTATTTGACCATATTTTTTGTGACTCATATTTACAGAAATATTTGCAATTTAAAATAATTAATGAATATTATAATATTATAACTAAATTACTGTGGTAAATTGATTTAAAATGCATTACGTTATCTACCTCCGGGAAATTCGCTTAGGCTACGTAGTTTCTACGTGACGAATTTTATGTTATTTTTAATGTTTACGACATTTAAAAACTATTTAGTGAAATTGAAAAATGACAGAAATTTGCTACATGACAAACTTACAATTATCTTTATCCACTTCCAAAAGCTTTCAGAATTTTGATATAATAATATCTTGATTTCGTAAATTTTAGTTTTGAAAATTAAATAAAACGGAGTAGCTCTCTTTAGCTCAAGATAGACAGTTTATAAATTGTTTGAATTTGATTGTTGTGTTGTAGATATTAATATCTAAATGCTTCAATGTAATGTTATCGTTTTAGATATTGCAATAGAAACCATATAAAAAGTTAACTTGAATTTAATGGAGTGTTATGAGGTTGTTATTTAAGCATGTTATGTTAAATAGAAAAATATATCGTCGAAACAATTTCAATTTTAATTGTTTTTATTTTATTAGTTCTATATATATATATAACGATTATATATTTTTATTAAGGCAGTTCTAACACTGTCTTATATAATCAGGACAAAAAACCGATTGCTTTAATTAAAAAACAAAATATATACATGCATACACTACACATACATATATTCAATATTCATATATACAAATTAATGTAATTTTGAAATAAAAATAACTTTAAAAAAAAATTTATTTAATAACTATTTATCTTTATTGTCATAGTTTTTTATTTTTAATTCTGTCGAGTTTTATTTTTTTAATACAACAGATAATAGTTGGGCGGGTATGAAGTTTTACATGTCTCTAGTGATAGAAAATGATTACTTTGTTTGATTAATTATCTCGCGTTCTAAACGGTCAAAAATTCTGAAACTTCGAGATTTATTAGAAAACGTTATTTTTAGCCTGTGAAAAAAATGAGCAAAATCTGTCGAAACATGGTTTTATGCTGGAACATCCTTAAATGTGTTATTGAAGATTTTCAAAATTAAAAATTAATTCCACCATGCAATATTATTCAACTGTAAAACATTATGATGTTCATGTTTTATTTTATTTCGGTAGTACGATCGAATCCTATGGAAAAGGAATTTGCCAACAATCAGTTTTGAAAATCAGTATTTATTGAAAGATTATGGACAGAATTCTCAAAATTTGCAAAAGATCGTCCTATACACATATACACTATACATACGTCCTATACACAGACTCTCAAAGCTGGCTAGCCGTGCCGTTTTCTATTCTATGCATGTTAAATTTCGAATTTTCTCAAAAACGCCATGGTGATAAATAGTCAAAAAAATTCAGCTGATTTCTGAGGATTCATTTTACTAATATTGTGAATTTCGTGAAGTTCTTGCCAACCTAATAATTAGTTTGGAAATTATGAAATAATTTTATATGAATATATAGTAATAATTTTTTGTTTTTGTTTCAGGTAAGATTATGGACTCTAATTGACAACAATTCTATAATAAATGTATGTACGTAATATAATAGATTTGGTAAAACCAAATCTCTATATACGAGTATTAAAAATTAATAACAATAGGTTAAAACAAACTGTGCTATATAATTGTTGAAATAATCTCGTTTAAAAACATTATTAATCGTATTCTCGTATTAAGTAAGTTTTATGAAGTTTTGTTATATTTAAGTTTCTGCACCTTCTTATGAAATTCTTTTAATAATATATCTTAATATTGCGATACCAACAAACAATAAATCCTTTTCAAGAATATTGGGTTTGAATCGATAAGCTCACAACAACAAAAAACTATATTTGGTATATATGATACGTAGTTATATATTCGATACATACTTGTGTATATTATTTGTAGTAAATGCCAAATAAATTTAGACAATGGAAAATAAAATTATGTGTACACTTGGCCATAGTAGATGCCATTTTTTGTAGCGAATTTCGCCCAAAGGGAGTCAGCTATTGTATTTGTACCAATGTTGGAATTTCGTAAAAATTTCTTCAAATGTCCATCGATCCTACCTACTAGATGTCAAACATCTCTATCGTTAAATTTTTTATATATGTATATATATCAACATATATATGTACATATAAGTTCATGTGTCTGTGGACTCTCTAGTGGTCACAGTTTTATTTCGAGATTTTGGTATTTGAGGCGCTTTTGGTATTCAAGCGCGTTTTACCGTTTGGTTTTCGAAATATAACAGTTTAAAATTATTTTTTATTTTAAATTATATTAATTTGTATATATGAATATTGAATATATGTATGTGTTGTGTATTTGTGTATATGTATTTATTTGTTAATGCGTAAAATCGGACGAGGGAAAAGGGGGTTTAGAGCGAGGGGGAAACACAAAATTTGACATACTCCCTTAATATTTGAAAAATCGAAAAATTTATAAGGAGTTAAGTTGTAGGTACTAAGTTTTACTGAATTTTGATTTTTATCATTTTTTTTGTTACACTACTATTTGCAGAAATATTTACAATTAAAGATTGAAAGTTAAAATTCTAAATATCTCTGTTTACATTAGAGTTTGAGAAAAATGATTAGGTGATTAGGTGAATTGTTGCAAGCTTGATTTTATACAAGTTTACTGGTTATATATTCTTCGATTGTTCCAATATTAAGAAAGATATTTTATATTTTGTGTTATCTTTATGCCCCTTTTTTCTTGACCTATGTTATTTATTAATAAAATTAGCCTTGAAAATACTAAAATGTTATCAGATAATTATTACTAGAGAGTGATTTATGTATTCTAAGGAAATTCGATAAGATGACGCAGCTCCTGCGTATCGCCTTTTTTAATTTTATAGTTGATTTGTACCTTATTCATTAGGTTTTTGAAAAAAAATTTCGATTAAAAGTTGTTACTATGTTTCTAATGCGCAATTTTTATCCGAAACATTTTTTCGAAAACCGAATCAATAAGGCACAAATTATTTATAAAATTTTGAAAAATGACACCTACTTTTGCGGTCCATAGTACATCTTAGTATTAAGATATATGGGTCATTTCATATCAAATCAGTTAATGGAAAATGAATTTTGAAGCTGCATGTCTCAGATTTTTTGTATTTTTTGTATTATCAAAAAAGTAGCGCTCATATTTTTCAAAATTTTGTTATTAGTGTCTTCTCAACTTCCCATTTGGGAATTTATTGTAATTGGTCTGATTTTTCGAATTGAAAATTCTAATATATTCTAATAATATATTTTAAAAATTGCGGAAATACCCGAATTTCGAAACATTTGACATCACACAAATGCTTGTACATTTACAATCGATAGTGCAATAGGGATGTTTTGATGGTTATTAAATGAGATGTACTTTGAGACAACCTTATAACAAAATAAATTTATTTTACCTATTTTCAAAGTTTTGAGTTCTGGAAATCTCATAAACACCATCACCAATATGGTGGTATTCATTTTAGTTGACAATAACTAATAGTGAAGTTGATGTAATCATTATAAGTTTTGTGTAAACATGTAGATTATATACATAATATATTTCCATACGTACGTATATTATCTAAGCATATCCTATTTAGTTAGATATATACGTTTTAGGTACGTTAATATAACACGTATTTCATATTATATACACCATATGTACATTTTATTATACGTATAGACCATACCATACCATTCAAAAATTTATTCTCTTTATATTAGCAACTGGCAGCTTCCAGTGCCTCCACAAACACATCTGTATATGGACGTTCATGCAGCTTCACTGCACCGAGAGATAGCCTCTTTGTTGCACTCTGAAGCAGTACCTTTTCGAGCTCTTGCCTCGGTACTTTTTCCCAGTGATGACGGTGTTTAGCATTTGACCACTCGTTGATCACCGTTTACATGCAGTCCTTGGAATTCCGAAGATAGGCTCGGAGCCAGTGAAGGATATACTGATTCCCTTTTTTACTAAGGTATCTGCTTTTTCGTTTCCTTCGAAACCACTGCGACCCAGCACCCAAATCAATTTAACATTGTTCCGTTTTGGCAGTCTCAGAAGTTCCTCCAGACAATCCTTGACTACCCTTGAGGTGAGCTCAGTTCCAGGCACGGCTTTTAAAGTAGCTTCACTTTCCGAATGAATACATACGTTCTGGTTTATGTAGGAAACGATCTTCCTGCTTGGAAGATCGTGGCATATTTCCCCAAGTTGAGGCTTATGTTTGCACCGTAGATTCTCGCCCCGGTCTCTTCTTCAGTTTTGGATCCGTCTGTATACCAGACGATTCCTTTCTTGATGGTCCATAGAACATTATTAATATTATCAATTTCTTTTAGCAAATTTAAAATATAAATAATTTTATATATCAGTTTTATGTCGTTGTTGATTTGACTACTCCAAAATACCATTAAAAAAAATGTAATATCATCATCTATGTAGTAAATATTTGACAATATTTTTCATTATATTCCTTCTTTAATGATTTCTTTTCCTTTGTCTATTATTATTAGCATTGTAAAGAAATAACTGGCATTTTGACAACACCACTAAGAAATGTCAAATGTCAATGTTAAGTGACATTGACAATGAGTGAGATACGAGAATATATACAACATATCAATTATGTATGATTTTAAATGTGTAATAGAAAATTTCAAACTTTCGTTGTTTTGTAAATTTGTTCTCTTCATCGTTTAAAACCCTCGCTTCAACCCTCAAATATAGTTTTAAAAAATTTATGGCACATATATATTTACCATTTTTATACCGAATACGGTATACGGTGCTTATTTTTTAACACTTCGTTAAATGCATATGAAAAATGATTTACGATATTGGTATCTATACTAAACTCAAGCTTCACAGTACATCGACAATAACAAATACATGTACTGAACACGTGAATATATATCAAACCAGACGGACTGCAAATTTTGAAGCCATTCGATATTAATTTATAATTACCTTAAAACTATCAAATGCAAAAAATCACAAACATATTAACAATTGAAACGCTGATGGAACAAGTAATCCACAACGATTGAATTTAGCTAAATTTTGTACTATTAGTGGTAATATTCCAAATTTAATACTGATTTTGTCGAATTTAAATCGTTTTTTAAATTCGATGTCTGAATAAGAATTAAAAGAAACTTGTATATCTCGAATGTAGCGTTTAGGAATACGTATAATTATGTCTGCATCGTCAGAATCAAAATTGATATCAGTACTTTGTTCACTGCAAAGATATTAAGGTTGTCTTAAGCCTACTAAAATGCTGACTTAAAGAAAATCCTATTTTTTAATAAAAGTAAGAATTAGGTCTATAATCAGATTGTCTTATTTGACAGTGAATACATCAACAGTTTTCAATTGTTAATATCGCCTTAAGCTATGACTATGAATATTTATCCAATTAGACATATCTTAGCTAGAATCAATCTTTCAAGCTTGCCTCAAGATTGTGTCTATGAATCTAAACGCTGCCTTAAGTTTAGACTTACGGTAGACTAACGCTTAAGACCGGACTATGAATACGGGCCTAAGCATGTCTCTGTTTTTCTTTACAAGTAAATGTTTATGGGCAAACTTATATCTACGCTGTTGCAAATTTCGTATCAAAATCGTTAGTTAATCTTGGCGATTACTTTACGATTTATGTATAAAATATTGAACTCAGGCAAAAGTTACAGGTGTTTATTAATTGTTCAAATACATATTTTAAACGGAATTTAATCATAATGTATTTAAACTTTTGGTTAAGATAGTGTATGGTGTATGTATGTCTTATAACTACAACACTATTCTCCATGTAAAATCAATATGTTGAGATTGAGATTATCGAGGAAAATTCAGTGTGTAAGAGAGTCACGTAAATACAACCAACCATTTATACCATTTTTATGTCCAAGATCTCTTCTATATGAGGAAGCCTTTTATACTTTGTTCAATATTGTGTCCAGTGCTGTGTTAAATGAATTTTAACAATTCAAAAATATCAGATTGAATATCAACAATCATTCAAATATTTACTATTCGAGGTAAGGACATGTACAGACATGCAATTGAGGCATATAGATTGACAACGCAAATTTGGATATAATATGACGTATAAATATAAATATCTATGATATCTGTTTATCTGTTTCGATATGTTGTTTGATTCACGATTATAACATCTCTCTCTCTCTCTCATTAAATATATGAAAAAATAGTGTGAGATACATTTTAAAGAGCAATTTTACAAATAAAAACTATTCGAAATCAAGCGAAAAAAAGTATTGCCATATAACTACTCGAATATTTGTCAGGGTTTCGGATATACACTGGTGGAAATTCACTCAATTACTTTAGTACAAATTATTTTTTCATATAGAGTTAATTAGAGGATGAAAGTTTCAGAAAAGATAGTAAATATAGTGACTATCAAATCTTGCCTATGCAACCCTGCGAAAACCGCCACCACCACCGAAACCACCACCAAAAAATAAATAAATAAAATCCTTTATCGCACTTTTTTTACATGTATGTGTGTATGTATGTATGTATGTTCGGGTCAAATCTTGCAAGTGGAATAAAAACCACTTCCTCTTATCCTACGGAGTTGAATTTTTACATGTTGGTTCATTTCCGCTGACAATGCATTTTTATGGTAAGCATGACAAGAATCGATAAGGGGAAAAAGGGGTTTAGAGGGAGGGGAAAACACAAAATTTGGTATATCTCTCTTAATATTGAAAAAATCGAATAACACATAAGAAACTTGTTTTTAAAAATGTTTTTTAATAGAAACTAATTATATAAAAATTGCGAGAAAAGTTTCCAAGAACTTTTAAAAACAGTATTGATGTGTTTTTTTCGCAATTATTACAGAAAAAAAATTATGCGGGATAAAAGAGATTTGAGGGGTGGTTGACAAACCAATGAACCATTCATAGTTTCGGCAAATAATCTTTCCTTTAAGCAAAGTATCTTTCACCGATTTTCGTAGTGATATATTAATATATTTCAAAGGAAGGAAGGGATATTTTGATTACGGATATAACAAGTTTTTTGATTGTGCAAAAAAAATTAAAGTAATATTTTTTCTTAATAATTGACAAATTGTCGATGTTGGGATTCGAACCCATAACCTTCCAGTTTCCAAGTAGGCATTCTGCGCAGAGATAACGCCTTAGCTCGGCTACTTGGACTGGTTATTTCAACAAAATTAATTACTTCAGTTTCATTATGTATTGAAGTAATAAAGTATTGAAGTAATCCTAACTAAGTGCTATTCATTTACCTGTAGGTAGCTCCAGGTAGTTAGTTGGTGTAGTTTATTCCATTATTTTATTTGATACAGTGTAAGTAAATAGATAATACTATATACATTTTATTTAGCCTGTACTATACTCGTATATACATATAATATTTACAAAATTACATAGGTTGTTTAAATGTTATTCAACATAATAACATGTATCCACATACGTTCTTCCTACGATCAAGTAAAATTTCTCTGAAGATAATTGATGGCTTAGATTTAATTGAAACTGACGAGGTGTATACGAATATATAATATTTACATATACTTATATATGTGTTTGTGTTCCATTGGGCTTTAATATCATATCGTGTGCTTGCTTTTATATATTTGCAGCTTAGTTATTCATCATATTATATACAGTACAGAGTATATTTATGTACTATGGGACACAAAATTTGTATGTTATTCAAATGTGGTTTTTGTGAAATTGTTTTTGAATACAAGTTGTTAGTATATTTTATAATAAAAATTAGAATTTAAAAAAACTATAAAAAATATGCTTTTATTACAATATGAACTAAAATTCGTTACGCAGGAGCTGCTTCAACTTAGCGAATTTCCTGAGAATACATAAATCACTTTATAGCGGTCATAATTTTAGTCTGATCAAAATGAAATGCCGTATACGATTTTAGTATTTGCAAGGCCAATTTAATTAATAAATGACATACGTCAAGAGGAAAGGGCGGCATAAAGAAAGAAGAAAACACAAAATATATATTATATCTCTTAATATTAGAACAATCGAAAAATGCGCAAGGAATAAAGTTGTAGAAAATCATGTTTGCTACAATTCATCACTTTATCATTGTTGCTCAAACTCTAATTTGCACAGAGATATTAAGGAATTTAATTTTCAATCTTAAACCGTCAATATTTCTGTAAATATTAGTGTAACAGAAAATATGGTAAGAAACCAAATTACAGTAAAACTTAATACCTACAACTTTACTTCTTATAAATTTTATATTTAGTTTTTTAGTCTCAACAAAATTTTGTTGTTGTAGTTTCATTCTTCATTATTCTACCCACGAGTAATGGAATGAATCTAATTTTTACCAAAGAAAGAGTATATCGAATATAGTTTAGGAAATTTATGTCAAATAATTATTTTTTTCTAAATTTTAGCAGTGAGTAACAGTAACGTCCGGAAGTGAGTGAAAACTCGGTTAAAAAATTCCATTACATTCATACATCGATAGATACATACATACATACAAGTCAAGCTAATAAAAGCATGTTCATATGTATGTATGGTGATACCCTTCAACACTTTATACTAATATTTTTAGAAAATATATACACATACTAACTTTATATTACCTACGTGAACGTTAACTTAGGTTATGTAGATATAATATGTTTTTCAAAATATTTTACATAATGTGAAAAACATTTTTTTTTTTAAATACAATTTTAAAATATATCTTTAGACAACAATAATAATACTTGTTGACTTTGGTGAAAAAATATGCGAATAAAGTGAAGAAAAGGGGTACCACTTAGAACAACAGAACAAATTGCGAAAAAAGTTAAGAAAATTTTCGTTTTCAAATTTAATTAAAAATAATTTTCTAAGGTAATTTTGAGCCATACAGTACGAAAATCAGGTTCATTTTAACGTATAACCCATACATTTCAAAATACCGGATTCTCAATTCATACAGTTTTGAATTTTAGCACCATGAGTTTGATATCTTAAAAACCGTTAACCGTATCGTGTTTTAGCCAACAGCATCGTTTTTGCTATGTTCAGCGATTAGCTTATATATATAGATGTATTAAATATATTTGTAATTATTTCCTTTGATTTTTTTATTTAATAATTGAACTTTTTTCGCTCTAATAACAGTTACAAATATTTTAATTAACCTGATTTTGAATAAGAATGATATAGGTAAACCCAATTAATGTATCAGCTCACATGAGTGCTCAAACTAATTTTAGAATTATTTTCCTGTCTGATTCTTCAAATGATTTTATTTACGTGAAGATAAATTGTGGCATACACATATATATGTATGTGTATATAATTTCTTTAAATAGATTACATTTTTTTTCTTCATAATCATGATTTATACTTAACGCTCAATCAAGCAAGATTATTTAATGACGTCATAATGAGGTATAAATAAATGCCTAAAAATACTAGTAAATAATGTTAAAAAAAGTGAATAATGTCTGTTCGAATTCAGCGTAGAGTATTCATAGGTTTTTGTAAATAAATGCTTCCACATTATTGAATGATGGTTTAGTTATAATTAAAGTAGTTTTTTTCTTAACAACAAAGTAATTATTTAAATATATTAGTAATATAAATTTGTAAGATGTGTACTGTCCCATATTCAAGTGGACTGAGTCGTGTGTTGAGTGTTGACAGTGTGTTGTAGATATCCAATCAGTGCGATGCAAGTAGTAGGAGTGATAACCATGATGTAAAACATAGATATGACGCATATCACCAAGATGCATATATTAAAGGATTTAACAATGTCATAATCAGAATGATTTACACTATATATGCGATATACGCAGTGTCGCATTTATACTTTTCTTAAGTATAGGCCACTTTGTTTAGTGTCACCCCTCCTTTCTTCCTACCTATCTAAATCACTCACTTGTATCTATTTGAACTAGACCTTTATTAGGTAACAAACAATTTTACGTTTATAGTGGGTAGGTATTGAAAAGTGAAATGAATTAATGAATTAGTTATAAAATAAAAATCTACATAAAACATGTAAAAATAACAACTAACTGAGTTAATTGCGTAAATACCTGGTATATACTGAATTTATATAAAAAAGTTTATAACAAAAGTTGTTTATTTTAAAAGAAGGAACGTTTTTTTGTCTTTACATATTTGTATATTGATCTCTTACGATTCCAAAGTTGGGAAATTTTGCCTATTTTTCCCAAATATGATTTTACACATACAAAATTTCAACTCGCTATGTATTTTCGTTTATGATTTATCGTGTTGCACGAGAAACTGAACTTTTTCTGTGATTCTTTGTTTCAATTTCGTCAAAGAAAAACTGTCAAAGCAAAATAAAACGCCGGACTCAAATGTTTCAGGGCTAAATAGGGTTTTAAATAAGTAATGTGGGTACATTTATAATATATTTTTGAATAATTTAAGTGCAAATCGTCTGTAAATCAGAGAAGAGTAAACACCAATCCTGTGGCCTTAAAGAATTGCGTTCTGAAGGATAAACGGAATATTTTCTGGCTAACTGTTATATCCAAAGTCATTTACCATGTGAAATTCGCAGGACTTATTTCATTAAAACTTATCAAAAGATACAATAAAATTATTAAATATAAATATTATTTGTTATATACCTAAACTACTTCTAGGTAGATGGATTCAAATTCAAATGTTCGTATACAATTAGAATTGGCTAAAGCAAATATCAACATTGTTGTAAATAAGAGGTACCTAGTTTGTAGTTTGTAAAATAGGTATCCTATATACGTCCTACATACAATAGAACTACTAGCTGTATCAAGCGGCATATATAAGAGCTTTACTGACAATGTTTACAAATATATACATATAAATATATGCAATAAGAATTTTAAGATATTAAATACATAAACTTTAAATTCAAATACTTTTTGGTTGTACGAAGTGAATCTAAAACGAATGTAATTTGTTACAGTTTTTCTAGTGACAGATGTTGGAATCCTTTTTTCAAAATTGTATAGTAATCTTATTCTTTCGGTATTTGGGAAAATGTTTCGAATAAAAGTTGTTAATATATTTATAATGAAATTAATAAAGAACAACTTTTATTATAATGTTCCATAACTCTACTGATCAAACCAAAGATTCATATATAAATATATAAATATATAAATATATATATATATATATATATATATATATATATATATATATATATATATATATATAGATATAGATATATAAATATATATATATATATATAGATATATATTGGTTTGAATATATATGAATCTTTGGTTTGATCAGTTGTTATGGAACATTTTATTTTCATGTGAACAATTTTATATTTGTATATTTTATGGAAAGTATAAATCTTACGTTTCCATTTGAATAACTCAAATTTGACGCGCTTTCATTCTATCCTGAACTGCTACAATCTACAATGGAATAACCTATATTGGATACCGGAGCACGGACGTAATTCATCTCCAAAAAAACCAGCAAGCACCAGAATAGTAGTAAAAATATAAATTTCAGTATTGATTTCAAATTACCATAAACTCGAATATTATATTATCCATTATTTATTATTTCACCGGACTACTTAAAGCAACTATTAATTTTGATTCGTTTTGTGAGTTCACTTTGGAAAATTTCAACACCTCCACCATTCTAAATACACGATAATTTGAATCAAGTTTTATCACATGTCTAACCAGTTCAGTTGGTTATGGCAGTCCTCTTGGAAATGGGAGGTTTCCTGTTCGTTTCCCAACGGTTTTAGTGTGTCAATTAAATTAATGAAAAAAAAAAAAAACAATTAATGAATGGGGCAATTAATTGACTAAACTGTCGGCAATTGGGCAAGAACGAAAGTAACCGGCTATGTTTGTGAAAGTTTTCTGCAGTTTTGATTCCACAAACTTCAGATGAATATCGGCATAGTTCCTATCAAAGTCGGCTGCAGTCGCACATCCTGCATATAATTCCTAGTTTTTTAGGGGGCAGTAAAAAAGCCCTATAAAGGCCTATTTGCCAGGCATCGATCTTCCTTCCGCTGCTACTACTCGATAGAAAGATAGATTGTAGAGGCTGCCCTGGACGGGCTACACTTCGGCCATAAGGTTCATTGTGATGCCTAAAGAAGTGTGGATGTGAGTAGAGTGGAAGGAATTTGTGTGTATAGTCTAAGAATTGGTAGGATATGCGGCTGCAGCCGACTATGATAGGAACTATGCCGATATTCATCTGGAGTTCGTGATGGAAACTGCAGAAAACCTTCTCAAGCATAACCGGTTACTTCGTTCTTGTCCATACGCCCACAGTTTAGGCAATTAACCGCCTCTTTTTTTTTCTTAATAATTGACAAACTGCCGACGTCGGGATTCGAGCCCATATCGTCCCAGTTTCCAAGTAGAACCCCCGGCCACTTGGACTGGTGCTACTACTACAACATCACATGTCTAAATTTGTAGTGATAATTTCTGACATTGATATTCATTTCCATCGAGGTACATACACACTTCTCTGAAGAGTATTTGTTCCCATATCTAGCTTAGATAACACATTTATCAGTAAAAAGTAAAAGGCACACACACATGACGACGAACGAGTGACGATGGGACGATGAGGCGACAACGCAATGAATATGCAAACAAACAAAAAGAAAACACGTATAATCACGAATGAGTAACAACAATTTGTCAAGCGAGCAAAATGCATCATAATATCTAACACACCATTTAAACAAATATGAAACAGACATTGTGTTTGTTTGTTTGTTGTATGTTTGTCGTCAGTTTGTCTCATAAAATGAATAGTTGTACACAAAAAAAAAACATATACGAGTATACCTACATTGATGTGAATTCATTCGAGTACACATCAACATCACAATGTCTCCATCTTCTTGTTTACACCGTCAATTTGTATACAGATTGCTCTCGTAAGTAAGTGGAAAATTTTATAGTTTTTATTAGGGTTGTAATGGAGGGCTTCTTAGCGGTGGCAGAGGCGAAGGTGAAGGGCTTCGGCTTCGTGGATGCAGAGGTTAACGGAGGCGGATGCGGAAGTGGAAGTGGAAAACAAATGCATGATTTATTAAAGAAATAGAACGCAAAAAAGTCTTTATTCAAAATCGGTACACACTATACAGTCTATGGCAGTGATGCTCAACCACTGTGCGGCGGCACTTTAGTGTGCCGCTAAATTTTAAAAATGTATATAGTAAAGTATTAACAAACATAAAAACGAAAAAAAGATCGATATTGTTAAATGTAGAAAACGATATGAGAGTTGCATTGTCATTTTTACGACCAAATATAAATAAAATTATCAAAAAACATGAAGCTCAAAAGTATTAAAAGTATTCTTATTATTTACTTATAATTAATACAATTAATAAACGTACTGTTGTTTTTGTAGTACATATTATTTTATTTTACATTCAAAATTATTATCATAAACTATTTTACACAGTGTATTATAGGTAAGTCAACAACTTTTAAACTTATCTTTTTCTTTGTGTGCCACGACAAAGTGTGTCACGACAAAAAAAAGGTTGAGAGTCACTGATCTATAGACACATATAAGCACATATATATATAGTTAGTATAGACACATACACACACACATAGTACACTTTCTTATACAAATTTTACTGGTAATCGAGATTAAGAAGAGATTAAGATCGAGATTAAGAGGCAAATTATATTTCACGAACAACAGTTTTGCAGCTTTGTCACCTTCCATGCGATTTCTTAGGGGTTCATAAATTAAACCAGCTCCACTTAATAATTGTTCACTTGGTACTAAACTTGACGACGCCGATAAGTAAGTGCGAACGATGGGAGCAAAAACTTTATTTTTAATGTTATATCTCCACCACAATAAAAGGTCTTCGTTTTGCTGGAGTCGGTATTCTTTATTATATTCATTAATTAGTGATTTCCATATCATGAGATCGCTATCAATCAAAGTTCAATCTCAAGTTGTGATTGTTGTCACAAATTGAAAAAAAATTAATGGAGCGGTTAATTGACTAAACTGTAGGCGTATGGAACAGAACGAAAGTAACCGGCATTGCTTGTGAAAGTTTCCCCTCACAAACTCCAGATCTAGTCTACATGCAAATCCGTCGTCCTTTAGGGGTCGGTAAGAAAGGCCTAGAAAGACCTACTTGCCAGGCTTCGGCCTTCCTTTCGCTACTTCTATTACTTGTAGTAATATTAAGATAGATATTCTATATTTTGAGTTTTCTTCTTTCTCTTAACCCTCCTACCCCTTAGTTGAATCTACATATTCAAGTAGAAAGTTCAACGAACTTGAACTTTCAAATACCAAACGCATATCAGATACAAAATTTCATTTTGAATGACCTCAAATTGTGACCCCTAGAGAGTCTATCAACACATAGAAAATACACTAATTACATATATGAAATTGGAATATAATTTATTTTTTATTCTGAGAAAATTCACTCATTAGATACAGCTCCTGCGTAACGAATTTTCATTGATTGTGATAAACAAGAAACAATTCGTCGATATCTCTGTATTGAAAATCAACCAATTGTTACTTCGTCGTTGATTTAACATCTAAAATACCCTTTTCATAAATATATATATATATATATATATATATATATATATATATATATATATATATATATATATATATATTGAATTGAATTAATAATTAATAAATAACAAATTGACTTTTTTACAAAAACCATTCTATAACTTTTGTGTCTATATGAGGAGTTCAGCCTAAAACTTTCACATAATAAACAAACACAAATAATTTAGACAGATGACGTCAGCATATTTGTATCTATTGTTATATTCTAGAGAGCATCATAGTAGAGTAAAGTAATCATTTGTTAGATATATGTATAGTTATTTCTTTTTATTCAATGAATTTGTATATCTATTTTTTGTTCTCTTTCTCTCATTATAGAGAACCCTTACCCTTATATTATATTTTACTTTGCTATATACAAATTTTTGTTAGACACTTTTTGTGTTCAAATGTTTTTTAAGTAATTATTAATGAAATTTTATGTAACATTAAATATAAAAAAAATGCTTCTTATTATTCACTGGAATGAATGAGAGGCGCGCAAACCTATTTTATTAATTACAAATTTTATTTATTAATGGATTATAATTAAAACATTTTTTTTTTATTGATTATTTAAAATACAAATTGTGTTTATGAAAATATTTTTAGGTTTTTATTATATTTTTAAATGTTAAATGAAAAAAATATTAATGTAAACACCATACACCATCTCTGTAATTGTAATAAGTTCTTTCTTAGTTCCTTTTATCTACTTCGAAGAACAGAACACTTATGGAATCACTTCGGTAGTGTTTGTCTATTACAGGCATTTTCTCAAACATGATTAAAATAGCTGCAATATGCAGTTACTCAAATGAGGACATGATAATTTTTTAGTTAAGGGATTAATTTTTAGGGTTACCGAATAAAAACTATTTATATATTTTATATATGAAAATCGTGAACATTAAGAACTTGGTGTAGATCGATTGAGTTACTTTGAACAACTATGGGATGGATGACCAGTTCAAGTGGCCGAGCGTTCTAAGGCGTTATGTCTGTGCAGTATGCCTACTTGGAAACTGGGAGGTTATGGGTTCGAATCCCGACATCGGCAGTTTGTCAATTATTAAGAAAAAAAAAGGGCGGTTAATTGACTAAACTATCGGTGTATGGACAAGAACGAAGTAACCGGATATGTTTGAGACGGTTTTCTGCAGTTTCATTCACGAACTCCAGATGAATATCAGCATAGTTCCTATCATAGTCGGCCACAGCCGCATATCCTACCAATTCCTTGTCTATACACAAAAATTCCTTCTATCTATCTATCTAGTGTGATCAATTGTTATAAAGGATTTTTTTTTTCGTAAAATTAAGTTTTATAGTTACATACTAAACATCGTGAATATAACGCGGGTTGCCTATTTCATCAAAAGGTTATTACTAATGGTGCAAGTATAGTTTGTTTCATTTAACCAATTTTAAAAAAAATCATTGATTAATGTTGCCGACACCTTGATTGAATGATTTTTTATTTCTAATTCATAGATGAGGGAATCCTTTCAATATTTTTACTTTTGTAAATTTGACATATAAAAATCTATAGTAAATTTATAATATTTCCCAGCGCTTCCACAGCTTATTAGATATATAATTATTGTTGAATATATTTATTTGTTCATATATATATATATATATATATATATATATAAATATATATATATATATAAATATATAAATATATATATATATATATATATATATATATATATATAAATATATATATATATATATATATATTTATATATATATATATATATATATATATATATATATATATATATATATATAAATATATATATCGATATCCCATAATTTATAATCGAAATAAAACATTTTTATTTGAGAATTTCGAAATGTGGATTTATAATTAATAAGCGTCCATGTGCATAAACAATAATAATCTTAGAGCATAAAGGAATAACATCCACTCGTCACAAAGGCATCGAACGATACATAATATTAATACAGAAACTTAAGTACTGTTCAGGAGGTTTGTACATAGATGAAGGGATCATATTTATGATTGTAGAGTACATTTATAAGCCGTAGGGAATGTCTGTGCTTGTACAGAGAGAACTCTATGATCATAGGGGAACGACGAATATATACTATACGATAGACACTCAAGCACGTCTCAGACAATACATACAAAATAACTGAAGGTACTACTTTAGAAAGGAATGAATACATACACACATACACACAGATATCTAGAACTAGGTATATCTATCTCTATGTATGTATGTATGAGTGAGTGTTAGTTCTCATTAGCCAAGGTGATATTTCTCTACGTAGTGACAAAAAGCTTGCGAATAACCGTAGGATGTAACACACTTCAAATACAAAGAATATACAAAGGACACTTCATCTTATTATTATTATTTTATTATTATTATTGTAATTATTATTATGATTATTCTAATTTTGAAATACAAGAAATTAAAAACAAAACAAAAAATATGTTTCAAACAACAATTAGTTAATTTAGGCAAATGTATTAATTAACTAAAAATAACAATTATTTAAAGAAAAAAAAATCAATAAATAAAAATATGGTGTGAAACACTCACACGAACTCTGTAGTTTAAGGATGTTCCAAAATACAATCACTTTTCGTCAGATTTTGCTAATTTTTTTTTCACAAGATAAAAATAGCGTTTTCTAATAAATCCGGAAGTTTCTGAATTTTTGACCGTTTAGAACGCGAGATAATTAATAGCAATGTTATCATTCTCTCTCTCATTAGAAGCATGTAAAATTTCGCGGCCACCCAACTATTATCTGTATTAAAGATAAATATTTATAACATAAATTTAAAAAAAAAATCGTATTTTACCGTTTTGTTTTCGAAATATAAAAGTTTAAAATTATTATTTTTTTTTCAAAATAACATTATTTTGTGTATATATGAACAGTGAATTAGTCTATGTGTTGCGTATGTGTGTATTTGTATTTGCTCTATAATAAAAGCAACCCGGTTTTTTGTCCTGATTATATAACACAGTGCTGGAACGTCCTTAACGAATTGCTTTAACATTTATCATTGAAATCAACATTGAAGTAGAATATATACATAATGCAATGTATGTACTATCAAATTTGAATTGAAAGAAAAATTAAGTATGTAGATTATTGAGCTAAATATATTTCGTTATTGAAAAAATACTTGATATCATAATTTCACCATATCTATATATTCGAAAACAATATCTGTATATTCTACATATATAAAGTAGAAAAAAAACATTTATTAGCAGGTGACGCACTAAAATGTAAAAAATAAACAATTAATAAATTATATAATATATATTGTTTCGGAAATTGTTTTCAAATTGGAACTCAAAACGTTCCAATCTTCTACAATTAACCATTTAATAGGCTTTGTTATATATATATATATATATATATATATATATATATATATATATATATATATATATATATATATATATATATATATATATATGATTGTTTTATAAAAAAAAAAGATTTTATTTTAAAATTTATTTATTTATTATTGTGTTTTATATAAATATATAATATAATATAAAATATAATAGAATACTTAAAAATATATATAATGGTTGTTAAAAAGAGTAAAAAGAGAAGATATAGGCGAAAATACGAAACAACAGATGAAAACCCTTAGAGGATTTATCTCAACAAAATGTGAATAAACATTATATAATCATTTCCAACATCAAAATTACTTACGATATTTATATTTTAAAAACAAACCATCAGATGATGCGTTTTTATTCTACCAGAGAGCTTTAACTCATCAACTCCCTACTGAATGCTATACACACAAATAATGCCTATGGGCAATGTGCGTGTATGTGTTATTTTTGAAAAAACAATGAATCAAGAAAATTATTTTATACATTATATATATATATATATATATATATATATATATATATATATATATATATATATATATTCGGTTTTTGGTTGTAGCTAATATTATAAATAATATTATAATAAAAGACTCATAAACGAACGAACGCAACATCATATGTTCTGTGTACACTCTCGTTCATAAAATTGAACAAGTAAGTCATATTCTAAGTGTATATATTACTAAATATATGTATATAATATTACACACAGTAACACTTATATGTTGGAACTCCTGCGCGTTGTTGAAAACAGTTGTCCGTTGTCGTCAGTGTTCCCATTCGTCACATTGCATATCATATGTCACATTACATATACTAGTCATCATACATATACTAGTATATAATTTGAAACGACATTCAAACAGTGCGCCGGTACTCATGATGCCAACTGAACCATAAAAATAACCTTCTGCTGTAGACATGAAAAAAATGCTTAGTCTAAGTCGCTCTTATGTGACGATTTTTTGTTTTGTGCTTAAAAATGTATTTATTTTAGTTTTAGCCAAAATGGTATGTCACGTATTTCAAAAGTATATTTTCGTAGAGCATCCAATAATTGAATTGAAGCGGAAGTTGTGTATGATGTGGTGGGTGGAAGTTTTGTTGGTACTTCATTACTTCATAAATTCTTATTATAACAGAAATGTATGATAACAAACAGAATACACAAGAACAAGATATTCATTTAAATAATGAAATCAGTGGAATACAAAATATCTTATACTGTATGTATAGCGGATTCTTGGGTACCTATACTATCTGTACTATAAAATATATTTTTACTACGAAAACAATCCTCATATCTGCTGACTTATACTTTTAAAGTAACCCCTAGATATAGTGTAATGTTTTAGGGCGTAACTTGTATATACATTAGGCTTTTAATTTAACACTCGAATAACAATTCAAACATTTACAATTTATTAAATTACAAAGAGGAAGTTATAAGTAATGGTAAAAATATAATATTTCCAGAAATGAACAATAATTGTACAACACAACAATCGCATCTCCAATCGCTTTGGTTTCTTTATCGTATCACATGTAGAAGACAACTTGTTGTCACTTAGCCGTTCGATTCCATTATATACACAATATATTGTTTTCTAGATCATTCTCGAAATATTCCATTTTTCAATTGTATCAAATGCACACTGTAGAAAAAAGTAAAATCCTTTTTCTATTTATAAAAGTGCATATTTTTTAAATATATTTAATTTTTTTTTAAATTTTAATTGAAAAAATGAAAACTATAGAAAATATTAAATTATTAACCATCAAAGATTAGAAGTACAAAAAATGATTTCTTTTAAATTGTATTTTTTTCAAGAAAATATTCAACCAAATACTGATATGAAAAAATTTACTCGTCAACCGGGAATCGAACCTCGGGCCTCTAGATATCTAGTCCAGCATGCTTGCCGCTACACCAAAGACGACTCTGACGTAAGAGCCAACTTTTTCATATCATTCTTAGATATCCAAAGGCCTGAGATTCGATTCCTGGTTGCCGAGCTAATTTTTTCATATCAGTATTTGATTAAAATCCAATGACATTTGTCTTCTAGAATTTGTCTTACGTAACCTAAATGGAATTTGGACAAACATTGTATTGTTGACGCTAAAAACGAGATGGGACGAGACGATAAGAAACTTTTACAAGTCAATACAATACAAGAGACATACTACTCTTATCTCGTCTTCACTCACTACATCGCTAATAGACACACAGAGTTTACAAAAACACTTAAACTGGACCACCTATGCCGATTGGTCTAAGATCCGGCATTAGAAAAACCTTCCCTCATCTGTTAATTGAATGTAATAATTTTTAAAAGGCAGATAACAATATTATAAATGTAGGTGTGCAATGTCTGCCACCGTAGTCCTGCTGGCTTTATCATATTAATTAATTAATTAATTAATATGATATAGTGTCTTTGTTTCTTGCTCGAACAAATATATTTGTCTCTCTGTCTGCGTAGAACACATTTTTTGAAAATTTTATTACTTAAAAATGTTTTTATATAGGCTGCAAATAATTTAATTTTATATTTATTATACAAAATATATTTTATAATATCACATTAATAAAATTTTCAAAAAATATGTTCTAAGCAGAGAGAGAGACAAATATATTTGTTGAAGCAACAAACAAAGACACTATATCATATTAATTAATTAATTAATTAATATGATATAGCCAGCAGGACTACGGTGGCAGACATTGCACTCCTACATTTATAATATTGTTATCTGCCTTTTAAAAATTATTTCATTCAATTAACAGATAAGGGAAGGTTTTCACTAATGCCGGATCTTAGACCATATGGTCCGGACTAAAGATGAAAACAATATTTAATCCCAATGATTGCAAACACAAACTGTATACGAACGGTATATATATATAGGACAAAGTACAACAACTGGTATATGTATATGTATATGAAAAGTTTAATTGACTTTTCTTGTTTATATTATATAATTAATATTGAAATAGTTATGTAGCTATTGTTATACGAAAATTTACATAAATTCGTGTATAGGTACCATGATCTAATTTTAATGATATGCAATATGGGGTATGTGTGCTTACTTCCGACATATATGTACATATATACAAAGCAAAGGAAAGCCACTTACATATTAGTTTGGTCCGTTCTGTCAAGTTTAAATATTATATTTTAAATTCTATTCAATTGAATTTAGAAGAATAGTCGTTTATGTCCGTTGGTGACTATTATAAACAATAAACGGACTAACTTTGATAAAATAAGGGAAAGACTAAATTTTGGTAGACATTTTCTTTTTTTGGTGTTTTAAGGAAACTGTAATAAGAAATGTCCGAAAAATTTTACGCCAGTACAAAAATTACGAAAAACAGTTTTGGAATATTTCTCAGTCACTTTTACATAAAATTGTTCGAAACAAATTCTGTATCATAGATAAGTTTTCTACAAAAAATATCCATGGGTTTTCGTGTCAATCAACAGAATTCACCATTATTTTCATATGAGGATATAAAAATTATTAAAATAATCAAAGCGAGAACTCTAGGTTTTTTGAAATTAAATTTTGCCCCAATTCCTAGAACAAATATTTGTATTTTATAAATACGTATTTCGACTGCAAGGTAGTCATCAACAGTATGAATTAGCTAATTATAAATATCTCTGGGATATGGAGTCAGAGATATGTTGCCCGTTGCTAATTTGGTGCGTGTCTCACAATAATATTAAAAAAGTTTTGTCTTATACGATCTGACTGAAGTAGTACCTGAAGGATTAATTGAGTTGACTGACCAATTAAGGGATTAAGTGTTTGAAGGATCCCAACCCATTCAATAACAAAACCGTTATTGTCAAAGTTAAGCTTGTATTTGATTGTCCATATAATTAAAAATTATCATTAAAATTAGCTGCAACTGAATATTAGAATTATCGACATGGTAGTTATAATTAATATTGTTCTAGAATGTTGTGCTGCGTCCTTGGGAAAAATTGGTGTAGCTCCTCCCTCCCAGCTGCCGAATTTTTTTACATTTAATACAAAAATATTTTTATACATTATAATAAATAAGTAAATAATCCATGTTCCGATTGTATGATTAAACTTTTCATTTTCTTGTTTCCTTATGATATGTAAGTTAGTTGATGATTCCACCTACCCACAATACTCTGCACTTGATATCATTCCAGCTAGGAGGTAGTCAGTATCATTATCATCAACCAACCTCATCTTCATCTTGTACAATATTTTTGTTTACTCATCTTTTAAAGCAACATCTCATATCACTAGAGGAGCTTCTAGTATTATAGCTCATCTTTTAAATGAACAATATAAGCATTCTTCAGGAGAGTGGAAGAGAGAGTAGAGAGAGAGAGAGAGGGGGAGATAAATGTTTTATAAAACAACAACAATAAACAAAACAACATCTTCATCATTGAAAAACAACATATAATGAATATAAAAACAAAAGAATGTCTGTTGTAAGTACCTATAGATATACACAGATATATAGATTTGCGTATTTTCCTTTTATAAAATACTTATAAAAAAGTTTCACAACAATGACGAATCATTGACGTTTTGTTTATTTTGATCAATTGTATGGAAAATAGCTTAAAAATCACGCATTGCTTCGTTTATTTGCTATATCTTAAAAAGTAAAAAAAAAAATTTTTAATACGAACAAATGTAGTACAAATATACATGGTGGCTTCGTTTTTAACCCGGATTACTAAATAGGCGGATAGATCTCCTAAAAATAAGAAGAAAAGTTCATATGGACTTGGATGATTGCAAGCTTCGTTTTCGAGATACAGATTGATAAAATTAATAAAAAAAGGTCTTGTTTAGACGTCTAGGTTGCTAGCACAGTGTGCTAAACGTTACACCAAGTATGACTCTGATAAATGAAGCCGTTACTTTATTAGAATTGTCAATTCTCGGATCTTAACAGGCGTCTATAAATACTTCCCGTATCACCAAATTCATTGATTCTATAAACAAAATTTTGTTTGGGATGTTGAAAATTGATTTTTTTCATCACAAGCTATACTATGGCACCCAAACACATAGCATCACGAGCAGGAAATTCCATGAGTAAAAACAATTAACTTGGATAGACTTTATTTTAAAAATCACAATAATAATGGAAATTATTATTTAGGTCGAAAGATATCACCTGTCAGCGTTTAACCAATATGATTAGTTGTTAAATTTCGCCGCTAGATGGCATATTTGAGTGCTAGAGATCCTAATATTTATCCTGATTCTAGTTGCTTCTAGTGTAGATATTATTATTCCAGTTTTAAATTCCGTTTTGTTTCATTTGGCCAGCTTTAGTATTTTCTCTAAGTATTGCCTAACTACTCCTGAGGTGATTTCTGTGGATTTCTAGCCCTAAATAAACGAATAATTTTGTTATCAGTCGGATAAATTAGTAATTTTCTAGAGACCCTCAAAAATAATGGAAAATGATGTTTTAATATCAGATTTTTATGTTCGAAAAGGAAAACAAAAAATATTATAAATTGTTTTTACTTTATTTGAACAATTGGAAAGGTTCCGTTTATCAACGGAAAAAGTAGTATACAAATTTTGCTATGTATACAAACAAATTAATGGCATCTAAATTAAAAGAACCTACATTTAAAAAAAAAAAAAACATCAGTATCGTAAAGTAAAGTTAAACATACAACCAACATAGAACTTTTTAGTTTTTGAAAAATGGAAAAAAGACGAAAGCTTTTAAATTCATAAATCATTTTAAATAAATGAAAATTATGATTTTTATTTATAGATAATTTTCAGAAACCATGAAAAAGTAGTTATAACTCTAAACTTCCTGTTGTGTTCGTACAGAAAAATAAAAAGTTCAACAACCAACATAGTATTTGGAAAAGCAACATTACACCGTACATTTTACAGGGTTTATCAGTATTAAGTAGTTCTCATTTTCAAGAGTTATGATTGAAATGTGAAACGAAGTTCAAGTGAAAATAATAATTAAGTGAGTTAATTGCCTTAATACCCGATGTATACCGAATTTATGAAAAAAATTTCAAACAAAAGTTGTTTATTTAAAAAAAGGACTTTTTTGTCTTACATTTTTGTTCTATCTCTTACGATTTCAGAGATGGCTAGTTTTGCTCATTCACGTCCTTAGTCTTACTTTTTAGCTATGGCACGCATACGAAATTTCAGCTCAAAATTTTGTTTCTGCATGTAATGAATTTGGAGAACCGAAAAATCGTGTATACCTGCGCACGTTATTCAGAACAACCACAAAATTGACAAATCGAATTATAACTACTGAAACCGGTACAAAACCCCATAGAATTAGATGCATACGAAAGTATCTACATACACAAATTAAGAAAACAGATAATGAATTTAGACAATGGCCCAATACCAAATTCTGATTTAATAAAATTAAACCAAATTCAAAATTTAATACCTGAATATCAAGGTTAGCTTCGATCAACACCTTATTGACAACACCGCATGATCTGGAACAACACCGCATGGTCTGGAAAGGATACCACCAATAAATGGTCTGGGTTCTTCACATACTTAATCCCTTAATTAGTCAGCCAATTGAAATAATCCTTCATGTACTACCTTAATCAGATCATATAAAAGACAAAACTTTTTTAATATTATTGTGAGACACGCACCAAATTAGTAACGAGCAACATATTTCTGGCTCCATCAATGTTCAGACATTACTTAAATATCAAATTAAGTAAACGTCAGTCGCTTGCGTTGGTATAATATAACCGAAAGGCAACCATACCAACAATGGATATAAATAGAAACTAATTTACAAAAACAATGATTAAAATACATCAGGAAACATCATATTTTAAAGTCCTCAAAATTCACTTCATATACCGACGTCTTTAATGATTTGTATAGAATCAACTCCAATTATCTGAAAATATTCGATAATCAAATGATAAATAATGAGAACCCATGGTTTTTGAAATAAAATTTCAAATTCGCCCCACTACCTAGATCAGTTTTTGTATTATAAATACGTATTTCGACTGCAAAGTAGTCGTCATCAGTATAAATTAGCTAGTCGTAATTTACATTTTTACAATTAGAAATCGATAGAAAATCGAAATCAACAGACAAAAATTAAAGTAAATAAAAAATTAAACAAAATAAATTAAAATATAATAAATTTTATTGAAATTACTCTTGTTAAAATTACTTTCATTCAATTTACTCTTGTTAACATCACTCTTACTAAAATTACTCTTATATTGTCTCAGGATAGGTTATTCGTTGCTAATTTGGTGACAGTTTTACGACGTTTCTTGGTTATGCCTTGCTTAAGTATGTTTGACCGACATTTGACTCTATTCGAAGATCGCTCTTGATTGGTGCTAAGTTATGCGTTGCGCAGTAAACGGGTTTTTAAATTTTGACATCTTTAGAAAGAGAGAGATGGACATACTGACGATTCAATTTTCCATAAAATTATCTGTATAAAAAACATCATAAATATTTATTGATGATTAAACGATGTTTACATATAGTTTATCATATTTGATATAGAAAAGTTGTTTTTATTAAGTTCTTGTTTTGATCCGTTTAAGTGAAGATATCACAACAATTTACAAGTCAAGTCAATTTTCATAAAGATATATTTTCACACCAATTTTATTGAAGAAACTTAAAAAAGTCATTCTAGTAAATAATCTCTACTTCTGCATGCTGCACTAACCGTCGTCAGTATGTCAACTTTATAGCGTGTATATTTTTATATAAAAGAAAAGTTTGTCATCAAAGAAAATAAGAAAAATAAGTGTGATTTCATCTTATACTTCTACTGCTGCAACCATTACATTGAGTGAATGAATACGTTAACCAGCACCGTATAATTTTATATTTATCATACGCCACGCCACGACCTATATATATATATATATATATATATATATATATATATATATATATATATATATATATATATATATATATCGCAGATGGATGGTCAAATCCACTGTTTCACAAAACCGCCAGTTGTTTTACATAACAACTTCGTTATCTGGATTGTCATTCCGATACGTTTTACAAAAGTGCTACACAAGTTTAGACGTAATGCAGAATAGCTTATTTGTAGTCACAAAGAGTGCTTTGATATAGGGAAATATATAGAACGCCTTTTAGTGTGGGGCTCAAAAACACGCAAACCCGACCAACTCGGGGTATGACATAACGTAGTTGTTATGTAAAACAACTAGCGGTTTTGTAAAATAGCCGATTCGACAATCCATCTGCGACATATACATATAAAACAACTGAATGTCGTTCTACTGACAGTATTATAGAGCATTTATAGTTACATAATAATATCGTTAAGATTTGAAAAATAACTGTTATACTCATTCAAAAACTTTTATATTTATAAATTGATAGAATATGCTTGCTTTAAATAGAAGTCTTTGGTTTTTTTATATTAAAGCTTTATCAACTTTGTTCACAAATTAGACACTGTGATAAATATTGTTTTAAAATATTCTTATGTTATACAGGTTATATAATTGAATTAAAAAAATAATTTTGTAGGTCGTTGCTTGACGAAAATCCATTATTAAATAAAAAAATATTTTCGTAAAAATAATTTTATTTTGACTTCGTTCGGAACACTGTTCTGCAATCAGAAAATATATTATAACGAAACTATTATATATATTATCTGATGAAGAAACAGAACTCCCAGACTAGTCAAAATAAAACTGTTATTGTTACATAAATCTCAAATATTTGTTTTATTTAATAAAAATAATAATGTTATCCAGTGTTAGAATTCATTAATAATTATTTTTATTAGCATAATTGAACATATTTTGGTACATTTTAAAAGCAACTTTGATTAAAATAATGAATTTTAATTTACGACAAAAAATGATCATCTTTAGTATGGATATTTTAGAGTTTTATAAATTTACTATATTGTTATGAATGTGTTATATCTAGGGTATGAACGTTCTTACCTCGATGTTAATATGGATACCTCTATGTTAAGGATGTTCCAGTATAGCACCACTTTTCGACAGAATGTGCTAATTTTTTCCCACAGGCTAAAAATAACGTTTTCTAATAAATCTCGAAGTGTCAGAATTTTTGACCGTTTAGAACGCTAGATAATTAATATCAAAGTTATCATTCTCTCTCACTCTCTTTCATTAGAAGCATGTAAAACTTCATGCCCGTCCAACAATTATCTGTTGTAATAGAAAAAATACTCGACAGAATTTAATGAAAAAACTAGGAGAGTAAATCAAAATATTTATTATATAAATTTAAAAAAAAAAAATTGTGTGTTACCGTTTTGTTTCCGAAATATAAAAGTTTAAAATTATTATTTTGCTTCAAAATAACATTTTTGTGTATATATGAACAGTGTATTTGTCTATGTATTGTATATGTGTGTTTATGTATTTGTGCTATAATAAAATAAAACCGGTTTTTTCTCCGGATTATATAACACAGTGCTGGAACGTCCTTGATATAAAAGCAATAATCGTTAAATGTGCTCTCTCTGCTTAAAGTTGTTAAGAATTACTAAAAGTTGTTAAAATACTTTATAATTTTGTTCCAAATGTTTTTTTTTTTGAAAATTGCAATTCAAATATTTCCCCTGTGTCTTTTCGAATTTCTAATTAACGACAATGTTTTTCATTTATTATTATTTGTTTCAGGTAAGCACTGAATATTTTGTAAAAAAATATTATATCAAAAGTATCTGTAAGTAGAAATTTTAACTGATTATTTCTTAACGATGAGCGAAAACCCATATCTTATAATTCCGTAAATAGTATTTAGTCGAAAAATCACCAATAGCTCTTTTCGTTCAGAAGTTATTTCAGGGTGAAATATGATATAATTTAAGGATAAGTAATAACACTGTAAGCACGAAGACCAAAAATCCTTTAAACGCAGCCTGTCGCGCTACCGTGCTTTAGATAGTATTTTTGTGCAATGATAAATAGTCTGGCGAAATGAATGTCTGCTAAATTTTTGTTCTTTAAAATATAAACTTCGTTTCTGTTTCACTGTAGCGTCGTCCCTGCAATCGAAGGGTCAAAGTGGAGTCATAGCTGGTATAACGTTGCCTATAGATAATCTGTTTCAGTTACAAATGTTCATTTTTTTTACGATATCGATATCGTACAATACAATAGAAATTATAATCTCGAGATGAGATTTTTTGTTAAGAAATATTACTATGGGTTAAATTTTATAAAAAGACATTCGACAATTGACAATCAATGTTGTTCGTACATCTATCTTCGGTTCTGTTTTCGTGTAAAGTTTAGTGATGGTTCAATATGTGTTTATTCGATATCGATAGGTATGTGTTGTATCACACTAACCTAATATATATGTATATGTCGCAGATGGATTGTCGAATTCACTATTTTACAAAATCGCTAGTTGTTTTACATAACATCTCCGTTATGTAAAACAATTGAACGACGTTTAGCGGTTTTACATAATTACTAAACTTTAACACGTAATATTGCTTAAACATTTTGCAGCGGGTCAACGATTAGACGTTATGTAAACCAGCGTGAAATGAAACGTCAGATTGTAGATTTTAGTTCATATCATTATTATTATTATTAATACTACTATTTATATTACCTAGCAGTCTATATTGTTTAAGTCTTAAATTCATAGCTTAGAATTATTGTAAACGGGCTAATGGAATTCCCATTACTAAAGTTCCTTTTTCCTGACAAGTTCTATATATTTTAGATATAGTGTCAACAATTATTGAAATTAAATAAGGTAACTATTACAACCGAGTTCTACAACCTTTCACTTCATCGGTCATACCCCGAGTTGGTCGGGTTTGCATGTTTTTGGGCCCCGCACTAAAAGGCGTTCTATATATTTGAGTTATAGTTTCAAAAATTATTGAAATTAAATAAGGAAACTATTACAATCGAGTACTATAATCTTTCACTTCATCGGTCATGCAGTTGGTCGGATTTGCGTGTTTTTTGACCCCGCACTAAAAGTCGTTCTATATATTTCCCTATATCAAAATGCTCTTTGTGACTACAGATAAGCTATTCTACATTACGTCTAAACGTGGGTAACAGTTTTGTAAAACGTATCACAATGACAATCCAGCTGAACGTTGTTTAGTTGTTTTACATAACGGAGTTGTTATGTAAAACAACTGACGGTTTTGTGAAACAGTGGATTTGACGATCCATCTGCGACATATATAATATATATGTGTGTGTGTGTGTGTTTGTGCCTGTGTGTTTGTCAATATAATCGAACTATCCATGTTTATCCCATATGTGTTTTGTGTATGAATGACGATGTAAAAATGACTTATCGATATTACGTGAGATGATTTCTATTTAAAGAAATAACAATGATAACATGAAACGGCAAAGTATAAATCGATCGAATCTTGTATGTTATATTTTTTAATTTGTACAAAATGTTTCATCATGCTTGCACGTAGAAAATGTAAACGCGTTCCTCTTCATCATAAAATCATAAACAATAGGTCAACTAATAAATATATAGAACCCTAAATATAAAACTGTTACCCTATCGTAATTAAAACTAAAGTTTCTTAATAAAAATACATTTAACATCTATAATCCATAGAATACATTCGAATATAATATGAATTCACTTTGGGAGATAATTTTTACCGTACCGCTAGACACATTACACATACGATACTTGTCTATACGTATATACAAATACTACCTTACATGTATATTTGTTTATAAAATGCTTTACTTTGTGTTGTTATAACTAAACAATGAGACGGTCAATAATTCCCTTCTTTTTTTTTTCTTTTTTTTTTGAAATACGTAGAACAAATCCAATAATTTATTGCTATTTTTTGAAAAGATTCTAAATATTTTAGATAAAAATAATTAGTCCAATAAAACGGTTATTTCACAATTAACCAATTTTAACATTGCTGTTTGTCCAATATGTACAAAAGTAATATTCAATTTTCTTAAATTATAATATTGAAAGAAATTGTAATATGACGTGACATAACATATCAAGAGGGCTATCACCCTCTTTGTCTAATCGGGAATTTCAATCATTTATATCTCGCTTATTTTTAAAGTTATTCACAAAGTAATTTTACCTTGATATTTGTCAAGTAAACATGCTTCAATTCCCTATTAGAAATAGATAGAAAATCAATAGACAAAAATAAAAATAAAAATAAATAAAAAATTAAAACCAAATTAATTAAAATATAATAAGTTTTATTGTAATTACTCTTGTTAAAACTACTTTCATTCATTTTACTCTTGTTAACATCACTCTTATTAAAATTACTCTTATATTGTCTCAGGATAGGTTATTCGTTGCTAATTTGGTGACAGTTTCACGCGAAACAGCAACGAATAACATATCCTGAGACAATATAAGAGTAATTTTAATAAGATACAGGATGTACTATACATATAAACCGTTCGGGAAAAATTATCTGCTTGATGGTGAAACCGTTTCAAAATCCATTGCATTGTTTAGAAGGAGTTAGCAGATAAACAGACAGACGCGGAGGGCGTCTTCCTTTTATACTATGTATAGATAGATAATAATTGATACTTGTTTGTTACACAATCATTGAATACATACATTTGTATAGTGTATGTATGTATGTATGTATGTATGTATATATATCCAATCACTTCAAACAAATTCACAGTTGAGTTAACCGCTTGCCACTCAAATAGTAATCATATTGATAATAATAATATTATTAAAATTGATGGTACCAAATATAAGTAAATAGAATTCCTGATTATCACACGCGATGTTTATTTTGTGTTTGATTATATAATTTTAATTAAATAAATGATGAACATAGAAATAGATCGATCAGCTTAATATTATTTGACACTAGTCAAATAATATTTAATAGATATATATGTTTTTTTTTTATAAATAATCTAGAAAAGAGATCCAAATCCAACTCCAACCATATATCATTTACATCATCATAAATTACTCATTATATTACCAGTCTCTTCGATCCAATTACTTACTTTGCACGCAACACATGTATACATTTTTTTTTTTGGATGGTTGTAAATAAATTTGATCCATCCATTTGACCCATATATCGTGATGGATTCAACATATAATTTAAAATAAAATTGAATACAATAGCTATAATAGCAATGGCACGTCAAATTTGGACGGAGAGACAACCGCATGGCGAGTGGTAATCTGGGTCTTGTAGTGATACTGAACCCTCCCTCCCCATTTGGGATCATTTCGGACGGTACGGAGATAGTGAGGGGTGGCAAACGCAAAATTTTTCGACGAGGCAACCAGGTAAAAATGCGGTTGCCTTGAAGTTTATACCTTATTTATACTATAACGTTTTCGCTCTCGCGAATTTAGAAAATAAAATGTTATGCGGCAAACGCTCCAAATTTGGTGAGCGTTTCTAAATGTTATTATATAAATAGGGTATAAACATCAAAGCAACCGCATTTTCCTCCGGTTTCCTCGTTAAAAAAATTTACGTTTTGCTCCCCATTCCTATCTTCGCCCCCGTCTAATTGGGGTCACTTCAAGATCCAGATTACCACTCGTCATCCGGTTGCTTCTCCGTCAAAATTTGACGCGTCATTGCTATAATATAAATAGGTAGCATCTACTGTTGTTATTGCAATAGAACCGTTTATGTACTAATGTAGGTTATGACTATGTTCTGACTATTTCAAATTGGAAGTGGTTGATTACTAGACGGTAATAAACCAGATATAGCGATGAATTTATTTTATTTATGTTTATATTTAATTTTAACAATTTTCCTGATATTTTTGTATCTCGAATGTGCTGAGTTGTCTCCTGTGGTGCGGTTAACCAGAATTATATTACATTTCAGTCTATTATTTCTTATACCTTTATACAAACCAACAAAAAGGGGAACACACCGGTGGGAAAATACAAGTGCTATCATCCTACGCGGTGTTTGGGAAAATGTTTACAGTAAAAATATATTACAATGATGAACCGTCCGAATGTTCGAGCTATTAAAGGGACTTCGTCCGAATGTTCGAGCTCGGAACTGGGAGGTTGCTGGTTCGATCCCAACAGCGACAGTTTGTCAATTACATTAATTTAAAAAAAACTGAATGGTGTTGTTATTTGACTAAAAATTTCGGCGTATTGTGAAGGTTTTCTACAATTTCATTTCACAAACTCCAGATCAATATCGGCATAGTTCCTATCAAAGTCGGCTGCAGTCGCACAACCTATCAATTACTAGTCTGTATACAAATTGGAAACGAAAAATCAGGCACCTTAGCAAAGAAGGGGGTCGGAATACCGTTCATTGGCTCAGAGCCTAATTTAGGAATTCCAAGTACTGCATGTAAACGAGTGGTCAAATGCTATACACCGTGATCACTGGGAAAAAGTACCGCGGCAGGAGCTCAGGAAGGTACTGCTTCAGAGTGCAAGCAAGAGGCTATCTCTCGATGCACTGATGCTGAACAGTATGCAACTGCGGAGGGTTACCGGATTCATTACCGGGCATTATCCCCTGCACAATCCGGCCACATTATCTTTGACTGCGAACCTCTAAGTTCTAATAGGGACAGGATATTATGTGCATCTCACCCCGAATATATGAACCTTCAGGAATTCTTGATAAGCAGGCTCCTGCCTCTTGCCAATATATGGGAGAAGCGAATCTCCTTGAACTGAAGTAGAAGGGGGAGCACAATGAACCATAAGATCGAAGTGCAATACTTTTTTTAGACCCCAAGATATATCTACCTATGCGCATGCAAGTTTCTTGTCCTTTAGGGGGTCGGTAAAAATGACCTAGAAAAGCCTACTTACCAGGCTTCGATCTTCCTACATTTTACAATGAACAATTATACAATTCTGGTACTTTCGTGAAAAGGGAGGGTTTTTATAAATAGACAAATATATTTTGCATCCTTAATTGAACTTGTAGCGGTATCGCTTATTCATTAAATTATTATTATAATTTTGTTCATCATTTTTAGTTGTTGCATAACAACTATAACTTCCCCCTATTATCACGGTTGCTTTGAATGTTAACAACCTTGATAATTTACATATTTAAATAATAATATTTCATAAATCAAATCAATAAAGATCAATTATATCTTTCACATATATTTATTATTTATTTAAATAATAATTATTTATTATAACTATCATTTACCTCTACAAACTATATAATCAATTAACTTTAACGGTTTTTTTCAATAGCGCGCGCCTATTAAAATTATAAAAAATTACTAGTGGACGACTTATTCGACATAGAGGATAAGATGCTCACATCAATTTTGTTTTTCCAAAACCTTTTGCATTCTTAGATTATAACTAGGATATAGTTAATGTGGTTAAAACTTGAAAGATTAAGGACGTTCCCCAGCACTGTGTTATATAATCAGGACAAAAAACCGATTTGATTTTATTATAGAACAAATACCTAAAAACACATATACAACACATAGACAAATTCACGGTTCATATACACAAAATATTGTAATTTTGAAGAAAAAAAATAATTTTAAACTTTTAATTTCGCAAACAAAACGGTAACACACGATTTTTTTTTTAAATTTACATAAAAAATTTTTATCTTTACTCTCCTAGTTTTTTTTTTAAATTCTGTCGAGTATTTTTTCTATTACAACTGATAATTGTTGGGCGGGCATGAAGTTTTACATGCTTCTAATGAGAGAAAGTGAGAGAGGATGATAACTTTGATATTAATTATCTCGCAATCTAAACGGTCAAAAATTCTGAAACTACGGAATTTATTAGAAAACTTAATTTTTAGCCTGTGAAAAAAAAATGAGCAAAATCTGTCGAAAAGTGGTGCTATGCTGGATCATCCTTAATAACAAACTTTAGATACATTTTACTTTTCTACAAATGTTGAAATGGCCGCAGTTTATTATTTATATGGAAAATATTATAATATAGAAGCATTTGAAATAACATCCATCGCATCGCGGTGGTTATTCGTGTTGCTCGGTCGATATAAACACTGGTATTTAGTAAAATACATCGTAAGAAACGACATCTGTTTGGATTTCCCATATTTAATAATTATTATCGTTCTCTATTCTATTCTTTGAGATTTTTTAATAAAACAAATAATTTATTTTAATAATATATGGAGTAAAATATCTATGTTGAATAAAAAAAAAAAATCAATTCAATCTAGTTGTGTCTGCAATCATCATATAATACGGTTGGTTATTCATTTCATATACGGTGCTTATGTTGGAAATTTATTGTTATCAATTTCCTACCACCTCCCCTCCCCCCTTCTCCATTCCAAACCACATAGTTATTTTATATTTTGTATTAGCACATTTTCTTTGATATGAAATGAGGCATGTAGCTGCTTATTCCACGGCTTAAGTAATGCTCTTATCGTTTATGTTATTATACCCGGTATATAATATATACCAGGGTATATTCAGTTTAGTTCCGATTTTGTAGATAGATAGATTGTAGAGGCTGTTTTAGACGGGCTACACTTCGACCATTAGGTCCTATGTGATGCCTAAGGATGTGAGGATGTGAGTGGAGTGGAAGGAATTTTTGTGTATAGACTAGGAATTGGTAGGATATGCGACTATGATGAGATCTATGCCGATATTTATCTGGAGTACGTGAAGGAAACTGCAGAGCCTTCACAAGCATAGCCTTGTTACTTCGTTCTTGTTCATACGCCGACACTTTAGTCAATTAACCGCCCCTATATAATATTGGGATTCGAACCCATAACCATCCAGTTTTCAAGTAGGCATACTGCGCAGACATAACGTCTTAGACCGCTCGGCTACTTGGACTGGTTACGATTTTGTAACGGTCGAAAATATTGCGCGTGGAAAAAATTTTTTGTTATGTTCATAAAATGACCTAATTAGTTCATTTCCGCATGTCCGTCCGTCTGTGGACTCGATAACTCAAAAACAAAAATAGATACCGTGCTGAAATTTCGTATGTGTGTTCTAGAACTAAAAAGTAAGGTCAAGTTCGGGAATGGGCAAAATCGGATCATGTTTGGGTGAAATGAACAAAACTATACCTATCTTTGAAACCGTAAGAGATAGAACAAAAATTTAAGGGCAAAAAATTTTCCTCTTTTAAAAATAAACAACTTTTGTAAGAGACTTATTTTTTATAAATTCAGTATATACTGGGTATTTAAGCAAATAGCTCAGTTAGTTGTTATTTTCAATTGTGTTTAATTTTTCTTTAAATTGCAATAACTGTTGGCTTAAACAATCGTTTTGAAATTTTTCAAAGTTGCTTTAGGTTTAAGTGAGGAACATTCTACTAAATTTTACTAAATTTTATAAATAAATCGTCAATAATTACTAAACTTTTGCTTGTATTATATACGAGTAATTAGCAAAACGGAAGATATTGCAGCCTAGCTGAGTTATATACAACTTGAACATAATGCTTTTTGGTTTATTAGTATTTTATTATATTAAAAATTTAAAAAAATATCAAACCAGACAAAATAACAATTTAGATAATTAAAAACTAAAATATTTAAATAACATACCCCGCTAGTTAGTTGTATAAAAAAATGGTGTAAACGCTCCACAACCTCTATGTAGCATTGTAACACAATATTTTTGAAAGCTTTTTTTGTACTTCACGTAGTTAGTCTATTTTACCTCTGTGCCTATTATTCAATTGAGCATGCATTTGAAAAAATTTATGCATTTTTGTGGAAGTTTTTGTAAATGTGAAAGCATTATTGTACATAAGTTTACAAACGTAAACAAATTTTAGGTTAATAAGCTTTGCAACGTTCTAAATTATCCAGAATAAGGATTTTTTATTTTGCTAATCAAATATGTGAAAAGTATTGTTTCGAAATTTTATTTACCCCATATCTCAACGGTCCCTTCACACGGTTCCGAAGCAAAATTTGAATAAAACTATAGTAAGTAATTCTTTAACCAAATTATTCCAGAAATCATCTTTGAGAAATATGCGTTTTTGAGAAAAATCCGGTGTAAACAAATATTCGTTAAGGTTATCGAACCAATCTCTATATTGCATACCCCACATCCTAGGATGTAATATATAGAAGTAAAGATTATACGTACATTTTAAGGATGTACGAGCGTTGTATAGTCCATTTATAAAATTCTTCAAAATCTTATATAGTACATTCATAAAAGCCCACAATAATGTTTATTATTTTTTGTCGTAAGTTAAAATTAAAATTAAATTTTGGCCCTTCATACCGGGCCTTACAAAACAGATATTTAAGAAAAAAGAGATTTCGGGTATTAAGCTACCGCCGACAGAAATAAAATTTACCCAAAATATCAGTTGTTTTCTGAAATATCTTTTTTTTTTAGGTCCGTCATGCGGGAATTTTATTGGATCAATCTCTTTATTAATATTTCTATTTTCTATTTCGTAATTTTTTTTATTCGTCTTATTTTATTCCAAGTGAAAATTATCAAAATATGTCAAAATATGGGTTTCTCCATAAGAGCAATGCATTAAAACTCGAACTTTAACATTAAATAATTAATTCAAGACCCAAGTAATTCAAGATTCAATTGATTTATATGCACTTCAACTATTACATGTCATGTAAACATAAAATCAAGCCTTCTTTTTGAAGCTTCAGTGCTCGTACATCCTTAAGGATGTCCAACACAATTGTTTTAAAAAATATGCAATTTAATGAATATTTAAAATTTTAAAATGTAATAATACTTTTGAGTGATTTATGAAAAATAATAATTTGAAATATTTTTAGAGAATTTTTTTAATTGTACTTGTCATAATCGGGAATAACATTACTATGGAAAAAGCTGTAAGCCATAAAAACATGTTAAAATAATTACTAAAAACAATTTTAGTATTACTATTTATAAAACTGCTGTCTACCATTGAAATATATTACAGTTTATCCAATGTTATAAAATGAAAGACTATCAGCTATTTTCACATATTAAATACCATGAATACCTACATGAATATCTTGTTTAGCGGTGTTCAACCAATAATAATTCTACAACGGAAACAGTTTGGTAATGAATGTTTTAGATGCAGATAAATTTGATTTCAAGCTGTGATTTTTTTTCAATATACCGTTTTAAACATTCAAAAGTGAGACAAATACACCTACCGCTTAGAAAACATTGAAAAAGTATTATTTTATAAAAATTTTTAAAAAACAAAATTTGCTGTGAAAAACTCACACAACCTCTATTTACAAAGTTCAATAAATGGCTTTAATATGTCCTTGAATTGAATTGGAAAGAAAGTATACAAATGAGCTTTATTCGGGATTTTTTCTTTTACAAAAAAATGCGTGGTACAAGAGTTCATATTTTTTTCAGGAAAATCTTTCTAAATTAAATTTTGGCTCCTAAATTTTCATGAAAAAAAAACAAACAAAATTGCTCTTTGCATTTTCAGTTTGTTGATTTCAAATAAAATATTAATTTTGAATCCTCTAATGCTAAACTTCAAAATTAAATAATCGAACTTCAAAATTTTGTACCTCTAGCTCAAAAATTTTTAATGTACTCACCAGGAAACTACTATTTCTAACAAAATTATAGTTGTGCTAAGTACAAGAAAATCTAGGTCCTAAGATGTATAATCATGGTACAAAAGAAATTCTTACAAAACTCAAAAACTTTCGGAATAAATGGGTATTTCCGGTTTAACAATTTCTGTCAAAACATTGCAGTCGTTTTAGATGATAATATTTAGTTTAAGGAATGTTCAGGATACCACCACTTTTTGACCGATTTTTCACAGGCTAAAAATAATGTTTTCTAATAAATCCCGAAGTTTCAGAATTTTTGACCGTTTAGAACGAGAGATAATATCAAAGTTATCATTCTCTCTCACTCCCTCTCATAAGAAGCATGTAAAACTTTATGCCCGCCCAACTATTATCTGTTGTATTAGAAAAAATACTCGACAGAATTTAAAAAAAAATAGGAGAGTAAAGCTTAATATTTATTATATAAATTTTTTTATAAAATCGTGTGTTACCGTTTTGTTTTCGAAATGTAAAAGTTTAAAATTATTTTTTGTCTTCAAAATAACATTATTTTGTGTATGTGAACAGTGTATTTGTCTATGTGTTGTATATGTGTGTTTATGTATTTGTGCTATAATAAAATCAAACCGGTTTTTTGTTCTGATTATATAACACAGTGCTGGAACGTCCTTAAGAGATATCTTGTTTACATACAAACATGCATCCAGACACACATATATACAAACATACATATACACATACACATACACATAGGCCCCCCAATGGCCAAAAATGGGATATACAAAATTTTGAAACCATAATTATTATGTTCAGATAATATAGATACATAATCATAAAAATAAGTGAATGATAATGACTAAGATGATGAAAGTAAAAAGCTAAAAAGAAAAAGCAGGAAGGATTCAAGAAGATTGAAGTCCTTATATACCATATTTGTTGAAGTGAGCTGCACTGATCCCAAATACCCTTTTGGTGTACATTCATTATACATAGGAAAGTTTTTTAATTATTTCCGTCGTAAAGCTGTGTATTTATGAAATATATGTATAGGTATAATATTTATGTACAGCATGTGTTCAAAGAAATCAGATTTTAATTTTTAGAGAAAAAAAATACAGCAACTATATATTTTGTAAGTTTAATGAACTAATGTGTAGGAATATAGTTTCACTGCCATCTATCAATGAAAATCAAAAGCTATTATTATATCATTTCCTCATTTCCTCATGCATCATTTTATAATATTTAAGGACCAATTTCTTACAAAAACTTGCCAAATAAAATTGACTAATACCTTCCTCGATTAATTACGTGTAAACCCTTGGCCAGATTTTTTTCAAATTACTTACTATAGCAATTAATAACATATCAAAAATTCTGATTTTTATCTATATATTGCCAATTTTACCTATACATGTGTCCGATCAAGCTTGAGAAAATAATATAGTAAATTAAACATTTTTTTAAACAAGCTTTTATTTAATGAACTAAAAAGTATAAAATAAAATTTCAAAAGTTTATAGTTGATTTGTGCCTTTATCATTCGGTTTTTGGGAAAATATTTTCAATAAAAGTTATTCGTATATTTATAAAGAATAACTTATAAACAATTATAAAATTTGGAAAAATATTTTTGTGGCCCCTAGTACCATAGAGCTGAGTTCATAATGGAATTATTAAAAAACATAGAACACAAAATAGAAATAAAGAATTTTAGGCGGAATTTTTTGTAAACACAATTTTCTTTTTTCGTTCTCTGACATATCTCGATTCTGTATCTGAACATGAGGTATGCCAATCCCCAATAAGAATAATAAATCCAAATTTGTGTATGAGTCCTGTATAAAAATATGTATTATTAAAAATATGCAGAATACAACAGTAGACATATTAAGACGCAAAACTCTACGTATCTCGTGAATGTAAAAGGAAACTAGAAAAAGGAAAGAAATGTCAACATTGTCATTTGTTAAATAAAGATAAATGAAGGTGATTATTAAAAAGGTATAACTGTAAAAAACAAAAAGAATGAATAGAACACAGTGGCTTTGTGTACAGTATGTTTAGGTAATATAACAATATTCAGCTATTTGCTATTTTGCTATTGCTTAAAAAAGGAAGGAGCCCCCTTGACCTCCACGGCGGCTTTCGGCTTTGACTCCGTGTCTTTTCCATAAAGCAAAAAACCGTACACTTCTACCATGAATAGAAGAAGAAAATTAAGGTAATTTTGAAGATTTTTTCCCATTTCCGGGAAAGTTGCTCCGAGTCGAATGCAGAAAACCGCATCTTTCTAAAATGTCTTAAAGTGGGCTAAAATTTGTATACGTCAGTGAGTAAGTTAGTTACACTATATTTTGTCACAATATTATTTGTGTATACTGTGATGTCACAACACTAATGACAATTTCCAGTAAGATTACGTAAGACATGGTGCGAAATAACTAGCGTATAGTATAAAGGCAAACATTTCATTGATTTTTTTAATTAAATATTTATATCAAAAAATTATCTCATCCACCAGGTATCGAACCCTAGATCTAGATTTCTAGCCCAGTTTGCTTATCATTACATCACGGATGATTCTGAAGAATGAACGAATCATTGACAGTATTACTTTATAGTCAACATTATCTTAATATTTCACATTATTATTTGTGTATACTTAGGCGTCACAATACAATACTAATGTCAATTTCCATTAAGATTACATAAGACACAGTATGAGAGAACTCGCGTACAAATATTATATGCTTGGGTGTGTATTCCGCATTTGAGAATATATTTATGGCAAAAGCCGAAAAGGAATTATGACGAACATAATTTAGAACATTTTATGAAAGCGAAGCAACAATTTTTTTCTCTTATAAATATATTTAACCATTATAATTTTAAGACTAAGCATAACATACCCTTAACTAAATATAGAGAATATTAATACAGCATATTTAAAGCTCAGGAATTATATTTAAAGCAGCAATACATAAGGATTGTTCAAATAGTTATTTTACAACTATTTAAAACTATGTGAAATATTATGTGTACTATTATCATAGCAGCATTTTATCGAAAAACGGACAAGTCAGTTAGATCTTAGCACGCTTTTTTATGTTGATGTAGATATGTTGGTAAAAAAATTTTTACATCTAATTTTCGAGTTAATTTGAAACTTAATAATATGTTACCATCATCCAGTTGGCGGAATTGAGCTGGTAATGGGAATATAAGCAATTTGCAAGCACTAAAAAGTAAAAAATAATAATTGTATTATTTGGAAAAAAAAAAGTTTTTATTAGTTCCGGTTTAGAAAGAAAAATTAATTAAATACCTAGTGTTGTAAAGTATGTAACACAGGAAAATACGATTATACCATAAAACATACTATGGGCTACAAAAATAGCGTTCTTTTTTCGAAATTTTTTAGTTGACTTGTTTCGTATCAATTCCGCTTTTGGGAAAAAATTCGAATGGAAGTTGTTAGTATACTAATAAAGAACAATTTTTGCGAAAACATTTTTTCGAAAGCCGAATGACTAAAGATAAAAATCAATTATAAAATTTTTAAAAAGAACGCTACTTTTGTGGTCATGTGTAGACACAGAATGCTGCAAAAAGTATTAGTCTAAGAGCCAAACAGAGATCGACCTTCACCCATCTATTAACCGGATGAAACATATTTTTTATGAAGTTGCATTAATAGGCGAATACGCCTAAAATGCAGTGCCAATCAAAATATTGTCATGGCTATTTTTATTTTTATTAATTTTAATTAATTTTCTGCCCTGCACCCACTTGTTAACTAAGCGAAGTTTATAATATAAAGAATATGTCTGGATAGTAGTGCCTACTCATTTCCGATCATGACTACCTGGCAAACAGGTATGAACAGGTAAGTAAATATAGGTAACTACACTGATCTGTTAACCAATCGAAATATATATCAGAATATTGATAATTTAAAGATAAACGCGATCGTATTTAGTATTGCCTGCAATAAACCGGTCATGAAATAGTAATGCCTGGCTTTGAAGTTTGAAAATCGGAGCAAGCAAAGATGTGCGAGAAAGAAAATAGAGCGTCCGAAGCTTGTGCAATAGAAGAGGACATAACATAGCACTCTTGTACTATATTGATGTACAATATACATACAGTATAAATAAAATTATTTGAAAAGAATATGCAGAAAACATATGTATATTGTGATAACGATCTCATTATCACAGTGTATTACAAACACAAATACGGGCATTGCAGCATGAGTTAGTTTTTAATATAGTGTATTCAAATATATCAACAAATTAATGATTATTTTTATGAACATATAATTGCCGAATACTAAATACAAGGCAAATATAATACGATATATTTGAACAATGAAATATAATGCACTCACTAAGTAAACGTGGTGTAATTGATAAGCATACTGTCCTGGATTAACCGAGAGATCTACGGTTTGAATCCTGTATTAACTAAAAATAAACAACTTTTGTATGAAACATTTGTTCAAACAATCAGCTAGTTTGTTGATATATCTGAATATACTTTAGTACTAGTCATAATGTATACATACGATGGATGCTAAACCCAACTAAAAGAAAAATAGTCGTAGGTGATTATTATTCTTTATTTATACAGCGCCAAGTTTGACTGACGCGTTGCATACTAGAACTAGTAGTAAGTACTTGTACCATCCTGCCCAAGGGGACTTGTTAAAAACTGATATACAAAACTACATTGCTATTACATGTAGTTTTTACTTACAGCTGTACACTTGGCCACAAAAGTTGATGTCATTTTTTTTTAAATTTAGAGTTTAAAAAAAATTTTAAATTCGCCTCAATAACTAGATCAGTTTTTGTATTATAATTATTTCGACTACATCATCAGTATAAAGTAGTCATCATCAGTATAAATTAGCTAGTCGTAATTTACTCTGTGACAGTTATAAATAGATAGAAAATAGAGATCAATAGACAGAAAAAAAAAAAAATTAAACAAAATAAATTAATCTGAATGACGAATTCGATGCGCACGAGCGGCGCGTATACGTCGACGCACCTAATATTTTGTTGAATTGTGCCTTGGTCATTTCGTTTTGCGAAAAATGTTTTCGAATAAAAGTTGTTGCTATATTTCTAATGAACAACTTTTATCACAAGTCAATTACAAAATTGTAAAAACTGACATCAACTTTTGTGGTCTATAGTACATCGAATGACACGCTTACTGCTGCTACTTTTCATATTATTTTTTTCTTTGTACAAAACAAGAAAATTATAAAGATTTGTTTTATGCTCAAGGTACAACATTACAAAATCTTATATACAAAATTATGTGAACTGCATCTGATATTCGGAAAGATCGGCAGTCCACATCATATGCTGATTTTGAATTCCATTGGATTAGACGAAAATTTGTAAGAAGGCAGCGCCGCGTAACCAATACAAAAACTAAATCTGTAGAAACAACGCCTTAACAAGCGCGGCTACTTGGCTGGTCCGTATATGTAAACATACAAGGTATATTAAGTTTAGTCCCGACTTTAAAACGCTTGAAAATATTAATCCTTGGCAAAAATGCATCACAAAGGTATTCATAAAATAGATTAATTCGGCCATTTCCGCATGTCTACCCGTCTGTCCGTCAAGCCGATAACTCAATAACGAAAAGAGATAACAAGCTGAAATTTTTTTTGTGTGTTCTAGAGCAAAAAAGCAAGGCCAAGTTCTTTAATGTGCATAATCATAGAATGTTCCCCCCGCCAACAGGAAAAATTTACATCTTTGAAACCGTAGTAGATAGAAAAAAAATTTGTAAACAAAAAATCTTCTTCATTTCAAATAAACAACTTTTGTTTGAAAAATTTTTTTCATAAACTGAATAGTTTCCTTTAATACACGAAGGTTTTCTGCATAATACTTGAAGGTTTTCTGAGCTAAAATTTTGTGTGTGTGTTCTAGAGAAAAAAAGTAAGGTCAAGTTCGTTAATGAGCAAAACCGGAACGTATATCCCAGAGCCAGTGGGGAAAATTTACATCTTTGAAACCGTAAGAGATAGAAAAAAAATTTTTTAACAAAAAATCTTCTTCATTTTAAATAAACAACTTTTTTTGAAAAATTTTTTCAAAAACTCAATACTTTTCTCATAATACACGAACGTTTTCTGCGTCATAGTTCCTATCAGAATCGGCTGCAGCCGCACATCTTACCGATTACTAGTCTACACACAAAAATTCCTTCCAATCCACTCACATCCATAGGCATCACAATGGTCCAGGTCAGTCGTTACAATCTATCTATCTACTGACCATAATATTGAAATATAAAAAAAAAATCAATACCAATTTTACTTTTAATATTAGGATATGTGTTGTGTGTACATCAATTTTATTGTTAGTTAAATATTGATGTGGATAATAATAGATATATGGTTGGGTATACGGAAATTGAGTCAAACTTGAATGTCAGATTAAATAGTTCCGATGACGAGGGTTCAACTAAAAGTTCAACGTATTTAAATATAAAGTGAATATAAAATGTGAATTATTATTTTATCATTATTTTATAGTATTAATAAACCGATCTATAACTTTTAATGTGTTTAAACTAATTTATCAGTTTTTGTTGATGTCAATTAAATATTAAAATTATGTATCAAAACACTTGAAAATAACGCCAAATAACAACGAGTTAAATGCTTAAATACCCGATGTATAGTGAATTTATGAAAAAAAGTTTCAATCAATAGTTGTATATTTAAAAAAAAAATGGAAAATTTCAAAGAGGGTTCAATGATAGACAGTTTTACCCATTTGGACCAAACATTGTCCGATTTTGTTCATTCACGAACTTGTTCATTTACTTTTTACGGACGAACGAATGGCCAACTTTGCGGAAATGGACTTATTAGGTCATTTTATGAACACATACCAAAATTTTTGTTTTGCGATCAAAGTTTGTAACCGTTACAAAATCGGAAATAAATTATATATATATATATAATATAATTGCACAGGAGTTGGCACAGGAGGGCTCGTCTTAAAGCTCATTTCACCTGAGCCTGCCATTCCCATAGCAAGTTATTCCCAGCTAGGCCATTCGATTGTACTCGATTGAAACACAGCTAAGAACGGTAGTGGGACTCTTGACAGGACACTGTCAATTGAACTACCATCTTCATAACTTGGGGATCTCTGATGATCCCTCTTGTAGGGCCTGTATGGAGGACGATAAAACCTCCATGTCATTTCCACCTGCAGAGTGTCAGGTATAGAATGTTTGGGTCCAAAACGCTGGATCCATCAATCTTAAGTGCAATCCCGTCGAGAAGCTGTGGGCTTTCTGTGCGGCGTCTGGCCTCGGAAGAATCCTATAGCTTCATCTGCTTAAAACAGCACCTCACCATGCGTGTATGAATATAGATATTATTTCTAATTCGATTCGAATTTGACATGTACCAAATTTTATCAAGAGCATTCATTATTGCTGTTTGAATTACCATTAATTATATACACGAACGAATTTGTACATACAAAAAAAAATATACACAAATGAAGTAGAAACATTCTTCTTTTTTTATATCATTTACAAATATGGGACGGGACGGGTCTGTGGAGGGTTTTTAATATTGACAAATGGCACTGTTTACGTGTGAATATTGGTTATCAGTTAATTTAGCTTTAGCAGAAAATATTTTCGTTGTATATGATATCTACTACGTATACTACAAAGTAGAATACAATTATAATGTTTTTTTAACTAATTATCTGTTAAATACTTGTTTATAAATTACATTGAACCCATTGCTACTCTCTCTACACATACATGTCCACACTAATTATTCTAATTAAATGTTTGTATACAATTACCGACATTCATTAATTATACATAGTAGCTTTAATTTATCACTACAGGTCTCATCGGCCGCTATAGTTGCCATATCAAGCTAATTGTTTATAAATAGTGGACGAATAGCCATCCAAAAACTATAAAATAATATTTTAAAAAGTTCGTTACGCAGAAGCCGCGTCAACTTAGCGAATTTCCATAGAATACATAAATTATTCTCTAACGGCCACAATTATAGTTTAATCAAAATGAAATGTCATGTTGCAGTTCATTGTTGCAATTCATTACCTTTTCATTTTTGCTCAAACTATAATGTGTACAGAGATATTAAGGAATTTAATTTTCCATCTTAAACTTGTCAGTTGTCAATATTTCTGTACATATTAGTGTAAATTAGTGTAGATTTTTCGATTTTTCAAATATTAAGGAAGACATGGCAAATTTTCCATCCTCTAAACCTCCCTTTCCCCTTTCCTGATTTTACCCATTAACGAACTTGACCTTTTGAATCTCAAAAGCGCATCAAATACCGAATTTCATTCCAATCGGAATAAAACTGTGACCGCTAGAGAGTCCACAGACACATAAACTTATATATATATATATATATATATATATATATATATATATATATATATATATATATATATATATGTGTGTATATATATATATGAATATATATATATATATATATATATAATATATATATATATATATATATACATATATAAAAATTTAAACGCTTTAAAAATTTTAGTGATTTTTACATCTAGTAGGTAGGAACGATGGACATTTGAAGAAATTTTTCCGAAATTCCATCATTGGTACAAAACAATAGCTGTATTTCCTTTGGAGGAAAGTCTACAAATATTTTATTTATATAATATACCTACAACCATGACGTATAATCGTGATCAATGAGATTATAAATAGTAAATAATATTAAACATTTGTTTAATAGCTTATCATACATGACTGAGTAAGATGTACAACAGAGTATGTAATTTTCTTAAATGTTCTCTGTTTTTTATCCTCTGTCTTTTGTTTTCCATTCACATCTCAGGTTCATTGAAGTATCGTCATTAAATCGCTTTTACTTGGACATTTTTGTGATTTATTGTTTTATACAAAATCATTTGTAAGAAACCTCAATATATGAAAAAATTTTTTAAAAACAGTAAATAAATTTTCCATAATTAAAAATATTATGATTATAATTCTTTTTTTTTTTAATTTTCAGGTAAGAATTCAAAGAAAATATATAATGCATACGGAAAAACTCAATTATAATAATTAGAAAAAAGATTGAAGAGGTTTTTGTTGAGTAAGTTATGTAATATTTTGGTTTTTTAAATTACACATAGACAGGGAGGAACAGAGAGGCAAGATACAGTAAAATAGTTAGTACGGCCTCAAGACATAATCTAGGTTTGAGACATAGACTTAAGCATGTTCCAGCATACCACCACTTTTCGACAGATTTTGTTCATTTTTTGTTCACAGGCTAAAAATAACGTTTTCTAATAAACCCCGAAGTTTCAGAATTTTTGACCGTTTAGAACACGAGATAATTAATATCAAAGTTATCATTCTCTCTCACTCACTTTAATTAAAAGCATGTAAAACTTCATGCCCGCCCAACTATTATCTGTTGTATTCGAAAAAATACTGGACAGAATTTAAAAAACAAACTAGGAGAGTATGATAAATATTTATTATATAAATTTAAAAAAGAATCGTTATTGTTTTGTTTTCGAAATATAAAAGTTTAAAAGTATTATTTTTCTTCAAAATAACATTATTTTGTATATGTGAACAGTGTTTTTGTCTATGTGTTGTATATGTGTGTTTATGTGTTTGTGCTATAATCAACTCAAATCGGTTTTTGTCTTGATTATATAACGCTGTACTGGAACGTCCTTAAGTAATTTTTGAACTTCAAGTCTACACTAGGCCACAAGGTCAGGTGGTTGGCCAATAATATCAACAGGCAAATGAATAGTACATAAACTAAATACCTATACATTGTTCTCTCGCTTGTGTCATAAGATAAGATAAAATTTATTGCCAGATTTGTAAAATTACAAGTATCATACATTTATTTACTGATGTTCCTTAACTATAATAAATACCATCTCTTAATAGCTCTTGATGAATTCAAAATTATATAAATTCGATAACGGATTGGTAATTAACAGATTCACAAGGATAATTTCAGAGAAAAAATGGAGTGCAATGTGAAAGTAAAAACCCCTATGGTATATTTTGTTATTGAATCAAATATATGTAGTTAAGATCTTAAGGTAAATCCTATAATATATACAGACCCTTGTGAAACTCACTCACTCAATCACTGAGTCACGTATACAAATTATAACCCATTTCTAGACATTCTAGAGAGATGCGGCTTTTTCCATTCGACGCGGAATCACTTCAAACATAGGGGAAAAATCGGAAAACTTGAATTTTCCAAACGTAAAATCGGAAAAACACTGATATTGTGGGTGGCTTCTGTTATAGATCGTAATATCTCAGAAACTGAGATAAATCCCCATTACTATTATTATTTTATTTTATTTTCATCTCGTTTTATACATTTATAAGACCGAACCTTTGCTTCGTTAACGATAATATGGTGTGAAAAGTCGAATTAACAAAAAAAAAACATACTATTTTGGTGAAAAAGAAATCTACATTTTTTTAAAATTTTTTATAATTTTCGGTAAATACCATCACAATGGTTTTGGTAAATGTGACATGTGATGTTAAAAAATTGTAGCCATTTTTTTCCCCATGATATATTTTGTAAATTTATAATTTTTAAGAAAATTTTATCTAAAAAACCATTACCGTTTAATTCTAAAAAATGACCATACATGTTTTAAAAAAATTGTTGAATGTGACACATACTCACACACACACACATACAAACACACAAACATTAACACAAAATATTAACACAAAAGTTTACTTAATACAAAAAATTGTATACTCAAAAATATATAGTAAAACTGTACATTAAAAATATAAAAAAATCTGTCATGTATAGAGAACTAGATAACGTAGAATTCTGTAAAACATTTTTATAAAAACAAAATCTGATGAGAGTACATCACTTCATAGGATTCGGTAAATTTATTTTTAATTTGCTTTATTCAAAATTGTCAATTATATGGAATGAAAATTAATTATCAGTGATTATTTAATAGTAGTAGCCGCAAAGAGGAGTTAGAAGTCTGGCAAGTAGGGCTTTCTAGACCTTTATTACAGATCTGCACGTTTTGCAATCACCAGAGTCTATTAACACCATTTCTTAGGATTTATCTATGTGGGTGTACGTTCATAAAGCTCGAGACTCGAGAACAAAAATGATTTCAACTTCATCGAATTCAGTCCACAGGAAAGTGTGGAGGGGATTGAAATAGCTCTATCAATACTAGTTAACGGGTAAATTTATCTAGTCGTACTTTTACTAGTAAAGTTTTAGTACTTAAAATTTTAGTACGGTGGAACTATTTCGTAAAATATTATATTTAATTCTGCGGACCAAATTATTTATTTGTACTGAAATCGGTACAAAACCCCACAGAATTAGATCTAAATATAAAAAAAATTATCGAAAGTATCTACATACACAAATTAAGAAAACAGATAATGAATTTAGACAATGGCCCAATTCCAAATTCTGATTTAATAAAATTAAACCATGTTCAAAATTTAATACCTTAATATCAAGGTAAGCTTCGATCAACATTATTATCTAGTAAACACGCTGAACTAGATATCCAGAGGGCCGAGGTTCGATTCCTGGTTGAAGAGTTAATTTTTTCTTATCAATATTTAAAGCATTATATTTTTAATTAAGGATAGCACCTTATTGATAATAACAACACCGCATGATCAGAAAAGGATACTGCCAATAAATGGGTTGGGTTTCATCGCACATGTAATCCCTTAAATGGTCAGTGAACTCAAATAATTCTTTAGGTACTACCTTAGTCAGATCATATAAAAGACTAAACTTTTTTAATATTATTGTGAGCCCACATGATGTCCATTACAACTGATTCGGTGTAATCTAAATTATAAATATTTTTCTTTAAGGTATAGTTTTAGGAACGGCTTATCCGTCCAACTTAGGTTAATTTTAGATATCAATGGTTTTTTATATAAGATTTTTCCATTTAAGAAACGATGTAAAATGTTTATAGATGTAGTTAGTTAATAAGATGATATATTATAGGTAAAACTTAGGCTAGGTACTATAGATACTAAGACGTATTGTATTGAAACCTTGTAAACTGACGATATTAATAAATAATTTTCAACTTCAAAAAATATATATATATATTATTGTGAGACACGCACCAAATAAGCAACAAGCAACATATCTGTGACTCCATATTCCAGAGATAGTTACGATTAGCTAATTCATAATGATGATGACTAACTTGTAGTCGAAATTCGTATTTATAAAATACAAATAATTGTTCTAGGAATTGGGGCAAAATTTATGATCAAATTACTTAAATACGTTTGCGGTACGATATCCTAAAAAAAACTGAAAACAATGAGTTCAGAATATATAGAGTAACAAAAAATAAAAATAATAAAAAAGGAGAAAAACAATAGAATAAAAAAAAAAAAACAATTATTTTTAGCAAGTAGGGTGAGAACATTGAATTTTTCAATGTGTTGTTTTATACCATCGTTTGTTCATTAGCTAATAACGGTCGGATGGTGGTTGGTCGGTAATATAGTTCCCGTGAGTATCCCACACAACAACAACAACAACAACAACAGCTCTTTCCTGAAACACCAAACATTTTTATTATCCCGTACATATTATAATGTGGGGTTTCAAATAAGCAAGTTTAAAAACACAACACAGATGTTTAAAAAGTCAAAATATTTTGTTGCCATTGGTATATTTATTATTTTTTCATTTTTCTGAGAACTAATTACTACCTACATATTTAATTAACTGTGTATTGAGCGTTAATTTGTGAATATTCATGATTCAATTTATTTTACGCATCCACTGATGTAAGTGGTTATGTTAAATAATTATTTTTCCTAAATTGTACTACATATTTTGTATTTTGGGAAAATTTTTCACTCTCACGAAATATTTGATATGCAAATAATGTTACAAACGCACAGACATTTTACTTCAATGTCAAAATAAGTAAACGCTAGTCACCTCCGTTAGTATCAAGGGCGTAGAGAGGATTTTCTTTAGGGTTTGGCAAGAAAATGTAGATAGGATATATATATATATATATATATAAATTGTGCAACGATATTGAGTGCTTTCAAAGTGTTTACACACTGACAATATACGGCGATGATGATTTTTGTTCTTTAGTGGAAGCGCTGGGAAGCCTTATTTTATCGACTCAAAATTATTTAGGTATTTACATTAGTGTAAGGCTTAGAATAAAAAGGATCTTTTTTATTTTTTGCTTTTCAGTTCCTTTCTTTTTTCGAAAGTTTAATTTTTTGTTTAAAAGTTTTTATTTTTTGTTTTTCAGTTACCTTCTTTCATCGGTTCTGTTTTTTGTTAAAAAGTTTTTATTAAATGTACTCGGCAGTTGGAGCTTCATTAAATGAGCCAAGTCTGCCCCACCGTAGCTATACCCATGGTTATTATTACTTAGCGGAAAGGCATCCATACCAATAATGTATGAATGAACACAAAAAGTTTACAAACAATTAAGGATGTCCAGCATAGAACCACTTTTCGGCAGATTTTGCTAATTTTTTTTTCACACGCTAAAAATAACGTTTTCTAATAAATCCCGAAGTTTCACTATTTTTGACCGTTTAGAACGCGAGATAATTAATAGCAAAGTTATCATTCTCCCTCACTCTCTCTTATTATCTGTTGTATTAAATTGAATTTAACTGTTGAATTTAAATAAAAAATTAGAATAGTAAAGATAAATATTTATTAAATATTTTTTATTTAAATCGCATTTGAGCGTTTTCTTTTCGAAATATAAAAGTTTAACATTATCTTTATTTCAAAATTATATTAATTTGTATATATGAATAGTGAATATATCTATGTGTTGTGTATGTGTGTATATGTATTTGTTCTATAATAAAATCAAACCGATTTTTTTTCCTAATTATACACCACAGTGCTGGAACGTCCTTAAATATCTGTAAGTAAAAGTCTCAAAATTACAGATATGTATAAAATTCGATATACATTTTGATAAACATTTTGTCATCATATTACAGGAACAGAATATATTAAATTAAAATAAATTACAGGAGAGAAAAAAATTTCAGGGAGAAAACATTTTCATACCTATGCTGAATGAATGAATTACATTATGTAGAAAATTTTAATTTTTATTAAACTTCATAATCACATGATGTTTTTTTTTTAGTTGAACTGCTACCCACCCACTAGGTAACAATTCTATAGTAAAAAAAAATTATTTTATTTTTAGTTATTAAAAAAATTAATTTTTTTTAATCCCATGTTCTCTGACTACAATTTTTTTTTACAATATGTGTAGGAAAACTAAACTTTTTTAACGATGTTTGTACAAATTCCTTTCGGTTACGTATGACAAACTGTAGAAGACTTTAGCGTATACTCCGACAAATTTCATTGTCATTGAATTTTTACACAAAATAAAAAAAATTGCGAGAGTATACACAAATAAACAAATATTAAATAAATAAATAACTTCAACAGAAGTAATACTGTCTAAATAAATAAAAAATTAGAATAATATGAAAAAGTTGGCTATTACGTCACAATCGTCTTTGGTGTAGCGGAAGCATACTGGACTAGATATCCCGAGGTTCGATTCCTGGTTGACGAGTTAATTTTTTCATATCAGTATTTAATTTAATTAAAAATTCAATGACAATGAAATTTGTTGGAGTTTACACTAAAGTCTTCTACAGTTTGTCATACGTAACCGAAAGGAATTTGGACAAACATCGTTATGTTGACGCGAAAGTATACACAAATAAACAAATATTAAATAAATAAATAACTTCAACAGAAGTAATACTGTCTAAATAAATAAAAAATTAGAATAATATGAAAAAGTTGGCTATTACGTCACAATCGTCTTTGGTGTAGCGGAAGCATACTGGACTAGATATCCAGAGGCCCGAGGTTCGATTCCTGGTTGACGAGTTAATTTTTTCATATCAGTATTTAATTTAATTATAAACTTTTTTAGTAAAATTTGTATTTTATACAAAAAGTTATAATACTTAAGAATGTTCAACTGATGGCGAATAAGGTAATTATTTGTAGTGTGAATGTTTTGTAGGTCATTGTATTTTGGTTGATGAGCATCAAGCTGGTACTTTGTAAGCAGTTTCGTTTTGACAAGACGCCCAACTTTTTAAAATTTTTAAATTTTGGAAAACAGTACCGAAATTTTCTGGAAGCCGTTGAACATTGAGGATGGCAGACTTAAGTTTAATTGTAAGATAATCAAGTGAAGAACGAGGAAAAATTTTCGTCCTACATATTCAATGGAATGGACTCAGAGTATACCATCCTCAATATTCAACGGCTTCCAGAAAATTTCGATACCGTTTTCCAAAATCTTGTAATTAAAATAGTTGGTCGTCAACAAAGTTCAGCAGAATTTCCCTCAAACAAATGACCAATGTTTAAGGTTAAGTATGGTGTGCTTTATGTTGCAATTTAACCATCCTAGTTTTCTACAGAAGTTTTCAATACTCGGCAACCCATGCTTTTAAAATTAAAGTTTTTTAAGTTTTTTGCTTTTTAGTGTGTTGTCTACAAACAAAAGTCTGTATTTGAACACACTAATTTGAATAATATACTCTTTACTTACCGAGGAACAATTTTTGAATTTCCGGTTTTGAATAATATTATTCACGAGTATTTTAGTGAACGTAGTAATATGACTGAATGAATTCTTATATTCTCAGTGTTGACGAGGATTCGATGGTTTATTCATGTTTTTGTTTATTCATGATTTTTCTTTTGTTGTGAATGAAATTTCGTACAGAGTTAACATCTATACAAATCGAAAAACTTATTAACAAGATTCGAACAAAGGATACTATTTTCGAACAAGATAAAATGATTATGGTACGTATGTATCAAACCAGTTCGAGTGATCCAGTTGGTTAAGGCACTATACTCGGAACAGGGAGATTGATGGTTCGATTCCCAACGTCGACAGTTAGTCAATTAAATTAATTTAAAAAAAAATAAAAATTATTAGGACGGTTAATTGACTAAACTGTCGGCGTATGGGCAAGAACGAAAATAACCGGCTATGCTTGTGAAGGTTTTCTGCAGTTTCCTTCCACAAACTTCAGATGAATATCGGCATAGTTCCTATCAAAGTCCGCTGTAGTCGGACAACCTGCCTAGTACAAATAATAATATTTAAAAAAAAATTAATAATAAAAATTTACAAATTACAAATACAAATTTTTTCCCTTTAAGCTTCAACCTCTCCTCCGCCTACTACTAAATGTCACTTAATATTTTATATATTCCATTAGATTATAGATTGTAAATTTCGATTTTTGCCCGATCAAAATTTTTTGTATTTTATAAATATGTATTTCGACTACAAAGTAGTCATCATCAGTATGAATTAGCTAATTGTAAATATTCTCCGAGGAGATGTTACTTGTTGCTAATTTGGTGACGATCTGCCGTGCACTAGCTAATTCATACTGATGATGACTACTTTGTAGTCGAAATACGTATTTATAAAATACAAAAAATTTTGATCTAGGAAATAGGGGCAAAAATCGAAATTTATTTCGAAAAATCCTAGAGTTCTCTTTAATATTATTTATATTATAGATTGTATAGATTGTGAGCTACACTTCGACCAAATGGTCCATTGTGATGCCCAAGGATGTGAGGATGTCAGTGGAGTGGAAGGAATTTGTGTGTGTAGACTAGGAATTGTAGGATGTGCAGCTGCAGCCGACTCTGATATGAACTATGCCGATATTCATTTGGAGTTCGTGAAGGAAACTGCTCCGTGAAGGAAACCTTCTCCAGCATAGCTGGTTACTTCGTTCTTGTCCATACACCGATAGTTTAGCCAATTAACCGCCCCAATTTTTTTTAAAATAATTAACAAACTGCCGATGTCGGGATTCGAACCCATAACCTCCCAGTTCCAAGTAGACATAACACCTCAGACATACGCCTTAAATCGATCGGCCACTCGGTCGGTATATATATATTCCAGTAGTAAGCATATAATTTGACGATGCTGACAAATTGATTTTTCTTCCGAACCAACTTAATAATCGTTTTACAAATATAACTGATTTATTACATGTAAATATCAGTAATAATAGTTCATTGGCTTGGCATAGTATTTATCATTTTTGACGAAGTGATCCAACAACGTCCAATTTAGACGATATAAAACAATAGTTTAGAATAATAATAATATATCAGTTACAAAACAAACAACAAAAAAGTTCATTTTATTACATTAATAAAATGAACTCAGTTACCTTACAACAAGTACATTAAAGGATGATTTTATAACTATGAAAAATAATATAATACAACTAAAGCATGCACATCAAGCACAAGCATACGGATAAGCGTGTTTCCAAATATGAATGCATGTATTCTAATGTACTTTAATGTAGAGGTACGTACAAAAGTAATATAGGAATATAACATTCCTATATAGAGTTATACAAGGTGTCCCAGAACAACCTGGAACCCTTCGGTGAAGTTGTTCCTTAGGTCAAGACGAACTCATTTTACCATATAACATAGGTCCGGAAATGATTTGTTTATCCGCTAGCCGCCATTTTGTGTTTTTTGCTTTATAATTTATATCTACACAACGCGTTGTCCGATTGAATTGAAAATTTGGACGATTGTTGCTTTAGCATAGAACAATAATAGAAAAAAATTTGAATTTTCAAAAATGTATTCTTACAAAATGGCGGCTTTTAGAAAAATTCAAACTTACGTAAGTCAAAAACAAGCAGATTTATGAACTTTTTGAATTTTTCTAAAAGCAAACAGAAAAATTCAAACTTACGTAAGTCAAAAACAAGCAGATTTATGAATTTTTTGAATTTTTCTAAAAGCCGCCATTTTGTGAAAATACATTTTTGAAAATTCAAATTTTTTTCTATTATTGGTCTATGCTAAAGCAACAATCGTCCCAATTTTCAATTCAATCGGATATCGCGTTGAGTAGATATAAATTATAAAGCAAAAAACACAAAATGGCGGCTAGCGGATTAACAAATCATTTCCGGACCTATGTTATATGGTAAAATGAGTTCGTCTTGACCTAAGGAACAACTTCAAGGAAGGGTTCCAGGTTGTTCTGGGACAACCTGTATACTATACACATACATTCATACATACATATTATTATTATATAGTTGCAGTTGGCTGCAATGATTTGAATAATGCTTCAACTCATATTTTATATGGGGTTGTGTTGGCTATATATATTATTTATACAGTATGTTACAAATTATAGATTTTTTTGGTCACATAAAAATACTAATAAAGATTATTAAAATTAAAATAATCAAAGAGAACTCTAGGTTTTTTTGAAAGTATATTTCAAATTTTGCCCCTATTCCTAGAACATTTGTTTATATTTTATAAATACGTATTTCGACTAAAATGTAGTCATCATCAGTATGAATTAGCTAATCGTAACTATCTCTGGGATATGGATTCAGAGATATGTTGCTTGTTGCTAATTTGGTGCCTGTGTCACAATGATATTAAAAAATTCTGTCCTTTTTTTACGATTTGACTGAGGGTATGATGTGACTTGAGGATTATTTAAGTTGCCTGACTACTGGATTAGGTGTGTGGAAAGCCCCACCTATTTATTGGCGGCATCGAAGCTGAACTAAAGTGAGGGTATCGAAGCTGACCTTGGTTTTCAGATATTAGATTTTTTGACAATGGTTTAATTTTATTAAATCAAAATTTGGAGATATTTATAAAATACAAACAAATGTTCTAGGAATTGGGGCAAAATTTGAAATGTAATTTGTAACACGTAGTAAACAATGTTGGGGTACACATCATAAAATACATCTACAAGTTCAATGCAATGTTCAGGTTTTTATAAAACAATAGACTCATCCTCTACAAGGAATATACAAAACTTCTCTATGTGCTGTGTGCTGTGTGCGACTCATTCGACTAAATGTATAGAAAACTACATTACCTACCTACCTCCATGCCATTCCATACAGTTCCGTCTAGGTTGGATTTCTCACAGTTCATAGTTTTTAATATGATGAACTGCATTCTATAACCTATCACCCATATGAAAATATTTATGTATATGTACTTTAACATATAAATGTTGTTTACACATTATACATGATGACTATAGGATTCAATCTTTCTGTCTTTGTATAGATCAATCATATAAAGTGTTTCATGAAAATTTGTGCATCACTTAGCACAATCCCGGGTAGCAAACCGGGTTTTTGACTCTAAAAACTATCGGAAAATCATAGTAAAACGAAACTTTTGAAATACTATTGTAACTGAGTTAATAAAAACCGAAATTTTGCATAATATTAAATTGGATTTTTTGTATCTGAGTCTATGGTATTGCACCGCCAAGTTCAAAGTCTTATTACTACTTTACGGGTATTAGCTGTCTGATTTACCTCATTCCGTTGTGAAGTGATCCAAATTGCCACGATTGCTGATTCAATCGACAGGCATCGTTTAAGTTTACGTCACTTCCAGAAGAGCTAATATTAGACAGCCGTAGGGCACAATTAAAGGAAAAATCTTGAAATTTTTTAATATAATACGATGAAATTGAGAAACTATATCTACTGTGGCCCCTGTTGGCCTATAACTGTAAAACATTGTAAGGTCCTGGTCTAAAGTGATACCCATGTAATATAACAATCCACATTAAAATCGGTCCAGTAGTTTTTCAGAAGTATATCTACTGCAACGGTCCTAGTGACCTATAACCATAAATATTTAAAAAATTCAAATAGAGTGATTCTTTGGTATCGTTTGTCATAAGTTTGATTTTCATTTCCTATTTTAGCGAATTTCCTGAAAGGAAATATAGCTATTGGTCTCTCCCGAATTTTGCAAAGATTTCTTCTAATGTCCATCGATCCTACCTAGTAGATGTCCAAAATTGCCATCTGTAAAATGTATATATATATATGTATTATATACATATATATATATATATATACATATATATATAAATATAAATATATATATATATATATATATATATATATATATATATATATATATATACATATATATATATATATATACATATATATATATATATATATGTGCCTGTAATCGCCCTAGCGGTCACAATTTTAATCTGATTGGAATGAAATTTGATATTTGAAGCGCTTTTGGTAGTCAAAAAGCCAAGTTCGTTAATGGGTAAAATCGGACAAGGGGAAACGGGGGTTCAAAGAGAAGGGGAAACACCAAATTTGACATATCTGCCTTAATATTCGAAAAATCAAAAAATTGAAAAAAACTAAAGTTGTAGGTACAAAGTTTTACTGTAATTTTGTTTCTTATCATATTTTCTGTTACACTAATATTTACAGAAATATTAACGGTTTACGATTAAAAATTAAATTCCTTAATATCTCTGTTCACATTAGAGTTTGAGCAAAATTGATAAGGTGATGAATTGTAGCAAACATAATATTCTACAAATTTATGCCTTACGCATTTTTTGATTGTTCTAATATTAAGAGAGATATTTTATATTTTGTGTTTTTCTTCTTTCTTTATGACCCCTTTTCCCCTTGACGTATGTCATTTATTAATAAAATTGGCCTTGCAAATACTAAAATCATATACGACATTTCATTTTGATTAGACTAAAATTGTGACCGCTAGAAAGTGATTAATATATTCTAAAGAAATTCACTAAGTTGAATCAGCTCCTTCGTAACGAATTTTTTTTAAATGATTTTCTTCGGATAAGATTTTTCTATGATACACGTTATATACTTTTGTGATGTTTTTTGTCTTTGCTCATATCAAAAATAAAATCAAAACACGATATATAAAGATATATATATATATATAAATATATATATATATAAATATATATATATATATAAATATATATATATATATAAATACATATACATATATATATATATATATATATATATATATATATATATATATATGTATATGTATATGTATGTATGTATTTTATGTATGTATACGTAAGGCCATCAATCATATATTATTATATATACGTATTTATTTTTTAACTTTATAATAATGGCATCGCAGCCATTCACGTGATGTATATTTGTGTGAATAAATAACTGCAATGAAACATTAAAAATATATACATAATAAAAACATTCTGGTATGAAAAAACTCATTATTGGTTTTTTGCAAGTGTGTTTTTATAGGGAGTAAAATAAAACAACAAAGATAAATAATATATTTTAATTGTTTTGTCAACAAAGCTTTTATTTCTAGTATCAATGATTTCTCATGAGCAACACATTCAGGAGACATTCAAGAGACAACATTATAATTCTATTAGGCTGATAAAATTAATTTTTAGTAAGGAACGAACAATTGCGTTAAACGGTTTTTATTGTTTAATATATTCGTTGAGTACCTAAATATGATAAAATCATAAAGTGCTACTAAATTCCGGTGTGCATATTTGAGATCTATTAAAAAAAGCACTTTTTCAGTTATTCAAAATAACACAAAAACAAAGCAAAATTCAAGATTTTTATAAGAATAATTTTTTGTAGAGAATGCAATTTTCCATTGAAATATGGTACAAAAAAATATATAATAAACTTGCAGTTGCTTTTGAATCATGAAAAATAAGTATGTTCACTGGAAATCGAAGTGAATGAATGGTGAAATGGTGAATTTCAAATGGCCATATCTTAGCCACCATAGGCCCTTAGACTTTCTCCCGTAGATTTCCTTTTATACTATGTATAGATATTATGTGTATGAAATGTATGGAGTGTATGAAAAAATGTCGAACCTGTTTGAAAACCGTTGGAAGGACACTTGGACACAAGGTGTTAACACTAATTATAGTATTAGATTATCAAATGATAATTAATGAGAACTAAAGGTTTTTGAAATAAAATTTCAAATTCTTCCCTTTACCTAGATCAGTTTTTTGTATTATAAATACGTATTTCGACTACAAAGTAGTCATCGTCAGTATAAATTAGCTAATCGTACTTTATTCTTTGACAATTAGAAATAGATAGAAAGTCGAGATCAATAGACAAAAATAAAAATGAATAACCAAAATAAATTAAATTAAAAATATAATGAATTTTATTGAAATTACTCTTGTTAAAATTTCTTTCATTCAAGTTTACTCTTGTTAATCTTACTTTTATTAATATTACTCTTATATTGTATTGGAATTGGACATTTTAATACTAATTATAGTGGCGGAATAAATTTCACAATTAGAGACACCCGTGTGCACACATAGACACATAGTCGGTGTATACAGTGATTGTATGATCGTAGTCTAAACGAAACTTAATGATATTCTTAAAAAAACTCGAGTACGATGCCGCGGGTAGTTTCAATTCAGTATCATAGAAAATCTTTGATCATAATAAAATATAAACAATAATTATGATATGTTACTATATGTACATAAATATATGTTAGAGTTAACATTAAAATATGTTGAAAGTTTCAAATACTTAATTATTTGATCAACAAAAATAAATGAATTTTGTAAATATAGATTGAAAGAAAATTAAATAGAAATTGGGTATAATTTTAATTAAACTAACCAGAAAGTTCTCATGTGTTTGTTAACTTTTGGAATGTTTTCTGTCAATTCATACACATACACAATTTCATTTTCTATACGTAGGTAGATACATACATGTTAGTATATATATATACTAGTATATATATATATATATATATATATATATATATATATATATATATATATATATATATATATATATATATATATATATATATATATATATATATATATATATATATTAACATTCTAGGATACCGTTCAATATTAGAAGGATTCAATACATACGTTTTTAAAACATAGTCTTTTTCAAACATTCGAGGAATTGTTTATAGTTTTATCATATAAATTTGTTAACATAACGCAACGAACAAAATCATAGGTTCGAAGCTCGATTATGGATAGTTATGAACGAAATTATGAAGATCTTCATAAAACATGATTTATAAATTGAAATGCATGGTTGAGTTTTTTTAACACGCTTTTATTAACTTGATATGTATGTTTGTTTCTATGTATCTATGTATGTATGTAACGGAATCGTTGAAGTCAATTTTAACCTACTTCTAATTGTCGTGTCGAAATGAAACTTTGTATGTATCTGTAGTTCGGATGACAATGCATTTTTATGGTAAGTATGCCCAAAATTGGCTTAGAAAGGGAGGCTTAGAGGGAGGGGGAAACACAAAATTTAGTATATATTTCTGAATATTGAAAAAATCAAAAAACACATAAGAAGTAAAGTTGTAGAAAATTAGTTTTACTATAATTAAGTTTCTTATCATTTTTTCTGTTTCTCTAATATTGACGATTTAAGATTGAAAATTTAAATTCTAAGTTCGTTTCAAGATTAAAAAAGCAAAAATAAATAACAGTTAAATAATAAAATAAATAAATAAATAATAAATTATTAAATAATTAAATAATAAATAACAAAAATAGTAAAAAAATCGTTTAAATAATAGTTTAAAAATAATTGTTTCAAAAAAATTCATTCACCAAAGTGCGTCTTATCTACATGTGATAAGGCGCACTTTGGTGAATAAAACTTTAGACCCACTCATTCAACAGTTGATCCTATTTAAACTAAGAGTGTCAAAGATTTAGTATTTTGGGTGAGCCAAAGCGTATTTTGGGAGAAGTTGACAATCCAGATGCCATCCGTAAGATCAGTTAGATCGATAAAGTGAATACAATTGGATCTTACTAATGAGATCTGTAAATTTGGGGGATAATATTTTATATTCGTTATTAATTAATTTTGTACAGATATTGCGTTAAATAGAGTTCTAAATGCTATTAACATTTAGAGTTCACTAAGGAAACATGTTAGGATGGTTCCTATCAAAGCTTAAAAATCAAACAAAAATGAAATTTTAATATCTATATGCACAGATCGCTCGTATAAGGGGGTATATGTTCATGCTGAATCAGTTTTATATAAAACAAATTTAGTTTCAATTCATCATTCACCAATAAACTTGTACCTTTGATCTATTGAATTAAAACGACACAGAATTTCATATGAAGACATAACTCTGAAGCTTTCAATAAGAATTCGTTTGATTTGAAAAATTATTTGCCTTTTAGTACTAAAATATATTTGTTTGAAAATTTAATACTCAAGAAATTATTTAAAATTCAACATATAAAATACAACAAATTTTAATGTTGCGAAAAAAACGTTATTGAAGAAACACCCTTATACGAGTAATCTAATTATTTTTGACGTTGAATTATAAAGATGAAACTAATTAATTGTAGAGAGCTTTACTTTGTGGGACTCCATAAAGTATCTAGTTTTATCCAGTGTCGGACTATAGACTAGGCCATCTAGGCATGGCCTAGGGGCCCCCAGATAATGGGGCCCCCACAACTTTGAAAAACCAAATCAACCAAAAGACAATTATTACATTAAAATACATATTACATAAAATATTACATAAAATGAAAAATAAAAAAAAGTATTTGAATTAACGTCATTTTTATGATTGCTGAAAGCAAATGAAAATGACTTATTTTCCCCGCCCTTAACGAGGCCCCCACAAGAAATGTGCCTATAGGCCCCCCCAGTTGTTAATTCGGCACTGGTTTTATTTAGTCTAACATTTTATCTATTGTTGTTTAGTTTTAAAACTATCTGACAATTTTGATGTTGTTTATGGGTTTGTTTATTGTTTTTAAGTAAAAATTGAACTTGTTGAATAAGGTAACACATTTCTGAAAAATACGTCACGAGAATTTGGGGTATATAAACCAAGAACAATGAAATATACTTCACAGTTTGAAAATGTCTATATTAGACGAAACATGTCATATTTTAGAATTATTAAAATATTAATAAAATATAGTGAACTTAGCAATGTAAATTGGAAGTTTCTTTTCTTCAAATAATTATGAAATTAAAATGCTTTCAACCCGGTTTTTCCTCGGTCACAAGTTCTTTTGGTTTGCAAAAAATATATATAATTTATTATTTTTGCAAATAAAAGATTGGAAGTAATTTTTGGCAATATTTGGAAATGATTGCCTGATATTTTTTATAAAATGTAATCTTGTGCATTATAAGTAACATTGCAGATGTTCAGGTTCTATTCCTGCTGTATGAGTTAATTTTTTCATATTTATCAATATTTAATTAAAAGTTCAATGGTATGTTTGTCTATATAGCATATGCTAGTTCATTCGCACTCTGCCTTACGTAACCTTAATGGAAATTGACATTAGTACTGTATTGTGACGCCTAATTATACACAAATAGTAATATGTGGTGTAACTAGGTGATGTTGACAAGAAAGTAATACTGTCAATGACATGAAAATAAATTGATTCGTTTACCAGAGTCATACTTGGTGTAACGGTTAGCACACTGAGCTAAAAATCCAGAGGTCTAGATAGATAGATAGATTGGAGAGGCTGCCCTGGACCTTAACCATAAGGTCCATTATGATGCCTGAGGATGTAAGGATGTGAGTGAAGTAGAAGGAATTTTTGTGTATAGACTAGAAATCGGTAGGATATGCCGCTGTAGCCGACTATGATAGGAACTATGCCGATATTCATCTGGAGTTCGTGAAGGAAACTGCAGAAAACTATCTCAAGCATAGCCTCGTTACTTCGTTCTTGTCTATACGCCGATAGTTTAGTCAATTAACCGCCCCTTTTTTTTCTTAATAGTTAACAAACCGTCGATGTCGGGATTTGAACCCGTAACCTTCCAGTTTCTAAGTAGGCGTACTGCGCAAATATAGCATCTTAGACCGCTCGGCTACTTGGACTGGTTTAAGTTCCTAGATTCCTGGTGTATGAGTTAATTTTTTCATATTTTTTTTCATGAAAAATTAATTTGACAAATACAGAACAAATTGTTTGCTATATTAATTTTAATTTTGTTTGTTAACCGTTTAACCGACAACGGTAGAAATAAGAAAGTTTGTTTTTATTCGTACTCAACCTCCAGGTATATATATAATATATATACACATATATATATATATATATATATATATATATATATATATATATATATATATATATATATATATATATATATATATATCTACATATATATATATATATATATATATATATATATATATATATACATATATATATATATATGTATATATATATATATATATATATATATATATATATTATATATATATATATATATATATATATATATATATATGTAGATATATATATATATATATATAGATATATATAACTCACAACAACAGAATACAATTTCAATTTAAGTTGAAACAAACTAACAAACAAACCAGAGGTAACAAAAAAAAAACAACAAACATACCAACTCGAATACAATAAAATGTAAATTAAAATTATAAACCAACTGACAACGTAATTTACCTCGAAGGAATACGTTGACGTTCTCCATTCTGTAGCGTTCTCTATCGTTTTCATTCCGTGTTTAATTTCAAACAATTAATTAACATTTCTTTCCAGGAATACGAAAATAAATAGAAAAATTAAATTGAAGTTTCTTTAGTTATAAGTAGATATGGTTACTTCCAATATAATTTATTCAAACGTGAGAATTATTGGTCACACCTTTTGATTGGAAAATTATTCCATTATATTTGAAAAATTTTAATTTTTTTTTAACAATATCGATAACAAATAGTTTTGAGTTCCGTATGTTTTTAAAAGAATGCATCCTGCTAATTTACAGATATAATTGCAAGATATTAAGCATCAAGCTAATTCAAGATATTTTTTGAAATTCCTTCATCGGAACAAAATCGCGTTTAGGCTAAAAATTAAATTTCCATGGTTATATTTAAATAGAAAATTTGGAAAGAGTAAAATTAAATTGTTCGTTGTATTAAATTTGAAGTAATAAATGATGATTATCAACATTCAACGTTTATCATCGTTTTACTGAACACATAAATCTTTAAATTAACATATCTTGAATAAGACACCACATACATACATACATAAATATAAATATATATATATATATATATATATATATATATATATATATATATATATATATATATATATATATATATATATATATATATAATATACATTCTGAGTTGAATATTCCATACTTCTTTTAATAAATCGTTACCATATTTCTAACAGTAGCAAAATAGGCATCAAAAGTAGATGTTAGTTTTTAATATTTTATAATTGATTTCTGCCTTATGGATTCGGTTTTCGAAAAAAGACTGCAGATAAAAGTTTTTTATTATAAATATAGTCACTAGTTTTATTTGAAAACATTATAAGGCACATTATCAGGGAAAAGGGAACCAGTCTTACATGCAGACTTCTGTTGTTGCATTCAAAGGTATTCTGCATTTACTGACTACAAGAGGAACCCAATCGATCAAAAAATATAGGTTTTTAAATGAATGTTTTTTGAGTCTTTAATTTAATGTAGTTGTTAGCGAATTTCCTGAAGGGTCTCGTAATGCTTTTGGTCTCGTACCAAAGTCAAAATTTCGCACAAAATTCTTCAAATTTCCATCGATCCTACCTATTAGATGTCGAAAATTACCGTCTGTAAAATGTATACATATATATATATATATATATATATATATATATATATATATATACAGCTTGTTTTTTAAACTACACTCAATCTGGCAACAGTGTATAATGTATCTATCGCTGTCTATATGCAATTACTATGATATCTTGTCTTTGTTACACTTGAAATGCCATTAAAATAATACAATCAAATACTTACAAACCATCCAACATTATAATACAAAGTGTTATGCTATGCACTGTGTTAGATCAGTCTTTGGTGGGGCTATTTTAATTTTCGTAGTATATATATATATATATATATATATTTGTAATTTTGACCGCTAGAGAGCGATTTATGTATTCTAAGAAAATTCGTTATGTTGGCGCAGCTCGAATGCCCTGCGAGCCCTGCGAAACTAATTTTGATGAATCAAATGCTGCTCTTCATTATGGCACCTGATATATATATATATATATATATATATATATATATATATATATATATATATATATATATATATATATATATATATATATATATATATATATATAATAATAATAATAATAATAATAATATAGCCTTTATTAACAATCTTATAAATTACATTTCATCTTATTTCTGCTGAGATTACTATAAAGAAATTTTTGTTTTTTTAGAAAGTAAATGTATATATATATATATAAACCTTAAATGAGCTGTTAGCAATCATTATTACATACTGTGTACCCAATGAAAAATATTATAATTTGTTACACAGTGTAAAATTGATTATCTATATTTTCCATGTTTGTTTTTTAGCCTGAATAAATTATTTAAAATCTATTGTTTAATAGCTAATATCATTTCATTGTTTTGTGAAATTCAATACCATTTGAATTCTTTACATGGTAAATGTTTCTGTATTATTTATAAATTTCCTCGAGTTCCTTTTGTTTTGTGCTTTTCCTGCTTAAATTCTTATATGAATTTATAATTGGTAGTGTACGTATTTCATATCGATTATTAATAAATAACAGCAAAATAAATTGTAATTGAAAAAAAAAAAATTAAAAATGTGATAATAATTGGAACCACTTAACGTTTTCATTTATTTATCGAGTACGTGTAAAATTTTGCTTTATATATAAAAATGAAATTAATATTCTCAAATCTCATAGTGCATCAGTAAATTAAAAAAATACACTAATTGAAGTATTATTTATTGAAATATAAAAAAAATTTAATTATTTATTGATGATATCTGTTATGCTATAAAACACAATTTAGAGAATTCATAAGTGCTGCTTCTCAATTTACATCCACTAGATGTAGTCCCAGCCTGTGTTGCCAGATTAGACGATATTTTTTCCAAACGCCTATAAAATTTTTTTCATTGGCTATGGATAGCCAACTAGCTACTTTTTTCTCTTCAAAAAAGAACATTTAAGGAGGTTCTAGTACTGTTTACTGTACTGTTTACTTTTTTTATAAAACAAATACATGTATACACACACACAACACATAGAAAAATTCACTATTCATGTATACAAATAAATGTAATTAAATAATTTTAAACATTTGTTTTTCGAAAACAAAAAGGTAGAACGCGATTTTTTTTTAAATTAAATTAATAAATATTTATCTTTACTCTCCTTAAATTCTGTCGAGTATTTTTTTTTAATACAACAGATAATAGTTGGGCGGGTATGAAGTTTTACATGCTTTTAATGAGAGAAAGTGAGAGAGAATGATTACTTTCTGAAACTTTGGGATCTATTGGAAAACGTTATTTTAAGCCTGTGAAAAAATAATGATCAAAATCTGTCGAAAAGTGGTTTCATGCTGGAACATCCTTAATAAAAATAAATAAACTCTGTAGGTAATTAATTTTTAAATTCAATTGAAATTCCCAGCCTTTAGCTACTTGCGCGCCGTGGCGGTACTATTTCTAGATTACATGCAATTTCTGGAGCTATGCTTTCATAAGGATATAACGTTTTCTGAAGGCTAGATCTCTTAATATTGTATATAGTTTCTATCGAAATACCTGCATTAACAAAATTTTGAAAATAAATAAATAAATGCCCTTTATTTTTTTACAATCACGCGAAATTTTATATTCAGTTCTCATTTGTTTATTTTTTTTGCCATATAGAACCGCAGTCCATATATGATGGAGGTCAGTGATTTTATTAAAGAAATCATTACCATTTGTTTAAAAATAATACTAATAAATTTAATTATTCTCTTTCGACGAATAATACCAATAAATTTAATTATTCCCTTTCTAGATAAATAATAAATATTGAAATAATATTAAAAAATTATTCTATTCCTGTGTATTTTAAGTTTGATATACTACGAATGCTTTATTAAGTATTAACCATTACCTATCAATCATTCATACCAAAATGGTAAATTATGTAAGAAATATCTATAGGGAAATTTAAAAATTAAAATGATTTTCTTCTTGTACTTCTTGCCATTTTATTCATTATACTAAAACTTTATTATGTCAATTTATTTACTTTTTAAAGTGATGTGGGGTGTTAAGTTCGAATTTTATTTTGAAATAATCTCTTTTAGTTGTGTACAAAATGAGAATCATTAAATCGATCGACATTGACTTTTTGTTCTATAAAAGTATGATTGCTGAAAATGATTTAAGGATGGGCTGTATCGACGATTTTCAAATGTTTAAGTGCGTCCACATATGCGTGCCGCGAACTCCGAGCGGTGTGCGCGCCGCTCGCATTTGGTTCGTTGGAATTGCTGATTTTAACGAACCTCCAGCGATCCATAGGAAACCCACGAATATATATTCATATTGCAGTGAAGTTGAATCAATCACAAAAACCCGTTATTTAAGCCTGATAATAATCTAAAGATATTAAATTAATTAAAATGTTTATATTTTAGTTCAGCTTGAAAAATGTTCAAGTTGAACTAAAATACTACATTTCAATTAATATTAAAAAAAACAATAATCACATGCGCGCTAAAAACGCGAATCTTTCACGAACACGTCAAAATATGAACAGCAAACATACAAAGTGTTCGTTGAAAAAAACGACTTCAGATGGATCGTCGTTGCACGCGCGCACCATCCAAATATGACGAATTCGATGATCACGAGCGGCGCGCGTAACATGCAGCGCGCATGTATGGACGCATCATTATACTTTAAAAATCCCTCTATATGTCAGCAAATAATTATTTCGAAAAGCAGTCGATGTCGATATTTCATTTGAAAAATACCTCTAATGTTTTAGACTTAAAACGGAAGACGCAGGTCAGCAGGCTTTTGCTGAATGAATAGATAAGTTTAAAGATTATCTCTGGAACCAATTGTGTAGCTCCATTCAATGATAAAATATAAAAGCATAGGCCCATATTCATAGTCCAGTCTTGAGCAAGTGCTTAAACTTACCTTCATGAAGACCGTCTTATCGGTTTTAAGACATGATGAGTTCGTAGATACACATTAAGATTATCTTCGGTAAGACAATGGTTTCAAGCACGATCTTGTTCGGTATAAGAATAGCTTTAGAAAGACGAATCTTGTGATCATTTTCATTTGTGTTCGTCAATTTTCGTAATAATTCTCGTGTATCCGATTTTCTGAGAAATGTATCATATTATTTTCAGTGACACTGAATATCATTCTACAAATGTAAAAAAACAGACCTCATCATAGGATCGAACATAAAAGTAGCGAGCTAAAAATATTGTTTTTGAAATAAAAAATAAGAAAAATACGAGTAAAGGTAAAAGAAAAATTTATACTTCGGTAGAAAAAAAAGTATTTTCTTCAAATTTTGCAGCAATACTCTCATGTGATAATAATTTATAATTACCTGAAAACTAGAAAATGCAAAAATGCGCAAACAAATTAACAATTGAGACACTGGTGGAGTAGGTAATCCGCGACGATTGACGATAGCTAAATTATGTTCTATTAGTGGTAATATTCCAAATAATACTGATATTGTCAAATCAAAATATTTTGTTTCAATCCAATGTCTGAATAAAAATCAAAAGAATCTTGAATATCTCGAATGTAGCGTTAAGCAATACGTATATTTATATCTACATCGTCAGAATCAAAATCGATATCAATATTATCATCAATATTGATATTATGTAAACCCTAAAAAATCATCATCCTCACTTTAATTAGATGTCTAAGCTCTGAATGTTTACCCAACCACGCATATCTTAGCTAAGATCAAACTATCAAGATTGCCTCAAGATTGCGTCTATGAATGTAAACGATGCCTTCAGATCATACTTAAGGTGAACTTACGCTTCAGACCGGACTATGAATGTGTTTTATAAACAGAATGAGAAACTCCACTTTTTTTTTAAAGGTTTTTCAAAGGTAAAGTGTAGATCGTCGTAACAGTTTTTTTTTTTATTTCGTAATAGAATATACATTTAAATTAAATTTAATTGCAGAATAATATATACCTAGAATAATGTACCTCCTATGTACTCGTATATATAGGTATGTAGTATATAAAACCTATTTTGACAAAATGGAAACCCGACTTCAAAAATCAAATATTCTATAACAAAAAATGCACTAAAAAGTAAAAAAATAATTGTATATTCTTGAGCCAATTTTAGTTCACCTAAGCAAAAAATTTTAAATACATATGTACAATTTTTGGAGACAGTGTCAGCATAGAGAAACTCACATAACTTTTGGACACCGTCTCCAAAAATAACAATAATTGTACATATATATTTAAAAATTTTTGCTTTGGTGAACTAAAATTGGCACAAGAATATGCAATTATTTTTTTACTTTTTAGTGCATCTTTTGTTATAGAATATTTGATTTTAGAAGTCGGGTTTCCATTTTGTCAAAATAGGTTTTATTTCTCGCTTTTTAGTGACTTTGAAGTTCTATATCTTATTTTATTTGTCTAAATATGGGTAGACCAACTAAACGACCTACTAACTTTTAGTGCATTTCTTTATAACACATTTTATTTTTTAATTTGTAGTGCATTTTTTCATAACAGATTTTCAGTTTTTTTTGCAAGCATTTTGTTTTTTTTTTGTAAAAATTTTTTTTTGCGGTTGGTTTTTTTATGTAAAAAATTTTTTTGAAGTCGGTTTTTAAAAAAAATTTCTTATTTTCACATTATGAATGAGTATACCCTTTCAAAAAAAAAAAAATTTCGCAGAATTCGGTTATCACATTTAAAATGAGGGTTCTCCTCGATTTCCCGGGGATCCTCTCATCAGAATGGGAAACCAAACCCTTTAAAACGAAAAAAAAATTCAAAATCGGTTCATAAATGACAGAGTTCTGAGGTGACACACATAAAAAAAAAAATACAGACGAATTGAGAACCATCCTCCTTTTTGAAGTCGGGTTAAAAAGTATAGCTTCCAACTAAAGAAACAACAAAACGTTTTTGAATTATTTATCATTAATATCCCTTTTGAAGGGGTTCTTCGCTCGTATAAATTTAGTTACTATATATCTACGTTTATGTAGGTAGATAGGTAGGTACCTACCTACCTACATACATACAATTCCCATTGACATTAACTATGTATTACTATTACCTTTAAAGTTTTACGTTCTTTAGAGGAGGAGTATTTCACTCACATATATTCTTCCATCCACCATTATTTTGAATTCATTCAAATCAAATATATGAAAGGTTTTGTAAATTGGTATTGAATAAACAATTTTTCAATTGCGTTATAAATTATCTAGTTATGTGTTGCAAACGTCATAATTGTTGATGACGTTTTGACACCCGCTCACACAATTATTATTAAAATGCAATTTTGTTGATAGATGTCACTTATTATTTTGGAGAACTTACTAAAATAAAAAAAACAAGTGAAAATAACAACTGATAATCCTTTTTCCTCTGAAGATTTAAAAAAAATCCAACAGAGGGCAGCACTAGTGGGGGGGGTGGGCGGTGTGTACACATGTTTTGATTTTCTCAATGACAACAACGTTAAGCAACATCATTTTTAATTAAATTAAATACTGATATGAAAAAATTAACTCGTCAACCAGAAATCGAACCTCTGGCCTCTGGATATCTAGTCCAGTATACTTCCGCTACACCAAAGACGACTGTGACGTAATAGCCAACTTTTTCATATTATTCTTTTTTTTTTTTTATTTAGACAGTATTACTTCTGTTGAAGTTATTTATTTATTTAATATTTGTTTATTTGTGTATACTTTCGCGTCAACATAACGATGTTTGTGCAAATTCAACGTTAAGCAACATCATAACTCGGCAAAAAATTAGTTTTTTTAAATTGTTTAAAAAGAGCCTTTTTTGGCTTGCTTTGGGCTTCATTTCTGTGGATTATTAGACGTTTTTATGAAAAACTCGAATTTGTGAAGCAAAAACAAGAAATCGCTATTTTTGACGGTTTTCCGATTTTTCTCAAAAAGCACTATAAATTTAGGTGTTAAATTCTTGAGATCACCTTCTTCTTGAGTAATTTTTTAATCAGAACCAGTTTTTGGCTAGGAAAAAGGCTAATTGCATCGAATTTTAATAAAAAGACAAAATCAGAATTTAGATTCGACAAAATCAGTATTAAATTTGGAATATTACCACTCGCGGATTACTTAGTCCACCAGTGTTTCAATTATTCATATGTTTGCGGTTTTATACATTTTCTAGTTTTTAGGTAATTATAAATTTTTGTCCCATGAAAAGTGTTGCTTCAACATTTGAAGAAAAAGTTTTTTTCTACCGAAGTATAATTTTTACTTTTATCTTTGTTCGGCATATTTTTCTTAAATTTTATGTCAAAAACAATTTTTTTTTAGCTCGTTACTTTTATGTACGGTCTTATGAGGTCTGTTTGTTTACATTTGTATAATCATATTCCGTATCACAGACAATAATATGATACATTCCTCAGCAAATCATCGGATACATGAGAACAATTAAGGAAATTGACGAACACAAATTAAGATGATCTCAAGATTCGTCTTACTAAAGCTAATCTTTAACCGAATATGCTTGAAACCATCCTCTTACCAAAGATGATCTTAATGTATATCTATGAATTCATTTCTTAAAACCAATAAGACGGTCTTCATAGAGGTAAGCTTAAGCACTTTCTCAAGACTGGACTATAAATACGGGCCCTAAACAAGTAATACTATAAGGTATGTCTGTGATTCTAAGCTAATGTTTTTTTAAGCTAATGACTAGATTCGCATAAAAATAAATTCTCTGGAATTGGAATGCTGCCCTAATATAATTTACTTGAAGCAATAAAAGTAAATAGATTTTAATCACTTACATGTATTAAGTTCTCAATAGTCACTTAGAATCTATATACCTTCGAAGTATTCTTCTAGTGTACAGACAAATTACAAGAACATGTTTTGTAATTATATAAAACGGTTCAGATAACTCACCCATTGCAATTTGACCGCAATACAACAACTAAACTAGTGAAATGTTTTTAAGTAAAGAACAAATTTTAACATCGTTGTTTTTAAAAGCAACGGTAAATTCTGTTATGAGAAATATATGTATGTACAGAGTGTACACTCGAAAAGTCTGAGAAAATAGTTCTTTTAATATATTGATAGACATTACGGGGAGATATTGATACGTAATAATTTAGGTAGATTTTGTTATTTAAATTATAATAAATTTTTAATGATGTCACGATTTGCACTGATTCGAATGAATCCGATGCGATGTCTATACTACCCCCCCACCCCCGTTTTTTCCGTCGGTTAAAAAACATTGAAATTTTGCAAAGATATTGAGTGCTTACAAATAGTGTTTACACAATCGATATAATATTTATTCTTTAGTGGAAGCGCTGGGTAGTCAAATAACACATTCAGTTATATGCTTTAAAGTATATATTAAAACAGTAACCAGCGCCTCCACTCATAAAATAAAAGTTTAAAAAAAAGTTATTTTTGATTTTTTTGTGGCTAAAATTCGGAATTTTTTTTCAAATTTATATGGGACCAACCTCGAAGAATACTCTATCCAACAAAAAAATAATTTTCAAAATCGGACTACTCTGTAAAAAGTAATGCGTGATCATACATTTAAAAAAATATATATACAGGTTGAATTGAGTACCTCCTTCTTTTCGTTGGTAAAAAAAGGGAAACAAAAACAAACAAAAAATCATTCTTAGCTAATTTCTAAGCTAACATTTTAAGCTACAGCCTGTACATTTCTTATTATATTGCATTAGACAGTATACTAACAATAAACACCTCTATGACAGTGGTAAATAGCAAGCATATTATACATTTTATATAACGAAGAAAGTAAAGAACATTTTGTGTACGTTAAGCTGTAAATTGTAGCCACAACCAACAGCCCAAGTTCTAATTTAGAAACACTTTATCCACTATATAGTACTCGCATGGTGGAGGTGCAGAGCAAATATTCATAGTAAAGTATATGTGCGACGTATAGTAAGTTGTATTTTATTATTGTTTTCAACACAGTGGCGGCCATTCAAATTTTAATTTATTTTTATTTTCTTCATATCTATCTGTTTCTTGTTTGTTTATAGTTGTTAAACAACATTTGTATGGTATTAGTGTGGAAATCCGAATATGTTTTTGTTTTGGCATGTTTTATTATATATACCAAGTGAGTATGGCATATGAAGCCGTTTTTCTTTTCATACTCGGTATATATGATTGTCACGGTATCTTGGCTCTCTTTATACCTCAAAGGAGCGCTGCCCGAACCTGCAAATGATTCCAATACACAAAAACAAAAATATACTAGTAAAAGATTTTACTAAATATTTTGTAATTGAAATGACACGCACGTTTTTTTTAAAGAAAAGAAAAAAAAATTAAATTAAACACAAGTTTTTACGAAACAAAAAAAAAACCTGATTTTATTGCTTAAAAAAAATGAGAAACCAACAATTATTTTAATTTTTCAACACAATGTCAAACTTTGAATTACTTGTACAAATTCCAAATTTAACTAGATCTGGATTGAACAACAATTATATACTTTGAACCAATCAGACAATAGTCGATATTAAACTTTGAAACTAATCAGACAATAGTCGATATTAAACTTATTTCATAATTAAAATGTGTGTGGGATCCAGAAAAATTATTCTCAATAATTTTCATTACAACATGATATAGACCATGGTATATTAAGTTTAGACCGACTTGTTAACGATTGAAAATATTGATCGCAGTCGCAAATTTTTCCGTTCGTTCGTCCGTCCGTCTGTAAATGATAAGTCAAAAACGAAAAGAGATAGCGAGCTGAATTTGTATGTATGTCCTAGTGCTAAAAAGTAAAGACAAGTTCGTGAAAGGGACAATGTTTGAGAAAAATATGCACAAGTTATGTTAGAAAACTACTATTAAAACTATTTTGACACTGTACTAACTTTCAAATTGTATTATATACGTTTTTGAAAGTTTATAATAGAAAGCCAAGGTGGGACAACTATAATTCTATCTGCTGTACAGAATGTTCTAAAATTTCTTACTTCTTTGTACATTCAACATACAACTTCGATTACCTACTTTGCGACAAACTATCTTTACAAAAAAAGTGTAAATAAGAACTAACTGCGTTAATAGCTTAAATACCCGGTATATAGATAAATAAATTGTAGAGGCTGGCCTGGACGGGCTACACTTCGACCATAGGGTCCATTGTGATACCTTAGGATGTGAGGATGTGAGTGGAGGGGAAGGAATTTTTGTGTATATACTAGCAATTGCTAGGATATGAGGCTGCAGCCCACTATGATAGGAACTATGCCGGTATTCATCTGGAGTTCCTGAAGGAAACTGCAGAAAACCTTCTCAAGCATAGCCGGTTTCTTCGTTCTAGTCCGGTTAGTTCGTCTAGTTACTTAGTCAATCAACCGCCCCTTTTTTTTAACTGGCGATGTCGGGATTCGAACCCATAACCTCCCAGTTTCCAAATAAGCATACTGCGTAAACATAACGCCTTAGACCGCTCGGCCACTTGGCTGGTGAAATACCCAGTATATAGTGAGTATATGGAATGGAGTTTCATTTATTATGGTTTCAAAGATGGTAAGCTTTGCCCATTTTGCTAAAACATGATCTGATTTAGCCCATTCACGAACTTAACCTTATTTTTTAGCTCAAGAACAGACATACACACAAAATGTATCGTTATCCCTTTTCGTTTTTTACTTATCGTGTTGTATCAGTGAAATAGTTTTTAGAATCGGTGTAATAGTTTTAGGGATTATCCGGTCCAAACATCCAACAAACAAATTTTACCTCTTTACATATTTGTATAGAATATAGATGAAGATTTTTATTGTGATATCTTGTATCAACTGATTCTTAAACGGTATTATATTTTAGATTGTATCTTTGTTTTGAAGTAATTCTATTTAGTAATAATGTCGTTTTCAAATCATCATGAATTACTTTGTTTACAGTGTGGAAAGTAATGATAATTTATTATTGTCTATAAGGTAAAAAATATATGCCAACAATTATTATATTTTCAAGAAAACAAATTAATTGGTGAAAAAACTATAAAGAACAAAGTTTTTTGTAGCAAACTTTAGAACCTCGAATTTTGTACCTAACCCTTCAAAATCAGAACTCTAGATATAATTGAATAAGTTAATATTGTTATATATTAAGTAATCTCTAAATTATGTATTTGAAAATGAGATACATGTAATAATATTAGGACTGAATAGGACTATTGCGAATATATTAAATTAATTAGGCACTTAAAATCTTACAATACCGTCCAATACCTACCTATGTAAATATCTATTTTAATATGTACAATGATGATAGTTGGGTATAGGTACTTGATTGTATAGTTGAAATGTTTCTTTGTTCAATTTTTTTCTTGTTAAAATCTATAATGGCCAAAGTAAATCCATAGATCCCCTAAAAAAATTTTCTTTTTTTCAAGGACGTTCCAGCACTGTGTTATATAATCAGGAAAAAAACCTGTTTGATTTTATTATAGCACAAACCCATAAACACACATATACAAATATAACATATAGACAAATTCACTGTTCGCATATACAAAATAATGTTATTTTGAACAAAAATAATAATTTTAAATTTATATGTTTCGAAAACAAAACGGTACACACGTTTTTTTTTTTTTAATTTATATAATAAATATTTAGCTTTACTCTCCTAGCTTTTTTTTTGAACTATGTCGAGTATTTTTTCTAATACAACAGATAATAGTTGGGCGGGAATGAAGTTTTACATGCTTCTAATGAGAGAGAATGATAACTTTGATATTAATTATCTCACGTTCCTAACGTTCAAAAATTCTGAAACTTTGGGATTCATTAGAATACGTTTTTTTTAGGCTATGAAAAATGAGCATAATCTGTCGAAAAGGGGTGGTATGCTGGAACATCCTTTAAACAACCATTATATCAGTTTTTAAATTTATGTTCTGCTTAAATTTCAATTCCATTTATATTTCAAAATTCGTTTTGTATTTGGGTCATACGAATTAATTTTTTTTTTTTTTTTTTGTTTCAGGTAAATATTTTCTATATTAATGAAGGGCTACATATTGGTAAGAGAAAACACTCCACAAAATGGAATTTTATACCTGCATTTGTTTCGTAATTACCTATTACGTATATTGGAGTTTCGGAAACTCATAGCAGTTTTTTTGGAAAATAATTACAAAATAAATGAATCGATAAAGACAAGATGACCCAAAAAAAGAAACATATAGACTTAGAGTAGATATGCATCAGGATAAAGTGTCATGTAAATATAGATCCAAAAATACTTTGCTTTCGATCAATGACAAAGTTACATTAAACCGCTAAAATAATATTTTTTCATAGCAAAATTAATAAAAATTCAGTGACATTTTAGTCTATATAGTATACGCTTGTTCTTTCATACTTATGTCTTCATAACCTTAATGGTAATTGTTATTGGTATATTAGTCTGACGGATAGATATATAGATAGATATATCTTGGGGTGTATAAAGTATTGCACGCCGACCCTAGGGTCTATTTTGCTCCCATATTTTGGCAATAGTCGGGAGCTTGCTTATCAGGTTTTTCTGAATATTCATATATTCGGGGTCAGATGCACCGAATATCTTTTAACTACCGTAACCGACGGTAGTTAAAAGACCTCCACCTCGCCTTGCAGTCTGCACATCATGGATCCGTAATGGAGTCCTATTATGTACAGATGCTTTCGTAAGAGATAATGTCCGGTGTGAGAGATGCTCGATAGTCTCGATCCTTCGTATCCTGGTGGTTGTCGTTTTAAAAACCATATTTCTAATATTTTTGGAAAACAATGAAAATGTAATCACCAAACAAGTAAAGAAACCTATACTAATCAAATTGTTATTAACTATAAACAACAACAATAATATTAACAAAACAATTTTAGTTGAACATGATTGTGAATCGATTGAATTTGTATCTATATAGTTGTATGTATGTATATATGTATGTATGTATGTATGTATGTATGTATGTATATTATTTTCATTTTATATGGAAACACGCAAACAAGCAATCATACCTATTATATATTATTACCATTGTTATAAATAATATATTTTACATTTACTACCATTATTATTAATACACAGTGATTCATTAATGATTATATATTATTTATTGGCAGCGTATATATGATGGCGTATATAACTAAATCGACTGGCACCAGCGATAGTGGAGTTCTAATTATATAATACTGATTGGTCATAAAGTTAATTTTGTTATTTAAAAAAAATAGAATTTCTTTTTAAATAGATTACCATAGTTTATTTCACAAATACGTGTAGACACACTTTTTCTAAAACCTTTTATACGCAAATGTTTATACTTTATTTAAATTCTTTTCCAAATTAATAATTTTTATTAATATCATTCATTCTGTTTGCTCTGAATACTGGTGATAGCAACGCGTTTAAACTGAAAAAATAAAAGTGTTCAGATTAATAATGAATTCATGATTCAGAAACAAAAATGTACTCAGTTAATTCTTTAAGTTCGTTAAAGTTTTGTACAGACGGGGGAATGCATGGTCCGATTATGTCAAAGCACGAGATTAAGTCCACTTTATATATATATATATATATATATATATATATATATATATATATATATATATATATATATATATATATATATATATATATATATATGCGTGGGCAATTATTTGCAATTATTTGATATTTAATTATACCTTAATTAGAATGCTTGAATAATAATGATTGTACATAAATTAATTGAATTCGTCAAATAAATTAATCGTCAAATTAATCTTCAAATCGTCAAATAAAGTTGTAGCTCACACAATACCTCTAACGTCTTACGTCTAATTGCCGCCATTCTTCTACATGTGCTTCCATAACCTCGACGCTGTTCGTGTTCTTTTATAGAACTAAATATAATAATTATGGTCACGGAATAAAGATACTTTGTTTACAAAATCAATTCAAGTTGGATACTAATATATTATATGTCATACAATTTACTTCTGGAATAGTCTAAATATTTATCAAAAAGTAATCTTTGTTTTTTGTTTTTTCGTTAACGACACGGTAAATTAGATCTTATTAAGTAAGGCTCAAAGCACCTCTAATTTATTTTTTTACATATATCCAGTTTACAAAGTTATTGTCTATAGCAAAAACGCGAAATTTAAATGTTCAAAAATGTTTCCTACGCAGTCAGGGTTCCTATCCTTTATGTGTTCAATATTGACAACTTTGAACATTTATTGCAGGTGGCAGAGACGGTTAATAGTTGTACAATTTTTTTTACATTATATCGTTTAAAACCACCTCTTTGCAAAATTTTGTGCAAAACTATTTTTTTTACTCTCATGTCGTTAAAAATATATTAAATTGAATCAATCAATATGTATATATGTACATATTTGTATTTAATGTATATTTGTACATGCTTTACCTAAAATCCTGAATATAATATGCATGTATGTGTATGTATTTCATGTCTCTAATAATAATATCCTGTATAGTTCTGTAATAGTAAAAATTTATACAATGAATCGTAGATAACATTTTCGTTAATTTTAACCATCGACAATGGTTAATAAAATGTTTTCCTATCAATACAAATTGTAAATTTTCTAAATGTCAATCGGTTTCCTATATTTAAAGCTAGAAGGAATGTAATAACCACGCCACTAATTATAAATCAATATTAAGGAAATGCAACTAATAAAAATACGACTCATTGTATGCAAATTTTAAGCAAACTCCCATTACCACGTTTAAATTTATCCGTTATGACTCAGTCCTGCATAGTGTAGGATATTTAGCACAAAAATATAGTTGCAAACTCTTTTTAAATTTCCATACTTCTTTTGCTTGTGAAAACTCATAGAAAATGAGTTCTCCCAAAGATTGCACCCGGCTAGAGCGGCATAATTCCGATATAATCCCGAAAAATTTTCTTTATAAATTTTTTCGGTGCAGGTTATTTTGTATTTTACTTATCCGGGCTTTTTTTTCCGTCAATACGTAATTTGGTACGTATCCGTCATATGGTGAAATTTGAGCTTCATAGCTTTTTTGATTCTTGACAACCGCCGTTAAAATCAGAAAAACGGGATATTATTCGATCGCCAAAAATTTCGCGCAGAAGATCCATAGTTGGACGAGCTGTGTGAGCTGTGGCTCCATCTTGTTGGAACCACAAGGCTGGATTGTTCTCTACCTCTGGCCTTACAAAATTTTCAATCATTACCCGGTATTGAATGCCATTCAATTTAACCGAAACTTGTTCGTCGTTTTCGAAAAAATATGATCGAATGATCCTTTCTGAAGTTATTCCACACCATACTGTGCATCTAAGTGGGTGCATTTGAGCTTCAACAATTATTTTTGGATTTTGGGTGCCCTATATTCTGCAATTTAAACATGAAAGAAATTTCGATATGATCTTTGTGTCCGAATAATCGAATGCTGACTTTCAAAATAAAATTGAACAACTTTGGTTCTTTGTTCTGAGTCTTTCCATCATACATTTCGCAAGTTTTTCAAAGTTAATTCTGAAAAAAAAAAGTGAAAAAAAAAACGTAAATAAAAAATGTATTCACTAATTAAATCATAACGTTACCTGCGCAGGAAAAAATAGAGGTCTATCAAATTGTCTCATATTTAGAGTATAAAGTCATGATCCTTTTTTTTTAATAATTAACGATTAATATTGATACAAACAAGTCAATTAATTTTAACTGGATAATTATTTGGCATCAGCAAAAATAGGAATGAAAGAATTTTGCCTACTTTAACAATATATTTTACTCCTGTCAATATGTTTATAAAGAATGAATATCGATTTTAATATATTCTCTCTCTGAAACTTTTACGAAATTGTAATTCAATTATCTCTGCTTAAGTATTTAACAATTTTTAATATGTAAAAAGGAAGTTTTATCACCGTTTATTAATTGACAGATGTGTCTGAAACTTCATTCTCAAGCCATTCATTCATTGTGTTTTTATTATGTGGAAAATTTTATTTAATAAATACGTAACTTTCAAAGTGTTTTATTTTTTAAGTTTTTTAGTTTAGATCGTTTATTAAAGGAAAACAATTTTGTGTTTAAATATCTGAGCATGTATAAATGTGTATTTTAAAGGGAAGTAGTTTTTATTATACATGCACAGAAAGGTATTGTCATTAATTTCTAATTTTATAAATATAGGAAAAATTTTTGAACATAATGTATTATAATATATTTATGCCAGATAACATGTACTAAATAATGCATATTCACCATCGTAACTTTTATTCAATTTAATAAGTAACTAACCTAAAAGCAACTGTTTCGGAAAAAACGTTTCGTATGTTAAGTATTTATTTTAAACATGAAATTTTCATTTTTAAAACATCAATTTCTACCAAACATGATACTAACTTCTTATATATACGTGACTTTTACACGTGACAGAAAAAACTGAGACAACATTTACAAATCTATTTCAATGTGACAATTTGAAATAATTTGGGAATCAAAAATTCTTTGTCTGATCAAATTTACTTGATCAAATTGGTATTTTGATGCAGTTGTTTTGTTGTGATGTCAATTTTGTAGTTATTTCAATTAATATAATGGTGTAAAAACTACTTTTATTGCAGATATGTGTAAGAGAAAGCTCTCTGGTCAACGATATTTCCATGCCTATTTTAAAATAAAATCTAATTTATATATGTAAGAACTAAAGAAACTTGCTTAAAAAATTACAAGTCTCTGTTATCATCGGCATTGTTAAAATGGGTGATATCCATTCGTGTTTGTCCATTATGAATGAGTATACCCTTTCAAAAAAAAAATTTCGCAGAAATCGGTTATCACATATAAAATGAGGATTTTCTTCGATTTCCCGGGGATCCCCTCATCAGAATGCGATTTGGTGCCAATGGGACCAATGGGAGACCAAACCCTTTAAAACAAAAAAACAAAAATTCAAAATCGGTTCATAAATGACGGAGTTCTGAGGTGACACACATAAAAAAAAAATAAAAATAAAAAAAATACAGACGAATTGAGAATCATCCTCCTTTTTGTAGTCGGGTTAAAAATAAAATTGTTTTACATAGAATGATTATAATAATGAAGATTTTAATGTAAAAATTATAATAAAGATGCTGCCATTGATTAATTGAAATGCATATTTGAAATAAATATATAAAATGAAAATATATTGGTTCAAACAATCATTCTACTCTAATTAAAAGTTGAACAAAAGGTTAATTAAATATTTTCGAAATTATTATATTATACATCATGATGCTATTACCGAAGAATAATCCGTATTACATAATTACATTCTGATATTATGTAATTAATCATAATGATATTGTAAAGTACTATATAGACCACAAAAGTTGATGTCATTTTTTTAAATTTTATAATTGATTTATGCCTTGTTGATTCGGTTTTTGAAAAATTGCTTCAGATAAAAGTTGTTCATTAGAAATATAGGAACAACTTTTATTTGAAAATTTTTTTCGAAAACCCAAATAAATAAGGCACAAATCAAATATAAAATTTAAAAAAAATGACATCTACTTTTGTGGCTCAAGTGTTCATTAATCTGATATAAAACATGATGATGTTTTCAATAAACAGAACATTTGAAATATGTTTTCATTAAAGTATGGATTTATTTTTATACCCTGTGTGTATATGGAGGGTTCTCAAAATAGGATAGAAAATGACACCTTGAAATAGTATCGTAGATAGTAATGTCGTGAATAAGTGAGCGAGAGACGAGACAAAAGTTAGAAACCTGATTTTCGATAAATATTCGAGATTTTGTATTGAATGGGCCCTTACTTGACGAAAATTCATTATAATTATTACATAACACGAATATTGGAGATTTTTTCGTAACAATAATTTTATTTTGACAAGTTTTGGAACACTTCATTAGAAAATATATGATAATGACAAAAATATACAAATTTAAACAAACAGATAAAAATAGGTATAGATAGATAGATAGATGGTAGAGGGTACCCTGGACGGGCTACACTTCGACCATAAGGTCCATTGTGATGCCTAAGGATGTGAGTATGTGAGTGGAGTGTAAGGAATTTTTGTGTATAGACTAGGAATTGGTAGGATATGCGGCTGCAGCCGACTATGCTAGGAACTATGCTGATATTCATCTGGAGTTCGTGAAGGAAACTACAGAAAACCTTGTCAAGCATAGCCGGTTACTTCGTTCTTGTCCATACGCCGACTGTTTAGTCAATTACCCGCCCCTTTCTTTCCCTAATAACTGACAAACTGTCGATGTCGGGATTCGAACCCATAACTTCCCAGTTTCCAAGTAGGCATACTGCGCAGACATAACGCCTTAGACCGCTCGGCCACTTGGACTGTGTGTCAAAAGTCGAGCTTTCATTTAATAATTGATTGTTTTCATTGAAAATTTTACAATTGATTTGAGCCTTATTTATTCGGTTTTCGAAAAAAATGCTTCGGATAAAAGTTGTTCATTATAACTATACTAACAACTATTATTCGAAACAATTTTCCGAAATCCGAATAAATAAGGCATAATTTTTAAATAGTTCGACTTTTGACGCTGTATGTACATAGATATAGACGAGAAATAACTTTTTAGTCAATACAATACAAAATACATGCTAATTTCGTCTCACTCATCTCGCTGCATTACTAATCGTAGACTTTAATCATAGTCCATCTTTGATTTAATTTTTTTTTTAAATAGTTACTTAAATGGGTGTAAAAGAGGACCATAAACTTAAATTAAATTGTATATGTGTCAGGATTGATTAATATTTTAGTTCACTTTCGACACGCTTTCTATAGTCATTTGTACTGGTTGTTTAGTACAAAATTGATCGGCAATGAAGTGAGGTGGTATTCCCAAAATGTATTGACACTACCATTAAAAGTCCGATCAACACCACCATCTTGCTCCGATAAAATATTCTTTGGAAAATTTTATTGGAAATAAAAAAATTATTATTTGTTTTAGATTATTTTGTGGGGTGTCAATTAAAAGCTTTTTGGGTGTCAATTGTTCTAAACAATTGAACTTAAATTTAAAAAAAAACAATCATTAATAATTATTGTTTCACCGAAAACACTGAAGATTGTTGTGAAACTGGTGAGGTAAAGTAGGGGTGGTGGTAAACATGGGATTGTGAGTTTGTCCTATACTAAATGCATTGATATCTCATCCATTGCCAACTCTAAATAATTAAAAATTTTGCAATTAAATCGTTTCAAATAATTTAATTTTTGTAAAGACATATATATTTGTAAAAAAAAACCATATTGTTTAAAACTTAAATCCTAAATTTCATTTTTTCGAAGAATATTTCAAAAAAGTTGCATGGTGATAAAACTAGATAAAAATAAATAAAACTAGAAATAAAACTTTTAGAAAATTTTTCGATCTACAAATTTTAATTATCTCAGAAACAAATACAAGTATAATTTATAATTTGGTATTTATAAGACTTTGATAAATATTATGACAGTTTTTCATAACCCAGGCATATCTGGTTGTCGAGATATAGATTTTCGTATTGCTGTTTTTACCAACGAGTCCATTTAACCTATGTAAAAATCCCTTAAATATCGTTACTTTAACATTTTTTTACTCAAAAACTAAAAACAGGATCAACTTCAAATTTTGACAGGATATTCTTTATTATTGATATAACAAGCTGTAAAATTAAAGAACCTCTCATTAAATTGAATTTTCTTCACAACAATAGTAATTCCATGCTGTCTAAGTTATTTAGCTTATCAAACATATTTATCAATACTTAATTTTTTTAATAATAATAATAATTAATATTTCAAAAAATGCATCATTTTTTACCTAACATGCCATTAAAAGTTAAAACATTGTAGCTTATACATTTTATAAACAAACAACAAAAACAACAAAACCAAAATATCATTTTATTTTTAACGATCATCACTATAAAAATGTTTACATACTTTTTATTATTTTTAAGTAAATACATTTTATGCAAAAAAATATATAATAAAGTTTTATGTTAAATATAAACATAGATCAGCAAAGTTTTATATTAAAATAGCAAAAAAAAAAAAAACACCATAACTACCAGAGTAGATACACATATTTCAGCACTGTGAATATGCAACCATAAACTACATACACATACGTACTGGAGTTAATGTACCTACCTACCTACCTATCTATCTACCTTAAAGAGGGTATATTATATATCATATTTGCATACATAATATTACAATATGTCTATCTATATGCAGTATGTAATAAATGTACTAGTCAATAAAAATAGTCACTCAGCTCAGTCATTAAGGTTGATCGGACAGTACAGTACATTTCATAACAAACAGAAACATCCTTTTTTAACAGAAATTAAAAATTTTAATCTGTAAATTATTATTTAAATTTCGGTAGCATCATTCTAACATCACTAGTAATCGGATTTATGTAATTATTTAATTACTAAAAATAATAAATAATCGTCTTTTGACGATTTGATGAAAATTTTCATGAATTTTTTATCTGTTTAATTATGATATTTACAAAAATCTTCGTCAGACTATTTTTTTTTTTAAATTTTATAACGTAATGTACGAGATTTAATTTATAAAAGTAGCAGTTTTGTAATTTTTAATCTCTTAGAAGGTGGAGCAACATTATCGAAAATGTATGCGTTCATTCAATATTTGCGATTCACAACATGTTAAAATTCAATTTTTTAATGATTAAATAAATACATCAAAACCCTTTGTCAGATTTTTTTTCAAAAAAATTATTTTATTCGTTAAGTTAGAAATTAATAACAGATAAAAAATTCAGATTTTTATCTATACATTGCTGATTTTAAAGTATACATGTGTCCGATCAACCTAAACCATACTGATGGTCAGTTAGAAAAATAAATGATTTCAATGTTCAAAACATTCATCATTCGTCCTATTACTTGTATTACATCACCAAGTATTGTATTAACTTAATACTTACAGTGACAAATCAGCAATGACAATGAAGCAATCAGCAATGACTTTGAAGCAATGACAAAACAAATCGTTTCATTGATTCATTGATTTATTTTTCCAAAAATTTCTTTAAGGTAGTATGTCCGTGATAGTCCAGTGTAAAAAAGCTTCTAGGTTTTTGAAATAAAATTTCAAATTCACCCCTTTACCTAGATCAGTTTTTGTATTATAAATACGTATTTCGACTACAAAGTAGTCATCATCAGTATAAATTAGCTAGACGTAATTTACTCTTTGACAATTAGAAATAGATAGAAAATCGAGATCAAGAGACAAAAATAAAAATGAATAAAAAATTAAACAAAATAAATTTAAATTAAAAAATATAATAAATTTTATTGAAATTACTCCTGTTAAAATTTTTTTCATTCAATTTTAATAAGAGTAAGGTTAACAGGAATAAATGTGAATGAAGGAAATTTTAACAAGAGTAATTTCAATATAATTTAAAATTTAGTGTATTTTAATTTAGTTAATTTTCTATTTATTTTTATTTTTGTCTCTTGATCTCGACTTCAAAGAGTACAATTACGACTAACTAATTTAAACTGATGATGACTACCTTGTAGTCGAAATACGTATTTACAGAACAAAAAAAACTGATCTAGATAAAGGGGACGAATTTGAATTTTTAAGAAAAGATTGTTTATTTAACTTTAATTTTTAGGAGTAGTTTTATCTAGATTATATTATGATGTTAGATATATATTTTTATAATAATCAAATACCTACATACTACGGTATTGTTGAAAATAAGAAAAATTTTATAAACGACTTTAAATAAATATATAAATATGAAAAAGCATTCATACTAACAGATATTGTAATACATTTTTCCTATTTTCTTTTTTTGTTTTGTTTTTGTTGTGGAAAATAGAAACAATAGAACCAAGATTCCATTACGAGAGAAAACTTTTAACATAATGTTTTTCTTATATTAAAAGTCTAAATTATTCTAGCCAGCAATATTTGACAAATACAATGAATTTTAAGGATAATTTAACTTCAAAAGAGTGGCATGAGAAATTTCTCAATATAAAATATTTTGAATAAAGTATAATGGTTCAGGATATTCGTCAAGTAACGATCCATTCAATACGAAAAATTCTTCGGAAAAACAGACAAAAAGTGTACTTTGTTTACCAAATTGTGGATGGTTTAGAAAATTTTGTGTAGATTTTGCAAAATTGGAGTTAAATGTTCGAGTTAAATTATAAAACCATACGGCTCATGTCAAACATACTCCTAGAAAATAGTGGATGTAATGCATAGGTTTGGAAGTTCTGGTTGATGGTTATTTACGGTCGATTTTATAAATTGATAATATCCAACAGGCTTCTATTTAACCTATATAATATATAACCAAAAGAGTGACTCACTGAAAGTGTACTAAAGGTGTGTTTTGTTTGTTTTTTGTTTTTAGAATGCCAGGGGTCGTGGGTTCGATCCCCATCCCTAGATGTGTATGATTTTTCATATCAAGCATTTGATGTTAAAAAATGGTATCAATGTTCAGACATAATACTTAAATGTCAAATAAAGTAAACGCTAGTCGCTTCCGTTGGTATAATATAACCGAAAGGCAACCATACTAACAATGGAAATAAATAGACGCTAGTTTACAAAAAAACAATTTAACTATGGTGCCTACAATATAAGTAATAAATTCGCTAAAAATTATTTTTTTCAAGATTATTTAAATTCTTTTCTAAAACTATTTTATTCATTTTATTTGACAAACACAAATTAGACATAAACCTTTGTGTATAGTTGTGTCACACTTAATACCTACCATATCTACCATCTGAAATAGTAATAATATTTTCTTATTTTTTATTGGACTAAAAATATGTATACAGAACGTCCTTACAAAATAGATTACAGATTATATCTTATAAAGTTGAACTTAACTCCGTTAATTTAAAAAAAAAAACATATATTCAGGATTCTTTTGAAATCTATATTTAATGGATATAATTTGCAACAGCGAACCCAAAAACATTGAATAATCACTATCAACACTTATCTTGTATAGTATGTCATTTAGTACATTGTATCATAATTCTTAAAACACTATATATGGTATACTAGATATGTTCAATTGGCATAGTCAAAGGAAGTATGCATTGTGTTTTATGTTTTTTGCTGCGAGTGTCGCGTGTGAACTACCTATATTAATCTTTTATTTGTAACATGTTTAAGAAATATACAACAAATTCGTAAAACTCTTTACATTTTTAGCGAATTTGTCCAGGAAATGCAGCTATTGTTTTTGTACCAATGTTGGAATTTCGTAAAAATTTCTTCAAATGTCCACGATCCTACCAACTAGATGTTAAAAATCACTATCGCTAAAATTTTTATATATGTATATATATATCAACATATATATGTATAAGTTTATGTGTCTGTGGACTCTCTAGCGGTCACAGTTTTATTCTGATTGGAATAAAATTGGGTGTTTGATTCGCTTTTGGTATTCAAAAGGTCAAGTTCGATAATGGGTGAAATCGGACAAGGGTAAAGGGGGGTTTAGAAGCAGGGGTAAACACAAAACTTACAGCATATCTCCTTTAATATTCGAAAAATTTATAAGAAGTAAAGGTGTAGGTACTAAATTTTACTGTAATTTTGTTTCTTATCATTTTTTCTGTTACACTAATATTTACAAAAATATTTACAATTTAAGATTAAAAGTTAAAATTATAAATATCTCTGTACACATTCGAGTTTGGAAAAAATGATAAAGTAATGAATTATAGCAAACTTGATTTTCTACAACTTTACTCGTTATGCATTTTTCGATTGTTCCAATATTAAGAGAGATATTCTATATTTTGTGTTTTTTTCTATCTTTATGACCCCTCTCCTCTTTCCCCTTGACGTATGCCGTTTATTAATAAAATTGGCCTTGAAAATACTAAAATGATATCAGATACGACATTTCATTTTAATCAGACTTAAATTGTGACTAGAGCTAATTCGCTAATTTGACGCAGCTCCTGCGTAACGAATTTTCGTTATTTTTTCTTCAATTTATAATAATTATATTATAAATAATATCAAAGAGAACTCTAGGATAATTTCGAATTAAATTTCGATTTTTGCCCCACTTTCCTAGATCAAAAAATTTTTTTTTTGTATTTTATAAAAGTGCGTAACGAATTTTTGTTATTTTTTCTTGAATTTATAATAATTATATTGTCAAATATTATTAATTCAATTTAATTGATTTAACCTCAATATAGAATTGTCACAGATGTCTTCTCCACTCAAGCTCCACTGCGGTCCCTAGATTGGTATAGCATGTACACAATTTATGTTATATGTACATGGCGTCAAAAATCGAGCTAACATTTGAAAATTTGATAATTGATTTGTGCCTTATTTAGTTGATCTTCGAAAAAATGAATCTTCTTCGAATCAATTATAAAATTTTGTAATAATAGCTCGACTTTTGCCGTAATTTGTCCATACTGTGCTATTCCCGCATATCTCGATATATGCTTCTCTATCTGAAATGTATCTAGGTATAATTGTTTATCATTACCCCATTAACGGGGAACAACCCCAACTAATCGATGTAACATTTCCTTAGATACGCAGGTAGTCATACAATATTCTAATAAAGATAACGAAAGAACGTAAAGAGATAATAAGTTAAGAAATAGATTTTGATAGATTGATATATATTGGGGTATATAAATGTAATGCACTTCGACCTTATGGCCCATTGTGCCCCCCCTCCTTCTACTTCAGTCTGATGAGATTCGCATCTTCCTGTTTGACAAGTCTCCCATTTTCCTGAAGGTGTTGTATCTGCTTTAACTGAGAGATTCGCAGTAAAAGATTATGTGGCTGGGTATTTTCTCCTTCTCGCCGCACATTTTGTTCATGATAGATCCGTTATGGAGTCCTATTGTGTGCAAATGCTTTCGTAGGTGATAATGCCCGGTGATAAATGTGGTACCCTTCCATCATATGTTCAGGTTGAGTATGTAGCGGTATCGCTTCTTCATTAAATTATTATTATAATTTTGTTCATCATTTTTATCTGTTGCATAACAACTATAACTTCCCTCTATTATCACGGTTGCTTTGAATGTTAACAACCATGGTAATTTACATATTAAAAATATAATATTTCATAAATCAAATCAATAAAGATCAATTATATCTTTCACATATATTTATTATTTATTTAAATAATAATTATTTAATATAACAATCATTTACCTTTACAAGTACATTAAGGAAGAGATAGCCTCTTGTAGACATAGAATTAATCAAAGAATACCGCCAGAAAAATATATTGTTTATACCGTAAAAAATAGAAGTTCAAATATCATAATACTATTGAATAAATAATTAACTGAATAATTTTGTATTTGAAAAAAATATCACACACACTTAATATTATTCCACTTAAGTGTAAATATTAGTTCGTATTTCAACAAAAATGTACAAAAATTTAATGCTATTCCCACATGGCTTTTATTACCACAAAAAAAAGGTACTGAAATTATTTTGTATCATTTATAACGTACTAACAGCGCATATCCACTTTTGTAAAAATTGTAAAGGGTAGATTCATATTAGTTTACAGGGTGTATTGTATTGAGTTATATATATTTAACTACCATTATGCTTTTAAATATTTAGTATATCTCTTCTAAAGTCTTCGCCAGTCTTTCCTTTTGGTAAAATGATATAAAGTGTACAGTAGCTTAGAAAATTAGATTGGAACATGCAATTAAATACAAGCACACCAAAACAATGTAATAGTTGTTTTTTTAGACACTGTACCATTTATTTTATAAGCAAATTATAATAAAAAGTTTTGCGATTCTGCGCAGAGAATTACATTCTTTGATTAACGTTTTTAATTTAAAAATAGAAATTTTTAATTATAAATATCTACAGTCAAATCTGCGATAAGCGAGAATTCTACAAGTAATTGCCAGGTCCCACCATTTTTGACAAGTGATAAACAGAAACCTTTATATGAGAGAGCCGTTTTACACGCCTGGACTTGCCACTTGACTGATACCTCATCAGGCTGCAAAGCCAAACAAATTATAGCTGGTTACAATGCCGCAAGGTCATCGTTCTGGCCGAATCCAGAACGAGGTAAACCTCTTACTTGGGGGGTGCTTACCGGTGTAGGCTCAAGAGGCATCTCTCTTTCATGAGGTTGTAGGACAGTGCCATCTGCTCGGACTGTAGCGGGGCGGATAACACTCCCTCCTGCCTTCTGGTAGAATGTCCTCTCAGAGCTAGAATGAGGTATATAAAACAACTAAAGTGGAGACTTGTCCTATCATTCGCAAGGAAGACGGATAGGTTCGACATCGAACACAGGGTTTGATTAAACGAACCAGTTGTGTTGTGTGAGGACATAAGAGAATGGGGAGATGGGTTTCTTAGGGGTTGGTAAAAATGTATAGAAAGGTCTACTTACCAGTGTCCTATACCCTCTATAAGCAAGAGTCGCATATATTTATTATTGTTTATTTATGATGCTTTCTAAATTTCGTGTGGACTCACAGCAAATTCAAATAAAAAATGTTTTTTACATTACGATTATTTCGAAATAACCCAAACACTGGTATTAGGCTGTAAGATAAACAGCAATATATGTTGCAATATGCTATTTTCTTCCTGCTGAAACATTACGAATCTGCAAGTAGAATCAACAACTGCTGAATACATTTATTTCGAAAAAATATTATGTCCTAATGTTTTTTTTTAACTAACTTCTGTAGAATATTTAAATGTTCTCTAAAAAAATATCCGATGATGCCAAGTAGAATGAAAATTGTTGTGCCAATGTTTCGTGGCTTTTGCCGACACATATAAAATAATGCGAAACTCTCTGAAATGGTTATTTACATGTGTTTTTTTTTTCAGAAATATGTACTTATTTTTTTTATTAGTCTTGACTATAGATGATAACAAGTGTGTAACTTAAATTCGAAATACTTTGTATATTTAATATATATTATTTTGCCTCTATAAAATTTTGTCATGTGTAGTATTTCCCAAGTTAATGATGGAAATAAATGGAACAACATGTACTTTATATATATATATATATATATATATATATATATATATATATATATATATATATATATATATATATATATATGTGAAAGTATAACGATACAGATATGGTTAAAGTGTATTAATATGGATCGAATAAAATAAATATAAACGATATATACCTACAAAGTTATATAGTTATATGTATACGGCATATCAAAAAATTGAACCTGCCTAAACTAAGAACTAACCCGTGTTTTGTACTCAATTCATCCTCAAATATTGTTATTCAACTAAGTTGTTATTAATCTCTTGTGTCTAGCATATGGCAGTCCGGATTTGAAAAAAATTGGTTAACCACGAGCTGCGTCATCTTTGGAAGTAGATCTTAATTAACTTTCATTTTATTTTCAATATATCGTTCATTTGACGACTTGTCACCGCTATAGTGGTTACACACACAGACACATGTATTCATTCCAGAAAAATGTGTTCTGAAATTCATTCAAGAAAACTATACCACGGCAAAAAAAAAGAAAGTTTAATAAAGTTTTTCGATTTGACGCTTATTTTTTAAGGTATCAATTAAATACAATCAGTTAAACATTGATAAATTCAACCAATCACACAGAGTGAAAAGTGTAAGGAGGCGTTGCCTCAGCAGAAGAGCGTGGCGCTTTACTTTTTAAAGGCTGGCTGACAGTAAGAGACTTTTTTGTTGGTTTTTTGCAGTTCTACACCGTGATATAGTTTTCTTGAATTAATTTCTTTCGTCTCTTTTGAATGACTTTCGTATCTGATATGCTGTTGGTATATGGAAGTTCGGTCATGAGTAGAACCGGACAAGGGTAAAGGGAGGCTTAAGGAAAGAGTTAACACAAAATATGGAATATTTTCTCTTAATTTACCAAAATCGAAAAACGTATTCATAGTCAAGTTGTAGAAATCAACTCTACTACCATTCATTACCTAAATCATTTTTTCTAAAACTACAATAAATTCTAGAGATATCTAGTATTTTAATTTCCAATCTTAAAATCGTAAATATTAGAGTAATTAAAAAAATGAAAAAAAACCATATTGTAACAAAATTAACTGTGTGTAACTTTACTCATTATAGATTTTTCAATTTTTTCAATATTAAGAGAGATATACCAAATTTGATGGTTCCGTCAAAACCCCACTCAGATAAGCTGAACACTCAATAAAAACTGTGTAAATGCACATGTAGAATCTTTGATATTATAAATACAAAAACAAAATATATTGAGTTTCTTATACCGCTTTCTTGACATCGATTAAATTTACAATCAAAAGCAAAAAAAAATGGAACCAGTTGAAACAGGAACACGTACGCTTTGAATGTGACTTCATGAAATATATTCGATTATATATTAACACATTTATCGCAAGAGTTTTACAAAATAAATGAGTGTAGGTAAAATATCAATCTAAAATTACATTAAGGTAGGTACTCAATATATTTTGTTTTTGTGTTTAATGTCAAAGATGCTATATGTGCATTTTCACAGTTTTTATCCAGCGTGGTAAAATAATTAAAAAAATAACATTTTTAAATTATTATATCTCTGGTACAAAACGGTAAAATTATTTTTTCCTTTTCTTAATTGGTTTTCTCTTTACCATATTAATTTTGTTCAAAGCGGGTGGGAATTTTTAAATGACAATTGCTAACTTTGTTAATAATTATCTTAGGGTTAGAGCTGGAAAAAAATTCTGAAACTTTAGAAAAGTGAATACTACTCTTGTTTTTAATGAAACAACCTATTTATAACGCTTGTAACTTGTACTTGATTTTCATAGAATTTGGTTCAATTATTTAGTGATTGGATTGTACACTGTACGTATATAATATTCCCCCAGATATAAGATATACCCACCTCTATGTCTATGTCATTATTATTATAGTCCTATGACTTTTAATGTCTACTACTTTAAATCCCATATGGATAATATTAAAGTTTTTTAATAATTTACTAATATAACATGTATAATATACACTAAAACTACTACTACAGTTATAAAATACTAACTCAACTAGCTAGCTCAGTGTTCTAAATATAATGGCATGGTGGTGCAGTGTAAAATACGCTTCACATAATCCTTTCTCCTTCAACGATTTTACTCATTCAACGAACTTTCAAATACCAAATTTCATTCTGATTGTACCAAAATTTTGGTCTACAGAGCGCATACAAATATCTCATATACAAATATATGAGGCCACGCCTCCTTACACTATGCGCTTTGTGATTGGTGGAATTTATCAATGTTATATATATATATATAGTTATATATATATATAGTTATATATATATAGTTATATATATATATATATATATATATAACTATATATATATATATAACTATATATATATATATAACTATATATATATATATATATATATATATATATATATATATATATATATATATATACAGTTATATATATATATATATATATATATATATATATATATATGTATGTATATATACGAGGTCTGCCCGAAAGGTATCCGATCTGCTCTTATATCTTCGCGCCAGAGCGTTCGAGAGACTTCTGCGAGGAATGAGCGTCAATAGTAAAGCCTCACGAACTTATCGGTTGCTCGCCGACATCTACGGGACGTATAGTTCATGCGCAGCGTGTATTTGATTACAAAGCTTTTTTGCATTCGTCGGATTTTGTTATTGTTAAAAATGGCTAAAAGATCAGATCAACGAATTTGCATCGAATTTTGCTTCAAACTCGGAAAAACTAGTTCAGAAACTATTCAAATGATGTAGAAGGCCTTTGGGGATGAGTGTATGGGCAAAACACAAATAAAAGAGAGGTATAATCGTTTCAAAAGTGGCAGCACATGACCTTTCGACGACAACAACACCGGATAATATCGAACGCGTGCGACTTGCGATTGTAGAAGGTTGGCGCTTGAGTGTGCGCGAATTATAAGATGATCTTGGAATACCAAAAACTACAATTTGGGAATAAAGTTTGAAATAAAATAAATTGAGACCACAAAACTATAGGATGGCGCATAACTTACGTTATGATTTAATTAGTGAATATATTTTTTGTTTACTCATTTTTTTTTTCACTTTGAAAAACTTCATATCAACATCATATCGAAATTTCTTTCATGTTCCGACAATTTACCGATTGTTTCAGTGTTTTCGGCAACATGGGGGTGTCTGTGGCCTCGTGCAGTTCGAAATGATGTGAACATTGCTCGGGTGCAAGTAAGTGTTGGGGAAAACCCCGAAACTTCCACCAGGCGACGTTCTCAGCAGTTGGTTCAATTGGTTCACGAGTTAAAACCAAATGATAAACAAATACGCATTCATTAAATAAATCATAACGTTACATGGAAAACTGCATTTCTATAATATTTAGCGTATTTTGATTCGTGCATCAATTCCTCCTAGACTACCAGTCCAAGTGGCCGAGCGGTCTAAGGCGTTATGTCTGCGCGGTATGCCTACTTGGCAACTTGGAGGTTATGGGTTCGAATCCCGACACCGGCAGTTTGTCAATTATTAAGAAAAAAAAGGCGGTTAATTGATTAAACCCTCGGCGTATGGACAAGAACGAAGTAACCGGCTATGCTTGAGAAGGTTTTCTGCAGTTTCCGTCACGAACTCATGTAGATGAATATCGGCATAGTTCCTATCATAGTCGACTGCAGCCGCATATCCTACCGATTCCTAGTCTGTACACAAAAATTTCGTCCACTCCACTCACATCCTCACATCCTTAGGCATCACAATGGACCTTATGGTCGAAGTGTAGCCCGTCCAGGGTAGCCTCTACAAGCTATGTATCTATCTATCCTTCTAGACTACATCATTATACAAGTTTGTTGTTGGTAACGAAATGTAATCTAGAGACAATATGTATTTCACTACTCAGGTGTCTAGATATTGAAGTACAAGATCTGGGACCGAGTACACTGCATCATTTTCTTTTACAATACTAATCATTTACGTTCGCTTGAGGCTAATTGAAATCGACCTATACAAATGTTAAGATATGTTATCTCCATATCTTTGTTGAATCACTTTGTATTATTTTCGTAGCTCCATGTAGTAGAATTTGATAGAAAAATCAATATTTTCATATTTTTATATTCAGTTCACATTTTTATTTATGAATGTAATACAAATATCTAGCTAGCTACCTACCTACTCTACTTAGAATACTTCTAAGTTTTCAATGTATTTTTTCTTTCGCGTGTTTACTATAAATAATTCATAAATTGTGTTCGATATGCTTCGCTTTATATAGGTTGGATACGTTTCGTCGAAAATTGTTGTTTAGTTACATCCAAACAGAATTTACCTGATACAAAATAAATTTCGATTTGCCCCAATTTCCTAGATCAAAATTTTTGTATTTTATAAATACGTATTTCGACTACAATGTAGTCATAATCAGTATTAATTAGCTAATTGTAATTATTCTCCGAGTTGCTAATTTAGTGACGGTCAGCAATAAGTAACATCTCCTCGGAGAATAGTTATAATTATATATATATATATATATATATATATATATATATATATATATATATATATATATATATATATGTATGTATATATATGTATATATATATATATATATGTATATTTATATGTATATATATATATATATATATATATATATATATATATATACATCCAGACGCAATTAATTATACTAACGCCAGACAGTTACAAAAAGTCTAAAAATGCTTAAAGATTTATTCGAGTGACGGTAAATATGAAATAAATGAAGATACAGACATTTATATATTAAAATGCTAAATAATAATAATAATAATACCTATCCATATATGTATGAATGTTGTTCAAAACAATTGGAGAAAGTTGTTTAATTAGTAAAGTTGTATCTTACCCAGAAAATTTCTTTGAAACATTATATGACATCTAGAATTACACAACAGTTAGTACTATTATATATATAGTGAAACCTTGATACAACAAATCTGAAGGAGCTTAGAAAATATTCGATTTAGCAGGGTAAGCAAACTTAAAAAAAAAAGTAATACACATTTTATTGAATGCACTCAATAATGTTTATTTAAAAACACAATTTGGAAAATTGGCACAAAATAATCAAAATTTATTAAACAATCAGCATTGTGATCATAAGTAGCCTAATTTTCATTTGGTCTTGATTAGAGAAAAAACAATAAATTGTGGTCTGTTTAATGTTTATTATACTTTCTATTTATGTTTTGCAATGATTGAAAAATCGTTATAAAGACGTTTTTACAAAAGTTATTCGTAATATAAAGGTATATTTTGCAACGGCCAGTTCTAGGGGATATTTAAGTATTTGTTAAATCTAGGAAATCGTTATATTGAGGTTCGATATACTAAGGTTACACTATATATATATATATATATATATATATATATATATATATATATATATATATATATATATATATATATATATATATATATAAATATACATATATATATATATATATATATATATATATATATAAATATATATATATATATATATATATATATATATAAATATACATATATATATATATATATATATATATATATAAATATATATATATATATATATATATATATATATATATATATATATAAATTACTTTGTTAGTGATAACGATAATGATAATGATAATGACGATGATGATGTTGATGATGATGAGATAGATGATAATGTAATGAATGTTTATGTAACAACTTTTAGGATGGCAAGAAAAGAAAGTATAGGAAGGAAGTATTCAAGCAGTCGAATTTCGAATCGACAACATATTATATAAGTATATACATTCATTCATTCATTCCTTCAGTCAGTCAGTCAGTCATTCATTGAAACTTGTTCTTTATTCATTTATTCTATATGAGATAGCAGCAACAACGGCTGTCTATATTTATTGCTGAAGATCGCGTAGAATATATGTAGAGTAAGTATCACATAAAATGAACCCTCAAATACAATACAGGTTTCAACATATTTTATATATTTTATATATTTATCGAGCTAATGGGTTTAAATATTTTTAAATTGTTTTATGTAAACAAGCGTCTAGCGTGAGTTCGATCCCCATCCCTAGATGTGTTTGATTTTTCATATCAAGCATTTGATGTCAAAAAATGGTACTAATGGGCTTAATTATAGAATGTTCCAAATTTTTGCACACTTATTCAAGATATTATTATACCTTTACAAACTAGAGAAAAACTTAATTGAAGTTCGAATAATTAAAATGGGGAGCAATAGGGACGACCCATTTAAACCAGTATTTTTTTATTTTTAATAACACTTAAGAAACTTCTGCGTATTTACAAAAAAAAACGAGAATTATTGACCGTCTCATTGTTTAGTTATAACAACGCATAGTGAATCATTTTATAAATAAATATACGTTTCGGCATGCTGAACAGATACAACTTGACACCACTGGACGTCACTCTACGTTGTATAGTGCCTCTATACTTTAAGTAAACAAACAGTATATCAAGTGGCGGAATATAACCGATGTTACCGGATTGTTTCTGTTAAAAAACAATATATATATATAGAGATTTTTCCGTAAAGAGACATCTTATGGTGATCTTGGAATTGAAGGTTTTGTCAGGGTCAACTTGTATTTAAAAAAAAAGAAAACCTATATTTTAGATAGCCAAGAAAATAATACACTAAAACTGAGTAGCTAAGTATATTTTGATTCATTATTAATCAATCATAAATAAATAAAAATTATTGATTCCTGTTTATTGACAAAAACTATAAACTTTTTATTCTTAATAAATTTTTTCTAAGGATCTTATTTTCGGCATCATTACAAAGTTTTGTTTTGGTAGAGTTTACATGTGAATTGTGAAGTGGCCATATATATATATATATATATATATATATATATATATATATATATATATATATACATATATATATATATATATATATATATATATATATATATATATACATATATATATATATATATATATATATATATATATATATATATATATACATATATATATATATATATATATAGTCTGTTTTCAAAAGCATTTCTACTAGGGAATCAATGTTAAATAAATAAAATATTTACCATAAAACCATACATCCATACACATACTTACAAACATCTGGCTGCTTGTGGTATGCTGTTTGATTGATGTCATTTAAGAGTGAGGATTTAGTGCCCACTTCATTTGTAATATTATTATTCATTACGTATACACACACACACTACAGACTATAGAGTACCCGCACTATTTTTATTTCTTAATGATGCATTGTGTAGTTACTATAGTAAATAATATTTAACATTGATTCTCTATTAGCAAAGCTTTCCAAAACAGACGGTATATGTATGTATTATAACAGAATAAATATGTCCGTTTTAAGGGGTATTTATTTGTTGAATTCGATTCAAGAGATCTTCACAAAAGTTGTAGAGAACATGGTGGCATATTATATAATACAACAAATTACATAAGAGAAATAATAAGACATAGAATAGATAGGCACTCATATTGTTAAGAGTTTTTTTTAAGTGTAGTAAGATGATCTTAAAAAAATAAACCTCGTACGTTCGTTCAACAAATTATTAAGTTTGTTGGCAAATAAATCAATAATTTCATTTCACTTGTCATGATCTTTTATGTTGTTGTTGCAGTTCCCTACCTCTTATAGTTGTAATACGGTAGTGCGTAAGGCCTAATTTTAGCATTGATATTTGCAAAAATACTTCCAAGTATCTTAGAAACTTTCGCATTACTTATTATCGAGAAATAAGCTCCTAAAGTATCTAATTGTCGTTATTGATTCAAGTGTTGTATAACTTGGCATCGAAGCAGCTTGTTTGCCTGTTGTTTTAGGGATCCTAAAACAATATCTATCCTCCATCAAAATGGACGAAGGGTGAATCTGATTTTCGGTTAAAAGTAAATATTACAAAATATTACATATATTGTTTGTTTGGCGCCGACTCAAAATTATTTAGCTATTTACATTGACTTAGGTTTTTTTGCTATTCAGTTCCTTTCTTTTTTCGAAGATTTAATTTTTTGTATATAAGTTTTTATTTTTTGCTTTTCAGTTACTTTCTTCTTTCGTCGGTTCTATTTTTTGTTAAAAAGTTTTTTTTTCTTAATAATTGAAAAACTGCCGATGTCGGGATTTGAACCCATTACCTCCCAGTTTCGAAGTAATACTCTAGTAAATAACTATTCCTGAGTACTACAAACGCCCATTATTAATTTGAATATATCCCACCATACACCCTTGCCGTTGCCTTGTTGGTAGAAATATATGTCTAAGGGCATTTTAATCCAGCTTTGTGAAGTTTCTAATCAAGCATTGGGAAGAAATCGGCCAGTAGCTAAAGCCTACTTTTGTTCTGACTACCCTTCCATTCTGTATCACAAGCATGAAAGGGTCCCCCACAGCTAATAAGTTCTTTAGGTTTCTTCTTCCTTCCTAAATTCTTCTCGACTATTGTGATCTCCTGGTTCACAGAAAAGTTTCGGATTCAGTTAAAAATAGAATTCATGTCCGTATTTGTCAGCGCGGTGATTCCATAAGTATGTCATTTTTATTTGAAACATTAAAAAAATAAAATTTAAATTTTATGAATAGTTTATTTGTTATTTGATTACTACTAAATACATAAAAAAACACATTGAATATAAATATTTATACACATAAACTCTGCTATTAAATATATTTTTTAAAAGCAGCTTATAATGACGTGATCGTATTGCCTCAAAATAGTTTTTCACACATTCAATTTTATAAGCTTCCATAGATTAAAACGTAATACTCTTTGACATTCGAATAAAAAATTTTATTTGATGTGTTGTTTATTGCAGTATTTGATTGAATTTTTATTTATTTATTTTTGTTTAGTTGTTTGTATTCCTTAATTCATTCAAATAGAATCAGCAGCTTTTAAAATAACACGAATTCTCTATTTGGAAATTTTTGTGTCACACAAAATGTTCCAAAATTATGTTATAATCAGTTGTAGCGTTTTAGAAGTTGGTATTGTATGGTTTTGTAATAAGGCCCATAAAGATAGTATACAGGATGAGTCAAAAGTCATGGAGTTTTTTGAAAGGGTGGATGGGTAATGAAATTCTAAGATGAAAAGTCCTTGGACATTTTTGCACGTGACCCATCGTTAATTATATATTAATTAAATAAAGTAACAAATTACAGATGCGTGTTAACGGAATAAGAAATGGTACGGAATCAACGCAGCGGCAGCAGAGATACTTGAGACTGAGTTCTCCCCATCACTACTGTAGAGCGTGCTTGAAATCGTAAGAAATCTAATAAAAATTGAAAAAAAAGATAAAATTTTATTCCAAAATTTTTCAAAACTCTATACCGGATTTGAAACACATAAGATTGACTCGGTCTACGGTAGTTGTGGGAAGTGCTCGCTCCGCTCACGAATCTCTGCTGCCGCTGCATGCATTCCATACCATTTCTTATTCCGTTAACGCGCTTCTCTAATTGGTTACTTTATTTAATTAATATCTAATTAACGGTGGATCATGTGCAAAAATATCCAAGGACCTTTTATCTTAGAATTTCATTCCCTATCCACCCTTTCAAAAAACTGCATGACTTTTGACTCATCCTGTATATATGCATAGAACATTCGTCGCAGTTATATAGTATGGGAAGATTAACACATGCTCACTAGATTTTATATATTTTAAACATGCTGTTAATAGCACATGTCAAAGTTTATCGTAATTAGTTTGTACACTTTTCAATATATATTTTATTTACCGATTATAACAATTAATAATAACAACAAATACATTTTACCTTTAGTAACTTGATGTTTTTTTTTTTATTCGTCAAACACAACCAATAATAAACAACCAATACTTTTCCGTTGCACGATAAGGTCTTTTATGTTTTTTTTTGACATCATAAACTATGAAAGTCGTCTTTTTTTAATCATTTTTCTTGCTATTTAATAGCACATGAATGTAATTAATATATACAAAAAAAAAAATCGATTCTTAAACGATTGTTAAAAATATTACCGTACAGTTTGATTAATTTAACGTTATACGCGCGTTAAAGCAAGGTAAAGATAACGAGCTGAATTTTTAATGATGAATTTTTAATAATAAAGCCTAATTCAAATAACTTGCTGGGAACAAAAACCCGATTCTTCTTATGCAGTTATATGGCGTCCATAACTTGGTGCGTAATGTCCATGTTTGGACATTAATAGTAAATACACATTAATTAATTTTTTGAGAAAGATCTGACGTCCATTTTCTTAGGTATTAGTTTTCATTAATTGGAATTTAGCATGTAGTAGATAGGGAATATCTGTTTAATCGGGCATTTATCATGAAATTGCGAAACTAACCCGGATCGTGTCGCTAGAGCGACACAGATGGGGTGGAATGGGATACCCTACTCTGCCCAATGAGGTACCTCATTCTGCCGCAATATTTCGCAATGTTTTTCAGCCGACACTGCTGACATCAAAGTGGATAGCCCTTCAAGTGAAAAGGTTAATTTTACTACCCCTGGGTGCTCTTGGATGACAACTGACAACAAAATTTCTTCATTTCATTTTTCACCTGCGGGAATAGATAGCGTAGATGATGAGGCTGTACTTGTGTATGAATTTTGGGCATAAACTTATTTTTTCTGCATTTTCACTAGTTTTATATGTGTTTATAATAAACATGTCCTTACTATTACGTTCTGTCCGATGCCCGGGGCAGAACGAGGCAAATGACATAATTTTCTATTTTTGAAAAAAAAACACATTTTTCTTTTATTTGCACAGCATATTATTGGCTTTTTCTGATTATAACATTATAATGTGTTTGCAGCTCTCTTAATGACGTACCAGCACTGTGTTATATAATCAGGACAAAAAACCGGTTTGATTTTATTATAGCACAAATACATAAACACACATAGACAAATACACTGTTGACGTATACAAAATAATGTTATTTTGAAGAAAAATAATAACTTTAAACTTTTATATCTCGAAAACAAAACGGTAACACACGATTTTTTTTTTAAATTTATATAATAAATATTTAGCTTTACTCTCCTAGTTCTTTTTTAAATTCTGTCGAGTATTTTTTCTAATACAACAGATAAAAGTTGGACGGGCATGAAGTTTTACATGCTTCTAATGAGAGAGATTGAGAGAGAATGATAACTTTGCTATTAATTATCTCGCGTTCTAAACGGTCAAAAATTCTGAAACTTCGGGATTTATTAGAAAACGTTATTTTTAGCCTGTGAAAAAAAATTAGCGAAATCTGTTGAAAAGTGGTGGTATGCTGGAACATCCTTCATAAACCCTTTTGTACTTTTAAACCATATTTGGTACCCCATTCAGCCCTGGGTTTCCCTATTTCTGTTATCCATCTTTTATCTTTCTTTTATTCACTCATTATCGACCCGCATAACCCTAACAATAAAAAATGTTGAAGAACTACCTATCCGCCAGGTATCGATACACAGACGTATTATTTACGCAAGAAAGGGAGGGTACTTCTATCACAAATGTCTATTACACATTTTCTTACATATTAACAGCCGCAGGAAGAGAACCAACCATGTTATAGTATTTAACCTGCCGCCAAATTTCAATTATATTTGTCGACTTTGTAAATTACAATCTAATCTCATTCAATGATTTGAGTTTGTTATATTAAACTATGAAAATATTTACAAAATAAATTAGCATTTTGTAAAATTATGAAGAAAATAATTAACATTGTTGTTACAGTTTTATTTGTATAAAACAATTCTTATTCAATTTAATTGAAAATAAAATGAAGTCATTATATTATTTATAACAAAAGTTTTTGTATCATATAATTTTGTAAATATATAATTTATTATATTTTATATAATAGAATGTATAATATAATATATGTGTATATGTAGTATGTATAATGCCCTTGAGAGTGTTTTACAACATACACATACGTATTATATATGAATATGAGTATTATATATGTTGCCTAGTATATTGTTCCTCCTAGATGACACAACTGAGTTACTCATTGATTTAAATAAAGTCTAGCAAATTTCCACTCCTTACTATAGACTCTGTGTGTAGTACAATAATAATACGTATGTATACTCCCGTTCAAAAAAAATGAACAGACCTGAAATGTTAATTATCTTACATTTCATAAAACTCCTCACTTTTGTAACTCTCTGTATAATGTATAATTTTATTTATTTATAAACAAAGATAAGTAGTATGTTTTTTAAGTGTGTAAAAAAGAAATGGAAGTATAAACTGAATTTATATTTTTTATTTGTATTTACACGGTGTCAGTGACAGAGTGAGAATTTAAAAAATATATGTAATGTTAATACATGTTAAGTGTTATATCTTACTGTTACGTGTAAAAATTAATTAAAATGTTGTATCTGCTACTACAAGAATAATCAAAATTACGTGAGACTGATTCGGTTCAGGTCTGTTCATTTTTCTTTGAATGGGAGTGTTTGTTGCAAGTTAATTTTCAATCCGTCATTATATCAAATAACTAGAATGATAATATAATTAGTCGTCTTATGAATTAACAAGTGAAAATAACACCCCAATATATAATAATACCCCAAAGTTATGCTATAGGTGGGACCGAGCGATAACCGTGTAAGTCGAAATCACGTAAATCAGGCTACAATTTTGTATATGAATACATATAAATAATGATTAATTAGAACCAGAAACTAAATAAAACAAGTGAAAATAACAATTAACTGAGTTAATTGCTTAAATACCCGGTATATACTGAATTTATGAAAAGAATGTTTCAAACAAAAGTTGTTTATTTTTAAAATAGGAACATTTTTTGTCGCTAAATTTTTGTTCTATCTCGGATGGTTTCAAAGTTTTGCCCAAACATGGTCCGCTTATGACTGTTGACGAACTTGACATTACTTTTTAGCTCAAAAACACACATCCAAAATTTCAGCTCAATTACTTTTTTCGTTTTTGAGTTATCGTGTTCACGGACGGACAGACGTAACAAAGTTGGAACTGAACTTAATATAGATTTAAAAAAATTTATTAATTAAAGCAGGTTAAAATCGATTCTTTAGGAACGGTATATGATATGTGTTATGGACGTATATGATATATGACCCGTCCATATATGATATATATGGACGGGAACTTTTATTTTAATCAAGTTTTCCTAAAAAGTATATAGTTTTATTGAACTATAGAGATGACTAATTAGCTTTCACAGCACGTTTGTTTACCTGGAATACGATACAGGTTAGCAAAAGCAATTGACAACAACAATATCTATCGCATTTTACATTATCATTCATTTGCGATAGACGTTTTATTGCTTTTGGCTCTCAAACATTATTGGAAGCGTAGTTTTATTAAAAAACCTTTCAAATGAATGAATTGATATGTGTGGTTGTAGATTTTTCAGTCTACCTATAGGAAATAATCTGTATGAAAGCAGAATATTTTCTCTGTGTCTAGTAAAAATCAAAACAAAGCAGTTTGATGTTAAACAATCGATATTTACATTTAAATTGACTTTTTTTAAAATTTTTTTTTACCCTTATATACAAACTACTTACACTCCCGTTCATAAAAGTTGAAACAGTTGAAACATGTGTATAACATTAATATTATAATATTATATATTATTTATATATATATATATATATATATATATATATATATATATATATATATATATATATATATATATATATATATATATATATATATGTATATATATATATATATATAATAATATATATACATATATATATGCATATATATATATATATATATATATATATATATATATATATTTATATATATATATATATATATATATATATATATCTATATATATGTATATCAAAGTTGCATGGGGATAAAACTAGACCTTATACTCGGCCTTGCGCACTACCGTGCTCTAGATAAAACTAAATAATACTAGATAAAAGTAAATATAACTAAAAATAAAACTAGATAAAAATAAATAGAATTAATAAATTAATTAATAAAAATAAATTTAGAACATTTTTCGATCTAAAAATTTAATTATCTCAGAAACAAAAAAAACGGGATTAATTTGAAATTTGGTCCAGATATTTGGTTCAGAAAGACTTTGATAATTATTTAGGACTTTGACAGTTTTTTATAACACTGGCATTTCTGGTAGTCGATATATAGATTTTTGTATTCATGTTTTTACCGACGAGTCCATTTAATCTATGTAAAAATCTCTTAAAAATCGTAACTTTAACATTTTTTTACTCAAAAACTAAAAACAGTATCAACTTCATATTTTGACAAGATATTCTTTATTATTGATATAATAATCTGTCAAATTTTGAAGAACCTGCATTAAATTGAATTTTCTTCTCAACAACCTTAATGTCGGTCAGATTTGCCATAATATTATCAAACGATTTAATAATTAATTATTTGATATTTTTAATAGGGGAATTTCCGTTTAACTTTCTCATGGTTAATTAGCTCATGGAGTAGTTTGGCATACTCTTGCCCTTCCTCCCTGTGTTGTGTAGGGAAAGTTAAACATGTAAACCATTCTCAGTGTCTTTGACGTGCGAAACCAAATGACGCAATAAATAACTTGCACTTACGAATGCACCTATCACGTCTAGTGAGATCAACTTAGCAGCAATATATGTTGGATATCGTTTTATATTTTGTACTGCAGGACCATAAATTTTGAAAAATATTTCATTGAAAAGAAAATTGCAGAGAGTAACACTCTTATCGTAAACTATGTGTTTCCCGCGACTTCGTCCGCATTTATATAAAATGCATTTATATAGCTATTCCCCGTGGGTTATATAAAATAAATTAAATAAAATAAATTAAATAAAAACAAATTTACAAAAATAAAAATAAATTATTTTAAAAAAAATTCTCCTCCAGCTGGATTTGAACCAGCGACCTATGTATATCTATGTCTATTGAATATATTTTTTCTTCCGACTTACTTTACAGATATCAATATTTAACGCTAATTAAAAATTTAAAAGTAATGCTAAATAGCCTATACTTTTCCTCATGAATGTGGCTATCTAACGCAAAAATTTTTCAAAACGGACTGGAAGTTCCAGATATTAGCACGTGCAAACAAACAAACTGTTCAGCTTTATGATATTTTATAGATATACAGCATCTCATACCAAACTAAACTAAACTTTGAACAATAAAAATAATTCGTAATAATTATGAGTACCATTATATAGAGATAAACACATATAGCAGCCCTGCCTGGCATCATATAAATACTTAATTAGGACACATAATTTCTCACAAAATATTGACTACGTACGCATTTTGTGTTCCCGCAATCAAAAACCCACATGAATTTGGTCATATTATCATCTATATACCTACACTTGTCATGACTTTAAAGTTAGCAAAGGTAGGCATATACTAGTTTCATTTGTAACTGTTATCTCTCTTTATAAAATTATCACATAGCATGGGAGTGCGTCGGACCAAGTTCAAGCATTAATTATGTTTACAGGAAAGGATTACAGACGGTTTTTAGGCCTCTGTATCTCGGGAACCGAAAAAGCTATCGAATTTAAAGTGTAGCTTAAGACCCACCATTTTACGGTGTGTACCAAGTTATTGAACCCTAAAAATCTACATTGTGGGGACTGAGTCACTCACTCATCAATATTCTAGGGCACTACAGTTGTCCTAGAAAGTTGATTTTTGGTAGGCAGATAGGTTTAAGTCTGAAACCACCCAAAAAAGTCTATAAATTGGAAATTTCCCTCTCTCCGCTAAAAGGGGGAATATACAGGCTGTTGCGTAAAAAGTGTCCTGGTCAAGCAATTCACTCATCAAAACAAATAAAAATGTAGACTTCCGTTTAATGTAGCGTCTATCTGATTTATGTATCAAAAAATTTAAAAAGCCGTTTACAAAAAAAATTTCATTAAAAAATGTCCCAGAGATTTCTAAATCGTCCCTTCTGATTGTTATCTCTAAATTTACACAAGTTAGACAAGGTCAAAACTTCAAACATTCGGAGGTCAACATATTCGGAAAAAACATATTCACGTTTGGGACTTGCTCCTGAATAAGCATCCAGTTTATGTCCTAAGAAAATCTATCTGGTCCCAATTTTGAAGCCTTAAATCGGTAGTTTTTTGCGTTTTTTTCAAATATTCAATAACTCAGAAACGGTCAAATTTACAAAAAAAATTACAAGATAACTTTTTTTGTCTAAAATAACCCAAAATACATAAAAAGATTCTATTTGGATCAAAATATTCGGTCAATCGGTTGACAAAAAAAACATATTCACGTTTGGGACTTGCTCCTAAATAAGCATCCAGTTTATGTCCTAAGAAAATCTATCTGGTCCCAATTTTGAAGCCTTAAATCGGTAGTTTTTTGCGTTTTTTTCAAATATTCAATAACTCAGAAACGGTCAAATTTACAAAAAAAATTACAAGATAACTTTTTTTGTCTAAAATAACCCAAAATACATAAAAAGATTCTATTTGGATCAAAATATTCGGTCAATCGGTTGACAAAAAAAACATATTCACGTTTGGGACTTGCTCCTAAATAAGCATCCAGTTTATGTCCTAAGAAAATCTATCTGGTCCCAATTTTGAAGCCTTAAATCGGCAGTTTTTTGCGTTTTTTTCACATATACAATAACTCAGAAACGGTCAAATTTACAAAAAAAATTACAAGATAACTTTTTTTGTCTAAAATAACCCAAAATACATAAAAAGATTCTATTTGGATCAAAATATTCGGTCAATCGGTTGACAAAAAAAACATATTCACGTTTGGGACTTGCTCCTAAATAAGCATCCAGTTTATGTCCTAAGAAAATCTATCTGGTCCCAATTTTGAAGCCTTAAAAACGGTAGTTTTTTGCGTTTTTTTCAAATATTCAATAACTCAGAAATGGTCAAGTTTACAAAAAAAATTACAAGATAACTTTTTTTGTCTAAAATAACCCAACATACATAAAAAGATTATATTTGGATGAAAATATTCGGTCAATCGGGTTGACAAAAAAATTGGGAACAGATTTTCTTAGAACAAATTTTTGAACCTTATTCTAGAGATATGTCCCAAACGTGAATATGCAAAAAAATCGAATGGGATTATTTTATTTATACGAATGCGAGATTTTCGCCTTGTTTAAGTAGCTTCCTATTTCACATACAAACTATTTTATCCGTCTATTCCTAATAGCGATGTGGTCGTCAATACAACACACACTTTCACACGTTGTAGAGTTGTTGTTGTTGTTGTTGCTACACATTTTGCCTACACTCCCAACCCTTTAATATATACAATACATATATATATATATATATATATATATATATATATATATATATATATATATATATATATATATATATATATATATATATATATATATATATATATATATATATATATATAATGTAGAATATTATGGCGGTTTTCGCAAACTAACTTTATAATACTCTTTAGATAGCTAATACACTATACTCAGTTTACTGTTATTCACCACCAACCTCCATGTATATGCGCCTGACTGTATAGACCAGGAATTGGTAGGATATGCGGCTGCAGTCGACTATGATAGGAACTATGCCGATATTCATCTGGAGTACGTGAAGGAACTGCAGAAAACCTTCTCAAGCATAGCCGGTTACTTCGTTCTTGTCCATACGCCGATAGTTTTGTCAATTAACCGCCCCTTTTTTTTATTTATAATTGACAAACTGCTGATGTCGGAATTCGATACCATAATCTCCAAGTGTCCAAGTAAGCATACTGCGCAGACATAACGCCTTAGATCGCTCGGCTACTTGGACTGGTAGATTAGAGTATACTGTACTATACTAATTTGAATTAGTTTATTATTTTACGCCAAAAGAAACTGAAATCCATATCTATAGAGGTTAATGTTATTCACCCAACAACCATTCTCTCTCTCTCTCTCTCTCTCTCTCACACACACCTCTATCAACCCCTTCCACATTTCGGTCGGTGCTTGTAATTGTTATACATATATATGTAATACATTTGATTGCAGATAGACCACGTATTTCTATTATAAATACATGTGTACTAACTACCCCATATATCCATCCATACTGTTCTCAAGCTTTGGTAACATATTATGTATGTTTGTAATGATAATTGTTAATTCGTGCTCTTTTTAAAATTACATAACAACGTTACATTACATTACATGTGTATGTGTGTGTGTGTGTGGTTAGCTTATTTTATTTGAAACAAAACAAAAAATATGGTGTGAACAGCCACTCAAACCGCTATGTATAGACAACGTCTGTATATGGAGGATGTCTGGAATGTTTACTCTCGATTATATTAGTCCATAAAAGTTCAAAATATTAGGAGCTTCTTATTCGAGCTTCCACTACTTGACAGGGATATGCAACCTATCTATCCCCACATAGAAATTATATGGCTGTAAAAACGAATTTTTATAAACAAGTTTGGTATCTATCGTAACGAACTATGTATTTTAAAAGATGGAATGTAAATTTGAATATTTATATTTTATGTACTGAGAGAGTATACGCAAGTAAAGTATTTTTGGCGGACGAGCTCTCGTCTTTTTATTTTCAATTTTGGTTGTGTCAAAACCAAATTTTGGTAGTGTCATATATTACAAATGCGTTTTAATTATTGAATAAAAATAAATATAATACTTTATTAGATATTTTATTTTATTAGTTATTGAATAAAATGAAGAAAAACCTATCAAATCGGAAGTGTTGTGTTGTTGATTGTGAAAATACACCAACTTATTTTTTATGTAAGCAATCAGAAAAGCATTTTGATAATAATTAGTTGATATTCGTTTATTTCTTGTAGTTGATCAACATTTTAATAATTAGTTTTATTTTTTTAGATATTTTGACCAGGTGTTTCATTTAAAACTGTACCAAAAATTTGCCGAGAATCATTGACATCAATCTCTTCATACATTTTAGAAACGTGAAAACTAGTACATAATTTTTTACCTTTAGAAATACTTTTTTTTCTAAAAATATCTAATTGTACTTCTTGAAGCTATTCCTTTATTGTTAAAAATAAAGTTAACATTTCACATATCTATACGTATGTTTACTAGTTTTGACAGATCCAAAATTTAAAATAAAAAACACGAGACGGCGCAGAGGTCGCCCGCCAAAAAAACTTTACTAGCGTATACAAAACAAATTAAGACTCATTTCAATAAATTGAACATTTTCCGAGATCTTCGATATTGTTAAACGTATATCTTTATTTACAAATACTTTGACTGATTTAGTTTATTTTGGCAAATTTAGTTACACAATCTAAACGTTATCTACACTCCATGTTCACAAAAGCAATCGTATTCAAGGTAGTTCTCGTATTTGCCTGGATCACAAGTGTTTTGAAAATGATATTTAAGAAAATATGTTCGTCGAATAAATTTTAATTGCGATAAGTGATTGGGACCTCTACTCATAAGAATGACCGCACCCCACGTTGACTATAAGCAGTTACGGATTTAATAAACAAACAACTAGTATTCACGTAATTAATATGTATCTGCTGCCGGTTTAATAGATACAGGATAATCAATATAATGTAACTACCAAAACAACATTGGAAACGCACCATCAATGGATTCGATATATAACATCAAGATAATGTCTTATGTCACGCTCTTGGTGTTATCAAGCTCTAAGCCATCTGAAATTCGATTAATCTATTTTAATCTACTAATTATAAGATAAACAATTGTTTACAATGTCGTCCCTGCCTCTGTTATTACTCGTCTCAATTGTAGTATCCATTGAGACGAGTTCAACAAACGTAAACTTCCTAGATACTGAATTACGCATTTTATATTACAAAAATAATTAAATTTTACGAAAATAATGTACCAATTGGTTTTGTATCGATAAAACTTAAAACAATTGCCATCGATCCTACTCGAAAATGATCATCGATAAAATTTAGTCCGGATGAACTAATGCGGGTGGCGCATAAGTAACGTTGTGATTTATTTAATGAATGCGTATTTGTGCATCATTTGGTTTTAACTCGTGAGCCAACTGAATCGTATATGGAAAAAGGTATAACGTATGTTAAATTCTTTTCAATGACCGCCTAGACATCACCAACTGCTGAGAACGTCGCCTGGTGGATGTTTCGGGGTTTTCCTCAACACTTGCTTACACCCGAGCAATGTTCAAATCATTTCGAACTGCGCGAGGCCTTCTAGCATGCGGAAGATCACAAACAGCCCCATGTTGCCGAAAACGCTGAACTAATCGGTAAATTGTCGGAACATGAAAGAAATGTCGATATGATCTTTGTGTCTGAATAATCGAATGCTGACTTTCAAAATAAAATTGAACAACTTTGGTTCTTTCCATCATAGTTTTTCAAAGTTAATTCTGAAAAAAAGAAGTTTACAATTCCAATATTTTCGAGTGTTAAAACTTCAAAATATGTATAATATACAAAACATACAATAATTACTTCAAAACTTCAAAATATGTCTATTATTACACTTGACAAGGTGGAACGTAATATAGCGAACACAGGTAAAAACTAATTAGTTAACGAATCGAAATAATGAATCTGTTTTATACTATTTCATAGAGATGTGTTTGGCCTTGGTAGTGTGTTGACAAATATTTGCTTAGCTAAGCAAAAATGACGTTGTGTATTTATATTGGCAAACGGTTAGGTAAGTAGCATGGCGTTTGTTGATATTGACCTTAAGTAGTGAATTGGATATAAACAAATGGTTGTGTATGATAAGTAAGTAATTATTTATTTATCGTACACGTAAGTCGCTTGACTATTCTTTTATTTAGGGTGCCATACCAGAATATATGACCAGAATATATGACGTTTGGAGAAATCTATAGAGATAGTAAAATAATGATGAGAAAAAACACCCTAGGTAAATTTTCGGATAGATATACGTCTAATATAGTTTATAGTTTCTATAGCAATTCCTGCGTTTTCAAAATTTTGGAAATAAACTATTTGTCGATAAATTTAAAATATAAAAATATTGACGTCTTGAACTCGCCGACTTTTTCAGCTAGCAATTAGTATAGAAATTATCCCCATGGTTACTTAATTTTATTATAATTCTTTTTTCTGAGAAAATTTGCTTAGTCTACGTATTGAAACAGTTAAATTTGCGTTAGGAAATTTTTATAAGAAAACAATTATTCATCCTTTATATAGCGTATAATGTATGGATAAATTTTATTATTTACTTTGAACTAGAGTTAGATTTACTTAAATCTAGTTATAAAATATTCAATTTATTTACATTATAAAATAAATTTACATTAGAAAAGTTTATCCAATTTCTATCTCTTCACATTTTTCATGTATAAAAATTATATTCTTTTTAAATTTAAAAAAAAAATCATTTTTGTTCATCAAACAAACATATTCGTCAAAATGTAAATCTCAACTTGATAAAACCATTTTTTATTTTTTAAATTTTTCCTAAAATCCTTAATTAAAACAAGTGAAAATACCAACTAACTCAAATACCCGGTATATACTGAATTTAAGAAAAAAAGTTGAAAAAAAACTAGTTAATTCTTAAAAATGAAACATTTTTTGTCGTTAAGCTTTTGTTTCATCTCTTAAGATACCTTTTATTCGGGTCATTATTTCCAAAAAGGCTTCCTTGAAGAAATATTTAAGGATGTTCCAGCATACCACTACTTTTCGACAGATTTTGCTCATATTTTGTCCACAAGTTAAAAATAACGTTTTCTAATAAAGTTTCAGAATTTTTGATCGTTTAGAACACGAGATAATTAATATCAAAGTTGTCATTCTCTCTCACTATCTCTCATTAGAAGCATGTAAAACTTCATGTCCGCCCAACTATTATCTATTGTATTAGAAAAAATACTCGACAAAATTAAAAAAAAAACTAGGAGAGTAAAGAGAAATATTTATTATATAAATTAAATTTTAACAAATCGTGTGTTAACGTTTTGTTTTCGAAATATAAAAGTTTAAAATTATTCCTTTTCTTCAACATAACATTATTTTGTATATGTGAACAGTGTTTTTGTCTATGTGTTGTATATGTGTGTTTATGTATTTTGTGCTATAATAAAATCAAACCGGTTTGTTGTACTGATTGCATAACACGATGCTGTAACGTCCTTAAATGTATTATTTAAAAATGAGACACCGTGAATAAAATATTTCATAATCTATTTTCCAAATCATTTAAACTTTTTTAGTCTCTTTCACTGTGAGATAGTTTTTCATCTGTGAGAGAATAACATAAATATTTTTATTATTATTACATTTTTATACATTTTTTTGTCTTTTTTTGTTTAATTTTAAAAACAAGAAACATTAAAAATGATGAATTTCTGCTACCGTTTTCACAATGTAGGTTAGTTGATATAAAATTCAGACATATGTATATGACGCGACAGCTTTTAAAATGATTAGAAAAACTATAATAACTATAAGTATACACAGTTAGTATATACCATACGTTTAGTTTACATCTTCGCATAGCAGATCTCTCACGATTATAAGTGAGTACATATGTATACATTAAGCAATGTGTATGAGAAGGAGATCTTATAGGTTTGTTTTGTTACTGTTGTGTTGTATGTGCCTGTATAAATTTTAAAGAGTGGGGATTTTTTGTTGAATACAAATATTATTAATTATTTTGATAATACGCAATCATTACTATGTGAATGCTTTTGGAAAATACGTGTTTGTGTATTTTATTTATTGGTATTATTACAACAATGAGTTATTATTACACAAAAGAAGAAAAAGTGCAAATTTGTGAAATGGTACTTTTCCGGCCATTCCGCACAGGAATGTGTCAATTTATTTATTGTGGCATTTGAAGGTAGGCAATCACCAACCACTCGAACAGTTATGAATATTATTCACTGTTTTGAAAAATATGCTTGTTTATCAAACCTATAAGACCTCCTTCTCATACATATTGCTTAATGTATACATATGTACTCTCTCATACTCGTGGGAGATCTGCTATGCGAAAATGTAAACTAAACGTACGGTATAGAGTAGGGATATTTCAAAAGTTATATATTTTATTATTGTATATAATTTTTCAAGAATTTTATGACATATAGAATAAATTAATATTTCACGGAATACTTACTATTTCGACTGTATTTTATTATCATATTGTTTTATGTAGAGCCATGATTTTAGGACTAAGGTGAAATATTAAATTTTATAGATTTATTTCAAATGTTTATCAAGTAGGTAATAATTATTTTCATTTTTATACCTGGTATATAAAAATATACAGACAGTGTTGGACAGCTTTTCCTATAGTAAATCAATGTTAAATATTATTTATTACTAGCTGTCCGTCTGGTACTGTATGAAGTCAGTCAGTACACATGTGATAAAAGTGCACATTAGTATGTGCATTGTGCATCAAAAAATCCCCACGCTTTAATGACAAACAAACAACCATACGCATACAGTATAGCTGTGAGATAACTGACTGACTTTATTTATATGTGTACTTACTGACTTCATACAGTACCAGACGGACAGCTAGTAATAAATAATATTTAACATTGATTTACTATAGGAAAAGCTGTCCAACACAGTCTGTATATCTATCGCAGAAAAAAATATCGATATAGGTGTTCATAAAATGAACTAGCTCGTTTGCCTATGTTCACCCAGAGATAGTTACGATTAGCAAATTCATACTGATGATGACTACATTGTAGTCGAAATACGTATATATAAAATACAAACAAATGTTCTAGGAATAGGGGCAAAAAATTTGAAATATAATTTCTTTGTTGTTGTTTTTTTTAATATTAGTAAAATGTTTGGTATAGGTTTTCACAAAATCACCTAATTAGCTCATTAGCTACATCGACATCAAAGATAGTGACTACCCTAACATCTCAAGTTGGTCTAGAATTACTACAGAGGTTGTTGGTTTCGATTCTCATTCTAGCTTTGTATAATTTTTCATATCAAGTATTTGAGGTTAAAGAATGGTACCAATGTTCAAACATATTACTTAAATATCAAATTATGTATAAGCTAGTCACTGCCGTTGGTATAATATTACCGAAAGGCAATCATACTAACAATAGATAAATAGACGCTAATAGTAGTACTACAAACAAACAAAAAAAACATTTAAAAAATATTTGTAAATAGTAAAGAAACTTTTGTTTGAAACCATTATTCATAACCTCAGTATATACCATTAAAACTTCTGTTTTAAAGTAATTAACTCAGTTAGTTGTTTTTTTCACTTGTTTATATTATATAGAGATCATGTGTCAATAATTAAGACTTCACTCCACCTTCCATCAGATCTCTCTCATCTTTGCGTGTTATCCTTCGTGTATCGATATCGTTAAAACCAAGTAGGTACCTACATTTTTATTACTTGATGTCGTTAAATATATAAAAAATATAACTTCAAATTTAATGCCAACTTTTTGAAAATAAATAAAAATATAAATAACATTGATGTCGAGCGCAGTGCATCGTATCCATACATTGTACACACATATAGGTACATATTTGTTGGTATATGTTTATTGATGTGTGGGTTACAAACCTATACATACAAATATATACATGAAATGGTCAGACTGTTTCCAATTTTAGTACACACAAGAGAGATTTTTCAGCTCTTGTAATAATAATATCAACCATGCAACAGAATTCCCCCCACATTTGCCAATAAATATATGGATGATAGTTATTACAGAGTGTTGCAAATAATATCACCATAAATAAATAGCAAACCGTCGAATTTAATGTCGATTATTCAATGGTTCAAGTCACCAAAGGCAAAATTTCAATAATCCTATGGCGGCAATACCAATAATTTAGTTTTGCCTTTGGTTTTTTGAACCATTAAATGCATTCTGAATGGATAAAAACTATATATTGACAAGCTATATATATATATATATATATATATATATATATATAATATATAAATATATATATACGAATATTCGGTAACTAACTTTTTTGCATAGCCCGAATACTGAATTTTTAAAAAACGCAAATAGTACAGTAGAACCCCTCATATCCGACCTAGGAATAACTGCCTCCTCGGGATAACCGGCCTAGTGTCGAAGGCGCGACACTAAACTTGAATGTCTAAACTTGAATAGTGACTCATCTGCTCTACTGTTTGTTTTTCTGTCACAAGCTTCAGTTTCGTTCTAATTGTTGGTGCGGAATATGCTTTGATGAAGTTAGTTAATACATACTGATGAAGTTAGTTAATAGGCCTATCAAAAGTTAGGCGTCTCAAATACGTAAGCATGTTTGTGTTTCTCTTCAATAAAAACTTGATGCGCTACAACGTTTGGACCATAGTGAGTCAGTTGCTCAATTAGCTAGTGAGCTGGGAGTTGGGTTGACCACAGTAAAAGACTGGAAAAAAATCCGTAAAGACCTGGCATTGTATTCAATATCAGTTAAAACAGAAGATGCTTTGAAAAATAGAAAAATGCTAATGCTATATATTTCAATGGTTTCAATATCATTTTCATTGGTGGTTCTTTTCTTACGTGGTGGAGAAGAATCATCATCGGTACCACTAAATTCATCAAAACTAATTTTCTGATCTTCCAAAAAGATATTTTGCCTAGCTCTTTCTATTTGAACTAATCCCAGGAAACTAGTTTTGAATTGCGGGTTAAGAAAATGGTCAATCACATATTTGCCATTCTCATCAAAGTTAAACCATTTTTCAAGCACCGCTGTTAATGAAGATCTTATTCGCAATAAATATGGTGATCTACTCGCAAATGTACAAAATACGATATAACCTGTTACCCGCGCGAAATGTACTGTGAACACTTAAAGGATTCCCCCAAAATTTTTTCCAATATCAATCCTACCTAGTAGATTTCGATAAAATGGAAAAAAGTATTTAATATTTCGAACAGAAAATTCGTTAATGATATCATTAAGCATTTTCAAAGATTTACATGTTGATGGGTACGGATTTACTAATTTATAAGTACTTTTTACCTGTCCACGTAGCCGTGCTGTCAAACGCACTCTGCTTAGAACTGGAAGGTTGCCGGTTCGATTTCTAACGGTGGTAATTTGTCAATTTAAATTAATGGGGTGGTTCATTGACTAAACTGTCTGCGTATGGACAAGAACGAAGTAACCGGCTATATTTGTAAAGGTTTTCTGCAGTTTCCATTAGTCCTCCACGCACATCATTATTGTAAGATTAAAAAATTAATCAAGCATAAAAAATAATGATATTGGGTGGCCTGTGTTATAGACTGTGAGTCACAGAAACGGAGGTAAAACCCCATTAAGTTTTTTTTAAATTCTTTTAACTTATTCTCTTTATTTACATATTTATAGTATGTTCTTATAATATTTACTAGATCAGGACGTACAATTGAGTTTAATTTATATTAAAAAGTATGTACCCTCTGTTCATAAAAATTGAACCATTTGCAACATTCTAAATGTTATTGTATGTAATAAACATATATTTAGTAATATATATACACTTAGAATGTGACTTACCGGTGGTTCAATTTTTATGAACAGGAGTGTACAATAAATTAACGAGCTTGTAGTCGCTGTTTTCTGCTTTCTTGATACTTCACATACCTTATGCCATTCTCAAGAACAAACAAATTTAATAGACACAGATCTTTCAGACTCTTCCTTTGTAGTCGTTGGTAATTAAAAAAGACGGTGCATGTTTATATTTAATTTTAATTGTTAATATATAACAATTACAGCTGAAAATTTAAATAAAATTAATTATGATCGAAAATATATATACCTTAATTAAACCATTACTAATATTTCCTTAGGGACATTTGGAACAAATTTTAATAACACAACAAAGCGGATGTATTTACCCCATCCATAACAGTTCAATTTTGTTATATTTTTCTGTTGTCTATATAAATTGGGTCTTGGTAAATTCTGCTTATGGATTTTTCCAATATACAGATTCATATATCATTAAAAATGTTTGATTCATTATACCCGGTGTTTAATATATACTAAGGTATATTAAGTTTAGTTCTGTTTTGGAACGGTTGATAATAATGATTGTAGAAAAAAAAATTTGGTGTAGTTGTTCATAAAGTGACCTAATTAGTCCATTTCCGCATCTGTCTGTCTATCGTCAAACACGATAACTCTAAAACGAAAAGAGATGGCGGGCGGAAATTTTGTAGGTGTGTTCTTTAGCTAAAAAGTAAGTGGTTAAGTCAAGGGGAAAGGGGGCATGAAGAAAGAAGAAAACACAAAATATAAAATATCTTTCTTAATATTAGAACTATCGAAAAATGTTCAAGGAATAAAGTTGTAGAAAATCATGTTTGCTTCAATTCATTTCCTTATCATTTTTGTTCAAACTCTAATGTGTACAGAGATATTAAGGAATTTAATTTTCAATCTTAAACCGTCAATATTTCTGTAAATATTAGTGTAACAGAAAAAATGATACGCAACAAAATTATAGTAAAACTAAGTACCTACAACTTTACTTCTTTATATATATATATATATATATATATATATATATATATATATATATATATATATATATATATATATATATATATATATATATTTATGTATATATATATATATATATATATTTATGTATATATATATATATATATAGGGGGAAACACAAAATTGTGCTTATGAAGAAATTTTTACGAAATTTCAACATTGGTACAAAAACAATAGCTGCATTTTCTTTTGAGGAAATTCGCTAAAAAACTTTTGTTATTAATTTTTTTACATAAATTCAGTATAAACCGGGTATTTAAGCAATGAACTCAGTTAGTTGTTATTTTCATTTGTTTATTGAAAATCTTGAGGCTTACTGGTCTGAAACGTGAAATATTTAGCCATCAACAATTTTTATATCAGGTAAACAAATGCGGAATTTTCTTTTCCGCTATAAATTATATGGAAAATATAATGGGAAAAGTTTTGTTCTAATATTTCGAAACATTTTTCTATCATACAATATATATTCTAAATATTATTAATATTTTTAATATAAGTGGATGGATGATTTTCATTTTTGTAAGTGTATTTTCTTAGAAAATATTATGTACCTACAGTTGTTCTATATAGTGGATTTAGGTAGTGTAATATTACTGAGTATAATAATAACGTTATCCACTGTGATATAATATACGATTAGGTACTGTGGGTCACAAAAATAGCGCTCATTTTTTAACGACGAAAGAAGGAGGTACTCAATTAATTATTTTTTGAATGTCTTACCACGCATAACTTTTTACAGAGTAGTCCAATTTTGATAATTCTTTTTTTATTATATAGAGTTTACTTCGAATTTGGTACCATATCAATTTGAAGAAAAAATTTCAAATTTTAGCCACAAAAAAATAAAAAATAAGACTTCCCAGCGCTTCCACTAAAGAACAAATATTATAATCGTTGTTTATTGTTTGTGTGTAAACACTTTGAAAGCACTCAAGTTAACCCGTGCATTTATATGTATATATATATATATATATATATATAAATATATATATATATATATATATATATATATATATATTTATATATATATATATATATATATAAATATATATATATATATATGTATATATGTATATATATATATACATATATAAATATATATATATATATATATATATATATATATATATATATAAAAGGAAATATTACAAAATATTACGTTTTGTAATATTTTGTTTGTTTGGCTCCGACTCCGAAAATTATTTAGGTATTTACATTAGTGTAAAACTTAGTTAGGCTAAAAAGCTTCTTTTTTATTTTTTGCTTTTCAGTTCTTTTCTTTTTTCGAAGGTTTAATTTTTGGTTTAAACGTTTTTATTTTTTGCTTTTCAGTTATTTTCTGCTTTCGTCGGTTCTATGTTTTGTTAAAACGTTTTTATTCAATTAGTTTTAGTTGATTTGTACTTAATACATTTGATTTTTTGAAAAATGTTTCGAATAAAAGTTGTTGGTATATATTTATAATGTAAAACTTTTATCTGAAGAATTGTTTCGAAAACCGAATAAGTAAGGCACATATCAATTATAAAATTTTGATAAATGAACACTACTTTTGTGGCCATGTGTACATATACAAGATCGTATACCTACCAAGTCTAGTTTCTACAACAAACACATTTTCCTAGTTTTTCAACTTATTTTGACGTATGTATATATATGTCATGAACGTTGCACCATGATGCCTCTGCATACATACCAACATATTAATACGTACAATGTGGTTATTCGAATTTTTCTAAACAGGCCCGTAACAACAGTGGTGATTTTGGAGTACTCAAGTGCCCCAAGTGAAACTGTGAGTCAGTTTACTGTGGGACCAGCCAAGGTTAACAAACGTGTATTATCGAAGTAGTGAACAACGAGTAGGTATATATTTAATTTCACTTTGACTGATTTCATAATCGACAACAAGACAGCATATGCGGGTGGCACCAACTCCAAAAATAATAATAACTCATTTGAAAAAAATGGATATACATAAGAAAATTGAAGTAAATAAATAACGCAATTATTTTTTACTTTTTAGTGCATTTTTTTATGGCAGATTTTTTTAGATCCGTTTTTCTTTTTTGGAGTCGGTTTTTTTTTTTTTTGTAAAAATTTTTTTATTATTAACGTAGATTAATACAGATAACGTAGAATACAGATATATTCAAAAATCTATATGTATTTCTATTATTTTTTTAGCTTATCATAGAATTATCTGGCTTAGTAGTAAAAGCGAAGGGGAGGTCGAAGACTGGCAAGTAGGTCTTTCTAAGCTTTTTTTCCCGACCCTTAAAGAACAGAGAATTTGTATGTAGACTAGGAATTGGTAGGTTGTGCGATTGCAGCCAATCTTGGTAAGATCTATGTCGATATTCATCAGAAAACCTTCCAAGCACAGCCGGTTACTAGCGTTCTTGTCCATACGTCGATAGTTTAGACAATTAACCGCCACGTAAATTTTTGTTTTAAATTAATTTAATTGATAAACTGTCAATTTGTTGGAGTAGTTTTAGACCCCAATATAAAATCAATCAATCAACTATCTCCGTTGAGAATCGAACGTAACCTCCCAGTAGAGTGCCTTAACTAACTGGACAACTTGGGCTGGTATTATCTGGCTTGATTGATTGATTGATTAATATTGTGGTAAAAACTATTGCACTTCGACCTTATGGTCCATTGTGCTCCTCCTTCTACCTCAGTCCGACGAGATTCGCTTCTCCCATATGTTGACAATAGCCTGGAGTTTGCTTACCAGGTCCTCCCGAAGGTTCGTGTATTCTGTATCTGCTGTAACCTAGAGGTTCGCAGTCAAAGATTATGTGGCTGGATGTTTCTTCCTCTTCGCAACACAATCTGCTTATAATGGACCGTTATGGAGTCCTTTTGTGTGCAGATGCTTCCGCAGGAGATAATTCCCGGTAATGAATCCAGTAACCCTCCGCAGTTGCATCTTGTTCAGCCTCAGTGTGTCAAAAGATAGCCTCTTTGTTGCACTCTGAAGCAGTACCTTCCCAAGCTCTTGCCGCGGTACTTTTTCCCAGTGACGATGTTTAGCATTTGACCACTCGTTGATCACCTGTTTACATGCAGTCCTTGGAATTCCTAAAATAGGCTCTGAGCCAGTGAAGGGTATCCCAACTCCCTTCTTTGCTAAAGTATCTGCTTTTTCGTTTCCTTCGAAACAATTATGACCCGGCACCCAGATCAATTTAACATTGTTCCGTTTTGTCAGTTTCAGAAGTTCCTCCAGACAATCCTTGACTACCCTTAAGGTGACCTTAGTTCCAGACAAGGCTTATTATCTGGCTTTATCATACATTAAATTGTTCAGTTATTTATCCAGTTGAAGATGAAAGATTAATAAGAGGAAATATTACAAAATTAATATTAAATCTGATTAATTTCAAAATTTTAATAGTCAAATTTTAAGTACACAATTTCGAAATGAATTGCTCTAGTTAACGATAATTGCAAGTATATTTGGACCTTAACTGACTAATTATTATTAATAATAATATTAATCTTAATTTCATATTCTAAGTTCATTACTCAAATACCCAGTATATGTTTTAGACTTCGGTGGTATGGACCATCCAACAAATAAGCAACATTACACTACTGCCAACCGAACAGACTCTCTATATCTATCTATCCTATAGAACATTACCCAAGACAAGTAGTATATATATATACATAGTACCCAAGATATTATACTAAAATATTCATGTATATAGTATGTATAACCGTGCCCGTAGTTCATTCGTAGTAGTCGTCGACGGTCGTTTATGATTCATCTTACTCCTCGTGGTTGTTTCAGAGAGTTGAAAGGTTCAAGCAAAAAACAATGAATGACACTATTTTTAATATAAATTTCATCTGATAATGGAAACTACGGTTGTTTAGAATAGTTTAAGTACGTTTTCATATTTAAAAAAATTTATCACACAGGAACGTTGACACTGCGGGCGGTTCTTCTTTTCTTAGGGGGGTAGTTTTGAGGGTTGGAAAATATATATTAAAAAATTTTCTTCGCACGAGCTGCGTCAACTTACCCAATTTTCTCAGAATTAATACATTACTTCTCTTTTGGAAATAGATCTTAATCAAGTTGATTTTACTAATGTTTATGGCGATCTATATGGGGGATGAATTGGTCCCCCGAACCAATCCAATTTTGCTTATATATATATATATATATATATATATATATATATATATATATATATATATATACATATATATATATATATATAAGGTGAGTCTAACCAGGTGGATAATAGCACACACCTCCACTTCCTTCCACACGATTCTCCCATTCTTCAACAACATCCAATAGAAATCGATAAATCGACATTACATTATAACAAAACGAAGACCACCCAAAGATATGATAAAAGCCACAACCTAAGCACTCAAAACAATGTGCGCCCAAAAATAAAGCGGGCGGGCTTCTTTCCAAATTCAAAATAATCAAATCCGGGAACCTACTAAGTACCGGTAGACAGCAAATATACGGTTTGAATGATTAGGGAAACATGTATAATACTTATGTTAAATTATTAAAAATATTTACTAATATTTATTTTATTTAAATTCTTTTACATATGGCTCAGTCAATCTAGGTAAAATGAAATAAAAAAACTTATAGTTTTGAAAATTGGCTAAAATGTTCTTTGGACCTTCCTACTGAACAATACCGAAAGCCCTATATGGGGTTTTCGTTTTGTTATAATGTAATGTCGATATATCGATTTCTATTGGATGTTGTTGAAGAATGGGAGAATCGTGGAAGGAAGTGGAGGTGTGTGCTATTATCCACCTGGTTCGATTCACCCTGTATATATATATAACATGCTACCGAAAAAAGAGTAAGAGTACTTTTTTCCTTTGCACCATTTCCCCCAAAACTATTGGATTTATGAAAAAATTGTTTCAAAAATTGTAGACTTGCCAAGTTTTAAAAAGGTTTTCCTCACAATAAATTCATTTGGACAAGCATTGTGCTTTGCCGATACCGTTCAGTTTGCGTTGGTATAGTAACGATACGTAATATTCGCAATTCGAAACCAACCGAATATATGTGGATGGACTAGTAAACAACATAGAGAAATAGGTAGGCAACACACAATGTATACATGTAAGGTTATATAAACACGCATTAATTATGAATGGACCTCAAGGAAGGTTCTCGCTGGTAGCTCGTTCTCCATTCAACCAACTCCTTTTTTGTATAACTTATGTACGATAGTTACGACAACCCTCTATATACTGCTTGCTGCATTTCCTACTACATGTGATGTGTTGAGAGTACATTTAGTATATAAAACAAGATGGTTCAGATCGACTTTGAGAGTACCTAGTTCTCTCGTTTTCAAATTTATCTGATTCGCGTAACCTATAAAAGTGGGGTCAATGGTTTTTATAATGTTGGGGAGAGACGAGAGATTGAAAGCGATAATTAAATTGAACTCGATCCAACAATTCTGTACAGAATATACGTTTTTACCTTTATATACCTATAAGGAACAAATGGCGTCAAAAGTTCATGCTATTTTTGAAAATTATATAGTTGATTTGTGCCTTAATGCTTTATAAGGATCTACTAATGTGGACTAACCAGTCCAAGTGGCCGAGCGGTCTAAGGCGTTATGTCTGCGCAGTATGCCTACTTGGAAACTGGGAGGTTATCGGTTCGAATCCCGACATCGGCAGTTTGTCAATTATTTAAAATAAGGGGAAGGAGGTTAATTGACTAAACTGTCGGTGTATGGACAAGAACGAAGTGACCAGCTAGGCTTGAGAAGGTTTTTGCCGTTTTCTTCACGAACTCCAGATGAAGATCGGCATAGTTCCTATCATAGTCGGCTGTAGCTGCATATCCTACCAATTCCTAGTCCATACACAAAGATTCCTTCCACTCCACTCACATCCTCACATCTTTAGGCATCATAACGGACCTTATGGTCGAAGTGTAGCCCGTCCAGGGCTGCCTCCGTACATAAGGTACATAAGGTCGTCATTAAGGTAATTCATTTGGCATTGAATAACCCTAACAAAAATCTAAACTTATTTTATCCCACCTATCAAACAAACAAAAAACCTCATAGAGATCGGTTCATTTGTTTCGGAGCTATGATGCCCCAAACAGACACACAAAGACTTTGAACTTTTTTTGTCGGAAAAATTAACTATCTCAAAAAACTCACTAATTTTTTTATTTATTTTATACATATTTTTAAGACCTTTCATTTAAAAAAAGATTAATTCATCTAACATCAATTGCACCCTTTTTATTTATAAAAATAGGTGACATGGTATTTTATTAATTGTCAGGGACCAAATTTTTTTTTTAGGGCTAAAATTTGGCACATTATACTTAACATAGAAAAGGCATACTTTGCCATAGTTATTTTAAAAAAATGAAGTAGTTTTTAGATTTTTTTATTTTAATTTAAAACTTTTCAAACTTTGCCATAGTTATTTTAAAAAAATGAAGTAATTTTTAAATTTTTTTTTGTTTTAATTTAAAACTTTTCAAGCTTTGGAAATTTTTTTCTCGAATTCTAATAAACCGATTTTAATGTTCATTGACTCATTTCTTTCCTTTTTTTATATAGAATTTAATAGTATTCTTTGTCATTTTTAAAATTTTTACTTTTTAAAAGATATTAAGAAAAAAAGCTTTTTTGGTTATAAACAAATTCAATTTTTACCCTATTCCGTCACAAGTCGGAACGTAAAAACGTAGGGTCATATTCAAATGTCATCATTCAGGACGTCAAAACGCGTCGATTTAATAAATTGCGGTTTCAAGCAACCTGTCTGAAAACCCGTTTTTGCAGCTGACTCTGGTAAAACTCTTGATCATTTTTGCTTAGTCAGATATTTTTATTAAGGACGTTCCAGCACTGTGGTATATAATCAGGACAAAAAACCGGTTTGATTTTATTATAGCGCAAATACATAAACACACATATACGACAAAAACACTGTTCTCATATACAAAATAATGTTATTTTGAAGAAAAATAATAACTTTAACCTTTTATATTACGAAAACAAAACGGTAACACACGATTTGTTTTTAATTTATATAATAAATATTTAGCTTTACTCTCCTAGTTCTTTTTTAAATTCTGTCGAGTATTTTTTCTAATACAACAGATAATAGTTGGGCGGGCATGAAGTTTTACATGCTTCTAATGTGAGAGAGTGAGAGAGAATTATAACTTTTATATTAATTATCTTGCGTTCTAAACGGTCAAATTCTGAAACTTCGGGATTTATTAGAAAACGTTAAGTTTAGCCTCTGAACAAAAACTGAGCAAAATCTGTCGAAAAGTGGTGGTATGCTGGAACATCCTTAAGAAGTATTATGTGAGACATTCTGTCTATATATTTACTATTGCATGCATGCATGCATACTATATTGCATATATATATACAGGATAAGAAACTAGATATAAACTTTTTAAATGTGATACAGTTTCCATAAACCCATAGCCAGGTGTGTATGTATGCACACTTATGTATCTTCTCGAACTCTCGAAAAATTATGGAAGAAAGGTTTCGTGCAATGAAATTAACTTTGTTTTTTTATTAAAAAAAGAATTTAATACTAATAATGCTTATCTAAAATTATTAAAGTTTTTAAGGGAAACTTAACATTTATTTATATTTATAATATGTTCTACTCTCCTAAGACCATCATTAACGTGTTCGTATATACAATTTATGGGTACGTATGGTATATATTTATTGCCATTCTCAAGTTTTGGTAGTGTGTAGCTCCGTCTTATTAAATAGATTATGTTTTGTGATAACCAATTTTTTATTTCAATTTCCTGTTTTTTTTCTTCTTATAGAATAAAAATACATAACATGCTCATCAATTTAGTACCTGTATTAAGTTTGTGTTAATAATTAATAACATTCGGTCGGTTTAATTCAATTACTGAAGGTTATATACGCGTTAAAGCAAAGTAAAGATAACGATATGAATTTTTAATATATGTTATTAATCAATAGTAATACACATAAATTTTGAGAGAGATCTGACGTCCATTTTCTTTGGAATTAGTATTCACAAAATTGGAATTTTATAAATAGAAGATAGGGAATATCTATCAGGTTAATCGAACATTTATCATTAATTTGAACTATAACTGCTAAAGTCAAAAATTTAAAAAACTTGAAATTACGTTAAAAATATTAATTAACAAAGTCTTCTGACGTCTAGTTTTGGAAGATAATATATATTTGGTATAAGGAAATAAGTATCTTGACATCTACAGTTTTGACTTGAGAAAATTATCTTTAACTAAAGTTAAACTGATTCTTGACTCAAAACTGAAATGATGATTTCTTTGGACCAAGATACTAAAATTTCGCACCAAAATTAACATTTGTTTAATTCAAACATGAAACTTTTTAAAGAAGTAATGATATATTTTCAGTTAAATATACATACTTCAGTTAAAGAAGCTGCATAACTTTCTTTTCTTGCGTTTTTTATTTTATACGAAAAATACTTTTTTTACAAGAATTTCATTTTCTTGGCTAAAGAATCACAATAGTATTTGGCCAAGAAAATCTCTCTTAGGGCAAGACTAATGAACTCTACTTTAAAGAATTTTAAACACCGTTCAATAATTTTAGTTTTTTCGCTCAACTAAACCTATGTTTTTGGTCCGACTGCGTAGTCTTGAATGAAAACAAGGGTGTCTTTGGACATCTGAATAATCTTATATTTTTCAGACATATCAAATACTGATAGCAATACAACAATATTAAAAATTAATTTAAAAAAATAAAAATTTTAATTTATTAGTAGCCAAAATACAAATGTATGACTTTTATATAACAATTTATAGTGTGATGGTATAGTTAATAGTTTCTATAGAAATACCATCAATACAATTTTAATATAAAAAAAAACATTTCCAACTGTTAAAATTTAGAAAAAAAAACTATTTGACATAAATTTCCTATGCCATATTCGATATACACTTTCTTTGGTAAGAATTGGATTCATTCCATTACTCGTGATGGAATGAATCCAATTCTTACCAAATAATAATGAAGGATGAAACTACAACACTAAAAATAATTTTGTTTTAAGACTAAAAAAACAAAAAATAAAATTTAGAGTTTAAAAAAATTAAAAAAAGATTAAAAATAGAATAAAGTGATTGCGAACCAAATTATCTTTAATGTAAACAGCAGTATGGGGTGCTCTCTACTTATGTCTTCATAAAGGCTCTACTTTTACAAGACTAAGTAGAGAGCACCCCATGCTTTTGTGTACATTAAAGTTAATTGGTTTGTCAATCTCTTTATTCTATTTTAAATTATTTTGCATTTTATAGTTCATACTCCAATAAAAACATGTTTTTTGTTTGTTTTTTATACTCTAAATTTTATTATATGTAATAGATAGTTATCTTTGTATATTATTTTATCTTTGTCTATCGATTTTTTAAAATAAATTTCAATGTTTTGCCAATATTCGAAGATGTTTATCTATAAATGCTATAAATATTTATATCGATACGATTACAAAATGTCGTCAATTTGATAATATATGAGTTTACCTATATCTATTATCAGAGTATACATACATACACAATGCATGCATGATCATAAATAATTACACCAAGGAGTTCGAATTGATGATATGTGACTAAATATATCTACATATTTTATAATTAAGGATGTCCGAGCACTGAAGCTTCAAAAAGATTAAGGCTTGATTTTTTGTTTACATGTATAGTTGAAGTGCATATAACTCAATTATGAAAGTTTCAGGGGAAATTACGGGGTTTTGAATTAATTATTTAATGTTAAAGTTCGAGTTTGAATGCATTGTTCTTATGAAGAAACCCATATTTTTACACATATTTTGACATATTTTGATAAGACGAATAAAAAAAACTTCGCAATATAAAATAGAAATATATTAATAAACAGATTGATCCAATAAAATTCCAGTATGACCGGCCTAAAAAAAAGATATTTAAGAAAACAACTGAGATTTCGGGTAAATTGTATTTCTGTTGGCGGTAGCTTAATTACCCGATATCTATGGTTTTTTTCTTAAATAACTTTTTTATTAGACCCGGTATGACGGGTTTAAATTAAATTTTAAATTACGACAAAAAATAATAAACATTTTTGTGGACTTTTATGAATTTACTATATAAGATATTGAAGAATTTTATAAATGGACTATACATCAGCGCTCGTACATCCTTAAGCAGAATGTTCTACAGTTATTAAACACTATGTACTTGCATGTATCCACATAATGTTACCACTATGAATTTATATAATTGGTTCTAATATACATCATCGTCTATATTCTAATGTATATTTTGTGTACACCATTGTTGTACATTGAGCATGTTTAGAACTTCTTATTAGATAAAGCAATTATATATACAGGGTGAATCGAACCAGGCGAATAATAAAATACGCCTCTATTTATTTGTATCCAATAGAATGTTATACGTATCAGCAGAAATGAGATGCTAGGCCAATACTATACCTCTCACAAATATATTCACACATATATTCACATATATTGTCTAATATATGCTGTATTATACCCTATCCATTAAAAATAGTCCACTAAATATGTTATTCGTTTTATAGAAAGCAAAAGAGGCGTATACCTATTATACGCCTGGTTCGATTCACCCTATATATTTATATATGTATATATATATATATATATAGAGAGAGAGAGAGATAGAGCAGATGTTGACTTTATTATGCCCTTAATGATTTCATCTACACAAAACAAAAGCATTTTTACACAAAAGCGGGCGCTTCGTTCATTTAGCGAATTTCCTCAGAATTAATACATAATTTCCCTTTTCGAAATAGATCTCATTTAACTTTTTCACGAAAATTGTGACCGATAAAGTGGCTAGCGGTAAGGAAGTCGAAACCTAGCAAGTAGGCCTATTTACCGACCCCTAAAGAAATTTGTATTTAGACCAGGAATTGTGTGACTGCAGCCGACATCTCGAGTTTGTGAGAGGAAACTGCAGAAAACCGTTACAAGCATAGCCGGTAACTTTCGTTACTGTCCATACGCTGGCAATTTAGTCAATTAATCGCCCCATTTATTTTTATTTTTTAATTAATTTAATTGTCAAATTGCTACTTTTGGTAATCGAACCAAAAACCTCTCAGTTCCCAGCAGAGCGTTTTTAACAGCTCGACCACTTGGACTGGTTAATATCTTGTATATACTTAGAGAGTATGTTATCAGTACATGCAAGAACTGTTTTGCATGATGTTTCAATTTCAACTCATATCAAGTTGAAATTTTGGCAAAACTATTCAGTTTATGAAAACGAGTTTCAAACAAAGTTTGTTTATTTTTATAAAAGGGAAATTTTTAAGCTTGTCTTCTATTTCTTACGGTTTTCCTACCACCCTTCCTACCATTCAAAATCTTGAAGTCACCTATTACTTCTAGAACACACGGAACGCTTATCTCTCGCGGAGCATTGATCGATTTGGTCTATTTACGGTGAGACCACGAAGTCGGACCCAGCTTTTATCTACACAACAAAATTTCCGCTCGTTGTTCCTTTTCGTTTTAGAGATACCAAAATTTATGTTTACGATCTATTTTTTAAGCTTTTACTAAGTCGAGACTAACCAGCCAAGTGGCCAAACAAGTGACTAACCAGTCGAGGTGTTATGTCCACTTGGAACTGGGATGTTATGGGTTTGAATCCCGACATTGGCAGTTTGTCAATTATTCAGAAGAAGAAAAAGGAGTGGTTAATTGACTAAACTGTCGGCGTATGGACAAGAACGAAGTAACCAGCTATGTTTGTGAAGGTTTTCGGCAGTTTGCTTCACGAACTCCAGATGAATATCGGCATAGTTCCTATCAGAGTCGGCTGCAGCCGCACATCCTACCAATTCCTAGTCTACACACAAAAATTCCTTCCACTCCACTCACATTCTTACATCCTTAAGCATTACGATGGACCTTATGGTCGAAGTGTAGCCCATTTAGAGCAGCCGTTACAATCTATCTAAGTCGCAATGCAATATAGTATACATAGAGGTCATATGAATTCATTTTACAGTAGATTTTTCTAAAACAGATATATGAGTCGTCGAATGTCCAAAACGGTAATTATATTTACAAGTAATGCTTGTAATATAATAAACATAACCAAAATATATTTACAATTATAGTAATTTTGTATGAAATTTATGGATGCATATTAAATAAACCACAAGTGATATGATACACATACACACATACATATTACACACATATGTAACACCAAATACGTATGATGCAAACAACTAAAAATTTATATTATATATAATAATAGACCAAAACTATAAATTATTATACACACAATGTACAGTTGGTACAGTTCAGTACAATAAAGTAGGTTAGGTACAGTACACTAAATAGGGAATATGCATGAAAATTTTTTTTCACTTCAATTGAATCATGTTTACTTGACAAATATCAAGGTAAAATTACTTTTTAAATAACTTTAAAAATAAGCGAGATATGAATGATTGACATTCCCGATTAGACAAAGCGGGTGATAGCCCTCTTGATATGCATTGTGACGTCATAATATACTATCACCATTTAAAATGCACGTAAAACTCCGTTTTGCAAGAAAGAGACTGATAATAATATTAAAAAGCTATAAGCTTTTTAGATATTTGTCGGATTTTAATTTCGTTTTTAAAGATTATTACAGTATTAACAGTATTTTCATATTCTGAAAATAAATATGACATATTTGGTATGATCCATATACCCTATTCACACTTTGCTTGCTCGAACCCAAATTATTGTTAGCACAATTCCTCTACATGGAAATAGAGCTATCTTAGTGTTGTATTGTGGGAAAAATTCGCCTCGCCTCGAGAGATGCGAGGATGATGGCTAACCCAACCGAGGCGAGGCGAGGCTAGTCGACATTCTGCCACGGCCGCGGCCGAGGCGAGGCGAGGTTGAAATTTAAAAAAGCGAGGCGAGTCGAGGTGATACCAAAACGTCGCCTTGCCTCGTGCCTCGTGAAACACTATATCAATGTTCAGACATATTACTTAAATGTCAAAGTAAGTAAACGATAGTGGCTTCCGTTGGTATAATATAACCGAAAAGGCAACAATACTAACAATGAATATAAATAGACGCTAGTTTACAAAAACAATTTATCGTATTGATTTTAGGACAAGATCCCCTGTAAATGACCTTGCTGTTCGTTTCTGATGTCAAATAATGTTAATATTTTGTAACTGTACTATATTATACATATTATTCTGAAAATGAAACTTCGAAGTGTTCAAAATTGGTTTTTCGTTTGATACCATTACCTAAGAATACGTATGTAACATTATAAGGTAACAACACATAGTTCATAGAATGTTGTAGGTGGAATAAAATAAGATTTTACTCCACTCTCTCTTACAATACAAAGATTTGTAGTTGAATTCAGAAAAATTTTCTGAATTTTGTAATTTGTTGTTAGTATGTATATTTATAATGAGCTACTTCGAAACAATTTTCCTAAAACCGAATTAATAAGGCACAAAATGACTATACAATTTTGAAAAAAAGACACTACTTTTGTGCCACATAGTTTAATACCTTTGTCCCTCAGGTACACCTCGTAACTACCAACAAACTCTAAAAATAAATGTTGGTTTAAGGATTTACGAGCAATGAAGATTCAAAAAGATTAAGGCCTGATATTTTTGCAGATATTTTGACATATTTTGATAATTTTCACTTGGAATAAAATAAGACGCATAAAAAAATAAATACGCAATAGAAAATAGAAATATTAATAAACAGATTGATCCAATAAAATTTCGTTATGACGGGCCTAAAAAAACGATATTTAAGAAAACAACTGAGATTTCAGGTAAATTTTATTTCTGTCGGCAGTAGCTGAATTACTTGAAATCTCAGGTTTTTTTCTTAAATATATTTTTTGTCAGGCCCGGTATGACGAGCCTAAATTAAATTTTAATTTTAACTTACGACAAAAAATAATAAACAAAATTGTGGACTTTTATGAATGTACTATATAAGATTTTGAAGAATTTTATAAATGGACTATATATCAGCGCTCGTACATCCTTAAAGTCCATAATTAATTTTCGATAATTCTCTTTAGATTAAATTTTAGATCGAATGTACTAGGATATCTTGGTCCAACAAGTTCATTAAATTAAAACTGGTTTTTAAGGTAATTATTGTGCTAATGGGTGTAATTATTGAATGTTCCAAATTTTTGCACACTTATTAAGGGTATTATTATACACTCACACATGAAATTTGAAGTCGATTGACCATTTCAAATTCGAGGAAAACTTAATTGAAGTTCAAATAATTAACATAGGATGCAATGGAGACTACCTATTTTAAGCTGTATTTCTACCAGTTTTTTTTATTTTTTATTAAAAAAACAACATATAAGAATCTTTTTTTTAAATAGCTATAAATTATTGGCATATTTAAAAATAAAAACGAGAGTTATTGATAGTCTCATTGTTTAGTTATAACAACGCAAAGTGAAGCATTTTATATATAAATAAACGTGTCGGCATGCTGAACAGATACAATTTGACAGCACTGTACGTCACTATACGTTGTATAGTATCACTATACTATATGTAAACACACAGTATATCAACTGCCGGAATATAAGCCGGGTTTCTATTCATAAAAATGTTAGGTAGTATTTGTATATACGTATAGACAAGTATCGTATGTGTAATGTACCAGTCCAATTGGAGGTTATGGGTTCAAATCCCGACATCGGCAGTTTGTGAATTATTGAGAGGAGTCGGTTAATTGACTAAACTGTCGGCATATGCACATGAACGAAGTAACCGGCTATGCTTGAGAAGGTTTTCTGCAGTTTCCTCCAGATGAATATCGGCATAGTTCCTATCGTAGTCGGCTGCAGCCGCATATTCTACTAGTCTATACACAAAAATTCCCTCCACTCCACTCACATCCTCACATCCTTAGGCATCACAATGGACCTTATGGTGGAAGTGTAGCCCTTCCAGAGCAGCCTCAACAATCTATCTATCTATGTGTAATGTATCTATTGGTACAGTCTTGGACTAAAATTATGGCTTATTATGCTTCACTCTTACTGTACACATACGCTACACAACTTTTTGGGAATATTGTATCACGACAAGTACCTTAATGCTTGCGTACGCCTAAACCATTTGTAATAGGGAACGCCCTTGTAAATTAGTTCTCACGATGTACTTGAAAATTAAAATTAAACTATGTATACTTTCGAGATGTTTACGTCGAATAGTTTAACAGAACGACATAGAGCAAAATTTTTATCAAAATAGAAAAATTAAATAAAAATTTTAAATTACCACGTTTTTAAGACGGACTTAAAAATATACAGTAATTTTAATTTCAAAACGAACAAGTGAAAATAACAACTACTTGAGTTAATTGCTTAAATACTCGGTATATACTGAGTTTATGAAAAAATTTACTGACAAAAATTGTTAATTTTTAAATAAGGAACAGTTTTTGTCTTTAAATTTTTGTTCTCTTATGGTTTCAAAGATAGACAGTTGTGCCTATTTTGCCCAAACGCATGGTCCGATTTTGCCCATTTAAACTTGACCTTATTGTTTAGCTCTAGAACACACATACTAAATTTCAGCTCGATATCTCTTTATGTTTTTGAGTTATCGGTTTGAGGAACAGCCACATTTGCGGAAATGGACTAATAGGGAATATGCATGAAAATTTTTTTTCGCTTGAATTGAAGCATGTTTACTTGACAAATATCAAGGTAAAATTACTTTTTAAATAACTTTAAAAATAAGCGAGATATGAATGATTGAAATTCCCGCTTAAACAAAGAGGGTGATAGTCTTGATATGTTATGTGACGTCATATTACACTTTCATCATTTAAAATACACGTAAAACTCCGTTTTTAGTATTTTTGCACGAAAGAGACAGATAATAATCTTTAAAAGCTTATAGCTTTCTTGATATTTGTCGGATTTTAATTTCGTTTTTAAATATTATTACAGTATTAACAGTATTTTCATATTCTGAAAATAAATGTGAAAAAAATTTTCATGCATATTCCCTATTCTTAAAATTTCACCTTCGATAAATATAAAACTGCCTTTATCTAGAATATTCAAGAGTCAAGCTTTAACAACATTTAGTTAGAAATTCAACGCACGTTGAAATCACATTTGACATCAGATAGATATCTGGTGTGTTTGTTTCTCTTATAATAAGATTATGCCCCAGTATTATTACTCGTATTAGTATTATTACATTTTGTTGTGTTGTGGTTCGGTTTTTGTTTCTCTGTTATCAGGAGAAAAAAAATACAAAATGTATATAGAAATCTAGAAAATAAATTAATTTCGAACCATTTAGACGTACAAACTTGCTTTGACAGCTGTGGTATTTCTGTGAGCACAATATTATTGGTAGTTATTTAATATATACCGCATGTCAACGTAACGTAAGCTATAGCTGGCAAAATAGAACGATGACTGGTTAAGTTGACAAAACAGAACTTAATTTATTTCCCTTTTTTTTTAATTACTTTGATGTAAAATATTTTTTGATAACCCATGAAATAAGATAAATGTATACACTGATAGAAGTGATTCCTTGCAGTAAGAAAAATTTTTTCTTACTCTTATATATAGTGAAGATAATATATATTTTGTATATAGTATATTACACCACAAGGGCAGAAAGTTTGACATTCCTGCACTGCGCGCCATATTGCACGAGGCGAAGCCGAATGCAGGAATGGCGCGCAGTGCAGGAATCTCAAACTTTCTGCCCGTGTAGTGTATACTAAATATATCTAAAACTGAAATGATGATTTCTTTGGACCAAGATGCTAAAGTTTCGAACCAAAATAAACATTTTTTAAAGAAGTAATGATAAAGCTGTTTTAAAGAAGTAATAATAAAAAACAATGAAGAAGCTGCATAAACTTTCTCTTCTTGAGTTTTTATTTATTTTTAATAAGAAAAATACTTTTTTTACAAGAATTTCATTTTCTTTACTAATGAATCACAAGTGTATTTGGCCAAGAAAAACTCTCTTAGGCCAAGACTAACGAACTCTACTTTAAAGAATTTTAGTTTCTTCGCGCAACTAAACATATGTTTTTAGTTCGACTCCGTAGTCTTGAATGAAAACAAGGGTTTCTTTATTGAAGCAAATATTTTGAAGAAAATATATTTTCTTGAGGAAAGAAATTCCTTCTATCAGTGTATAATTAAATTATCCAATGGTATCCAATAAAAAGTAGCATCGAATGGAGGGGGGGGTACATTTTGTTTGGATATTAATGTTTTTAATCCATTGAAACTCATTAGAGAAAATGTATTATTAACTCCCGACGCAAAAAAAGGGTGTTATAAGTACGAAACCTATGTGTGTCTGTTTTTGGCGTCGTAGCTCTCAAACGCGTGGACCGATTTATATGCGGTTTTTTTTTTATTAAATGACTTACTTCCTTGCTTAGGTTTGATAAAAATCTGTTCAGTCTTTTGAAGATTATCAAGTCAAGATCATCAGGAATATACATCTTGAAACCGTACAAGATAGAAAACTAATTTGTTGACAAAAAATATTTTCTTTTTAAAATAAACAACTTTTGTATGAAAATTTTTTTCATAAACTCAATAGTTTTCTCATAATTTGTGATTAAATGTTCCTCGAAACTAACGAATTTACTAACAATTCGAATTCACAGAAACAATTCAATCATTGATATACAACTCAGTATATACTGGGCATTCAAACAATTAACTCAGTTGTTACATTACTTGTTATTTCTATGTTATTTTAGCTGTTTGAAATTTTATGTGACGTTAAAGGGGAAATTACTCATCAGAGGTGAAATGAAGGGGCAACATATATAATTAGCCGCTGAAAACATTTGTAAATAATGAAACTAAAAAAGTTCCACTTCCCCCGTGGAACTTATATGGGTGAAGCTTGCACTTTTTTCTGGCGCGTTCGTTTCAATGTTCACAAATATATTTTTATACAATATATTCATGTAGAAATAAAAAACACTTTTTCACTTAACATCCTAGCTAGCTTGTTTCATACCTTAAGGGTAATATTTTCAATATTTGTTGGTATCATTTTTAAATGGTACTGACTAAAAAGAATACACATTGAATAAACTGTATTTTATTTAAAATAAGAATGATGGTATGCAGTGGTAAAAGATTTTCCTTTATATTACAAAATGTAAAAGATATACATTATATATATATATATATATATATATATATATATATATATATATACAGCTTAGAGATACATCATATGACATAGATAAAGAGTACGAATATGGTTTGAAATCGACTTCATAAATCATCAGTCGTAACGACCGGTGTGCTTAGTAGTATCATTTTACTATCATCTATATACATACCTATCTATCTATCTACCTACCTACCTACCTACCTGCCCACTTTTAGCTACTTTTTTTTATCTTTTTTCACCAAGTGTAGTTTTTAAACAAAGTGACTACAAAAAATTTCCAACTTGTATAATACAAAAATACATAGCATAAATTAACGACGATAGGGTTAGCTTACGGACTTAGTGGTGAAGTAAAGGCGTTTTGTGTACTTAGAACTGGGAGGTTGTGGGTTCGAATCCCAACATCGGCAGTTTGTCAATTATTAAAAAAAAAAGGGACGGTTAATTGACTAAACTGTCGGCGTATGAACAAGAACGAAGTAACCGGCTATGCTTGGAAGGTAGAATAAATAAACACATTTACTTCCTAAAAATTATCTACTCTCATTACTAACAAAAGTTACTATATGTACACTCCCGTTCATAAAAATTGAACCAGTTAAAACATTCTCAATGTTACTGAAATGAAAATGTTTCTACCACTTTTTAAAAATTTTAATTTCCTTGCACGGCTAAGTGCCAATTGTCAAGCTGTTGATTAAATTCCAAGGTTTTTTTTAATATAATAATAAACATGGTAATCAACTATATAGTTATTTATTTTTTTAAACAATTTGGTGTAAAAATGTAAAATATTTAATTTGGATAAATCTCACAATCGAATACAATCGTCTGACAACAGAATCAAATTCTTGTTATTACTCACTGAATTTCTAGTGGATTCGAGTTTCAAGATAATTATTGATTCGGTTGCTGACGAATGCATTCGACCGCTCGACTATCCAAAAGTAAGTGAACTATTATTATTATTATTATATTATCCACCGTCCATTACACCTCTGTTGTTGTCTTCGATGTTGTTTTATTGTTGTCATCAGTGGTGAATTTTGTTTGTTAAAAAATGTAATTTAATTTTTATTTGAGGCACTTGGATGTTAGTTATTTTATGTGACGAAAACATTTCGTTACATTACTGTATGTAATATTATACAAATATTTCGTAATATATACAGTTAGAATGTAACTTACGGGTTCAATTTTTATGAACGGGAGTATACAAATCAAAACATCTATGATTCTACGTATACATATAGAACAATGTTTATAAAAACCAAATAGGTCTGTCTATTACAAAAATAACAATATGTCACAATACAAAGATAGCAGACTACCTTTTTCAACATAGATGGAATTAAATACACTCATAAGTTTTAGTTTTGAATTGATTTGACTTTTATATCAAGGTCATTGTGATTCACTTAAAAAGATTCACTTAAAACAATCTAGCTTTGTATAGCATAATCCAATTTATCTAAGTAACTCACTTTTGTTGTCTAACAGGAAATATTTGGACGAATAATATTTTTATAAAAACCTAAATTTCCAAAGAAATGACTGAAAGATTCCTTAAATTCTGTCCACGTTCTTATATTACACTCAGTAGAAATAAAGTCACAATATCGTATATCAAAACATTTTACTAATATTATGATAAACAAAGATAGAAGAAAAAAAATTACCAGTGTGACATATAACAGTCTATCATTCATATGTTTATGTATGTATGCATGTATGTATGTGTGCATGTATGTATGTGTGCATGTATGTATGTATGTATGTATGTATGTATGTATGTATGAATGTATGAATGTATGCATGTATGTATGTATGTATGTTTATATTATATATGCCAAGTAACCAAGCTAATATATTCGTACTCGTCCAACAAACATGATATACAAAATAGTGACTTTCAAGATTCCACAACATCATATAAAATCTTTCGTAGTTTCGTTGGTAAAGTATAATAGTTAGTATAATATCCATACAAAACAGAGAGTGACTTTTTATTTTATATCTTTACTTTAAACTAGTACGTAAACAAGGCCACAAAAATGGAATTCTTTTAAAAAAATTTTGCAATCGTTTTATACAGTTTTCATTCTGTTTTTAAAACAAATGATAAATAACTTAGCTAGTTGCTGAAATACCCGGTGTATAATGAATTTATGAAAAAGTTTCCTATAAAAGGTGTTTATTTTTCAAAAAGGAACATTTTTTGTCTTTAAATTTTTGTTCTATCTCTTACGGTTTCAAAAATAGCAAAATTTGCTCCTTTTGCCCAAACCATTTTTGCTCATTCACGAACTGAACCTAACTGTTTTGCTCTAGAACACTGTTTTTGAGTTATCTCATGAGATCGTTTTATGAACAACTATACCAAAATTTTTTTTCTGCGATCAATATTTTCAACCGTTACTTAACTGAACTTAACTGAATATACCCTTGGTATATATTATATACCGGGTATAAAAATGCTTAGAACAAACGATTTTCAAATTTTCATGATGAGAAACTTTTAGTCGAAACATTTTTTTCCAAAATCAAATGGATTCGGCACAAATCGACTGCAAAATTAAATCAAAAAGAATGCCACTTATGTGGTTGGTAGTACCTACCGTATGTATATCATCTATCTATATGGATAGAGGATGTCACATTTATATTTACACAATTTATATAAGATGAGAAAACAAAGTAAGGCAATATATAATATGTATAATATTTAATAGACTGGTCCATCAAAAATGATATGACTTATTACGGCATAAAAAATCTGTGTTTTTTCTAAATTTATTTTCAAATAAGGATCGTTCTAATTTTGAATTGAATGGGGTCATTACTTGACGAAAATCCATTATAATTATTAAATAAAACAAATATTTGAGATTTTCGTAACAATCATTTTATTTTGACTAGTCTTGGAACACTGTCCTTTCATCAGAAAATATAAGGTAATGGTGTGTTAATATCTGAGAGATGTTAACAAGAGTAAGTTGAATGAAAGCAATTTTAACAAGAGTAAAATGAATAAAATTTATTATATTCTAATTTATTTTGTTTAATTTTTATTTATTTTTTATTTTTGTTTATTGATCTCAATTTTCTATCTATTTCTAATTGTCAAAGAGTAAATTACGACTAACTAATTTATACTGATGATGACTACTTGGTAGTCGAAATACGTATTTAAACTGATCTAGGTATTGGGACAAATTTGAAATTTTATTTCAAAAACCTAGAGTTCTCATTAATTATCATATGATAATCTAATAAGTAATTCGCTTGTAAAACAACCATATAGAAATTTAAAATAGGTAACATAAATATTAGGCAACGTATAATCTTATTTACTCGGTGTAAAAAACACTTTTATGAAATTTTATACGAAATTATTTTATACATTTTATTTCATATAAAAACTACGATCTCATTTAATTATATTTAAAGATATATTTATGTGCTTACTTTCACTTTAAATTAACTGTTTTTTCTTATCTTTCCTAGTGAAAACAACCCTTTAAACAGTTTAAACAACTAATTATTTACATTCTTGGATGAAAATTTTTAATGAAAAACTATTATTTTAAATTGAAATGCTTTTTTAATTGTTACTACTTTATTCATTACTTATTATACATAATATACAGGATACTTCTGACATAATGGTCTCAGTAAAAACTGAAGATAATAGATAATCAAACTATGACGAAAATGTTAACGTTTTATAGGAATTCAGGATCTTAAAAGTTAAATATTATTCAGATTTTTTCTCATTATTCTAAAAATTATCATGCATTCTTTTTTTGAAAATTATATATTTTAATTTAACAATGTTTAACCCATTTGTTTTAGTTTCGCTTGGAGTTAGCATAGTTTAATTTTGGAATGTTTTATGAGACCCTTAGCAAATTTTCGAAGAAAATGTAGCTATTTTTTTATTGCAGATTTGAATTTTAGGCAGTAAAGAGATACCTCTTTGAAACATGCTATGTGCGGAGTAGTTAAAAAATACATTCAAATTAAAAAAAGTCAAACTTTGCTCCCACTCGTGCTAATTTACTCCTCTAATTTAGTAACATTAATAAGCTGTTAAAGATAAATTGAGCACATTATTTTTCGTTTTGGAATCGGCCGTCATTCATTTAAATCAGTTTTTTTTTTTAATGTAGATGATTTGTAATCCATATGCCGGCAGTAAATTCACGGCGAGAGGTCTCGACGAATGCCGTAAGGCGAAGAGTCGTCAAATTTACAAAAAAATGAAATCGAAAACAAATAAGTTTAGAACAAAAAGTACATTGAACATTTAAGGATGTACGAGCGCTGATGTATTTTAATCCATTTACAAAATTCTTCATAATCTTACATAGTACTTTTGATAAAAGTCCACAATAAAGTTTATTATTTTTTGTCGTAAGTTAAAATTAAAATTTAATTTAGGTACGTCAAACCGAGCCTAACAATAAGATATTTAAGAAAAAATACTGAGATTTCGGGTAATTAAACTACCGCCGACCCGAAATAAAATCGCCGACTCGAAATCTCAGTTGTTTGCTTAAATATCTTTTTTTAGGACCGTCATACCGGAATTTTATTAGATCAATGTCTTTATTAATATTTCTATTTTCTATTTTCTATTGCTTTGTTTTTTGTTTTTGTATTATTTTATTCCAAGTGAAAATTATCAAAATATGTGTAAAAATATGGGTTTCTCCATAAGAAAAATGCATTAAAACTCGAACTTTAACTTTAAATAATTAATTCAGGACCCCCGTAACCCCCACCCCCTGAAATATAACCCCCCACCCCCTGTATAATTGATTTATACGTACTTCAACTACATGTAAACAAAAAATCAAGCTTTTGGAAGCTTCAGGGCTCGTACATCCTTAATTTTAACATTAACGCTGTACATCATAATTGTTCTATTTTTTATTACAATAGAATTACCTTATCGTTTTTTATCTTTAATTAAACATTCCAACTAAATGAACTATTATAATAAATTTTATCCAATTTGTTTACTCTTTTCCTTATTTTTCTATAAAGAAAGCTCCGGTCTAATTTGTTCGTAGGAGCTAAATAGAAAAAATGGGGATAAAAGGAGATAAATGGTGATTAAATAGTTCATTATATCGAAATCGATTCTTCCAACAGAAACAGTGCAAACTTTTGAATTCAATCTTTTAATTGTTTATTCATCATTTATACATTATTACATTGTATTAATGGAAATTTTTTGTTTACAGGTTCGAACATTGTTCGTTAGTGGCTTGCCAATGGATGCGAAGCCACGAGAATTATATTTACTGTTTCGGGCATATGAGGTTTGTAATTAATTTTTAATATTTTTATTTAATAAGTTTTTTTTTTATATATATTTCTAATAATCAACATTCTAATAATATACAACTAATTGTTTTATATTTCGTTCGTTTTCTAACTATTTTTATCGATAACGATAACATTTAGACCATTTCTCTGTTTAAACTATATTTGTTAACGCGATATTGCCTTATATACTAACGTTAAACGTAATACCAAATAGCTCCAAATCTATTATTTCTAAACACGCATGTTATTTTTTTTTGTTGGTTATCTTAAAAATTTGATTTGTTTGAAAATTTTTGAAAACAATAAATTATTTCTTATTTTATTGCATATTAAAATCCACACACAAAAATGTTTTAATGTGCCCAAATATTTATAGTAAATAACAAAAATAAGTTTCGTCAAACGTGAATCATGTTCACGTTTCATAACATATGAAACCAATATTCATTTTCTTTAATTCCAACATAGTTTGAATGATCCATAAACAAAACCAAACGTTGCACAGTATGACGAATATATTAGGGTAAAACTGCCCAATTGTACGTTTTTTTTATATATTTAACCCGACCACGGATGGTTATATGTTTAACAGTCTATGTAGGCTAATATGTTCATCTGTTTTCGTGTAGCTCCTACTCGACTTATCATATTTTGACAAATAAGGCTGTCACATCACAATCGTCTTTGGTGTAGAGGAAAGCACACTGGACTAGTTATCCAGAGGCCCGAGGTTCGATTCCTGGTTGACGAGTTAATTTTTTCATATAAGTATTTAATTTAATTAATAAATTCAATGACAATGAAATTTGTCGGAGTATACGCTATAGTCTTCTACAGTTTTTCATACGTATTCGAAAGGAATTTGGACAAACAACGTTATGTGGACACGAAAGTATACACAAACAAATATTAATAAATAAGGTGTTGTTAGCTTCGCCTTAGAGTTCCGCATGTCGTAGGCTACGTGGCGTCATATAAAATCCAACATGGCGGTTATACTTTCGTACTTTTTTCGTAGTCGGGATGTAGTTTCAACTCTTGTTCATAATTTAATTATAAAAAATAGACAAATTTTTAACAAATTTTAATCCACTATATATTTAAATGTGTTGCACGTGTTTCAGTCTCTTTTTTAGACCATCATCGGGCACTAAAAACGTTCAACACTTGAGTTTATATACTTTAGGTTATCTAATAAAAAATTGAATAAAATTTAACAAAAATCAATAGCAAACAATTAAAAATTAAAAGCCATTTACAACCTTTTGAAGGCGAGATAAACAATTATATATACATATTATTCAAAAAAAAAACAATGAGACAAATAAATTATACTAATTCAAAATCACCCGTGTACAGCTTTGTCCGAGCATCACTCTATTGCATGAAACAGCGTTGAGTGCCATAAATCGATTTGATCGTTCAAAAACGTCCCCAATCCATGCTTCAGTTTTGTGATTTTTTAGCGATAATATCAAATTTCGCCCTTTTCGAAAATGTGTAAAACCTCGATTTTGGTATTGGGTCTGTGATTAGTTTCTCTGAGTTGGTAAATACCGAATCCGTCTTTTGCAGTCTTTGCAGTAATATATAAGTTTATTTTTTATAATTAACTGAATAATGAATTTCTACAAAGTGAAGCTCGAAACAATTAATATTTATTAATAATTGAATATTTCAAACTAAACTCAATGTCCTAATAATATATAAATGAGTTTAAAAACTAAAACCCGACTACGAAAACAGAACGAACTACATTTGAAGAACTAAGTTCGCACAAAGCAAAATTGTAGCAATTGCCGTCCTTCGAATATGAGAAATATTTTCAAGGCTCTTCAAACGTGTTTCGTGCGTTTTTCGTATTCAGATTTTAGTTTTTTAAACTTATTTATTTAAGACTTTTTATTTATTTATATATAAATTATGCATTTTCGGAATCTATGAATTAAAAGCATTTATTTGATATCAAACTTGATACATTTGTAAAATTTTGTTATTGTTGCTTAGCGTATTATGCAAGTCATATCTGCCATGATAGATTGACGTCAGATAATCTTTGACACGTGGAAGTCAAAGACGAAGCTAACGATACCTCATTTGTCAAAATATGATAAGTAGCTTAGAATCTACACGGGAACAGATCAACATACTAACATACATACAATACATAGACTGGTAAAATCATAACTCTCCGTAGTCGGGTAAAAAAATACGTTCAACAATGTATGAATATCTTAGCTAGTAGAGCAGCTCTGGGAAGGCTAAACGAACCATATAAATGGTTTTTTTTTATATGATTATTTCAAGTAAATATAAAAAAAAGTATCTTTTCATATAATATAAATTTTGTATTTTAGAAGAAGGGATGTTAAAATGGTTTTTAAACAATAAATCATATCCATATATACCCAAAGCCATCATATTTGCATGATATTCCGCAATCACAAAAAAATGAACGAACGGAAAGTTATTATAATTTATATATATTTATCAGGGACTATCACGGACTGATACCATCCACATACCATTTGATTCCACACCAATATCATAAAAAACCATTTATATTATAGTTAGTGGTATGTACACTTTATCATTTTGAAAACAAAATGACAATAGATTATATAGGTACCCGATCGTCCGATTCATGTCTCCCGTTCGTATACACTATTATATAGCGTAACGTAAAGTATTACGACTAACGATCCAGGCCGAAATCATGACACAATCGAAACAAACAAACTAAATTGTATATTTAAATATCGAAATGAAAAGAGAGTTAGTTGTTGTAATAAATCAAATTACTTCCGCTATTTTAAAATATAAATATTTTTAGAGTTAAATTCATTCACGATTTTCTTCAAATTCTGTGTGTCTGTTGAACATACCCAAAATTGATGTGCTTACGAAAGCACATACAGGTACAAAATAACAAAACTAATTAGTCTGTTCGAAAATGATGAATTCTAAATATATAAAAAAATATTTGATTTAGTAAATTTATTTGCATGCATTAGTTAATGATACGGAATTGATAATTCAAATTTTTTATTTCTAAAAATTTGAATGATTGAAGTTGATAACATTCTCAAATATTGGCGTTTCAAGATGTATACGCTAGTAAAGTCTTTTTGGCGGGTGACCTCTGCGCCGTCTCGTGTTTTTTATTTTAAATTATGGTTCTGTCAAAACTCGTAAGCATACGAACATACATGTAAAAAGTCAACTTTAACTATAAATAAATAATTACATACAATGCCAGTGAAAAAACTGATGAGCAGCTTTCAAGAAGTGCAATTAGATATTTTTAGAAAAAAAAAGTATTTCTAAAGGTACAAAATTATGTACTAGTAAATTATGTCTCTTATGTCTATGAACAGATTGATGTTAATGATTCTCGGCAAAGTTTTGGTATACAGTATTAAGAGAAACACCTTTGCCACAAAAATATTATTGTTGCAATTCGTTGTAATTAACAATGTTATTAATTATAACAACGGTTTTATGTGAACATTTTAATTGAATTGTGACATTAGATGATTGTAGATTTAGATTAAGAATTGAATAAGAATTGAATCCACGACCTCTGGCATTCTAGATCAACGATCGTTGATGTCAAAGAATGCTATCATTGTTCAGACATATTCCTTAAATGACAAAGTAAATAAACGCTAGTCACTTCCGTTTGTATAATATAACTCGACAGGCAACAATACTAACAATGGTTATATAGACGTTAGTTTAAATAAATGCAATTAAATAAGTGAAAATAACAACTAACTGAGTTAATTACTTTAATACTGAACTTATGAAAAAAAATTTTTACAAAAGTTGTTTATTTATAAAAATGGAACAATTTCTGTTCATAAATAAATGTTCTATCTCTTACGGTTTCAGAGATAGATAGTTTTGCCCATTCTGCCCAAACCTGGTCCGATTTGGCCCATTCAGTAACTTGATCTTACGTTTTAGCTCTAGAATAAACTTACAAAATTTCAGCTCGCTATCTCGTTTTTAAGGTATCGTGTCGACGGGCGGACGGACAGACAAATTGGCGGAAATGTATTAATTAGGTCATTTTATGAACACCTATACCAACATTTATTTTTCTGTGATCAACATTTTTAACCGTTACCACAAGCGGAACTAAAATTAATATACCCTGGTATATATTATATACCGGGTATAAAAACCTTTCGTTTCGTTGTAGAAATACTATTTTTATAATTATGAAAAATAAAACGTGTACGCCATATTAAACAATTTTCTTAAAATGTCTCTCAACATTATACTACACTCATTATGATTAGAAACTGTTGTACTATGTTAAAAGTTGGTGGATAATTGACTTACATTGTCAAACAACCACCCAACAACACAAAAATTTAATGAAATGCAAATAACATCCATTATTCATTAACTTTAAGTACTTGAATTACATTGTTTTTTTTTTTACTTTTTTTATTTTCTTCTTAAATGTGAAAAAGTATTTGAAAGAAAAATAAAATAAAAAAACGATAATCCTTTTTAAACCTCCATTCATTTTGTATGTCATAAAAACACACACATATTATTGTAATATGTCTACTTTAAGGTTGTATCGGCAATGTATAGATAAAAATCTGTATTTTTGATATGTTATTAATTAATTGCTAACTCATACGTATAAAATAATTTTTTGAAACAAATCTGACGAAGGATTTTTATGTAATTAATGATTAAAAATTTTAACATGTTGTGAATAGCAAATGTTGAATGAACGCCTACATTTTCGATAATGTTGCTCCACCTTCTATAGATTAAAAAGTAAAAAACTTGTACTTTTATAAATTAAATCTCGTTAAATGTAAAAGAGTGTGTCCCCTTCTATTGCACAAGCATCGATGCTCTTCTCTCTCTCTCGCGCATCTTTGCTTGCCCCGATTTCAAACTTCAAAGCCAGGCATTACTATTTCATGACCGGTTTGTTGCAGGCATTAGTATACGATCGCGTTTATCATTAAATTATCTATCTTCTGATGTATATTTCGATTGGCTAACTATTAACAGATCAGTGTAGTTACCTATATTTTCTTACCTGTTCATACCTGCTTGCCAGATAGTCATGACCGGAAATGAGTAGGCACTACTATCCAAGCATATTCATTATATTATAAACTATTAGTTAATAAAAATTCGCATTGTTAACAAGTGGGTGAAGGACAGAAGAAAAATTAATTAAAATTAATTTAATTCAAAATTGCTATGGCAACATTTTGATAGGCAGACTGCATTTTAGGCGTATTCATATATTAATTAAACTTCATAAAAAATATGTTTCATCCGGTTAACAGATGAATGAAGGTCGATCCCTGTTTGGCTCCTGTACTATTTGTCTATATAATATACGCTAGTTCTTGCATACTATGTCTTAAGTAACCTTAATGGAATTTGACGTAAGTATTGAATTGCGACGTTTAAGATACTTACAGCTATTGGCGGTGTTTCAGTGAAATTTGTTCCACCGTTTACGAAAAGTATACAGATAAAAAATTACCAAATATTAGGAAGTTACAAACCCACCCCACTGCTTGTTTTAAAAAATTTTTTTATAAAGGATTGAGTTCCGTACGCCAAGAATTGTCAGTTGAATGAAAGAATGACTTGTTTCTATTTCAACACTCTACAGTCCGTATTTTAAAGTACACCCAATCTGAAAATAATGTATAGTGTATCTATCGCTGTCTATATGTAGTACCTATGATATGGTGTCTTTGTTACATATACATGTAGGTACACTCACACGACTGACGACGGGCAATAACGACGATGTATACGTGCACGAATAAGATGCAACTATATATAAATGATTGTAGTTAGACAGTGTATCTATCTATCTATCTAGAGAGTGATAAGTACAGGGTGGCGCATCAGTAACGTTATGATATATTTAATGAATAATTATTTTCTTTCTGATTTTATTTAACGCTGGCATTTATTAAAATTTAGTTTGGAAATATGTTCACATTATGTTTTGAAGATAATATCTTTCAAATGGTGCCCATTGTTTGTTTCGATCTGACGTGCTCTTTCCAGAGCATTTTCCATAACTTGTCTTAGAATTTCAGGTCCCAGCGCCCTCACTTCTTTTCGGACATTAGCCTTGAGCTCTTGTATGGTTCTTGGCTTATTGGTATACACCTTAAATCGGGCAAACGCGGTGGCCAGTTAAAATCAGAAAAACGTGATATTATTCGCCAAAAATTTCGCGCAAAATAGCCATATTTTAGTTTTAACTCGTGAACCAATTAAATCTTATATGGGAAAAGATGTAACGTATGTAAAATTCTTTGCAAAGACCGCCTAGATATCATCCACTACTGAGAACGTCGCCTGGTGGAAGTTTCGGGATTTTCCTCAACACTTGCTTGCACCCGAGCAATATTCACAGCATTTCGAACTGCATGAGGTCTTCCAGCACGCGGAAAATCACAGACAGTCCCATGTTGCTGAAAACGCTGAACCAATCGGTAAATTGTTGGAGCGCGAGGTAAATTTCAATATGATCTTTGTGTCTGAATAATCGAATGCTGACTTTCAAAATAAAATTGAACAACTTTGGTTCTTTGTTCTGTGCTGAGTCTTTCCATCATAAATTTCCCAAGTTTTTCAAAGTTAATTGTGGAAAAAAAATACGTTAACGAAAAATTTATTCTCTAATGAAATTATAGCGTTACTTATGCGCCACCTTATATAATAGTTATTTGTTATACCATACTGATTTTAATACTGGTTAAGTGTGACAAAGTAAACCATATCATAGTACACTACATATAGATACACTATACATTGTTTACAGATTGGGTGTATTTTAAAATACAGGCTGTATACATCATACATAAGAGAACAATAATCATTGGAGTAAATGCCATTTTTCCAAACGATGTTCTATAGGTACACTGTGATGCCGTCGTGCATAGTAAATTTACCAGTGCTTTATGCGTATAATGAAGACACTAGAAAGCATAAATGAATAATAATATAAAATGTGTATAGGATAAAAATATATACAAAACAAAAAATAATGAATAATTTCTAGAATGAGTTGGAAATGGTTTTTTTTTTCTCACATGCCAAAATGCCATTATGTTTTCAAATATGTATCAATCAGTTATATGACAAAAAACATTAACGGAAATGGGTAATACCAAGCAAATGTATATGTACTACTAGCGTATATCTTTACAGGGTGTACAGGGTGAGTCGGGAGGAACGGGCCAAACTCCAGAAGTGTATTGTACACGTGAAATTAATGCAAAACAAGTAATGTAACAACTAACTGAGTTAATTATTTGAATACCCAGTATATAGTGAATTGTATATCAATGATTGAATTGTTACTGTGTATTCGAATTGTTAAAAATTCGCTTTCCGAGTAAAATTTAATCACCAGTCCAAGTAGCCGAGAGGTCTAAGGCGTTATGTCTGCGCAGTATGCCTACTTGGAAACTGGGAGGTTATGGGTTCGAATCCCGACATCAGCAGTTATTAAGAGAAAAAAAAAAGGGCGATTAATTGACTAAAACTGTCGGCGTGTGGATTAGAACGAAGTAACCGGCTATGCTTGAGAAGGTTTTCTGCAATTTCCTTCCCGAACTCCAGATGAATATCGGCATAGTTCCTATCATAGTTGGCTGCAGCCGCATATCCTACCAATTTCTAGTCTATACACAAAAATTCCTTCCACTCTACTCACATCCTCACATCTTTAGGCATCACAATGGACCTTATAGTCGAAGCGTAGCCCGTCCAGCCTCTATAAGCTATCTATCTATTTAACGTTAATGACAAAAAAAATTAAATTCGCATAAGAACATATGAGTTTTTTTCCATTATTTTCACGTGTATAATACATTCCTGGAGTTTGGTCCGTTCCACCCGACTCACCCTGTTTATACGGATGGTAGGGTATCTTATTGTATATTTTAAATAATTTAATAAAAACCATTCTGTTGTTTTTACTTCTACAAATTTAAAAATACATCATTTTAGAGTAGTATTTAAAATAAAATAATGTTAAAATAAATAAATAAATTATATGTAGATTTATTTACATAGCTTCGTACTATCGACAGCAAAAGTGGCGTTCTTTTTTCAAAAGTTTACAGTTGATTTGTGCCGAATTCATTCAATTATCGAAAAAATGTTTAGAATAAAAAATTTTTGTTATGAAAATAGAGAACTTGCATTAATTTTTTATCGCTACAATTCCTATATAAATGAAAGAATAAAACTTATTTTGACAAAATGGAAACCCGACTTAACAAAAGAAGCACTAAAAAGTAAAAAAATAATTGCATATTCTTGTGCCAATTTTAGTTCACCAAAGCAAAAATTTTTAAATATATATGTACAATTATTGTGATTTTTGGAGGCGGTGTCAACATAGAGAAATTCACATAACTTTTGGACACCGCCTCCAAAAATAACAATAATTGTACATATATATTTAAAAATTTTTGCTTTGGTGAACTAAAATTGGCACAAGAATATGCAATTATTTTTTTACTTTTTAGTGCTTCTTTTGTTAAGTCGGGTTTCCATTTTGTCAAAATAAGTTTTATTTCTCGCTTTTTAGTGACTTTGAAGTTCTATAACTGATTTTAATTGTCTAAATATGGGTAGACCTACTAAACGACCAACTAATTTTTAGTGAATTTTTTTATAACACTTTTTTTTTACCCGTTTTTTTTTTTTTTTTAAATTTTTAATGCATTTTTTTATATCAGATTTTCAGTTTTCTTTACAAGGAATTTGGTTTTTTTTTGTAAAATTTTTTTTTTTTGGGGTCGGTTTTTTTTTTAAGGAAAAATTTTTTTTGAAGTCGGTTTTTAAAAAAATTTTCTTATTTTCCCATTATGAATGAGTATACTTTTTCAAAAAAAAAAAAAAATTTCGCAGAAATCGGTTATCACATATAAAATGAGGATTTTCCTCGATTTTCCGGAGATCCCCTCATCAGAATGCGATTTGGTGACAATGGGACCAATCGGGAATCAAACCCTTTAAAACAAAAAAAAAAAATTCAAAATCGGTTCATAAATGCCGGAGTTCTGAGGTAACAAACATAAAAAAAAAAAAAAAAAAAAAAAAAAAAAAAAAAAAAAAAAAAAATACAGACGAATTGAGAACCATCCTCCTTTTTTGAAGTCGGGTTAATAATTCATTTGAAATGTTTTGATAATTTTTTTTCTTGATTAACAATTTCATTGTTTCATTAATTATTAATAAAAAATAAATAAATTTTTGTATAAAAAAAACTACTTGTGAGTTATTGTGACGTCATTATATCCGTTGAGGCTGAGACACAATTGGAATCATGCTATACACTTGTATTTTCTATATGCAGATCACCATATGTTACAACAAAATAGTCTAATAGTCTCTTGTCTCTCTCGTAATCGTGGATGTTTTATCATTTCTCCATGCGGTGGCGTTACTAAAGCGATATAATGACGTCACTGGCATTTGAATATACATTTTCAAAAAAACAGTTTTTAATTGTAAAATTACATGAAATTTCAATTGTTAAAATTTTTTTTTTTAATTTGTCTTTGTAAGTTTTAGTAAACTTTCGAAAAAAAATAAAAATACATAACATGCAATTCTTATTTGAAACAAGGGGTTAACAATGATATTATGAGTTTAAGAAATTTGTTTTATTTCTTGATAGAAGCATTTCGCATTTCGTATTTAAATTATTCAAAACGAAAATTTAATAAAATTAACAATTTACTAATAATGTTTTCTTATATTTTTTCAGGGATATGAAGGATCACTTTTAAAAGTCACAAGCAAAAATGGAAAAACAGCGTCAGTAAGTATACTTTAAAGTACATTATCCTTATATCACATTTAATTAGTATGGGTTCATTTTACGTTATTTCAATATTAAGATCTACATTAAATTAAATTCATCTTGAAATAGATATTCAGTGAGTTTTCGTTTTTCAGAAAAAAATTTACTAAAATTAATTTAATAAAAATTTGTATATCATTGTATTATACCATTTTTTACATGCAATTTTATAGGCCTCAATTAGCTTAATTTGTTTTGAGTAAAATGCCCCTCTGTAAATCATTACTACGATTTTTATTAAAACTACAAATTTTGTAAAGGAAGTTAAACTCTTTTTAAAATTTTTTTTTTAAACCCGATGAACTACAGTGATTATGATGGATTCAAAAGTGGAAGTGTTACAACTTCCAGCTAATCAACTTTTTATAGATCCCTGCACCAACTAGAAAAAGATCTGGTGATCTGTAAACGGGTGAAAAGATTTTCATCAAATATGGATAACAACCATCCCGATTAAACTTAAAAAACCATTTTGAAATCGGTCCATCTGTTTGGAAGCTACGATCCAATCCTTTTTTGAAGATTACCCCAAATCATAAAAATCAGTCGCGTAGTTTCTGAAAAAATCGCGCACATACAAATATACTAGAGAAACAGAGCACCTCCCTATTTTGAAATCGGTTAATATACTCAATCCTTCCCATAAGTTAATAGATTACCCCAGTGAAAGAATTATAAAAATCGGTTATGTAGTTTCTGAAAATATCGCTTTCATACAGACATACAAGGGAAACATAAAACCTTCCTTTTTTAAAGTCGGTTAAAATGATTAAGGCACTGATTTTACCATTTAAACCCTAGCTACCTTCAAATTTTCAAGGACTCGATTTCTGGCACCCTCTTTTTTATACTGATCTAGCCTAAAACTGTACATAAATTTTTATTCAATTTGATTTAATAGTTTCGAAGCAAACAAAACCCCAACAAATTCAAATGAATTAGCCGTCAACAAAAATCGGTGTCAAGCTTCGTTTAAGCTATGCACTAATGTTCGTTCATAATCATCATGATCTAATCATGATTTTTGAATGAATTCCATGTTTATTAAGGATGTTCCAGCATAAAACCACTTTTCGACAGATTTTGCTCATTTTTTTTCACAGGCTAAAAATAACGTTTTTTAATAAATCTCATAGTTTAGAACGCGAGATAATTAATTGCAAAGTAATTATTCTCACTCACTTTCTCAGATTAGAAGCATGTAAAACTTCATGCCCGCCCAACTATTATCAGTTGTATTAAAAAAAATACTCGACAGAATTTAAAAAAAAACTAGGAGAGTGAAGATAAATATTTATTAATTATATTTTTTTTTAAATCGCGTTTTACCGTTTTGTTTTCGAAATAAAAAAAGTTTAAAATTATTTAATTATATTTATTTGTATATATGAATAGTGAATATATCTATGTGTTGTGTTTGTTCAATAATAAATGCAAACCGGATTTTTGTCCTTTTTATATAAGACAATGCTGGAACCTCGTTTCACAAAAAGTACCCAATTTTTGAACGAAAATAAATTTATTCTATAAATTTAAATTTCCAAAAACATAAAAAATTTATTTTCAATTTTTATCGATTTCTATCACACATTTATTTCTTAAAGCTTCGAATGTATCTTCTATTCCAACACGTACACTTTAAAGATATATATTTAATAGTAAATTATGCTCACGGGAATATACGAAGTCGAGATATGTGTAATGTTTTCCATTAAAAATTTCCTACAAATAAAATATCGTATTTTATTAACGCAAATCAATTTTCTTACAGCCTGTTGGTTTCGTAACATTTCACACTCGAGCTGGTGCCGAGGCTGCTAAACAAGATTTACAGGTGGGTCTCTATAAAAAAAAAAATAATAATATTTATAAAATATCTAATTTTATATTTTTATATTAAATCATAACTCTTCCTTATAAATAAAAATTTATATAGGGGAACAAAAATGTATCCCTAAATGCATTGAAACTTAAAAAAAAACAAATATTGTTTGAACAAATCTTTGTTTTTCTTTTATCATATGAAGAAAATCTTGTTCTTATTATTTTTTCTTTTCCTCAACGAAAGGCAATTTTTTTTTCTAAACCTTTTTATACAAAAATATTATATACAGAGTGGTATCAAAATTAGGTACTACTTAGGATATCTTTTGAAAAACATTTACAAAGTTTTATTTAATATTTGAATTATCCATTCTCTAAATTTCAACTAAAATTTCAAGATTACGTCGCTTTTTTGTAATTATTACTCTCAATGTACACTCCCGTTCATAAAAATTGAACCAGTTGAAACATTCGAAATGTTATTGTATGTTATATACAAGTATTTTTAATATATACGCTTAGAATATGATTTACTGATGGTTCAATTTTTATGAATGGTAGTGTATATGATTGGCCATTGAAATCATGAATCTTGCACTTCAAGTAGACGCCATTTTTGATGTGATAACATCTATACCGAGACTATACAGGATTTTATATGGGGAATAAAATGAAATTTCAGATCATGCCTGAGCCCCGGACTCAAAACTTTTTTTTTGTGTAGAGAGGTCCAGTATGAGTTTGAAATTTGTGTTTTCGGGATCTGTCTCCCCCTAATTGACCACCATTATAAGAAAAATGTGCAAATCGTTTTTGCGCTATTGCTTTGTAATGGTACATATTACAAAAAAATTTCTGAGATGTTTTTTGCTCGAAATCAAATTTTGTTCAAGCTCATCTCAGGCCCTTCTTGCCGTAATGTGGATAATTAAAAAGTTTCAAGTCTTTAGAATATAAAAATTATACCAAAAAATACAATTCAGATATGCTATGGAGAATATTATTAAGAATAATGTTCGCCTTTTATATTTCCAATTTTGTGGATTTTTACGCAACGGCGTAAAGTCCTAAAAGTCCTTTTTATACCCGATATATTATATATACAATCGAATTATATGTTTAGTCCCGACATTGTAATAGTTTAAAATATTTTTCGGAAGAAAATATTTGTGATATAAGGTTTTCATAAAATTACCTAATTAGTCCATTTCCGCATATCCATTTGTCTGATATATATCGAGTATTTAAATAATTAACTCATTTATTAATTCCTATTCATTGACCAAAAATATAAACTATTTATTCTCGATAGACTTTATCTAAGGACCTTTTTTTCTCAAAACATCCATGCTTATCTGTTGAAAATCCATAGATGTTATGTTAATCTTTCGCAGCGGCGTAGAATTCTTTAGAATTAATCAAATTGGAAAAATAAAGGCGAAAATTATTCGTAATAAATTTTTCTACGAAAACCATAGATGTTTGGTACTGAAGAACTAATTTTTTTTAATTTGGTGACAAATTTTTATGTTCTAAGACTCAAAACTTTTGCAAAAAGTGTCTGAAGTGCCACAATTTGAACAAAATTCGATTTCAAACAAAAAACCTTTCAACAAATTGTACACTTACGAAGGTATAGCAGAGGGGTTGTTAGACCCCAAAAACATAAATTTAAATTCTATATTCCCCTACATAATAAAACAACCAAATCTATCCAACCCTCTAATACAAGATTGGGCCTTAAAATTGCAATGGCGTATGATTGTTTTATTTCATATATTTAACCAAAAAGATATATATAGTTCTGTATTCAAATAATACCTTTTTTTTTATACCACTCTGTATTTTACATACGCTTTCTGTTTCTTTACTTCTTTTTTATTTTTGTACATAATTTTCCACCAATTTCAACAGTTTGGGTAATGAAATATTCAATATTTCTATCAATTTGATTATAAATAAAATCGATTTTTTTATCAACTTATGGATAACACTATTTTGATATTGATGTAATCGTTACGAAATAATATGGACAGAATATATTTATTATACAAAAATTTCTATTTATCATAGTAAGGGTGTCCCGTAAGTAGTCGAGTTCCATAAGAGAGTAAGTAGAGGGTACGATTTTGGAACGAATAGTCCTGAGACATTTTTTTATTAGACGCACCGTTAATTAATTATTAATTAATTAAGGAAATCTTAATTAATGCTGGGACCTTTTTTTAATGAGGGTGCATGTGTTGCGATTTTCTAAATATTGATAATTCCAAAAATTTAATTCTTGCATTATTAAAAAAATTAATCAATAAAATAATTTTATTAATGCACTTTTGAGAAAACTTTATAATTTAACGAATTTAACTTGCGCATTTTTTTTTTTAAATTTATTATTAAAACAATTTGTTTATTACATTTTTCAAAAATTAAAAAAATTTAATTAATGCACTTTTCAAGGAATTGATAATTTGAAAATTTTAAGCAATACATTTTTCCAAAAATTGATAATTAAATCAAAAATGAATTATCAAAAAAATGCACTTTTTGCAACTCTGGTTTCAACCTAGTTTCCTTAATTATTAAATAATTAATTAACGGTGCGCCTAATAAAAAAATGTCTCAGGACTTTTCGTTCCAAAATCGTACCGTCTACCTCCCCTTTTATAAAACTCGACTACTAACGGGACACCCTGTATAAAGTTGTTTATGCTGATAGCAGTTTATGACCCAGAGGTCGATAAAGGTTTTGTGGGCTCAACCACAAAGATTTAAGCCTAGAGTATAATTATAAACCTATAGGTGAATCTGCTATGACAATGGTTAAATTAAAGAGCTGGTGGCAATTTGGGTAGATAATTAGTTTGTCACTAACAACAACATTGTATGAGAGTACTGGTATAACGAATCGATTATAGCCAGTACTGGTTACTGTTGATTTTTTAAAATAAATTAGTTTCAAATATATAATATATATATATATATATATATATATATATATATATATATATATATATATACACGGTGTCCCATTTTAATCTATCTCTACCTATGTTATTGGTTCTGGGATTGGTCAAATAAAAAAAATATGTCGAACAAAAGTTGTTTGGCTCTGATGGTGACTTTGGAATGACCTTGAGCTTGCTTTTGAACGCTATTTCAAGATCAACTTTCATTTTTCAAAATGTAATTTTTATTGAGTTTGGTTTGGGGCGTTAAAATAAGTTTTCAAAAATAACTTACTATTTTCAAGTACCCAATATCATTTTTGAACGTAAAATTTTCCGTTCTTTTTATTGGCGTTATCAAAAATAGGTGTTTTCATTTCTAAAAAGGAATATCGAAATATAAAAAAAGGCAATTCCAAAGTCACCACCACAAAGTCCTAAACTGACCTAAAAAAAAAAATAACAGGGGTGATAGATTAAAATTGGGCACCCAAAATTTGTTCGTTTTGGCGATTGATATAAAAATATTCATTTATCAAAATTAGGAGCTAAATAATCATTATCAAAATGTACGATTAGCGGCAGCTAAAAGATCTGATTTTCCTAAAAAATTGGTAACTTGCAAAACAACAAGCGATATCGACGTATTTATAATGTACTCGATTCTATTGTTGATCTAAACAGCGCAGTCTATTACAAATTTCTCTGATTTACCTTGTGAATATTTATTTATCATAAAAATGTATAGGTCAATATCTGCACCTTTGCACACTATATATGCCCTTTGTTACCTTGGTAACAACTAACAAATCATTGATTGATTATATATCAGACAAAATAAAGTTTGGTTTCAATCACACAAATTGTCTTTTTAGTTTAATCATTCTAAGAACAGGTTTCAGGATTACTTGGAAGCTTCTCTTCTACAAGATCTTTTTAAAAACCTTAAATAATAAATTTAGAACTCAACGTAAAATAAATAAAAATAATAATCAGTGTTATCCAAAGAATATTTCTTGCAATTCCTCAAACTGTTAAAATTGGAAAACATAAACAATTCACACAATACTTTCTATTAAACTCTATAAACAGGCTTGTTTTTTTTTTAAACATTCAAAGTAGCCTATATTTATTATTTGCACGTAAGATAATTACATATTATAATTAATAGCCGCCAATTTGCCACCTTTTTACTATCAAAAACAAAAATAAAAAAAGAAACTACAAATATTTGTTTAAAGGAATATTATTATTAATAAATACACATAGTACAGTCAATAGCGAAGCCCGTTAATCTTGTAAGCATTGCACTAAATTACAAGAATTTAAAAAAAAATTAGGTTTAGTATCACGTACTGAATGTAAATGAACAAAATCCTTACAAATTTTGACCCCGGTAGTGCCGGCATTTTAGGCCAAAACTGGTAATAAACTTTCTTGTAGATAATTGAATTTTCTATTTTTTTTGTTAATTAATTTTTTTTCGTATCACTTACCGTTTAGGACTTATTCGACTATTACTATTTATTTATTGACTTTTTGACCGATATCTCTAATAATTGTTTTGAAAGAAAATTATTTATTGTTAATTATGTCACTATCTATCATATTTTTTAACATATTTATTATATTTTCATCATTATACTATGCATATCTCGTTTTATTAACCTTGCACCCGGTAGTGCAACATTACACGCGTTTAACTTTTAAAATATTAATTTTAGACAAAAAAGTTATAAATAAAAGTTGTAGGTAATTTGTAGATTTAAAAGTTAAGTTATTAGTATTTTATTGTTTAAACAATTATTAAAAGAGATATCGGTCAAAAAGTCAATAAATAAATAGTAATAGTCGTATAAATCGTAAACGGTAGGTGGTACAAAAAAAAATTAAGATACAAAAAAAATAGTAAATCCAATTATCTACAAGAAAGATTGTTACCATTTTTGGCCTAAAGTGCACGGTAATGTTGATATTGGCCTATATCTACAGTTTTGTACAGTTTTTCTCAAAATGCCGGCACTTTCGGGGTCGAAATTTGTAAGGACTTTGTTCATTTACATTCAGTACGTAATACTGAACCTAATTTTTTTTTTAAATAACTGCTGTAATTTAGTGCAGCGTAATATTCTCTATTGATTGTACTAACACTTTCTAGCACACAGTGTGCATACATTTGCTAACACGCAGCCATTTTTGATCTCTATCTAATGTATATTATTACAAGCTTCAATTTTTTTCATCTGTTTCTTTTTGAAGTTTTTGAAAGACTTTACGTGTTTTTTTTTGTATGCCCCTTTTTTAATAAATTTTTGTATACAAAAATAAATAAAATGCTGAATTTATTCCATCATATTGAATTTTGCTTATGTCGACTTGTTGTAACTTGTTTATAGGTTAGAATTGGCTGCATAAGTTAATGTTATTTTTTTTAAATTTTGTAGTTGATTTGTGCCCTATTCATTTAGTTTTCGAAAACAAGTTTCGAATAAAAGTTGTTACTATATTTTTAAAGAACAACATTTACTCGAAGCATGTTTTCGAAAACCCAATCAATAAGGCACAAATTAACTATAAAATTTAAAAAAAAAACATCAACTTTTGCAGCCAATTGTACAAATCAACTATTAAGTTAAGGCTCACGATACCGTTATTCTTTATATAGTGATTGTATCCCGTATTATAATCGTAGATATTTTCTTGGTGTAGTGTGAGTATTTAATATGTGGTTAATCCCCAAGAATATGACAACCAAAATGTCGGTCGTAGAAAACAAATTAGAACAGTTGTTCATGTGTTGTTCATTGTTGTTTGTTTGTCTATGTATCTGTTCGTCAATACTTAAAAATGAAAAAAGATAACGAGCTCAAATTTCTTGATTGAGATCTAAAAATTAACATAAACATAATCAAAATCGGTCCATTCCCACCACAAAATTATATCTTTTAAATTATAAGAGATTTAAACATTTCAAATACCAAAAATGTTCATTTTGTAAATACCACTCTCATTTGGAGCTGTTTTTCATCAAGTCAATAGTACAATTTCAGCTCAAACATCTGTTATTACTTATAGACTACATAAACATACGTGTAATAATAACTTTTTTATATAAAAAAATGTCATTTTTATGCATCTATCAATGTATAAATAAAATAAACAGAATACTCACTGGGAGAGTAATCAAGTAATTAAACAATTAGCTCAGTTACATTCCTTGTTTTATTTAATGTGTAAGCAATATGCTCGTAGTTTATTCGGTACTGGGTTAGAGATGTAAACCCACACACAATACTCCCGAGATTAAGGACCCTCATGAAACTGTCCATCTCCTCATTCATGAGAGCTTTTATTTACGGGTACTGTTGTTTTTTTAAAAGTATCAGTTTATAGAAAATTGCAATGCTTCTTTAATCGAATTATACGACGTTGTTGAATAGAGCTTTCTCGAAATGAAAAGTAGAAAATACATGAACGGGGCTATTTAAATCACACTGTTGCCTAAACAGTTAGATAGATTATTCCGTGGAAAATTCAATATGATGGCTGATATTTATTTTAGCGAAATCTAGATTTTAATAGCGGTATCAAGTAATATATTAAAAATATTTGAAACTTTTCACAAAGTCTTTCATCACTGATTTTTTAAACTAACCAGATAAAATAAATTTTTGAAAATACTTAACACTATTTTTTCAACCAAAAATTGATTTTTTTTTTGAAATAAAAAAAAAGAATGAAAACCAAATAGAAACATCACTTTCACTTGTTTTTTGTGGGCAATTTTTTGCAGCAGGGCGTAAGATTTGATCCTGACATGCCTCAAACAATTCGATTGGAGTTTGCAAAGAGTAACACCAAGGTTAGCAAGCCCAAACAGCAGACCGCTAATACAGCCACTACGCACCCTACTCTGATGCACCCACTCACTGGACGTAAGTACTATAGTCACCCCTTAAACAACAACATGCTTCCATTTTTTTTTGTTTTTTTTTTTTAAATGTAGTTTTGTAGTATTTTCATGCCATTTTTTTTTCATTCATTTAGTAATTAGTTTGTATACACTACTAGTCAAAAATTTAAATTTTGACACACGTTCTTATCTTATCTTTTTTGGTAACTTTAAACTTTAAGCTTTTCCTACATTGAGAATACATTTCTATACTTAAAGTTTTGATTAGTAGTGTATATTAGTATTAAGCACATTCAAACATACACTTTATTTTCAAGGTTACCTTGTTTTATATGCTATTCAACTATTTTTAGTAAATTACTCTTAATTAATCACACTATCTTTAATTATTAACTATAGAACAGATTTTATTGAATTTGAGTCACCAAAAAATGAAATCTTGACACGAACGACATCTATAGCTATTTCACGGTCGTATATACAGATTTCGAAACTTCACAAATAAGATGGGTCGATTATTGGTAGTGAATTTCTATAGTAGTCCTGTTATTAAGGAGATTTCGATAAAAGGAAGCCGATTGGTTGCTTCTAAAGTTTATATTGTCACTCATATTATTTCGTGTATATTGATCGATAGATAGATTTTAGAGGTTGTTCTGGACGGGCTACTCTTTGACCATAAGGACCATTTTGATGCCTAAGGATGTGAGGATATGAGTGGAGTGGAAGGAATTCTTGTGTGTAGAATGAAGGAAGCTGTAGAAAATCTTCTCAAACATAGCCGGTTACTTCGTTCTTGTACATACGCCGACAGTTTAGTCAATTAACCGCCCCTTTTTTTTTTAATAATTGACAAACTGCCGACGTCGGGATTCGAACCCATAACCTCCCAGTCCCCAAGTAGACATAACGCCTTAGACCGCTCGGCTACTTGGCTGGTGACTGAAAGTATACGGAGTACCCGTGTCGATTTGGAAAAAGCCTTAGAGTAAAAATTCATCTTGATAATTTTACATTAGATGATTATAAACAGTTTGATCAGGTTTTTTTCACATAACTAAAAAGTTTTTATGGGTTAATATTTTTATCTGCAAATGTACTTGAGTCGCTTTTATCTATTTGTTTGAATCTTTTAACGTATCTAAGTATATGTAATGACAGATAAATTTGTCATCACGAGTCACAAACCCAACTCTATGTAAAACATTATCATATTGTCAGTTGGCTATGTAACTATGTACGTTGTAAGGGTAGGTTTATACGACACAACTAAATATTAATGAAAACGTATGACTAATTTAATAGTAATGTACTGATGCCAGACCTCTCTCTCTCCAATGAATTTGAGTTGGAATGAATTATAACCTACTAACGAAGAAAGTTCAAATGCCGTCATATTTTGTAATGTGTGTACAAATATTTATAATCAAGTAGAAGATGTCCTATATATTATAATATATTGTTAGTGTCACTAAACGCAGATAAAACGATGATATTTTTATTGTTTAAAGTATAATAATTATCATTGAAATACGAACGCTCAATAATATGCTGTTTTAAAGATGATTTGCACATCAGCCTGAACTAAAACAGCATACTCAAGATACTCAGATACTCAAAGAGAACTCTGGGTTTTTTGAAAGAAAAAGAAAAAAAGAAAATCCCCAAACATTTTTAGAGAACTTAAATAAAATGTACCCACCGATAGAATTTACAACCGAAATAGAACAAGGAGGCTCGATTCCGTTTTTAGATATAAAAATTATGAAAAATAACGACACTAATCAATTAGAATTCGATATCTACAGAAAACCTACAAACACTGAACGATACATTACAGCCGATTCGAACAGCCCACATCAACACAAAATGGCTATTTTTAATTTTTTGGTAAACAGGCTACTGAAAGTCCCATTATCCAAGAAAAATTACTTTAGAGAAATAAACCACATTAAACAAGTTGCAATCTTTAATGGCTTCGACTCTAGCATAATAAATAATTTGGTCCGCGGAACTAAATTTAAAATTGCACGAAACAATTCCACCGCACTAACACCAGAAATTGGCAACGTTGAACAAACTAAATGGTGCAAACTAGCATACTTCCGTCCATGCACAAATAAAATCACTCGAAAATTAAGGGACCACAACTTAAAAACAGCGCTTGTTAGTAAAAATAAAATCAAACAGTTTCTGGGCAACCCTAAGGATAAAATTAGTAATGAAAAACAATCGGGCATATATGGTGTCAATTGTCAAAAGTGTTCGAAAATTTACGTTGGTCAAAGTCGTCGCCAAATCGGTATTCGAATCAAAGAACATCTGGCTCATGTGAAATTTGGGAGAACCGAAAAATCTTGTATAGCGGCGAACGTTATTGAGAACAACCATAAAATTGATAAATCGAATCTAAAACTACTTAAATCGGTACAAAACCCCACAGAATTAGATGCATACGAAAGCATCTACATATACAAATTGAGAAAACAGATAATGAATTTAGACAATGGCCCAATTCCAAATTCTGGTTTAATAAAATTAAACCATTTTCAAAAATAAAAATCCAATACCTGAATGTCAAGGTTAACTTAGGTACACTCACTTTAATGACAAAACAAACGCCGCATAGTCACCAAAGAACACCGCCAATAAATATGTGAGGCTTTCCACACACCTAATCCAGTAGTCAGGCAACTTAAATAATCCTCAAGTCAGATTATACCCTCAGCCAAATCGTATAAAAGGACATAATTTTTTAATATCATTGTGACACAGGCACCAAATTAGCAACAAGCAACATATCTCTGAAACCATATCCCAGAGATAGTTACGATTAGCTAATTCATACTGATGATGACTACATTGTAGTCGAAGTACGTATTTATAAAATACAAACAAATGTTCTAGGAATAGGGGCAAAATTTGAAATATAATTATAATAATTATTAACAATATTTCTTTTAAATGTGCTCATAAAGTAAATCGATAGATATTGAGAAAATCTATTAAAAAAGTGAATCTTTGACCAAAATGAATAACGATGTGACGATCTGTATATGAAAATGAAGAGTTAGAACATCTATATATTATAGTTACTATAATATTCATTCATTGTTTGCGACAAGCAAAGAAGCAAACCAAGCCACTCAAGCAATAAATGCACCAATGTTTCTGAAATATGTCCTTACTGGTTAAGTTTGTATATTATCATATACCCAACAACTACATTCAAATCAACATACAGGGATGATTATAATTCACGCTCAATTTCAACACACCGACTTACTTATCAAATGTCAATCAAGGAGATGTTTTATCAATGCAATTATTTCTTTTAGTCCTTGAATTTGTAATCAGGAGGTACAATTTTTAATCGTATGTTAGACATACTTGGCTTTACAGTTCACATCTAGTCCAAAAAAATCGGACTAGAGGTGAATAAACTAGATTTGGACATTTCCCCCAGCTCGAAATGTAAAATTATAAATTTCAGCGATTGGGCCAGATTAAATATCTTGGAGTTGAGAACTCCTTAAAAATAATAGCTAGAATCACAGCTGGTAACAGATATTTTTACTCTCTTATAAATAGGTTCAAGTGGTCTACTGTCTCAAAACCAACCAAAAAGAAGATATACAAAACTATAATAAGGTCTGTAGTAATATATGGCTCTGAAAGTTGGTGTCTGACGGTTAGGGATAAGAAAAGCCTAGAATTATGGAAAAGAAGAATCTTAAGAAGGATCTATGGACCCATGTGTGACAATGGATTATTGTATAAGAATATACCTCAAATTGTTGCACCCGTTCGGGAACCTGGACATTGTCACTGAGATTAGAAAAAGTACCTGCACTAGTTGGGATACCTAGAAATAATTCCAAATGAAACAGTTCAAAGAAGATCTGCAACAACAACCCAGAAGGCTAAAGGCTAAGGAAAAGTAGGACGACCAAGACTACGATGGTTGGACGATGTTATGGCTGGATCGAAGCCGAATTAGATCCGGGAACTGGAAGCCAAAGCACAGGACAGAAAAGCGGGAAAGACCCTTTTGTGTGAGATCAAGGTTTTTCATGGAGCGTAGAGCCAAGGATCTATCTATCTATGCTGTCATCAACCAATCACCCTATACAATAATAATAATATGTATATGTATATATCTCTAATGCAATATGAATTTTAATCTAATTAGTAATTACTTCTATAATTAACGACATAGAACGAACGACATTTTCATTCAAACATTGTATGTGTTTGTTCGTACTTCTTCTCATCTTGTCTATTGGGGATTAACTATGCTATATATAGTTTAACTAACTATATAGCTCTCGCTATAGCAGCAGCACCAGCTATATATAAAAGGATCATTTATGTTTTTATCTTGTGTTTTTTTCTCATAATTATTTTTAAGATTCCGTAAAAAAACCGCAACGACCGCAAATCATTTAAATATAATCGAATATGTTTTGTATACCATACGAATCCTTTTTTTCTTCACAACATTGTGGATTCATGTTTGATCGAGTTTATATTTCATAATTTTAATTATTATTTTATTAGCACAACAAAAAAATAATGTATATTATTATTTATATTTTATTAAATTGAAAAGTTAAATTATTATTATTAATTATTCTCTGTGCTTTGTTTTATTCACTGAATTGTGAATTATCAGAATTAACCATATTAATTACAAAAATCATATCATAAGCTTTTATTTAATTGTGATTATATCGTGATTTTTATTACTAATTATATTTGGTTATTCATCGTTTTAGTATTAAATGGTTTTTCTTTCAATGACTCTTCAAAGAAAGTTCTAATAAATAACAGTTAGCTCTATTCCAAAATAAAAAATTGTGGGAAAAGATAGTCGTTAGTAGGTAAATTCCATATACCACATTATAAAAATAAAGCCTAAAACAAACAAATGAAGGCATAAACTGAAAAATGAAAATAAACCAAAAATAAATAAATAAAATAGATCATAGTTTCAAACTTTTATGCGAAGAAAACTAAAGTTCAAAGACCAAATAAACTTTTGTATATTCAATGAAACCGTCATTTAGTTGAAATATGAAAATCTTTTATCGAATTGAATTTTTATTGGTGGATAGGATTAAAATTTCAACTAAAATTTGGTATAGTCTGAAATATGGGCGTATTAAGATCTGCTATAACTAACGGTTGTTGTTTTGTAACTTTGTGTTTCAATTGAATTAATTCCGAATCAGGTACAGGATCTTTATCCCACTTGAGAGTTTTATTGTCGGCCTTTTTGATACAAATGTTTTCGAATGACAGCTGTTGTGAAATTTTACTGATTAAATTAACTGGGCATGTAGAATTTTGTGCTCCACTTTTAATAAATGTTCAGGATTCCTTGGTTTTTCGATTCGATATAAACGGATATCCGCGAAATGCTTCTCGAACCAAACGCTAGTTGGTGCGATGGTACCATAACGAATGCTAGTATGTCTTATTTAAATTTCATTAATGAACCTAATTATGGAAAACCGTTTTTCTATAGAGAAAATTATAAATTCAACGAATAGAATATAATAAATATTTTGATAACTATTTTCTTGTATTAAGGTTAAACGCGCATTAAATAAAGCAATGTAAAGATAATGGCCATACAAATTAATATTTTGAGAGAGGTCTTACGTCCAGTTTCTTAGGAATTAGTTTTCAAAAATTGGAATTTAGCACGTAGTAGATAGAGTTTAATCGTTTAATCTGTTTAATCGCACATTTACCATGCAATTGAAATAAAAATACTAATGAAAAAAACTGAAAAAATTTGAAATTAAGTAGTGAAACTATTTTAGATTATGTTAAAAATATAAACAAAGTCTACTGACGTGCTGTATTAAGCACATTTTGATATCAACAATGACACATGTCAAACGAAAGCATTTACAAAATTTGAAATTGAGGTTCGTATTAGTATTATTTATTTTAAATTTTAATTATGTGGAAGCGCTGGGAAATATAATATATAGCAAACTTTGCTTTATATTTATATTTCCCAGCGCTTCCACAAAATTAAAATTTCAAGTAAGTAATCAATAATACTAATACGAACTTGAAGTAAGCTTGCTATAAAGCTTAAAAAGTTTTGTATTTGTTAAATAAACAATACTGGCACTGATAAAATATTCAGTATATACAGGTTACTTAAACAATTAACTCAGTTCGTTGTTCCATTGATTTTTAATCGTTTTGAATGTACATTTGAAGTACAGAAAATTATCGGTAATTTTTGTATATAAACAAGCAGATTCGAACCAATCAAATTCTCAGATAATTAAAATAATTTACACTACATAAATGAGTTTCGGGTACCATCTCATTGCCTAACATATGTAGAAGATATGTAAATAAAACATATAAACATAACAAATAGCTTAAAGGTATGTTTACAATTTATTTGTATCTATATACAGTATCATGCAGGAGAAATTGTAAGTATTTAAACAAAAGTGTGAATTAAAAATCTCAACAATCCAGAAATTCTAAGGTTACCTAAAATAGTAACTAGGTACTATGGACCACAAAAATTGATATCAGTTTTTAAAATTTTATAATTGATTTATACCTTATTGTGTTGGTTTTCGAAAAAATGCTTCGGATAAAAGATGTTCATTAGGAATATAGTAACAACTTTTATTTGAAATTTTTTTTCGAAAACCGAATGAATAAGGCACAAATCAACTATCAAATTAAAATAAATGACATCAACTTTTGTTGCCAAGTGTACAGTAACATAGGAACTACTTATTAAGGCAATTTATGAAAAAGAGCGTACTTGGGAAAAGATAACAAGAATACAGCGACCAAATAACAGGGTGAAGATAAATAATGTAGAAATTGTATCAATTGTGATCGTATTCATTGAAGTTGAAATAAGGAAAATAGTTCGTATTAGCATAGTTTTCGAGATATAGTCTCGAGAATTATGGGAAAAAATTCGTTTTTCATTAAAAAAAAAAGTTAACAAAACAAACAAGTTATAACAAGACAAAGCTCCACTTAAATTGTTTTGCCTTAGGTCCATCTTCTGTATTTGCAAATACATTGTGCCAGAAGGTGAAAGAATGTGTCCTCCAATCGAATGAGGGATTGGAGATCTTATCGATCCATATTTTAATGAATACTACCTTATTTCCAATTTCTATCCATATTATTCAATACATTTGGATGAATAGAATCAAACTTAAATTTCGAATTCACTGTTTTTATTCACTACAAAATAATCTTTTGTCACTCCGCGCCATGCCTCGAAAATAATGCGTACTTTCCGTGCCAAATTTATATAAACTTTTTTAAAAACTTCCTGAAACACTGATCATAAAGAATATTTCTACAACCACGTGTGATCATAATATAATACTCGTATATAAAATAACCTCACACTTAGCAATCAACCAAAGTGACATGTTTATACCATCAGGGCCGTGCCTGGGTATATGGCCGCCTGCGTGCCAGTCTGTATGGCCGCCCCCAGGATAACATTAAAAAAAACTACTTTAATTTTTAATGTTTATTATTTTACACAGGGCATCAAACCGGGAAAAAAATCAGTTTTTGGTTAACCGAAATCGAGAACGAAAAAAAATATTGGTTTTGTTCCCAAAACCGGTTTCTGAAAAGAAAAACCGGCTAAAAACCGGTTTTATGAGATTTATATGTTTGGATGAAATTTAAGAAAAAAAAATGCACAAAATAAACATTTTTTTATTTAAAATTTAAACAAAAATAATAACATGAAAAAAATTATGGTATTGGTTTTATAATCACAGACAAAATTATCAAACATAAAGAACAAGGAATAACCCTTAAATCTATACTAACATATTAGGATAACAAAGCTCAGTGGCCAATGGCAGATCTGGGCTGACTTGCAACTTGGGAGGTATACAAAATAGAATTAATTTACTTACTTTAATAATAACATGAAAAAAAGTAATTATGGTATTGGTATTATAATCACAGACAAAATTATCAAACATAAAGAACATAGGAATACGATAATTTAAAATCCTAGGTGTCGCTCAGTGACAATTTAAAATTATTTGATTTTAAAAAATCAAATCTTACGTATTATTTATTGATATTGAAAATAGTAAAGGTTTTTGGTTAATTAACCGGTTTCATAAAATTATTTCGGTTAGGTTACCGGCTAATTAGGGAAATCTTTCAATCTTTCAATTATCGCGATTGAAAGTGAAATTGCTGAATCTTCACGAAGCAATTATTAAATAAAGTACATATTAAAAGTTAATCCTACGGGATTTTTTACTGACAAAATCGTCAATTGCTTCGTGAATATTTAAAGATTCAGCAATTTCTTGGGAAATTTTGGCGGGTCTTTTTGGAGGGAAAAGGCCTTTTGATATGAAATTCTTAAATAAATATTAAAAAATATTTAATAATATTAAAAAAAATTAAAAAAAAAATTAAATAATAATTAAAATAAATAATAAAATAGCGCAATTTAATATTAAATTACTTAAAATCTATAATTAATGTATATTTTAATGCGCATAGGATGACACGATAAGAAAATCATTTATAAGCTTTTTAAGTAAAACATATTTTTAAACATAAATATGTCAAGATTTATTTTGAAAATGAAAACGGAGAGGAAAATTCAACCACATATAACTGTTTTCTAGTTCAATGTCAGGTAAATTTCTTCCATTTAATAACAATAACATTGCTATTATAAAAAGGAATCATAAGCTTAATTTAAAGAGTTGCTTTCGGCTACACAAGTTCAAATGCTTGATTTTCCATCGGCGGGTTGTGAGCGATTTAAACAGAGAATCTCGTATGCAAACAAACAACTTTTAATTATTATATAAATGCATTCAAAATGAGAAAGATATTCATTTTTTAGTATAAATTAAGGAAGATTTTAAGTAATTTAATATTAAATTGCACTATTTTATTATTTATTTTAATTATTATTTAATTTTTTTTTTAATTTTTTTTAATATTATTAAATATTTTTTAATATTTATTTAAGAATTTCATATCAAAAGGCCTTTTCCCTCCAAAAAGACCCGCCAAAATTTCCCGGGCCCAAAAAGTGAAAGTCTACCCAAATTTTACATTTTTTGTGTATTACCTTTTTCAGTCTTTGTCGAGTAAATAAACTTTTTATTAAATTTCACCACACGAACACACAACTAAAAGTTTTCAGGAATTAAGCAATTTATTTTTATTCGTTAAATTAAAGACTTTAATAATATCGGATCACACACAGGACACAAATAACGATTTATCCTCGCTAGTCTATAGACTAATACGACTAATAAGACGAATAAGACCGCTTACGCGACGCCGGTCAATTGAAAAAACTATTTCGGCTCGTCGCTCGTGCAATGTTCGAAAAAATTCGGATTCGCTGCATGACTAGGTATATAAATACTACAACGACCTAATCAGTTTTTATACATTTCTTATTTCTGAGAAACTCTTTTTAGATAGATTAGATTAGAGAAACTGTTTTTACTTCGTATCTTAATGAAAACAAACCGATTGTATTTTTGCCCAGTAAACAACTTGTAACGATTTGGCCGCCTCTTAATTTCGGCCGCCTGCGTGCGGTGCACGCAATGAACGCCCGTCAGGCACGGCCCTGTATACCATTCCTATCAAATCTAACCTAATAATAAACATTACCCTTCAAGCTAATAAATACATATATATATATATATATATATATATATATATATATATATATATATATATATATATATATATATATATATATATATATATATATATATATATATATATGTATATGTAGATATAGTATTGACTGTGTATTTAATATATGTATTTAACCCTATAATCCTGTCTATCAGTTGTAGTTCATATCATCTAAATTTTATTGTAAATTTCTCGAGTTTTTATTGGCAATATTTATTAAAAAACGCAGTTCATTCACCTTGTTTAAAAATTTTTTCTTTCAAAATTTTGTGTAATACTTAAGGCCTGGTTACATGGTGCGAAGTAGCGTGCGAGCTATCAAGGCGAGTTACTTCAGTGCAGCAACTTACACCGTGTGACCGGGTGAGGCAAGTTACTGTCATGTGCGAGTTGGTCAATCGTTGGAATCCAAGTTACTACAACATTTTTTGTTTTTACTCGCCACTCGCATGTGACTCGGACGTCAATTCTCACATTTTTAACGAAATGGCAATAGCTCGTATGCTCAGGCAGACTCCTAGTGCATTTTCTGCTGCTTCACGTGTTTATCTTGTTTCGACAGACAAAATGACAGCGAATAGATGGACTTCCGATCAAAATTTAAAGTTTGTGGACCTATAAAAGGATCAAACCAACTTATGGAATTGTTTGGATCCTAATTATAAGAACAGAGATCTGCGTGAAACGTTGGTTGAACTGATCGAAGTATTTCAGCGCAAAGTATTTTTGTAACTGCATCAGTCGTGTATTTTGCGATAACATTGCCTATATTAATGTAGGCTTTAATTATATTAAAGTCTACACCCCCTTAAACTCAGCCTACGCACTGCCGTGCTATAGATTAAATTACTGTTACACCCACGTATAAATTCCATAAAAACTAACAATCTGCGGTTCTACAAAAAATAGATAGTATTGGCAATATTTAACCCATAAGATACAGTCAGTGTTCCATATATAAAATAACCCGTAACATAAGTTAATCAATTTGTCATTGCCATTGCCATATGTAAACATAAGTGACACCAAAGAATCTCTTCGTATATATATCAATGACGCACACACACACACAACACTAAAATCATATATGTTTCAATTTCTCCAACTTTATTTTACAAATTGAATATGTAAATAACTCTATCATTCTTCTTCTCATGTAGTACTAGTACCAGTACTATATCTGTACTGTATTGATGATGTTCTTTCTGTGGCTGGTCGTTGGCTGGTTTACTTCCACAGATACATACCGTATATTTCAATATTCAACCTCAATAGGTTTGTTTTCATCTAATGTTTACTACATAACTGACTAGCGGTGAAAGAAATTTTTGCTCGTACAGACGCGGATCCAACCCTCGAAAGAGGTTTTGGTCACAGCCACCCGAAAATCGGCCAAGTGCGAGTCGGAGTATGATTTCGCTCATGATCGATATAGTGCATTCCTACAAAGGAGATGTTGGCAAAATGTTTGACGCCCTGACCAAGATTTTGTACAGTGTATAGTCCTACGTGGGCAACGCCGTGAGGCGAACACTAGTAAATTAATAAACCTGTAAAATGTTAATTTGTTCGCTCACGAAAATTACAAAAGCAAATGTGTGTTTGTTTGCACATCAGTGTCACATTTAGACTCTAAAGAAGGTAAGAAACCAAAAAAAAAAAAAAAAACAATTATTTCAGTCATTAATTATCCTATAAAATTTGATCGCTTGTAGTTGGTTGAAGTGAATTTCTCTGCGTTTGTTTGCGGCTTCAGTTTTAGGGCACCATTATCAAGTTTGTATTTCGATTTTCGGTTAAAAGAGAATAATCTTTCGGAAGCTATAACTGGGTTAATATTGTTGCTAAATATTTAAAAATAATTTTTTTGTTTTTATAACCTTTACTCATTACAATTTTTTGCTGATTAAATTTAAGGTTTCAGATTACTTCAACTAAAAATAACTCAGAAACTGTAGACTTTGCAGAAAAACTATGAATGTCAATATTTTCACCAACGAGGAGGGTAAATCCATCTACTAAAATGTTTGTCTGATTTCAAATAATATGTAAAAACAATCATTTAAAAAAATCATTAAAATCGGTCTAGTTTTTGAGGACTAAGAAGTTTTAACAATTTTCCAGCTTCATTGATTCAACTTATTTATGACTTACTTCGAGGATATTTAAATAAAAAAATTAGTAATCCACTTGGGTTCGTTACTATTTTCTGCAATTTTGAATGCGCACGCACCACATGAAGATTAAGAGTCCCTGAAATTATAGCCTATATTACTAACTAATGTGTTGATCTCCGGACGAGATCGGCATAGTATATTCTCCCGACTCTGGGGAGCTTTGAGGTGATAATCCTAACGATAACATATTTGACAATATATTTAGAATCTCCTATTATGTAGAACAAATGATCTCATCTCAAATTCAAATTTCTTGTCTCAGGCGTATAAAAATATCGTGATATTGACTTGGAAATTAGATAAAGTAAAAACAAACCCAATATGCTTGAATGTAAAAGCACATAGACTATGTGCTATAGATAGTAGTCGGATATGTGATCTATTACATTTGGTTTCTCACACACAGAATTGAAACACTTTAAGTGTGACATCTCAATTCACAACACAAAACACACAATGTGTTTTTTTTTTTCTATTAAGTTATTTAGTTTTCGTCGTTTACAACTTTATGGAAAGATATTGTTATTTTAAATTTTATATGTCGTTTCTTGGTTTTTGCCTATATCTACGTATACACACAATCATTCATTCACTTGAATTCCTTTCGATGAACGTTTAACAATGCTTTTTTACATATGTACTACAAATAATGTACGTTTTGATATTTTTCTGTTTAAGAAATGAGAAGAAATTCTTTGTAAATCGTCTTATATTATTATTATTTTTTTGTTCGTCTATTATTCGTTCAAAGTCTATGTAATATTTTTCTTGTTTTACAACTCGGAATAAAAGAATATATACTATATGCAGTGACGGATTTAGGTTCGATGCCGTCCCGTCCGATATGGCGTCCTTTTTGCTATCTGGTGATGATAATTATAATAAAACATTTATAGTCCGCAGTACAGCACGGTTTTTTTAGTAACAGGCTAAATTTTTTTCAGTAGCTTCCTTTCGACGAGACGTCCAACTTTTTCCTCGCGAAAATTCTCGATAATAGTGACTAGCGAAACGCGTTAGGGAGTAACTTGTTTGTTTCACGATTGCAAAAATTTGATCAGTAACAGTTAATTTGTTAGTTAAATTGAGAGATAATGTAATAAAGACTTCATAAAAACTTGTGTCCTACAAAATTGATGGTGTGATAGGCAGATCCCTACCCCCAACATGTTCAAATAACGGGGTATACACAGTTATTACTTGGCGCTACTTAAATAACCGTTACTTGGCGCGATTGAGTGTATTCACGATAGTGTATTCACAGAGCGTAGGGGAAATTGAACCACTGAACTTGTAGGACAAGGTGGCCATCAAATTATACATATCATTATTAAGTAACAGCATAAAAATCAGCTTGTTACTAATAACAATGTATACTCCGTTATTTGAATATGTTGGGGGTGAGAGACCTGTCTGTCACACCATCCATTTTGTAGGACACAAGTTTTTTTGAAGTCTTTATTACATTATCTCTCAATTTAACTAACAAATTAACTGTTACTGATAAAATTTCTGCTATCATCAAACAAACAAAAATTACTCTCTTAAGCGCTTCGCTAGTCAATATAATCGAGAATTTTCGCGGGAGAAAAGTTGGGCGTCTAGCGATCGAATCTGCGACCGGTCTTGTTATAAATAATAATAGTTCAATTTTGTCCTACACTGTCATAGCCAGTTGTTACGTCATAATAAATTGTTTAATATCGGTACTTATATTAAAAAAATCAATATTCTATAAATAATTTTCTACTATTATTATGATTATTTAATTTCTTCGTTTTTATGTTATTTTAAGTTGCCATGGTAATTGATTTTATAATAATCATAATAATGATAATAGCAAAATGACACAATACATGAATAAATTATATTTTAATATTCAAAACATATGTCAATAATGATGTTCCATTGCATTAGTGAATTATTAACAATTATTTTTGCTATTACAATTGATAAGAAAAAAAAGTTGATTATCTGCAAACCAGGTAATTGTTTTAATATAAAAAAATTCGTCATGCAAGAGATGCATCAACTTGGTGAATTTTCTTAGAATAAATAACATCACTTTTCTTTTGGAAATGAATCATAATTTACTTTAATCTTATTAATATTTATGGCGACTATTTTCAGTATCGTTTTCATTAAAATAAATAAATAAATATATATTCCATGTATGTACTCACTAGCGGTCACAATCAAAACAAAATTGTATATCTGATATGCTTTTGGTATTTGAAAAACCATGTTCGTTAATGAGTAGAATTAATGGGAAACGGACGTTTTTAAGAAAGAAGGAAACACAAGATAGAGATTATCTCGATAAAGTTGTAGAAAATCTACTTTACTACAATTCATTATCTGATTCATTGTTTTCTAAAACTGTAATATATACAGATGTAGAAGGGATTGAAATTTTCGATCTTAAATCGTAAATATAGTACCAAAAAAAATGACAAGAAACCAAATTGTAGTAAAATTTTCTGGCCTCTAAGACTTCCTTTCCTCTTGACCGAATTTTGCTCATTAACGAAGTTAACCTATCAAATACAGAATGCACGTCATATATCAGACTTCATTCCTGTGAAATTCTGGTTTTTAGAGCTCCTACATGCACATATATAGATATCTACTAGGTTCGATGAACATATGAAGAAATTTGTCCGAAATTCGTTCTTCGGTACAAAACCAATAGCTACATTTTCTTCGAAAGTTAGCTAACAATATTCTACAGTAATTACAGGTGTCCCTTACGATTTTAAAGGTAGAGATGAATCCAGTATATGAAATCTACTTTCTATAAAAGTAATTATAAACACAATTTTGGATTCAATCTAATCTTTATTTTTTCCTAATAAATAATGTCAGAATATGTTTGATGATAGTTACTGAGGTAACAACATGTAGTTACCTAAATAACAAGGGGCATACATAGTGATTCCACAAAGATATCTAAATATGAAAGTATATTCAGATTTAGTAGCGAGTCCACTACATACCTCCCCTCATTTAACAAAGAAAAACCTAAGAAAAAGTTTGAAATCACAAAAAATCCTTGTTCCTTGTGACCAACCTTATAAATGCAGTCAATAATAGCATTTATTTCAATTCCAGAGAAATATTTCTAATACTTTTTCAACATTTGCTCAATAGAACTGCAAAATCGTATCATATAGATAAAAAAATGCACTAAAGTTTGTTCATAATGCTGTCAAAGAAAACAAGCAGTGACAAGTTTTTATCTTTCTGATGAAAAATGGATGGATACTCGCGTTGACATTTTTATGGAAATTTTATAATCTATAAAAATAGTTGAGTACTTTTGTTTTATATACAGTATGACTTTCTCAATAGCTACAAGCGAAAAATCTATTTAAATATGCATGATAATTCATTTAATATTATGTCCATAGTAACAACATATTATATTACTATTATAAATTTTTCACATATTCTCACATTAAATGTTTTTATTAAATTCGAAATATCCAGAGAATAAAAGAGATATTTTATTTCGTTTTTATATTGGACACATTACGTGAGAAACATTCTACTAAATTTTCATTCGTTTCGTAGCATTTAGCAAAAAACCTCCCAGACATCCTTAGAAATAAAATTAAAAATAAAGTGGATTTCTTTAATGCAAATTTTTAATGTAATTAACATAATAAAAAAAAGTTTTATTTAGTCCATTGACTGTTCACTGTAATATTGGTACGGAACCATAATTGTATGAGTCCGACTCGTCTATAATTGGTTTTTTTATTTACAAAATAAAATTCGGGATATATTTTTAAGGTTCCTGTATGAAATCACTTTTCGACACGATTTTGCTCATTTTTCGCAAGCTCAAAATAACGTTTTCTAATAAAACCCGAAGTTTCAGAATTTTTGACCATTTAGAACCTCGAGGTAAGCGGAAAAGTCAACAGTGAATAAATAATAATAACTGACTCTCTCACTTCCCTGCTTATCGCTAGTGCGCGCCTCTGATTGGTTACTTATTTTAATTAATAACTAACTACCTGTACGTCAGGTTTAAAAATGGTAAAGGACTTTTCGTCTCAATCTCCTGCGGTACTTTCTGGCACCCGGTATATAAATCGTATTCGATAAATTAGTCCATACAGATAGTAATCGTCTGAGATATTAATGAATAACTAATGCATTGATTTAAAAATTTTTAACATAGTTTTCTTAAGAATGCCGTTTATTGAAGTATTTAAAATATTATTTTCCCCTCCCTCTAACCCTCCTTTCCCCTTGTCGATTCATGTCATGCTTACCATAAAAATGCATTGTCATCAGAACAGAACCAAAATGTAAAAATTCAACTCCGTAGGATAAGAGGAAGTGGTTCTAATTCAGCTTGCAAGATTTGACCCGAACATACTTGCATACATACATACATACATACATACATATATACATACATACATTCATACATACATTGCAAGTTAAATAAAAGCTTAATTTTTAACAATTTATTTTTGACATATATGTTAACACAGAAAGTTCGACCTAGTTCATATTTTTATCTCTAGATGAAATTTTGTAAGTCATGCCTATTGCCAGAAATCCCAATATATTGTCATGCTACATTTACATATGGAGGTAAGTACAATTTTTACCACAATAATCAACACATCAAGTTTTTTTTTATAAACAAACTTCAAATTAATCGTGATCATCTTTTTTGTGTTCTTCTATAAAAACAAAAGGAATAAAAAATTATACATTCCTGTATTTCATAATAAAAGATAATGAAACTTTTCTTGTTCTTTCATCACTGACTGTTATGAAAAATTAATGATTTAAAATATGGCAGAAAAAACAACCAACAACAGTTACATGGAGACTACACAAGGAGATTGAACTCAAACGGGAGAATTGACAAAATATGGCAACGAAATGGTAGAAAATATATTTTTATGCAACTAGCGTCGCTAGTTGTTAATCCGTACTGTCCGTACCGAAATGAATATAGTATAATAAATAGGATTGAAGTAAGCAAGTAACCTGTTTTATTTTGAAGTAATTATTTTATTTTATTTATTATTATTGAATTGATTCAATAATCTTTAAATTGATTTTAATAATTTTAAAATAATTTATTTTTACTTAATTTATTGTAATTTTTACAATTCCAACTTTACAGGTTACTATTTAATTATTCGATGTTCTATAATTATTTTGGTTTTTATTATTATGTAATTATTTTGCGAATTTTTAACTATCACTTACTTCAACAAATTACTTTATTTCATTTATTAAGAAAAGTATTTTGTTGGAAAAATACTTTGGCTGCAAATAATTTTTATAATACTACATAAATGCGTCATGTTTTTCTTTTAAAACTCGCGCGTTATAGTATCTCCACTGTTTCCGGTATAGAAGAACACTACTGACATCTTATTTTTGTCCATTATTTGTTTACATGGAGTTCGGTATCCTTGTGTAGAATCCATTAACAGTTAGATGGAGTCTATAAAACAACTATACTCTTTCTTACACTATACGACGCGATTTTTGACAGAGTAGGTCTTGATAAGTTTGAGTGGGATGATGTTAGCAGTTAGGGGGAAGTAGGTAATAATATCATGGATGAATCGCATAGATATACAAAGAAGTAATAATGAATAGTCACATAAGTTCAAGCTCTAAAAGTTTTAATTAACACATTATTATAATGAAATTACTTCAAAGAGTTTATTATTATTATTTAATATTAAATAGTATGAGATGTAAATTCTTATTTAATATTAATTTTAATATAAATTTCAAACAAACAAAAAATGTAATCAATTGTAATTTAATGATCTATTACAGGTTACCAGTTAGTTTCGTTATAACGAAAGATAAATTTTTACTTTAATTGTTTTTCTAATACATAAACTCTGTTGTTAAAACAACCACACCCCGTTTGTGTATAAAAATATATTTGTTCCTTTTACTCCTATAAAAGAAGAGCTCCTACAAAAGCTTTGAAGCGTGTTCGTCTGGATTCCATTGCTCGCAATTACTTCCTGGTGGTATAGTATTGGAGTTTTTGCATCCAACGAGCGCTACAAAGCTACGACAGGGCGTCGTCGTCCTTTTTATTATGGTGCAATCGGAATGAAATTGGATATGCGATGTGCTTTTGGTATTTGAAACATCTAGTTCGTTAGTGGACAGAATCAGCAAAAGGGAAAGCGGATTTTAGAGGAAAGAGAGAGAGTGAGATTCCAAAATTTGGTTTTCCCTTCCTTCTAAAATCCTCTTTCCCCTTCCCCTAAAATCCCCGCAGCCTGTTGACTGCGGAGATGAAAGATACGGGTAGAATATCACAATAGATTCCACTCAATGAATAAGAAAACAGGGAAAACAAAGAACACGGTGGCGAGATGTCGTTTACAAGATTGCGAAAAAATTGTGGACCAAAACTTGTCGAGATAGGGAACAATGGAAAGATTTGGGAGAGGCCTATGTCCAGCAGTGGGCGAGGCTTCACGAAATTTGCCTTTTATTTTTGTTTTTAGAATTCTAATTATTTCATTTAATATTATTGATTGTTATTATTTTATTAGTCAAAAATATAAATTAATGGGGTGGTTATTTGACTTAACTGTCGGCGTATGGACAAGAACGAGAGTAACCGGCTATGCTTGTGAAGGTTTCCTCCAGTTTGTTTTTACGAACTCCAGATGAATACCGGAATTTAATAACCATCATTAAACTTTGTTTTAAAACTCCGAAAACTTATCCTCTGTATTATATAATACGTTCATACGCGTAGAAGCAAAGTGTTGATCATTATTAGTGTAAGCAAAATGGTTAAAAAAAATGTGATGCCACCTGAGGTCAAACTTTTGCTACGACATTCGTATAGGGTTATTTAAAAATTTCTCAGCGAAATAATATAATCTCGAAATTGTTAAATATACTAAGTGATTAGGGCCTATTCAAACTTTTGCTACGACATTCGTATAGGAGGATATATACTCTCCGGTTATTAAAAAATTTCTCAGCGAAATAATATAATCTCGAAATTGTTAAATATACTAAGTGATAGCCTAAACTTTCTCCGTGTAACACCTCCATATTATTATCTTTGTACTAGATCCCCTAAACTCTTCTATGTTGTGGTAAACAATAATGGCTAATCTATTTGTATTTAGAGTTATAAGACGAACATATAATTCTATTGTCATTGGTTATGATATGTAGAATTGGTATGTGAAAAGTTTTCGTATTCATACCAATGAGAATAATATTAGAATAAGTTATTTGATATTGCTACCTATAATATCTATAATAATATCTACTATACAGTATACCCATACATGGTATTACGTCCCAATTTTATTATAATATAATCTTACACGGCGGTATTAAAGTTTTAGCCATCACCATTGATAATGATTGGTTATTTACATGCATACAAATAGTTGTTACTAAACAGTACTTTCAAGTAAATACCTAATACAATTGTTTTAACAACTTTACAATGTTCACTGATTAGCTTTAGTATATTTGAGATATTACGGCAGATATAATATCGTTTAATTAACAAAACATAAAACCGATTTTTTTAAAAAATCCGTTTCTTAGGAGCTAAGTAGACTAAGCCAATTTTTTCGAAAGAAAAAATAATAAAATTAAGTAACCGTGGCGATACTAGTCCAAATGGCCGAGCGGTCTAAGGCGTTATGTCTGCGCAGTATGCCTACTTGACAGTTTGTCAATTATTTTAGAAAAAAAGGGGCAATCAATTGACTAAATTGTCGGTGTATGGACAAAAACGTTACCGGCTATGCTTAAGAAGGTTTTCTGCAGTTTCCTTCACGAACTTCAAATGAATATCGGCATAGTTCCTATCATAATCGGCTGCAGCCGCATATCCTATCAATTCCTAGTCTATAAACAAAAATTCCTTCCACACCACTCACGTACTCACATCCTTAAGCATCTCAATAGACATTATGGTCGAAGTGTAGCCCATCCAGAGCAGTCTCTGCAATCTATCTAATCATGGCGATATTTCTTATATTAATTATTAAGGCCCGTATTCATAGTGCAGTCTTGAGCAATTGCTGAAGCTTACCTTCATGAAGATCGTCTGATTAGTTTTAAGACATGATGACTTCATAGATATATATTGAGATCATCTTCGGTAAAACGATGGTTTCAATCATGATCTTATTCGGTTTAAGATTAGCTTCAGTAAGACGAATCCACTGATCCACTTAATTTGTGTTGGTCAATTTCCGTAATAATTCGCATGTATCCAATAATCTGATTTGCTGAGCAATGTCAGTGATACTGAATATTATTCTACAAATGTAAACAAACAGATAACATAAAACCGTACATAAAAATAGCGAGTTAAAAAAATTATTTTAAAAAACTAAAAAATAAGAAAAATTTGAATGGTAAAAGTAAAAATTATACTTCGGTAGAAAAAAAGTATTTTCTTCAAATTTTGAATCAATACTCTCTCATGTGATAATAATTTATAATACCTGCAAACTAGCAAAGGTATAAAATCGCAAACAAATTAATAATTGAAACATTGGTAGAACAGGTAATCCGCGACGATTGACGTAAGCTGAAATTCTGTTCTATATTAGTAATAATATTCCAAATTTAATACTGATTTTGTCGAATCTAAATCAATTTTTTAATTCGATATCTGAATAAAATCAAAAGGATCTTGTAGATCTCGAATGTAGCGTTTAGGAATACGTATAATAACGTCTTCATCGTCAGAATCAAAAAATCGATATCAATATTATCACCAATATTATATAACCTCAAAAAATTCATTATCTTCTTTACTGTTTTCACTGCAATGTTATTAAGGTTATCTTAAGTCTGCAAAGTTATTAAAGTTATTAAGCCTGTTCCAAATACCCCAGCACCAAAACATCTGTTTACCTGGTGTTATGAATACATTGATCTGTTAAAGTATTCGACAGTACTGTACTAATAAATCTGAGAGGAAGACCTAAGACTATATAAGCTAATTTCATTGTTTTGAACTTATGAACTGAACAACGTTATTTGTTGGGGTAATGAATGAATGATTGCATGAATGCAAACATATATCATCTAAAACATTGTTTACAATGTTGATAAACATTGGTTGAGAAACCAACTTTAATTATTGTTTGGTTTGGTAGAATTGCTCACTTTAACCTCCTAACTGAACTGAAGCCACTACTCTACTGACTCTTATTATTAACCCGACTTCAAAAAAGGAGGATGGTTCTCAATTCGTCTGTATTTTTTTTTTTTTTATGTGTGTCACCTCAGAACTCCGTCATTTATGAAGCGATTTTGAATTTTTTTTTTGTTTTAAAGGGTTTGGTTTCCCATTGGTCCCATTGTCACCAAATCGCATTCTGATGAGGAAAAAATGTGGAAACCCGACTTCTAAAATCAAATATTCTATAACAAAAGATGCACTAAAAAGTAAAAAAATAATTGCATATTCTTGTGCCAATTTTAGTTCACCAATGCAAAAATTTTTAAACAAAAATGTACAATTATTGTTATTTTTGGAGGCGGTGTCAGCATAGAGAAATTCACATAACTTTTGGACACCGCCTCCAAAAATAACAATAATTGTACATATATATTTAAAAATTTTTGCATTGGTGAACTAAAATTGGCACAAGAATATGCAATTATTTTTTTACTTTTTAGTGCATCTTTTGTTATAGAATATTTGATTTTAGAAGTCGGGTTTCCATTTTGTCAAAATAGGTTTTATGAATGTATCAAATAATATATGTGTATGCATGCAGAATATTACTCATTCATTACTTTAGTCATACATAGTATGGTTGTGTTACACTGAACTTTCTGCAACAAAACAAAAAGTCAATTTTTGGGAAAACCAATATCCATCTATATATGTTATACCGTATGTGTTGGAAAGCATTGCTAATAGAGAATCAATGTTAAATATTATTTACTATAATAACTATACACAATATGGTTAATAAAGAAATAAAAATAGTGGGGGTACTCTTTAGTATGTCTGTGTGTATGCTGGCTGGATAGTTTTGTACTCAGTACTGCATTAACATTTAATGAGAGTGAGTTAAATATGTTCATTGTTGTCTTCTGAATCTTAGCATTACTTCTAACAATTGAAAATTCTTTTTTAAATGTCCCTTATTATTTGTATGTGGAATGTTTGAAAATAAATGATAGTATTCCATTAACGGTGTAACATAAAACAACAATCCACACAAATTAAAAGAAAAATAAAAGCCCAAAAAGAAAAAAATAAATAGAATTCCGAGAAAAAAATAAATTCAAACCAACGGTTCGAATATTCCTCCATTATTTGCTAAACAACATCCGAACTCCAAGTCGATTCTAGAAATCTACCCGGGTATTTTCTAGCACTTGAGAAATATTCGCACAATTGTCAACAATTCTTTGCCTTAATTGTTGCAAATTTTCAGGCCTATTCTGCGAATAGATCAGTAGTGATGTGTTCCATAATTTTCGTAGATACTTGCCGAGAATAGGAAAAGTTCCATATTTTACATTAATGTTTATCTTTTCAACAAATAAAACAAAAACCGTTTTCTTGGTTTCAAAAAATTGGTCATAAATTGATGTACCAATAAGTTGTTGTTGCAAAAATTTACACTTTCAGTCAACTGGTACATTTAAGGTTGACCGGACAGTACAGTACATTTCATGATAAATAGAAAGACTCTTGTTAACAATAATTAAAAATTTTAATATGTAAATTAATTATTTAAATTTATATAGCATCTAACATCACTAGTAATCGGATTTATGTAATTATTTAATTACTCAAAATTATAAATAATCGTCTTTCGACGATTTGATGAAAATTTTCGTGAATTTTTTATCTTTTTTATTAAGATATTTACAAAACTCTTCATCAGCCTATTTTTTTTTAAATTTTAACGTAATGTACAAGATTTAATTTATAAAAGTAGAAGTTTTTTACTTTTTAATCTATAGAACGTGGATACATGTGTCTGATCAACTTTAACCCATGTAAAAAGTTCCAACATTGATAGTGAATATCTCTTTTATTAGACGGGCAAAAAATTTCAATTTTATCAAATCTCAAAAGAATGGGTTATTCATAACATCTAATCAAAATTTTATTACATTCTGTAGAAATCTGGTTTTACGGAAATACTACCTTAAGTGTGCTATATAAAAACCAAAAAAATATGAAATATGTGATAAAATTGGAAGAAGTGATACAAAAAACCTCATAATAATTATCAAATAAATTAAAATTAATAGCGCTGAAGTTGAATTTTTCATCGGTTTTTTAACTAAAGTAATAAATTTAGTTAATTTTCATTTTACATTGAAAGTTTTAAATATATGTAATTTATCACTGTATTTAGAATCATTATTTATGTGTGGTGACTTAACAGGTCACAGACCATAATCAACCATCCCCTTCTCTAGTCTATGCCATCATCATCATCTCTCTTCTCTGCAATGTTCATTGAATTAAATTGAAACAATGTTTCAATTGGGGGTTTGAATACCAATCAATACATTTATGATTAGATATACATGTATGTATTAAATGTTGTGTATGTTATACCACCTATATATGTATATATATACAGGGTGTCCCGTAAGTAGTCGAGTTCCATAAGAGGTTCGGTAGAGGGTACGATTTTCGAACGAAAAGTCCTGAGACATTTTTTTATTAGGCGCACCGTTAATTAATTATTTATTAATTAAGAAAACTAGGTTGAAACCAAAGCTGCAAAAAGTGTATTTTTTTGATAATTCATTTTTGATTTAATTATCAATTTTTGGAACAATATTGCTTCAATTTTTCAAATTATTAATTCCTTGAAAAGTGCATTAAATAATTTTTTTTTTTTTTTTTTGCAAAATGTAATAAATAAATTGTTTTAATAATAAATTTTTTAAAAAATGCGCAAATTAAATTCGTTAAATTATAAAGTTTTCTCAAAAGTGTATTAATAAAACTATTTTAAAGATTAATTTTTTTAATAATGCAATAATTAAATTTTTGGAATTATCAGTTTTTAGAAAATCGCAAGACATGCAGCTCCATAAAACTAAGATCCCACCCCTTAAATTTTATTTTCCTGTTTCTGTGGATACGAGCGACAGATAAAATTCATAGTAGCTTTGGGACACATAGATAGTTGCTTTACATAGATACTAGCTATTCTTTGGTTTCAACCTAGTTTCCTTAATTAATTAATAATTAATTAACGATGCGGTACGTCTAATAAAAAAATGTCTCATGACTTTTCGTTCCAAAACCGTATTCTCTACCTATCCTCTTATGGAAGTTGACTACTTACGGCCCACCCTGTATATATATATATATATATATATATATATATATATATATATATATATATATATATATATATATATATATATACCTTCTTGTTGAACCTTTCTATTAAATTTACGATATTAATTCAGCAGCGCTGCACTATCATATCATCACCATACTAAACAAACGGATACCTATCTACACGATACCTACATACAGGTTGAAACGAATCAGGCGCATAATAACACACGCCTCCATTTCTATCTATGATGCACCCATTCCCCAATAACATCCAATAGAAATCGATAAACTGATCACCTCTCCAAAACAAACGTGGACCAATCGTGATTGGCTCAAAGATATGGTAAACACCCAAGCACTCAAAGTGAAGTGCTCGGCGAACATGTGGTAAGTGATTGGAATATTATTATTTTTTCATTAATAAAATAATATTTATGTTTAATTATAATTTTAAATGAAAAAATAATAATATTCCTATCACTTACCACATGTTTTCCTAACACTCTACTGCTTTGTTTCGGGGAGATGATCAATTTATCGATTTCTATTGGATGTTATTCGGGAATGGAAGCATCATAGGGAATATTATTATTATCATTTCATATAAAATTCTAATTTAACATAAATATTATTTTATGAATGAAAAAATAATAATATTTCTATCACTTACCACATGTTCTCCTAGCAATCCACTTTGAGTGCTTGTGTGTTTATCATATCTTTGAGCCATTCACGATTGGTCTTCATTTGTTTCGGGGAGATGATCAATTTATCGATTTCTATTGGATGTTATTGGAGAATGGAAGTATCATTGAAAGAAATGGAGGCGTGTGCTATTATGCACCTGGTTTGATTCACCCTGTACATATGAAAATTAGAATATTATCGATGTGTGTCCTCTGTGCCTGATTGTCCCACTTTCATCGTTTTGTTATAGATATTCCTTAAATACATAATGGTTAGTTCATTCAATCACTGTTGCTATCATATTATGTTGAAGAAAATTGTTATAATTACATTTAGTCGGAAAGAGTCGACGGAGAGAGCCGAGAGATTAAATATCCTATGGATAAGATACATGGACAATTTTCTGTGAATATAAGTAGTATTACCATAGACCTAAAAGTTGCCACCTTTAAACTTTGCTCGTATGCTAAAATATCACTTAAGTTTTAAGATAAATCAGTAATATTTTTTACCAGATATAAATATAAAGATTTATATGTTTAATAAAGATTTCTATGTGCAAAATAAAAATATGTAGGATCGTCAAGCTTAATTATTTCGCGACCCTAAAGTGACCTTCATTTAAGATTTTGATGTTTTCTTAAGTCATCGAATCCATCAATGATTTTTTTATAAATTAAAATTTGAACTCTATAATTACTTAATCAAATAGGTCGCCACTATTAAGTGACCCATATCATCATGTCGACCGAGGTTTAATTACTGTAATTTTTGTATTCTTATGTATCTAAGTAAGACAGTTTTATTGACAGTGCCGCGCACCAGAAAAGGACACAATTTTTTAAAATCAAAGGAATGTACTTCTGATAGGAGATGGTCAATTTTTTTCAAGAAACTAGTTTTTTCAATTAGTCCAAGAGTCAGCTGGCTCTTGGACGAGAGAAACGAAAGAAACGAGACGAGACCAAAATTAGAATCCTGATTAATGATTAATAATAGAGAGACAGACGATAGTACTCTCTTTCAATCTATAGATTGTTAATAGATCTCTATAGATTGTTAATCTGTAAAAATGTAAAAATCACAAAACAGCAAATCTTTTTGGGTGGTAATGTTTAAAGTTTTTCAATAGCCTTCGAATTCTTATTAAACGTATTAACCGACCAGCCAAGTAGCCGCGTTTGTTAAGGCGCTGTTTCTACTTTGACCTGGGAGGTTTTATGGGTTCGAATCCCGGCACCGGCAGTTTGTCAATTTAAAAAAATTAATGGGGTGGTTGATTGACTAAACTGTCGGCGTATAGACTAGAAGAGGTTACCGGCTATGCTTGAGACGGTTTTCTGCAGTTTTTCTTTCACGAACTCCAGATGAATATCGGCATAGTTCCTATATAAGTCGGCTGTAGCCGCACACCTACCAATTCCTTCTCTGCATACGAATTCCTGATCCTCCACTCACATCATAAAAATGTAAAGTAAAAATTAATAAAGTTTGAAAAATAATGATGCGGGTGGCCTCTGTTATAGACCGTCGTGTCTCAAAAACGGAGGTTAAACCCCATTATTTATTAAACATATCAACCGACCAGTTATAATTATTAGTTTTACTTAAGTAAAAATTATTTTTCTTTTTTAATTATATAGAAAACTTTTAAAAGTCAAAACAATACAAGAGACATGCTACTCTCGCGTCGTTTTGTTCTTGCGGCATCACTAGTATCAGGTATTGAGATCCAATTTGTTTGATTGCAAATTTTATTTCTCAATAAACAAGAATGATTATATAGGGATAATCATTAGCGTTCTGTAACACCCTCTTGCGGGACATAGCACAAAATCACTGACAATCCTAATTACGAACTATATAGTCTGTAAATAGAAGTAAAATGTATAATCAATGGATTATGTATTTAGCTGCAACTAAGCATAAAAATAAATATATAATATACGGGACCTATATAAGCAATAAATATAATATAAATATATTTACATAATGCGTGTTAAAACTTATAAAACTTATAATGAATGCGATATATAAAACGAACATAACATTGTATTATGTGGTGTAGATATTCTAGATATATATATATATATATATATATATATATATATATATATATATATATATATATATATATGCAGGGTGTTCTGAAATTCATTCAGGAAAACCATACCACTGTGTAGGGCTGCAAAAAACAAACAAAAAAGTTTAATAAATTTTGTCGATTTGACGCTTAGTTTTTGAGATATAATCAATTAAACATTAATAAATTCAACCAATCACATTAGGCTAACATTACCCCCCTGGCCAATGTGGTGATGTGCGATTGAGAATTACAAATTTTAAAAGGTTTGGTATAAACACTAAAGTACTATTTATTTGGTTTTGGCAGTTTTGAATTTTCGTGGGTATCGCTACACTTATTATATATCTCTGATTGTCGCTACTCTAACATGCTCTATCTCTCTCTTAGCATCTACGAGCTTTTAAAAGGTAATGCGCCCTACTCCACTACTGTGGCCCCGCCTTCTTAAACTATGCACTCTGTGATTGGTTGAATTTATCAGTGTTTAATTGATTATATCGTAAAAAATAAGCGTCAAATCGAAAAACTTTATGGAACATTTTTGTTTGTTTTTTGCAGCTGTACACCGTGGTATAGTTTTCTTGAATGAATTTCAGAACAGCCTGTATATACTATATATTATTTAGTATACTTATAATACCTATGACAAATTCTATATAAACATATATAGGTACCCTACATAATATTTTATTTAACATAATTCTTATTTACACGCAAATATTTAATTACATTAAAATAACACTGTGTTGTATTATACGAACCAATTTGAACACAAAACCACAAGAAAAAAAATATAATACATAGTTAGAGTCATATATAAAGTCATCGCTTCTAACGAGATACTGCATAGTTCAATATTGGCTTCACCTGTACTTGTACACCTGTAATTGTAATTTTGAAACTGTTTTTGAAGAAATCTTAAAGAAACTAAAATAAAAGTGTTGTGAATTTTTGTTTTTGTCTTAATACATGTTACCCTGGTAATCCATATCGTTTATTTGTTTTTCGTATATTTGTTCCCCGGGCCCCGGATTTGATTATTTATGCGCACATAGGTTTGACAGCGTTGTTTGACCCGCCTGCTTTATTTTTGTGCGCACAATGATCTGAGTGTTTTGGTTGTGGCTTAAATCATGTCTTTGGGTGGTCTCGTTTTGTTATAATGTATTGTCGTCTATTGGATGTTGTAGAAAAATGATAGAATATGGAAGGAAGTGGAGGTGTGTGCTATTATCCACTTGGTTCGACTCACCCTGTATATCTATTAGGAAGTTGATATAACACTCGCAGTCAAAACTTCCCTACCTATTTGGCTTGTTAAATTTTTAAAGACAGACATTATATCCAACTTTTATTGTATAAGATTTTTATAGTCAATAATAAGTTCGACCTGATTATACTCTGAACTTCTAATAAAAAAAAATTTATACACCTACTAACTAATCTGTGCATTAAATTAATAATAATAATAATAATGGTTATTTTTTTTTGTGTTTTTATACCACAATATTTTTTACTTATACATAATAGGTATTTTCTAAGCGTGACCATGCCTTTTATTTATGATATTATTTACAACATACCCAAAACGAAAAAAAAAATCACTTTTATAATTTATTTATATAGGAAAGTTTTATCACATTTATTTGTTTAAGGTGGTAGTTTATTAGTAATAAGATATCGTGATATCATCGTATTCAATAGTTCCAAACAAAAGCAGCAATACAAAATATTTCTGATATGGAAATTCATTAAGGATGTACGAGCGCTAATGTATAATCCATTTATAAAATTCTTCAAAATCTTATATAGTACATTCATAAAAGTCCACAATAATGTTTATTATTTTAGCGGGCCTAACAAAAATGATATTTAAGAAAAAAACCTGAGATAATAGGGAATATGCATGAAAATTTTTTTTCACTTGAATTGAAGCATGTTTACTTAACAAATATCAAGGTAAAATTACTTTTTAAATAACTTTAAAAATAAGCGAGATATGAATGATTTAAATTCCCGATTAGACAAAGAGGGTGATAGCCCTCTTGATATGTTCTATGACGTCATATTACACTTTCAACATTTAAAATACACGTAAAACTCCGTTTTTAGTATTTTTGCAAGAAAGAGACAGATAATAATCTTTAAAAGCTTGTAGCTTCCTTGATATTTGCCGGATTTTAATTTCGTTTTTAAATATTATTACAGAATTAACAGTATTTTCATATTCTGAAAATAAATGTGAAAAAAAAATTTCATGCATAATCCCTATTAAGCTACCGCCGACAGAAATAAAATTTACCCGAAATCTCAGTTATTTTCTTAAATATCTTTTTTTTTGGGCCCGTCATTCCGAAATTTTATTGGATCAATCTCTTTATTAATATTTTTATTTTCTATTGCGTGTTTTTTTTTATTCGTCTTATTTTATTGCAAGTGAAAATTATCAAAATATGTTAAAATTTGTGCAAAAATATGGGTTTCTCCATAAGAGCAATGCATTAAAATTCGAACTTTAACATTAAATAATTAATTTGAGACCTCCGTAAACCCCCCCCCCCCCGCCTGAAACTTTTATAATTGATTTATATGCACTTCAGCTACATGTAAACAAAAAATCAATCCTTGAAGCTTCAGTGCTCGTACATCATTAAACCAAAAACTATGTATTATTCAAGTTATACTTATCGGAGATTCTTTGCTTACCATATATCTATGTTCAACTAGCCCACCCGTATTTAACCCAAAACTATTAGGAATTTTCTTACAGGAAGGAACTCTAATGACAATCAGTACCATGGTGACATTATTGTCTTATTTTCCCATTATGAATGAGTATACCCTTTCAAAAGAAAAAAAAAGTCGCAGAAATCGGTTATCACATTTAAAATGAGGATTTTCCTCTATTTCCAAGGGATCCACTCATCAGAATGCGATTTGGTGCCAATGGGCCAATGGAAAACCAAACCCTTTAAAAAAAATTCAAAATCGGTTCATAAATGACGGAGTTCTGAGGTGACACACATTTTAAAAAAAAAATACAGACGAATTGAGAACCATCCTTCTTTTTGAAGTCGGGTTAAAAAAAATAACTGTACATATACTAAAGTTTATAAATTATTACGTTGTATAAGTTTTTAAACAACATTTTATAAAATCAATATTCATTCATAAAACATTCATTCTCACTCATACATACAATAAATACAATGAGTATACCATAATTTGCGCTTTAAACTTAAAACTCATTACTCATCATAACTTAAAAACTAATGTATAGGGTGATACCTCCTAGCCCCCAGCTATGAACGTGTTTATATGTAGTATATTCACATGTAGTCAGTATATCCACGTCTTATATAAAAAAATAACTTTTTCTTGCCTCAAAAATAACACAATGCTGCAATAAAATTAATTATTTACTAATTACTTATGAAACATTAGCAAGTCATAATACTAAAAGCTACACAACATCTTTACAAAGAAGTATACGAGTTAAAAAGAATGATTAAAAAGTTACTGTAATAGAAATTCTGTAAAATATTTTTAAGTTCACAATTAGATAACAGCTGAACGTGTGAATGTTGCTTTTTAGAATATTTTAATCGTGTTTAGTAAAATAAAGTCCAACAACTAATTATAACAATAGTTCTTAAGAATATTCTTAAGGCAATAAACGAAATTTTGTAGAATGTTCTTCAATTAATGCTAAAGCTACATTGAAAATTTCAAAACGATTTACTGAGGCCTATTAAAATTTTAAAAAACTATAATTCAAATTTTATAAAAAAATTTTATAAATTATGTAACTGAAACTCTATAACATTCACTAAACGGTTGTTGAGAAAAAAAATTATAAATAGAAATTAAAAAAAAATATGTTTGACTATGGTATAGAAAGATATTCACTGCCAAAAATTGGTCGCCATTAACCATATTTTAAAGAGCACAATCCGCCATACGGACTATTCTTATTGGAAATTCCAGCTGAGAGACACTCTATCTAGCGTTAAAAAAAGAACCATTGGTGAATGTAAACAAGCAAATATAACATATATGTATATTGTACATTTTTATACCCGGTATATGTAAATATACAAGGTATATTAAGTTTAGTCCCGACTTTATAACCCTTGAAATGGCCATTTCCGTATATCCGTCCGTCCGTCCGTTTGTCAGTGAACACGATAATTTAAAAACGAAAAGAGATAACGAGCTGAAATTTTGTGTGTGTGTGTTCTAGAACTAAAGAGTAAGGTCCAGTTATTTAATGGACAAACTCGGATCATGTTTCGGCAAAATGGGCAGACTGCCTATCTTTGAAATCGTAAGATGTAGAACAAAAAATGTTCCTTTTTTAAAAAGGGACAAATTTGTTATAAGCAATTTTTTTTAAATAAACAACTTTTGTTTGAAACTTTTTTTTTTCATCAATTCAGTATATACCGGGTATTTAAGCAATTAGCTCAGTTAGTTATTATTTTCACTTGTTTATTCTATTGTCGCACTCAATGTCATGTAAAAACCTTTACTGTAACAAAAATAATGAACCAAAAATAGAAATTAATACTAACTTTCTGATGGCCATTGCATAGATCTTAGACTCGTATGTGTCACATATTTTACAATACAAAATACTTAACAAATAAGATGGATTCAGTGAAATTCAAAATTATCTTCTTGTATATTTATTAACCCGACTTCAAAAAGGAGGATGGTTCTCAATTCGTTTGTATTTTTTTTTATGTGTGTCACCTCAGAACTCCGTCATTTATGAACCGATTTTGAATTTTTGTTTTAAAGGGTTTGGTTTCCCATTGGTTCCATTGGCAACAAATCGCATTCTGATGAGGGGTTCCCCGGGAAATCGAGGAAAATCCTCATTTTATATGTGATAACCGATTTCTGCGAAATTTTTTTTTTTGAAAGGGTATACTCATTCATAATGGGAAAATAAGAAATTTTTTTTAAATACCGACTTCAAAAAAATTTTTTACAAAAAAATAACCGACCCCAAAAAAAATAATTTTTACAAAAAAAAAAAAAAAATGCTGAAAATCTGTTATGAAAAAATGCACTAAAAATTTAAAAAAATAAAAACAACGGATGAAAAAAAATGTGTTATAAAGAAATGCACTAAGTTAGTAGGTCGTTGAGTTGGTCTACCCATATTTAGACGAAGAAGGGTAAATAAGTTATAGAACTTCAAAGTCACTAAAAAGCGAGAAATAAAACCTATTTTGACAAAATGGAAACCCGACTTCAAAAATCAAATATTCTATAACAAAAACTGCATGCACTAAAAAGTAAAAAAATAATTGTATATTCTTGTGCCAATTTTTGTTCACCTAAGCAAAAATTTTTAAATATATATGTTCAATTATTTTTTTTTTTTTAGGCGGTGTCTAAAAGTTATATGAATTTCTCTACGCTGACACCGACTCCAAAAATAACAATAATTGTAATAATTGTAATAACCTCATATTTATTCTGTTTTTAAATTTAAACATTATTCTTTCGCAAGTCTTATTTACTAAAATATTGTCATAATAAAATGCCAGGAAAAGCATAGACGTAAAGATTGAATAGCGTGTTTGATACGCGAATTAGGGTTGACGCTGTAGAACTGACGATCAATATTATTTTTCTGTCTATGCACAATGTTCGTAACTAAATTAATATTAACATAAACCGAGTCGGAATTTATGCTTTATTTCCACATTATAAATGAACTAAATACTGCTATAATACTGATCGCCTTACACTGTCTCCAATATATATCAATTATTAGGGCCGTCCCTGAAGTGACTGCCTTATTTTCTTTAATTTTCTTTATTTATCATATAACCACTGGTGTGGGTATGAAGGTAAATAACTGATTTATAAAACCGTGATTGCTACGGAATCTCCAAAAAATATACTAAGCCTGTAAGTGTCATAAATATACCTGTTTTATCTACGTGGCATTTTTAGGGTGAAAATTTAATACAGTTTTCTTATTATTAATGTATAACAAAATATTGAATCGCTTTGTATTCCCACTTATAATACGTATACATGTGTATAATGTACATACATCTATATAATATATATATATATATATATATATATATATATATATATATATATATATATATATATATATATATATATATATATATATATATTTATATATATATATATATATATTTATATATATATATCTCAGATAAAGGTTGATCAGATAGTCTCGTGGTCCTTGAGAAAGTTCGTAGATGTTTCTTCTGTAGGTAGTTTTCAAAATATGGTAGCAAAAACAAACCTAACAAAACCGTTTTAATTTGATTGCATAATTAATTCAAACGTTCATCAACACCATTTTTTTAATGCAAATATATAAACTACATATTTCAAAGCATATTTATAAACATTATTTATACTGGTGTCTACTTTAATAATATAGTTATTATAATTAAATTAAGTATAAAAAAATTCTGTTTGATTTTTAATCTATAATTACTCATTGAAATGATCGTAAACAGGTTTTAAATTTTTGAGGGATGATAACTACATAATTGAGCTATTCAATTCACTAAACAAACAATGTTTATCTACTATCAAGCCTCATGCATGAACGTCCTTGCATGAAGCGTGTAGTTCATGCTTTTATAATTGACTATTCAATTACTTATAACTTTTTAATAGGTTACTAATAAAGTAGTGATGTTTTTAACCTATAAATTTATATTCCAATTTGCGGCACAAATCCGATTTAATCTATTTCTATGCGACAATATAGTATTTAAATCTGGCAAAATACCTTATATAATCCGACTACATATGTGTTTAAAAAATCCTCTCGAAACTTTTTGGTACAGCCTTTATAAACAAATAGATGTATGTTTTGGTCCATTAGTACTATAGGCCACAAATGCAGCGCTTATTTTTCGTAAAATTTTTGGTTAATTCGTATCATAATCATTCGGTTTTTACAAAAATGTTTCGAATAAAAGTTGTTAGTATGTATATGTATAATGAACAACTTATATCCGAAGAATTTTTTTCGAAAACCGAATGTATAAGGAACAAATTAATTATAAAATTTTGAAAATTGAGCGCTATGTTTGTGGCCATGTGTATGTACACTTCCGTTCAATAAAATTGAAACGCCCTGAATCGAATCAATCTCACACAATTTTGATTATTCTTGTAGTGAATGTTTTTGACAGATACAACATTTTATTTTATTTTTATACGTAAAAGTGAGATATAACATGTATTTTCATTACATATTCTTACTCTATCACTTACTTTTTTATATAAATAAAAAAATGTAAACTACCATTTCTTTTTTCACATTTACAAAATATACTACTTATCTTTGTTTATAAATAAATAATATACAGAGAGTACAAAAGTGAGAAGCTTTATGAAATATAAGAAAATTAACATATCAGGTTGGTTCAATTTTATTGAACGGTAGTGTACAATAGCATAACATAACATAACATTGTTGATGTGGTTAAACGTAATACCCTCTTCTCTATTTTCATCTTATTTTTAAATGTGGATGATGTTGTAGAATGGTACTTTATTGTTTATATATATTTTTGTTTTTGTTCAACGATTTTATTCTTGTTGTTGTTGGTTTGTGATCATTCATGCGATTTTTCTCATTTCAAACAAAAAAAAAACCAACTTCTTTCTACCACTTTTATTTTATAATGAATGACATTTCAAATTGGTTTTGAAATGAAAATAAATAAACAATATAAATCTAGTATTTTATTTGTTTGTTCTATATAATATGATGGGTAGGTAGTAAATGATGCAGGTTTTGATGTATAATGTCAAGGGAAAAACAAAATATTTTTGACAGAATCTTTTTTTTATTTTTCAATTTTGACATTTTGTATAAAATAAAAAGTATATATTAAAAAAATCGGTTAAGTGTAAGAGCTATGCTGGCACAATGAGTATTCAGAATATGGCTATATGAGATTAACATATATACAGACTGTGTTGGACAGCTTTTCCTATAGTGAATCATTGTTAAATATTATTTATTACTGCCTGGCCGTCTGGTACTGTATGAAGTCAGTCAGTACATATGCAAATAAAATCAGTCAGTTATCTCATAGCTATATTGTATGCGTATGGTTGTTTGTTTGTCATTTAAGAGTGGTGATTTTGTGTTGCACAATGCACATACTAAAGTGTACTCTCACCACATGTGTACTGGCTGGCTTCATACAGTACCAGACGGCCAGGCAGTAATAAATAATATTTAACATTGATTCACTATAGGAAAAGCTGTCCAAAACACATAGTATAGTATCTAAATTTCAAATTCGCGCCCCAATACCTTGATCAGTTTTTGTATTATGAATACGTATTTCGACTACAAAGTAGTCATCATCAGTATAAATTAGCTAGTCATAATTTACTCTTTCGACAATTAGAAATAGATAGAAAATAGAAATTCGGTGAAACTATCACCAAATTAGCAACGAATAACATATCCTGAGACAATATAAGAGTAATTTTAATAAGAGTGATGTTAACCAGAGTAAATTTGAATGAACGTAATTTTAACAAGAGTGATTTCAATAAAATTTATTATATTTTAATTTATTTTGTTTAATTTTTTATTTATTTATTTTCTATTGATCTCTATTTTCTATCTATTTCTAAATGTCAAAGAGTAAATTACGACTAGCTAATTTATACTGACGATGTCTACTTTGTAGTCGAAATACGTATTTAAAATACAAAAACTGATCTAGGTATTGGAGCGAATTTGAAATTTGATTTCAAAAACCTAGAGTTCTCATTAATGATCATTTGATAATCTATTATATACAGTCTGCAGTTCTAATAGGGAATCAATGTTAAATAACTAAATAAAATATTTACTATAAAACCATACATCCATACACATACTTACAAACATCTAGGCTGCTTGTGTTATGATGTTGGTTTGATGTCATTTAAGAGTGGGTTTAGTGATGCCCACTTAATTTATAACATTATTATTCATTACGTATGGGGACACACACTACTAACTACAAAGTACCCCCACTATTTTTATTTCTTTATAAAGCATTGTGTAGTTATATAGTAAATAATATTTAACATTGATTCTCTATTGGAAAAGCTATCCAAAACAGGCGGTATAGTCTTTGGTTAAACAAACATTCTGTCTTTTTTTGATGAATTCAATGAAGCTGTTTATTACAGCTCAATGAAAAATATTCGTTTCTGGAACTTTTTATCAAAATGACTTATAGAATATCATTTTAAATTTTCAGCTAATTTGACCGGAATCCAATTTCCATAAGATTTGTGTGGGGTTTTTGTCTAATTAATTTCTAAATATTTTTATAGTTACTTCATTTTGCTTTTCTCATAGTTTTGTGTTTTTTTTTTCATTTATGCATATTAACATATCACACACTCCTGTTCAATAAAATTGAACAGATCTGAACCGAATCAGTTATCTTTGTTTATAAATGAATAATTATACAGAGAGTCACAAAAGTGAGGAGTTTTATGAAATGTAAGAAAATTAACATTTCAGGTCTGTTCAATTTTATTAAACGGGAGTGTACATTTAATAAATTTATTTGTCAAACTAACGTATGAAATAATCCAATTTTTCAGATTTGGGTGCACCGTTTTTCCCAGGTGGTCCAGAATTATGGCATCATCCATTGGCATATTCAGCTGCTGCTGAATTACCTGGAGCTGCATTGCAACATGCTACACTTGTACATCCGGCTCTGCATCCCCAGGTTCCTGTACGTTCTTATCTTTGACTATCTGCTGCAGACAAATCATTGGACTCACAGCTACAACAGGCTGGAGCCCCAATTCATCACCACGTTAGTTTTGTAACCAGAAATCATTATTTTTTTAAATGTTTAAAAAGCACTACATATTTCTCTTAAAAAATTCACTTAATTTTCAAACATTTTGTATTTTTGTAAATATTTCAAACCACTTTAGATCACTAACTGTACATTGACATAAATAACAACCGGATGTGTAAACTTGATCTGCTCACAAGGAGAGTTTGACATAATGACATATCATTTGACATAATGCAAAAAAACTGCACCCTTTTATCATGAAAATAAGTAAAAATGTAATTTTGAAGGTTTTTTTCCCAGTTTTGGTGGGGAGGTTGCGTTGGGAAAATTAGAGTTTTGAAGTTAAACCGCGTCGAATGCAAGAAACCGCATCCTTCTAGCATGTCTAGAAGTGGGTTAGAATTTGTATACGTGAGTCAGTGAGTTACACAAAATGATATGTATATTATAGGATACGAGTACAATATGCATGACACATATACTTCTTGACACAGTATACATTAAGTAAAAGTTATAAGAAAACAAGTTTTGAGTCCGAAACTCAGGCATGATGTGAATACATGTTCTATATCCAAAGATATATACTTATAAAATATACTTATACTTATAAGTATATATCATTTGCCTATATAATAGCAATGGATACATTAAGTAAAAGTTATAAGAAAACAAGTTTTGAGCCCGAAACTCAGGCATGATGTGAATACATGTCCTATATCTAAAGATATATACTTATAAAATATACTTATAGTTATAAGTATATATCATTTGCCTACATAATAGCAATGGATACATTATGTAAAAGTTATAAGAAAACAAGTTTTGAGCACGAGATTCAGACATGATGTGAATACATGTTCTATATCCAAAGATATATACTTATAAAATATACTTATACTTATAAGTATATATCATTTGCCTGTATAATAGCAATGGATACATTAAGTAAAAGTTATAAGAAAATAAGTTTTGAGCCCGAGATTCAGTCATAATGTGAATACATGTCCTATATCTAAAGATATATACTTATAAAATATACTTATAGTTATAAGTATATATCATTTGCCTACATAATAGCAATGGATACATTATGTAAAAGTTATAAGAAAACAAGTTTTGAGCACGAAATTCAGACATGATGTGAATACATGTTCTATATCCAAAGATATATACTTATAAAATATACTTATACTTATAAGTATATATCATTTGCCTGTATAATAGCAATGGATACATTAAGTAAAAGTTATAAGAAAATAAGTTTTGAGACCGAGATTCAGTCATGATGTGAATACATGTCCTATATCTAAAGATATATACTTATAAAATATACTTATACTTATAAGTATATATCATTTGCCTACATAATAGCAATGGATACATTATGTAAAAGTTATAAGAAAACAAGTTTTGAGCACGAGATTCAGACATGATGTGAATACATGTTCTATATCCAAAGATATATACTTATAAAATATACTTATACTTATAAGTATATATCATTTGCCTGTATAATAGCAATGGATACATTAAGTAAAAGTTATAAGAAAATAAGTTTTGAGCCCGAGATTCAGTCATGATGTGAATACATGTCCTATATCTAAAGATATATACTTATAAAATATACTTATACTTATAAGTATATATCATTTGCCTACATAATAGCAATGGATACATTAAGTAAAAGTTATAAGAAAACAAGTTTTGAGCCCGAGACTCAGACATGATGTGAATACATGTCCTATAACCATAGATATATACTTATAACATATACTTATACTTATAAGTATATATCATTTGCCTATATAATAGCAATGGATACATTAAGTAAAAGTTATAAGAAAACAAGTTTTGAGCCGAGACTCAGACATGATGTGAATACATGTCCTATAACCATAGATATATACTTATAAAATATACTTATACTTATAAGTATATATCATTTGCCTATATAATAGCAATGGATATTCATATACAACATTAAATTCCCATTTCGAACATGAACACTCCCCATATAAAACCATACTTGTATAGTCTCGCTATACATAGTTTTCACATAAAAAACAATTCGTTTGAAATGTATTACATTAGCAAACAAACAATATCACTATATGTATTCATATTTATTAATTTTTTATAATGCTTGTATTCATAATAACATTTGAATTCTATTTCTTTCTAAATTTAGCCACCAATGTCGCTACCCCATCCAACAGCGCTTACATCAATCCATGCCTCATTGCCGCATTTTTTGCCAAGTCCAGCCTTGGCGTCACCGGTGGGTTCGTCGTCATCGCAACCGGGGCTGGGGGTAAGCAATGCCCCATGTTCAACCCTGTTTGTTGCTAATTTGGGTCAATTTGTCTCTGAGCATGAACTTAAAGAAATATTCAGCAGGTTAGTACGAATATAAACTATTCTTTATTATTTAATTTTTTATTAATTTATTTACTAATTATTATTAATTAAACATATCATGTACTGAATTTTTGACAAAGTAATATTATTATTACCTCTAATTTAGTCCTTCTCCAAAAAAGAAAGAACAAAAACAGTTAAATTATTATGATAAAACCTAATAATTTAACCTAAAAATTGTATGTAGTTTAGTATTTAGTACCTAATTTTTATGAATGTAGATAAAAAGTTTTATTTACCCTGAAACTGTTAATAAAATTTTCTACTATCATTTGTATTTTTTATATTAGTTAAGTGTGTTAAATATTTAGATGTTTTTTTCAATTATTCAGCATTAATTTAATCCCACAAAGAAACTTTATTATGAAATGTTGAATACCCACAAAAGTCCAGAGAAAGATTATTAGTGCAAGTTATAGTGAACATTTAAATGTTATCTTTTCTTGTTTTCTTGATTCGTTGTTACTTCGACACCACAAGACGTGCATCTCCATTTTGACGGGATAACATACTTAATACAATTTTTGGCAGATTATCTTTAGTGTAAGTACAAAAATGAAAAACTTATCAAGATTCCCTCCCACCACTCAAGTTATTTTAAGCACGAAACAAATATTTTCAATATTGCATATTCAATTAATTCTTTGAACCATTTTTCACAAAATAATGCAAACTTTTACAAAAACATTGGGTAAATCAATTTTTCCATTAAATAATCTTTAACTACAAGTTAGGTCATTTCAGTGTAAGTAGGTGACCCAACAATGTTTTTGACATAGCCTATTTGATTGATATTGTAGTGTGTTGGCACTAGATCTTGGGCGTCAATATCTAGTCACTTTTAGTGCCATACACGTTGCCAGATTATTTTTCGTAACCATCAACAAACTTTGTATTCATTATTAAGTTCATTGGCAAACAAAAAGTATGGTTTAATATCCAAAAATTGTCTGAAACATCAGCTAGAAAATATTAAATAAAAAACAATTTATGGAATTCAAACCAGACTTTATGTTTGCCAATCTATTTAATAATGAAACTTTTACAAACCATTGGGTAAATATATTTTTCCCTTAAATAATCTTCTTGTAACTACAAGTTAGGTCATTTCAGTGTAAGTAAGTGACCCAACAATGTTTTAGACATAGCCTATTTGAGTGATATTATAGTTTGTTAGCACTAGATCTTGGGCTTCAATATCTAGTCACTTTTAGTACCATACATGTCGCTAGATTATTTATCGTAACCATCAACAAACTTTGTATTCATTATTAAGTATATTGGCAAACAAAAAGTTTAGTTTAAAGTCCAAAAATTGTCTGAAACCAAACTTTATGTTTGTCAATATATTTAATAATGAATACAAAGTTTGTTGCTGGTTACGAATAGTAACCTGGCAATATAATTATTGCACTAAAGACGACTAGATATTGAAGTTCAAAATCTCGTGCAAACTATAGTCGTACAGTCAATATTTAAATGGCGTTTAGGCCAACGTTTATAATTTGAGTCAATTTTTATAAATTGAAACTCGCATTCTTTAGCTAGTAAATCCTGTCGGTAATGTCCGACAGCCATCCAATATTTTGAACAATTCCGGCTTAATTAATTGTTAGAAATTGACCTCAATATGTTAGTATTAAGATAATAAGTTAGTAATTGACCTCCAAGCAACACTGTCGATAATATAGACACGATATTCAGAGGTCCAAGGGTCAATTCCTGGTGGATAGATCATTTTTTCATATTAATGATAATTAGATAGATAGAGATAGATTGTAGAGACCTGAACGGGCTAAACTTCGACCATAAGGTCCATTGTGATGCCTAAAGATGTGAGGATGTGAGTGGAGTGGAAGAAATTTTCGGGTATAGACTAGGAATTGGTAGGATATGCGGCTGCAGCCGACTATGATAGGAACTATGCCGATATTTATCTGGAGTTCGTGAAGGAAACTGCAGAAAATCTTCTGACAGTTTAGTCAATTAACCACCCTTTTTTTTCTTAATAATTGACAAACTGCCCATGTCGGGATTCGAACCCATAACCTTCCACTTTTCATGTAGGCAAACTGCGCAGACATAACGCCTTAGACCGCTTGGCCACTTGGACTGGTGGATAGGAACTCCCAATGTAATAAGTTAAAATATACGGTTTCCGTCCAAATATAATTACTAGTGTTTTCTTTTACCTTCCTGTTAATATCAAATAGATTTTGTCTCAAACATTTATTGCTTTCACCCATACCTATGAGGTAATTTAAGCGTGATAAAATAAGATAACCTATCCCAAATATAGACTAAATTTTTCCACTAGATTTACTTACCAGTCAAATTAAATTACTGCTATATAATATGTAAAAATCACAACTCTTTGACATAAGATCTTTTTACGATCGTTCAATTGTCAAATAATTTGTGAAAATGTTTCAAAGATTTAGTAATATATCTTCCTAAAAAAGCATTCAATTAATAAACTATTCCCTCCCGTACGCCCCTCGTCTGCCATGTATTCAATAAGAATATGCAAAAAAAAAGTGCTTAATAATCGATTCATTTTGCTAAATAATACCAAGTTATACCGAGTGCACATTATTATACAATATCAAAATAAAACGTACCCGCAATACTATTAACAACCCCTTTTGTTATCTAATATCAGTTTTCACAATAAAAAAAAAAAAAAACAACTAAAAATCCTTCCAACAACCCCTAAAATATATTAACCGTAAACCATATACAAAGTTATAAAGCTTTTAACTTAAATAGAAAATGAAATAAGTGCATAAATGTTCCCCTTAATCATTATTAGTGAAATGCGTTTTTAATATGGGATAGGTAAGGCCAAGCTACAGAGATTTTTTCATGTAAAAAATGTTAGAAGAACGCCAACTGCGCCATTGTTTGGAGAATAGTTCCATATGATATTGTGAGACGTTTTTCACTCGACTTTATTATCTTTTTTTTATTAACAATTTTATGCAAAAAATCGCTGTTATTTTAGTTTTTAGCTTATAAAATTAAAACTATCTGTGTAATCGTGATGGTGTCAACAGAAAAAATGTAGATAATAAAATTCCAAAGAAAATGAGAGGTCAAACGACTCGATCGGGCGGTTAGTTTCGAAAAATCGTCCAAAGTACAGTTTTAGTGCAACTCCGGCCAGTATTAGTTATTAATATAAACTTTATATGTGCACAAGGCAGGCACTGTGCACGATGCATAGTTTTTGATCTGTGGCCATTTAAATTTTTTACTATGCAATTTTCCAGCAGTTTTCAAAATGTTCATCTTGGTTTTGCATTAAAACGCTGAGAAATATGTTAGAAATGAAGCTGTGTGGGAGACCAACAGGCGAGGAGAACCGTTGTTTCCGGTTTTTCAAAGCAAAGAAATAGCGTACACTTTTTTAAATGCAGTCAACTTGTAAGACATTGGTGTGATGATGTTCTGTAAACTCGACAAAAAGAGTTCTGATATATAAACGTGCTCGTCTTAAGATATTCAAGGGAAAAGGTCTCAATAATCGATTTTTTGCATATAATTCCCATTTGCGTAAACTTCCATTCTCCGCATGATACCTGAAATACGGTTAGTAAACCGAAAAAATGATCCGGACATAAATTATACAAAATTTTATGCTCTAAAAGTTTCATAATAGGTTTAAATATGATTTGTCGCATCGAAAACGAAATATTTGCAAAAAACCTTTTTCCTTGACCTTCTTCCTTGAGTATATCAAGGCGTGCATGCGTGATTATATAAAGCAGTGTATAGAATGTCACAAGAAAGGCTAACACGCAAATTTTCAGCGTTTTATCTCTCATTCCTAGGATGAATCCTTAGTTGATTGGACTACATTAGCGTTTTAAATCTCTTATTGTTAGAAAAAGATTGAATTATTCTGGCCACAAAAGCATTCACCTTATCAGGCATAAAGATAACAACATATCAACCGAAATATACGCAAACCGCGAAATTCAAATTACTCGGTAGGTATTGTACCGGAAAAACATTACGTTCATTTATTTGCACTTATTTCAATTTTCAAATCAAATACGTAATAATAACCTTTATTTTGGCAAAAGTAGTTTTTAATATTAATGATTGTTTGAAGTATAAACATAAATTTAACAAATTCAAATGATTTCAATCAAAAATCATTTTAGATAATTTTTTTTTTTTTCAAAATCATTTTGATTTTCAATTCCATTAATTTTTTTTTATTAATTTTTTTCAGATATTCATGAAGATATAGGTAATTAATCAAAATTAATTAAAAATGCAAAAATTACAAAATTATTTTCAATTAATAATTGCATACTTTTCTAAATTATTTTATTATTAAAGTTTAATTATTCAATTAACATTCAATCTCAAACTAAAAAAAAAAAAATTAGATAAGTAATTCTCATAGCCCACAGAGATCAACAACTTTGAACTATTTAAAATAATTACAATTGCATCTTTCTTCAAACAATCATATACCATCAAAAAGCACTCAAACCATAAGTATAAATTAACTTTCAATCCAACAAATACCAAACGCTTACTGCAAAAATTGCTAACAAAACTAATGAAAAAAAATAAATAAAAACACCCAAAACACCCAAAACAGAAAAACCATAAAATGAACCTATTGGTACCTCCCTTGTAGTAAATAAATATTCTTTGTTTGTGACGTCTTATTACCCTTTTTTATTAATCAATTAATAATAATGTCACTATATCTTGCACTGTAGTTGATAAAAGTCATCAAAATAAGTATTGCAATTTATTTTTAAATTTACTCAAGTACAAATTTCCTTTTTGTTTTTGCAAATAATTATTATCAGTGGTATTTTTATATTGTATTTATTTATTCAATTTCAATAATAAATACAATTCATTTTATTAACTATAATTTCTATTTTTTTAAATTGTATAATATTTACTAAATTAAAATGAATATGCGATTGTTCCTTCTCTACACGTGAAAGTTTTGATGAAAGTCTACAATCGGTTGTTTTACTGAACAAGTGCATAATTATTTTTTAATGTTTCAGTTTTTTTATTTATATCAAAATATCTATTTCAATTCCAACAACTCTAAATGTAATTTAGTGCACTGTTCATGCATGTGGGAAATCTTCTTTCTTGTGGTTGGTCCACAATTTGACATTAGGTTAACAAAGAAAGAAATATTAAATAAGAAGGGAACTATACCTTTGAAAAAACATACGTTTTTAATGATATTAAAAACTTTTTTCAAAACTTACACGTGTAAAAAGAAGCTTTGATATTAAACTATAGACCAGAAGTTCCCAAACCTATGCCCACGATCACCATTACGGCACCCGGCGATTGATTTAAATGAATTCGCCGCCGTACACAACTTCGATAATAAAAATTATGTTTTCAATCAAATATTTTTCTAATTAAATTAAATGTTAAGATTGTTTTTTTGAAATACAAATGGTTCACACTGCCCAACCGATACTCTGGAATATTCTCTTAGGTTAAAAAAGGTTGGGAGACCCTATTGATGAATTAGTAACCCCCGAAAATAGACAACATCACATTGAAGTTTTTTTTATGAAAATTGCCTTTTGGTATATTTTTTATAAACTTTGGGGAAATATTCTTTAAATTATTTTGTATAAAAGTCTCTATGGGCACAAAATTTTATTTTTTTCTGTTATTTTCCGATCGATTTACGAGGGTTTTTAAAAGATATAACTTAGTTATTTCAATAATTTGTTCTACAAATATCCCACTCTTGGTTTTCTAAAATGAAAAGAAAGATTATGTTCAATATTTTGGTCTACATTTATTTCGAAAACAATTAGAGCAAAAAATTTTAATTAAGAAGTTGTTCCTTATAAAAATACCAACAACTTTTGTTCTAAACATTTGTTTGATAATGGATTCGACAGATATGAAATGCTAAATTAGACTTACATTATATATATTCAGTCTATTTTCAAATGCATTTCTAATAGGGAATCAATGTTAAATAAATAAATAAAATATTTAATATAAAACCATACATCCATACACATACTTACAAACATCTGGACTGCTTGTGTTATGATGTTGGTTTGATGTCATTTATGAGTGTGACATCTTTATATATATATATATATATATATATATATATATATATATATATATATATATATATGAGACTATAAAAAGGTAACTTTTCGAAGATATTACAAGAATTAGACCCTCATGAATTTTATATAAAACTGATAGATAATTTAAAAAATTGTTATACCGTTTCAATGATTTGAAAGTTTGCAAGGCACTTTTAATAATTAGAAAATATTTTAAATCCTTTAAAATAACATAATAATAATGACGTCATATTCTACTTTTCCAAAACATTATTATAAAAAACTAATCGGCCTTGCGCACTTCCGTGCTCTAGATTATGCAAAATATTTGAATGGCATGAATTATTTTCATAACTCAAAAACTATAACATTAACCAATAATAATAGATATTTAATTGCATGCATATGAATTACCTCATACAATAAATTTTCGATTAGACATCCTTTGATCCACACTTTCCTAACATATATCACTACATATTATTAATATTTGCATATATGTACTATCGCTTCCAAAAATAGCATTTCTTTTTCAAAACTTTACAATTGATTTTTGCCAAATCCTATTAGGTTTACGAAAAAATATTTTGGTTATTGTTTTTATACGGAACAACGTTTATTTGAAACGTATTTTCAGTAACCAAATAGTTTCGGCATAAATTGAATGGTTAAATTTGAAAAAGGAACGCCTTTTTTGGATTTGGTTGTATACTCTATTTAAAATATAAATTTAATTGTTTGTAATTAATTCAGTCCATTTTCAAATAAATGAACACTCATTGAAAATTTAATATTTAAATAACTGGAAGGTATAGTAAACTCAAACTAGAGAGTCCATCCACATAAACAGAAACGAAACGCATGATCAGAGAACATTGTGCAATATGATTGGTACGTTTTATAACTTTGACCTTGAAATCTGAATTAATACAAGTCTCAGTTCGTTCGAATGCGAATTGTTGTCTACTGCTATCATTTGTGTGAATATTTATTTTTAGTTTTTATTGTTATATTTGTTCTTGTTATTTTATTGTTTCCATTCTTTAAATTCATATTTATAACAAAATAATATGTCTGTTTAGACATATATTCACGTGTTCAGTGAATGTATATGTTTTTGTCGATGGACTATGAAGCTTGGATATTGTAGATACTGATATTGATACTCATATTGTTATTTGTAGATACTTTAAGAAATTTTAAAGAGCATTTCAGACAGCTTGTTGCATTTCAGATAATTGTTTGTTGATTGAATTGTACTTTTTGTACAGTCTAACTAGTACAAAATTAAGTTCATCTGTGATAAAATCCTGCATCAATAAGATCTTGTACGGCCAGAGGGCTTGAAATTCAACTGCCAGTTTTTTATATTGCTGATTTTTTTGATTTGAACAAATAATTCCCACAAAATTGTCCTCAATCTTTTTTTAATAAACTCAACGATTGGTAAGATGTTATGAAAATGAAAAAAACTTCATGTTTCCTATTGATTTTTGTAAATGAACGGAAGTTGTATATTATGTATAAGATGTCATGTTCTCCTATTACCAAATATTAAAACAAACTCTTTGTCAAGTCTAACTAACCATCTAATCTAACTCTCCTCATATTTTTCTCTTAATACGCTAAAAGAAGTATAACTTAAAATATTTAAAATTTACAAATCCTACTCTTAACTATATTCCAAATCTTAGCACCTCTTACCCGGAGACGTTTCGCCTTCGAGTGACAGGTTATTCTCAAGGAGGGCACAGAGGACCCCTTGGTCTAGGTGCTAGGGACCCATTTGCGGTACCCCTCTTTCTAATTATTATTATTATTATATTCCAAATCTTGCCTGTACGGAAAATTGAATTATTAGGATCGAAGTAAATTTAGCATCCATCGATCACTTTGCGTAGCACACACACCCTTATAAGAAATGAGTAAGGTATTATCAAAACAAGGAAAATATATGTAAAGCGTCGTAAACGTCGAATAAAAGAGCCGTAGTAATGCAGGTACAGTTTTCTTTCTTATTCAATCAACAAGCCTAGTTAAATCGAAGTGGTCTTCTTTTATTTTAATAATAAACCAGCTGTCTGATTTGACACCATCGTTTAGTAAATAGATTATTATATTGAAAACTTCAAAATGTTCATTTATTTGATCTTTAACTGCCCTTCAAGAAGAAGAATGCTGCACTAAAGCACAATTTAAGAAATCTTTGATTTTGGTTTCTAAAGTATTTTGAATTTAAGATTTTTTGCAAGATAGAAAATTTTTTTGAAATTATAACGGCTTAGTCTTACAAATTGTAGTTATATACATGACTCATGCCTCCAAATGGCAAATAAAATTTCTAAAAATCGAGTGTAACTTAAAGATAAATGGAAAAAAAGTGTGTGTGTCAGCTCCGACGCATAACCGTGGAGTTTACTCCTTAAGAACGATTGTCTTTGCCCCATATATATTGTCCATACTAAATTAAATATTTAATTATAGGTATAGCTCATACAAATTTATATAAACTACACTAATAATTAAATGTCCAATAAATAGAAAGCGCACATGTTCATATGTACAATATATATCATATTAATACATGAATTATAACCTACCTAGCACACACGTGTTTATCTGATGTTCCGGCACTATTATCTACACCAGTTTCTCCCATAGTTTATATAATTTTCACTTCACTTTATGTGAATATAATTATCATTATTCATCATCCACAATAATAATAATATTAATTATCGAAACATTAAAATATTTATAGAAATAAACTACACTAATAATTAAATGTCTAATAAATAGAAAGCACATATTCATTTTATGTACAATATATACCATATTAATACTGACTGACTGAGTACAGTAAAAGACGTACACAGCATAACCTGTGTACGACTCTTATACAGCGAGACATGAACCTGACTGACTGAAAAATCGTAATGAGGTCATTCTATCACTATATTTTACTGCTCATATATTTTTTCAAAACCGGGCGCTTATATGTAAAATCGATTCTTAAGCAGTAAACTCCAAAAATAATCATTTGAGCTAATTGACGTCACCCAAACAAAACAGAGAATGTGTGATATATATTGTTGAACTGATAAAGGGTATCAGTCTATTCGTGATTCTAGATGTAACTTTATAACTGCGCAAAAACGAACAAAAAAAAATCATTCAAGTCGGATTATTCGTTCAAAAACTGTGATAAAGCTACTTATTTGAAACTTGGTGTTTGTTCTCGAAAAATATACTTCTCTAAAGTGTTTTGAACATGAATTAAGATATATAAATCTTAATGGGGTAATAACAGATTTTAAATATGAATCATACTTTGACTCACCATTTGGAAGGTTACCGGATTCATCACTAGAAATTACCACCTACGAAAGCATCTGTACACAATAGGACTCCTCAATGGATCCATTACGTGCAGACATTGGTTGATTTATCAAAATCAACCAATTTTAGAGGTATTGTTGACATTAGCACAAGACCCAAAATTAGCATTATGGTATATGACCTGACAATAAAAACAAAATTACGGCCATAATATTTCGATATAATTAAATTTATTTCGGCGTCATTAGCTTAAATTTACATACACTCTTTGTTTGGTTTTGAGAGTTACCTAGTTAACTTACTTTTGATATCATGTAAAAAATGTGTAACCACGACATTGTTATCAAAAATCCATTTGATTATCAGCTGGTTTTTATTGATCCTTGTTTTAAAATTTGGAAATTATACAATTTGAAAATTAGAATCTAATTTAAATATAAATATTAATATTATCAAAAAACTAGGTTTTTTTGGAAATAAATTTCAAAATTTGCCTCAAATTCCTAGATCGATTATTTGTATTGCGTAAGTATCAGTTAGCATTAGCAAATCGTGATTATTTCCCGAGTAGATATATTACTTAACACACGTACTAAATTAGCAGTAACGCGTAACATATCTTCCCGGGAATTATTTACAATTAGCTAAATCATACTGATGATTACTTTGTAGTCGAAATACAATACATATATTGATCTCTAAGAATTGGGGCAAATTTTTTGGAATTTAAATTAAATGAATACTATTTATTTTCGATACAAAATTTGTTTGTTATTTATTGAATTGAATTAATTTGAATTCATAATAATATGTATGATGACATAAGAAAGACTATTCACAAAAATGAACAATGTTCAGGTTTAGATTTTATATTCGTCGTAATTGGATTAAGTAAAAACGTAAAATTAACTGAATAGATATATTATCAGTAACGTATCTTGTATTCCTATATATAGTTGCACTTTTATTTAAAGAGTTATTGCACTAAGTAATGCACATAATTTTCAATATAATAAATATACACTATGTTTAGTTTACATCTTCGTATCATATATCCCACGAGTATGAGAGAGTACATATGTACATATACATTAAGCAATGTGTATGAGAAGGAGGTCTTATATGTTTGATGAACAAGCATATTTTTCATAACTGTTCGAGTGGTCACCAACCTATAAGACCTCCTTCTCATACGCATTGCTAAATGTATACATATGTACTCTCTCATACTCGTTATGAATATTATTCACTATTTTGAAAAAAATACTTGTTTATCAAACCTATAAGACATCCTTCTCATACACATTGCTTAATGTATATGTACATATGTACTCTCTCATACTCGTGGGATATATGATACGAAGATGTAAACTAAACAGACGGTATATACGCATGCGCATATTAACTTATCTATCATAATTTTAACAATAAGAGAATTACGACCATTTATAATATCTAATCCTATAATTATACTTTTTTAAATAATAAGAAAGCAATATAAAAATGCCACACCACAAATTAAATATATAAACTGAACACAGCCCGCACCCACTATAAAAAGCGGCCGCAATTTTTTTTTTATTTAAATCACACCACAACACTTTAAGCAAGCACAATTGTGTAATGTTGTTGCACACAGCTTCCCCGGCTTTTGCCGTCTACGCATGCACACCAAAGGCGGGTCGCCGGTGGCCTTTGTCGAGTACCAGGACGTGAGGGTCGCCGCGCAGGCCATGGCCACACTTCAGGGCACATTTCTGCTCTCTTCAGACCGTGGCGCCATACGTATCGAGTACGCCAAAAGCAAAATGGCTGCAGAGGTCGGTGTCACAAACCCTTGCTGGATTGAAGTAGGTCCACATTTAGCACAACCAACCATCAACCATCAAACCTTTGTTCTACCTACATTTCATCATCATTTTCTCAGCAAATCCTGTTCCAAATAATTTATTAATAACTATTGCATTGCATGTGAGAACCTTAACCATATTTTTTTATTAACAATATATTTAGAAGATATCAAAAATGAAAACACAAAATCACATCTTAATATTTTTATAACGAATTTTTCCCTTAACATACCAACAACAAGGAAAAAAAAACGCTAGTGGCAAGTAAACAGTAGATAAAAAAAAAATACATACTATTTACTTCTTTACCAGCGGAGTGTTGTCGACTGATTCCCTTATCATGTGAACGCTCTCTTTTTTCGAACTAGAAAGTTTATTCGAAGATAGAAAGTTTATTTTTTAATAAATATAAAAAGGGCGCCGTTATCACTTTTATATGATTTGTAGCATGTATATTTGGGTGTATTATAATGTATTGGAGCTTCACATTGGAGTCCAATACATTAACTAGATTACACCGAAACACCATCGTTTCTATTTCTATATTGATGTTGCACATATTTTTATTTGCAGTGCATTTTTGCAGTTTCAGTTAACCAATGAGTAAGTGATTGGGTACACTTGCACAGTATCGTGAGCACCACAATCATTTTATTTGTCTATTAAGTAATCAAAATTAATGAGCACAATGCTTCTTTTATTTATGACATAGTCAATAATTATAATCAGTCATTCAGTTTAATGACGACATACATCCAGTCAACAGGCAAACTAACTTATCAATAAGACTGAATGATATCAACGTTCAAAACATTTAAATCAATTGTCTACAGAATTAAACCAGACATTTACTTAATACTGTCCCGGTATTTTGGCTCTCTTTTTCGTTCAAAAAGGAGCACTGTTTTTATTGCTTAAAAAAAACGTGTGTGTCATTTCAATTACAAAATATTTAGTAAAACCTTTTACTAATATATTTTTTTTGTTTTTGTCGAGTATCGGAATCATTTGCAGGTTCGGGCAGCGCTCCTTTGAGGTATAAAGAGAGCCAAGATACCGTGACAATACTTACTGTGTTTTAAACAATCACAAAATAAATCATTTTATTTATTTATTGGTTTATTTTTCCGAGAATTCTTTTTAAAATAATAACTTTGTTTAATTATGCAAATGCAAGTAATAATTTTCTTATTAAATTGTAGATAGGCTGTTTCAATTAATATCAAAATTTGATAGATGCACTGGTTGATTGAAATAATTATTAAAGTATGAATATTTATTTGTTGAATCTTGTGTAAAAGAATATTTATTTTACAATCAACGAAACATGCCTGAGAATATTCTACACAGGGATGGGTAATCTTTGAAATGATTCCATTTTAAATAGGTACACTCCCGTTCAATAAAATTGAACCAACCTGAAATGTTAATTTTCTTACATTAAATAAAACTCCTTACTTTTGTAATTCTCTGTATATTATTTATTTATAAGCAAAGATAAGTAGTATATTTTTTATATGTGAATAAAGAAATGGAAGTTTTATATTTTTTATTTATGTAAACCAGTGATAGAGTAAGAATATGTAATGTAAAGAACATGTTAAGTATTATATCTCCCTTTTACGTATGAAAATTAAATAAAATGTTGTATCTGTCAAAAACATTTACTACAAGAATAATCAAAATTGTGAGAGACTGATTCAGTTCAGGTCGGTTCAATTTTATTGAACGGGAATGTACTTAAAAAGTAAATGACATTTTCCATTTTACCAATTAAAATAGAAGTATTGATGCATTTAGCCATTTTAAGGTGATTAAATGGTTTAGATAATTAAACTAATTGACAGCGAGATAATGAGATAACGAGTACAATTATTTGATTGTTCAAAATGTCGCGCGTATACGACGGGATTGGCATTCAGCATGTATTGAGGATGTAGTGTGCAAACTAATAGTTCATACCTCGTCATACGTGACTGCATCGCACCCTTTTCTTATTTTTGATATGGTAATATTGTAATTCAAGTAGGAATCACGTGTGCGAACGCTTTATAAAGTATCTTAAGCGAAAACATGTCAGAAAAACCTTGAACGGCAAAATTTAATGTGATATAACTGAATAATAATTCTAAAATACCTATAATATTGGATGGAAAATTTTTGTAAATTCTAAAAATTGGGAAAGAAAACGCACAAGCTAATTGATGTATATGAAGTAAACGAGATTTTTGAACAATTGCTTCTCAAAGCAATCTCACAATTTCGCACTCCAAAATCACCATTTGCATGGCTACTTGAAGATTATATTACTTTAAACTATGTGATATTTATTAAATAATTATTTCAAGTATCAAAAAACCATTTATTTTATTTTAAAGTGCATTTAACCAATTCCATTTTAAAAATGTTCAAAAAGTTATTTTAACCCATTCCTGATTCTCCAATATTACAATTTAAAAATAGTATAATAGTTTATGGGAGATTAGGAAAGTTTAAATTGTTTCCAATATACCGTCAATCAATCAATAATACCTAATAAATTTAATTTAAACAAAAAGGTTTTGCTATACGTGTGGTAATTTGCTATTTTAATAATGCTATTTTAATATAGGTTAAAGTAGTTTGATAGGTCTTATTATATACAATTTTCCAATACAGGGTAATATAAAAATTCACATTATTGGAAGAAAACTCGAACTACTATAACAGCCCCAAAAACATACCCAATCATGGTTTCCGTACTCGACCCAACTCAGCCTGTAGAAAGTTAGCTTGAGCCGAGAAAAATATTACTTGCTATTATTAATTAAACAAAGTTTAAAAATTTATTTTATTATTAGCTAAACAACACTAAAAACATTTGTTAACATCTTTTTAATTCAACTTATAAGATGATTGATGAATGTTTTGAACGTTGATATCATTCAATCTTCTTATTGACCTTCAGTTCGTATAATAACCAGATCATGACGTCATTAAGCTGAATGACATTTTTGTATTAATAATGTTTAAAGTAGGTAACTATTTCAATTTCGAATTTCGAAAAGTCAGTTGTTTGTTATCAAGAGCAAACATAAATTAAAATTAAAAGCTATAATTTTAATTTCATAGCACTATTCCTATGATTCGGAAAATGTGTGATTTGATTCGGGAATTTATTACTAGAAATTGAATCGTTTATAATTTTAATGATATAAAATTCGAACGAAGAACGCAAGTGCCAAAAATTCCTTATTATTCATATACATAGAAAATATATCACCTATTAGGTTTGACCAAAAAGGGGTAAACTCACTGAACCACATAAAAAGATCGATGTAAAAAATGCAACATAAATTAAATTTTGTAATTCTCAAATTAATCGTATTGGTATAAACGAAATGGGTCCGTTTTATTCGCAATGAACCGATATTACGGATTGATTTTTTCCATATTTGTGAATTTTGACGTACGAAATAACCGTGGAATAAGTATGTACCATTAATCAAGTTCCGTTTAAGCATTTATCCATAGGTTATATCACCGCCATCGTTTATTATCAAACTTAACAATTTCAGGCATGCCAATTTAAACATTTTTCCTTTCTATTTAGTTAGGCAACTATTGCCATTGTAGATCACCCAATAGCCCAAATTTCACATGTAAAAACAAAATTCAAAATCCAATTTTTGATGGAATTTATATGGTCTGAATTACAAAATAATTTACTAGATTGTTACAAATTCATGTGAAAATTTCTAAGCATAAAGACAACCGTCGACTTTAGTTCAACGATTTCAAAAGGGACAGCAAAGTAAATGTTAGGCTTCAGTAATACAATAGGGAATATGCATGAAAATTTTTTTTCACTTGAATTGAAGCATGTTTACTTGACAAATATCAAGGTAAAATTACTTTTTAAATAACTTTAAAAATAAGCGAGATATGAATGATTGAAATTCTCGATTAGACAAAGAGGGTGATAGCCCTCTTGATATGTTATATGACGTCATAGCACACTTTCACCATTTAAAATACACGTAAAACTCCGTTTTTAGTATTTTTGCAAGAAAGAGACAGGTAATAATCTTTAAAAGCTTATAGCTTCCTTGATATTTGTCGGATTTTAATTTCGTTTTTAAATATTATTACAGTATTAACATTATTTTCATATTCTGAAAATAAATGTGAAAAAAAATTTTCATGCATATTCCCTATTAATCATATCAATAAAAATTATCATAGAACAAATCTTTTAAATAGAGAGTTCTGTTGCCATAGTTTCGATTTAACATCTCCAACAGCCTAAACGCTATTCCTCCAGGTCTTTAATAATAATTTTTGTAATTTTTCTGATATAGGTATACCCGGAGTATATTTTCGTATGGTACATATTATATACCTATCTACCTTCATTTATTAAATAAAACAAATATTTGAGATTTTCTCAAATATTTGTTTTATTAAATAATTATAATGGATTTTTATCAAGTAATGCCCCATTCAATTCAAAATTATATACTTTCGCCATTTATTCATATATTACATATTCATATATTTTATTCGACATATTGGATCACAGTATAGCCAGCCCTCCTAATATCACTAATTTCTAATTCAATGTTTATTTAATAAAAGTTTTTATAATGCTTAAAAAGTTATAAGATATTATATGCCCGGGAAGTCAACCAGATTCCTAAAAAAGCGGCGCTTTCGATTTAATAGTATTAAAAAACTCGGGAAAATACTGTATCCAAAAAGCTGTTCCGCGATGCACTCAACCTGGAAAGGATACAACTTCGAAAGGTTGCCGAATTCATCCTCGAACATTGGCACCTATAAAAGCACTTAAACATAATAGGACTCCACAATGGATCCATTATTTGCAGACTTTGGTGCGGCGTGGAGGACGAAATAACCAGCCACATCATCTTTAACTGTGAATCTCAGATTTCGAGAAGCGAACCTCGTCAGACTGAACTGTAGAAGGGGCGCACAGTGGGTCTTAAGTTCGAAATGTAATACTCTCTAAACCCCAACATTTATCTATCTAATAGTATTCGTGTGAAAATTAGGAGCTAATAAGGAAGCGGACAATAGTCATTCAAAGCCTGACGAAATGTGATTGATTGTTAAATATTTCTTGAACTGACTAGTATTGCGTTGGTGGATAATAAAAGGTGGGAGAGAGAAAGAGATAGACGAACGCTATACTGATTGAAGAAACCGATGTCGATATAACCAGGATAACTGGCTCATCGATTCCCAGTGATACGATACAGTCCCACGTGGACTGACAATTCCGACATATGATTATAATTTGAATTCCCATTCAAAAAGGTAGTAGGTTATTTTTTTTGTCGCCGTTAATGTCCGTGAAGAAGCTGTTTCAGGATTGGGCCCACTTCCAGGACATATAAAATCATTTGCCTCTATAAGCTCTATAAAACGATCTATAAATATTAGGGTAATCATTTAACGAACGTTGGTTTTAAGACACTGATTTAAATTTAAAATTTCATGTGTTTTTACAATTATCGATCTGTTTTTGGAGGATAGGGGGTTTGTTAGGTAAACAATATTTCCGCATGTAGATAAGTGGGCTTGTGAACTGTAAAAAGCACTGTTCATAAAAAATGATAACATCAACAAAATATGTAAATTATTTGTTATAAAAATATTAGATGTAATTATTTGATTAAAACAATATTGGATTCAATGTTATTATTCAATAACAAAATCTTAATTAATTTGGTATTAACATTTTACTTTCGAATAAAATTAAAAATAAGTGAATTATTATTAACTATTTGTATATTTAACGTTTGATCGTTCATTCAAAGGAACGAATCTATTTTAGTTAACTAATTTAGATGTTAAACTGAATGAATTACATGACACATACGCTAGTAAAGTACTGCGCCATCTCGTGTTTTTTATTTTAAGTTATGGTTCTGTCAAAACTCGTAAACGTGCATGTAAAAAATCAACTTTAATTTTAACTATAAAGAAATTATTACATACAATGCCAGTGATAAAATTGATGAGCAGCTTCTAAGAAGTATAATTAGATATTTTTAGAAAAAAAATATTTCTAATGTCTATGAAGAGATTGATGTCAATGATTCTCGGCGAAATTTTGGTAAAGTATTAAGAGAAACACCTTTGCCACAAAAACATTTGTCACAAAGTTATTGTTGTAATTAACAATGTTATTAATTATACCAACAGTTTTATGTGAACATTTCAAATTAATTGTGACATTATGATTGTAGAAGTGTGTATACGCTAGTAGTGTATATACTGTACCAAAAATTCGCCGAGAATCATTGACATCAATCTCTTCACAGACATTAGAAACATGAAAACTAGTACATAATTTTGTACCTTTAGAAATACTTTTTTTTCTAAAAATATCTAATTGCATTTCTTGAAAGCTGCTCATCAATTTTTTCACTGGCATTTTATGTAATTATTTCTTTATAGTTAAAATTAAAGTTGACTTTTTACATGTAGTATGTTTACGAGTTTTGACAGAACCATAATATAAAATAAAAAACACGAGATGGCACAGATGTCGCCCGCCAAAAATACTTTACTAGTGTATACCATTTCATTTGTATTTTGTTTATAAAAATAAGTGCAGATAAATTTCGCAATATTCACAAAATGTTGTTAAGTCAGTAAAAATTGAGAAACATATTCAGTTCTTTTAAAAATGGTACTGTGGACCGCAAAAGCAGCGCTCATTTTTCAAAATTTTATAATTGATTTGTACTTTATTCAATCGGTTGTCCAAAAATGCTCCGGCAAAAAATTATTCATTATAAATATACTAACAACTTTTATTCGAAACATTTGTCCAAAAACCGAATGAATATGGCACAAATCAACTATAAACTCTGGAATAATGAGCGCTAGTTTTGTGGCCAATAGACCCATTTTCATTTCCAATTACGATTTGTCAGAATTTTGGTCAGAATGTCGAAAAAAGTCAACGTGAAGAAATGCGCAAGCAATACTTCACATCTTTAATAAAAAGAAATAGCTGCATAATAGTATTTCTCTCTCTGTTGTGTACTGCATATACCGTACATATACATAAACTTGTAATACGTACATGGTATCTACGTAGCATGTTAAAGTACAACTTCGTACATGCTCAAGACAAGGATAGCTAGCAATCCCCTTATACAACTGTCTCTTTTTATTCCTCTATCGCATCCATTTACACAATACTTCGATTATTAGCGTGGTCTATTCTTATATGCAAAACAAAAAAACAATTAAATGAAACTATTCAATTATTTTTTACTTTTTAGTACGTTACTAATAAACTGATGCATGAACCTTATTTTTCTGAATTTCACAGTGAAATTAGCTCGAATGTACCAGGACCGAATTAAATATTTTTACCTAATGCTAGTTTACTACAAAAGCCGAATGATAAAATATTATCAGGCCGCAGCCTCCATAGAAAGATACCTAATTCTCCAAATTTCATCGAAATGAAGTCAATAAATAGAACGAAAGGTGAGCGAAAATTACTCACGGATTGATTATATGTTGATTGAAGAATGAATTTTCTACTTTTCCCAAAGTCAACGCAAAGCCAAAGGAGACTTTGTTTCTCAATTTTTCCACAGCAACATTTTGTAAATCGTTAAAATTGACAAATTTTTGATGATTACCCTCATTAAAAAAGTTAAATTAAATATAACTCAAATGAAAAAAATATTATTTATCTATAAAATTATTGATTGAAAAATAAAATTGAATATTTTTTAAAACTTGAATCATACACAACTAATACAAAAACTAAATATTTTACAGGGATCCAAGGGAGAAGAAAATGGACAATCTTAACTCGTATTTGCAGTTGAGTACTTGACGTCGCGGCAGTTTGGGTAAACTAGTCGCTAGGTGGTTTTATAATAAAAAAACACCACCTATTGCGTAGGTCAATCTTCATTAAAATAATTATAATTAACATTTTATTATTATTATATTTTATTATTTTAACAAAAAGTTCTTTTTTAACGCATAAATGTTTGTTAATAATGCGATTAAAATGTTGTATTTAATTTAAAAAAATACAATATAACTTGTTTCAGTGATAAGTAAATAACAAATATTCATATGTTTTTAGTCGAATATATCTCGAAAATGATCTAGAAAAGTACTTAAACTGTTTGAGTTGTTTTTTAATTGAATTTTTAGGCAAATTTTTAGACATGTTGGATATTTTAAATTTTATATCATTGTCATTCTGTCATTTTGTTTCAAAATCTATAAAGACAATCGACTGGAAGATATCAAACAGATTTGTCTATAAACATTTAAGTTTTTTATATCTAGCAGAACGTTTCTGTCTCGGGGAACAGAGATCGAGATCAAACGGCAAAGAAACGCTATTTGTTTGTCTCCATTAAATTTGGATGCCTACTAAAGTTGCATGTCACGTGCATGTAAACTTTTGCCTCAACAGCATGTGCATTAATACAAGTAACTTACGCAAGTAACTTACGTGAGACAATTTTCCACGCTGAAACGTATTAAGACGCAGCTTTGTTATCTACTGGGACAAGAACTGCTGGACTGGTTGATTATCCTAAACACAGAATTCAATCTTATCAAGGATAACGAGTATAGCAGTTTTTACGAACGATTTAGTGATAATCTGGCTAAAATTTCTACCCCTTATAAAAATGTTGATTGGCTCCATAAAAATGTACGTCTTAGAAAATAAAAACTTTCAAAAACTCTTGCCTATTTGATTATAATTTGGTTTGTTGATCGACCTGTTGATATCATCTGCTCCGATCCTAGTCGGTTGGTGGACCCTTAAAATCATAATGCCACCCGAGTCCCTTAGGGCCTTAGATCCAGTCCGACGCTGATTAGAATAATTACGATCAATTAATTCATACTGATAATGACTACTTTGTAGTAGAAATACGTGTTTATAAAACAAAATAATTGATCTAAGAATTACATATGTCTTAGAGTCTCTAAAATGATTTGAAAATTTTTCTTAGAACCCTTTTTTAGAGAACAAATCTGCTTTGAATGAGTATAACTTGACAATTCAAGCAAATATACCATCCCCCTCCTCCCCCATACATGGTGGAAACAAAGAGTTACGAATACATTCGAAGTTACCAATACAAATACTAAATACGGATCGACAATGTTACATGGAATTTAAAATATCCAGAAACAAAAATATAATTGTTTTGATTTTGATTACAATATTTATAAAACTATTTAAATACAAAAAAATATTATCGGTATTTCATATTTAAACGTATTTTTTTAATCAAAGAAACAATTAATTATTCATTGATATTTTGAAGAAGAAGAAAAATAAAGCTATTTTAAAAAATATTAATACAAAATATTGTCAATTTTATGAGTAAAATGTGATTGATCATATAATATGTAATACCGATAATATACTTTAGCTAATGGCTTCAAAAAAATATTTGTAATATAAATATAATTTGGCTTTTAGCATTCTCATTTATTGATATTTACAACATAAAGATTACAGGATAAGCTTAAAAACCAAAGGTGCCCTATTAAAGTTATGTTGTTCTTAGGTCTATTAAGCCTATTTACTGATTAAAAAACAGTGATGATTTCATTTTGTTTTGTTTTTATTATTAGTAATTTTATTTCAATTTTTGTATTATTCGTTCAATTTCATCAACTAAGTATTTCATTCGCTAATTCAAAATATCGTTTGAAAACTTTTGAAAATCTTTAAAAATGAACATGAATTCTATTAAAAAATATATACAAAATCTAAAAAATATTTATATGGTTTTAGATTGCAATGAATATATTTGTTTTTAAAACAATGGAAATGATATTGGGTCATCTGACGGAAAGGTGGCTCCATCTAGTAACAAAAAAAAATTACTACTCTAAGTAAATTCGATTATACAAAATATTTTTAATACAAGACTCTAATAGATTGTTTCTCAATAGTTTGTCAATTAAAAAGAGTAACATAAATTATAATTATTCTTATTTACATTTTAAAACTGAAGTTTATATGAACAATACAACAGCTGTCAAAAAAGAACCTACTTGAGTTAGTTAAAATTTTATCCAATAGGGAGGGTTTATGGGAGTCCGGATACCCCCTTAGTCTACGCAAAAACGCTAATATGTGACAAATTTCCAGTACATATTGATTAATTTGATTGGCATTTAGACCTCTGCTATTTTATAGCGTGAAGTTACGGGCAAAAACTAGTTTACCTTTGTGCATTGTTGGACCCCTCCCATCTTAGTGATATAAGTGGAAGATTTCCCAAAATATTTCGTTCAAAGTAATCGGTGTCTTAGAAGTGTCAATTAAAAAAAAAATTTGACAACTAGAATTTCATGTTTACATTTTTAGATTTTCAAAATAAGTAAATTTACCATCCTCTAATGAGAAATTACCCAAAGATATTTTCCAAAAATTAAAAAGACCAATATTTTTGTAAAACATTAGCGAATGTAAAGAACTCTTTAATAAATTAATACTGAATTGATTTACAAATTAAAATTCATCACTGTTTCTTTTACTGGCATTAGACATGCGCTAATCTAAATCGCTGTCGAAGAGCCCAGCAGAAACTGTCTATTTGATGAGCTTTTTGTTTATAGGATACAAAATATTTTAAATATTTAAATTGAAAAAAAAATGAATATAATATATAAAAATATATATAAATATCTATTAATTTATATAAATTAGATAATTATATTAATTAATATTAGAACTATCATATTGTGTAGTTAGTAATTTTTAAGGAAACATTATCTAATTAATAATATAATATATTTTATGTTGTAGTTTTTAATTTAAAATTAATATTTAATAAGTATAGCAATAAACCAAAAACAAAAAAATTATAAAAAAATTAAAATGAAACAAAAATCTATGAAAACATAAAAAATTTCACTGTCAAATGTGTCATTGTTAAGACAAAGAAAATGGTACGAGGAACAGAATAATTTAAATATTAATTATAAACTTATATTAATCATATATTTATGATTATTATATACATATTTTATAAGAATAAAAAAACGATAAAAAGAAATTAATTAGTCTCTGAAAGTCAATGTTTCACACAACAAAAAAAAAAAAATTAATAAAATTATGAATAATTAATTATAAAAAATAGGTTTTAATGAAATTATTAAGAAGTGATTAAAAAAAAAGTATATTACATATCATCAATATTAATTAATTTAATTAAAAAAATAATATTTATTAATGTAGAAATTTTGAAACAATATATTTCCTCGTATCGAATATTTATTATGTCATCAACAAAAAAAAATACAAAAAAAAAATACAAAAATTAGTAGAGTTTGCTTAGGATGATCGAATAATTATTCATTTTTATTATTAATTATTATACTGATGTAATTAGATAAATATATTAATTACCATTTTGTATATATACAATTTTAATATACCAAATAATTTTGTTTATGGATAAGAAAAAAACATGTAAATATTATATTTTACCAAAAGCATTTCATCTTACTATTACTTTGATATTTTTCTGTAATTTATCTTGACAGTTGTCTTATGAGGTTATGTATCAAAATTAGTCTTGGGCATAGTCAGCCGCCATTTTGAGCGCTCAATTTAGTTCGCATTCCAATGGCAAACTAGGTCGCTCGCTTTCTTAAAAAATATATAGCTCATGAATAGATTTAGATAAATACTATTTATATACTGTTTACTGACACTTTGGTGTTAATATCGTGAACTAACTAATGAAACGTTAACCATAGACTACAAATTATATACAAGAGACCTCGTGTAAGAGTAAAAATAAATCAGTCGGCTGGTCAGCGCCACCCTGTAATAGAGGGGACTACCCAAGACTAATCAAAATGTATAATCCAATCTATTTACAACCGAACTGAACAAAAATCTTTTTTTTCTCATAAACAACTTAAAATGCCTTTCAATTACATACGTTTTTACATCGTAAAGTAACGCACAGAAAACGTCACAAACATTTAAAAACATTAAACCTCACCTTTCTATTTCTGAAATAGAGACCCTCAGCCTTAATAAATTTAACTAAGCAACAGTATTCAAATCAAGAAAATATCAAACCTTAAATTGCTAATAAAAATTTACAAAACAAACAAATTACAGGAAAATTTCAGATTGTAAGAATCTGTGTTATTTCAATTTGAATTAGAGGCTATTTTATAGAAAAATTTACATGTTTTTTTTTTACACCAATAAATACAAAAAGAAAATTTTACTAGTTACCCAAAGAACCATATTTTGTATTAAATAAATTCTTAGTATTGTTTTTTTTTAACTTATTTTTAAAGAAATTTTATGGTATTATATAATCATAGTTCTCATTTAAAAAAATAAAATAAACAAAAATTAACCACCGAAATGATAAATTTTTCAAAATGCGCAAAATGCAAATAAAAAAACAAACAAATCGAAAAATCCGTCAAATAAATTTGCAACGATTTATATGTAAACACTGTGGACTGAATTTATTTAAAAAAAAAAAAAAAGAAAAATTTATACACAAAATTTCAATTATATCAAATGTATGGTTTTTGTTTTCAGTCACAAATGTTTACAATTTAGATTTTTAACTATTTGAAATAAGCTTTTGTACAATATCAAAGAAACAAAAACTATTAGTAGATTTTTCAACTAATTTCCTATGAACATTTTTGGATAACCTAATCTAACCTTAACAACAAATTGTATTTAGAATAACTATATAGTTGTGATTGGATATTTATTTTTAATTGATTTTTATTGAAAAGTTAAGTTTTCTTACTTTTTTGTTTTTATTCAAAACTAGGAAAATGCATTATTTTTTTTATTTGATTTTTGAGGAACCTTACTACTGTTAGAGGATAATGTGTATGTGAAAAAAATAATGTATTTTTATATACATTTCCTATTATTAAATTATTAGTATTAATACAAAGTTTTTAAAAATAGTTTTTAGTATTTACGGTGTCACAATACTCAACGCATGGTATGAATGTGACATTAATTAGTCCATGAGCAATGCAAAACAAAATACACCAAAGAAGAGAGTACCTTAGCATATTAGTCAAATTGACTGATGAATCGTCGATAATGATTTTTTTGTAATATAAAAAAGACTTTAACGTGAAAAACATTATAGAAATTTTATTTTTTTATCTACAAAATTTATCGCCAGGATTCTTAAACAATCTATAAGAATTGATTTCTCAAAACGAATATTATCTATTAACACTTTCACGCTTTCTAAATATTTAGCATCAACCACGTACGAGTACAGGACAAAACATTTAAGAGAAATGCCAAATTTTGAAACATAATAATGTTTTGATATGATATTTACAAATATAGGCTATTAAGAACAATTTCGGAATATTTTTGAAAAGTTTAGACAAATATTAAAACAATGATTTAAGGCGTTCAGAATATTTGGATTAATATTTGAAACAATTTTTTTGAATTATATTAAATTCACACAACTTTCTAGTTTTGTTTCGGTAAACTCTAAACAATTTTTTCAAAGCTATAAAAAAAAAGATTTGCGACTTCATTGGATTACGATTTTGATCTATCCACGCGTTATTAATTTTTTATATGAAAACAATTGTAATTGGACACGATGTATTCAAAATCATTTCATTTATTGCTATTTTTATAAATTTCAACGCGAGAAGATTGATTTTATGATTGAAAATGATCATTTCTGTTCTAACATGAGGGAAAATCACTTAAATAAACTTAATAATTCAAGTTAGCGGCATTTGATTACATAATTCGCGAGTATATGTTGTAAACTGTTTGTAAGCTATGTATTAAGGGTGAAAGAAAACAATGTAGAATTTTTTACACTTTCTCTATGCAGTAATTGAAGTAAATCTGATTCTAAAATATGATTATCAATTTCTTTTAATAGCGCTAGCAAGCATAAAGCACAGATAATTTTTATTTAAATTCAGATCATGTGATTGAGTATTGGACACCATTAATTAATTATTAGTTATATGAATTATATTTGAACTAACGATTATTTCTAGTGTTTGTAGTGCTTTACGTGTGGAGTTTATGTGATAAACATATTATATTGTATTAACTATTTTAATGTTTAATAGCAATCAGGTCAAACACGAGAATGAAAAATCAAATTTATTTATGTGTGACTTATTTATGGAATTGTACTTGATTATTCATTCTCTAACCTGACTAAAAAATGCAGGTAAAAATGGATCATTTAATTTGCACAACATCGAAACAGATACAAAAAATATGGCCTTTATTTAAAAAAACAAATACTACTCTAGGTTATGTATTGTCAAAAATATGACATGACATTGTTGTTACGATTTTGTGCAGATTAAGAGATCTCCTGTGAAAAATCCGTCCAAAAATTAAAAAATGTCTTGTAAGACATTAAACATAACGCAGCTCAAATATATAGAGAGCCACGTTATCGAGTTTTTAAAACGCGTTTGAATTGATGAAGTAATTTATTATAGGGTGCATGATGGGAGAAAAGATAATTTGTCGTTAACTGGTGATAGGCCAGTATCACTTTTGGGGACTACAGAAAACATATCAGCTTAATTAATTAATATATTATTATATATGATAAAATTAAATTTAAATTTAAAAAAATTAAACTCTACCTGTTATACATGCAATCCGACCTTAAATGTCGTTCTTGTGTATATCTGTTTTAATTATAGCAGAAATTAAATATAAACAAAAAAAAGCTATAAAATTGTGGAGGTTAGTTAGGTTAAGAAATACGTTGGTGTGCGTTTCAAACAGTTCCTTTATATTCAAAAAAAACCGTATTAAAATGCAACCCAACGTTTAATATAATTCCCGTAAATAAATTATTCGAATCGAAGAATCATCGATTCGATTTGATAACAGAGTGGGAATTATGTGATATAGTCGTTGAAATAAATATTTGAACTAGCCACAATCGCCTTTCTCTGCTTTAGGTCTTAGGTTAAATTAAAAAAAAAAAATACAAAACACCACTTCTAAACATATCATGATGTGTGCCCCCTAATCAAGTGACATTCTTAAAATTATTAGCATGTAATAATTAAAGTTTGATAACATTATTAATATAAGGAAAAAGTGAATTTACAAAAAATTTTAAATTTAAGTAAAAAAAAAAATCCTTTTAAAGTTTAGGGTTTCATTGAAATAATATATAAAATACATATATTTAATAATATATATTTATGGGTTTAAAATTAAGTTTGTAAAACACAGGTTTGACACATTTATGCAAACAAAATATTGAAAGAAAAAAAATTGATAAAATGTTTTAAATTGTTCGTATGTATTTATGTCAAGCCTAATGTAATATTTAATTAAAAAAAACAATTGTATTCAAAAACAATTGCGGAAGCGAGCTAATTCAGCTGCCGCCCGCCGTGGCGTCCTCTGTAGAGACATGTACTTTTTAGCCTTAGAATCTCTCGTTTTGTCGAGCTGGTGAACGCATATCGTTAATTATAAAAATGTATTACTTTAGGCATTAGTTACTTTATGTAAAAGTGTATTGGATTCTTGAATGTAAAGTACTGGTACAACATACAAAATATATTAAATATTAAAAAATAAAAATTAAAAAAAATTAAATGCTCGGGGTTTTTGCATTACGAAACATTGTTTTGTTGTTTATATTTTGGATTAATTGCCCCTTTTGTTGCCTTATAAATAATAAGTTTTATGCTTCATTTAATGTACAATATTGCGTATAATTATTATTTTTTTAAATATTTTATAAAGATTTCAGCACACAATGTTCATTTTTACAAATATAAACTTAAGTTCTCATGTAGTTTTAATTAAAATAATTCCAAGCACATAAATCTATCCAAATCAATAAATCAATCAGAATTGAATAACTTATCTGTCCACACTTTTTAAAAATTTGTGGAAAAAAAGATACGTTGTAATTCAGAAGTTAATAGTACGCCAGCAATAATAGTATAACGTCTTTTTCCAAAATTTTATATTGATTTGTTCCCTATCCATTCGATTTTTGAAAAAAAAGCTTTGAATAAAAGTTGTTCATTATAAATATACTAACAACTTTCATTCGAAACATTTTCCAGGCAACCAAATAGATAAAGCATAAATCCTCTGTAGAATTTTCACCAAGAACGTCACTATCTAATTTGGCTTAAAAAATAGAATTTATTGATTTGGGTAAATTTTTTCAACAATCTTTTTTATACTAAACGGATCGTTTAATTGTTATAAGTGCATAATATTTAATATATAATGTATTTGCGGTTTTCTTTTCTTTTTGTAATATATATATAGAAGATATTTTATATAATTGTTTTTTTTTATATATGAAGTTATCAGAAAAGAATCAGCAACATTTCAATGTTTCAAAATTCTGCAATGTCAATCGATACTAGTCAGATTATAAATGTATTACCCACCTTTACCATCTAATAATAATAAAAAAAATTGTACCCCCTCTTGATTCCCATTCCGAAGAAGCATTCCAAAAATAAAGTTTGTTTACCTGAAAACGTACTTATTAGCTATAAATTGTATAGGGTCCAAAAGATGGGAAATAAATATGTATTAAACATCAATTATTGATTTTTTTTCTTCAGTAGTTAATTTGCCCTAATCTCCCCTTTTTTACAGGATTTTATATCACATCCCCAAGGTTTCACCATAACTCCGGCTACATTTACAGTTAATGTTAAAAATTAGCAATACTACCGACATTATACTACTCTATATCATACTAGATAAAAGTTCCTAAGAGGATTTTTGATGAAATTGAGCCGTTTTCAAGGTACCGTATGTGTAGTCTCCATGGTATCGTACTTCGAATTAGGATAAAAAATTTTTTTGATAGATTCTAAGAAAGAGAAAACTCCGATTGAGATGAAATTTAATGGGTACCCCATCTATACTTACCTGCAATTAAATAAAAGATATTGTGGACACAAGTCCCAAAAATCCTTAGTAAAAAAGGACTTAACCCAAGTTTAAGCTCATTCAAAGGTTTGGTTTTACAGTTCTAGGGTTGAGCGAAATCTGATCGCCAGAACAATAAAAACATCGAACAAATAGTGGCGATCAGCACGTGAGAAAACCAGTAAACGATATTACTAAAAAAAATGTAATATTACTAGAATGGTACCTCCAGGGTGTGAGAAAACAAGACAAACCCAAGCAAACGTGGGTTAGATTAGATTAGATTCGAGTCAGGAGAAAGTCTTATAAAGAGCTCTTGTACAGCGACCAATTTGATTTATTCTCTCCTTTCCTTCAAAGGTGTTCCAAGAGTCCTATGATCTTAATAAACGTTAGGATATTCTTCGGCGACACCTCATTGTAACGTGGGTTAGAACTCTCCTTAATTAGAAGAAGCAGGCATCAGCTGAAAAGAAGTCAAGCTGTTTGCCCAGAATCGTGTCCGTTACATGTTATTAATTTATGTACTACACATTTCTGGAGAGTATTCTTAGTGTTTTTCTGTACCTGAATTATATTACATATCCCACGGAATACACTTTTTGGACAAATCCTCATTTGGACAAATCCTGGATCCACCAATATACAATATCATACAATATCACTGAAAAATGAATGATATCAGGGACGGATTAAGACAATTCGGCGAATTAGGCAGCTGCAAAACTGCCGTCACTCCTTTTAAGGTGCATTTTCATGGTCACCACATCGTTAAAACGTTAAATTCTGGTTGTAATTTTTTTGCTAACAGAATTGAATTTCGAAAGTAAAAAACTCCACAGACATGAAAGCTGTCTCCAGTAATTCGAAACGATCTCAAATTATTTTGGCTTCACTTCGTTTCACAGTTTTCTACTGCCATATATAGCCTGAGAATGTATCAGATAGAAAAAGTGTATACTAGTGTAAACGATCAAAATTTTCCACCCCAGTACATTTACAGCCCTCGGCAGCTGTTTAGCTTGCCGGCCCGGTAAATCCACCACTAACTGATATCAACTGATATAGAAGGAAATGAATGAATAATTCAAATTTTATTTATACTTAAAAATATCTTATTACACTAAGTAACAGTTGAGAATCATAACAAACAGACAATATAAATTAAAAATAATTCAAACTAGTATAAAACTTAAAAGTTGTCCATTGTTTTACAAAATAAAAGGATTTTTTGCTTTCCTTCTCGGTTTTGGAACACTTTCGCTTGAATTCGGCGAACTATTTGTTTTCTGTTTTGCTTTACTTACTTTCTTTGTTGTAGTTTTGACAATTTTCTTTGGTCCTTTAGGTGATGATGAAACATCAACAGAAGATTTTTCCAATGATTTATTGTTATCGTCTGATTCATTTAGTTCAAGACTTTCAATTTTTTTTGCACGTCGTGTACATATTCCTCGTGGTTCAATTTCATTGTCTTGTTTAATTTTCTCGTCATCTTTTCTGGTAGTCCGTTTTGTAGTTTTCTTAACTCCTCTAATCTGTTTATTAACTGGCAATGTATGCGTCATCTCACTGCTATTGCTGACGTTTTGTTCAATTTTAAGACTTGAAAACTGTTCAGATAGATGATCCGTTACACTTGATTTAGAATCAGTATGTTTATTATTTAGACATTTATGTAAATTAACTGTCAAATTGTTACAATTATCAATTGATGTTGCAACCAAATGATCTGTCTGACTCACAGCAGACTTATTTCGCAGTTGTTTATTTTTTGTAACATCATTTTTTATTTTTGTATCTAAGAAAGTTTTATTGATTTTTAACGTATCATCGTCGCCATCTAAATCAGTCACTTCACTCGATAAATCTGTATTATCATTATGTAAACCAATGGCTGTATTTTTACTCATTTTTCTTGTCGACTCTGAACCAAGCAGTTTACGATTAGATAATTTTTTTAGTTTTAAATCCATTTCTTTGTCATTAACTTCCAAATTATTTTTCTCTACTATATTTTCTATTTTAATTAAATGACCAACGTTTCTAATACCTTTCTTCGATTCAGAAATGTGTATCCGTTCAATATCATCTGAATTGGTGGAAATAGATTTTATTGGTAAACGATTGATATTAGGTGTATTTTTTGAAGTCAACATTGAACCAGGTGTACGAGTTCTGAAAAATTTATTAGTACATGGGGTTTTATTATTTTTAATTGTAAATACATCATCTTCATCACCATCTAAATCAGTTACTTCACTCGATAAATCTGCACTGTCATTGCGTGAGCTAATGGCTTCAGTAGGGTATTTACGATTCGATAATTTTCTTGATTTTAAAACCATTTCTTTGTTATTAACTTTTCGAATATTTTTTCTTGCTATAATTGATTCTTGTTTAGTTGATTCATCAACTTTTCGAGTGACTTTCTTAGATTCTGGATCAGTATCATCCGAATTGGAAGTAGTTAACGATTTAATGTTTAATTCAATTGATAATTTATCGATTTTTTCGGTTTTTGGGGTATAATTTTTAGATTTTGATGTCAACATTAAACCAGGTGTGAGAGTTTTGAAAAATTTATTAGTACATGGCGTTTGAGTACTTTGGATTGTAAATACATCATCGTTGTCATCTAGATCAGTTAGTTCATTCGATAAATCTATACTATCGTTGTGTGAACTAATGACTTTACTTTTGCTCATTTTTCTAGTCGAATCTGAACTAAGCTGTTTACGAGTAGATGTATTTTTTTGTTTCAAATCCATTTTTTTATCATTAACTGCCAAAATATTTGTTCTTGCTACAATTGCTTCTTTTTTAATTGATTCAGCAACTTTCCGAACACTTTTTTTTGGTATAGGAGTATGTATTCGATCACTATCATCTGAATAGACGAAATTAGGTGATTTAATTTTTGTTTCAATCGGTAAGCGACGGATTTTTTCTGTTTTCGGTGTATAAATTTTAAATTTAGTTGCTGGTGTTAAACCGGGTGTACGACTTTTAAAGAATTGCTCAATACGTGCAGATGGTGTAGCAAATAAAAGCGGATGGGGTGAACGTTTTTCTGGTGTACATATGCTAACACTTTTCATTTTAACTTTTTCGGTTGACAATGATGATTTATGCAAAATTTTACATATCAAATTTAATATTTGACTCATTATTTCGTAGTTTGTATCGACATTATCAAGTAAACTTAAACAATTTGTTAAAATTTTTAATACTTTGTCATGATCGTTCCCATCGATAAATAATTTATTACATATTTCTATAACAAATTTATAATAAATAATCTGCATATCATTTTCAATTTCCATTAATTCTATATTTGTGTGTAGATAGTTTAACTGAAAAGTCGGTGGTAATTGAATCGTAGATTTATTTTTCATTTTATTAATTAGCGTATCCATTGATTTCTGAATATCTTCAATTAACTGATCATAGTTGTTGATTAAATTGAATTTTTTAAGAAATAAATCGATGATGGAACATTCAAAACATAGTATTTGATATGAATAATTAGTACACAAAAAGCACAGACAATCAGTGGAATGTGATAAAAAATAATTAAATTGATCGTTCGGCAAGATCGCTGGTGATTTATTCAATGTAATTTTTGGTATTCTTATTGGATTATCTAATAATGTATCAATGCCATTGGTTAATGTTGTTGTTCTTATTTTTTCATGGACTTGAAGTATTTCGTGTTCGTTGGCAGGTTGAATACATTTATTTTGAACAATACATAAAATATCTAACATTTTATTAAAATTTATAAAACAATCATCATATTTTGCATTCATTATATCAATTTTACATTGTATGCGAAGTATTTGCGCATAACGCAATGGTAAATTTAACGTTGATAATATTTTTTGTGTATTTTTTATATAGCATCGTGATTCTCTTGTTTGACTTATATTTAAATATAAATTACTAATCCATCGCGTTATTTCTATAAAATAATGAAGTATTCTTATTAAATCATTTGATCGTTCATTACGTCTTGCTAAAAAAAAAACAAAGAATAATCTTTAATAGAGTAAGCATTAAGAGCTTAAAAAATAGACGATATAAAACTAGGATAACAATGGCTTTATTGAATGTGAAGTTCCCAGGTCGTATCATTTCACGAAACAGCGAGGTCAATTGGCCACCAATATCGTGCGATTTGACGCCTTGTGACTTCTTCCTTTGCGGTTATCTCAAGAGTAAAGTCTATGCCAACAATTCAACAGCTAAAGAACGGCATATAATAAGGCATATTGCTGAGATCGAGGACCAATTTTGCAAAGATGTCATCAACAATTTTGACCATCGAGTGGAGGTGTACCTCCGAAGTCATGACAAGTATTTGGTTGGTATTATCTTTCACACATAATTGCCATGTACCAAATAGCATGATACAGTAAAGAAATCAAAATTTGTTTACAAATAACATTGTGTTATTTACTGTTAACATCGATCCGTCTTATTGGACCTAATATACTACTCGTATATGACTAGACTGCCTTAAACTTATATTTTTAATACATTATACAAGAATTGATTTTTTTCACACGTTCATTTCTGAAATGAATTAATATAAAGACCAACTTTGTAATTTAAATTTTTGGTTTACGTCTTACCGTTTTCTAAATACAATTTATGAGTGGGAGTTGTTCGTCAAAAAATTTGGAACCTGATATCTCATTTCGTTTCAGAATTAACCTTGTGAAAATAATCAATTTTGTATTCAAATTGTATTTCAAAAATACAAGTTTCGGATAGTCCAAACCGTCTAGTCAAAAATGTTCTAAATTCAAGATGATAAATTTTAAAATGGCTAAAGAAAAATTTTCGGGAATTACTTCTTTGTAAATTTGACTGATGTACTGAATTAAAATAACCGCTACCGTTCAGTCAAACGTTCCATTCCCTATTTAATTAGTTTAGAGGCACTACTATATAAAAAGTGTATAAAATATCGTAATATAAATGTTACTTACAAATTTGTTTTAATAACATCGTAGCTAATTCATAACATTCGGTTGTTTGCAAAAACAAAGACATATGTTCTTGATCAACAGCAATTTGACATGGTAAATTGCAATATTTGACTCGAAGAAAATCTATTTGAAGTTTAAGTATTTTACCATGTTTCATTTCCATACCATTATTATTATTAAACTTGTCTTGAATAATTTTTAATATTTCATAACCATCGGTAAATTGTTTACGCATCAACAAATTATAGCTTTGACTCAATAAAAATAATAATTCTGAATAAAATTTATCCGAATTCTTGTCGTAATCATCTTTGTAAGTACTTTTCAAAATCTGTGTACCTTCTTCAACTATTTGTGCACATAATTTTGAACAAGTAGTATACTTTAATAAATAAGTTAACGCATTTAATTGATGTACATTATTTTGAACAAGTTCTGACATTCGATATAATATCAGTATCAGTTGAATCGAGCATATTGAATGTTTATGTAGTTCTGTAATATTAATCATATGATCTATAATTTCTAATGTCCCATAATCATTGATTTCTTCAATTAAATCACATTTATTATCCAGCACTATTAACCAATTTGATATAGCCATTTCAATATTTTTAAAATGATCTTCTTCATGTTGAATAGATCCACCATCACATGGCATTATTCCATCCTCTGTGTCTGATGCACGAAATATAAATTCATGTATTTTTTGTGTCATTATATTCTTTATTACACTCGAATATTTTAAAACATATAAATTTGCTAAAATTAATCGATTATTTGCAGATATTTTATCTTCCTAAAAATTAAGAGTTATTTAGTTATTAATAAATCAATTTGAAATTTTTACTTAAATAAATCAACGCGACTCTTCGCCCGATCCACGGGATACTTAAAACTTTGATAATTATGGGAATATTAATGTCAACTTTTAACCAATCCAACATTGACACCAATTCTCAGAAGTTATTCAAGCCATAAAATTCTGTTTAGTACGGTTTATTACGTATTTTTAGCCAGGATTAATTCCACTATGTAAGTACCCACGGGTCCACGGGTCATTTTACACTATATAAATTTATTATCAAAGTTTTATTTATCCCGTGGATCGGGCAAATAGTCACGGCGTAAATAAATTGAATATACTGATAAATACCTTCAATAGTTGTGTGTTTAAAGAATCAATAAATGAATTCAATTGGCTCCATAGTGGATCTTCTAATGGAATTCCAACCATCCAAAGCATCTGTAATACTCGTGTCTTCGAATAATCACAATCGATATTTTCTAATATAAATTTACAACATTTCATCATTGGTTCTTGTAAATGTCCGTAAGTTTTGTAAATACGTAATTCAAGTAACGCAATAGATACTAACGACAAATTATCTACACTCAAATTTGGATAAAAAATTTGTAAACTTTGTACATTATTTTGTAATATATCAATCATTGTCGTATAATTGTTATTAATTATTTGGACCTGTACCCAAAGTTGTAACAATTTAATATCATCGCCGAATAATATACCTAGCAGGACTAACGGATCCAAACATTTATGATATTCGGATGCATTAAAATGCATAGCAACGATTACATGTAAAGTTTTTTTAATAATTTCATTGTAGGTTGTTTTATTACTTAAATCCATGTTAAAATATTCAAAAAGAATATTAGTAAATCGTATTGCCATTGGTAAACAATGTTCATCTCGGTTTTTCGTATAGTAATTCATATAATTATAATAATGCAATGTGGTGTTCATTAAAAAAGCGTCAAAAGTGTTGCATAAATGGTTTTTTAAAAGCCGTATACCATGGACATTTGATTCAAGCGTTTGTTGAATCTTTTCCCGTATACTTGAATTAGTTACTGTTCTATGAGTCATAACTAATTTAATTACATATGTATTGATTACAACCAAATGATATAAAGCTAAATTTGACTGACATGTTAAGCATCGTAAACATCTTCCATATAATTTTTGGCCATTCTCATTTTCTATATCCAAATTTTTAGCTATATATAATAAAATATCTATAAATTTTTCTATTAGAATATCATTTTCCATAACGATTCTATTTAAATGATTTTCACTTTTGTCAATTATTATACCAAAAGTATTAAATATTTGTTTAGCATTTATATTATCCGTGCACATCACTAATTTACGGTCAACATTCATTAGATTTTCAATCGTTAATGGTTGAGAAAATAGTAAAAATAAATCACGGATAATATTTATAACAAATATGCAATTACTTAGATCTTTTGAATTACAAAATAAATCTTGAAATTTTAAAGTAATTTCGTTTAATTTATCAATATTTCCAACAAATAATGACATTAAAATCACTTGAAATTGTATTAGCAGTATAAATTCCTTGAAAGTATACTTAATTTGTTGTGTTTGTAAAAAATCTAATATACTTGTATGGAGTTTATAAACTTTATCGATTGATATATTATGTTTATGTCTAATTATTTCTATTGAGGTGATAAATTGATGAATGATTCTAATTACAGATGCATTATTTGATTTTCCAATTTTATAAATGCTTAATGACTTGATCAATAATTCTTGAAGAATATTAAAATTAGCATCAACATAGGATTTCATACATGAATTGGTTATATTGTAAACAAGTGGAAATAAATTTTCATAAGTTGCATGTAACGATAACTCCATAGTAGATAATGGACCCCATGACGGTAACATAAAGTCTAGTAAAATCGATATTTCTTTAAAACATTTCTAGAAACAAAAATATTTAACTTAATTAAAGAGTATTTAAATAATTTGGTCATTATAATTAGGTCTGTCATCACGGAAAATATTTCGCATTTTTTCGACCAACTCGGGGTATAACCGATGAAAAATATATTATGGCTTTAAACGCTTCACGTTGAAGAACGCAAGAGACCCGCGTGTGACCGAATAGCCATATCGTAAGTAACCGATTTAAATAGTGAACAACTCTTGTGATACGCAACATTCCTCCTGTTTCTTTTCAGGATTATATAGTCCAAAATGCGGGAACTTTTTGTTTGAAAAAACTCACAGCCACACAAACAGGGATATTTTTCAATTTTACTTTGAAAAGTAAGTTCAATTATTTCAATATAAAAAGTATACCACAATATCAGTGTTCAAAACCAAAATAAAACAAGGTAAAAATTATTTGGTCTTACTCAAAAATGACCTTCAATACTCATTATTGGAGGTTGTGAATAAAATGATTGTACCCTGTGCCTAATTATGAATTAGGACAAAATCACAAAACTGCGTTAAATATACCAGTACCAGGGCTATAAAATAAAATCAACTTATTCCCAACCTCTAGTAAATAGTGAAGCTCACATTTACCTTTTTTAAGCAGTTAGCGGGTTTTATAATATCCCGAACCAGAAGACAGTTATTCAGTGTATAAATCATATACTTAATTATGCGCCATCCTATATAATCAAAATTCACAATTATTGATATACATATAATCAAAGTTTGAGTATCCAGATGAAACCGGAGAGATGACTAGTACCAATTATAATTTAAAAATCAATATAATTTAAGAAAACATACTTTTTCATATAAATATTGTAGTACAAAGTACATAATTCTTAAGAATTTGTCTTGGAATTTCGGTGTTAATTCGACAATTTCTTGACAAATAGTCAAGCATAATTTGAAAAGTACATCTGGATGACATTTTTTTAAATCTTGACTAAATTTAATAAGAATATTTAATAAAGTAGTGGTCACATTTTTATCATTACTATTTTTTAATTCACGTATTTCGTTTAAAATATCATCAATATTATTATTGTTTACACATTCAATATTCAACAACATTTTTAGATAACTAAATATTTACATATAAAAAACATAATGAAAAGCATTTATAAAATTAAATATGAAGTTTGTTAAATTTTTAAATTAGAACTTATAAACACATACTATATTTAAAATTGTGGCAGTTTGGCAGTTTTAAAAGTTTTGTTTATACTTATAAAACTGAATTATGGTTACAATCAATAAAAATAGATGGTGCTGCAGTCGCAAAAGAATTTATCGTACAAAATTTGAATTTATATATATATATATATATATTATTTATTTACATTCATTTTATAAATAATTACAAAAAAGAAAGCTTTTAATTTAAACAATTTAAATATATTTTCTTTCAATTTTTTAAATCTATTTTCAACTTAAGTTTCATCCTAATTTTCAAATTCGTCTGAACACCCACTCAATCAATTATCCATTATCTATGACATTATCACTGAAGTAATGATAACTTCACTAACAATTGATCGTGTTCAGAACAATTAAGTTCTTATTAAGCGAGTACGTCTAAAAAAGTTACTTCTGAACATCTAAGTTTCTCTCAGGGTACACTTACTAAATTGTCAACAGTGTTGCCATATTAGGGGATTTTCCTCCCAATTTAGTGTATTTAATAGATGTAGAATATTGCATACCATCATATCATGTATCGAGTATAAATAATATAAATAAATATTTTGTACTCTGATTCGTTATATTCAACTTGAATACAAAAATTTTAAAATACGATAATCCCAAGAATAAAAAACATAGATTTTCTATGAGGCTTTATTAAATCCATTAAATTTAGAATCAAATCCCTTAATCTAGCAGAACTTTCTAAGCAAAATAGGGGTCACAAATGTAAGTTATAGTATCTGTCAATTATCCTGGTAGAAAACAAAGTTCGGTATTATTAAGGTTACTTAAGGCATAGTATGATAGAACTTTTATATACTATTTATAAACTAATTGTTTAGCCAATATAAACAATTCTTTGATTGCATAAAAAAGTCCTCCATATAAATCCATTTTATTAACAACAGCATTGTGAGTCAGCTTCAGTTTACTATAATTTTTATTTGGTTTTTAAACAATTTTCACATTTAAGTATTTTCTTTATTTGTTGGCGAAAGTAGCCAATCAATTTATGACTGGACAACCTCACTAATTTCGGCTACATTATAATTATGGTCGTCTCCGTGCGTAATATTCTGATTCATAGTTACACCTAAATTAATCGTATCTATATTTTCTAGCCAGACTCTAACATCTATACATAACACCCTTATTGTTTTTAGCGCTAATAAACTACTATTTAACGATTTTAGTTCGATACTTTTGCAGCTGAAGTGCCATATGAGTGCCTTATCTCTCACTTCCATAATGTCTCATTGAAGTTCTAGCAGTCTAGCTTTAGTAATGCTGAACACGACCAATAAGTACAATATTGCAGTGTATTTATATTTGTAACGTTGGTATGAATTACTTTGAAAGTAGAAATAAATTAATAAAGACATTTAACATTTTATTGTGATGATTAGTGATTGTGATAAGAATCATACGGGACCACTCCTAGAGATTTAATAAGTGTTAATTAATTTATAGTTTTGGTGCAGTGTTAAGATTTGTATAATATGTTCTGTAAATATAAATAAAAAATGAATAAAAGTTTTAGTAAATTGTTTTCAAGGAAAACACAAATCAAGGATGAAGGACCTTCTGAAATTGGTTTACCATTTCATTTTAATCATGATATCCATGTGAGTAAAAATGAAGAAACTGGACAGTTAGAAGGTCTCCCATCATCATGGATTCGGTTAATGAATACACAAATATCAAAAGAAGAACAATCGGAAAATCCAAAAGCTGTTTATCAAGCTGTTAAATATTACAATTATTCGATAAAGAAAAAAGAAAATCATGAACCTTTTAAGCCATTTGTTACCGAAAAAGTTATAGATGAAGAGTCTAAAGAAATTGATGAGTTTTTCACTAAGAAAAACGCACATCAAAGTCAAGATTCAGATCTATCGTCTGTTGATGAATTAGAATTACCACCAAAGTTACCAGTGAAATCAAGAACTTTACCTGTAAAGTTAAATAAAAGTCTGGAAGCTGAAGTCAAAATGTACGATGCAATGACAGATTTAACATTAATCAATGCTCTAGAAGTTGAAAGTAGTGTTGGAAGTGACGGTCTACAGAGTACAGACAACGATGAAGAGTGTCCTGAATTACGCAAAAAAGAACGCAGTGCAATGAATGACCAACAAGTGTTAGATGAATTATGTAAAATTTGTCATCCGGGTGATCCTTATAAGCGTTTTGAACGGGATAAAGAATTAGGTGCTGGTGCTTCAGGTATCGTATTTATAGCAACAGATACAGTGTTAAAACAACGTGTAGCTATTAAAGACATTGATGTTACCAAGCAAAGCAGAAAAGAATTACTTTTAAATGAAATTCGTATACTTAAAGAGTTCAACCATGAAAATTTAGTAAATTTCCTTGATGCTTATTTAGTTAAAGAACATTTGTGGGTTGTAATGGAGCTGTTAGATGGTGGTCCATTAACTGATGTTGTAACAGAGACTGTCATGAAAGAAGGCCAAATTGCAGCAGTGTGTTATGAAGTTTTGAAGGCCATTAATTTTTTACATCAAAAAGGAACTATCCATAGGGATATTAAATCGGATAATGTTTTATTGGGTATGAATGGAACAGTTAAAGTCACTGATTTTGGTTTCTGTGCGAATATAGTTGGTGATGAGAAACGACAAACCATGGTCGGTACACCTTATTGGATGGCACCGGAAGTTGTTACTAGAAAACAATACGGAATGAAAGTGGATATATGGTCATTAGGAATAATGGCTATTGAAATGATTGAAGGTGAACCGCCATATTTAAAAGAAACTCCACTTAGGGCATTATATTTAATAGCATCAATTGGTAGACCAAAGGTTCCACGATGGGCAAGTTTATCACCAGATTTACAAAGTTTCTTAGATCGTTGTTTACAAGTGAATGTCGACGATCGTGCCTCCGCTGATGAATTAATCCAACATCCATTCCTAAAACGACGTATGGAGTTAACCACATTAACACCATTAATTCGAGCTGCTCAAAAACTTCTCAACAAGGCCGTGTAACTGTATTTATATTTTCTTTTAAATATTGCATTTAGTTTTGGATACGTTCCTATCAAATGAATTCCTATTAAAATTGCAATCGTTTATTAATAATGATCGTTGCTAACTGGATAGGAACATAATTAATTGACAGAAATTTATAGAATTTACTAAAATGTTTTTTCACTTAATAAATTCACAAAAATCAAGGAAAAATTAATAGTATGCGATTCTTGAATACATTAAACTGTAAATAATATTTAAACGAGCTTTTTAATATGAAAAAAAAAAATCATTCAGGAGGTATTTAATTATCAACAAGAACCCTTTTTATATGTAAAGTGGCCCATACACATTTATTGTTTTTATCACTGTTTAGTGGCACTGAATACAGACGTAATTTAAATCTGTTTAGTTCTCACCAAATTCAGTGCCGTGTTTTCGAATATTATGGTCGGATCTTTACCATTCTGACTCTTTCAAATACAACTGAAATAAACAATTGTAAATAACCTCGGGAATAAACTCAACATTAAGTGCAACATTAATGCACTTACTCTTTTCTTCTAATGCACTTACTCTTTTCTTCTAAGAGCAACATTGGACAGTGAATACGGACAAACATGTTGATTGTAGATGGGTCGCTTTAGATACAATATATGAAAAACTAACAACGAAATAGGTCAGTGTTTTCCAAATAATGAAATGTAATCCTTTAAAATTTTATAGCCAGAAAAACAAAAAATTTAATTGACATCTTATAGCACGGTAGTGCGTTAGACCAATAAATAGAAACAGCAGCATATTTCATTCATTTCTCATGCAAACATACAAATTATCATTATATGACAAAATTAGAAAATAAATTAATAAATGCATTTCATAACATTTGTATAATTGTTTTTTTTTTAATCAAATTTTGCAAAAAAAAAAAAATTATAAAATTTATTTAATTTAAAAACTTCTAAAAATAAAGTTGATACACAAATTCAATACAAATTTACGTATTTTCTGAATTGACGACATTGATATATCAGTTATCAATAATATACATAATTGTGGCCTTATCAGTTTTAATAATTATTATTTGATTATACTTTTTCTTTAAACAAAATTTTTACCTGTTCTACTGTTATTAAATCAATTGCATGAATGTAATTAACCTCTTTGCTACTGGTGTATTGTACTATAAGCAGGCGCGGATCTAGTTTGGTGGGCTCACAGACTAAAAAAAAAAACACATTAGAATAAGTAAAAAAAAATCGTATTTTCTTCAAAATTGTAATAAATTATCCATTAAAATTTTCGATTATGAAAATTCTTATTATTTCAATTACTAAAGCACTAAAAAAGAGTATTAATCTTGGGAAAATAATTTTTATTATTCTTGAAATACTTTCAAATTAATAATTAGAATTAATGAAAACTAGGTTTTTTAAATTAATTAAATATTCGATTGGTCAATTTTTACAACTGGAAATATAGTAATTATTTGAGTTCAAAAAGTAAATATATATAATGAAAACAAAAGTGTGTTTTTATAATATGCACTGCACATGACATTCATGGCGTTCAAGTAATCGCAAAAGTAGGATAAAAATATATAAACAATAAAATGCCTATACAAACACACTTCTTCACAGCTTGTCATTAATTTGTATCAACTGTACGTTCGGTATGTTGATATTATAACATTGCTAATTATAATCGAACGACATTTATTTATTATTTTTTTAATTTCCAATGTCTGTGACTATTAGCAATGAATATCAAATTTTGTTTTTGTAAAGTCTGCTATAACTAACATGCTCTATACATTAACATGGGACGTTTCCCTTCGTACCTCAGGCGTCTCTATAAATTTCAACTTCCTTAACCACAGATTATATATCCTATACAGTCTGTGCTGTGCATTTAACGTTTTGCTGTGATTGTGATAAGAATCATACGAGACCACTCCTAGAGATTTAATAAGTGTTAATTAATTTATAGTTTTGGTGCAGTGTTAAGATTTTTATAATATATTCTGTAAATATAAATAAAAATGAATTCAAGCTTTAGTAAATTGTTTTCAAGGAAAACACAAAACAAAGACGGAGGACCTTCTGAAATTGGTTTACCATTTAAATTTAATCACGATATCCATGTGAGTAAAAATGAGGAAACTGGACAGTTAGAAGGTCTCCCATCATCATGGATTCGGTTAATGAATACACAAATAACAAAAAAAGAACAATCGGAAAATCCAAAAGCTGTTTACCAAGCTGTTAAATATTACAACTATTCGATAAAGAAAAAAGGAAATCCTGAACCTTTTAAGCCGTTTGTTACCGAAAAAGTTATAGATGAAGAGTCTAAAGAAATTGATGAATTTTTCATTAAGAAAAACGCACATCAAAGTCAAGATTCAGATCTATCGCCTGTTGATGAATTAAAAATACCACCAAATTTACCAGTGAAACCAAGAACATTACCTGCAAAGTTAAATAAAAGTCTGGAAGCTGAAATTAAAATGTACGATGCAATGACAGATTTAACATTAATCAATGCTCTACAAGTTGAAAGTAGTGTTGGAGGTGACGTTCTACAGAGTACAGACAACGATAAAGAATATCCTGAATTACGCAAAAAAGAACGCAGTGCAATGAATGACCAACAAGTGTTAGATGAATTATGTAAAATTTGTCAACCGGGTGATCCATGTAAGCGTTTTGAACGTGTTAAAGAATTAGGAGCTGGTGCTTCAGGTATCGTATTTATAGCAACAGATACAGTGTTAAAACAACGTGTAGCTATTAAAGACATTGATGTTACCAAGCAAAGCAGAAAAGAATTACTTTTAAATGAAATTCGTGTACTTAAAGAGTTCACCCATGAAAATTTAGTGAATTTTCTTGATGCTTATTTAGTTAAAGATCATTTGTGGGTTGTAATGGAGCTTTTAGATGGAGGTCCATTAACTGATATTGTAACAGAGACTGTCATGAAAGAAGGCCAAATTGCAGCAGTGTGTTATGAAGTTTTGAAGGCCATTAATTTTTTACATCAAAAAGGAACTATCCATAGAGATATTAAATCGGATAATGTTTTATTAGGTATGAATGGAACAGTTAAAGTCACTGATTTTGGTTTCTGTGCGAATATAGTTGGTGATGAGAAACGGCAAACAATGGTTGGTACACCTTATTGGATGGCACCGGAAGTTGTTACTAGAAAACAATACGGAATGAAAGTGGATATATGGTCATTAGGAATAATGGCTATTGAAATGATTGAAGGTGAACCGCCATATTTAAAAGAAACTCCACTTAGGGCATTATATTTAATAGCATCAATTGGTAGACCAAAGGTTCCGCGATGGGCAAGATTATCACTAGATTTACAAAGTTTTTTAGATCGTTGTTTACAAGTGAATGTCGACGATCGTGCCTCCGCTGATGAATTAATCCAACATCCATTCCTAAAACGACGTATGGAGTTAACCACATTAACACCATTAATACGAGCTGCTCAAAAATGTCTCAACAAGGCCGTGTAACTGTACTTATATTTTTGGATACGTTCTTATCAAATGAATTTATGTTAAAATTTCAATCGTTTTTTAATAATGATTGTTGCAAATTAGATAGGAATTTATAGACCACAATTTAAAGAATTTACTAAAATGTTTGTACGCTTAAAAAATTCACTAAATCAAGGTAAAATCAATGTAATGCAATTCTCGAATACATTAAACTTTAAATGAGAATTATAATGAGCTTTTTAATTTGAAAAATAAAATCGTTCAGGAGGTATACGTGAGTGTAGTAAGTGTAGTTTACGTTAACAAACAATTATAATACTATAAAAACGAACAAAATGACGGGACGGTTGCGATATTTTTTTTGTCTTTTCATAGTCACTTTCAGGATTAAGATAAAATGTCACCGCATTTATTAAAATCCATTCAGTTGGTTTGGTGTTAGGATGGAATAAAATATTTAGGTACAAACATACGTGCATATCACGTGAAAAATTGAACTCAATCTGTGCAATCGGATAATAAATAAGAATTTAAATTACAGACAGCATTTTGGAAATGAGTGCCTTAAAATTTTTGAAAAATATTGATATTACAATTTTGTATTAAACAATTAAAATCATAATAGAGTTGAGACATAATTATTCAAAATATGATTTGAATGTGTTATGTATATTTACGTACGAATAAAAACCATTATTTTTAAAAATAGCAAATGAACAATTCATTTAAAATGTAAATTATTTCCTACTAAACGTATATTAAATGTTATCCTGTTAAGCAAATTAGTTCTGTAGTACAAAAAATAAATATGCATTCTAATTTCAAATGGATGAAAGTTTAATGAGTGGGGGGAAAACGTTCATTAACCTTCCAATTTTTTTTATGATCAAAAGTGCATCGTGTTATCTTTAGAGAATCGTTCAAATCAAAAAATATTTTTAAAAATTTGCTATCATTTTAATTTAAATACATACAGGCATAGTTTGTTAGGTTAAGCACAGACTTATACCATAATGCATCTATATAATGGTGTTTCAATTGCGACGCAATCATCGTTAGTAGCTAAATTGTCGTATAACACGTAGAAAATTAAGAGTAAAATAAACATAAGGTAAAAATAAAATAGACAATATAGATTTCATACCTTACGAAAAACCAAGTGCCTTGTTTTTTCTTTTCGTAACCATATGTCTATTTTAGACTTATTTTATTTCCATGTGTTATACGATAATTTAGCTGCTAACGATGATTGTGTTGTAATCGAAATAACCGTATCTACATTGTGCTCCCCCTTCTACTTCAGTCTTACGAGGTTTTCCTGTCTTGCTTATCAGGTTTTCCTGAAGGTCCATATATTCGGGGTGATATGCACCAAATATCTTGTATCTGCTGTAACCGAAAGGGTCGCAGTAAAAAATGATGTGGCTGGATATTTCCTCCTCCTCACTGCATATAATGATTCGTTATGGAGTCCTATTGTTCGAGTCGTATTATATGGTATAAGTTATTATTTGAATAACTGTGTTGTCTCAACTCGAAGCGAACAATCAAATTTCGATTGAACATCCTCAATTTTATCTTCATAAAGCTAATGAATTGTTTTCTGTTTGCCAAATTTCTGTGATAAAATTTGCATTTTTCTATTGGTATAGTTTCGATATAACATTCGAAAGACTAATTTTTACTCAGCCGAATTATAATTTTCTTGCCATAAATTATAAAAGACTGAAATTTTGTATACATTTTTCTATTCATAATTGGAATCAATTCAATAGCTGGAAGTTTTATCAAATCCTATAATATATTGAGCCCATCTATACAAAATATAACCCACTTCTAGGCATGGTAGAAGGATGCGGTTTATTGCATTATATCAAGGACGTGGGGATAAGACAGAAGGCCGCACCGCGGGTCACGGGGGTGGCCTCCTTTCGATCAGAGCGAGTGTAGTAAAATAATAGTGTTTTTGGTTTGAAATGTAAATAAAATGTGGAATTAATATTTAGAAATAAACACAAATTGATTAAAAATTAGATTAATTTGCAGAAGTTTTTCGAAATTCTATTTTGTTGGATAAGGCACAAATCAATTATAAAATTTTGAAAAAAGAACCCCACTATTGCTGACTATAGTTAGTACCAACAACTTCTTAGTAAAATTAATTTTTCTAACCGTTACAAACTGAGGAAAAAATATCGAACAATCCTCTGTATTTTTGTATAAAAATTTAGTGATAAATTCTATTCATTGCAACAAACAGTGTGACATTGGCTTCTTTAACAAATGAATGAGTCACTATGACCCTGATAAGTAATAATTAATTAAAATTTGCATTTTATTCATAATAAGTCATAATGTAACAATTGTTTGTGAATATGAAATTGTATTACCATTATTTTATTGTTAATAACTCCGAGAGATTTTGGTTTGTAAACAATAAAAATGAAGGTATCATAACCAAACTCCAACGGACCGGGCTTAGAAGAATATAATGAAATGTAAAGTTATTTTGGAATTTGTACAAAATTTCGTGTTCTTTTTTTTTTCTAAAAAAAGAAACGAATACTGACTATCAAAAAAAAAATGACCACTTAAATTAAATTAGATTTTTTATGTATATTTACAATCTTTTTGCTTATCATATTGGAAATTTTTACCATGACGATAAAATAATCTTAACTCTTATCTTGGTTAATGTTAATTAGTTTAGTAAAGTTACAAATTTAGCAAACCGCTAATTCCGACCAAGTGTTTACTTAGAGAATCAATTCTACTTTTCCCACGTTTGAGGAAAATTATATTCTACTCAAAAAGTCCACTATTCTAAGAAACGATAAGTATTCTTTTGCGAACCACTACGAGATAAAATAGTTTCTCTTTTTTAGTCTCAATTATGTTAAATTTGTTAAAAATAAGCATTTTTTAATTCTTGTCATTTTTTAGTTACAAGCGATTTAAATTTGAAACGTGACCCAAACAGGCTCCCCTGAGAGAGTTAGGCAAAAGAAAATTGATTTGGAAATCTTTTATACAGATCAATTTGGCTAATATAAACACTTTTTGATAATTGTTAATTTTTCGAAAAATGCGTGTTTTTTCGAAATTTATGAAGCCAAATAGCATGTCACTAAAATCAACATTTATCCAATTTATGTGTATATACGTCGTGTTACAGGAGGAATGGTAACTATTTGAGGAGGAATGTTATAGAGGGATTGAATAATCACTATCAAAACAATTCTTGCATAGTACAACATATAGTAAATTGTATCATAAATGTTAATACACTATATATGTTAAACCAGATATGTTCAATTGGCATACTTGTAATAAGTAAATTAAAACATTGAATTTTATACTTTTTGCTTTGACTGTAACGAGTGAACAACCTTAAATCTTGTAATTTTAAATTGATGTAATAATTTTTTTTACAATTATAAATACAATATAAAATGTATTTTACGCAATTATTGTGAAATTTGTATACAATAACAAAACCATAATGTGTCATGGGCTTTTTTTTACATTTTGTCTGATCGATTAAACGACATTCACTACTTCTTTCTATAATAATTTTTTAATTATAATTTGAAACGCTTCTTATTTATTTAAATGAAATTGATTGTATATCAATAAATCAAATGAAATTAATGAGACGAAATTAATAGCGATAAACCCCACGGCATCAAAAGACGCGCTATTATTTGCCTTATTTATTCGGTTTTCGAAAAAATGCTTTGGATAAAAGTTGTTCATTATAAATATACTAACAAATTTTATTCGAAACATTTTTCCGAATAAATTAGGCACAAATCAATTAAAAATTTTGAAATGATAGCGCGAATTTTAACGCCGTATGGACACTCAATGATCATTATTTGTAGCGATGATGGTCGGCTAAAATTTTTATTTTTAGGGTGATTATTAACCCCGATTAAGATGGTCATTTGTCGTATTAATAAATTTTATTACTTTTAAGCAATAAAAATTAAAATATATAAATAATCACCGTAAAAATAACTTTAGTCGGCTATCTTCGCTACAAATTATTATCACTGATTGTACCTTTTTCGAAATTTATATAAACTTGTAAACTAATATTAATAACAAATACTTATACCAGTTGTTTAGTTTACATCCTCGCATAGTAGATCTCCCACGAGTATAAGAGAGTACATATGTATACATTAAGCAATGTGTATGAGAAGGAGGTCTTATAGGTTTGGTTTGTAACTGTTGTGTATTGTATGACTGAACAATAGAACAAATCATAACACACATACAAATTAATAGACATGACAACACACAACAGTTTAACTTTAAGTAAGTAAGTAACAAACCTATAAGACCTCCTTCTCATATACATTGCTTAATGTATACATATGTACTCTCTCATACTCGTGGGAGATTTACTATGCGAAGATGTAAACTAAACAACTGGTATAACAACAAAAAGATTGAATATTTTACCCGTCCATAAAAGTGTCAATAATAATAGCCCAATATAGAAATATGTAATTTTTTTAATTTTATGCGAAATATAAAATGATCACACTCAATTAATTGTAACATACGTAATTGAATTACTTTAATCTTATCATTTATATATTTGTTCCTGCTATATTAAAAGATTTCATCAATCAATTTATTTATTGCATTACTTGCCTGGAAAATGTTATCTAATCTATTGGCTATATTATAAATATGTCATTGTACAGTTTGTTCATGAATTTATCGTGCCAAACTTCAGGGAAAAATAGTACTCATCAATCTATTAGATCAAAGATCTTTTGTAAAATATTTTATCACACTTTTTTATAAAAGTTTGTATGCAATATTTGACATACTTCAAATCTATTATAAAATTGAATAGGAAACTCATGGAAACTGGACAAGGAGACCGAACTCAAGGGGGAGAATTGACGAAATTTGTCAATGACTAAACATAGTAATACTAAATAAATCTTTTATACGTGACCCATTATACCATCATACATATTTGATAAAATATATTTTATAATATAAAACCGGCCTAATATTTCTATTTTAGGTATCAATTTTTAGATCAGTATTTAGCACCCCATGTTAAGTTATTGCAATTTTTATGTAATTTTGGCTTGATAGTTGACGAACACTGTATAAACAGAAACCATTATTATTAACATTTGGTTTGTTCAACAGTAATGTGAAATTATTTACATAATATGGTCAAATCAGTTCTGATATAATTCGATTTGTTAATATGTAATGTATGTAATCCACTGGTTGATCTTGATCAATTGCATTCAAGTGTTTTTTTCTATCGTAAACGACAAAGGAGCTAATCAAATCATTTATTTTGCGCTATCCTATATTATTTAAAGCAATATACATTTATTTTCCATTTTTGAACTATGTTGTGAAATGAATTTTGCGATATATATGTCTTAAACGAATATATATTATTAAAAATTAATTTTAATATTTTAGTTATATCGCAAAAAGATATTTTAATTAAAATATATATTTTCGAATTGAAATACAAATACAAAATAAAAATGATGTCAATTAATACTACTATGTTAAGATTCATTTCACTTGAATATATTTTAATTTTCAAATACACGCTAACTATTTTACTCAATTGTATATTGGTTATATTTAATATTAAAATAGAAAACTTATTTTGTACAATTTTATTTTATGCATTAGTAAATTTCTATACATTTTATAATAATATGTTTAATCGATCTAGGATCTGTCATTAGAAAAGCATAATTTCATTTGTTCATGATTGAGGTATAAAAGTCAAAAGTAGCAGACTGTTCATCTTTTTCCTCAGCTAATTAACAAATGAGGGTATACTTTTCTAATCTTAGACCATTTTTCAAAAAAAAATAATGACATTTATTAATACATTTCCTTTATTTAAACAGACTTTGATCTCTAATTGAATAAAGTAACATTTTTTAGCAACAAATTTACAATTTTTGTTAATATTTATGTAGCGATTAAAGTTAAAATGACAATTTTTTGAATCATTAGTAAATTTTGATCTCTAATTGAATAAAGTAACACTTTTTATCAAAAAATTTACAATTTTTGTTAATAATTATGTAGTGATTAAAGTTAAAGTGACAATTTTTTGAATCATGGCCATGATTAACATTCCGTATGTTTAATCTTATTATTAATTCTTACATTTTAGAATCAAAAATATTTCAAATAGCATTAAAACAATCAATTTTTCTGAATTCGTTTAATTCAAAATAATTAACTAAAATATCATGATATTACTACGATTACGTATGAACCATCCATTGTGTGTTTTGCACTAAAATTCTTTATGCAATTTTACTCCTACTTTGGGATTTATGATAGTTGATAAGAAACGTAAAGCTAAGCTCAGATTTCAGCACCATAATTTATACTTAATTGTACATTGCGCACGTGTAAGCTGTCTGTAGTTACATATTACATTGACACCTTTAAAAGGATAAACTAATAGTAAGATTATCTATAAAATGCCCTTACACAGTCAAACCTGGATGAGCGAGAGTTTAAGGGACCGCAATCTTTTGACGTGAATACGTCTTTAAATTTGCTTCCATAGTGGGAGGCAATTCAGAAAACTGATGATAATAAAATCGGGGGATACAGTTTGGTGTTGCAGCTACATATCTATCATCTACATCCAAAATTTAATTACACCACTCGATAGCTAAAGGTACAAAGAATTCGTTACGTTGAGTGAAGGCTGTGACGCATCGCACGTGGCGAAGGGGGAAGCGCCTCCATTGTACTAGCTCTAGCGTATATTAAAAATTTTTATAATTTACACTGATTGACAAATAGTGTGAGGCAATAGAAAAATACATGGAGATTTTTAGTAATATCAGGTCATTAAGATAAGTTTGTTTCTGTTTCGAGTATTATGATAATTTTTCTTATTTAAATTTTTAAAAATCTGTATTCTTAGGGATTAGTATATTCTTTCCAGAATTTAATGAATTTGAAACAGGAATCTTATGTAGAATTGCATTAATCGAAATTAAATTTATTGCTTTTAACATTTGAAAAATGAATAACTTCATTAATAAGTATAACAAATATCTCTGTTAATATAATTAAGATGATTTATTTGACGACTGATTATTTAACACCACACAATTTTCTTTAAACCAAATATTTACTGATATTCTCAATTTTTATTTTATTTTAGTATGTGATTGCATTTTAATTTTTATAAAAATTTAGTCATTTTTTGTACTATAATTCTTTTGGGATTTCTCTTAGATTAGACAGTTTTAGGTGAGAATTTTTGCGTGTATAATTTTATTGAATTTTTTTTTGTATTAAAAATGCAAAGACGCATAAAGTAGATCGATCAAATAGAAAGATTTGTTACTCAAAATAATTGATTTTGAAATAGATACACAAAGAGTACACGAAATGTATGGATAATAAACAATACTTGAAGATTTAAAACAATAGTATAGTAGTGGATTTTGCTTGATTTCTTCAAAATGTATTCTGCCAGTGATGGGTAATATTTATGAATGAAAAGATTCCATTTTAAATGTGTATTTAAAATGTAAATGGTATTTTCCATTATAAATGTATTTTAAAAATCCATTTCCATTTTACATTTAAAATAGAATTGTTAATGCATTTAACCATTTTAAAATGATTAAATAGTTTAGATATTTTCACTAAATCACAGGGAGATAATGACCACAATTATTTCGTTGTTCAAAGCACTGTCATTAAGCTTATATTGTGGATGTAGTGCACAAACTAACAGTTCATACTTTGTCATACGTAACTGCATTCCAGCCTTTTCTTATGTTTGATATTGTAATATTATAATTCAATTGTTAAATTTGACAAAGAAATTATAGAAGCTTAATCAAATTCTCAGTTTTGCACTTTGAGATCAACATTAACATAGTCACTTAAAGATGCACTAATGTAAACTATTTGATGTTTATTCATTAAGTTTCAAGTATCAAACAAACTTGATCTCTAAATATAAAAAATTCCAGAAAAATATTTTGCATTTGGTATACCATTATAAATATATATTTTCTATTTTGCATTTTAAATACATTCCTATAAACCATTTACATTTAGCATTTTAAAACCCTTTTGGGTAAACCATTCTTTGACGACTCTGAGCCAAAGTCTACCGTCGTCAAAGCCCTTTTGCAGTAGCTGAAGAACTCCAAATGGTTTAAGGCGTAGTAGCAAGGATAGATCAGACCGATTTCGATATCACAATGGACCTCACAGTCTAAGTGTGTCCCATCCAAGACAGACGCTACAACTTAATCTTACCTAGAATTTTAAAGAGTATTTAACCATTTCCATTGTAAATTGGTTCAAAAAGCATTTTGCCCATCCCTGTATTCTGCGATATGTGCAAATATTATTTTGAAAATTTGTAGGAATCTACAAAATGAAGAGTAGCAGAGAATGATCAATAATTGTTTTTATATTATAGTTTGTTTTAATGTATAAAAAGTATTGTAAAACAACGATATACTTTTTTTTTTAATTAAAAAATTTACAGCAATGAAAATTTTTTAGACTAGTCGATAATAGTAATAAGTATGTTGATATTGTACAGTGTGTTTTAAGATAAAAACTCAATGCAATAATTAACAAATATACACATTAACTAATTAACTATTGGTATATAGTATATATATATAGAGAGAGAGAGAAATACATAAAATATTTTTATAACAAATTTACATCAATTTGTAGAAAAAATTTTTTAGGTGAAGGCACCGAAATTTTTTACCATCTTTTGTAATTGTATTATTTTTTATCATACGTATATTTTGTAACTTAAATAAATTATATTAATGAAAATATCTTTTTTTTTCTCTTTGATGGTCTTTGATCGATTTATCCTTTTTATTTTTTTTAAATTTCAGCTAACAAATTTCTTAATGCAATTAATGAATTGAAAATCATCATCCACAGCATGTGGGCTCTTTGAAATCAATTTACCACTTCTATTTTCGGTTAGTATACATTCTCTTCGGAAAAAAATTTGTTCAGCAATTGCTGAGTTACATTTTTTGACTATCCCACAGGAGTTATACATTTTTTGCAAACCCCATCAGGTGTTCATTATGCAATTACAAGACGAAAAAAACTTCACGAAAGAACGATCTTACGTACGCACGCACTATATTCGATTCGGACTCTAGGAGCTCGAAACGTGGAGATATATCGAAATTTTTCATTCGAAAAATCTGACCCATAACAATAACTCTGTTGCCAATTTATTTTACAGGGAGTGCAAGTTTCATTCAAAAGCTATTTAAAATCGTTAATATAATCGAAAAAAAAGAGGAAATATAGAGAGTACTCTCGTAGAAAATAACTACTTAGAAATCATTAGAGTTCCAGGAAAATTAGCACCTCGCGAGAAATGGCAATGCCGTACCTAAAAACGTTTTTAGGATTTTGTATTGGACGGGACTTAAACAACTGGATAGGACTCAATAGTCCGCAAATAATTTTCAAAATCGAATAATTATTATATAATCGATTCTTATAGATATTTTTGGTATCACAAAATTACCCCGCTAAAAATTTTCCACCCTAAGTTCTAGTTTTATAGAGTTTTGAGTGGACCTAACCCACAAATCTTCACCCTTGTATCTACACAATGCAAAAATTTTGTTGTATAATAACTTGGGTAGATTAAATTTTTACAAACGTAGAAAAGCTTCGCATTTTTAGAAGGGGATAAAAATTTTTTTTGGGCTTCATTTGCAAATATCTTAAATGATTTTTAAAAATTTAAATAATCAAAAAAAGTTATTCAGTACCAATGTTAGGAAATAAATTTCAAAATCACGCGTTATAAGGATAATTTTTATTTTCACAAAAATATTTGTTACTAATTTTGAAGTACAATTATTGCCATACATCTTCAACATATCTTTGAGATTTAACTAGAATTTCCATAAATTCAGTAGTCTCGTTCTCTGACATTTGCCCAACATCTCTTATAATGTCCATAATTTCTTTTTTTACATCCATTGCCATTTTCTTCTTATCACCACAAATATAAATAACAGCATTTCGATGTTTAACTAAATTAAATACATCATTTTTGTATAATCTCAGATTATCTTGTACATATTTTTGTTTCTGATGTTGTTCTCTTGAAAAACATGTATGCATTCTAGTTAAAATTTGATTTTCTAGCATAACATTTAAATCATTCTTAAAAATAAAATCCTTATTTGAATAACGACAACCATAAAATAACCACATATCGCCAAATTTTAATGTTGATTCTATTTCCGATTGTTTTTGTCGATGTTGTAAAAATCCAATAAATGGTGAGATACCTGTTCCAGTTGCAATCATTATAATTGGTATATTTTGATCACTTGGTAAATGAAAATTCGAAGGATTTCTAAAGTAATAATTTATTTTCGAATTATTTCCATTATTTAATGATAGACTTTCCAAATTACTTTCAATTGTTAATTTATGTTGTGCTAAATTATTTATATATCCAGAACATAGTCCCATTAAATTGTTTTTATGCTTAACAATCGATAATACAATTTTGAGTTTCGATTTATCTAATGGAGATGAACATATTGAATAACATCTGGGCATAAGTCGTGGAAGATGTTCAAGCAGACGTTCAAATTTTGGTATACAACTTGGAAATGATTTAAAAATATCTATTAAAGTGGTTTCTTGTTGTAGAATAAATTTTGTATAATCATCTTTTCCTTGCATTGAACAAAGTTGTTCTAAACGAGTTTTGTGCTCTGGATTTTGAGTGTGCATACTTAGCATTCGAAGTAATAACTACAAAAGTTTAAGAAAAATAACAAGATTAATTTATTAAAAATTCGGAATGTGCTATGTATTAATTAGTGATTTTGAGAATAAGTTTTTATTTTTCGTCTCCATTTCTCTTTGGTTCTGAAATTTTCAGAAAATAAGTTTTTAAAAGTTCATCGTAGTAACTTTACTAGTTTTTGTGCAAATTTCAGACTTCTAGTACTTGTTTCTTTTGACATATTTTAGTGAATATGGGTTCAGTCTCATGTTTGGAGGCCCACAAAAGAAAACCGATAAAGCTGTCGGGCTTCAAATTTTGATTACCGTTTTCAGAATTTTAATACATTCCCAAAACCAAAATTTTAATGATTCGAAGAAAAAAAACTAAAACTTATTACAAAGCTGAATTGCAATAATGTAAACAAAAAAATACCTTTTTCGGGATACATCGAATGTCCAAACACCACGTTAAAATATTTCTGATACTGCTTCGTGTTGGAATAAAACTGGGTAATTTTTTACTATTATTTGTACAACTAATTGTAATGATTTGATCAGCAACATTTGATAAATTTAAATGATTTAAAATAAAATTAATTTCGTCATTAGTATTTTTTGGTACAATACCAATCGTATCACCAGGTTGAAACTCTGAATATTCCTGTGAACAATCAAATAAAAGGTCAATAATTTAAAAGTTATATTCTTTTAATTATTTTTCAAGCCCATTAAATAATTAAAAAATAATTGATTAAAAAAAAAAATTAAATCTTACCTCATTTTGTAATTCTATTTCTAATACACAATTTATATCTTCATCTGCAGAGGCAAGTAATTTTGCAGAATTAATTGGAGATTCGAATATTTGACTAGATGCGAACGGGTATACAAAATCATTGAAATTATGTCTGTTACTTTCATCCTAAAAAAAATTCATTATTAATGAGTGATCTAAAGCAAGTACTGATTATTCAATAAAGCTGTAATCTGAATATAGTTTAACATTTTACGGAAAAATAGATTAGGATAGAAAACTTTCAGTAACGATTTGGGGAATATTCGGACAATAATCACGATCATGTTAAGTTTCGAGCAGCGACAAACTTAAAAACGTTCATACGTGCGATAATTTATTAGACAAAACTTTTAATATTTGATATATTTGGCAAGTTTAATCACGTATTTATGTTTCTTCAAAAATTTAAAACATCTAATCATTTGAAAAAGAAAGCAACGATTAAAAATCAAATTTATAACACAACAATTATGTTAATAAATTAACTGTGATAAATATTGGTTTAAAATATTCTTTGAAATATACATAGTTAATTAGTGTTTAAAAATAGTGTTATCGATCGTTTGAATTATTTTAATTAGCATAAATGAAATTATTAATTTACGACAAAAAATTATAGATTGTCGATTTTATAGAATTTTATGAACGCCCTTAAATATGTACTGCGATTTATTGTAGTACAAGAAACTTAGAATGTTTGTCAATCCGTAGGAAAAATGTACAAGGTGATAGGGGAGATCATTTAGAATCATTTGAACTCTAAATGATATTATCTTAAGTCTAACGGTTTTCGAGTTATTCGTAATTATCGATTTTTTGCCGTATACCAGAAATTTTATCACTGCTAACGGCTAACGAATAGCTGTAGAGAATTAACTTTTTTATGAATTATTACAGAATACTGTAGATATATGGCCCAATAATGTTCTGAAATCTATAAAATAACTCAAGTAAAAACAAAAAATTTTAGTATTATATTTTTTAATAACTTTTTATATGAGAAATTATGAATCTATATGTTCGGAGTAAAGAAAAAACTTTCAATTAACGATTAATTTCAACTTCAGTGAAAAAACAAATGAACACTGTCGATCGATCCTAGAAGTGTCTAAACTCCGTATACTCTATGAAATTTTTTTAGTAAAAGTGTAGTTTCAAAAAACTAAACACGAAAATATTAGCACGGCTAAGTACGTATTTCTAGCTATAAAAAACTGTTTCAACTCTTTAAAAAATAAAAATCATTTCAGTTCTAAATATGATAGAACAATACCTAAAAACAATTTTTAAAATTTTAATAAAAAAAAAAGGATTGCATGTAATTCTTTTAAATATATAGGGTGGTAAACAAATTTTCACAAATTGTAAGTTAAATCAAAAGTCTATTTAAATATTTCCAAACTAATAAATTCAGAAAACATTAATTACATTGTAGGATAAATATTCAAAAATTGAGCTATCGGATAATTAGTCATTGAATTTATTATAATATTTCTTTGCGTAAAATATGTTTTACCTTCAGATTTTCATTAAAAGAAATTTTTAAAAATTCAACAGGTACAGGAGGTAATTTTAATTGAACTGAATTCAACAATTTATTCGCAATTAACGTACAGTCAAAATCACTATGATCGTTTATTAAAGTCATATTACAGTTTGCAACACAATACTATTAAACAATATCACAATACTCTCACATGTGCTCCTCGATATATTCAATTGAAAATTACTTATAAAATTTGAACAATTACAAAGCAATTGAAATGATCAGAATGTAATTGAATAAATCAAAACACACATCTATAGTAGTAGAAATTCAAATCGAGAGAAATCAACGAAAATCCTCATGTAATTATTGGTAACAATATACGTATTATATGACAGGTCTTTTATTATGTACACGTTTATCTTATTCTATTCCTCTCTCAAGTATCATAGGTGCAAATGAGAGATCAATTCAAATCGAAATGTCAAGTATATTTACGTTTATCGATATACGATGTCGCTACTCATCAACAAGTTTACGAGCTTTCTCAGTTTTTATTAGGTATGTGTTCTTATATTTTTAATAATTTTTATATATTTTTTATAATAAAATTGTTTATTTCGTTCATTTATTTATTCAATCAATCATATTCATTTTATAAATTGATGCATTCAAAAATTTTTTTATATATTTTTGATTTTTATCACATCTGTCTAAAAATGATATAATTCTATAATTTTTACTTAAAATTGCTTGTTATTTGATAGTTTGATAGTTCTAAGGTTCTTAAGTATATAATCTTTATTCTAAATATATTATGTGTACAATAATTATTTTGAAAAAAATTTAAAGAAAAATTTTAGTAACTGTTTTGAAAGTGTTTGAGAATTCTATTAATATATGATCCTTGAAATATGAAATTGAAGTTTTCATTCAGAATCAGAAATATTCTACAATCAAAAACTGTAGTTTTAGGTAAATTTTTTTTAATGTTATTGAATGTCTGTGAAAGTTGAAAAGTTAAAAAAATTATTTATATAGGATTTTGGTTATAATGATTCGTTCTGTTTGAATTCTTGTTTTTAATTCATTTGATTATGAAATCATTTCAGTTTCTAATTTTCTTTAATAATATAAAATAATTTATGTTATCATATCAGGTTAGTTAATAGGAAAAGCATGTATTGCACATGAGATGATGTACATTTTTTTTATAGATTGGTTCATCATGAAAAACTTTGAAATTCGAAGAAGGCAAGTTTCCAAGAGCGTTCAACAACTCATTTATAATCCAGCTATAACTTGAAAGAAGGTATTTTGATATCATGTTTTAATATTTATTTCCATATTTTATTTTGAAATTTGACATATTTAAAAGTTCCCCTATAAAATTATTTGACGTAGTGTTTCTTAGGAAGAACTAGCAGTGTGCAGTCGGTAATATAGAATTCTAAATAATATGAAAAATTTGATACAGTAAAAGTAATACAGATCTCTTAATTTATTTTAGAATTGTATTAACTAATACAAATATTAAAAAAGTTTTGAAATCGGTTTATTTAATGTTTTTTTTTTCTGTTAAAACATTTGTTAGTTACGATTGAATATTTCTTTATATACGTTACGAAAATAATGAATTAAAAGAATAGTATTGTCGAACGATAGAATTAAATATTAATTATTTTAATTAGCTAAATTTAAACTTTTTTTTCGCTAAAAAAATATAAAGTTATAGAAATACATTATTACGAAGAAAAAAATGATAAACTATTGTGATTTGTATAGAATTTTATGAATGTACTATATCTAGCACATGAACGTCCTTATAAATTTGTGACGTCATGGCACTTAATTCAACATAGGTTGATTATCATTTTCCCACCAAAATGATATATTTAACTTTTAAATAGCTTTAATATTTATATTTTTGTTGTTATCTTGTTAAAAAATTCATAAAATTATTTTCATTTTTAGTATTTAACAATTATTATTTTCTTTGTAAAACTAAAATATTAGTTTAATTTGAAATAATGTTAATACTTGTAGCTGCTAATACAAGTACGACACAAGTGTACAAAATTTGAACTACAATTGCATGTGAGAATAATGTATTGAGTTATCTATAAAATATTCATCTATGGTTCAACTTCCTTGTCAACTCAGCTTCCAATTTGAAAAAGAATTTTTCTGTCAAATGTGTTAAAATAACAAAAGAACATAGTAAATATAGTTATTAAATACCTTTTAAATTTTTCAAACGAATAAAAGGTACAATAGATGTTTATTTAAATGCTTGAATATATTGATTAATACGTTTGTGTTGTCTCTGGTAGTAGTATGTCCGTATGTGTTGTGTAAAGGCCTTGATCGTAATAGGCGGTTACGAGTTTGCTCTGTTCGTTCTTCGTTTCCCAGTTGCACTGGACTCATATACATTTGCGTCTCACTCCGCCATTGTTCAAAAGTGTGATTTTTTTAAATAAAAAAGTGATATAGTCAGGAATATTGTCTATATTGATTTTTAATTGGTAAATTTAGTTATTCTTGTTTATTTTAATCAATATTGTTTAAATTCATCAACCAAAATAATTGTGTTTTTTGTGTGATGCAATGTTTATGTGATGCGGCAATGCAGCCTCGCTATAATAATATTCTTGTTCATTTTTAATAAGCGAAGCTTGGCTTTGTCACGTGGGTGTGCTCTGTGCTGTTTTTTAGGGGTAAAAAAAGGTAGCGCGGGATTTTGCAAATTTTTATATTAACTTTGTGTACTAAATTTTTTTAAAAGACGCTGTTTTTATTTTATTTTTTTAAATTCTTATTGAAAAGAAAAAAAATTACAATATTATATTTGATGGATAACGATGAGACGCAGAAAATAATGATTAGGCTAAAGTAAATGATGTTGAGTTAGTGTTCTAGTTGTTTAAATAGAATTGTAATTGATTGGATATAATTACCGGTATTTTTTTTAATGCTAAGAAACAAATGTAAAAGTTATGCAAGTTAATCGAAGTTCACAACGAGTGGCTTATTTTTAGTTATTTTATGTTTTCTTCGCGATACGTAAGACACCAACATGTATTTATTGCTTTGATGAATTAACTATTCAACCGTTATTAAAATTTTAAAGATTACCAAAATATAAAGTAACTAGTGATTGAAACATCAGTTAAATTAAACGATTTCGACGAAGAGTTATATGAAAAATTTCATAAAGTTTGAGTGAATCGTTATGAATATACAATTACATTTATAATATATACAATATGTTGACGAAATAGTGTTCTTAATAGTTTTATTTATTACAGCCGCTGCGAATTACATGGAAATGAGAAGATTTGTTAGTGTATATTATTGTGAAACACAGACACCAGACATGAATATGATGATTGAATACTAAGAAGATAAGACACATCACAATTGAAGAACACACCTGCATCTATGTTGTGGCTAAGAATTAAGAAATCGTTTGTTTAAAACAAATGATCAAAGTGGATTATCAGATTTGGATTTGTGGATATTGTGTGAATTTGAATAAAATCAATGTGAAATTATTATTAAAATAAAATTAAGTGAAAGTGTTGTATCGAATGCGATCACCAGGGAAACGTTAGAGTGTCACTAGATGAATGGGACTGCGAGCTGCCTCGGTGAGGCATTCCGATGCAACTGTCATGGCACCAGCCTTGACAGAAGCAAATCAAACCGACAATTTTAAATTAGAAAAAAGTTCTCATTTACAAACAGCCGTGAATGGCCATACACGAAATGGTGGCTGTTCACCGCTCGTGGAGGAACAACGTCTCATGTGTAAAGAACTTGTTGAGTCAATGGTGACAAAAAGTCACACAAGCGATATAAACAATGCAAATAATATTATTGGTGATGCGTTAGATAACCTAAATACTTTAGCTTTTGTGTCGGAAATAGTTAAAGTTAACGGACAAGTAAATAATCCAGTGGCCGGCACTGCTGCCTCGGACATGAACAATCACCAATCTATGGACGATCAGCCGGACACAATGGGCCTTCAAAAAATGGATCAGACGGAGATGTCATCTCCAATATTAAAAGATAAACAACAAGCTTCGGCTACGTCAAATGTTAACGATGTAGATGAACAATTATTAATGATGGCAACGGGAAGTGATTTAGGAACGAATGTTGATGATTTTATGCAAGTATTGAAGAGTATTGAAGCAGTGGGTGTTGGAGGGTCGGGTCAATCTGGAGGTGATAATAGTGGTGATCCTGAGATTGCATTTCCAATTTCCACAGTGAATTTAACAAGTTTTTGTCAAAATCTGTTAAATGATGTAGACGTTTTAAATTATGAAGAAGCAACTGAGGAACAGATGGTGGTGGATCAAGATTCAATTGTAGATACTAAAGAGGCAGCAACTCAAGAAAAGTTAGAAGAATTGAAACGCACTCAAACAAAATTAGAGCGACGTTATGATTTTTTATTACGAAGGTTACAAAAAATGCAAGCACGTGGAATGGGTCAACACATCAGTGGTGAAGTTGCTGGCATTTTTGAATTAACACATAGGCAAATAAAACGTGCAAAAGAACGGCCACCACCTGAAATCAAACAAGAACCGGTGGATGAATCGTCTGTACAAACAGTTCAATCGTTAGATTTACCATCGACAAGTAGTACTATATGGCCTCCATCAAATGATACAAATAAAATAGTAGCACTGGATAAATTAAAAGGTCTATCAACACCATCGATGAAAAATTTAGTACACAAATTAGAAAAAACTAAAATGATGCAATCAAATGCATTGTACCGCAATAAGATTGTGCCAAAGTACTTTGGTGCCGGTTCAATCGAAACATCTTCATCTAGTGTTAGTAATGTTTGTAGAAATAATTGTGTTGTTGTACCTCCGATTCCTGCTGAAACGAAACAAGAACTAGAACGAGTTGCTGGTCTACTTGAGACTGAAATTGGGATTATACAACATCAAGTTGATTCGGATGCAACTGCTAGCAGTTCGGGTGCTGAAAGTTGTGATGAAATGCAAACATTTAATAATCCACATCAGCAGTACTGTACCATGTAAGTACCCTATCCAATGTTTATTTACTTTTTTATAAGTTTTACTTTAAATCTCCATCATTCTCAATAGTTTACCAAATTTGATACATTTTGTCGAAATGACAAAATTAAATAAACAAAAAAATAATTAATTTAAAGGTATATCTCCTTGGAAAAGTTAGGGTAAATTTTTAGTTTAACGACTTTTGCCAAAAATAAAAAAATATGAAAAATTGTAAATAAAAGATGGATATTATTATTTATATTATGATATTATGGTCGATAACTATTCCAACCGGGTACTATATTTTTTCACTTCATTGGCCATACTCCGAGTTACTCGGGTTTGCGTGTTTTTGCGACCTCGCACTAAAAGGCATTCTATATATTTCAGAATTTGTGTCAAAACTATAGTACTCGGTTACCTTATTGATTTTCAATAGTTTTTGCCACAATATCTGAAATACATAGAACGCTTTTTAGTGCGGGGGCCCAAAAACACGCAAACCCGACCAATTATAGATATTAGTACTCGGTTGGAATAGTCTTCGACCATAATATCATAATACAAAAAAAATATTGACCTTTTGTCACCATTTTTATAAATAAACAAACAATTAATGCAAGAAAAACTGTTTTACGCGAAAATCTCATTGACGGTTACTTTTAGTGAAAAAATAGTGGTTGTTGTCTACAAAAAACATGATAAGACTAACGGTTTTCGAGAAAATTCGATTCAAAAAGTTGTAACGTACAGTATGCCAGTATGCACTCCTCAACGTCATGTAATGTCATACGAGTATAAATGTAATTAAGCGTTGAATACGGCTTTTAGTTAAATATTCGAAAATTGATTTACGTTAATTGTTATTTCAACGAGTCAAGAAAAATTTCTTGGGAATGCAAGCAACAGGCATAGATTTATTTCTATGTTATATGAAAAATTTGAAACTGATAATGTCAGTGTAAACCAAGCTCATAATGATACTGATGTTCTCATCATCATTGTAACAGCAATTAAAGAATCCGATAGAAGAACAAGTATTCTTATAGGCGAAGACGTAGACTTGTTAATAATATTGATTGCACGAACGCGCAATGATAAAATCTTTTTAAATCTGAAAAAGTAAAAATACAAACAAAAATTTATTCTTCACAACTTTTGAAATCGAATTTTCTCAAAATGCGTTAGTCTTACGAAAAAAGTAATATTATATTTTTTGTTGGCAATGTATTATGTTTCTTGTAGGCAATTGATTATTTAAGCTATAAATTTGATAACTAATAATTTTTCGATAAAAGTGACCGCCAACGAGATATTAGCGAAAAAACGTTTTTTGCTAACTTGGAAAAGTTAGTATAGAATTGAGGCCATGCGGAAAGAACTTATTTTGGTGGCCAAAAAATAAAGCCAAACTTGGATGAGCGAGAGTTCAAAGGACCGGAATCTCTTTTTCGTTTATAGAGATTTTTCACTTATAGTTTATAGAGATGTAGTCATGTAAGAGCGGTTTTTCTCACTTAGAGTTATGGAAAAATACAAGAAACAGTGTAAATAGATATGTAAATACATTTTTTATTTAAAATTGGCACAGATACTTCTTTAGAAAAACAAAACAATTATCTATGTATTGTTGTACTGATTATTCACTTAAAGAAATCCGCAAACCCGACCAACTCGGGGTATGACCAATAAAATGAATGATTGTAGTACTCGGTTGGAATAAGTACCTTATTTAATTTCAACAGTTTTTGCCACAATATCTGAAATATATAAAAACACGCAAACCGTTGGAGTGAAATGGTTTATATCTGCTCGGATAGCCAAGCTGCATTTAAAGCAATCTGCTCAGCTAAAATTACATCTCCTCTGGTTCTCGAATGCGCAGAGTCACTGGAGAGCTTGGCAAGGACGAAATAGGTTCTCTTGATGAATGAAATCTACCCTTAACGAATGGGAGGATAAGTTTATGAACAGGAAATGGGGAGATACAGCAGGCTGCAGACAAGCCAAACAAATGATAGCTGGGTACCATGCCGCAAAGTCAAGTTGACTTATTTGCAAAAACCGAAAAGAGATAAACCTTCTGGGTGGGGGGGTGCTTATAACCGAGCACTGCAGGCTTAAAAGGCATATAAACGGGAAGATGATACGCCTTTTCTCCTTCTGGCAGAATATCCCTACAGAGCAAGAAAAAAGGTACCTAACCTTCGGTCCTTTAATTTAATAATTGCAATATTTTCATATTTAACATATTTTCGTCATGTAACACGACCCATTCAATACAAAATTCATTGCTCATTTTTTTATTTGTGAGAAAACCAATAATTTATTTTAATAACATATTTTCTGTTGTATACAATGAAAATTTGCCAACAGTAAATTAATTTTCATTTTCCCTAGTTATCAATTAATTTTGTAACAAAAATGTATTTGTATTACAAATTTTACTTCTAACATTTACTGAAGTAGAGTGGGCTTAATTAATACGAAAAAATATCGATGATTCATATTATTTGTTTCATTTTTTTTCTTCATGTAATTATTTTTCTTATCAGAAATAAAATTATTATGTAATTTCAATTACATTCTTTTATCACAATCAATTCAATTTTGTATCACTATAACTTGTATACATAAGCTTTTGGATGAAACCGCTCCCACGAAAGTGGAGCTTGGGTGATTTTTCGATTTTTCTCGAAAACGGTCTCTACGATGTTTTCTAAAACTTGCATTATTCTTTGCTTTTTCGAAAATCAGCTGTTTTGTACCGATGAACGAATTTCGAAAAAATTTCTTCAAATGCTTAAGATTTTTAAGTTCGTTAAGGAGCAAAATTGGTCAGGGCGAAAGGGAACGGGGCTTAGAGGGAGAGGGAAACTGAACATATTGAATTTCTCTGTAATATTTGTAAAAAGAAAAAAATTATCATAAGTAAAATTGCAGTAAATAAGTTTTACTACAATTTTTGATCTCATATTTTCTCTTAATCTAATATCTACAGAAAATTTACAATTTAAATATAATACCCATAAAAATGAATATTAGAATTAAATCACCAACGGTAACTTGAATTGATACAGATTATATTATGTTAAAAAATTATTATCTGATTAAAGTGTGTGTTAATTGCCTTGTTCGATTTTTTAAATTAAAATATTTGGTTTATATCTGCTATTGACCCCGTCAAATAATAGTACTTTCACCTCTTAAAAAATGCTCGTGGAAATTTTTCAACGGAATTATCTTTGTTTTGGCACTATGTTAGGGAAAGTTATCGAAATCATTTCAGAGGAACGGACTTCGAGGGAAGGGGCAACGCATAATTTTAAATAACTCTCTTAATATTAATAGAATGGAAAAATTTATCGTAACTAAAATTGCAGAAAATAAATTCACTTCATTGTCTGAACATTGTTTCTGCAGGGTGGTCACAAATCAGGATTATCAGGAAACTTGACTCAACCGGGAAAAAATCAGGGAAATTCGAAAAGCTAAATGGGGAATTTTTGTAACAGGCTAATTTTATCTGAAAAAATATTCTAAAATGTTTATTTTATTTCAAACCGATTATTGTCTTAATTGTGTTTTTAATTTTATCTCCAAAGTTAATATTTTGAATAAGAATTGTTGAATAATATTTTTTTATCTCAGTTATTAATAGATTCTTCAAATATTAGTAATAAAACAAGTGGGTGTGTGTGTATTTATGTATGAGTCTTAAAAGTTATACTCCTTTGGTGTAGCTAAATGATTAGGGGTGAATACTACCCATAGGTTAAGTTAGATTCATTATCAAAAATTTAAACATTTATTTATACAATATTTACATATAATTTATTGCAAAGAACTTGTATTTGTTTTACAGTGTACTTATGAAACATGTATGAGTGCGATAGAGTGAGCGTCTGATGTACCATCTCACTCATACACACATTTATTGAATTATGATTGAAACCATAATATCATACACATACTCAATAGTAAATAAGTGGATAGATGCTCACTATTCACATTCGTGGCTAAATAGAATCTATTAAATTTTGCTGGCGCTGTGCGTGCGCAATCTTTTTTTAAAAATTGTACCCTCATCGTGTCTTAAGAAGTATAACTTCAAAAAAAAGACAATTTATTTCACAAATAAATTTTTAAACAAATCATGAGAAAGCATTTTAATAATTATAATAATGAATTTTATTAACTATCACTATATCTACTAGATATTATATTCTTCTGATTTCTTCCTCCAAGACTAGCCGTTTAGATCACGTAGCTCCTACGTGACGAATTTTTAATATTGGTGACATACGAAAATGTATATAAAAAGTTCTTTTATTTTAAAAGACTGTCTTAAAAGTAAATAATCTGAAAGAATTTACGCAAAATAAAAAATATTTCAAACTAACAATTTAAGGATATTAGGGTTACAATCGAAGGCAAAAGTACTTTGAAATAACACATAATATGAAAAACTTTTGGCAGTGAATGTACCTTTAATTTAGATCAACAAATATATATTATATATCCTTTTTGTATACCATATACATATTTAGACGTATAAGTGACGAAAACAGATTATTTTTTATTTCTATTTATAATTTTTTCTCAACAACCGTTTAGTGAATGTCAATAAATTGTGCAAAATTGTTTCTATTGAGTGCAAGTTATATAATTTGATAATTTGGGATGCTTCGTGGCTTTTTTTAATGGTAATTGAAATGAATTTAATCTATTGAGAGTGAACACATGGAAAATTACAGTTTTTTTTAACATTGCAATAACTTTTAAACGGCTTAGTAAATCGTTTTGAAATCATCACAGTAGCTTTACCATTAATTACTAAATTTTTGTTCGTTTCGTAGCATTTTCGATATACATACCTGCCTAACATCCTTAAAAAAATCAAACTTTCGTTTAGAACATTAATAGTCGGGGGTTTCCATTAAAAAAATTCAAATTAAGTCTTGTTTGATGAATTGTAGCTCCCTCTAAATAAATTTTAAAGTGTGATCTTATTTCCTCTTGGATATGATGGAAAATTTGTCTTCAAATGTTTTTATATAACGTATATCCATGGACTACCTTGTTGACATACAGATATAAGATATAAGAACTGGTTTTTTTTCTTGTTTTATCATTTTCTCATTCATTAATTTATTGAGAAAATTCTTATGTAAATAATGTTATTCAATATTTCATAATAATGATAACACATTAAATAGATTTGTAGTTTACACCAGCAAAATTAGTATTAAAATATCGAATAAATCCCAGTTGGCTGAATTTTTGCAGAAATTTTTATTTTGGTGGGTGGTATAAGCAACGTCAAAGGTCACATTTCTTCTCGATTATTTTTGAAAAGAGAAAATTTGTAGTTCATACTATTGTCCATAAAAAAGTGATGGTTTGTAATTTTGACGACTAATCGTTTTCGAAATTATCAACTGTAAACTTCCGCTGTAAGGCACGTCGTTCAAATTGTAAACTGGAACTTTAACGGAACACTATCACAATAAGTTTTAATCAATACAGGCGAACTTCTGAATTAACACATGTACATCAAATAGTGAGAAATAGCTCAGTTGGCAGTACACACACTAGTCTGGGTTCCCAGCCAAAATGTGTTCGATTTTTTATAGCAAAACATTGATGTCAAACTAATCGGAATTAAGTACTATTCTTAAAAACTGGCTTCCTCCAGAATATAGAATTCGGTATGTTGAACACTAAAGTCGTATTTTTCAGATTTATGAACCGCTAAGATTTTGTATTTCATAAAAACATAACCTGGATGGGATGCTTAACTTCCCACGAAATACTGGTGCTCCACAGAACACAGTTTGGGAAACCGTACTGTAGACAATCATATAGACTACAAATTTCCTTTATTGAGAACTGACCTGAGGGCAGAGCTTAAAAAACATTGCTGACATTGTGTGCAACGAAATAATCTAGTTTTTATCTCTAGTAATTATTTTTTCTAATCTAATAATTAATCATTTGAAATGTCAATTTTATTTTATTTTAAATTTATTGACAAATAATTTATTTTCAAAATTTAGTGAATGTAGGTATTTCTAAAGAAACTATAAATTATATTAGAGATCTGGACCGGTTATAACTTTACTGCACACTAAAACTGTTTTCTTTTTTGGCCACCAGACACCGTGACAACAGTTGTCAGTTATTAATATAAAAAGTATCGAATGGCTAATAGAAATTAAATTTTTAAGCGTACACGATTTCCCTCGACTCTTGTGTTGCTTAGTACATCAAAATGAAGACATTTGGAAATCTCAGCTTACTAGGATTTATTCAGTATTTGATCTCCTTTTTTGTCTAGTTTAACTGGCATACTACTAATCAACTGTTTTAAATTATATAATTTGTAACTGACTCGATAAATAACCTTGAATAAATTTCGTAAGTTTTTTTATGTTCAAGAAAACTTTCAACGCTATGATTATTATTTTATTATTATTATATATTTAATTCAATAAGGGTAAACGTTTTGAAACTTTTTTTAATTTAATTTGAATTGATGTTTAACTATGCCCCGCGGCTTTATTTTGTGAACAAAATATTCATATCAGTTTCACACACGTTTTGTTGATTCAATTTCGTCGACTTGGTATTGTAATATCACTGACCTCCATCCGTCTTATATGAAATAGTGGAGGTCAGTAATATACTGGAATTATTGATTAAATTTAACTGGTTGTCATAGAAGTACAGGGCGGCGCAAGTTTTTCAAAGTTAATTATGAAAAAAAATACGTAAACAAAAAATTTATTCACTAATAAAATCATAATACTTATGCGTCACCCTATAGAATAAATGGAAAATTTTGACATAATTTAAATTTTTAAACGTAAATTTGAATCCTCTCCATTCCTGAATGAATATTATTCACCGGGCCTGAGAGGAAGTGAATATGAAAAATATGAGGACTAAATTACTACCATCCCCTGTTTCATGACAAAGCGCGATTATTACTAGAAAAAAGACGGATAAGTGGTTCTCGTGTTATAAGCAAACTAACGAACAGACAGACAGACAAAGAGATGTTGCATTATATGATATAATTGCCCATAGTAGCTTTGTACTCAAATTGTATTGTTGTTGTGGCTTTGTACTCAAATTGTATTGTTGTTGTGGCTTTGTACTCAAAAGTTGTTTGTTTTTATGAGATAAACATTTTTGTATTTAAAGATTTTCTATATCTCACAGTGTTTAAAGTCACGTATTGGGCGCAATTGTCATGTTGTACGGATACAATGATATAAACCCTAAAACCTACCCAGAAAATATATCTATAGATTCAAAAACACATAAAAATCGGATTAGTGGTTTTCGAGTTATGAGCACATTAAGCACAGATGGACAGACAGAGAGACGTTACATTTTATAAAATGAAAGATAGTCTAAAATCCCAATTAGATAGAATGATCCCAATGTTTGCATATTCTTTAGATTTCATACTTTCTATTGGTATTTAATTTTTTTGGTAAACAAGTGAGGGAAATGGTAAAAAAAAATTAATTATTCTATTTTTAATTAATAACAGCCTTGAACATATTTTTTTTGACAAGCCATTCGCGATACTTTTCGTTACATATTATATTTGATATAAAATACTTTTCATCCGGTAAGCAGATGATGGGTGAAGGTCATATTATCTACTACTAAGTGCAAAAGCCTTTTTAATGTAAAAAAATGTTAAACAGTAAAATATAGAATAGTTATGTGTAAAACTAGTCTTGAAACATTTTATTAAAATGTTTTTTAAATAAGAAACTTTAAACATGCGTAATTTTTGTAAACTTGTTTTTATTTCATAACTATATCACATTATTCCCCCTTGGTTATTATTTACGTCATTTTTTTACTGGTAAATCTCTATAGTTTCTATGTTGATTGTGATGGAAATAAACTTTTAGTTTGACCAAACTTATATATAACAAGCAAAATCATCAAAAAATCTGCTGAACGCTGCACGATCTATTTATACAGATTAGAATGGAGTACTCTTTAATAGTGGAAACGCGGCTTAGAAATTTTATTACTACAAAACATCTCAAAAATAAAGAGAGAGAAAAATCGTCATGTGGAAGCTAGGTAGAATACCGAATTTTTTCGCTCACGTTTATTGTTATATCTCCCGCTCCCGTGTCATCTTGGAGATAAAATATATACTAATTTTTAAGTCTAACCATCAGCTTTTGTACAAAATAAGTTTTATGGAAATCGGTCAAATAGTTTGTGCGTGATGTTCGAACAAACAAATAAACAGTATTTACAATTTTATAATAGTAGAGATATCAGAAAAATAACATTCTGAAAATTCTCTATCAAAATATTATTTTGAAAGGTCGCTCAAGTATTTGGAATTTGTTGAAGAATTCGTTTAGACTAAAATTGTGGCCAGTAGGAATACGCACACTCAAATCTATTGATGTGACTGAAATATATTTATAAATAACTGGTGTTTTATTATTTATGATTAATCGATCGATGTTTTATTGGATTTTAATTACTTAATGTAAAAAAAATTTGGTTAAACATAAAATTTTTAAATTTATTTTAACAAACAAAAATCTTGATTTTAACATTTCAATGGATTAAATACTAAGTTTGGTTAATATAAGATAGCCAATAAACAGATGTTGTACATTTTTGTTATCTGTTTATTTCCAGATTTCGTTAAAACTGAAGCTATTTTGACGGAGCTTTCATCGGATGCTACAAAATTTTTCCGCCTAACATATCACAAATTATAAGCTATACTTTTATTTCTCTAAAACCTATTAGTCCGAGAGACCAAAGGGGTTTTTCAGGATGATGAGCATCAAGCTGGTACTTTGTAAGTAGCTTCGTTTTTACAAGACGTCCAAATTTTTTAATTTTGAAAAACGGTATCAAAATTTTCTGGAAGCCGTTGAACATATCGATTTGACCGTTGGACGTCTTGTTAAAACGAAGCTACTTACAAAGTACCATTTTGATGCTCATCATCCAGAAAAATCCTTTGGTCTCTCGGACCCCATATCTTTTGACGGTACTACAAGAGAAAATCTTAAATTTATAAAATTTGTTTGAAATGTTTTTTCATACACCCAATAGGTACGATAGCAACGCGGTTAGTTTCAAATATAAATTTTAAAGTCATAAACATTGTAGTTATACTATAATAATCTCAGTATGTTGGTTAGGTTATGTGTATTGGTCATTGTCTCACGTGGCCACACACGCGGTAAAAGTAGAAATGATTATGTATTTAGTACATACACAATAAACACAATATATTATTCATTAATAAATACCGTAATTTAAAATTTTATCTTTGTATTCTGTACGAATATTGATAAACTCTTTCAAATTTATCTCTGTCGAAAGTTTATCTGCAATTATTTCTTTAAGTGTTTTTTATTTAAAAATTAAAACCGTATAAGAGAAATTTATTAATTGTTACACATTATTATCACAATGTAAATTTTTTTTGGCGATTGAAAATATTCTTTCTAATATTAAAAAATATATTTTAACTTATAATGATGATAAAACGTATTTTTATTAAAGATTAAGGATGTTCATGCGCTACGATTTGAAATTTCAAATTTTTTTTAAATATTATCTTAAATTTATAAAAAAATAAATGAAATATAAAAGAAATTTTATGAATTTTATACCGAATTTAATTATGGATAATTAAAGTATAATCAAAACTTTAAATATCTTAATTCTTAAATCAAGGAAAAGTATGACAAACTTTACTGGAAAACCGGGAATTATCATGTAATTTTGAAATCATTTTTTGTGTGGCCAACCTGATATACAATGTTCAGTACATACAATGTATTTAAACAATTAACTCAGTTGTTACATTTTACTTGTTTTAAAAATATTTGTTTTTATTTTAATAAAATGTCTATTGATAAGAAGATTAGTCAAGAAAATAATCGTAACTTATATAATTGGATTAAAATTTATGTAAAAATGTTTAAATTCACATAACCATTAATCATCATAAAATATGTTATCTACTGTTACTCGTGATAAATGTAAGCTACGAAAATTTTTTGTCAATAATTACGCCGTCAAATAATACTCGAAACTAACTAGATGTTAGTTAACAACGAATGTCTTTTTAAAACTGTTTTTTCTACCTATAATCGGGACAAACATAATGTTTAAAAATTTGTTAGAAAGTAGCAGCTTCCGTACTTAAGCTAAAACTAGGTGTATGATGATAGGTTTTGTTCCTTGTGATACAAAACAAAATCAATCGATTCTTATTTATTGACCAAATTTAAAAAATTTTATTCTTGATAAATTTAATCTAAGGGCTTTATTTGTCTCAAAGAATGCAATCCAATTTTTAACAGTTGTAAAATGGTTAATTATTAACCGAATAGGCTTTTATATTATTTTTCCCTCAATTATCTGATTCTCTCAAAAACCATGGATTCCCATTTGAAGAAAACAAATTGATTACGTGCCAATAAAAGTTCCGCCAAAATCGATTCAGTTGTTTCAGAGATTAGCCTGGGCAAACAAACAGACGACAAATATTTAAAAAACGAGTGTTTGGCTTTTGGTAACGTGCAAATAACCATATGAGCGTATAACCACAAAAACTTAAATTTTATTTATTTGTATAGATACCGGTTATAACAATGATGGAGATTTATAAGTTAAATTTAGAAATGAAATGTATATGTGTATATATTTATGAATATTACATTCTTTTCAGAGCAAAGAGAGCATCATGGAAATTTGCACAAGAAAGGGCTGCAATTGCAAGTAGATGGACATGGATACAATGGCAAATATCTGATTTAGAATATCGAATACGGCAATTAAATGAATTACATAAACAAATTCGAAATTCTAAAGGTCCGGTAGTATTTGGTAATGTACCGAGAACACCAACTAATGTTACAAATTCACCAGGATCTGTAAATGGATATCGTGGTGTACTACCTGGTGCTACTAAAACAAATAACATTATTAATGATACATTGTGGTCATCAATACATAATGGTAGTATGCCAACAAATATTAGTTCTAGTTCAAATTCAAACACAGGAAATAACAATAGTAGTAGTGCATGTTCAAGAACGAAACCGTTTGTGAAAAGTGTATTCAGAAATCGTAGATTATTGCAAACGACTGGTTTGCATGTGATCTCGAAGAAGTGGCGTCCATCTAGTGTACGTTGTAATTGTGTATCGGGTATGCCACCATGTGCATTATGTACAGGTCGAGCAGATCCAACATATCCAAAAGAGTCACGAGATTTAACAACGGTACAACAACAAGTTGGATATTTAGACGCTGGATATCATCCAAAAATTTCATTCCCTGAAGGTAAGTTTAATTCACATTTATTTTTGTTTACATTATCTTTTGTTAGGGTGGATAAATCAATTTTATTATATTTCATACTTAGGATTATAAGATGATTGACGAACAGTGTATTGCGTGTCATAGCGTCACATATGGTAAAGAGATGACGCCCATATTTATGTAATTTGAGAATCCTGTTCTATTTATTAATTTTAATAATATATAATGGATACAAAATGATATTATATTTATACAATATTCTGTATTCAAACAAAAATGAGCAAAAATTTCGTAGTTTAAACGTATTTTGTCACACACTTCAGAAATACGGGTGTAAAAACAAAATTTTCAGGTATATGGGGATCAAATAATTTGGAATTATACAGAATTTCTTAGAACCAATATTTCTTTAAATGTACACATAGCCACAAAAGTAGCGCTTATTTTTCGAAAATGCTTCCGATAAAATTTGTTCATTTTAAATATTCTATCAACTTCTATTCGAAACATTTTTCAAAAAATGCATGAATGCAAGGTACAATTTAACTATAAAAAAATTGAAAGATGAGCACTACTTTGTAGTCTGTGTTGAATATATAGGAGTAAAAATTGCAATTCTTTTATTTATTTGTTGTTCAAGTAGCAAAAGTTATCTTATAAACAAAACAATTTAATCTAAAACGAATTATTATTCAAGCATTTGTCATCTACTTGTTTATTTGAACGTTTTTTAAATTACTTTTTTGATCGGAATTAAAATTGGTATGTGATATGCTTTCATTTTGTATTAGAAAAGCCAAGTTCATACTACTATGTATTCCTCGGCCATATTTTCTGTAACTCTAATATTTGCAGAAATATTTTCATATTGAATACGATACCCATAATAATATGAATATTACAAATGATTTTCCATGGTTACTTAATTTTTTATAATGTATTTAAATGAATTTTCTGAAAAGAATGACGTAAATCAGTTTTAAGATCTAAAAATTATTAAGAAATAAATAGAAATTTTTTATTGGGAGAAGAATCATATTAAGTGATATTTTTATTCCCAATTTCTGACAAAATTCGCTTAGTTTACGAAGCTTCTACGTGACGCATTTTTTATATCCCAATAACTAGTTTTCAGGATTACACATTGTATAAAAGAAGTATAAAAAATAATTTGCATAATTGCTACAAAATAATATGAGACATGCTAGTCAGCTGATTAACTTATTGATGATGTGTCCATACTATTAATGAGTCATATCAGTCAGATTATTACTAACTATATTGTTTGGTTTGATTATACAAAGTATTATTTTTAATAATTAAATGACCTAATATTCTTAAATACACCAAAGTTCACTGTCACATGATTTATTTACCTTTGTTTTACTGATTACAAAAACATAGTATTTTTATCAGAGCTCCAAAAATACCATTTTTGATCGTTGATTTGTATACCCGAATATACATAAACAGGTTGGCCAAAAACCTGGAATAGCCATGGAACATTATTTAGGGCAGGGAAAACCTGGAAATGCCATTTTATTTGGTTATAGAAAAACTAGTTTTTTCAACTAAAAAATAGTTTTAAAAAAAGAGAAAATTAGTTTTGTAAAATTTAAAAAAATAAATGGAAATAATGGAAAAACGCAATAAATTATGTCTATTCCGATATCTTTCAACTTCTTCTATACATACTTAAGAGAGAAGTAAAAAGAGGTGATTTTGAACAAGAGCTGGAAGATCGATTTTTTTTGTACACACGTGGCGAAGTGGATAAGGCGTATAAACCCGCAATGTTATTCAATTTTATTGACCTGAAAATTACTGATGTAAGTAATAAGTCATGGAACACAAAACTTTTTGCTATAATTGTCCATAAAATACCTCACTAGTCCTTTTTTAACCCGACTTCAAAAAGGAGGATAGTTCTCAATCCGTCTGTATTTTTTTTTTCTCTACATATCCGTCTGTTAACGACATAACTAAAAACGAAAAGAGATTTTGTGTGTTCTAGAGCTAAAAAATAACCAAGTTCGCGAACGGGAAAATTCGTTCGGGGTTTTTCCCATTAGGAGACCTCTATCCTTAAGTCTATAAGAGATGGAAGAAAAATTTAAAACAAAAAATGTTACTTTTTTTCAAATAAACAAATTTTGTTTTGAATTTTTTTCATAAAATGAATGGGTTTACCACAATTTTAGCTCAAACATGTGTATTTACTCTTGATTATAAAATAATATATATGTACATTCCCGTTCATAAAAATTGAACCACCAGTAAGTCACATTCTAAGCATATACATTATTACATACAATAACACTTAGAATGTTTCAACTGGTTCAATTTTTATGAACGGGAGTGTATATAGCACCGTTATAGTTTGTATTTTCATACATTTTTGCGTTAATAAAATGTCAAAATAAGAAGTTCATGCATTGCTAATAAACTCAGTATATGGAGGTTATTTAAGCAATTAACAGAAAAAATTAAAAGTACCCAATTAAGTTTTTATCACAATTCGAATCTTATAGTGTAAAGGGGAGTAAAATCTAACTTAAATTAAAAATGATTTTTAGAATTTATTGTACAATGGGCTACATTAGTAGTGGTCTTTTTTCAAAATTATTTGTTTGATTTGTACCATATTCTTTCGGTTTTTGGGAAAATGTTTCGAATAAAAGTTACTAGTATATTCATAATGAACAACTTTTATTTGAAACATTTTTTCGAAAACCGGATAAATAAGACACAAATCAATAATAAAATTTTGAAAAATGAGCGTTACTTTCGTGGCAATGAGTACCCTACTCTTTGATGGATGTCTTTGATTTCATATTTGCTGTTCAATTATTACATTTACAAATGGTGTACAAACACAAATCCATTGTCTATCATTTAACAGGAAGTAGAACATATTTGTTTAATTTAGGTTTATGTGAATATATTTCATGCGGTTTTAATTGTGAGGAATGCATTATCTAGTGAACAAACAGTACACTAATTATTTGTTTAGGCTTATGTTTTTTATTTACATACTTTGAATGATATAATAAACTGGCGCAATAAAATGTTTTGCAAACGGTTTACCGCCAAACATGTTGGTCCATTTACAGTCAAATTTTTATTTAATCAGTTTTCCCACCAAAGTAGCGCTCAATTTTTTTTTAATTTTTTGCTGAATTGTGCTTTATTTATTTGGTTTTTGGAAAAATATTTCGAATAAAAGTTGTTAATATATTTATAATTAATTAGCTGTTCCCGGCATGCGGGTACTCATATACTTCAAGGCAATCGCATTTTCATCCGGTTGCCTCGTCAAAAAATTTTACGTTTTGCTCATTCCCCTCCGTATCTCAGCTCCCGTCCATTTGGGGTCCATTCGGACTGTACGGGGGGTTCAGTATCACTTCAAGACCCAGAATACCATTCGCCATCTGGTTGCCTCTACGTCCTAATTTGACGTGCCATTGCCTTGAATAGTACTATTCATAGTCCAACGAAAGCGGGCATATGAAGATACATAACATCTCATATACTAATGGTATGTATACCCAGTAAAGGTATTAACAATTCGAACATTGATATACAACTCAGTATATACTGGGTATTCAAACAATTAACTCAGTTGTTACATTACTTGTTTTATTTCGTTTCCAAATTAACTTTCTCAATTTAAATAGATTGACCACACTGAATTGCAGAAGATTCATTTTGTACAATTTTTATCCGTTTAAAAAGTTAATAGATTTTGAAACACGTGATACTATTAAATACCATCATAAAACACACTATGATCTAATGCTGATATGTTATTTTAATTTGTATTATGTTAAATATTTGACCCTGAAATTTAAAGTTGTTTACTCTACTCATTCGATAAATCCCACAACACTAACATGTTTTAAATGTAGTGGGTACTCCTGCTTCGTTCCATGATTACACAAAAAATATAATTTGCAAAATAATATGATGTAATAATTATTGTGTAAAACAAAATTAAAAATTTGATTAAAAAAAATAGTTTTAACTTAATATTGTAAAATTGTTTTTCTTGAATATGTTATCTCTTCCTGTTTCCCAACTATAAATGTTAAGATTGATCGGATACATGTATAGGTAAAATCGGCAATGTATAGATAAAAATCTGAATTTTTCATATGTTATTAATTAATTGCTAATTCATACGTATAAAATAATTTTTTGAAAAAAAATCTGTTGAAGGGTTTTCATGTAAGTAATTAATCATTAAAAATTGAAATTTTAACATGTTGTGAATAGCAAATATTGAATGAACGCATACATTTTCGATAATGTTGCTCCACCTTCTATATAGATTAAAAAGTAAAAAAACTTCTACTTTTATAAATTAAATCTCGTACATTACGTTAAATTTTTAAAAAAATAGTCTGACAAAGAGTAAATATCTTAATTAAAAAGAAAAAATACTTGAATAGAGTCAAAGGATGATTATTTATTATTTTTAGTAATTAAATAATTACATAAATCCGATGTCTAGTGATGTTAGATGCAATCTAAATTTAAATAATTTACAGATTAAAGTTTTTAATTTCTGTAAAAAAAGTGTTTCTGTTTATTATGATTTGCTGGGTACTGTCCGTTCAACCTTAAATATTCGTATAATAGCGATGTATGTAATATTTCAATCATACATTAATAATAATATGATCATACACTTGGAATGTGTTGATACACTTACTGTTTCAGATATATTGCATAATTTTTAAAACGATACGGGACCATATTTTTATTAAATAAAGCAAATATTTGAGATTTTCGTAACAATAATTTTATTTTCACTATAGTTTCGAAAACACAGTTCCTTCTTCAAAAAAATATATAATAATGATGTTACTATATATTTTCTGAAGAAAGAACTCTGTTTCCAGAACTATAGTCAAAATAAAAATATTATAAAATCGCAAATATTTGTTTTATTTAACCACTATAAACAAATTTTAAAAAAGTTTGTAATTATCCTTATTAAGGACAAAAATTGCTGAAGTCAACTTTTACAGAATTCGATTTTGAACAAAAGACCTCTTTAAAATTTTTTTGTAATGTATCGTTACGAAGATATAACGCAAAAACTATTTACACACCTTTACCAAGATGGTTGAGCTAAAACATAACATTTAAATGTATCGAAACAGAACATGTTCTATTTTGTACACATTGAGTGTGGTCAGTCCATTCTGTCTGCATTGAAATTAGTCAACATCACATATGTATGTAGAGCCTGTGAATTGAATGAATAAGAATGATGGTTTATCTCAATGCCAATGTTGCAGCCTAGGCATAACACTCATGTAGCCCCGAGGCTGGAGTTCGTTTCAATAACAATATTTTTTTTTATTTCTTCAATTTTAAAAAGTAAATTAAGGTATTTCCAAACTATATCAGCTGATCGGGTACCCGCGCGAAAAGAACTATATAGAAAATTATATGCGAATCAGGGAGATTCCGCAATAAAACATCATACATATACTAGTATATAATTTCAAACAGCGCGCTTGTACTCAGGATGCCAAATAAACCATAAAAAATAACCCTTTGCTGCGGACATGAAAAAAATGCACTTTTTTGGCATATTTTATCAAAAAACTTAACAACCCGATAGGCATACTTCCAAAGTTTTAAGGAAAATATTTCTAAGGAATTGAGGAAAGTATGTGTCGAATTTTAGAACAACCGTGACTATATTGAGAGAGTTCAAAGTAAAAACAGTCGGAATCGTGCATTTTATTTCACCATGTTTATGCATGTTAAATTTCTCCAACTTACGTAACGATTTTCTCGAAGGACGCTATGGGGATAAATTATCAAAAAAATTCAGCTGATTTCTGAGGATTCATTTTACTAATATTGTGAAGTTCTTGGCATCCTGATAATAAATGGTTATATATAAATGCCATTGCTATCCAAACACGTGTATTAGACCCAATTTATCTACATTTAAGGAAAATAGTAATCCACTTCCATTTAAAATATCCAATTCAAAACATGTAGATTTCATAAATTCGTTATGAATTTTCTTATATTGTTATGTAGTTCTCGTAATTATTATATCAGGATATCTTTGTATATTCCAACATTTTCTAACCCATGAAAATAGATTTTTTTTTTTTTTATACTGATTTAAATGTGTACGTAATAGTTTGTGACCGTAAATTTACAATTTACTGCATGAATAAAACTTAAACTGTATTTTATAATCACAGCATACGAGATGATTCTCAACTAACTGAAAATTAGAATAGTTGTTGCTATTGCGGTAAAACTCGTATTGGCATTGCCACTGATGCAGGTGGATAGTTTCTAGTTAGGTGCAGCAAACAACCGGTACAGTTTGTACGTATTTTATTTCTAGTGGTAAAAATTAAAACTTTTGTTTCCAACTCAAACACGAATGATACCATTATTTGAGAATATAAATTATTTTAAATTAAGGTAGTTTGATATCAAAACCTCTTACACTTTACACCCTCACCCCTCTTTTTTTTAAATTTTTATTCAAAAGATTTAGCCAAGGAGTGGCATACTGTTACTGGCAATTTCACTCCCTTAGGGGTTTATTTTCGAAAACGCTGAAACATGAATATCTTTATTTATTATTAAGTAGTATAAATGCTAATTTTTGAAAATTCGTATTTAGACTTTTAGTTTTAAACGAATAAATGCGAAAGGGTGCTACGGATATTGTACAATTTCTCAGCCACACAGCTTGGATGGTAATCATGAGAGTTGTACACTTAGCAGGCCGTGAGTTGGAAGCCCCACCTGCAGGATCAGGTATCGGTGGGATAAATAACCTACCATGCCTTAAACAATAATTATTTACGAATCCTCAATGTCAGAACAAAATCCAACTGGATTAACTTGTCCTTTAGCTACGAAACACCTAAAAAAAGACCCCTAGATATTGAATTAGTAGAAAAAAATAAATCCAATAGGGAAGTCAAGTCTCTGGCAAAGATTCGTGTTCGTTGGCGCTCGTTTGTTGAGCCCCTACATCCCCTCGGGATCACAGGAAACAAGTCAATTAAGTAAACAGTGTCTGTGGTAAGCGCACGACAATTTGATCAACCAAATAATTGTACTCGTTACCTCGCTGCGAAGTAGTAAAATTTAAATTATGTGTGTTTTAGAGCTAAAAAGTATAGTCCAGTTCGTGAATGGGTAAAATCGGTCCATATTTGGTCAAAACTGCCTATCTTTTAAACCTTGTAAGAGATAGAAAAAAAATACCCCTCTTTTAAAAATAAACAACTTTTGTAAGAAACTTTTTTTCATAAATTCAGTATATACGGGGTATTTAAGCAATTAACTCAGTTAGTTGATATTTTCACTTGTTAATAATAATAACTATTTTCCATATTCATGGCTAGCCAAGAATTATTTGGTTAAGGAGGTTCCAGCACTATCTTATAATAAGGACAAAAAACCTGTTTGCTTTTATTATAGAACAAATGCATGTATACACACACACAACACATAGATATATTCACTATTCATACATACAAATAAATGTAATTAAATAATTTTAAACTTTTGTATTTTGAAAACAGAACGGTAAAACTAATGAGAGAGAGCTTTTAATGTGAGAGAGAATGATTACTTTGTTATTATCTCGCGTTCTAAACGGTCAAAATTTCTGGAACATCCTTAAAGAAAACTTTGCAGGGATGTAACTTGTGAAATATTCATTTTAGGAGAAAATGTTATATGTACTTTCTAATGTGGGTGAGCTTATTTCCGCAATTTTAGTTTTATATTCAGAATTTCTTTTTATATTCAAGTTCCGTGATGTGATACTTAAAATTAAAATATAATTCCAAGGTTATTAAATAAATCAAATACCTTTCATTAGAGAGAGTGGAACTTTAATAATGTTGTAATAATTATTTAAAAAAATAATTAACTATATAAAAAAATATGAAATTGATGATAAAATTATGCAACTATTATGAAGTCATTATTCAAAAAGATAAAACTGACCTAGTATAGTGTAGTGTAGTGTCTTTATATACCTCTATCTATATCATATGCATACAGACTTTAAATAAAGCATAACATACATAGCCATACTAAAGTACAGTTATGTATATGAAGTGTATTATGTATTAAATAAACCATATTTTGACAAAATTGAAACCCGACTTCAAAAATCAAACATTCTATAACAATGCACTAAAAAGTAAAAAAATAATTGCATATTCTTGTGCCAATTTTAGTTCACCTAAGCAAAAAATTTTAAATATATGTACAATTATTGTTATTTTTGGAGGCGGTGTCAGCATAGAGAAATTCACATAACTTTTGGACACCGCCTCCAAAAATAACAATAATTGTACATATATATTTAAAATTTTTTGCTTAGGTGAACTAAAATTGGCACAAGAATATGCAATTATTTTTTTACTTTTTAGTGCATTGTTATAGAATATTTGATTTTTGAAATCGGGTTTCCATTTTGTCAAAATATGGTTTATTTCTCGCTTTTTAGTGACTTTGAAGTTCTATAACTGATTTTATTTGTCTAAATATGGGTAGACATACTAAACGACCTACTAATTTTTAGTGTATTTTTTTATAACACTTTTTTTTTTACCCGTTTTTTTTTTTTTATAATTTTTAGTGTATTTTTTTATAACAGATTTTCAATTTTTTTTACAAGCATTTTGTTTTTTTTTTGTAAAAAATTTTTTAAGTCGGTTTTTAAAAAAATTTTCTTATTTTCCCATTATGAATGAGTATTATTCTTTCAAAAAAAAAAAAATTTCGCAGAAATCGGTAATCACATAAAATGAGAGTTTTCCTCGATTTCCAGGGGATCCCTTCATCAGAATGCGATTTGGTGACAATGGGACCAATCGGAAATCAAACTCTTTAAAACAAAAACAAAAAATTCAAAATCGGTTAATAAATGACGGAGTTCTGAGGTAACAAACATTAAAAAAAAAAATACAACCGAATTGAGAACCATCCTCCTTTTTGAAGTCGGGTTAAAAACAATTCCATTTGTTTATAAAATTTAAATGGAATCATTAATTCATAACTTTTTAATGAGTGATAATGTCCATCAGTTATCTATAAGGATGTACGAGCACTGAAGCTTCAAAAAGATTAATACTTGATTTTTTGTTTACATGTAGTTGAAGTGCATATAAATCAATTATAAAAGTTTCAAGGGTGGTTACGTGGATCTTGAATTAATTATTTAATGTTAAAGTTCGAGTTTTAATGCATGGCTCTTATGGAGAAACTCATATTTTTACAAATATTTAGATAATTTTCACTTGGAATAAAATAAAACGAATAAAAAAAAACTACGAAATAGAAATATTAATAAAGAGATTGATTAAATAAAATTCCCGTATGACGGGCCTAAAAAAAAGATATTAAATAAAACAACTGAGATTTCGGGTAAATCATATTTCTGTCGGCGGTAGCTTAATTACCCGAAATCTCAGGTTTTTTTTTTTAAATAACTTTTTTCTTAGGCCCGGTATGATGGGTCTAAATTAAATTTTAATTTTAACTTACAACAAAAAATAATAATCATTATTGTGGACTTTTATGAATGTACTATATAAGATTTTGAAGAATTTTATAAATGGACTATACATCAGCGCTCGTACATCCTTAATAGTTACTTAAACTACCGTATACGTATAAGTTTTTTTTATTCGTGAACTTTTATTAATTATTCCTAATAAAATTCGAGGTTATTAGTCCAATTTCGGAGATTTTTGAAGTTACTTCTTTCGGCGCGTTATGAGAATCCGATCAAAGGAATAAATCTGAAGGAAAAAATTTTAACAAGAGTAATTTCAACATAATTTATTATATTTTAAATCTAGTATATTTTAATTTAGTTAATTTTCTATTTATTTTTATTTTTGTCTATTGATCTCGACTTTCTATCTATTTCTAATTGTGAAAGAGTAAAGTACGGCTAGCTAATTTATACTAATGATGATTACATTGTAGTCGAAATACGTATTTATAATAAAAAAAACTAATCTAGGTAAAGGGGGAGGAATTTGAAATTTTATTTCAAAAACCTAGAGCTCTCATTAATTATCATTCGATAATATAATGTTTAACTTATTAGGTAACGAGCTGAAATTGTGTGTGAATGGGTACACTTTTTTAGAAAAGGGCGGGGGAATAAAAATCTTTGCTTAAAACATTTTTCCGAAAATTATGAATTGATTCTCGACACAAACTGGAGTCAAATGTTAAAAACACACCAGCAAATGTTCAAACAATAGATGAAAAACCATTTGTTTAACATACATTTGTTTCATTGTTAAATAATCAGTTATATCAGTCTTTTCCGTTGAATAATGGAACAGGACGTTGTATTAACGACGGCGGTTTATGTTAAATCAACCAACCGGAAGTAACACTTCATTAATGGATTTTTGTTTTTATAATTTGTTGAGTGTATTACATACAAAAATTTATTAACGTATTATTATCATGAACATTAATTTCTTCAGAATATTTACTGATTTCATCAGGACCAGACTCAGTGAACCAGCTAGCTAAACTAGTATGGTGCCCGGGTCACAACCAGTGGTAAACTTTGGATAATATTATTCCGGTAATACACCCCCCCCCCCCTGGGATATTTTGAAATAAATACTTAATAATCTTTAATTTTTTTTAAATAACTCCGAACACAGCAAACTTAAGTCTAATTGTATCGTAAACTTGCAGTAAACAAATTTGCAGAACTATGTTTCATGAGTTCAATTTCAACTTAAAGTTCACCACTTTGCCGCTTCTGGGAGCGGTTGGACCTCAACCTACACTTCTGGGAACATTTTCTTTCAATTTCTATTTTCAATATGTAATACTACACCAATTTTCAGAACTATGATCGATCGTTTTTTTTTTATATCAAAACTACACGTTGGACCCCCCCCCCCCCTCACCCACACTCTCCGCCTCACCTGAGACTTCTGCAAAAAGCGGCTCTTGCTTTGACGATATCATGGCTTATGAGAAAAAATCACGACTATGTTTTATCAGTTCACTTTTATGTAGCCTCTTAGACCATAAGCTAAACATACAATTTGTAAAGAATGCGTCTACGGCTTTTAAGAGCATTATTATTTACCTTGACAATCTTGGAAAACTATTTCTACAATAGGGAATATGCATGCAAATTTTTTTTTACGTTTATTTTCAGAATATGAAAATACTGTTAATACTGTAATAATATTTAAAAACGAAATTAAAATCCGACAAATATCAAGGAAGCTATAAGCTTTTAAAGATTATTATCTGTCTCTTTCTTGCAAAAATACTAAAAACGGAGTTTTACGTGTATTTTAAATGGTGAAAGTGTAATATGACGTCATATAACATATCAAGAGGACTATCACCCTCTTTGTCTAATCGGGAATTTCAATCATTCATATCTCGCTTATTTTTAAAGTTATTTAAAAAGTAATTTTACCTTGATATTTGTCAAGTAAACATGCTTCAATTCAAGTGAAAAAAAATTTTCATGCTTATTCCCTATTGATTTAGGTTTTGAATCTTTAAAATTTCTGGATGGAATTTTAATACTCTTCAATTTTGAAGTTGCAGTTGGAAATTTTGAGTTTCTAAATTATACGTTTTTTATTTTTAAAATAAAATGATGCGATAATATGAAAGTTTAAATTACCAATTGTTATCCTAAAATCAATAAACAATTCAAATTGGCTAATATTGCATGGAATTAATTAACAAATCATGAGATAATAATTTAATGAAAAACCACAAATATTAAATTAAATTTACAATGTATGTAACCACACCAATTATTTTATGGAAATACGTGATGTCATAGTTTTTAAAAAATGAAAAATAAAAATAAATTTTATAAAAAATTTACAACATGTGGATTCATTATGCGATCGGTGAAGAACGTTTTTAGACTATTAACATTTTTTGCGGAACATTTATTAACTTCCCACGGAACGAACACTGCTGCTCCACAGACCACAGTTTGGGAAACCCTAATTTAGTAAATGTTTTGTGTATTATAAACAAATCTCTATATTAGCCCAGTGAAATAGTACATTCAAAATTTCAATCAGTTCCAAAGTTATAGCCTTTTTCGGGCGACTAGTTCTCTAATATAGTTTATAGTTTCTATAGAAATACCTACATTAATAAAATTTAGAAAATAAATAATTAATTAAAATTAATTATGTAAAAAAATTGACTATTTGAACTGTCAAAGCTTTAGAAAAAAATAATTATTTGACATAAATTTCCTATACACTCTCTATAAAAATTTTGCCAGCTTTTTTCAGCTTGTATAAACTATAAAAACAAATATAAAAAGACATCTTCTAAATCAATAGAATATGGTACCTCTTTCTGTATTGTAAATGAAACCGTATAAAGTAAAATTTATTTTTTAATAAAAAAAAAGTATAGCCGACAATATCGATTGCTGTTCAAGTCTACTACTGTATACATTCCTGTTCAAAAAAAAATGAACCAACCTGAAATGTTAATTTTCTTACATGTCATAGAACTCCTCACTTTTGCAACTCTCTGTATAATGTATAATTTTATTATTATATTCACCAAATATATTTGATCCAATATTAGTGTACTGTGTTTATTATATTGATATCATTGTATATACTTTTATACTTCTTTAATTTTGAATGTATAAAAAAGTAGCACAGGCATAATTGGCAGATGAGTGTCAAAAACTGTTCTGACGAAATTTTTTTTTAATCAATCATTTCTCCATGCTGCACTGATTGTACATACGCTTTTTGCCATGCAGAACTTTGGACCCAATTTTTTACAGAAATTTTTTTTTAATAATTTGAAAAGTGTTGTTTTCGAACGGAATAAACTTTTTCATATTGTTTGGCTACATCCAAATGTGCGTAGGGTATTGTTTTAAAGAACTACTTTTAAGGACACGAAACATATTTTTTTAAACTTTTTGATGAATAGATTTTAGAAATTACCCGAAAAAAAGTTGTTTTGTTCTTAGACGGATATCTTATGGTCATCTTATTTTTTATTCTTGATAAATTTTTTCCAAAGACTATGTTTCTCAAAAAAATGCAATCTTAGTCAATATAGACTTAATTACTCATAGTCGGATAGAATTAGCATGTCCGAACTAAAAATTGTATACTCGTTTTTTTTTTATTTGTTAGGTGATAACGTGATAAATAACATACCCCATTTGGACGCGGCTACGTTGTCAGGACCTGTCAAAAAAATGGTCAAAAACGGATTTTTGTTCTGGCAAGAAAAATGCGCAATAAAAAGACGAATCAAATGAGTTTTTTCGAGCCCTGATCGGTCCAGTAGTTTTTGAGTAAATTGAAAAAAACCGTCATTTTTAGCCATTTTTCGAAAATTAATAACTCGCGTTGTGTTTAATATTAACACCTCAAATTGGCCAGAATGTAGGTTTTATAGCCCCCAATATACGCACCAAATTTCAAAAGGATCAGTTGTAAACTTTTTGAGAAATGTTGAAAACAAAAAAACGGCCCTTCCTTTTATATCAGTGTGAGTGATGAACAGAGTAAGCATTTAAAAAATATATGTAATGTAAATACATGTAAAGTGTTTTATATCTTTCTCTTATAAATAAAAATTAAATAATATGTTGTATCTGTAAAAAAACATTTACTACAAGAATAATCAAAATTGTAAAAGACTGATTCGGTTCAGGTCGGTTCATTTTTTTTGAACGGGATTGTAAATTACAAAAACATTATGTAGACTGTAGAGTGTAGTAGATTGTTGTGTAATGTCTTGTGATGGTAAAAAACATTCAACGACAATCACAATAAAACCTGTAATCAGTGTAACTGGATATTTAATTATTATCAGTCAAATAAATGCTGATGATGTAAACTAGATTACCTTAATTACTTATATATGATAATGTTTGATGGAACTGGAAGAAGCTCTATATAAGAACAGATCTACTACATACAACATATCGTGAAAGTTAAGAAGTTTTACGCGTATCGAATTAACACTTTCATTATGTTATGTCAATCTACCCTAAGCGTCAAAAATCGAGCTTTCATTTCAAAATTTTATAATTGATTTGTGCCTACCGAAAGAATGGTTTTAGAAAAAATGCTTCCGATAGAAGTTAAATATATTTACAACTTTTATTCGAAATATTTTTCCGAAATCCAATTATAAAATCAATTATAAAATTTTGAAACGATAGCACAAATTATGACGCCATTTTTACAACTAGCTAATCAATTGATCAAAGATAAAATTACTCAAAAATTGTATTTTTATTTTTTAAATTTTTATTCCAATGTTTATTGACCTTAATATCACTATTAACAAGTGATAATAACAACAAATTGAGTTAATTGCTTAAATACACGGTATATACTGAATTTGAGAAAAAAAGGTTTCAAACAAAAGTTGTTTATTTTGGCCTGTCTTTCTTCGAACAATATTTTTAACCGTTACAAAAACGGAACTAAACTTAAGGACGTTCCAGCACTGTGTTATATAATCGGGACAAAAAACCGGTTTGATTTTATTATAGCACAAATACATAAGCACACATATATAACACATAGACAAATACACTGTTCACATATACAAATTAATTTATTACAAAATAATAATCTATTTTGAAGAAAAATAATAATTTTAAACTTTTATATTTCGAAAACAAAACGGTAACACAAGATTTTTTTTAAATTTATATAATAAATATTTAGCTTCACTCTTCTAGCTTTTTTTTTTAAATTCTGTCGATTATTTTTTCTAATACAACAGATAATAGTTGGCTGGGCATGAAGTTTTACATGTTTCTTATGAGAGAGAGAGTGAGAGAGAATGATAAATCTGATATTAATTATCCCGCGTTCTAAACGGTCAAAAATTCTGCAACTTCGGGATTTATTAAAAAAAGGTTATTTTTATCCTGCTGGATAAAAATAACGTTTTTTAATAAATCTAATAAGGATGCTGGAACATCCTTAATATTCCTTGGTATATATTATATACCGGGTATAAAAAGAGTCTTATCTCTGTGATAAGAGTCTTATCAACAACAAAAATTTTAATAAAATGTGAATGAACTAAAAAAGTCACTTTCTCTGCATTCCGTGGAATATCCGGTTATTATCAAGTGACCAAACAACTAAAATCTTAAACTACATGACAATACCAACAAAACAATAAGTGAATTCCCCAGGGTGTGTTTCATATTGATAGTATGGTCTAAAAAACCAAATACATTCGATACAAATCGACTGAAAAAGAAACGCTACTATTGGAATCGATAATCGATATAGTGGATAAGTTATTTAAAAGCATTTCTAACAAGTAACAAACAATTTAATTAAATAGTTGGTTGTATACAATACTGAAATTTGTAAGAAATTGAGAACAAAGATTTATTATATTGTAAGTACTAAGTACTCTTTGTGTGTTGTATGATGAAAGAAAGCAACAATAATTGAAGCGTTCAGTTCAACAACAACAAAAATTATATTACTTCACAGTTTTTTTATAAAAAAACATCTGTGGTATGCAGTAATGTGGCTATCTTTCGTAACCAGAAAGAAATACATTCAGTCGTATTATGATCCTACTAGCCAGATTATATTTTAACCATCAACATTCTAATTAGCTAATTTTTTCCTCTTCAAAGAATTGGTGTTGTACCAATGACAAAATTACGCAATATTCTCTGCAAATGTCCATCGATTCTACCTAGTAGATTTCAAAAATGACCGAGCTAAAATCTTTCGACGTCAAAAGTTTTCGGCTGTTCTTGAACAGCTCCAGAGGGTTCAAGGAATACTGGATTGGATATCACAATGGGCCTCATGGCCTAAATTTGTTCCTCCCGAAATGATAGTTAATTTTCCTATCATTTTACATTTATTTGTAACTAACTTTTGTGTACAATTTGTTACTAACTTTTATGATCGAAATTCGAATTTTTATATGGCCACAACGTATTTAATAGAACATATCTGGAATGAACTTGTCCGACGTATAAGAAGATGAATTAACCCTCCTGGTTGCTCATAGGAGTTCATCATAGCATTAGTCCAAGAATGGGTAATCACTCAAGGTATTGTAGCGAACTTAATTATAAGTATGTATAAAAGGCTTTAGGCAGACATTAGAGCAAGAGGAGGTAATATCCACTGTTAAAAGTTTATTTCCTTCTAAAAAGCTCGAAATAAAATGGTTTTTTTAAATTCTAAAATTTATGCAAATTTGTCTTTTTTTTCGAAAAGTATAAGGTTTCTTATGCAATTTTACGCCAAAATCAACAAAAAAATATACAAATTTATAAAAATGTAATTGATAAGCAAAAAAATTCCAAGGAAAATAATTTTAATGAATTTTTTTAAGTGGGCCACTTTTTTTGCTGTGCAGTGTGTATATATTTTTTAGAGTTTATTCCTTAGGAATATCTGGTGGCAATAATTAGAAACAGAGTATGCGGTCTCAACTGTGATAGTTACATATGCGTTACTAGTGTTGCATTAATAAAAAAAAATTATTTTGTTAATGTAACTGTTTAAATGTAAGCTCACTAAAGCTGCTATTTTGGAATATGACGTCATGGGTAACTTTACCAATACCAATGATTTTTTTCTGCAATCAATTTTTTAAACCGATATAAAGTCTGGACCAAATATATATATATATATATATATATATATATATATATATATATATATATATATATATAAATACAGGAGGGTATAAAAAGGAATGTATTTGTGATGATGACTGTACCGTAATGAACGTGAGTACAGTTTCAAGGTTCTTTCTTTAATTTTATATGATTATTTTTTGTTACATTCGTATCAGTAAACAAAAGTTGTAATATATTTTAGAAAATAACGTTCAACATAAAAATATTTATTATAAAACTGAAATTAAATTTCAAGTTTTGCTTCAATTCCTAGAACAATTTGAATTGCCAAAAGAATTGGGGCAAAATTTGAAATTGAATTTTAATAAACCTAGGTCCTAGAATTCTCTTTGATTATCTTAATAATCTTTATATTATAAAACTGATTTCAGTCATTATTTTCTGAAATTACTACTAATACCCTTCCGTCCCCATCATTTAATTGAAAAATGATGACATGCGTACTGTGCTTACAAGTTCTTTACAGTTTGGAATTCATTAAATATCATTGCATATATTAAATTTAAATTTGGAAATTCTTCTGTTTAAAAGCCTTTTTGAGTTTGTAGCGGTATCGCTTCTTCATTAAATTATTATTATAATTTTGTTCATCATTTTTATCTGTTGCATAACAACTATAACTTCCCTCTATTATCACGGTTGCTTTGAATGTTAACAACCATGGTAATTTACATATTAATATATATAATATTTCATAAATCAAATCAATAAAGATCAATTATATCTTTCACATATATTTATTATTTATTTAAATAATAATTATTTAATAAAATTATCATTTATATATAATTATCATTTACCTTTAGTATGTAGCGGTATCGCTTCTTCATTAAATTATTATTATATCTTTCAATTATAGCTTTATCAATTATATCTTTCACATATATTTATTATTTATTTAAATAATAATTATTTAATATATCAATCATTTACCTTTACAAGTTAAAAGCATGAGCGTGAGAGACTGTGAGATACTGAATTCAATACAAATTACGGAAACTTCTGATATTAAAATATTTTTTTCAATATTTTCAAATATTAAAATTTATTGGAAATATTGTTACAAATTAATCAAATGCAAATTATATTCACTTCTAAGTTATTCCGGATGCATAGAAACCAAACCATATCATAAACGGTCAGTAGGTTTTTGTAATTAGAAAATTAGATTAGATAAGTATATTTAAATTGTCGGTTCTTTACAACTAACTGATCCGTAACAACTTCCCACTCAAATTGTGCCTTAACTGTTGGGGTTAACGGAACAATTTAGGGTGGCAAATACCTTTAGTCCGACCCTACTCACAATTCATGTCTAGTATCAAAACATTCTCTATAATTTGGTACCTTTTTTAGTTTTTTTTTTCAAGTTTACATGAAAATTTAATGTTTGTGTTCATGAACCCTCTTATTATGCCGATGGCCTAACACAGATGAAAATATACCTAGTAATTTTTAAATATTTGCTAGTGGGACTTAACTTTCGATCGACAATATAAGCATGAAAGTATTCATCAACTGAATGGTATATAAATCTCGTATCAGTAATCATATGATTACTTATCGGACGCCATTTTAGTGATCGCTTTTGAAATCTGATTACCTATCGCATTATGATCAGAGTTGACTCAAAATTGGTAATTTTTTTTATCATTTATTAAAATAATTTGAGAAATCTGGTGACAGTAAAAACAACAACCTGCATTAACAAAATTATCAATAATATTAAAATAAACTTTAGAAATTTAGTAAAATATAATTATTTGATATAAATTTCCTAAGTACTTACTCTATAAGAATTTTCTTTTTTCCCGGGCAACGCCAGATTTTTCAGCTAGTATTTTACATACATATAGATCGAATTGAATCTTTTTTTTTAGTTAAAACAAAGATCTATTAAATAGTTTGTCATCAATGTTTTATTTATTCTTATTAAAAATTTCCTTCATGTCTATGTAATAACTACTAGATTTAACTATTAAAAAGAATAAAACATATGCTTTATGTATTTTTCGTATATTGACCTTTCATTCTGTAATAAATTCAACAGTCAACCTACATTGTATAAATATGCATAACTGAAGATTGGATTATATGATCCAATGAAAGGAGTATGTTGATTTTGAATTTTATATAGAAACTCTGCTACATAGCAATATTAAAACATTATTCATATAATTTTATGCAATAGCGCTCACTACGACTTTTAAAATGCTTGACAAACAATGGCCTCTCATTTTCTTCATATGACACATTATTATACCCACTAAATTCTAAACGATCTTGTAAATCGATATAATGTTAATGTAATTATCTTAACTACGTCTAATTAGACGTCAGATCAAAAAGAAAAAAGTCTTTTCAATTTTTTTTTCCGATGCCTATTTAACTTAATCCAGATAAATAATTTAAATAAATATTTTCTCCTTTTTAAAGCCTAACTTATGCTTGAATCTCAGATTGACCCTTCCAATAGTTGTTTTACACTGAACAATTTCTTGAACAAAAAACGTACAAATTGTCATATAAATGAATGTCCATTGTCGTTAATATAAACTAAAAATAAGTTTACACACAAACTTTGACACTTAATAAATGGGGTTATTACATGTGAATATCGAATAGTAGTATCAGATGGCGCTAGATGCTGGATTTTACTGCAGTATGGCCGTAAGAAATTGCGTAAATAAAACTAAGACTTTTTAATTTAATGTTTAAATCCCAAAGAAATGAAACTCGCTACACAGAATCGCAGAACATATCTTGCAAAACAAATGCTCAGTCAATAGCTGTAAGTAATAAATATCCGCTCTTTATATATGTGTGTTATTGATTACAATACATGCAGATATTATGTTAAAACTTAAAAAGAAATGTAAATATATTATTGTACATTTTGTAGTAGAAACAAAATCAACTTTATTATGATACATGCACTCGTCGACAAAAAAAACACGAAACTGATAATTTATTTCCTTAACGAAGTCGTTATTTGAACATTATTGTACCTAGCACGTAGTCTTGAGTTAAGTCCCAAATAATAATGAATTGTCCCACAAGTTTTTAAAAAAATCTCTTATGGTTTTAAAGATGGGCATATTTTTTGCTTTCCGAAGAACTTTTGATCACAAATTATGTGAAAACTATTGAGTTTATGGAAAAAAATTTCGAACAAAAGTTCTTTATTTTAAAAAGAAGTTTTTTTGTAATTAAATTTTTGTTATATCTCTTACGGTTTCAAAGATAGGCAGTTTTGCCCACTTTTCCCAAACATGGTCCGATTTTGCCCATTAACGAACTTGACCTTATTTTTTTTGCTCTAGAACACACAAAAATTTCAGCTCGTTATCTCTTTTCGTTCTTGAGTTATCGCGTCCACAGACAGACGGACATGCCTAAATGGCCGACCATTTTATGAACACCCGTGCCAAGTATTTATGTCATGGATTAATATTTTCAAGCGTTACAAAGTCGTGATCAAATTTAATATACCCTGGTATATTTACATATACTGGGTATAAAAATATCAAGCTACAGAGAGGCATATCCACTAACAGGTTTTAGTCTGTTATTATTAGCTAATTTTCATACAAAAATTCAGCTGTGTATTTTGTACCGATGAAAAAATTTCTTCAAATGTTCATTCCTGTCATTCCTATAGATATCATTTCTACAGCACACAGTACCCGCTATAGAGACCACAATTTTTAATCCGATTTACTAACTTCGTTAATGGATCAAATCAGACAAGAGGAAAGGAGACTTAGAGAGAGATTTTGATTTTTTTGTTTTAGCTTGATAAAATGAAAGTTTAGATGATGAAACCTACTAAAATTTTAACAATTATACCAAAACCAATATTCCGCAAATGTAAATATTAGCGAGAAAAATATCTTAAGTTAGTCAAACAATATTTAAGGTAGTTCCAGCATTGTATTGTATAATCAGGACAAAAAACCGGTTTGCTTTTATTATAGAACAAATACACACATACACAACACATACATATATTTATATACAAATTAATGTAATTTTGAAAGATAAACAAATTTTTAAATTATCATATTTCGAAACAAAACGGTAAAACGCGATTTAAAAAAAAATTTATTTAAGAAATATTTATCTTTACTGTTCTAGTTTTTTTTTAAATTATGTCGAGCTTTTTTTTTTAATATAACAGATAATAATTTGCATGAAGTTTTACATGCTTCTAATGAGAGAGAATGATTACTTTGTTATTAATTATATCGCATTCTAAACGGTCAAAAATTCTGAAACTTCAGGATTTATTAGAAAACGTTATTTTTAGCCTGTGAAAGAATGAGCAAAATCTTCCGAAAAGTGATTTCATGCTGGAACTACCTTAACATCTGTCGTACTTTGGCGAGTTAGAAACTGACTTTAACGATTTCTAAAAAAATTATAAATATTGAGTAGATTATTTCTTTTTGTCGGTGAGTGTATAGGATACAAACATACATTCAGTTCATAATATTATCTGTTTCAAGAGTCATAGGTAGGGAGCTGATGTCAGAAAATTCCAACTACGGGGATTTTTCTTTAAACACCTGTGAAAAGTTGTAAACAGAATTATCATTTCCTCACGCCTGCTTCTAAGTGAAATTTGTCATTTACGCGCAAAATTCATGAAAATCTGAAAGCCATACTGTACTAATTGTGGCATTCATTTATAATGAATTCAAAAAATGGAAGTATATGATATACTCTCATCTGAAAGACTCTATTTATTGTATTGTTTACAAAATTTAAAGTGGTAAAACCAACGTCTATCAACTATTTTCTATGCTAAAATTCTAAGAAAAAAAACGTACTAAAAATGTGTTCACTTCTGACTCTAAAGGGGATGATTTATTCCTATACAAAAAATCAACAAGGTAGAAGTCCTCGGTGGGGAATTGACGAAAACAGACGAACTAAATCTCTATAATACATCCGTCATCTTGGGTTGGTTTTTTATTTTTTCAAAAATCACGTTCAGGTAGATACATTTTACAATTTGGACAAGCTTTTCTTGCAATTTTCACAATTACTATCGCAAGAATATCACGCCACCTGAACTTATATTTCGCAGATACATATTTCGATAGAGATCCATTTCAACTACATTACGTATTATTATGAGCAACGTTCAAATCATATAAGTTATTTTGACATCAGCCTCTCTAACTATTAATAACAACTATTGTTTTTTTAAAGCAGATCCACAGTGATTGCTTTTTCAATTATGACTCATTCAAAATAATTAGTTTATAAAGTAATATAAATGTAGTTAGTGAACCAGAGCCCATCTTTTACTGGTCAAATTATTGTATTCTTTCGCCTCCTTCCTGGTATGTACACTCCCGTTTATAAAAATTGAACCAGTTGAAACATTCTAAGCGTTATTGTATGTTATATGCATATATTTAGTAATATATACGCTTAGAATGTGACTTGCAGGTTCAATTTTTATGAACGAGAGTGTACATACTATGAACTACAAAAGTTTATGTCATTTTTTTAAATTGTATAATTGATTTGCGCCTTATTGAATCGGCATTCGAAAAGTTGCTCATTATAAATATAACTGAATGAATAAGGCACAAATCAACTACAGAAATTAAAAAAAAAAATTTTGTGGCCAAGGGTACATTCTTATAGCTCCAATAGCCAATATATTCTGTAATCTATATCTCTACTACCGTAAAATTGTAAATGTTTATTTGTTTGTGCGAGCATCACGTAAAAACTACTGGACCGATTTTGATGACACTTTTTTGGTTTTTTTTGTTAAATCGTTTTGTTTAAATCGTTTAAATTGTTTAAGCTTATGATTAGACTTAAAAACATTATTAGACTTAAAAAAATTCGAAAATATTCACTAAAATAGAAATTTGGTATAAGTGTCGATAGATATTTGAAGTAGTGGAAGCGGTGGGAAATTACTTGGAGTAATTAATTGTTAATTTGTATTTTTATTCATCTGTGTGTGTGAAAAAAGTTCATGCATTGATAATGAACACGTGTAGGTTCCAAGAAATCCTAAAACCTACTCTAGAAATATATATTAAAAGACAAGATTTGGAATTCAAACCAAATTCTAAAGTATATTTTGCTTGATATTTAATAAAAAATACATGAGTTTGTTAATAGTTACTAGGTAACTCAGGGAAATGTACTGTATGCAAAGGAATTCAAATATTTATTATTATTTAAACATAAATACAAAAGCCTAAGAAAATAAGATAAATTGAAACATAATTTATTTTATTTTGTACAAATATAATGAACAAATAAAGAAAATGGTTTTATATTTTTTATTCATGTAAACAATTTATGTAAACAAAAACATTTACTACAAGAATAATCAAAATTGTGAGAGACTGATTCGGTTCAGGTCTGTTCATTTTTTTTGACCGGGAGTGTACATAGGTTTTAGCTTATCAATGGGTACCACTGACCTCTGTATAAACTGGACAGATTATGCTTATGAATCTAAATGTGAAATAACTGCTCCAACTTAATGATAGTCACCACCATCAAAAACTAGTCAAGGTACTAAAACTTTATGTGTGCAGTAGAAATACATGTGACAGCCACACAAACACTAACACACATTCTTATCACACCTACATCATGCGCCTCAACTACCCAAGGTACTAAAATATGAAAATAAATTCTAAAATATGAAAGATTTTTCGTTTTGTTACAATTTAATAAAATTAATTTTATGATACTCGCGTAGTCATAAATATAATTTTTTTAAATGGTAAATATATCGATAATGGAAAATTTTGAAGCAAAGCAAAGGTTAGTTCCTTGGCTACCTGAGTAGCGCTTCAATTGGAGTTAATGGCGAAACATAGGATAATCTGTCCAGTTTATATAGAGGTCAGTGATGGATACAGAGGCATGTTTGTTTTTGACGTCAATAACAAATAATTTTGAAAACCATTATATATCAGTTATTTGAGTACTATTTCATGTTGAGTAGTACTATGAGTTGCGTACTATAATATGATGTCTCATACATTTTTGTAATATCACAACAGAATAAAAGTCTTCTTATAGCAAATTTATATTTCTTACACAGAGAGAACTATTTTGAAACTAAAAGTAATTAAAATTAAAACAAAAATTAAATATGATACAATCTCATAAAGTTTTTGTGTTATTAACTACACATTGTTATTAATTAATATGATTAGATAAAAGTAATTGTAATTTTACTTTTTTAATGTAATCAGAAATAGAACCAACCGAAATAAATATGACTTTTATTAGTTTTCAGTGATAAATCGTCATCACACTGTAGTTTTTATGTCTTGGCGCTTTAACAGTACACACAGATTGCGCAATTTGTATATCCGCTATAAATATATACACCATAAATAATTATCAATTAAATTAGAACCTAAAACATGTAAAGAATGATTAGATCCTACAAGCGATTGTGATTGTACGATGATTCGAGAAATATATATATATATATATTTAAAGGCTAATTCCTTAGAAACTGGACGTCTGATCCCTCTCAAAAAGTTAATTTATGTGTAATTACTATTGATTAATAAATTATATCATATCCTCTCTTTCTAACACTGGAACTCGTACAAGTCTGTTGCGCTCGCACTCCCATCGCGCGTCATGACTATTATATACTCGTCTGGCGGACACTTGCAACCGCCAGAATAGGCTGGCTTTTTACACATACTTTTTAAACTATTGAAAGAATATGCCCTCAAAATTTCAACCTTGTGGGAGCAGGTTATGAATTACTACCCCGATGACAACTTTGCTATCGTCTGGCACATACTTGCAACCCTCAAAATAGGTTGTCAATTTTTTTTTTACACTTAAACATATGTAAATTACAACATATTAAAATTGTAGCCTTGTGGTAGTAGATTAAAGAAAAAAATTTTTACATTTTCAAAAATTTAAGGGATGATGACGCAACCGCGAGTTGCCTGCCAGAACGGTACTTTCTTAATTGACCGATAATAAGACATTTAAAAATTTTCTAGCTTTGTGGGAAACGGGTTAGTCGAATGGTTCACTAGCTCTCCTACTATAAGGATAAGGTCTATAATAAGATTGTCTTATTTGACTGTTACATCAACAGTTTTAAATTCTTAATATCGCCCTAAGCTATGACTATGAATGTTTACCCAACCACACATATCTTAGATAAGATCAAACTTTGCTCAAGATTGCGTCTATGAATCTAAACGCTGCCTTAAGATCAAGCTTAAGATGAACTTACGTTTAAGATCGGACTATGAATACGGGCCTAAATACTTTGAAGATAATAACAGCGGTTTAAGAAAGAAATATACAAAAATATTTATCAATATTTGACTACTCAATGATAGTTTTGTTCGTGTATGTTCAGACCACCTATATAATATTAATATATATAATGTATTGATTTTATGTTATATACCTCTCTTAAATATAACATGTAATACACAGACTATGTACTGAACTGACTCACACTCAAACACAGCAACAAAACATACATACATACATAAATAATCATATCAGTAGTTTCGTTTTCATTCGTTGTTTTATCTTTGTTTATTTCACACATACATAATTGTGTTTCATAGTACCACGTGTTTCCGTCAACTTTGGCGCGTTTCTTTGTTCGTATAAACTGCGTCACAAGAGCGCGTGGTATGTTTTAGTGTGGTTTATTTAAAATTAAATTTATGTACTTAATTTTTTTTTCTTGAATATTATTGAATTCTTACTTGTATATAATTAACTTTTAACTTTTCAAAATTTTTAAATGTTTAGTTATGTAATTTATTTTTAATATTCTTAAATTTTTTATTAGTTTTTTTTATTATATCTCCGAATAATAAGTAGTATTTTTTTAAATTTTTAACACATATATAATATTAAGGCGATGTTGATTTTTCACAAGTTCTTTACATTTAAGGGTCCCCGGTGGTCCGTGTGTGTGTGTTTGTAAACACGATATTTCGGTAATGAAAAGAGACATGTAAACATGGCCACAAATGTAGAGCTCAATTTTTAAAATTTTACTATTAGTTTAGCCTGATTCATCGGTGATCGAAAAAATGCTTCGGGTAAAAGCTGTTATATAAACTTTTATTCGAATCTTTTTCCCTGAATAAATAAACACAAATTAACTGTAAAATTTTGAAAAATGAACGCTACTTTTGTTACCCATAGTACCACAAGAGCTTGAAAAAATAAGCTTTCGGATGAAATATTTTCATCGTCAATGCGACTTTACTGAGGGATTTTTCAAAATTTTCGCAAATAACGAAACTATAAGGGTTCTTGTATTGCCTACGGAACCCTCGACTAAAAACTATTACTATAAATTAATATTTTAATATTCCGAATAATTTTTCTCTTACACAAATAAACATTTTAAATATATAAACGAAAAATATGTGTCTAACAATTTGTATGCGCGATGATATTCCACGAATTGTGTCTTAAACAAAATAATTGTGTATTTGCATTGCACGAATTATAGGAAAGTTATCTTTTATCAATATTTTATATTATTTTATTTTAAGGGGTTTTATGCACTCAGAGCCGTGAGATTTTCAAGAATTCAAATAGTAGTTCACTAAGGTAGTTGGCCATAATCTGTTTTTCAAATTTAGCAAAATCCGAAAGTATAATTATGGACTTTGAAGATAAAACCGCTCATTAATTAAGGCCTAGTTTTTAATGCCTAGAATATGCTGTTTAAATTTTTTTTAAAAATATGCTGAGTAGTTCTTAAACTACAGTGGTAACTGTTTTGAAAATGTTGTTAAATTTTGAATAATTGTGTCTCAGAAACTACTAAACGGACAGAGTTCGTTTAAAATTCAAATTATAGTAAATTTAATCTAGTCTAAAATATATAAAGAAATTTTTTTGCCAGATGAATAGGAAATATTGAGCAAAAACTGAAAAAAGTCTTTTCTACGCAATCTACGCAGTTAGTGCACACCATATTAATAAATCAAAACTACTTGAACTTGCCAGATCAAATGTTAATATTTACTGGACTAATTTTCTCTTTAATATTCAAGTATAGAATTAGTGTGTGTATATAGAAGTCGTGTGGCGTTCACATGTTGATTTGTCATTGTAATATTTGTAAATACATGACATTTAAGAAAAGTATCTTAACACATAAATAGTATTCAGTGAGTGTATGGAATTGATTTTGAATAATTAATAAATAAATAATGCCAACAACATGTATTGAGAAAAAATTGTTATAATGATGTCTTTTATTTTTTTTTTACGTCATTGTATACAAATATAGAACACAATCAGTCGTCTTATTCTAATCAATATATTACTAATTATTTAATTAAACATAATATAAATTATTGATATATAATATTTAGGGGCTACCATAAACCATGTAACATTTTATACAGGTGGGAGAGGGTCATTGGTTACCGCTTTCTAAGTTTACTTACGGCTGATAAAACTCGATTTAAGATCTCTGCATACGAAAAAACAGTTTTCATAAAACAGATGATTCATAATTTTGGTAATGTGAACTCCTAGTCTATTATGAGTATTTGCAAATTTGACTTTTATTAAATTTGTTCAAACTTTTGAGAAAAATTTACAATATAAGTTGACAGGTAAACAAGTAAACACAATACACAGTATATACACTGTATATTACCTTTTGTTCGATTCAATCACTCCTTCAAGTAAAGATAGATTAGAAATAATTCTAATTAATATATTAACACATATTAAATGTATTTTGTTTTTGTTTCAGATGTAAACCAAAGTCTCCATTATGACGCCTTACTAAAAATGCCTGAATGGCAACAGAAAACTGCTCGAAGTATGACAAAGGCTTTAAAATTGGCTGTGAAACAAGAAAGGCTTGATAAAGGTGATTTAAGAACGGATAGACGTCTTAAAAAACCCGAATATCGCAGAAAGTACAATAAACTTCTTAAAGCAAGTACAGCAAGTGCACTTTCTGCAAGTAAGTTATAGTTCATAGTATTCATTTTCCAAATAAATGGGTCAATTATTTCCATAAAATTATTAGATAGTTTAAATACTAAACGTTTAATGTTTGTAATATATATCTATATATAGCCCCAAAAGTAGCGATCATTTGTCAAAATTTCATAAATGATTTGTGCCTTGTTAATTCGGTTTTCGAAAAAATTCTTTGAATAAAAGTTGTTCCTTATAAATATACTATCAATTTTTATTCGAACCCGTTTCCCATAAACCGAATGAATAAGGTACTACAAATGAACTAAAATTTTGAAAAATGAGTGCTTGTTTTGTGGCTTTTGGTACATTAGCTGGATATAATGGTGGTGGCGTAGCCTAGGATCATGTATGCCTCTGTGCAAAATACTTTAGAAATCTTTCAATTTCCATAAAAAAACTAAAAATTCAATACAAGAGTACTTAAAATGAAATTTTAGTAATCTTTAAAAAAATTTGAACGTCGACCGGACCTTGCAGGCTCGTAAGAGGAGTTAACCCATAACTGCGAAAATCACTTTGGGACAACCGTTTTCTGCCACTTTTTTTAAGAAGGGAAACCGTTTTTATTAAAAAAGTTGTTCAGAGAAATTTTGTAGGGAATAAAATATATAGGCAATCCTCACATTTTTTGTTTGAACAATTTATTCATAGTGTCAATAGGCAGTAATAGCGAAAAATAAAGAGAATGGGGCACCAAAAATGTACATTTTGTGGTGTACTGTCTCAAAAAATTGTTCAAACAAAAAATGTGTGTTTTTATTTCCTACAAAATTGCTCTGCATAACTTTTTCAATAAACTGAACGTTTGTGGAGATATAAAAAAAAAAACAAAAATATTCACCCCCGTAAAATAAATGTGGTGCTTTTGCTCTAAACATATTTCGGAAAGGTAATGAATTCGGCTCAAATCAACTTTAAAAATTTTGAAAAAGACACGCAACTTTTGGTGTCGATGAACCATTGACAATTGAAACTGGGCATGCTTGATGAACCTCATTTTCATCCCTAATTGTTATATAAAAAATTTGTCACCGTGTCATATAGATCTTTGAAAAAATATTTTTTTATTTTTATACACCTCAGTATTTTTATAGTTTTTAAGAGCTCATACGTAGTCGGTAAAAGGAATTTCGGATATTGATCGCGTGGTTATCGATCCAATCTAGTAGATTGGATCGAAAATGACCATCTTTAACGTTTATATAATAGATAACATTCTTGTATGATAGAGATGTATAGGTGTGTTTAGGTGATATGGAAATGTATATCCATGGCAGAGTGGTTGTATGGATGAGTTTTTAAGTGGGTATTTAAGGATGTTAGAGAGATTTGCCAATATGCTAAAAACGAACGAAATTTAGTATAATGTTCCTCACTTTATGCTGAAGCTCACTGTGAAAATTTCAAAACGATTTACTAAGCCGTTTAAAAGTTTAACATGTGTTCTAAAGGAGATTTGTTCAATTAATTAAAATTTCATTCAATTGCCATGAGAAAAGCTACAAAGCGTCCTAAAATTTCAAATTATATAACTTGAATTCTATAGAAACAATTTCACAATTTTATTAACATTCACTAAACGGTTGTGAGAAAAAATTATAAATCGAAATAAATATAATCTGTCTTTGACGTATATGGTATAGAAATAAAAAGGATATATGTTTTAGTTGATTTAAATTATAGGTACATTCACTGCCAAAAGTTTTTCATATTATTTGTCATTTCGTATTTAAATTACTTTTACCTCAGGTTGCCTCTCCCTAACGTCATTAAATGCGGATGGTCAGATAATTTTGTGGATAAGTGTAAATGGATGAATGGTTGTAATTGATAGTAACTTGATCTGAACTTTTAATGGACAAAGTTTGTATAAATACACCAAGTTTTAATATTTTGTTTGGCTTATGTATACAAAATTTCTGTAAGAAAATTCAGGAAGTAAAAGTTAATATCAATCTGATAAGAGGTTCATATGTATTTTTCGATTAAGAATAAAGTCCCCTATCTAGGTAGAGTTATAGTGGAAACCAGTTTCAAATGGACATTCTTTTTTGTATTCAATTTATCTCTGGACATTCCTTATTTCCTTAGAGTGCCCGCCCGCACACTACAAACTTTTTATCGGCCGATAGTTTAATCGGTTCATTAATAGATATGTAGTTATATGAGAGTGTGCACACCCCTACCCATTAACAAGTCAGGTGCTTTTTTACATATTTTTTGTGATTTCTTCCATTATTGTATTATCACTGACGTAAGTATATATGTTACAGTTAAAACTCTTAACCGGGTTAAAGTACTTTTAACTGGCAAAATCAGTCAAAAGTACTTTTGACTTCACAAGTTGGTCAATAATAGTTTTGTCTGAAAATTGGTTAATAGTGCTTTTACCTGTAAATTTGCGGTCAAAAGTGATTTTGACTGACGCTTCTGGCCAAAACTACTTTTAATCAATAAGATCAACCTGGCAGCGGATGTTCATTTCAGTGTGCAAGATTGGTTTCGATACCAGACCTCTCTTTTTCTTGCTCTTCTTCCTTTGACACACCTCGCACATTGATAAATATATGTTAATCATTTCTTTTGTTATATTAGCATACTTTTTTACCGTTTCATTTTTAAGTCTATCGCGGCCCACTATTTTCAATAGAAATATGAGCAGCATCAATAATGTCGTAGATCTGCCGGTCGTGTTTGTCACTAACTTCTTTATACCATAGATTTCAATTATATTAAAGGGTCGTTTTAGTTTACTGTCCTGTAACGTCGTTTTCTTTTCTACAAATTTTGCGTCTTCCACGTCCATTGCGAATTTTTCAAATTGTTCTTTTGTCATCACATTAAAATGACTATCTTTCATGTGTTCAATCGCTAAAATTCTTTGTAAAAAGCGTTCTTTCTTTTCTTGATCACTCATTTTTTTAGATACCTGCACGTTCTCTTATAATATTTGTAAAGTTTGGTAGGTTTTTATTATAATAAAAACCAAGTATAATCTAGTGCATATTCTTTATTATTAAAAATTCGTTGAATTACATGTCTGTAATTCATGTGACCATCGTATATCACATACACTCCCGTTCAATAAAATTGAACAGATCTGAACCGAATCAGTCTCTCACAATTTTGATTATTCTTGTAGTAAATGTCTTTTTACTATACTTCCATTTCTTTTTTCACACTTAAAATATAAACTACTTATCTTTGTTTATAAATGAATAATTATACAGAGTCACAAAAGTGAGGAGTTTTATGAAATGTAAGAAAATTAACATTTCAGGTCTGTTCAATTTTATTGAACGGGAGTGTACGTACATACATCACAATATTTAGTTATGAAAAAAATGTATATGCGTTTTTTTGTTATTTTTATGGACCTCCTTAACTTTTTAAGAGTTTTGACTGATATGAACAGTCAAAACTACTATTGACGGAATCAGTTAGTCAAAACTACTTTTGACCAGCTTCATTGGGCAATAATACGTTTGACTGTTATTTCAGTCAAAATTACTATTGTCGAAAGCCTGCGGTCAAAAGTACTGTTGACTGATTTTGCCAGTTAAAAGTACTTTTGACCGGTTAAGTGTTTTGACATATAAAAACATGTATAATATTTCAAAAAAACTATATTAAATTGAACAGTAATTATAAATTACATCGTAACATAAACATTAAATTAAATAAACTTACAATTAGTCTAATGGAGATGTGATACACTAAAAACCCTGTTTGCCACTTGCCCTCTAAAGTCAAGAGAGGGCATATTGTTATTTGTGATAATTTGAACCGCTCGATCTCATAAACAATTGCTACTACTGAAAAAAAAAAACTTTTTGTAGCAAATTAATTCAGGAACTATTCCATTCAAAAGTGATGAACATTTTTTCAAAAACTAATTGATTCGTCTGTAAAAACTTGAGAAATGTACACCACTTCAGACGCAATAGTAAATTTGAAAGAACTTTTTTCGCAACAAATTTGTCACACTTAATAGTTGTCGGGGTACTCTATGTTGAGGTACTCTGGCATATTTGTTACAAATTGTTTCCGAGTTAATATATTTTATTGGGCTAGTATTAAAGTAAATAAGTAGTATTGATAGTAAATAGTTTCCAAACCTTAATAATTATCATCAATTACATATTTTTCTTCCAACAGAAATAAAAAATAGATTGGCGCGAGGTCGAAAACCGAATCGTAATAAAACGCAAGCGTCACTATTGGCACGGTTAAATAGAAAAAAGCCAGCGGAAGTGGCATTAGCACAATTACAAGCATTATCTGGTAATGATATTGATGCGAATGAATTGGATGAGTATGATAGTGTAACGGCGGCATCGGGTAGTAAGCATCCTTCACCGGCTGCATCACCGCCACCATATTCATCAGAACGACTGTCATTCAATCGAGAATATCGAAGAAATCGCATCGATTCATATGATATTGATAATATTGTAATACCGTATAGTGTGGCTGCGTCTACACGTGTTGAAAAATTGCCTTACAAAGAAATATTAACACCAAAGTAAGTTTTTTATTCAATTTATCATTTATTACAATTAAATTAAATTTAAATTGTAGTTTGTTTAGTTCAGTAGTTAATGTTAGTTACGTAATTATAAGTCAATTTTATTACTTTTATTTTTATTACGGTTTATCATATTTTATAATTTAGACTCTAGAAGTCCATTCATGGATTTGGCGAGAGAAAATGTTCGAATTCAATTGTTTCATGTCATTTTATGTAAAAATGTGCTGATGTACATGAAAGCGAAGTTTGTCAGGCGATAATGTGGTAGGATATTGTTTAAACAATTTGGTTTTAAACAAATTAATAATATTTAACTCTCCTAAACTACATGTTTAAACGCTTAAAAACTACATGGAAAAAATATTAATTCTGTTACGTGAAAAAATTTGTAAATTTACTTTGATCATTGAATAACAATGTCTCGGGGAGATATTTCTTCATTAAGTCATTCCGAAGAAGAAAAGTTTGATATTGTTAATTTGTTAGAAATAAAAATTGTTTAAACAATATTCTACCTCATTCTTGGCTGACAAACTACACTTTCATGTACAGCAGCACATTTTTAACGAAATTGTGTGATAAAATTCAACTCGAACATTTTTTCTCACCGCGAATCCTTGAATGATCCCGGGACTAAATAATTTATTTATCTTTTGGTTTTTAATTTAAATTTGATATTTTTTTATATAAATCGGTTTCGCTCGTGCCACAAATAAAATCCCAAACCTATATTAAACTCAACCTACAGAGTCCATAGAAAATAACATATACATTCACTGAAAACCTGAACATATACCAAAACAGACCTTTTCTTCGTTCTATCGTTTTCGTTTTATGATTCATTCTATTCTAATGGAAACAATAAAAATAATAACAAGAACAAATATATGGAATGTTTGTTTGATTGATCACTAAAATGATAGCAGCAAACAACAATTCGCATATGAATGAACTGAGATTTGTATTAATTCAGATTTAAAGGTCCAAATTATCAAACGGCACCATGTGCTCCGATCACGCGTTTCATCTGTTTATATGGATGAACTCTGTAGGTTAATTTTACTGTAGTATCGTTAAAAATAAGAATTCATAAACATTGCAGTTCAATCAAAACAGGGTGTATTGGGCACTTTTTTCACTGTTTTGTTTGGAAAATACATTTAATATTGTCGCAAAATTCGTTTAAATTTCCACTTTTCTCTCAGATTAATAGTTTTTGAGATATAAAGAGGTAAAGTTCTGAATTGTTCTTGAAAAATTAAAAGCTACATTTATGTTTACTGTTGGTCGAAAATCAATTACTACTAATGATACAAAGGAAGTAAAATCATTTCATCAATCTGTTGTGGTATTTATCTAGACTGATAATAAATATTATGTGCTGAATTCTATCATTTACGTTTAGTAAAATATTATTTTCATTATTAGTATTTAAACATGTTACGGTTCCCTAGCAGAAATAACAAGTTTCAATTCCATTCGAAAGAAAGCTTGAAAATAAGCGTGTGTGTTGGCATGAAAGTTATTTCGATTTAGTTGTGGAAACACGTTATGAAATAATTATTTTCTGAAAAGAAACCCCTTTCAATTTTTTCGGAATAACACTTTTTTCAATGCATTCGAATGGGTTCGAAAATAATGTGAAGAGACAAAAATTGTTTTACGATAAATTTGAAACGAAAATGAATATTGCGTTCGAAATTTATTATTCTGTAAATATAACGAATGGAAACAATAATAACTAGAACGAATATAACAATAAAAACTAAAAATAAATGAGTGCTATGTTGCTCACATTTGTGCTCACTCCCCATCTCACTATATTATCTGGAAAACTGTAAATGATAGGAGAAAACTTAGAATTACAAAATTGTTTCTTATAAAAATACGGACAACTTTTGTTCGTAAAACCTTTTCGAAAATCCAATGGGTTTGGTAGAAATCTATATTGTTTTAAAGTAATATGAAATTACAGATAGTTAATTATGTTTTTACTGTCTTTTTTTGCCAATTTATCAGTTTTCGAAAATTGTTTTTGAGTATTTTTATCAAAAAAATTATAATTTCAAGTTTTTCTTCAATCTCATCCATCGTATGCAAAAAAAAAATTGATCAAAATAAGGGGAGGAAATTAATAATAATAATTAGAAAGAGGGATACCGCAAATGGGTCTCTAGCACCTAGACCAAGGGGTCCTCTGTGCCCTCCTTGAGAACAACCTATCACCCAAAGGCGAGACGTCTCCGGGTAAGAGATGCTATTTTAAGCAGATGGAGCTATAGTATTCTGTCGAGGCCAGACGCCACACAGAAGGCCCACAACTTCTCCGCCGGGATTGGTCCCAGGATTGATGGATGCAAGGTTTTGGACCTAAACATTCTATACCTGACATTCTGCAGGTGCATATAACATTTATGGAGGTTTCATCGTCCTCCATACAGGCTCCTCCTACAAGTGGGATCATCAGAGATCCCCAAGTTATGAAGGTGATGAGCCCCACCACCCTTCTCAACTGCATTCTATTGAGTTTCAACCCAGCACAGTCGAATGGCCTAGCTGTGCTACGAAGCGTCCCAAATTTTCAAATTATATAACTTGAACTCTACAGAAACAATTTAAAAAAATTTTATTAACATTCACTAAACGGTTGAGAAAAAAAATTATAAATAGAAATGAAAAAAGTGTGTCTTTGTCACTTATAAGTATATGGTATAGAAAGATAGAGGATATTATATGTTTTTGTTGATTTAAACTAAAGGTACATTCACTGCCAAAAATTGTTCATATTATTTGTTATTTCTTATTTAAAGTACTTTTGCCTCCGATTGTAACTTCCTAACATCCCTAAAAATAAAAGAAGCTAAATTTGTGTAAATTCGCTTTAAATGTAGACAAACTGTTTCGACTAAAAATTTTGCTTTTTACTTCACTGTTGCAAAAACCACCTTTTTTTTCTCAAAGCGAACCGAATATTGATAATCGGGAATATTGATAATGGAATTCTTTTGTATATTAATTAATTGAGATTATGTCAATTAGTGCCGTGTAACATAGTAGATATAAATATTTATAAAAATTAAGAAGAATATATTGAATATTTGAATAATATTAATAAGATAATTATTTTACTTTTTAGGTGGCGATCGATAGATGTTGTTGATTCGAATCCTTCTAATGAAAACAACGGAATTCTTCTTCCTAATCTGGACAATCTGCTGGATAATGAGGTTAGTTTAAGAATTTCCATTACTGAATATTCATTTTGTGTGTATATGCATTTTATTATGTGTACAATATAATTATTCTAATAAGTGTTTTAATGGGTTTGTTGTAACTCAAATTATGTTCAAGTACATTTCAATGTTTATCAGAACATGTTTATTAATGTCTTTGTTGGAATATATCGAGATATCCTGGTATATTTCACCAAACACCTATGTTAATAAAAATTAAATAAAAAAACAATTTGTGGTCTTTCAGCCAAACTTTTATTTTGCCTGAATAATTAATAGTGAATACAATGTTTGTTGGTGATTACTACGTGTTACCTGCGACCTATGTATTGCACCAAGGTGATTATGTATTGAAGTTCAAAATCTAGTGCAAGTACACTAAAAAATTTGAATGTATGAAAACGGCCAATAAGAGATACAATATATTAATTTTTTTGTAAATTATCTTTTTGGATTCACTGAAAAATTTGATTATTAAGATAATATTATTGGTTACAACTTTTAATACATTTATTATATCGTTTGTTTAGGAGGAAGATATCAGCGATGAAGTCATGTTGATACGTCATGAAAAATGTGAAATTGATGAACGTAAGAAGTTTATGAGTTATATTAAGTTTCCATTAACTGGTCCTAGATCACGAGCAAATCGACGTACTGATAGTCGAGCTGAATCAAGTGGAGCAAACACACCAGATCCAATGTCACCACATACTGGGGAAATTGGCGAAACATCAAATTCACCATTAACATCACCACCAGCAACACCAATGAGCACAAGTAATGTGGATGATTTAATATTAAATCATTCAATTGGTACGTTACGACGACGCACAGCATCACAATCAAAGTGGGCACGTGAACGTGAAACTCGTGATGATTTGCGTTGCATAACACCCGATCATGTTGAAGTACCACCATATGAAAATCGTGATTTTCCTTTAACTGATACCATGTATGAAAAAATGTTAGGAGCTATGCCAGAAGATCATCCTTGTCGGCTTGAGCTTAGAACCAATGAAGACGATGATGACGACTATCCACCAACAGCACCGCCGTCTGTATTTCCCCCACCTCCGGTTCCAATGGATTCGGAAACATCAACAGATTCAATATTAGGTGAAGAAGATCCTAATGATCCCGAATGGATGGTTGTAAAACGAATTCGGGATAGACCTAAAAGATAAATTAAACAGATATTTTGTGTGATTTTGTTTTATTAGTGAAAATAATAATATTGATTGTGTTGTTTTCGTGACTCAAAGTAGCTCAAAATTCGGAGCAAAGTGTATTATTATTTACTACAATTACACTAAATACAGTTATAACACTAATTATTATCCCTGTAAATTAAAGAAAAAAAGTTTAGATTAAAAAATAATTGATCATAAAATTAAGACACAGGTACTTTATATTACATATAATATTCTAATAATTAGTTTTTTAATTTTTTTTCTTAATCATCTTTAAAATTTCACCAATTGATTACACCTGCCCATTAATTAATTATTATTATAATATATATATATTTTTAGTCAGGTAAATAAATGTTCAATTATTTTATTTCAAATATTTTTATTTGCGTTTCAAATTTTCAGTTGTTTTTTAAGAAACCAGTGTTTTATTATTTAAATGAACAGCATAATATTTATTAATATTATTTCATTCTCTCTTCACCATTTTTATTATTATTTAATCGTAATGACAGACAGTAGAACATCCATCATACAGAACATGTTATTTCTTATCTAAAAGTATCAGTTTTTTTAAATTTAAAAACATAAGTGCATATGATTTATGATTTTGTAAATTTTCAATTCGATTAAGAGTTGTTCTTTTGGGTTAATATAATTAAGAAATTGTTATCGAAGTCATTTAAAACATTGTTTGAGAAATAGTCTAGTCAACAAGTTAAAAAATGTGTTAATTCCTTGTTACTGCTAATAAAAATACGTGTGACAGTTCAAACCCGCACATAAACAATTGCAAAAGTTATAAATAATTAAAGATTCCAAAGAATAGGGGTTTACTTTTTTGAAAATTATTCAAAAACTAATAGTTTTTGAGCAATTTTCAAAGAAGTAGACCCCTTTGGAATCTTTAATTGTTTATAACTTTTGCAATTGTTTATGTGCGATATTGTAATTTTTGCTTTTTTTTTCTAGACGTCATAACGAGTTCAACGAGCTATCGCACGTATTTTAATTCACAGTAGCAAGAATTAACACGTTATTTAACTTGTTGACTAGACTAAAAGTGCATATGGCCACACGCTCCGTTTTAACTTGGCCATACGCACTTTCTTTCGTGCTCTATGATATATTCCAAAACGAAAGGTTTTCTTTTAAAGATATTAATTAAACAAAATTTGTAACTATTCTCCCTATGCATAATCTACAAATAGAGTTGTTTTCTATGTCAATATACTCGATTAGTGATTTTACAGAAATATTTTTAAAGGATCAATTACAATAATACTTCAGTATACAAGGAAGAAACCGCAAATTTTTCGTTTCGTTCTATTTGAAAGTGACTTTCTTTGCAAGGTAGTAAATCACTATCATGGATTTTGAGGATGAGTTTTGTTTTCGAAATAATATCCCATTATTTATAAGTTGATAAAATACCGGATAAGATAACAACAGTAATGGATATTTTATTCGTGCTGTCTAGACAAGTGTTATTGTCTAAAAAATGTTTTCCAAATATATTCTCCATTTATTTAAGGTATAAAATTAAACAATTATAACCTTTAATGTATTTGGTTTATATAACCTAGCAAATAATCAGTGTCGTAGCTAGCATGGGTGGCACCCGGTGGTGCGGATATCGATACTGTCACCCCAAGAATGAAAACTTTTAAAATCAATAAAAATCCGATAAACGTCAAGTATTTAAATGATTAATGATTTTATTTAAATAACGCAAATGGAGAGACATTAATAATCAAATTGGAATATTATAATATAATAATAGTAAAAATTTCGGCTTTAAGGTTGATCGGACACATGTATAGTTTAAAATCGGCGATGTGTAGATAAAAATCTAAATTTTTGATATGTTATTAATTAATTGCTAACTCATACGTATAAGGACGAAGGTTTTTCATGTAATTAATCTTTAAAAATTGGAATTTTAACATGTGAATAGCAGATTTTGAATGAACGCATACATTTTCGATAATGTTGCTCCACCTTCTATAGATTAAAAAGTAAAAAACTTCTACTTTTATAAATTAATTAAATGTCGTACATTACGTTAAAATTTAAAAAAAATAGTCTGACGAAGAGTTTTGTAAATATCTTAATTAAAAAGAAAAAAAATTCACGAAAATTTTCGTCCGCCATACTTGAATAGAGTCAACAGACGATTATTTATTATTTTTAGTAATTAAATAATTACATAGATCCGATTACTAGTGATGTTAGATGCTATCTAAAAATAATTAATTTACACATTAAAATTTGTAATTTCTGTTAAAAAAAAGTGTTTCTGTTTATTATGATTTGCTGTGGTTACTGCCCGTTCAACCTTAAACAAAATAAAAAACCGAATTACTTAATAGTCAATTTGTTTAAATAGATATTTTTTCGAATTTCTCAAAGTTACATATTGGATCTTGTTCAGTTAGTTATCGATCGATTCTACAAAAATTGTTTTCAAGTTTACTAGTTGAATTGAACTAACCAATCCACTTACCTTGGTTAACTAAAACCAAGATGTTTTTAGCTTTTTAGAAAATATCTTTTCAACTCTTTTATAAAACACTTATCATAATAATCACAATTCACGAAAAAAAAGAGAAATTCCACAGGCGACCAGCAACAATTTTGGGGGAATCCCCAATAGAGTCAGCCACTAGAGTCACCCGGTGCGGGCTGCCACCTCTGATTCCACCTAGCTACGCCACTGCAAATAATTGCTGTACAAAAAAGTATGAATCAAAAGTTTTAGACAACTGTATACAGAATTTATCTTTAATATTTGTTCCACAAAATCAGTAGGAACCGAGATGTTTCAAAAATAAAAACTCAATATCTATTATGGGAAAGATTTGCTAACTTTAGTTTTGTATATGTTACGTACTGAGCCCGAAATTGTACAGATCGGGATTTGTACAGACAATTTTGTACCAAGTCCGATCTGTACAGGTCATTTTTTTAAATAAAACTTTTTCGATTTTATTTAAAAAAATGACCTGTACAGAGATCCCGATCTGTACAATTTCGGGCTCAGCACGTAACATATACACTTTTCTACAATTCAATGGAGATTGAATTAAGAAAGAAACAAATAACAATCAAAGCTTTATTAGAGATTAAGAAAAATTATTGTACATTTAATTATTTACGCTTAAAATTCAATACTTCATATGCACTTAACGACTAACATTGTTAATTAAATTGGAGACGTCAAATATTTTGAAGAAACTTTTTAAATTACAATAGAAACAAATATATATATATATAATATAAATATATATATATATTTTAATTAATACATAATAATGAAATTAATCAATACTTATGTGAAACTTTTTATTAATTTATTTGCAACATATACAGTTCAAATAATTTGCCATGTTTTTGGAAAAGCATTGTTCATTGAATCATTTCAGAATATGACAGACACTCTTCATGATTAAGAAAACCAATTGTGGGTGGAAAAATAAACAATAAATACAGTGATAAAATTTTAGGTTATTTTTAGTTTTAAAATGAACTTTTTGTTATTACAAAGAACTGTAAAGAATGTCGAATCAATTGACTTAACAGAACTGTGTTGTTATAATATGCTATAAACATAAACAATTTTTTGTAATTTTAGAAAAATGGTTTTCAACTGATTTTTATTTAATCCAGAAAAAGAAGTATATTAAAATTATTGTCTAAAATATGTTTACCTGTTGTCTGTGTACCTTTCAAAATATAATTTCAATAAAGTTTACATTGGTTAGATTCAAGTAGTAGTAGCGGACGGGTTCATTTTTAACATATACTAAATATTTCAGGAGCTCTATTTCTTTGAATATTATATACGAAGGAAAAGGAATATCTGATATTTTTCGCATATATTAAAAATTAATCCTCATACACAATTGAGAAATCAAACCAAAAACTTGAGCAAAAATCGGTACAATACAGAAATTGATTTGTTAATAATTCTAAAATTAAGCCATTCGAATTAAAATCATTATACAGAAGATTAGGTTACAACATTATTAAAAATGCGATGAAAATTTTAAGAATGATTTCTTGACTCATTTTATGAAAATTTAATGATTCCTAATGGTTTTATTTAGTTTCACTTCGTACAGAACAGATGGTATAAGGCAGTAAAAGTGTTCAAAAAATAAATATTCATCATTATACACACATAATGATGGTTATCATGGATAAAGTTAAATTTCAAATTTTGCCCCAATTTCTAGAACAATTATTTGTATTTTATAAATACGTATTTCGACTACAAAGTAGTCATCATCAAAATGAATTAGCTAATCGTAACTATCTCTGACTTCATATCCCAGAGATAATTACGATTAGCTAATTCATACTGATGATGACTACTTTGTAGGCAAAATACGTATTTATAAAATACAAATAATTGTTATAGAAATTGGGACAAAATTTGAAATTTAATTTCAAAAAACCTAGAGTTCTCTTTGATTAAGGACTGTTTTTTTAAGGACGTTCATGATGTTAGTTAAAACTTTTAAGGATGTACGAGCACTGAAGCTTCAAAAAGATTAAGGCTTGATTTTTTGTTTACATGTAGTTGAAGTGCGTATAAATCAATTATAAAAATCTCAGGGGCGTTGCTCTTATGGAGAAACACATATTTTGACATTTTGATAATTTTCATTTGGAATAAAATAAGACGAATAAAAAAAAAACTACGCATTAGAAAATAGAAATATTAATAAAGAAATTGATCCAATAAAATTCCGGCTAGACGGGCCCAAAAAAAAATATATATATAAGAAAACAACTGAGATTTCGGGTAAATTTTATTTCTGTCGGCGGTAGCTTAATTACCCGAAATCTCAGGTTTTTTTTCTTAAATATCTTTTTTGTTACGACAAAAAATAATAAACATTATTGTGGACTTTTATGAATGTACTATATAAGATTTTGAAGAATTTTATAAATGGACTATACATCAGCACTCGTACATTCTTAATCTTTGATATTTGGCAAAGTTAAAACACGCAATTGTTTCCTCAAAAACTCTTACCGATCATTTGAAAAAGTTATCAACAATTAAAAATCAAATTTTTAACATAGAGCTTTATAGAAAAATATCATTTTGTTATATTTAAACTTGTAATAACTATATTAATAAATTAACTGTGATAAATACTGTTATAAAATATTCTTTGAATTATACAGTTTATTTAATAATAATACAAAAGAGGGGTACCGCAAATGGGTCCCTAGCACCTAGACCAAGGGGTCCTCTGTGTCCTCCTTGAGAACAACCTGTCACCTCTTACCAGAAGGCAAGACGTCTCCGGGTAAGAGGTGTTTCCCTACAGTTTATTTTAACAAAAATTATAATTAATTCTTTTAATCCGTATAGTTGAAACTATTTTTTTTTTCGTGCTAAAAAAAGTATAAACTGTTATATACAAAATAAACTCAAACAAGCATGTTTATTAAAATAATGAATTTTATTCTAATTACAGCAAAAAATGGTCAACTTTATTATGGATTTTGTAGAATTTTATGAATGTACTATATCTAGCACATGAATGTCCTTATTAAATATATATTTGGTTTTATCTTTTAATATCTTATAAACAGGGAAGTGTAACAAAAAAATTCTCTCTATTTAAAAATGGGTGAGGAGGGAATGCTAGAAAATTTTTGTCCATAGCCTAAATAGCCTTTTGTGCAGACCACTACTGATAGAAGATATCTAGTATTTATATCAGTGATGTTGGCTGTCATTTAGAATGACTGTGGGGTAAATTCCATTAGATGGAGGAGATTTAATGCAGAAGCAGAAAAGTTTGAGCCTCTCTTAAAAAAGTGTGTACCTTAGAAGTTTTTTTTTATTAGGTTTTGAACAGCTGATTGGACTTGAACCATTTTTGCAAATTGTTGAGAACAACGTTTTCTCCCATTTGGGTGGGATAACTCTAATTTTCATGTTTTGTGGATTGAACGCTTTGTGCATAACACCATCCAATTATATGTTGCCCCATTTTTTTTGATACAGGTAACAATAATTACACGTAATTTTGTTATCCTAATACAAATATAATATGTAATTCCTCCCTTTCTCGCACTCAAGGCTTGTCTTCTTATTTCCCCTCTATTGAGTCATTTCCCCTTTATTGTAACAACATTTTACGTATTTTACTTATGGGTTCGTGATACCGGCTGTTATACCATGTATATTATTTAAATCATGAGTAATTCGTCAACTATTTTTCATAACAGTTGTGCCTTTACAGGGTGTCCTAGTTGTCTGGAAAACCTGGAAATGTCAGGGAATTTTGAGTTTCTGGAAAAGTCAAGGAATTTCGTAAAATTCCAGGGAATTTCATGGAATTCAGGGGATTTCGCATAATCGTATTTGAAATAACTTCTAAAAAATTATTACTATTATCTATTTTGAGGTTTTTGAAAAAATTTTATGCATGCTACTCATGAAACAGAACGTGTATAGGTTTTATCATATTATCCAAATTTATACTTTTCTTAAATTTCCTATCAATAACAAAATATTATATATAAAAATGGTCTGGAAAAATTCAAATTCAAGTCTGGAAAACCTGGAAAAGTCAGGGAATTTTCTGCCAAAATATTACAAGACACCCTGCTAAAACGATGTCATTATATTAAAATCCGCGCTTGAACCATCGACAGACACAAAGTGATTTTCATGAAAAAATAAATTTTTATCACGTTTTTATAACGAATACATCTACCATCCTGTAACACTGACTTATTTAAATGGAAACGTAGAATATAATGGTTTTGTAGTAATGCTTTATTATTGATGTCATTTATAAAATTTTTTTTTAAACAAAAATGATATCTTACACACTTTAGCTTTAATAATTTTAGCCCAGACAACGTACTATTTATATATTTGTATTTAACAAACATAATTTTACTAAATAGACAACAAAAATCAGGGGGGGGTGTACTTCAAATAAATATATTCAATTTTTATTTTGCTTTTTTATTGTTGTCCAAAAAGTAATAACAATTAATACAAATATAAGAAAAGGGAGACTCTCAGATATATTTGACTATAAAAAAAAATTAATAATCAGGAAAATTAGTAAGGCCCCGGTGTAAATTACACTGTAAAAGATGTTTTATAAAATGTTTTTTTTTTCTTTGTAAACATTTGTATATGATATTTGACGAAAGAACTTTTGTCCTATTACACTACTTAAATTTTTCATCATAATTATTTGGTTTTAGAGCCAATAATAGCAAAGAACTATACAAGCAGTCCAGTTAGCGAAAAACTGAATGCTTTTGACACAATTTCAGCTTAAACATCTGTAATTACTCTTGATTACAAAAGCATACATATATTATAGCATTTGTATACATTAATTTGTAATTTTATACATTTGTCCGTGTATAAAAAGTAAAATAAACAGTTCACACATTGATAATGAACTTAATATATGCTGGGTACTTAAACAATTAACTCAGTTGTTACATACATAATCTACAGTGCATAATAGAATAAACTAGGCTCACATGTTGACCTCTAAATTGATCATTAGTTTAAACAAGTGAAAATAACAACTGAGTTAATTGCTTAAGTATCCGGTATATACAGAATTTATGAAAAAAGTTTCAAACAAAAATTGTTTATTTTTAAAAAAGGGACATTTTTTGTCATTAAACTTGACCTTACTTGTTAGCTCTAGAACACACAAAATTTAAGCTCGTAATCTGTTTTCGTTTATGACTTATCGTGTCTACGGACATGTGGAAACGAACTAATTAGGTCATTTTATGAACACCTGTGTCAAAAATTATTTTCCTCGATCAATATTTTCAACCATTACAAAGTCGGGACTAAAGTTAAAATTCGTATATATTATATATACCGGGTTAAAAGCACAGTTGTGTTAACGCAGACGCTGTTCGTACCAATTAGTTAATTTAGAACTTGATTCAACTAACTATTATTCAATATATTATTTAATGCCGATAGACTCTAGTCTCTTAACTATAAAAATATTTTCAATCATTTTTGTTAAGGTAATTCCAGCCAGCACTGTCTTATTTAATCAGGACGGACAAAAAACTGGTTTGATTTTATTATAGAACAAATACATGTACACACATACACAACACATAGATTCACTATTCATATATACAAATTAATATAATTTTGAAATAAAAAATAACTTTAAAATTTTATATTTCGAAAACAAAACGGTAAAACGCGATTTAAAAAAAAATTTATTTAATAAATATTTATCTTTACTCTCCCAGTTTTTTTTAATACAACAGATAATAGTTAGGCGGACATGAAGTTTAACATGCTTCTAATGAGAGAGAGTGAGAGAGAATGATTACTTTGCTATTAATTAATCTCGCGTTCTAAACGGTCAAAAATTCTGAAACTTCGGAATTTATTAGAAAACGTTATTTTTAGCCTGTGAAGAAAAAAAATGAGTAAAATCTGTTGAAAAGTGGTTTCATGCTGGAGGACATCCTTACTATAATATGTCGTCGGTTTGGAAAAACGCCCGTTACAACTCAAATAATGCACATTTTGGGAAAATCGGTTTAAAGATTTTGTAACATCACAATAATTTAAATTCTGAATCCAAACTGATAATTGGTTGGTGGTAATTGTGATGCTACAATATCCTTAAATCGATTTTCTCAAAATGTACATTTTTCAATAGTGACGGTGTCTCATTTCAAACGGGAATAATATCTGAGAATCACACCCTTAAGAGTTATATTTTTTACTTGTAGTATACATAAACCAAATTTTGAATAAATCAAAAAAGATTATATATTATATATAAATATTGAAATTTATATAAAATGTATATTAAATATTATTTTTTTAGATAGAATTTTAATAATTTCGTCAAAACAAATATGTGAAATTGTTATGGTAGTTTATATAAAATTTAGTTATTTGGTATAAACAATTCTCAGTATTGTAATTGCACTTGAAAATAATGTGTACAGAGCATTCATTTAAATTTAAAAAAAAAAAACAAAAATTAAATTTATTTAAAAAAAAAACATTTGTAAAAAAATCAAAATGATATTTTGCTTGTATAAAATGTAAGAAAGATCTATCTATACAATTATTTACACCGTGTGTTCATTTGTAAAGTTTCCACCTAAAATTTTTGTTTAAAATATGCATTTTAGAAAGAAATGATCAAACAAAATTTCCTTAATTTAAAAGGTGGAACATTATGCAATATTTATCTTTTTGTTCCATGCATCCGTACAAAACTCCGTATGGTAACTTATCTTTTAAGGACGTTCATGCATGAGGCTTGATAGTAGATCAAAAATTTTTGATTAGTGTATTGAATAGCTCAATTCAGTAGTTATCCTCCCTCAAAAATTTAAAATCTCTTGACGATCATTTCAAAGAGTAATTATCGATTAAATATCAAAATTTTAAGACACAGCGTCTTATGGAGAACATAATTTTTTTGTACTTAAAATTATAATAACTACATTATTAAAGTAGCCACCATAATAAATAATGTTTATAGATATTCTTTGAAATATAAAGTTTATATAATTTCATTAAAAAAATGCTGTTGACGAACGTTTGAATTAATTATTTAATAAAATTAAAACTGTTTTGTTTTTGCCACCATATTTTGAAAACTGGCGACAGCGCACAGTAAAAAAATATACACTCAAGTATACAACATAGTTTTTTGTCAGATCTGTCACATCAAGTCAAATCAATTTCTAATTTACTGATATTTTACAATAAAAGGTTATAAATCGTTTTAAGATTATTGATATACTTTACAACTTTTTTAAAATCCTAAATAAATTTTATTAAAGATAGTACTCATTTGACTGTAGCGTAGCACATGAACATCTTTAAACGGTGCAAGGTAGGGAAAATCTTTAAATACACAAAAAGGTTTTTATCTCATAAAAACAAACATCTCCTAGTTTTGGTGTAAATACGGCGTAAATTTTGTAATTACGCCAGAAATATTGGATGCATGAGAGAAGTTTCAAACAAAAGTTGTTTTTATGAGATATACATTTTTTATGTTTAAAGATTTTCCCTATCTTGTATCGTTTAAAACATAAGTCATACTACGCGGGCACGGTGGTGGTTGCATAGAACAAAAATATAATTATTGCCATTATGTTTGTCCATTGAAACTAAGCAACTTTTGTTTGAAACATTCAATTCAGAAATGCATATTTTTTTAAATAGATGGAAACTTTTCAAATAAACCATAAAGTAAATGATACCATAAGAAGTACAACATGATTAAAAACAACATTTGTATTTATAATAATCGTTTATTTTAAATCCAAAAGAATATTGTATATTATGATAACATTTAAAATGTTCAAAATATGTTTAACAAAATTGAAATATATATTATGTGATAAAAAACGAGAAGGATTCATGTTCTTTTTTAAGACCAATTTGAAAATTATTTATCGAATTATATCTCAATAACGGGAAGAGATCAAATGTAGAAATTATATTTCCAGGGCTTGGCTTGAATAGGTTAATTTTTGTCTTTTTTTCTTTAAAAAGTAAAACGTCGATTTTATGTTTATATTTTTTTTTTGAATAAAACAAGAATTTTTTATCTACTGTTTATTTTTAAATTTAATTATAATTAGCCCAGTGAAATAGTACAAAAAAAGAGCTTTCCTTTTAATACATCTAAATAGAGATTTTCCAACTGAAGTCTCTTTGTTTTGGTACTATGAAAACAGCAAAAAGTCCATAGGGATTGAAGGTTGAAAAAATCAGTTTTTCTAAAATATCCCGTAAACTATAAGTTTTTGCGCTAACAGAGGTCATTATTTAATTTAAATAAATTTAAAAAAAAATTAAATTTAATCGTTAGCGAATTTTGCACAATACAAGGTTCTATTCAAAATTTACGCAGGACCAATATTTTTCGAGATATACTGCCAGAAAAGTTGGGCGAAGGGACAAAATTCGCTGTCTAGTATTCTATTGTAATCTTACGGGTCGATATAAACCTGAACGTATTGGACGACACAATTTGTCCCTTTTAAAACCCAGTTTAATAGTTTAATGCATCGTTGCGCCAAACTTTTCTAGCCGTATATCTCGAGAGTTATTGATCTTGCGTAAGTTTTGAACTTTTTTGTCAAAAATTATCTAAGGAGTAAATTTGATAATGACTTCAATAAATTTTTTGTAAGCGTACTGATCAAGAAATTGCAATCTTACGAGTTGGCACAAACCTGAACGTATTGGTTGACACATTTTGTCCCTTTTAAAACTCAGTTTAATGCATCGTTACGTCCTTTTCTCAGCTGTATATTTAGAGAACTATTGGCCTATGTGAATTTTGTAAAGGATTATTTGTGTATAGAATAGAGTAGATTGTAGCGGCTGCCCTGGACGGGACACACTTCAACCATAAGGTCCAGAAAATAAGCTACGGAATAATATGTTAAAAACTTATTATAAAACCAATAGTTCACGAGATATTTGAGAAAAACTAATTTTTGCTACCTTTGACCCTCAATAACTTTTTTGCAAGCTCGATGGATTTTTTTGCTATATTTTTGCCAGATCGATGAGGATTCCGTTGGAAAATCTGCACTTGCGTTTTTAAGAGGTAAAAGTACTATTTGACACGTAAAATTTTTATTTACATGCTGTACTTAGAATATTGATTAAGAGTGTATTTGTCTTGAACACTTACACGCTTTTAGCCCATTACAGAGGTCCGTCTGGGCTAATTAGGTCAGTCAGTATGGCGAATATGAATAATTTAACTATTTCTCAAGTTATTTTAATTTGCTCGAAATAATTATTAATGATGACTTCGATGATAGATTCAATTTTAATTTAATTTTTAACGGAATACAAAATTATAGACACTACTCGCTATGAATGTTTAGAACTAATAAAAAGAGTTCGGTTAAACTATACTTTTTGTTTTGAAAGATAATACGATTTGGCGCTTACTCTTTTACTTCTTTATCGCAATGCAGAAAGACGAAGTGTAAGCGCGAACTATGACGTACGAAGTCAGCCGTAAACGTTCACAGCGACAAGTAGAACCCTAAAAAAATCATCGCTTAAAAGCGCTGTGTACGTGTGAGTGTCCAAACGGATGCACCCATATATTTAATACTCATATATGGTCAGTTTCTATAAGTGGAAGCTGCTCCAACATTGTGAAACAGATAGTGTCTCGTGTTCTCTATCCTCCAAGCGAAATATTGACAGCTCTACATGCTTTCTTATTGCATAAATAACACGAGTAAACCAGTTTATGTTCCCACTACCGATATTTTAGAGAATTCTCAAGCATATACAGTATGAATGAGGTGTTTCGGAGGAGAGATAGAAAAATATAGTCGGCACCCTAATGTTGGGACATTCTTTCCTATACCAACTCACCATATAGAAGTACTACATATATGGATGCAACCTAAATACATATTATCCTGTCTATTAATACGGTTAACTGCATATTTTTCCAAAAATTATTAACTCGTAATTGTTATTCGTATTGATGTACACTCCCGTTAAAAAAAATGAACCAACCTGAAATGTTAATTTTCTTACATTTCATAAAACTCTTCACTTTTGTAACTTCTGTATAATGTATTATTTTTATTATATTCACCAAATATATTTTAATATATTTGATCCCAATATCAGTAAAAAACATTTACTACAAGAATAATCAAACCAAAAGTTCGCCAAGAATCATTGACATCAATCTCTTCATAGACATTAGAAACACGAAAACTAGTACATAATTTTGTACCTTTAGAAATACTTTTTTTTCTAAAAATATCTAATTATACTTTTTGGAAGCTGCTTATCAATTTTTTCACTGGCATTGTATGCAATTATTTCTTTATAGTTAAAATTAAAGTTTACTTTTTACATGTATGTTTACGAGTTTTGACAGAACCATAACTTAAAATAAAAAACACGAGACGGCGCAGAGGTCGTTCGCCAAAAATACTTTACTAGTGTATAGGTATCATTTAAAAAAATTATTTTTTCAATTCAGAAAAAAATGTATACTCAAATTTTCCATTACATTAATTTTAATATTTGTTCATTCGTCATGATTTGAGAGAGCAATTATTTAAGAAAGATTTTTTTAAATCTTGAAATAAACAAAAATTAAAAATACTTTTCTAGTAATTTTTTTCATTTATATTAAATGCTTGACCTTTTCTTGTATAAATACACCCAAAGACGAGGATGCGGATATTTTAAAGCTTATATCAGCGAATGCGGATTTATTTGTCAAACTTTTTTTAAACAGATACTTAATTTAGGTACATGAATAAAAGAAAAATATGGTAATAATTTTTAATAATCTTTATATTATAATCAAATTTTTAGTATACAAATTTAAAATTTGGTGCATAATATTTAATAAAGATCAATGCCGCTGCCTTTTCAGTTTCCATCCTGTTTCGCAGAAGTTCATAGATTAATCCCGCACTAAACAGCTCCACTTGCATCGATTTTAGATAATTCCTCAAAGATGTGGTTGTACGGCCCTTGTGAGAGTACGTTTTATGGCATATTTTAGACTGAGATTTATCTCGAACATGTTCATCTAGTTTAAAATAAGACTAAATCACACTTTGTGTCGGTGACGGTATCGTTGGTTCACTTGTCAAATAGATTATCCAAGGCAAAACACTCAAACAATATGTAAATTGTTGAAATAGAAAACATCCATATAACATGTCTAAATACGTTGTGATTTGTTTACAATCAGAAATGCTAAACAAAACAAGCAATAGTCGCATCCGCAAAAGCTCTGCATTGATTATTGCGAAGGGTTAAATTAATGTGGAAGTTCCGCGGTTGCGGCTACGAATATTCGCAACATTCATAGTAGATACATGTACTCAACAAATAATTATCAACTTTAAATTTTAATTATTTTATTAACATTTCTAAGTTTAATAATTGTTTACAGGATTGATTTTTCAAAAAGCTCAGCTTTTCATGTAATTATTTGATGTCGAAAAAAAATATCAAACCAATATCATTCATTTTCTATTCATTATTTTTTCGTATGCATTTGTCTCGTATGTCTAGCTAAACGGCATTTATGATTAAATGTTTTGCCACAATCATCACATGAAAATGGTTTTTCCCCAGTGTGTACTCGTTTATGTACATTCAAATTGCTTTGATTAATAAATTTTCTATCACAAACATCACATGAGAATGGTTTTTCTCCAGAGTGGGTTAGTTTATGTTGAGTTAATTGGGTTTGTCGATTAAATGTTTTATCACAAACTTCACATGAAAATGGCTTTTCTCCAGTATGGATTACTTTATGTTCGACTAAACTGCGTCTATGATTAAATGTTTTATCACAAACTTCACATGAAAATGGTTTTTCTCCAGTGTGGATTCGCTTATGTTTACCTAAACTGCCTTGGCATCTAAATGTTTTATTACAAACTTCACATGAAAATGGTTTTTCTCCAGTGTGGATTCGTCTATGTATAATTAAAGTGCGTCGATTGTTTAATGTTTTATCACAAACTTCACATGAAAATGGTCTTTTTCCAGTGTGGATTAGTTTATGTGCATTTAAATTGCTTTGTTTAATAAATGTTTTATCACAAACTTCGCATGAGAATGGTTTGCCTTCAGTGTGGGTTCGTTTATGTTGAGTTAAAATGCTTCGTCGATTAAATGTTTTATAACAAACTTCACATGAAAATGGTTTTTCTCCAGTGTGAAGTTGTTTATGTCTAGTTAAAGTGTGTGGATTGTTAAATGTTTTATGACAAACTTCACATGAATATGGTCTTTCTCCAGTGTGGATTATTTTATGTAAATTTAAATTGCTTTGATTAATAAATTTTTTATCACAAACATCACATGAGAATGGTTTTTTTCCAGTGTGGATTACTTTATGTAGAGTTAAATAGGTTTGTTGATTAAATGTTTTATCACAAACTTCACATGAAAATTGCTTTTCTCTAGTGTCGTTTCGTTTATGTTGAACTAAACTGTGATGATGTTTAAATGTTTTATTACAAACATCACATGTAGTATGAATTTGTTGATGTCCCGAAACATTTTCATTTAATATTTCATCTTTAATTATTAGTTCTGTATTTAATTCTTTTTCAAGTTTAATGTTTTCAGTTTTGTAGATTCGTTCATATTCTATGTTAACATTTTCATTAAATATTTCTTCTTTAATTTCTACATGTTCTATTTTAATATTTTCATTAAATGTTTCGTCTGTAATTACTCCATGTTCTATTATAAAACTTTCATCTAATATTTCATCTTTAATTGTTAATTCTTTTTCAAGTTTAATATTTTCCTCATTGATATGATTATCCGCCATTTTGTTTACATTTATATTTTATTTTATTAAGTCAATATTTATTCATATTACGAAGTTTAGGTTAGAGTAATTGTAAAAACTGGTAAAAGTGTGCAAACGGATGTAGATAACTCTCATCAAAAACGTAGCCAATGTAAGCTGGCCTTCAAATTTTAACCATCACTTAGTTAAACTGATTACTTTATTTTATTTATTAAAAAAATTATTTTTTTAATAAATGCTGCAACAGGGTTTAGTAAAATAAATACGCCATGTTTTTCAAGTCAAACTGACGCGAAAGCTTCTTACCCCGTCCACTGTCTCCGGTGCAAAAGGAATACTACAAAGAGTATAGTATAGAGGAGAAGCAGCTCATAAGAGCAATGTAAAATTGTATTATACAAGTTTCAGCGCCTCTAATGATCGAGACAGTTAATTAAAAATATGAAAAGCTTATAAGTACACTAAAATATTAAAAATAATAATAGTAATAATAATCAAAATATATTTTATAATAATATTGTTGTTAAGAGTATACGTATGTTAATTATAAAAATTTTAATCAAAAAGAGGTTAAACAAATATATAATTATTTCTCCTCTCTTCTTGTCCGCGAAGGCCCACAAACTTAATACAATTATATTTCTGCTTCTCCTCTATCATATACTCTTTGGAACACTACTAACATGTTATTTTTGGCAGACATTTTTTTGCATGGATTTCGGTCTCCTTTTCTAGTCTCCATGTCCAAATGGAGATGTCCAATTGTCCATGTCCACAGTGTACAATTCTAATAATTTATGGATTTTTGTTATATAGAGGTCAATGGATACTCTATGTTGGTGCCCCTCCCTTTACCCTCCAAAGCTAGTTTCACTGCCTGTTTACAACTTTAATGTACCCACTAGTCACTACTATATTTTATCTATGCTTTAATGTTAACCTTAACCTTAACTTCATAGTCTGAAAAAATAGTAACAAATAATAAAATATTTAAAAAATTAAATAAGACAAAAATCAACAAAATGGAAAATAATCATATCAATGAGGAAAATATTAAACTTGAAAAAGAATTAAATACAGAACTAATAAGCAATTTAATTCAACACAAACGAATCCATAATGGAGAGAAACCATTCTCATGCGAAGTTTGTGATAAAACATTTAATTGGCAAAGCAGTTTAATTAAACATAAACGGGACCACACTGTAAGAAAACCATTTTCATGTGAAGTATGTGATAAAACTTTTAATTTGAAAAGCAATTTAACTCAACATAAACGAATCCACACTGGAGACAAACCATTTTCATGTGATGATTGTGATAAAACATTTAATTTTAAAAGTAATTTAACTAAACATAAACGAATCCACATTGGAAATAAACCATTTTCATGTGATGATTGTGATCAAAAATTTAGTCAGCTAATTAATTTAACTCGACATAAACAACGATTCCACACTGGAGTAAAACTATTTTCATGTGATGATTGTGAAAAAACTTTTAATACGCAAATCGGTTTAATTCAACATAAAATAATTCACACTGGAGAAAAACCATTTTCATGTGAAGTTTGTGATAAAAAATTTAATTATAAAAGCAATTTAACTAAACATAAACGAATCCACACTGGAGAAAAACCATTTTCGTGTGATGATTGTGAGAAAACATTTAAGCAGCGAAGCCATTTAACTAAACATATGAGACATATGCATACAAAAAAAAAAAATGAATAGAAAAAGTTGAGCTAAATAATTAAAATTTAAAGTTGAATGATTGTTTATTGAGTTCTTTATTTTTATGTATTATCAATTTGTTAGGATTCAAATAATACGAAAACTTAAAAAATGTTTTTCTTTAAATTATTAATTTTATTTTGAAAACAGATTGGCGGTGACAAAGATATCTGGAAAACTTAAACTATTTAAACATATCTTAAGTTCGTTCGTGAATCGTGAACGAAGGAACTTTAATTATATTGCATTTTTTATGGAAAAATATAAAATTTCACCTACTTTATGTTCGTTTTGTTTTGTGTAAATCATTGCAATTTGATTTAACATCAATTATTCTTTCACGAACGAGATAGTCTTACGACCCTCGTCTAATTAGCCGACATAAATTTGACCAACATTATTTCTTTTAATTTGTTTTTTTTTTAATCGTTTGTGACACTTTCCGTTTTGTTTGTGAGTCATTAGTTATTGAGTAAATTTAAATGTTCATTAGTGAAAATAACAACTAACTGAGTTAATTGCTTAATACCCGATATATGCTGAATTTATGAAAAAAGTTCTAAACAAAAGTTTTTATTATAAAAAAAAGAACATTTTTTGTTCTATTTCTTACGGTTTCAAAGATAAACATTTTTGTCCAAACATGGTCCGATTTTGCTTATTCAGGAATTTTCGCATTCACTGACCTTACTTTTTAGCTCTATATCTTTTCGTTTTTGAGTTATCGTGTTTACGGACGGACGGACAACTTTGTGAAAATTGACTGATTAGGTCATTTTATGAACACCTATACCAATTTTTTTTCCTATGATCCAAATTTTCAACCGTTACAAAGTCAGGACTAAACTTAATATACCTTGTATCCTATAATGTATATAGCTTTGTACAACTGTCTGACTGACTGACTCATCTATATTTGTAACCCACTTCTAGTGTAGTGACTCACACTCATATAGTCATATAGCAGATACACATATCTAACCCATGAATATCAATATTGCAATTAAACCTGTGATACAGTACACATTGTATTTAACACTGTACAATTCTAGAGAAAACCAAACAACAAGACAGAACGATACATTTACGTATACGCGCATATCTTTGTCTCTTTTTAAATATTCACGTATAGAAACAGATTATCTTTATAAGTATATTCTGGAATGTAAAGAATATTCGATGCAATTCTCTCGCTTTCTTAGAACGTGAGCATTTCAGATATATAAAGCAGGACAACAACGGCTCACCACTTCCGTAACAATTTAACATTCGTTGAAATCAAGAAGTTAATACAATTGAAAAGTATAATCCTAAAGTTGTAATTGTTATCCAAAAAGTAGTGAAAAATTGTTTACAAAAATATACAGTTTAAGTATTTTCTTTATCACACTCACCCTTTCGCTACACTAGAAATCAGAGATTAGTAGACTAGAAATACTAGAAGGGTACGGTTTTTTGCATTACGTCAGAGCTTATTACTTATACACCCTCATCCAAATAGACAAAATAACTTTTTTAATTTATTGTTTTTCCAATGGTTTGTGACATTTTCGTTTGAGACTCAATAGTTACTGAGTAACTTTATTTTTAATAAAAGCCATCCGTTTAGCTAACATTTTTTAAAAATTGACTTAATATAGGCTTGTGGGTATTAAGCCGATTGGAGATCGTTTGTGAATCCGTATTTTCCGAGAAAAATTGAAAATTCTACTATCTTTTTGTTTGTTTTGGCGGTCATAAGATGGCGCTGATGCCTGCTTTTTAATGCCATCTAGTGTTTTAATAGATAACTATTCATGCCAGTGCTTAAAACGTTATCTAGTGGCCGCAAAAATAAGTAAAAAATGAAACTAATTTTCTCAAAAAATACAGAATCGTTTTTATGAAAATATTTGAAATTCACAAACGATTTCTGATCGATTGAATACAATACAATTTGAATGGAATTTTCAAGTTTTATCGAAAAATACGCAGTCACAAGCATTTTTATGAACATAATTGAAATTAAAAAACGATTTCCGATTGATTGAATTGTGTTGTCTCCATGGATTGAATACCCACAAGCACATGTTCAGTCTTAAATGTTGTCTAAACGTATGTCCTAAATTAAGAATTAAATTAACGCGGTAACTATTGAGTCACAAACGAAATCGAAATTGTCTCAAACGATTGGAAAAAATATTAAATTAAAAAAGTCATGTTGGCTATTCGGACGATGATATTACTACGGAATATGTATTTCTGTTTAAATTACTTTAAACAAGTATTTATATTATTTTAATTATTTGTTTTCAAGTTTTATATATTTTATTTATATTTATTTTCTGCATATTTGTGAATCATCTACTTATAGATATATGCCTGCCATCTATCGGACAGTGTATTGAAACAACAATAGACAATCTGCACGTTCTCAAAGCTATACGAAATGACTTCAACATCGTGTGAGTGACACTTCTTGTTTGTATATGTACGCTGCCTACACTAATATCTGATTTAACAAAGCGTCAATCATATAAACAAAAGTTAACATCACAGAGGGTTGGTATTTGTTTCAAATGTCTTGTAATTATGCAGAAGGTTTATCGTCTTATGACCATAAAGGAATATTAGGAAGAAAGGAGGTAAGGATAACTTTTTTATAAATGCCATTTGTTTAAAAACAAAGAATTTATACATTTAAATTAACGTTTTATTTATTAAATAAAACTGGATCCAGAGTAGATCATGGTGGTAGAAAAGTCTATCGAGACAAATTTGAAATTTTGATTATGACATATATTTGAGCTAAATGTGTCTTAGTTGCTATGTTAATTTACATTAACACTCAAAAACAACTTAAATAAGCACCTGTTATTCGGGAAACAACAAATGCTTTGCATTAACTGCGGATTGCACCGCTCTGGTTTTTTCCAAATTCTAAGGTGAATGCTGATTTGGAGTTGCAATTCCTCCCGTATTTCCGATCTCGTTGGGACGTTATTTTATATAATTGTAAAATATGATTACTTTTTAAATTAAATAAATGAATATTTACAATTAGTTGATTTTGAAAATAAGTTCTTTTGTTAATATAATTAATTTTCAAACGTCAATAGTATTGAAAATTGTAACAGATAGAAGTAAACATACAAAATGTGTCTTTTTTAAACAAACAACTTTTGTTTGAAACCTTTTTTCATAAACTGAACAGTTTTGGTTTTGATGATTTACAGTAAGTACATCTGGTGCTATGGCTGATCTCCTTGAATTAAGTTCATTCAGCAAGTTTTCTGTCTTAATTGCAAAAATACGGTCTATACGAAGCCTTTGGGAAGTCTCAGAAGGAGTAGAAAATCATTTTGAAGGTTGTGCATTAAAATAAAACAGATTGAAATCCGATAGAACATCTCTAGGATGAACTTTTCAGACTATAAGAAGATAAATTAACCCTCCTAATAGCTTACAGGAGCTCAGAATAGCTTTAGTGCAGGAATGGGAAGTTTATTAAAAGTATACCTAGAAGGCTTGAGGTAGGCATTAGAGTTAGAGGAAGTAATATTCGTTGTTAAAAGTTTATAATTCCTTTTAAAAACCCAAGAAATAAAATCTCTTCAAACCTAATCGAAGAGAAATTCAAATAAGTATTAAAGGAACAAATCTTAAAAATTTTGTATTTAATGGGTTGTTGTTTGACGAAAATCCATTATTTCGTATCAATATTTTTATTTTGACTAGTTTCGCAATGACAGTTGCTTCTTGACTATAGTTTCGCAATGACGGTTGCTTCTTTAGAAAATATATAATGGTCAATGATTGTTATATATTGTTAAGAAAATCTCAAATATTTGTTTAATTTAGTAATTCATTTTAATTAAATGATTTAAGTAATCCCGGCCCCATGTTCGGAAAAATAGTCCAAAACATCAACAGATAAAACTATCAAATAAAGAAACATATTTTTGTATTTTTAAGAAAGAATTATTATTACAGAAATTTGATACTGCCGAAGATGTAGAAAGAAAGGCTAATGTTTTAACAGAATGGATGAAAACTGCCAATCACATTGTTGTACATACTGGTGCTGGAATAAGTACATCAGCTGGTATCCCAGATTTTAGGTATTAAATAGTTCATATTGTTTTTCAAATTAAAATTTGTTACAAATAACAAAACGTATGCCACAATATGGAAGGCGCAATACACATTATTTTATATGCTTAAATTTAAAAGAAGTACCATATTAAATAGTCAATAGATAGTATAAAAGGAAAACTTTGTTCGCACCACTCGGATATTTATCTCATAAAATCGAAGTCCGCAGATTCGTCGCATCCAAACCTTTAGAGATGGTAACCGCGAATTGGTAAATGTATAATGATTTGATTATTTTTTTGCAGAGGACCTAATGGTGTATGGACATTGGAAAAGAAAGGATTAAAACCAAATATTAATATATCATTTGATGATGCTATGCCAACAAAAACGCATATGGCGTTACAGCGATTAGTAAAATTAGGTAAAGTTCAATATATCATTAGCCAAAATATTGATGGTTTACATTTGAAAAGTGGTATCACAAGGGATCATTTAGCTGAATTACATGGAAATATGTTTATAGATCAATGTGGAACGTGTGCAAGGTAAATAAGAAGAATTTATTCACTTCCTGAAATACTGAATTATCCACCCTTATAATTAAATTTCGTAATAAAATTACGCCGACTAATACACGAAACTTATCAAATTTATTGAATGATTTATATATTAAATTTAATGTTACTCAAGGAGACGTCCACATCTTACGTCACACATTTGGGGGGGCTATAAATTTACAATTATTGTTTATTTTAGACAATTTGTACGAAATACAGCTACTACAAGCGTAGGGCAGAAGTGTTTAAACATTCCATGTAAAGGAAAAAATAAAGCTGAAAGACCATGCCGTGGAAAGTTACATGATAATATATTGGATTGGGAGCATGATTTACCTCAGTCGGATTTAGATTTATCAACTTTACATTCAAGGTTTGTTTAGAAAGATACACAACTGAATTATCAAATCAAGTTAAATTAAGGACGTTCATGCATGAGGCTTGATAAGATAAAAAAAATTTTTTAGTGAATTGTATAGCTCAATTCAGTAGTTATCCTCCCTCAAAAATTTAAAACCGGTTGACGATCATTTCAAAGAGTAATTATCGATTAAATATCAAACTTTTAAGACACAGCGTCTTATGGAGAACAGAATTTTTTTGTACTTAAAATTATAATAACTATATTATTAAAGTAATCACCATCAAAAATAATGTTTATAAATATTCTTTGAAATATTTAGTTTATATAATTGCATTAAAAAAATGTTGTTGGCGAACGTTTGAATTAATTATTTAATAAAATTAAAACTGCTTTGTTAGGTTTGTTTTTGCCACCATATTTTGAAAACTGGCGACAGCGCACAGTAAAAAAATTATAAAATTAATTAAAATTATAAAATTTTAAGTATAAAAAAATTCTGTTCTCCAAAAGACGCTGTGTTAAAAGTTTGATATTTAATCGATAATTACTCTTTGAAATAATCGTCAACAGGTTTTAAATTTTTGAGGGAGTATAATTCACTAAACAAAAAATTTTTATCAACTATCAAGCCTGATGCTTGAACGTCCTTAGGAAGCTTTAGCATTAAACGAGGAACATTATACTAGAATTTTCGATATACCACCCAAACATCTTTAAAGAATATGTCTGAACATTAGTAATATTATTTCTACAGCAATGTTTGATATGAAAAATTATACACATCTTGGTTGGTGATCAAACCCATGACCTTTGGCATTCAAAATTATTATTAATATAATATGAAGCAATTGCTTTCACGAAATTTTTTACAATCTTTGGATACAAGACAATAACAAAAGCAACTCTTACATTTTATTGATATGACCCAGTGTATATTATTTAGTATATGATTGGATGTTTTGACACCCATTTTTTATATTTTTTTAGAATATAAAAATGTCATAATGATATTAATAGTGTTGCAGATCTTAGTATATGTTTAGGTACGACATTACAAATAGTACCTAGTGGAAATTTACCATTGCTTGCAAAGAAGAATAATGGACGGCTAGTTATAATTAATTTACAACCAACTAAACATGTAAGTATTAATTTTTTTATAGATATTTTAATGTTTTCAAAAACCTTATCTTGATTGTTTGATGTAACTTTTAGGATAGAAAAGCAGATTTAATAATTAATACATACGTTGATGATGCTTTCAAAATAATCATGAAGAATTTTAATCTTGAAATACCTGAATATTGTATTGAAAATGATCCCACCAAAAGGATAAATAAATTAATAGAATGGACAATTAAAAGTTCCATTCCAAAAAATAAATTAGATCTATTGGATGTTAAAAAGAAAGAAAGTAAACATGATCTTACGGAATAGACTGATCGTTATTATTTGTAATTAATACAATTTTTAATCAATGAAATAAATTTTTTTAAATTTTTTTTTAGTTTAGTTTTTTTTTGCCTGTTATTAAAATTTTTTCGGTTTTAATAATTGAGTAAGAGGTGCTATTTTAAGCAGATGAAGCTATAGGATTCTGTCGAGGCCAGACGCCAGAAGACCCACAACTTCTCCGCCAGGATTGATGGATCCAAGGTATCGGAACCAAACATTCTATACTTGACACCCTGCAGGTGCATATAACATGTATGGAGGTTTCATCGTCCTCCAAGGCCCTACAAGTGGGATCATCAGAGATTCCCAAGTTATGAAGGTGGTAGTTCAATCGATAGTGTCCTGTCAAGAGCCCCACCATCCTTCTCAACTGCATTCTATTGAGTTTCAATCGAGCACAGTCGAATGGCCTATCGATAATTATCGATTAAAAAGCACAGCTAATTAACTCTTTGAAATTATCGACGACAGGTTTTAAATTTTTGAGGAGGATAACTACATAACTGAGCTATTCAATTTACTAAACAAAATTTTTTTATCTACTATCAAGCCTCATGCATGAACGTGCTTATATCATGCTTATGTCAAAGAATACAATATATATTATGTCATGAAGAATAGATAAATAGGAGATTGAACGACATAGGCAATTCGTTTGTTTTTTCGTCCTCAAAACGTGTAGAGATCATAGTTATTATTTTCGCCACTAGCGGCAGTGCGAATATACCCGTACGGAATTATTATTATTACATATTAAAATCAACGGTTATCGCGTCTTACAAATAAAAATTGTAAGTATAAAAATTGTTTAATTTTATAAATGTGAAAAAATGGCACAATGTTGTACAGAGAAAGCATAGATATACTGTTATATATCTATGAGTGGAAGGTCGTTTAAGGTTAGGAATGCGTGTCTGCATTTACGAAAGGAATATGGTCTGTAATTACCGGTTTTGTCATCTTCTTTCTTTATCTAATATATGTTAGTATTGTAAACATATATTTGTATGTTATTATTAATTGCAATTATCACTATGATTCTTCATCTTTTAATTTATTGCAGATTATTAAGAATTCTCTATTATTAATATTTATTTAATTATTACTTGATAATCGAAAACAATTTTTTGTTATCTATAAAACTAAGACTTCTTATTAACTGAATGAAAGTGATTTCTTGGCGCCTACATTTAAATTCCGTACGGCACTGAGACCAGTGACCCCTACTGATAAAAGATAGTTACACCAATTCTTGACCGTTTTTTTAACATTACGTTCGCTCTCCTAATATATCTATTCTTCATGATTATGTTTAAATAAAAACATTAATTTTTTTTTAAAAACAGTTTATTTTATCGAAAGTAAGTTTCGTATGAAACAATAACACAATTATAAAAATAAATAACAAAGACTAATTTTATTTATGAACAATGTGGATCGTAAATTTATTAAATGGATTTATATTTAAATGTAACATAATTAGAATGAACTATGATGGATTGTTAGATGTGTTGTTTGTTTTATTGTCGGTAATTTTAGAAACATATATCATAAATTTCTTTATAATCGCTAACAAAGTGAGTCTCTAATCCTTCTGTTATGAATTTTGGGAGATCATTGTAGTCTTTTTTATTTTCTTCTGGTAATATAATACAGTTAACACCAACACGTTTGGCCTAAAAATAATTATAATAAAAATGTAATTAATTTAAACATTAAGTAAGACAATTTTGATAACTCAGTCTTCACATAATTAAGTTACCATTATAATATTTAACCGTCCAAGTAGCCGAGCGGTCTAAGGCGTTATGTCTATTTGGAACTGGGAGGTCATAGGTTCGAATCCCGACATCGACAGTTAGCCAATTATTTAAAAAAAAGGGGCAGTTAATTGACTAAACTGTCTGGACTGTATGGACAAGAACGAAATAACCGGCTATGCTTGTGAAGGTTTTTTGCAGTTTCCTTCGGCATAGTTCCTATCAGAGTCTATTGCAGCCGCACAACCTACCAATTCCTAGTCTACACACAAAATTCCTTCCACTCCACTCACATCCTTAGGCATCACAATGGACCTTATGATTGAAGTGTAGCCCGTCCAGGGTAGCCGCTACAATCTATCGATTATAATATTTAGAAATTTTCCCTGGGAGGTGCATGGGACTTGGGACAATAATTACAACAGTTAGCATTACAATGTCGCAGAGTTATTTGAACTAACTGAAGCGACGCGCGGTGACATGAGTAGAAACTAAACCTATGGCGGTAATACAGTTATCTATCTATAATGTATGTCTATTAATGTCACATAATATTCCATTTTACAAAGATATCAACAACACTTTTGAATCGAAATCCTTATAAATGAAAACTGCATGTCATGTATGTCCTAGAGTAACCTATATATTTTATCATTTTGAGTTATTTTAAAACTAACTGAAGCGCTGCGTGATGGCATTAGTGGAAACTAAAGTTATGATGGTAATACAGTTATCTATTTATAATGTATGTTATTAGCTGTAATGTTACTATATTTTTTCATTCTCAGAATTTTAATAAATAACTAGTACTTACGGCAATAATTTTTTCTTTAATACCCCCAACAGGTAAAATTTTACCCATCAACGAAATTTCACCAGTCATAGCAACATTCTGACGGATAGGTTTATTTTTGGCTAAAGATAGAAGGGCCGTCACTATTGTACATCCAGCACTAGGTCCATCTTTTGGTGTTGCACCTTCAGGCACGTGTAAATGAATATGACTGAAAGCACAAATAATGTAAAATGCAAAATTGATTGAAATGTTTTTATCTTTAAAAAACTTACTTAGCAAGTAAAAAGTGATTTGAAGGATCATCTTTGTGTAGAAAATTTCTAGCAACTGTTAATGCAATATTTGCAGACTCTTTCATAACATTTCCTAAATGACCTGTTAATTCTAATGATCCATGAATCGATTTCACTTTGTCTTTATCTTTATCGGTACTCTCACTCAATACGTCGTATGGCCTTCTGGTAGAAGTTTCAATAAATAATGTTGAACCACCTAAAAATCAAACAATATTATAAAATCAAGATGGTTCCCAATCGTCAACTTCTGTAAGGAGCAAGTGGTAGTTAATTTTAAATGATATAAATCATCACTGCGTAGGTCAAATAAGTAAGGTTTTTAGAAACAGAATAGTCAGGTTCAACTGTGATAGTTACATATGTGTTAATTAGGCTTATTTTGTTAAGGAAACGAATCTTTTTTTAAAATGATAATTATGGTATGAAGTTTTCATCAAGAAAAACTTCAAAAGCCACTTTTTACTACTCGAAATTTGTATTTATAGTATTATAGGTATAAATAATTGTTGAAATGTAGCCTGACTAAAGCCGCCATCTTGGAATATGTCATGAGTAACTTGACCAATAGTCAATACTGATTTGAGTATATTTTACTTGGTGTCTATAGAAAAGTATCGATATTGTATTTAAAAGGGTGCTAGCGATTTAGCTCAAAAAAATTCCCTGACATTACCAGGTTTTCCAGAGATTTAAATTAATTTTTCCAGACGAATATTAAATATAATATATACTTTTTAACGTACAGTATAGGCAACAATGGTTCATTAAATGGAGCTTAAAGTTGAATAAAATACAAAAAATACATATTAAATTAATTAGTTATAAACTTATCTAGAGCACGGTAGTGCGCAAGGCCGAGTTTAAGGGACATTTGGCCTTCTAACTTACAGTGCTATTACTACAGCTTAATTTACGCTCATTTTTTAGGTGCTGTATCTTTTGATTAATTTATTCTTATAAATTTGTTATACAATTCAAAACAATTTAAAAATAATTATAAAAAAAATTGATTAATTCATTTCAAGACTTTTAAATAAAAAAGTAATTTTTCCAAAAAAGTCTCAAAACTCCCTGACTTTTCAAGAAATTTTGAATTCCCTGACATTTCCAGAACAGCTAGACACCCTGATTAATCCAGATAGTATCATCGCAAATCTTAATTGCCACTAATCTTAGACTTTATTTAAAAAAAGACTATCATACCCATAGCTGTCCATGCTAGTCCCATGACCACACCTGGTGGCGTTGTTAAATACATTCGATCATGTGTAAAAACAGGTTTACCAACAAAATCTGGCAGATTATCAGGTGTAACTTCAACATGTTGTGCTGATTCTTTTACAACTCGATATGCCACTTTTCTTACTACCTAAAAGTTTAAAAATAATAATAGAAATCCTGGTTAAAGGATATAAATCCTACGATAATAATTATATATTTATTAATGGTTTGACCTTATCGATTTGTTTTTGTAAATTTCGTACACCCGATTCTCGACAATAACGTTTTATTAATTCTTGTAATGAATCATCTTTAATTAATATGTGTTCTGATTTTAAACCACTGTTTTTCATTGCTTGTGGTACCAAATATTGTTTGGCTATTGCCATTTTTTCTTCTGCCACATAACCTGACATATCAATTAATTCCATACGATCACGTAATGGTTCTGGGATTGTATCTATTACATTTGCTGTACAAATAAATAACACCTAAACAAAAACGTAATTAAGGGTTAACAATTTTATGATTTTTATATCAAAATCTTATAGGGGATATTTTATATCAAAATCTTACAGGGCAATAATATACAGGGGATTGTTCATCAAAAATGATAGTAGTTTTTTTTTTGTAGCAATATCGTACGATTTTTTCATGAAAATTCACAATCCATTTTTCGGTTCTTAGATATAGGACCAAACCTTTGAGTTTTAAATGGATGTCTAGTGTTTTTGTCCCGCCCAGATCTGTAACCCAAAGGTTACAGTGGGGAACATATCAGTCAGTATCTTCTCAGATAGCTACACTCGAGCCCTTGAGGCGTCAAGATTCCAATCGAGGATAGTCTATGAATGCTTCGAGGAACTAAACCGCCTGGCACTGAATAACACAGTCAAGCTGATCTGGGTATCGGGTCACTCCGGCGTTAAAGGGACTGACGAAGCAGTGGCACCTGAGCTTGTCATTCCCATAGCAAGATGCTCCGTAATAGGGAATATGCATGAAAATTTTTTTTCACTTGAATTGAAGCATGTTTACTTGACAAATATCAAGGTAAAATTACTTTTTAAATAACTTTAAAAATAAGCAAGGTTGAAGCAAGATATGATTGAAATTCCCGATTAGACAAAGAGGGTGATAGCCCTCTTGATATGTTATGTGACGTCATATTACATTTTCACCTTTTAAAATACACGTAAAACTCCGTTTTTAGTATTTTTGCAAGAAAGAGACAGATAATAATTTTTAAAAGCTTACAGCTTCCTTGATATTTGTCGGATTTTAATTTCGTTTTTAAATATTATTACAGTATTAACAGTATTTTCATATTCTGAAAATAAATGTGAAAAAAAATTTTCATGCATATTCCCTATTTCCCGAATCAAGGAGTGGCTACGACAAGCCCATTTCGATTTTACTGGGACTTTGCGCAGGGCATGCGACAGGCCAAGCTGTGAATAACCACAGCTAGGCCATTCGGCTGTGCTCGATTGAAACTCACTAGAACACAGTTGAGAAGGATGGTGGGGCTGTTGACAGGACACTATCGATTGAACTGCCACCTTCATAACTTGGGAATCTCTGATGATCTCACTTGTAGGGCCTGTATGGAGGACGATGAAACCTTCAAACATGTTATATAAACCTGCAGGGTGTCAAGTATAGAATGTTTGGGTCCGAAACCTTGGATCCATCAATCCTGGGAGATATTCCGTCGGAGAAGTTTTGGACCTTCTTTCTGGCCTCAACAGAATCCTATAGATTCATCTGCTTAAAATACCACCTCTTATCCGGAGACGTTTCGCCTTCGGATGACAGGTTGTTCTCAATGGAGGGCACAGAGGACCCCTTGGTCTAGGTGCTAGGGACCCATTTGCAGTACCCCTCTTACATATTATTAATTAATGTTTTTGTCCCGAAAATAGTTTCAATATTTAAAAAAGACAACATTGACATCGGCAAGCTTGTTCTAACGGAACGAAGGCCATGTGTTATGTAATGGATTAAAACAAACAGAAATTGTTTCAAATTTCTTCCCAATTCAAGAGAAAAATTTTAAAATTTACATTTAAATAAGCATGTGGTGGTAATTAATTTATTATTCTACATCAATAAATTAAAAAAATTGTATAATAAACAAATACCTTTGATAAATCAACTGGAACATCTAAATAATGATCTAAGAAATTGGCATTTTGTTCTGGATCAAGCATTTCTAATAAAGCTGAGCTTGGATCTCCTTGATAGCCCCTAAATAGAATAATTATATTAGTAAAAATCAATCAGAAGGAAAATTACTTAAGACTTCCTCCTCCCTGAATATTAAAGTTTTCAAAACTTGTTCATGCAATTTATTTCATAAGACTTCGTATATAAGGGACGCAAGTTATCCTCATCCGCACGTATGGTAGAATACTTTGATAGTATAATCAAATATCCTTACGTTTAGCTTTTAGTACGAGTACATTCTAAATGACAGCTTTTATTGGGCTTGGTTATTAGTAACTTATATTAACCCTAAACATTGTATACTTACTTGCCAATTTTATCAACTTCGTCTATCAATACCAAAGGATTTTCAGTCTTTGTCTTTTTTAAACATTGTATTATTTTGCCCGGCATTGCACCAACATACGTTCGTCTATGTCCTTTAATTTCGGCAACATCAGTCATTCCACCAACAGAAAATCGGAAATATTCACGAGTCAATGCACGTGCAATAGAACGAGCTGTAACATAAAATGTTACAATTGAAATTGTATATTAATAAAAATTTAAAAAAAAAACCCGACACAATGAACAAAAAAACCTCAAGTGTAATTAATTCAGGCTAAAAATACGTAATAAATCGTACTAAACAGAATTTTATTGCCTGAATAGCTTCTGAGAATAGATGGCAATGCTGGATTGGTTAAAAATTGACATAACTATTCTCATAATTATCAAAGTTTTAAGTATCCCGTGGACCTGTGGATCGGGCGAATAGTCACGGCAAATAATTAATTTTTGATAAATTCAATTTTAAAAATTCGTTACGTAGAAGTTGCATTAACGAATTTCCTCAGTATAAATACATCACTTCTCTTTTGGAAATAGAGGAGAGGAAAATTTCCGGTTTTTAGATTTTTCTAGGTGCTTTCAGACCGATCTTTCTATTAAAAATCAACTTTCTAGGACAACTGGAAGTACCCTAGAAAATTGATGATGAGTGAGTGAGTCTGTCACCAAAATCTCAATTTTTAGGGTTAAATATCTCATAAACTATTAAAGCTATTATGTTGAAATTTGGTACGTACCGTCAGATGGTGGGTTTCACGCTATGTGTTTATTTGAGCTTCATAGTTTATCGGTTCCTGAGATACAGAGGCCTAATCCTTTGTGTTAAAATAGAGTACGGTAGGCGTCTATGGTTGAACTTTGCCTAATTCACTACCGTGCGCTATGATTCTAATAATGTATATGAAAATTGCATACCAATACTAGTTTTTCCTACTCCAGGTGGTCCATAAAAACATAATATTTTGCCTTGTGTGCTTCCTTTCAACTGACTAACTGCAATAAATTCTAATATACGCGTTTTAATATCTTCCATTCCATAATGATCTTCGTCTAATATTTCAGCTGCACGTTGAATATTTAAATTTTCTGAACTTGACGTCCCCCATGGTAATGATGTTAACCAATCTAAATAATTTCTTGTAACGCTAAAATTTCATAAATGTTGTAGCAGAATAAATTAATTTTATTTGTTATTTTAATAAATTTTTTTATAGTTTAGAATTATTTTATTTAACTGGACAGATTATTCCATGTTACGCCATTAACTCGAATTGAAGCGCTCCTCCACCAACCAAGGTACTAATTCTTGCTTCAGCGTGCCACGTATGTGTGGCTGTCACATGTATTTCCACTACACACATCAAGTTTTAGTACCTTGGCTAGTTGAGACTGTTAGATAGTGCTGCATTGGGTCCGTTATGTCACGTTTATACTAATAAGCATACTCGGTCCAGTTATGCAGAGGTCAGCGGAAGAGTGTCTCCAAATCTGAAGGCAGAGGGATAGTAGAAACCATGGAGACTAGACAAGGAGTCTGAACTCCATGTTAACAAATAATTGACAAAAATAAGATGTCAGTAGTGTTCCTTTTGCACCGGAGACAGTGGAGAGAGTATAAGGCGCGAGTTTGAATTGAAAAACATGACGCTTTTATGTAGAATTATAAAAATTATTTACAGTCAAAGTATTTTTCCAATTAAATACTTTTTTTTAATAAATGACATAAAGTAATTAGTTGAAGTTTAAGTGATAGTTAAAAATTCGTAAAATAATTACATAATAATAAAAAACAAAATAATTATATCGAATAATTAAATAGTAACCTTTAAAGTTGTAATTGTAAAAATGCAAATAAATTAAGTAGAAAATAATTATATTAAAATTATTAAGAGTACGAGTACGGCGGAGGGCATTTGTTGCGGCCCTACGTCCCCCAAGGGAATACAGAAATTAATTAATATACACATATAAAAATTATTAAAATCAATTTAGAAGATTATTAAATCAGGCATTAAATTAAACTTTTATTTTTTAATAATAAGTCTAACAAAATGACAAATATATTATACCATACTATATTCACTTCGGTGCAAAAGGACAACTAGCGACGCTAGTGGCACAAAAAGTAAATATAACTTCTACCATTTCATTGACATATTTTGTCAATTCTCCCGTTTGAATTCGGTCTCCTTGTCTAGTCTCCATGGTAAAAACTCTGAATTCACGTAGACATTCGATAGCTACTCATATAAACAATACTTGAATTTTCTTTCGTCACAACTCATAAAACTGCGCCAAGAATAAAAGATAAAGATTCCAAAAAATGTATAAAGTCAGCCTAACTATCGATTTCCCACAGCTTTATTAATATTAATACCCGTAGAGATGAACTCACTAATATTTTTTAATATTGTCTCTTGTAGTTGTAATTTTTGTTAAATAATTTATAAACTTTTGTTTACTTACTTAAATTCTGAACTATGACTTTCTAAAAAGTTTAATTTATTTAATTCTTCCTCAATGACATCATTAACTGCTTTCGGAACAATTTTTTCTTTAATTCTTTCACGAAACTTTTCACCAATAGCATCTTTATCATCTTTTTCAAGACCTAATTCTTTCTTAATTACTTTTAGTTGTTCATGTAAGATATATTTTCTATGTTGTTGTTTCACTTTTTCCTCAACTTCACGACCAATTTTTTGTTGTAATTTTGATAATTCATACTCTTTTTTTAATAATGATAAGGATAGCATTAACCTTTTTGGAATCTAAAAATAGTTTAATGAATGTACACGGTAATTGTTTTAAAGCAGACTGAATCAAGAGAAACGCATCAAACGTTACAAGTCCCATTCAAAACTAATACAAAATACAACCGAAACCGGATATAACGACATTGAAGGAGCCACATAATTAGGACGCTATATCCGATAGTTGTTATAAGCAATGTACATAGTAAGAATAACAACTAACTCAGTTAAGGACGTTCATGTGCTACGGTAGAGTCAAATGAGTACTATCTTTAATAAAATTTATTTAGGATTTTAAAAAAAGTTGTAAAGGATATCAATAATCTTTCAACGATTTATAACCTTTTTTTTATTTCGCCTAAAGTATTTAAAAGTATTTATTGTGAAATATTAGGAAATATAAATTAGAAATTGATTTGACTTGATGTGACAGATCTGACAATAAACTATGTTGTATATTTGTGTGTATGTGTATATTTTTTTACTGTACGCAGTCGCCAGTTTTCAAAATATGGTAGCAAAAACAAAACAGTTTTAATTTTATTAAATAATTAATTCAAACGTTGGTCAACACCATTTTTTAAATGCAATTACATAAACTGTATATTTCAAAGAATATTTATAAACATTATTTATTATGGTGACTACTTTAATAATATAGTTATTATAATTTTAAGTACAAAAACATTATTTTCTCCATCAAAGTTTGATTTTTAATCGATAGTTACTCATTGAAATGATCATCAACAGGAGGTTTTAAATTTTTGAGGGAGGTTAACTACATAATTGAGCTACTCAATTCACTAAAAAATTTTTTAAATCTTATCAAGCCTCATGCATGAACGCCCTTAATTAATTAAATAACCGACATATACTGAATGTAATATACGTTTTTCTATGCAAAGGAGGCTCTTTCCTTTCCGTTTTTGGGATTTTACTGTCATTGAAATAGACTAACTACTCAATACCTTTTTTTAAATAAATATACATTACTATACTTACATCCATTTCTTCTAAAACAGATTGAAGTTCGGCTGCATCAGCTCCAGTTAAAGCAGCACCTAGATCACTCAAATATACAGGATTATCAACAACACGTTGTCCTTGATGTAACATTTGTTGTAAGCTTTCACGGTAGAGTGGATTCAAACTAATTATGTCTCTTATTGTTTTTATCACTTCTTGCGTTAGTGCTTTCACTTCTTCAGTTTGTTGAAACTTCTTGTGCACTAAATTTTCAACTTCAACCATGAGAACCGGTTGAACAGAAGGTGTTGAATCTTTTTTTGGATCTGCTTGAGTTGTATCTGATGGTTGTGTAGATGATGCTGATTTTTCATTGGGCTTATCCGACTTTTTAACTGATTCAATTTCTGGTTTTGAAGCGGCTTTTGGACGTGAACTAATTCTTTTACGTCTTCGTTTTTCAGGATCAGTATCGTCTATAAAGACGTTCATAGATGAAGATGGAGAATTTAATAGTGGAAATTTAAGTTTCATTTCTGCAGCATAATATACATAATATATGAAAGTTACATTCGAATTTAATTTAAGTGAGCAAGAGAGACAGAAAATGCAAGTGGAAAAAATTGTAGTTTTAATTACTCAATCTAAAAATAATATGAAACTTAGAAAAAAACCAGCGGCGTACTTAAGGACGTTCATTTGCTACGCTAGAGTCAAATGTACTATTTATCTTTAATAAAATTTATTTAGGATTTTAAAAGTTGTAAAGTATGTCAATAATCTTACAACCATTTATAACCTTTTTTTAATTGTCCTAAATATTTTAAAAGTATTTATTATAAAATATCAGGAAATGTAAATTAGAAATTGATTTGGTTTTATGTGACAGATCTGACAATAACACAGTGTATATGTGTATATTTTTTACTGTGCGCTGTCGCCAGTTTTCAAAATATGGTGGCAAAAACAAACCTAACAGAACAGTTTTAATAAAAACAAAACAGTTTTAATTTTATTAAATAATTAATCATAATGCATATTTCAAATAATATTTATAAACATTATTTATTATGGTGTCTACTTTAATAATATAGTTATTATAATTTTAAGTACAAAACAATTCTGTTCTCTATAAGACGCTGTGCCAAAAGTTTGATTTTTAATCGATAATTACTCTTTGAAATGATCGTCAACAGGTTTTAAATTTTTGAGGCAAAAATTTTTGATCTATCAAGCCTCTTGCATGAACGTCCTTAAATTTTCTTTAAAATAATCTAGTTAGGATGCCTGAGCGCCACTCCTGGAATTATTTAAGTAAATCTAATTACATTAAATTAAGCCCTATTGTTATTACTAAAAAAACGTGCCAAGTGTAATCGAAATGTGCCAAATAGTTTTTGAAACATTTGAGAAAAAAAAGCTTTTTTTGGTAACTCTAACAACCTGTATCTGAGACACGCTTTCCAGATTATAATCTGAGACATCCTGTATATACCGGGTATAATAATCAACAGAAATTTTATTATTGCACTCTTTTGAGTATAGCTAAATGGGTTCAATATGTGATGCTCTCAAAATAGTAAGTGGAGCAGGAGGCAAGTTGGAGCAGCCGAAAGGTAATTTATATAATAGAAGCAAGATTCGTTTCTTAAGTAGGCTTAACAACTGTTTTGGGCACGATAAAAAATTAAATAATTACTCTGGAAAAATGATTACTTACAATAAAAATGGGTCTATTAACCAAAAATCTAAGAAAAAGCTAAATTAAGATGAAGATTATTTCTTAAAAGCTCATTGAACTCTTACCGGGCACAACTTCAATTTCCATATCTTTGATTAATCCAGTTATTTTAATACGTCGGTGAGCCATTACAACTAAACGTAAACGATCACCCAAGTCTTGCATTTCATGAATTTGTGCGAATGTTCCTACAGAATAAACTTCATCTAGTTTGGTTATTACATCCGATTCATTTTCATCATTTTTTTTAAGAAATATTCCACAATATGGTTGATTTAATTTTACTTTTCGTCGTACTAAACTGATTAGTTGCGGATTGGTTAGCTAAACATAAAAAAATTTTTAATAATAAATTGCATAACATTGTGCACTTTTTGCAATCCCGAAAAATCAATTTTCTATTGTCCATATCTGGAAAACTGTCCATTTTCCGACCGTGTAATCATAGGGACTTTTGATCCGGAGCTCAAAAGAAATAACATATCGATTCCAGCGAATTTTATCGAGGGCAACTTCCCATAAGAAATGTGCGGGGTCCTTTAACCCAAACTGGTTTCAAAATTGAAATAAAAAATACTTCATCGATATTATATTCATAAAAATCATTTAAATAATATAGCGATCTTTTTATACTATGGGAAAAAGCGCAATGCAGTTTAACGATCTTGAGAATATAAATTTTTTAAGGCAGCAAATAGTAACAATATGAAACTTGAGCCTTGTTGGATAATTTTTCACTAAGAGGGACGTAAACGCAGCGAATTATATTTGTACTCAACAACTCACAAAGTAATAGCTCGAGGAAATTTAGAAGCATCAAAATGCCCGGATATTTATTGAAACTCGATGAGATAAACAAAGCTAAAACCATTATAATAACAAGTCAAGTCATAGGGAACCCGTGGTTTCCGATGACCTAGTTCATCACAAAAACTTGACGTCAATTAGACTACTATTGTGCATTCTTTGACTTTTTTACTTTACTTTTCGATTTTCTGAAAAATAAACGAGATATCGGAAATTTTTATTCTTTGTCTGGCCGAACTTTATTCAATTTATTATTTGATGTTGGTAATGAGAAACCTAATATTGTGACAATTTCCTACTGTACTATATTTTTTAAATATGTATCCGTATTGGATAAGTTACCTCAATTAACTTTATAAATCTCGGAAAAACTGGATTTCTCCTTATAGCTATGACAGGTACATGAGGCCATACTTCAGGAACAGCCACTGTGGCTGGTAAATGTTGATGACTGTTGACAACTTCTTCTTCGTCTCGACGATTGTTATTATCATCGTTATTATTATTTCTACGTTATTTAGAAAATCATACTAATATTAATATTACATAACCCTACTTTGGAATATGAATATTGCATCATCTAAAACTTACTTAGTCGTAAAGTGTCTGAAACTGTTAAACACTAATCGACGTTCGTTATCATGTAAGATTCTATTATTTAAATGACACTTGTGTAATAGAAACCTACGTGTGGATGTTGAACCGGCTATTCTAGAATATTCTAAATAACATGTTTTTGATGTTGTGAATGTTCTCGACACTTGACGAAATAAATTGGAACGAATCGAACACAATGCCATATTTTGATTTTACACTATGTAATAATTTTAATGTGTCAATGTTTACAAAATAATTCAAATTTATTTATTATTTAAAAATTTTATAAAAAAAACATATACACAGTTCTTCAATTCTTTGTAGTCAGTTGTTACCAACTGTAATGTTTTTGTGTGACCAACTGCTGTATGTTCATTCCACTGATGACAGTGGTTTATTTTCTAAAATCGATGGAGGGTAGAGATAAGGACAATTTATTCGTAAAGGATTCCAGTTTCAAGTTTCCAAGTAAAAGCGCTGGATAGTAGTTCAATAGGTACCCGGAATGTTTGAAGAATGGATATTAGAGAATAGCTAGAAAATATCGACACTTTTATAAATAACGGTTTACCTGTGAATCAGAACTTTAGGCATAAAGACGACTACAAATAATAACGAAATCTTAACTAGTGAAGCTATCCAGTCATATCTGGTCATATATTGTTACATTGGCTACATTATCCAAAAATGAGAATACTTCTCCTCGCCTCTACTCTTCAATATTGAATTCTTTTAAAAGATGAAAGTGTAAAGTTTATAATCACAGACAATATATATAGCAGACCTTTGTATTTTTAGTTACCCTTTAAAAGTCAAGTCCGCTATTGTACTATGAACCACAAAAGTAGCGCTTAATTTTTAAAATTTTTTAGAAATATTTATTAATTCGATTTATAGGAAAAAGTTTGAATAAAAGTTGTTAGTATAAGCGACTAAAATGACGCCACCAAGGAGCTTAGCGATTTTTGACGTGAAATGTCCGCAGTGGAAGTAACAAAATATGAAATAAATTGACGAATTTTGAAATAATTTTATCATTATGGTAAAAGTTTGTACGGTTAAAAGTTGTTTAAGTGGGTTCCACGAAATGTATCGTAAATGTAAAAAAAAATACATGCCACACTATTTGATTCTTTTATAACCAACTTACAAATTGTCAAACCTTCCAATCAATTTATATTCTTTGATACTTACAGTAACAAATTTACCAGTTTTATGCTATTTGAGGGACACATTTGTGCGTATTGTCTTAGCGAATCAAAACGCTTACAAGCGCTTTAAAGCAAAATAGCCATCGCTGAAAGCGCATTTTTTTAACAAACTAGACATTAGTTATTATTTTTGTATTGAATATTCATATCCAATTTTTATTTAAAAAAAAAACTAAAAATGAATTAATTAATTTTATAAATAAACTTCAATTATAGTAATCAAAATGAAGGACAGAGAGAGTGCTGGCTAAATCTCTTCTAATCTGTGCTAAAACTCTTGTTGAGTCCTGGCCAATAATTCACGCAGCGATTTTTTCCCTTAAACACACCCAATAGATGAGGATTATGAATCAACTTCAGCCCTCTGGTTTTCAGCTTCTATAAGACCTACTAAGCTCATTTTTGAGCTTAATACCGATTAATAATTCTTTATGAATTTTCAAATTATTAACCAACAAAAATCGTTCATTTTGACACTAAACGATTGACTAACTCACTTTTAAAAATTATAAAGTATTTAATAATGATCTAGAAAATGGAAATTTGATAGACGAGTAGGGCGACATAAATGATATATCAAGTTTAACCATTGAACCTAGAAAAATTTAGGGGAAAGATGGATTTTAGGGTCATGAAGTTTGAACTGTAGCTGCAGAAAAGCTGGTTTGAAATGTTTATCAGTTTGTGGCCATTGCATACGTCAATATTGTTTAAATGAAACTAACGGAGTTGCTTGGAAGTATATATACGTATTTGGTAGACAATTTGAGGAAAATAAAAAATTAAACAAAATTTATTTCCAATTCTAATGTTATATATTTAAAACTAAAAGTTACAAAGCCTAAAATGTATTTCCCCATAAACTAAATAAAGTATAAACGCTTATCAATTGATTACGTGTCTATAGATGTAAATTTAATTTGTGGCGTAAAGAGTATTTATGTCAATAAAAGGCAATGTCCACGATTTAGCTCGATCCGAATTCACCGAAAATTTTTCGTATGAATAAATGATATTCGATTGTAGTGTAGTCAATTTAATGAATAATACAATTCTTTCGGTGACGTTTATATGTTTTTTTTTTTTAAATTGACATTCAAATTATCTGTATCCACGATTCGAACTCCAGTAATTTTTTATCCGAGATTTAGTATTATGGATAGCCTTCAATAAATTTTTATGGGTACGGTATTTTAAAACTGAAGAGAATTTTATAACCATAATTAGAATATTCTGAAATTATTAACATGAATACATGTTTTTGAACCGAAAATATTGAATAATAATTTTAATATGGTTTACCGCCGAGTCAATTTATTGAATAAACAATTTTTAGTCTAGAAATGATCACTAGGATTTTTATCGTCAGGCTATAAATATAATTAATAAATTGGTAAAAAGATTCATTGGCTCGTAGTTTTCTTTATTTTACCACACAACCTAAAAAATACTTAACTGAATTCAACCCAATCCATCTAAACGGAACAATGTTAAATTGATCTGGGTGCCGGGTCACAGTGGTTTCGAAGGAAACGAAAAAGCAGATACCTTAGCAAAGAAGGGAGTCGCAATACCCTTCATTGGCTCAGAGCCTATTTTAGGAATTCCAAGGACTGCTTGTAAACAGGTGAAACCTGGTTACCTGGCAATGAAATATGAAAGCGATAATTAGTCTATAAGTTTGTAAATGGGTTAAACTGACACGGCGGTAAACTGCTAAAGATTACTTTGCGGCCATTAATTTTCCCAGATCCATTTAAAAATCCAAATTGCATTGTTGATAAGTTGAAAATTTTTGTTATTGATTCGCGAGTTGAATAAAGTATGTCCCAATTTCGAGTCCTTTTGTTTTAAAAATATAAAATTTAAATTTGTCTTAAATTATTCAAATTGATTGATGATTAACATAAACCAATCATACACGACTACATTAAAAATCAACATTCAGTCACAGCATAATATCTGAAATTAAACTATCCATTAAAATTTTAAAGTGTAGAAAATTAATACAGTCAAAACCGGCTATACCGACATCGTTTACAATGACGAATCTGTTATTACGACTAAATAGCAAGGCCTGACCGAATCCCCATATAAACACCTATATAAACATACCGCCTATAACAACATCGGATAAAGCGACGAACCTTTATCGAAATTTATCGGCTATAACGACCAACCGTCATATTTTTTCAGTAAGTAAGGATTATTTTGTCTTATTATTAGCTACGCACTTCCTCCCACTCCATCCGCGCCTCTTGCCATTTAAACTATCGGATATAGCGTCCTTAGTTATGTGGTCCCTTCAATGTCGTTATATCCGGTTTCGACTGTATATTGCTTATAACAACTATCGGATATAGCGTCCAAGTTATGTGGTCCCTCCAATGTTGATATATCCGATTTCGACTGTATTCTCAAAAGCAGATAAATATTTTAGATAAATTTGATGACCTTTTCTACATTTTAAAATTTTTATAATGTTCCAATGATGATATTTTGAGAACATGGTTGGCAATACACATATATTTACACAATATATTCTGCGGAAAATATTAAGAAAATGAAAGAAAAAAAATCCAATTAGGATAGTTTAACGATTGTAGATTATACGATAATCAGTAGTAGTAGTATTCAAGATCTTAATGATACGAATTGTTGAAATACTTCAAGAATATGTGGATCTAAGTCTTGTGTAAACAGAAGAGTTTCCAATGTTGAACTATACTTTTGAACCTGTTCGTGGTGCTGCAAAAGATAAAATATTTGGTAAATTAGTAAATATTTACAAGGATAGACAATTTTTTAACCCGACTTCAAAAAGGAGGATGGTTCTCAATTCGTCATTTATAAACCGATTTTGAATTTTGTTTTAAAGGGTTTGATTTCAGATTGGTCCCATTGTCACCAAATCGCATTCTGGTGAGGGGATCCCACTTATTACAGGCAAGTAAAGTTACGGGTATAATATTTGCGTTTTGGGGTAGACTAAGGTAGATTAATAAAACTATCACTTACTGTTAGAAATACTTGTTGGAGTCTGCCAATAGTCCATTTATACCAATGTGTATTGTAATCTCTACCATCTGTATCAGATCTTACCAAATGTTCAGATAAAATCATTATAAATCGTTGAAAAATAATTAAAAACAAATTTTTTTGATCAGCTTGCGCAGCTTCTAACCGTTCTTCCATTCGCTCTACTACTTCTTCCGTTGGTTTTTCTTTGTCATCATTGGTTGGTTTTGATTTTTTGGCTGGTGCATTTCCACCACCGCCTCCACCACCACCACCGCCACCTTCCTCATCGTCTGAACTACTCGAGCTCGAATCAGCACGAGCTAATTTTTCACGTGCTTCAGCTAACTCTCCACTCAATTTGATGACATGTTTATTCATTTTACGTATTGTTAAATGTAATATTTCCCAAAGATACATTTTTGTGAATTCCGTTGTCATCTCTTTCGAAAATATCCAATTTGCTACAGCCGAACATTCAACAATTTGTGTTTTTAACATTTTATCTACAAGTACAATCATCATCTGTTGATGACTGTGCCATAGTTCAAACATATTTCTAAGAATACATATTTGTGCTTCTTCTGATTCAGCTAATATCTGCAATTAAACAAATACAATAAATACTAAAATTTTGTCTAGCAATTTCCACTTTTGAAAAAATTTGTTTAAAAAAATATAATTTTCACAGTGACAAGTTTCGGTCCTACAAGACCATTTGAATAACTGTATACAGTTACAAAGTTAACCTTCCCGGAAAAATCTTCCGCGACTTTTTACGCAACCAATTGATTGAAAAACGCTATAGTTGTGATAAATGTACTATTTTGTATAAAATAACTCACCTTAAACACGTAATGAAATTTGGATATTGCTGCAAAACTATGTGAGAAACTTTTTGATCCGAGATTTAATAACGTTTGAACAAATACATCTATTTTTAATGGATTAAATCTATTGTCAGGATCATCTTCTGGTCTTGGATTTGGTAATTCCTTAAGAACAGCCAAAGCTTCTTCCGGTGTACATTTTTGACGAATTGAAACTACAAGTTGATGAGCAGCTGTTGTACCAGGGAGTGATGCTGAAAAATAAAAAAATTAGATTATTTTATGATATTTTATGATATTATTTTATGACGGTGACGGTATCACGGTGATACCGTCACCAAATTAGTAACAAGTAACATATCCTGGGACAATATAAGAGTAATTTTAATAAGAGTAAAATTAACAGGAACAAATGTGAATGAAGAAATTTTAACAAGAGCAATTTCAATATAATTTAAAATTTATTATATTTTAAATCTAGTATATATTTTAATCTAGTTAATTTTCTATTTATTTTTTGTCTGTTGATCTCGACTTTATAACTATCTCTAATTGTCAAAGAGTAAAGTACGACTAGCTAATTTATACTGATGATGACTACATTGTAGTCGAAATACGTATTTATAATACAAAAAACTGATCTAGGTAAAGGGGACGAATTTGAAATTTTATTTCAAAAACCTAGAGTTCTCACTAATTATCATTCGATAATATAATCTCTAATCATTTATGGTCAGCTATATATCGGAATAGGTAATTCATTAAAAAAAAAGTATTTTTCATAGTTCTAAAAATTCAATATTTATTGATTTGTTATTATATAACTACAATAACAAATATAAAAAAACGTAATTTTCATAACGAATTACATAATATTTTAAATTTTTCTAATATTATTCTTTGTTTCTTTTAATAATTATTGCTGATTATTTTTTTGCTTATTGAATATTTTGCTCATTAGTTCGCTTTAATTCACCAACTCGCTGCGACATAGATCTCTCTGGTTTGAGAAACTCCTTGCGAGTTTTCCACCCCTTTAAAGAAGCCTGCTGTAAGGTAAAACCTAAAACAGATTAAAAAATGTCATCAATATAATTTTTTTTTTAATTAAAGAGTGTATAAAATATTATTAGAAACGCATATAAAATAATGAAACTACTTTTTAGATGAAAGAAAAATAAATAATTTAAAGATGTATGAAAATAATATCTTATATTAATTTCAACAATATCTGTCTTCTTGTGGTTTTTCAAATTCTATAAATATAAAACAAAAATTTGAAATTTTCGTAAAATACTGAATAAGTATATTATATAAATATTTTATTTTATTCAAACAAAAGAAAATCTTTCGTAAATTTATATAAAATATGAGCAATACCTGTTTTAAATCATCTTTTGGTTTTTTAGATTTAAAAAGTCAAGATTTTGATACGACTCTGATGAATATTTGTTATTAACTTTTGTCGACATTTTGAAACCTTGTGTGAACTAATCGGATATGAGTACAATCAATTGCCCATCAACACCAGGTATTCCAAAAAGCCTCTGATTTGCTGATCTAACTTCTTGAGTTTAAATCATTAAGCAAACTTGCAAGTAAAACGCTTACACGAAATTCTAGAAACTGTTGGTTGTGATAATATCATAGTATCATCCAAAATAAGCTGTAAAAATATTTATTTTCTTTTTATTAAACAATATATGTTCTGCAGATAAACGAGATTATTTAAAAGTAAGAAAGTTTATTATTAAAAATAAATTTATAGTTATAATTATTTATAATTACCTGGAAACAACCAGTTGAATAGAATCGCAAACATATTAATAATTGAAACATTGGGTGAATAATCCACGACGGTTGACTTTAGTTCTGTTCTATTAGTGGTAATATTCCACATTTAATACTGATTTCGTCGAATCTACATCTTTCTTTAAATTCGATGTCTGAATAAAAATAATTTTGTATATCTCGAATCAAAATCGATACCAATATTATCATAAATAATGATATTATGTTAACCCAAAAAATCCATTATCTTCACTACTTTTTTTACAACAAAACTATTTAAGATCGTCTTAAGTCGACTAAAATGTTGACTTAAATAAAAACCTCTTTTTTTAATAAAAAATAAGGTTAACTTCAATTATAAGATGGTCTTATTTGACTGTGAATACATAAAAAGTTTTCAATTCTTAAGATCGTCTTAAGCAATGTCTGTGAATATTTATACAACTACACAATCTTAGCTAAGATCAAACTTTTAAGCAAGCCTCAAGATTTCGTTTATGAATCTAAACGCTGTCTTAAGATCATGCTTAAGATGATCTTACATTTAAGACCGGACTGTGAATACCGGCCTAAGAATTTTAACGTAATGGTAGATCTCATGAATGCTAGATCTCATTGCTATCTAACGCAAAAGGAATTTTTCAAATCGGACTGACAGTTCCAGATATTAGCGCTTTCAAACAAACAAAAAAACTCTTCAGCTTTATTATATTAGTATAGATTATAGTATAGTTAACTAGGATTTTAATCTCATAAATATTACAAACAGCTGAAAATTTGGGAATATATGGATGGTATTATGTAAAATGGATGGTGTTATCCCACCCAAGTGGGGGAAAACGTTGTTCCCTACAATGTGCAAAAATGATTCCAGTCCAATCAGCTGTTCAAAATAAAAATTCTACGGTAATATAACATTTATCAACTATGATATTACTGATTTTGAAGCCAATTATCTCAAAAACAGCCACCTGCGGGTTAACTCTTTTTTGCATAACACTACACATAAAATATTTAATGAGCAAAATTCAATAAAAAAATTAAAATTTCACACTTCCTGCTTCAAAAAAAATATAGGGCATTTTGTGCCCAGAAAAACTTTGATAAAAATATGTTCGTCAATATGTAAAATATGAGCGTAAAAGAGCGTAAAATATGAGCGTAGATATGTAAAAGAGCATAAAATTTTCCACAAATAATTTTCTTTCCTTCACAGGAACTGAGTAAAACGCAACTGAAAAGTTGTATGTATAAGTAGTACAAGATTCCGGCGTATAATTTTTATACTGAAATTGTGCAATCACCACAATTCTAAAATTTATTCGGTATGTCTGTCAAATTAAGTATAGTTTGTTTTTAATTAGATTTCATATAAGAGCTATTATAAAAAAAAGAATGGTTCATTAAACGAAGATAAAAAAGAAACTTCTGTATTATGGAAAAGAATGTTAAAAACGAATGTTTTAGAGAGTTAAATTACTTTGTACAATCATAATCTATATAAATAAAATGATAGAGGTTTCCGTTGTGCGCGCATCACGCAAAAACCTAAAAAAATGTTTCGAATAAAAGTTGTTAGTATTTTTTTGAAGAACAACTTTTATCCGAAGCATTTTTTCGAAAACCGAACCAATAAGGCACAAATCAATTATAAAATTTTTAAATTATATCTTGACTTTGGCGTTGACTGTACATAAAGAGCAGATCGAAGGATGAAGTTTACAGCCGATCAAAGGATGGAATTTTACAAAGCTTAAGCTCTTTGATAATCAACATCGAAAACATAATCTTTGTATTACATGGTACCATTGTGGCCTCTGTATATAAAGGTTAAACCGAATATACTGTATACATAAGTTAATTGTTGTGAATGTATTATAATGCTTACAATTAGATTGTTAACAATATTATAATTAGTTAAAACAAAGATGATAAAATCAACAAATACAACATTTATTACATAATTTAAACATTGTGAGTTCACATTGCGTGAAATATGTATCACAGCACTTACATACATAGATAGGTACTACCTAAGGATGTAAAAAAAAGAAACCATTGTGAAATGCGGGAATAATGATGATGAAAGTTTAACCCCCTTCTGTTCTGTTTTTTTTTTTTTCAAATCTAATGATAGAGGCAAGATAATCTTTGATGATAGAGACCTTCAACTAACGACATTACTTTTATTTTTTTCTACATTTCATACAATTGCTGGGTGCTTCACATTGTAAGTGAGTTTAGTTATCTTTAACATTACTATGATTGTAATGTTTCAATTGTTGTTTGTGAGACGATACTAAAACATGTTTTATAGTGATGTGACTAATGTTCAATGTTGTCATAAGGTAAGTCGTGTGTCACTCGTTCCCTATAATATCAATCAATTACTTTTAATCTAAAAAATTGTAGATAGTAAACAATTTTATTTTACGCTAGCTGAAATAGCCGGCGTTGTCCGGGCTTCAAAAAATTCTTATAGAGAGTAGTGCATAGAAAGTTTATTAAGGTTGATCGGACACATGTATAGGTAAAATCGGCAATGTATAGATAAAATCTGAGTTTTTGATATGTTATTAATTGCTAACTCATACGTATAAAATAATTTTTTGAAAAAAATCTGACGAAGGGTTTTCATGTAATTAATCATTAAAAATTAGAATTTTAACATGTTGTGAATAGCAAATGTTGAATGAACCCATACATTTTCGATAATGTTGCTCCACCTTCTGTAGATAAAACGTAAAAAACTTCTGCTTTTATAAATTAAATCTCGTACATTATGTTAAAATTTAAAAAAAATAGTCTGACGAAGAGTTTTGTAAATATCTTAATTAAAAAGAACAAAAATTCACGAAAATTTTCGTCCGCCATACTTGAATAGAGTCAAAAGATGATTATTATTTTTAGTAATTAAATAATTACATAAATCCGATAATAGTGATGTTAGATGTTATCTAAATTTAAATAATTAATTTACAGATTAAAATTTATAATTGCTGTTAAAAAGAGTGTTTCTGTTTATTATGAAATGTACTGCACTGTCCGGTAAACCTTAATTACTTTTTCTGAATTTTGTCATACAAATCAGATATATGAGTCCTTAAGAACCTATATTTAATAGTAAAGGATTTGGATGTTTAGTTTTTACGATAATCATTAAAATACCGTTTACCTATAATATCGTGCATATTCAAGATCTCAACTTTGATTGGTAATAGTTAAATTACCAATCATCATATATCTGATGCGAGAAGTAAAAAGCGTTTGTTATACTTAACGATCATCAGAATCTTCCTCAATTTTATCTTGGGCAAATTTTATTTAAAATTTATCTGGAATCATCTTTTAATTAAACAAAAAAATCACACCAAAATTGTACCCAAAATATTTAAAGAGGGTTTTGCAATTCGATTTCAAAATATCGGAAGTTTTAGCAAATATTTATACTTATTTTCAAACTTTCGATATATTATGTTACTTAAATTTTATCATAGATAGATATATCTTGGGGAATATAAATGAATTGCACATAGACCTTATATCCCATCGTGCTCCCCCTTGTACTTCAGTCTGTTGAGATTCGCTTCTCCCATATCTTGGCAATAGCCAGGAGCTTGCTGATCAAGTCTTCCTGAAGGTTCATATATTCGAGTTGAGATGCACCGAAAATTTTATCATAAATTTTCCTACCTAATCTATCACTGACAGTTCGATCGAATGTTGCCAAAATGCCAAATTATCAGTTTAAGTTTTACCTCTGTATACGTAGAATTGTTTTCGATAACTGAATAGTTTCGCCACAATCTCAGCTCAAACATCTATAATTTAAGCTCAATATACGAAAATTAAGCAATTAACTCAGTAGTTATTTTTATACCCAGTATATGTAAATATATAAGGGTATGTTAAGTTTAGTTCCGCCTTGAAGTAGGTGTTCATAAAATGGCCTAATTCGATCATTTCCGTATGTCCGTCCGTTTGTGTACACGATAACTCAAAAAGAAAAAGAGATAACGAGCTGAAATTTTGTGTGTGGACAAAATCTATCTTTGAAACCGTAAGAGATATCTCAAAATTTGCCATTCTCAATTCATAGTTTTGAATTTTAGCACTATGGGTCTGATATCTGAAAACCGTTAATTGTATCGTATTTTAATCAACAGCATCGTTTTCGCTACGTCCAAATTAGCTTAAAAAGAAGTTTTTATCAAAATCGGGGACAAAATATTTTTCTCCAATTATTGTGATTTTTTTAAGAGGTATTCCTTGGAAAAATGCGAAAGAAGTGAAGAAAATTTTTGTTCTCGATTTTAATAATAATCATTTTCTAGGATTATTTAAAACCGAAAAAGTACGAAAATCTGGTTTATTTTAACGTCCGACCAACACATCTCAAAAATTTCCCTTCCCTCAATTCATACAGTTTTGAATTTTAGCGCTATGGGTTTGATATCTTGAAAACCGTTAATCGTATAACGAGCTAAAATTTTCTGTGTTCTAGAACTAAAAATTAAGGTAAAGTTTGTGAATCGACAAAATCGGACCATGTTTGGACAAATTGAGCAAAACTGCCCATCTTTGAAACCGTAAGAGGTAGAACAAAAATGTAAAGACAAAAAATGTTCCTTTCTTAAAAATGAACCACCTTTGACAGAAAATTGTTTTCATAAATTTAGTATATACTGGGTATTTAGCAATTAACTCAGTTAGTTGTTATTTTCCACTTGGTTTTAGTAAGTATATATTTTTAGATAAAAGCTTGTCTTTAGAAGCATTTATTTTTTACGTACACTTTTATTGGCATTAGTATTCAAATTTATACACCTTTGTAACCGTAAAATTTATATTTTTATTACCCATTAAATGAAGGGTTAAATTACATATTCTTTCTCTTTGATTATCTAAAACAACGATCATAATAAGTAATTAATACTTCGAATGTCATTTTGGTTTAAAAATAATAATTCATTAATATTATTTAAATGAATATATATTTAAAATAAAATATTATTAGAATTTTTTAAATATTCTTTTGTATAATAATAAGAATAATCTTTATAAGAATATTTATATATATTTATTTACATTTATTAATTTTTTTTATATAAATATTAACACATAATCCCAACATTGTTTGATAACTAATTATAAATTTTGTGATTTTAATAATAATTTTGAAGAATTATACTTTTAATAAAGCGTGTTAAGAAGACTATTGTATTTGTAAACAATGGACGACATCGATTTTATTTCAAATAAATTATGAATATAATATTCAATGTAGTTATTACTTAACTGTTAAGTGCATTAACTGTCCATTTTAACTATTCTAAATCTAATCTTTTTTATAATATTCTGTTTGTTTTTTTTTTTGTAACTTGCACATAAAGTGTTTCTCAAATACTTTCGGTAAAAAATATACCTACTGAAATTTTCAGTACTGATTCATGAAAATTTCGTGGCATGTAATTAGAAGCGGCGTAAGTGCGTAAGACGTGGGCTGCTTAAGCTTTCAGTACTGAATTGCTTCATGAAAATTTCGAGGCATGTACTCAAAAGCGGCGTAATGCCAACGGCTTCGACCGCGAGTAAAGATTTTACTTATGATAAAACGATAAATCTCACCGGCTACCTATGGTAACTAGTAATAGTAACCCGGCTAGTAGGTTAATATATGGCAAAGAATATAGACAAACCGGGTTTGAACAATGTTGGTTTGACGCTCCTCAATTTATTGAGAAAAGCAGTTATGATTTGCTAAAAGCCTTTTAGGTAGCCAAAAAGAAAAGGATGTTCGATTATGAAAGCAGCGAAGAATCCAAAAGCCGGTGCAAAACAGATTTTTTTTAACACCATGATTGATAGTAATAGGAATTCAAGATTTATATCTTTAAATCAACATTTTGGAAATTTAGGTGGTAACACTTTTTACCCGACTGCCCCAGAAGGAGGGTAATGTTTTTCGAGTGAATGTATGTATGTCTATTTTTGGCACGCTCTGTAGCCTAAACGGCTTGATGGATTTGAACATTTGAGATGTTGTTATATTTGTCTTAATTGTGGAAGTGACATCGGGTATATTTAAATATGGCGTCTGCGAATTGAAAAAGATAGAGAAGAGTGTGTTTGTATTTGTCTGAATTGTTTGGAGAAAACTATAGGAGATAGCGAAATAATGATTAGAGCAGACCCTGGATAAACTTTCCTTACAACTCCAGAAAAACTAATAGAAGATCAAAACTCCAAACCGTTCCAATAGTTTCAAGTTTCTATAGAAATACTTGTATTAACAAAATTTTGGGAAAAAATTATTTTGGTCAATTGTTTCTATATATTCAGGTTTCTATATAGCGAAATAATGATTAGAGAAGAGCCTGTATAAACTTTCCTTACAACTTCAGAAAAAGTTCAAAATTCCAAACCGTTGCAATAGTTAATAGTTTCTATAGAAATACCTGTATTAACAAAATTTTGGGGAAAAAATTATTTTGGTCAATTGTTTCTTAGGACTTAAATATAACCTTAAATGATTTGTAGCAGTTTAATAACGAAATCCTTTCACATAAAATTAATTAATTAAAAAGCCGATAAATTTATTATTTAAAATACTAAATATTATTTATTCACCAAACGATATTGATAAGGTAGGTGATATGGTAGGAACGTTTAAAAAAATTAAAATTAATTAATTACGTATGCAATTAATGGATAAACAAATGTTTAATTTAATTTTACACAATATAAAGGCAGCCCCCCCGTCAATTATCTTCAAAGTGAACACTATTTGTTATTATTGTGACATTAATTAACAACATCATCTTTAGCAATTTCCTTCCACAAAATAAAATTTTAATAATATTTACAACATAATAATAAATATTTAAAATATTAATTAACTTTTAATATTTTTCCACATTTATAATTTTCAAATTTCTATTTTACCACATTTTAATTTCAATCGTTTTTTTTTTCAAACATTATTATTCAAGGGTACTCATTTAACTTTTAGTATGTAATTGTTTTTGATGATTTTTAACAAATACATAACTTTCTATAGTTTTATTTTTTAATCATTCATTAAATCTTATTTTAATTATCGTTTAGGTAACTTGAGGATTAAGATTCACTTTAAACGAGCATTTATATATACATTTACACCAGTCAGTAGAGGTATTATACGTTGCATAAGGTGGTGTTCACTGGCGTAGCTTCACCTTGTATAGTCCAGGTGGAAACTTTTTTTAAGGAGGGTCCGTTCTTCTTACATAGCTTAAAAAATTCTATAAAATATACAGTCCTTTGTGTCTCATTCACTCACGTATACAAATTCTAACCCACTTCGACACATGGTAGAAGGTTGCGGTTTTTTACATTCAACGTGGAATAACTTTAAACTTAGGGCAAAAAAGGAAAACTTTAATTTTTCCAACGCAACCGCCTCGAAAATGGGAAAACCCACCAAAATTATATTTTTTTACTTCTATTCATGCTAGAAGGATGCGGTTTTTTGCATTATTTCAAGGACGCGGGCCTAAGGTCGCTCCAGGGGCCAAGGGGTTGGAGCCCCTTACGAGCTGAGCGAGTTTCAATATATAGAACAATATGATCATATATTGACAGGAACAATATATAGCCTTTCGAGAAAATTTATTACAATTATTATATGAAATCAATATAAATTTGTTTTTATTTAAAATGACGATCGCGGAAAATTAACTTCAATATGTCATACGCCGAACTTTTGCTTCAGAAAACATTTTTATGACGGCATAAACATCATTTCTTAAAGCATTAGCAGTTTCGTGTTCTATGTACAATTACCTACTTCGTAGGTAATGTTTAATTATTTTAACTTAAAAAATGAACGTTCCGCTGAAACAACAGTGACTGGAACTGTTAAAAATAACATTAAGGTAGTGCAAATATCCGGAAAACTAGCTGACAAATCAGAATGTTCTATTAACAACAAATGTGCGAGCTGTTTCGCATAAAAAAGTTTTTCTATACGACTAAGCACGGAGAGACAACAATTGTTCATGAAATTTGTGACTAATGTCTTCATCATAACGTTCGACCAGCTTCTTACAATTTTCGCATTAATCGTTATTTGACATCGCTACAAACTTCTGCAATAGTTGACCCGTGAATTTGGGGGCTTCTGAGTTAGGAAGACGCATTGATTGCCGCCTGTTAGTAACACCCCCCGGTAGCTACGCCACTGGTGGTGTTTGTTAATAACGTTAAAACAGCTGAATCGATTTTGATGCTTCTGTAAAATGCGGCTTTTGCTTTGACGATATCATGAGAAACTTATGAGAAAAAATCACGACTATGTTCGATCAGTTCACTTTTATGTAGCCAGCTCTTAGACCATGACGTTTGCTAACTAAATGCAAAAGTTATTTTGTGATCTTCCGAGGCTAATGAATCCCACGTGGTGAAGCTACGAATTCCTAGTTTTGTATACATAGATGCAAGAATAAAAAACTGAAGAGGAAATCAAAAGAACTAACTGAAATACATTGAAATATTTTAAAGATAATTTTTTTCCAATTAAAGCACCTTGAATAGTAATTTAAATTGTATTTTTTATTTGTATACAAAAAAAAAGAGAATGAAAGTGAAGCAATTATGTATTAAATATAAATTAAGTAGATATTACTTAGACTAAGTAATATATACGTTTAAATTTACACTCAATTAACACACAAACTGATATTTATTTATTTAATTTATAATTTGTTTTTATTACAGATAATTTTATTAATTATCATCATAACCGTCAATATAATAAAATTTGGTGAAGCAACGAACCATGGCTCAAAACATCATCAGCACCATCATCACTTTGACTCAACATCAGCAGCACGATTATGTCAGGACAATAAACCACCAATAAATTGGACATCCGGTTTACGTGAATCAATATATCGTGCATTAATTCGAACAAATGATAATGATTATTATTTACAAAATCATTTACAGAATTCACCAATAATTAATTTAAAAATTAATCACGATCAATTATTTGGTGATATTATACAATTAGCAAAGGGGCAAATTTATCAAACATCAAATAAACATTACAAAATTGTACAAGACATTTGTGATGACAATGATGAAACAATTGATACATATGATGAAATTATTGGATTATGGACAGTGGAACGTATTCGACATCATAAACATACTGGTTATGAATTTGAGTTCCATTATAAAATTATTTTACGTAATCCATATGAATATCAAATTATTAAATACAATGGTCAATATGATTATTCATTACCTGGACATTTATTTATTGTACGTTTATGTACAATTCATGAAAATATCCATTGGAGTCCATCATATCAAACAGCAAAAACAATTAAATGGAATACAAAACAACATGGTGGTAGCACAACACAACCTACACCAAATAATCAACCACCATCGTATTCAGTATGGGTACATCGAAATGTACCAATAATAAATGATAACGAACATAAAGATATACATTCACAATGGACACAACGTGATGCAAAGAAATTAAATTCATTATGGATACATAAAAACATTGATCGACATAATAAAACACCAACATGGTACAAAAATATTGATCCACAAAATACACATGTAACAGTCGATCAAAATGGCGTTAAACATATTATACGTTATCCAGAATTTTCACCAGAAATTACAGACGAAGATATATTTGGTGAATTACCACCTGCACCTCCGCCAATGTCATCATCAACACAAAAAATTACAACGTTAAGTGAAGAAGACTTTTTAAATTTTGGTAGTAGTACAGATAAAAAAGAAATCAAACCATCAGTCCCAAATTATGAAAAACAATTTGATGATGAATTCTTTAATTATGTAACAACGACACGTAAAAATGTTCAAACAAGTACTTATCAGAATATTAGTGATTTCTTATCACTAGATGATTTGATTATGAACAGAAAAACTACAACACGTAGTTTTAGGAAAATGCCATCTTCACCAACATTACCATCATTTATTTTACCTGATGCTGGTACAACACAAAAGCGATCAAATCAACAAAATATTACATCAACAACGTTGTCGTCAACATCCGATACCTTTTTAAACGATTCTTTATCAGATACATTTTTAAATGAAGAAAATGTTAGTAATGATTTATTTCCACCATCTGCGGATGTTAATAACACAACTCAATCAATATTTACACCAATAACATCCACCACTCAAACAATATTTACTTTATACAACGGATCGCAACCAGATGATTCATCTAAAACGTCAACAGAGCGATTTGATTTATTAGAAACTAAAAATTTTATTGAAAAATCAACATCAACTTCAACGACATTTACCAATATCATCAGTTTTAATCAATCTACAACCACCATCAATCCTATTAAATTCGATTCAACGATAACCTATCCAAATTATACAAATTTTACACAAATAACTACTCAATCAAATGAAAACTTCATACCTAACACTGAATTGTTTAGTACAACTACAAGTAAATTAGTTCCAACACAAACGGATAAAACAGAAACAACACCAGTATTAGAATTATTACCACCAAAAAATATTAATAAACTTGATGTTACTACGTTAAGTCCATTAACTTCAACAATTCAAATCACTACCGCTCAGCAAACAAACGATGCTAATGAAATTTTAACACAAATGAAAACTTCAACCAGTACCGGAGAAAATATATCCGAATTAACGACAACTACTGATATAAGTAATCAATTATCATTGGAAAAATATAATATGACAAGTACTATGACGAGTACAACGGCTGATTTAGAATCTGATATTACAACAAAAACGAATATACCATCATCTTCGGAAATTAATAAGTTTTCAACAGAAACAACAACAATTACCCCATCATCTATATTCACAGAAAAAACAACATTTGTACCAACCATTAACAATATCTTTGGTGATAGAATAACAACATCATCGTCAGTACCATCAAGTAGTACTAGGACAAAAAAGCCTTCACAACTTGACCTAAAAACATCTACACAAAGAATTGGAACGACAACACTTGAATTAACAACCGAATCACAGGATATATTAAAAATTACAACAGTACAAAATTATCCAAAAACTTTTCCACCATCAACAACGTGGCGTGATCGAACACGAAAAACAACCCAAGCAACTACTAGCAACACAAGTGATGAAGTAACAAAAACTACAACTCAATCAATGAGAACTACAACGTGGACAAGATATCGGAATAGAAATAGAACTGAAAATCAAACAATGAGATCACCAAGTGGTACTACTGTGACTAATATGGACGAAACTGCCACTCAAAATCAATTACCTACCACAAGATATCGATTTAGAAATAGAACTGAAAATCAAACGATGAGATCACCAGGTACTACTGCGGTAGATGTTTTAGATGAAACAACCACACAAAATCAATTATCTACGACCAGATATCGATTTAGAAATAGAACTGAAAATCAAACAATGAAATCACCAGGTAGTACTGTGGTAAATGATATCGACACAACCACCCAAAATCAATTATCTACCACAAGATATCGATTCAGAAATAGAACTGAAGATCAAACAATTAGATCAGATAGTACGAGTACTACAGTTAATATAGATGAAACAACAACTCAATATGAGTTACCCAGTACAAGATATCGATTTAGAAATAGAACAGAAGGTCAAACAAATAGATTAGATACCACTACTACATCTAATACAGATGAAACAACAACACAATATCAGTTATCTACCACAAGGTATCGATTAAGAAATAAAACAGAAGATCAAACAAGTAGATTAGATACCACTACTACATCTAATATCGATGAAACAACTCAATATCAGTTACCCACCACAAGGTATCGATTTAGAAATAGAACAGAAGGTCAAACAAGTAGATTCGATACTACTACTACATTTAATATGGATGAAACATCAACTCAATATCAGTTACCCACCACTAGGTATCGATTAAGAAATAGAACAGAAGGTCAAACAAGTAGATTAGATACCATTACTACATCTAATATCGATGAAACAACAACTCAATATCAGTTACCCACCACAAGGTATCGATTTAGAAATAGAACAGAGTATCAAACAAGTAGAGCACCGGATAATTCTGTAACCACTAATATTGATGAAACCACTACTCAAACTCAAACAATAAGATCATCAAGTAGTATGGCGGTAAATGATCTAGATGAAACGGTCACACAAAATCAATTACCTACCACACGATATCAATTTAAAAATAGAACAGAATATCAAATGACAAGGCAACGATTTCCACCCACCGTAGAAACTACATCTTATGATATGGGTAGCACAGATCAAACAAAATACACAACACAAAATAGAAGAACAGATTATGACAACAATAAATGGAAACCAAGTACAAAACCAACAAAAAAATTTGGAGATCGTGGAAAAGTAACAACTTCAAAATATCCTCAACGAATTCCGACTACGTCTGTTAAACCATATTCATCACGTCAACCCACAAAACCAACGACATACGAAGATGATGATTTTTTAAATGGTAATCGAGTATTTACTCGAGGTCCAACAAAAATGACTAGTGAAGCAACATTATTCCCAGATTATCCACAGTTATTAACATCAACAACGGAGCGTACTCAACAAATCACACCACCGCCAGACGATGATTTTCTTACACCATCATCAATTATTAAAAATAATTCAAATCAAAATATATTTACACCGAAGGGTACAATACCGGCATACTTAAATGATAAACGATATCGAAAACCAACGACTCCACGTCAAAGACCATATAATCGAAAGTATACAACAAAAGGGAGAAAACCATACAAACCTTATGGTACATCACCACCATCAACGATACTTCAACCACCTACGACAACAGAATTTATAACAACGACAGCAAATATCAATGATGAAGATTATGCAACAAAATTTCCAATCAAAAATACACTTCAACCTACATCTAATATACTAACCAGTACAATGCCATTATTTATATCAAACATAGAAGGAACAACGAACTTAGATGAAAGTAGTATTACTGAATTGATAGAAAATATCACCATTAAAACATTTACTACCACCACTGAAGGTATAAAATTCAATACAAACACAAAACCAACTGAAATAATAAATGATATTTCAACTGATGCAAATTTAAATATTAAAAATAATTGTGCAAAATGTATTTATAATGGTACTTTTGAAAATGGAACATCCACATTTATAGCTAGTAGTCAAACAGTACATTTACAATATAATAAAAATATGACAAAAATGAAAATGATACCACGTTTTTCAGTATCAACACCAAAAGTAAGATTAACAACAACAACGACACCAATACCAATGGTGTTGTCAATACCACCAAATTGTACATTTTATTATAATAATTATCATGCAACAATGTTACCAAAAGTGGAACAAACATTAGATGAATATAATACAATTACAGAAAACAATACATCAACAACAACAACAACCAGACAACCATTTATACCTCGACAACCTAGATATAGAAAATTTGCTGTAAGAAGACATCGTAATAGTAATAAAATTTCCAATCAATATTTACAAGATTTGGATACATTGAGTAACACACATTTTTATTTAGATAAAAATCAGAAAAATTTGTTTACAACACCACGTTACAGTAATATTTTATTACATACTGAAAAAAATTTAGAATTTCGTACTAGTCAAAGTATCAGTACTTCCGTCAGTATTAGTGTAGGTAAAAAATAATACGTTTAGTGATTAAAAAAATCATTATAAAATTGTATTAATTAAAAAAAAAAATTTATTAAAGTTAATGAATGTTTAAAAGTTTATCATAGACCGAACCGACATGCCTTATTCGTCCAAGCGGGGATCATAAAAAAGGGGTGTGGCTGTATCGTGGTCACGGCTATGTATTTTACGTGAATACGTGTACGTAGCGGGTAACGTAACGGGATATCACTGAGGTGCTTTTCAGAAGCACTTTCCAACCGTATACGATCTCTATATTTTGATTTGATTTTCGACGAGTATAGGCCGATATTGCATTATTTATTTTATATTATATTCACTATAACTGTTTCACACCAATGTTTTATATACGCAATCGATAGATCCTTGGCAAGAGCTAACGATTGAAACTCAAACGAACGTCCTAGCTTCTACGAGTCAAAAGTTATACTAAACGGAAATGACCTTAAAATGGCGGCGCTTTCTCCTCCGCTGCGCGCGATGCGTTACAGTCCTCACTAAACGTAACGAATTCTTTGATCCTTTAGCTATCGAGTGGTGTAATTAAATTTTGGATGTAGATGATAGATATGTAGCTGCAACACCAAACTATATCACCCGATTTTGTTATTACCTCCTGAATTACCTCCCACTATGGAACCAGTTTAAAGACGTATTCACGTCAAAATCGGTACCCATTTAATTAGCGGATGAAACTTCTAGTAAAGATTTATCTATTTTATTTATTTATTTAAAAAATATTTGTTACATCGGAGCTGCATCAACTTAGTGAATTTTCTCAGACTAAAGACATCACTTCTATTTTGGAAATAAATCTTAATAAAACTTTTAATACTAAAACTCTTATTACTGCCCATGGCGATTCGTGATCGCTTGAGTGGAAATATTTATGTAAATATTACAGGTACAGAAAATATAGTCAGACAATGAATTGTAGTAAAACTGATTTACTACAACTTTACTAATTATAAATTTATTCATTTGATTTTATTTAATTGCAAAATATTTCTGTAAATACTACTAATTAATTTCGAAGTTTCAGAAATTTTTATCGTTTAGAACCCGAGAAAATTAATTAAAAAAATTTGCTATTTTCAGGTTCACCTCCTAGCAAGTTTTAAATACTAATTTCATTGTATGGGATTCACATATTTAGGGGAAAAGGTTTCGTGGAATTCAAAAGTATTTACGGGCATCCAGATGTCTATGTGTTTTTTTAAAGATGATTATTTTTAATAGCTTGTACTTTTATCATATTTTGTTATTTTTTCATTAGAAATATGATTTCATTCGATTTCAAATACGAATGGAATGTGTTTCACGAGGATTTTTGTATATATGTTTGTGTATTATGGGATGAATCATTAAATTTAAATTGACATTGGGAATGACAAGAGACAGTTATGGGAAATTCAATATGGTATACGCTACCCACCGTATTGTTCGGGAAAAGTAATTTCAGAAACTCCCATAATATATACGTTAATGTTAAACATTTATACAGTTTTTTATCACTTTCATTTTGTATTGAATACATTGTAATAGTTTTTTATTAAATAAATTATAAAATATAAAAATATTAATTGATTGAGTTTTTAGTTTTATAGATTAAACATATATATTCCTTTCCTCTGGGTACGTACCACGATATGTGAAAGTAGATAAAAATGAATTTGCAGAGGGCCTATTACGAAGAAGGGCACCAACGCCTTTTGTAGGATCTGAATCTTTGTGCGGCTTAAGAGATCACTGCTTCTGCGAATAGTTTAATAAAGATAAAGCCACTAACAGCTTTTAATGAAAAAGATTAAGCATGCATCAGTCTCAGCAAAAATTGAATACTGCTGCTGACGAGATTTTTAACAAACAAAAAAACTGTAAGTAAAATGGACATTGCAGAAAAAGTTGGGACCAAAAACGAGACTCTTTGCAGATTCAGAAAAAAATGGGGAAAATTCCGGAATATTTTCTATGGGAATGTGGTTGTTTTATAACAAAAAAAATCCTAGTTTTGGTGATATACCAACCAAACCTTGAAGGAAGAATTACTATCTCTAGACCTATCCAGGAAACCGGTCTGGATATAATGTTTTAGGTTGAGACTGGTCAGCAAGCATCAGACGGGGAAGCCGAATACATATTTTAACTCTCCAAACAATTGTTCATGAAATATTAAAAATTTTTTTTAACAAAATATTCCACTTCGTTTTCTAAATAAACCAATTTGAAATTTGTGGAAACAAAATTAACTAATGAATAATATACTAAAATTTAATAAAATCAATAATTTCCTATATATAAAGGAGGTATTTTCGCAATCATTTTTTCTTTTCAAAAAAAAGTATAAGTCTCATGTCTAATCCTCTCATTTCAGTGTGCGGCAATAACGGCTCTTTCTAAAGGGTAAACTTTTTAATACTTGTGTTAGAAATACAACACAGATCAAAATCCGTACGATACAAATGGGTTCCTGGGTAAAACGCTAATTTCATCCGGCTTCATATGTAAATTTCAATGGCTTTTATTTTTAAATTGCATTTGATTATAATTATTCAAGATCATGATTTGCATGTTTAACGATCTATAATTACATAAAAATCTATTCAATCAATTAAAATGAATAAAAGTTCGAGGTCGTAACACTTTTTTTTCTTCAAATTTTCCCATAATATTAATTGCTATTTTATCCTTACAAGGTATAGTTACTTTATACAGATCCGGATTTGGAGATAGAAGTAAATGGAATTTAATCTATTGAGTGAACCAATCTCAATAAGAATATATGTTAAATTATGGGCCGTGATATTCGGACACAGGCGGGTCTCCAGCGTGAGTTAAAATTTAGATTAAACTAACGTTCAGATATTGTGGCAAAAACTATTGAAATTAAATAAGGTAACTATTCCAACCGAATACTTTAGTTTTTGCCGCAATGTGTGAAATGTATAGAACGTCTTTTAGTGTGGGAGCCCAAAAACACGCAAACCCGATCAACTCGGGGTATGACCGATGAAAATTATATTATAATGGCTTTAAACGCTTCACTCTGAAGACACGCAAGGGACCCGGATGTGTCCGAATAGCCATATCATAAAATTGTAGGTTTTTTTAAATTACAATAATTTGAAATTTTTACAGTAACTTTAGCAATAAGTGAGTTCGTTTCGTAGCATTTTGATATACTTTCCTAACATCCTTAAAGTTCAACAGACCTGTAATTGATAGGATCTGAATTTTTTTTACATATATAAAGAAAAAATATTTATATAATTGATAATAATCGAAAGTTGAATGTTTTCATATTGTAAATATAAATTTCAAAATTAAAATAGAAATATATTGATTGTACTCACCCGCTCCCTCTTGAGAATATTTATAATTTGGTTCAGCTTTAGCAGGAACAAATGCAGCAAATGATTCAGGCACCATTTCACGTACACGTTGATGATATGATAATCTTTGACTTTTACATAATGTTTCTCTAACAAATTTTGGTTTTGGATGTTCAGTATCCAATGATAAACACTCATCCCAATCAGCCCAAGACCATCGAAATTGAAAGTTACTCAAATGATATGAGAACCAATTGACAAAACGATCAAAACATGTTGTATTCATTGTATCAATACGTAAGAATAATATTTCCGTAGCTTGTGCTAGCACTTGTGGCATTGTTGATGGTTGCAATTTACATAATTCAATTAATATTGATCCATAACATATCTCTAAATACCTTGGATTCGGCATATGAAATAATTCACCAAAGACCACTTCCACAATACAATAATCTAATGGTATTTTTAATTTGTACGGGAAATTTAATAAATGAGCAGCACAATCTTTTCGTTCCAAACAGTACAATTCAACAATTGAATGTAGATGTTCTTCAATCAAAAAACGTTCAATTGAATGTGCTCCCGGCATTACTGGCCCTTCTGGACAATCTGTATAATCGAACATACGAAATACAACACTGGGCATTGGATACTCATAGCTGTCATGATGCGGTGGTGGCAAAATATTTGGTAAATTATGTTGTAAGGCCTCGCAAAGTATTGAATCAAATGCTAAATATGGTCGTGGAATATGTTTTTCCGCCCAATTATCCTGTCGTAATTTACGTATTTGTGCCCAAAGACAATCTAAATATTCCTCTTGTGGATGTGGAGAATCCACAGCCCAAACTCTTAAAGCATTATGATGTTTTTTATGTCGTTTGTTTAAAAAAATTTCAATCGAAACCAATAAATGATCTAGTGCACTTTCTTTTTTCTCATATAACTCACGACCGACCCACGGTAACGTAGATAGTATTGCAAAAACATACCAATCTTTTCTAACTTGAGGTACACCATCCTCATTTGCAACGTCAATCATGTTGTCCAATAATTGTAAAAGAGATGTGGCTGACAATACATGACAATTCACTAAATCGGCTAAAAATCGTAATGCATACCGTGCAATATCCCATTTGCATGCTTTTAAAGCATCTTTAAATGTTCGTACCATGTACTCAACAAATTCACCACCAAAATTAAAATTCTTTGCATTTAGTAAGCCAACAAGTGTCGTATAAATTGTACATTTTTCTGGCATTTTAATTGCACAATCTGTTAATATACGTAATATTTTTACACGAAATGTGCCTAAATCAGCTTCTAGAACGCTTGCTAACCCCTCTAAATTTGATTCTAACGATGACGTACTTTTTTCTCCAACTCGAAGTATAAGAGATTCCAGGCGATCCTCAATTTCTTGATTTTCGGAAACGCGGCGTCTTTTCTTATATTGTCGATCTACATAAATTACATAAAGTTTAATTTGATAGAAGTGGAAATTTAATAAGTATTATTATTTTACCGTATCCATCTTCCTCATCGTGAGCTCTTCTGCGACTCATATTTACAATTTTTATTTAATTATGAAAGAGTTAATTCTCATAGATTCTAAATGTCAAATATCAAAAAACACAAGAATATGATAAACGACATTTATAGATGTCACTACCTACTTAGTACACATTCACGTTCACCGTTCACACGTTCATCAGACTAAACTACCATTATATCAATTATCGTTAATATCAATCAGCACTGTAGCTCTTTTCGTTCAGAAGATATTTCGGGGTCAAATCGGCTCTGATTTTTCGTGTAGTAATAGTACTGTAAGCGCGAAGGCAAAAAACCCCTTAAACTCGGTCTGTCGTACTACCGTGCTCTAGATTTAATAATTTAAACAGTAGCGCACAGTAGCGTAAACTTAAGTTTCATAGTTAACGAATAGTATACCCATAGACACTAAACATATAGCCTCCATGGGTATACTAATCACAGTTTCACATTATATAAATATGAATTCATTTCATAAATATTTTGCTAATTAGAAATAATGCTTGAACAATATTTCAAGAATATCTACCCGATTTGCCAATTTCTGAATTTCGTTATCCCAAACTAATAATTGCTATTCTGGGATTTACAATTCCAGTACTATGCTCGATAGAGAATCAACCCGTTATTTTTGCGAACTTTAATATGATTACTTATTTGAAATCCCCTTTTCAGAATTTGGCAAAGTTGAAATGACCTATCTCAATATACATCATTCGTGGATAATTAGGTTTTAACAAAATATCAACTTCTTCACAAATACCTATTTTGTTAGATGTGTGTACAATTAGAAATAATACTTCGATAAAACTTCACAAAACTAAAAATATATGAAAATTTAAACCATAAATGTGAAAATTATAAGCAGTTAATAGTCTTTCTATCGTCGTACTGCACTTTGTATTAATTTAAAATGAAAGATTTTTTCTTCATATTAGCTTAAAATTGGCCAATGAAACTCGTCCCACTCCCAATTAAAGGAGGAAAATAAACAGATAAACAACTTTTGATGGAAACTTTGTTTCATAAACTGAAGATTTGTTAATAATTATTTAAGAAAATTAACTCAATCATCAGGTATCTCTGGATTTCATGTTCTATCCGTTCCACCACTGATGATTTAGATAGATGAGTCAATTAAGTATACAATAAGTATAAATAAATAATAATATGTGGACAGTTTTGCCTCACAATTTCAACTGAAACATCTGTAGGTAGATTACAGAAGCGTGTCCTTTGCTCACGTATATAAATATGTGAACGCAACCGTATTATGTGTATTATATTTAAAACTTTTGATATTTCAAAGCTAAAACAATTAATACAATTACAATAATTATATTTTTGTTCATTTTATTTTAATACTGTAATAATTTTTACAAAAACAAATGTTTTAAATAAAATAACCATTGATATTATTTATTTTATAAAATGTTATGTTATACATTATAATCAAGATTCATAAGTATGCGCCTTTTATTTAAAACAGCGCCGGATACCAACTGTAGGAACTAATTTGGTACTAATACAAATTCTTTCCAATTGTCGATTGTACTGTATGGTCGACTAAAACATTCAAAATTCTAATCCGATTCAATCACTCGTTAATATAACAAAAAGTTAACATTAATTATAAAAATGGCAGACAAGGTATGATTTATTTTAATTTTTTTATTTTATTTGCTTTTAATATATTATATTTAATGATTTTACATATTGAAAAATTTTTTTTTAAACATGTTAAATTTTATGTGTTATGATAATTTTTTTTAGGTCGATGAAACTCTAAAAAAGAAAAGGACTTTCCGGAAATTCACTTTCCGCGGGGTCGATCTTGATCAATTATTAGATATGCCAGTGTAAGTTGTTTTTCTATATTTTATTACCATCAATCTTAGGTTAGGAATATCATAAACATACATTTCAGTATTGTATAAAAATCGTATTAGGGCCTTTAATGAAAACTTTTTGAGTTTGTAATCGAGTAACAACTAATAAAATACAATTATTTTTAGTGAACAATTGGTAGAATTACTCCATGCCAGAGCCAGACGTCGTTTTTCTCGTGGATTGAAGCGCAAGCCTTTAGCTCTTATCAAAAAATTGCGTAAAGCCAAGAAAGAAGCTCCACCAAATGAAAAACCCGAAATTGTAAAAACACATTTAAGAAATATGATTATCGTTCCTGAAATGGTTGGGTCAATTGTTGGTGTATACAATGGTAAAGCATTTAATCAAGTAGAAATTAAACCTGAAATGATTGGACATTACTTAGGTGAATTTTCTGTTACATACAAACCTGTTAAACACGGTCGGCCAGGTATTGGTGCCACACACAGTTCTAGGTTCATTCCTCTTAAGTAACTCTTTTTACTTAAATGTACACCATATTTATGTTTAATAAAAGTTGTATAATTTGAGTAATTTTTGTTTATTATTTCTATTCAATACAATCCTGATAATAGTAGGCTTAACTTTAAAATTTTAGTTGGTAGTTTTTTTTTACAATAAGTACTCTACTCTCCATAATTTCATCGAGATTAGGGATTAATAGTTTGGACCAAACAGAAGATATTTAAGGAGTTTCGATATTATTTTCAATATGTACAACTTTTAACAATCTTCTAAATGAAACGGTCGAATTAAAGTTTTTTGATAAGATGAGCATCATCATGTTTTGAGGATTTGCTGTCAATATCAAATAATTCGTAACATTTTGAAAATGTTCCTGAAACTCTTCAATTTTTAAACGATTTCGTAAAAGAGTTCAAACACATCGAATAATGAGATTTTTAAAACAACAGATTTCTAGGAAGTTAAAAGCATATTAGAATTTTAAAGTTAAAATTATACAAGAAGATTTTCGAGCAGACAAGGAATGGAAAGTGTATAAAATAATTTTTCCAAATATCTCTAAAACATTTTCAAGTTTGGTCTATAAAATTTCGAATAAAGGCATTTTTCGTTAAGTCTCATTGTAAAAGGTATTAAAGGTATAATTTTACTGGCCACTTTATCAATTTTGTCTATATTTAAATAACAACTATTGGGTGTATGAAAAAAGTTTTCAATCAAAAAATGTTGGACTAAGAGATAGCGTTTTTTTATTTACAAATTTTCACAATTTAGCACAGTTTAAAATACAGATTATGGACACAACTGCGATGCGAAACAGATACATAAAACGTCAAATTTTTAATCTGTATACTACCCGTCATAATTATGTTAAAGCTGAGTTCATTATCAAAGCGTGAAATGTTCATTTGAATTTTTATAAGAATAAGAATTAAAATAGTAGCATTTACTTTAGAGAAAATTCGTTATTAAACATTTCACGCTTTTTTGATAATAAATTCAGCATTTATGGGTTATTTAAGCAGTTATGACAGTTGGTTGCTACATTTATACATGTTCCTTATTGCCTTTCTCTTTTACTTATATAATATTTAGACACCATTCGTCGAAGTATGATGAAATGCCTAGACACTACACCGATGTTTCATGAAATGCCTAGAATTTTCGTGAACAAATAGATTTCACAGTGAAACCACGACGTATGTTTACAGGTGGTATAAAAAGTTTTATGAATAAAATAATTTAACATATAGTTAAAAATTATTTATTTCAAAATTATAAAATATGATGTAAAATGCAATACTTCTATAATACTTTGCGATACTAATTTTTATACAAAAATATTTAGTGTGAAAAAATTCAATATAATTTTTTATTTATTACTCACAAATTAGAATTTGACTAATAAGTTTAAGGTTGTTAGGATAGAAAGAGTAAGACCAGAGAGAAATAAATTAAGATATAAAATAGAAAGATAAACTATCTGTTATATGTGTAGACAGATATTTTTTCGTTTATATTATTTATACGCCGTGACTATTCACCCGATCCACAGGTACAGGTCCACGGGATACTTAAAACTTTGATAATTATGGGAATATTTATGTCAATTTTTATCTAATCCAGTATTGCCATCAATTCTCAGAAGTTATTCAAGCAATAAAATTCTGTTTAGTACGGTTTATTACTTATTTTTAGCCTGAATTAATTACACTATATATATTATAAAATGGATAATTCGAACTAAACAGAATTTTATTGCTTAAAGAGCTTCTGGGAATTGATGGCAATGCTGGATTGCTTAAAAGTTGATATAAATATTCCCATAATTATCAAAGTTTTAAGTATCCCGTGGATTAAACTAATTAGTTTAACTAGAGCCCATAGTGCCTTAGTTTAACAACTTAATTAAAAAATTTTTATCTTAAGCTGTTGGTTTAATTTTAATAAATGTGTGATTTGTACATCAGATCTTTTAAAAAAATATTTATATATAGTTACTTTTGATTAATAACATTAAATCTTGAGTCTTTTATCTTTACTATCTCCCTAACAACCTTAATTGCTACCCCAACAACCTTAATTGCTTTGAACAAGAGTATTCATATAAGTTAAAACTATCGATAAATCTGTTTCATAATCAGCTGGTGAATTATTTATTATGAAATCCCATTCATTTATATCATCCAAATCACACTCCGATATGGAATCATCCACACCTAAATTTAAAAAAATTTAATAAAACACTAAGCTCGGATGAAAAAAAATTACGTTACCTGTTTTAAACATCCATCCTCTTTGTTCTCGAAGTTCATTCGACGTAGTGACCCTAATTGTTTTAACTTTGTCTCCATAAGTTTCACGAAACCATTTCAAATCTGTTTTTCTTCTCGTATCACTTACGATCCATATTACCTTTTTTGTAGCTGCAATTCAAAAAAATAAAATAATTGTAAGGATGTGAGTGGAGTGGAAGGAATTTTTGTGTGTAGACTAGGAATTAATAGCTTGTGCGACTGCAGCCGACTTTGATAGGAACTATGCCGATATTCTGGAGTTCGTGAAGGAAACTGCAGAAAACCTTCTCAAACATAGCCGGTTACTTCGTTCTTGTCCATACGCGGACAGTTTAGTCAATTAACCGCCCCTTTTTTCCTTCAAATAATTGGCAAACTTCCGGTGTCGGGATTCGAACCCATGTCCTCCCAGTTCCAAGTAGACAGTTCCAGTCGACCGCTCGGCTACTTGGACGGTAAATAAATAGATTAAGGTAAAGTACTTTTTAAGTTACGAAAAAGCAGTTCAGATTTCATTGGCTCCCAATGAAGGAAGTAAAATTAATACAATTTATTTTATTCGATTTTATTGATTATTCTGGTAAAAAAAAGGTAATTGTGCTGTTTAAATCTCACAAGAAAAACACTAACGGAGAAGAATTTGATCCTTAAAACGTTGAACTTTTGTGGAATACTTTATTTTTATGACCTAGATCAAATTTATCATAAGTTTATAGTTTGAAAAATAGTATCCACCAATTTGAAGTAGGTGCAACGTGTCCGAAGTTTCGTCGATAATGTTTTCATAATTAAATATAAACCATTTCTCTCCTATCACCAAGCTATATTTTAATATACAAAATTGCAAAAATATACAAAATTATATATTAAAATATACAAGAGGATATAAATTTAGTCTCGACATTGTAACGGTTAGTAATACGGATCATAAACAAAAAAATTGCGATAAAGATGTTTAAAATGTTCTAATTACTCCATTAGTCTATCTATGTTAACGATAACCAGAATTTGAAACGATATAGCAAGCTGAAATTGGTGAATGTGCAAAATCAGTTCATCCATTCCCCCGCTTAGGGGGAAAATCTTTTATAAAAATAAACAATTGTTTCATTTAAAAATATTTTTCGTAAAAATGTAAATATATTTTTACGAAATTTTCAAACAATTGTTGTATTTCAACATTTTTATTGGAATTTCGTCGAGTTTGTCACTCAAAACAAATTTTTAATGAATAAATGATGATACCATTTTCACATGCTGCTTTGCAAAAATATCCGTAATCATTTTGACGAATTTCATCACTCCATTTAATCATTTCCACTCTGTATTTTTCTTTGTATGGTCCATCACCTAATAATTCATTCAAGTTTAATCCTAAATTATTAGCCCAATGCGTTTTTATTGGAGCCGAAATTCGTATTATCTCGCAATGATTACCAAACCTTATAAAAATTGTTTATTATAGTTTTTAAATAATAATAATTTAAAGAAGTAACTAACGATTCTTTTATTTTCTCAACTGTATAATCTTTTCCAGATTTTCTTTTCCCACTTACTAAAAATATTATTTTAGGTAAATCCATTATTAAGCAATAATTTTATTGGTATAGGTTAATATTTTAGATTTTTGTTAATAATTTATTGGTTTTCTAATAGAAAACTAATGGGATTAACCAAATTTACGCGAAAAGTTAACTAATGTTAAAACCAGTAAAAGCTTTTAAGAGCGGTAAGATTTCTCCGCCAGATGTCAGCTCGTTACTAAAGTTATTAGTTAAATATCCAATCTGATTTGGTTTTAAACTGTTTGTAAACAAGGGTATTTTGTAAATTTTTTACTAGTCCAGAGTTTAGTTCAATTTATAGAATAATGACATTTATGAATAATTGTGTCAAACCTGACATGAGCCGTGTGTACCTTCTAGTTGATTAAAGCGTTTACGCGTAGTCATTGACAAAAAGCACGTATTGTAGACCTTAAATCAGTTTTGCATAGTTAGATGTGTTAACTTAGTACATTTAATAAGATTGTTTTTAATAGTTTTAACGACAGGTTAACTCTTCGCATAAACATAATCATTTACTATGACAGGTAATAAACATCCTAACATTATCTGTGACTGTAATCAAAAATAAAATATTAGTATGTATTTTATATGCATTTTTTATAATAAATGACAAACTACATTCTACAAGTTTGTCTATGGCCCGTATTCATAGTTCAGTCTTGAGCAAGTGCTTAAGATTACCTTTATAAAGATCGTCTTATTGGTTTTTAGACATGATGAATTCATAGATATACATTAAGATCATCTTCGGCAAGACGATGGTTTCAAGCATGATCTTATTTGGATTAAGATTAGCTTTAGTAAGTCAAATCTTGAGATCATCTTAATTTGTGTTCGTCAATTTCCGTAATAATTCTCATATATTCGATTATCTGATTTGCTGAAAAATGTATCATATTATTGTCAGCGATAAATAAATATTATTATACAAATGTAAACAAACTGACCTCATAAAACCGTACATTAAAGTAGCAAGCTAAAAAAATTGGTTTGAAGTTTAAAATAAGAAAAATATGACAGGCAAAGATAAAAGTAAAAATTATACTTCGGCAAAAAAAAAAGTACTTCAAATTTTGAAGTAATACTCTCATGTGATAATAATTTTTAACTACCTGAAAACTAGCAAATGCATAGAATCGCAAGATATTAATAATTGAAACACTGATGGAATAGGTAATCCGTGACGATTGACTAGCTAAATTTTAGATTTTGTCGAATCTTTTTTTAAATTCATGTCTGCATAAAAATCAAATGGATCTTGTACACCTCTATCTCCATCGTCAGAATCAATATCAATATTGATATTATGTAAACCCAAAAAATTCATTATATTCACTGCAAAGTTATTGACCTTTTAATGATAACAATCTATAATAAGATTGCCTTATTTGACTGTGAATACATCAACAGTTTATAATTTTTAAGATCGTCTTAAGCTATGTCTATGAATATTTATCCAGCCACACTTATCGTAGCTAAGATCAAACTTTCTAGAATGTCTCAAGATTTCGTGAATCTAAACGCTGCTTTGAGATCATGCGTAAGATGAACTTACGCTTAAGGCCAGACTATGAATACCGACCGACCATATATACTCTGTCCAGTTGTATAGAGAACAGAGGTTATAGCTAAAATCGTAATTCCACCGCAAGGTCCGCAAGCGCAATTCGGGGTACATGAACCAGTATTACTATTTTTAGACACGTTTACAACTCTAACCAAATCTCCATCGTTTGAGGAAATAATGACTTATAAAAATCAACAAAAAATTTTTAACAAAATGTCAAATCATCATATCAATAAAGACAATATTAAACTTGAAAAAGAATTAAACACAGAGTTAATAATTAAAGATGAAATATTAGACGAAAGTTTTATAACGGAACATGAAATAATGACAGACGAAACATTTAATGGAAATATTAAAATGGAACATGAAGAGATTAAAGAAGAAATAGTTAATGAAAATATTAAAATGGAACATGAAGAAATCTATGAAAATGAAAACATTAAACTTGAAATAGAATTAAATACAGAATTAATCATTAAAGATGAAATATTCGATGAAAATGTTTTGGAACATCAACAAATTCATACTGAAAAAAAACTTTATACATGTGATGTTTGTAACAAAACATTTAAATGTCAAAGCTATTTAACTCAACATAAACTACTCCAGACTGGAGAAAAATCATTTTCATGTGATGTTTGTAACAAATCATATAGCCAACAAAGATATTTAGCTCAACATAAACGAATCCACACTGGAGAAAAACCATTTTCATGTGATGTTTGTGACAAAACATTTAGTCAACAAAGCCATTTAACTCAACATAAACTAATCCACACTGGAGAAAAACGATTTTCATGTGATGTTTGTGACAAAAAATTTTATCAGCAAAGCGTTTTAACTAAACATAAACGAATCCACACAGGAGAAAAACCATTTTTATGTGATGTTTGTAACAAAACATTTAAATGTCAAAGCTATTTAACTCAACATAAACGAATCCACACTGGAGAAAAACCATTTGCATGTAATGTTTGTGACAAAACATTTGGTTTCCAAAGCGCTTTAACTCAACATAAACGAATCCACGCTGGAGAAAAATCATTTGCATGTGATGTTTGTGACAAAACATTTAATCGGAAAAGCCATTTATCTGAACATAAACTAATCCACACTGGAGAAAAACGATTTTCGTGTGATGTTTGTAACAAAAAATTTTATCACCAAAGCGCTTTAACTAAACATAAACTAATCCACACGGGAGAAAAACGATTTTCTTGTGATTTTTGTGACAAAACATTTAGTCAACAAAGCCATTTAACTCAACATAAACGAATCCACACTGGAGAAAAACCATTTTCATGTAAAGATTGTGACAAGACATTTAATCATAAAATCAGTTTAACTCGCCATAAACTAATCCACACTGGAAAAAAATCATTTTCATGTGATGTTTGTGACGAAACTTTTAATCATAAAATCAGTTTAACTAAACATATGAAACGAAAGCATGCGACATAAAAATGAATAAAAACCGAACGATATTGGTCTGATGTTTGACGTCAGATAATTGCAAGAAGTGCTGAAGCTCAGTGGAAGATAAATTCTGTAAACAATTGTGAAATGTAGAAATGTAAATAAATTAATAAATAAAAATATTTAAAGTTCATGATAATTTGTTGAACCCCTGACATTTTTATGAATTATCCATTTTATTACGATTCAAATAAAGCTTAAACTTAAAAAGCGCCTTTCTCTAATTTTAATTTTTTTAACAGCTTGGCGGTGGCAAAGATCTCTCGAGAACCACGAAACCGATTTAAACATACAAATTTTAATTCCTAGTTTTTAGTAAAAATTAAAAAAATTCCCCCAATATCATTTTTATTTTGTATTTTATTTAAATCACTTGATGAAAAAAAATCATTTTTTCGTGAAAATCCTACTTTTACGTTGGAGATTAGGGTGTATTCATAGACATGTATTATACTATGTCTATGGGTGTATTCGTTTTCAGCGCCATTAAGTGTTGTTTTTAGTTATGGAGGTTAGAGATAGATTTTTAGTGTTCAATTTGACGCTATGTGCTAAGATATGCGCAGGAAAAGCGCACATTTATGGTATGGTTCCACGATAGACATTACGCTCACAGATGATAGACTTAATATAATCTTGTGGATATTCAACTGATCGGAAATCGTATGTGAATTCCAAATATTTTGATAAAAACATTTTTGACTCCGTATATATCGAGAAAAATTGAAAAATCGATTAAATTTTTGCTTGTTTTGTCATAAGATGACACTGATGCTTGCTTTGCAATGCGTATCTGTATTCTTTGGGTGACCAAATTTAGCCCCCCAGAATTTTTGTTTATAATTTTTGTTTTGATATATCGTTAGTCTTCTGTTCTTGAATTGAGAAAAATTTTCAGAAGACATCGTGTTTTAAAGAAAAAATCAACCACATAGTAAATATTAAAGCCTCGAAAATCTGATATTTACTAAAATTAGTAGCTGCAATATAGAGTTTGCAAGAATGATCACACAACCAAATTCGGCTTGAACAACAACAAAAAAGGCCACTCCAGACAGACATAGACTGCTAATTGTAAAAAAAAATTAAAAAGCACCGGAAACAGATCGGAGAGTATAAGACGCGAGTTTTAATTGAAAAACATTACGTATTTATAGTATTATAATACAAATTATTTGCAGCCAAAGTATTTTTTCAATAAAATACTTTTTTTAATAAAGGATAAGTAATTTCAATTTTTCAATAAGAAATTAGTTGAAGTGATAGTTAAAAATTCGCAAAATAATTACATAAAAATAATAAAAAAACATCTAATAATTAAATAGTAACCTGTAAAGTTGGAATTGTAAAAATGAAAATAAATTATTGAATCAAATGTTACATTAAACTTTTATTTATTAATAATAATGCTGAAAATTAATATTTATGTAACCTGTAAAGTTGGAATTGTAAAAATGAAAATAAATTATTGAATCAAATGTTACATTAAACTTTTATTTATTAATAATAATGCTGAAAATTAATATTTAATATAATGTCATACAATTTAATTAAGTAAATATTTAGGAAAATATTCCTAATTTTACTACTAATTTTTACTACTAAGCTACTAATTTTAGTAAATATCAGATTTTCGAGGCTTTAATATTTACTATGTGGTTGATTTTTTCTTTAAAACACGATGTCTTCTGAAAATTTTTCTCAATTCAAGAACAGAAGACTAACGATATATCAAAACAAAAATTATAAACAAAAATTCTGGGGGGCTAAATTTGGTCACCCAAAGAATACAGATACGCATTGCAAAGCAAGCATCAGTGTCATCTTATGACAAAACAAGCAAAAATTTAATCGATTTTTCAATTTTTCTCGATATATACGGAGTCAAAAATGAAAATAAATTATTGAATCAAATGTTACATTAAACTTTTATTTATTAATAATAATGCTGAAAATTAATATTTAATATAATGTCATACAATTTAATTAAGTAAATATTTAGGAATATTTATATTCACTATTTATACTCACTTTTGGTACTTTAAAAAGTCCTGTTTTTTTTAAACCCAATTGATTCCGTTGATTATTGTCACAAGCACTACCACTTTTACAATTGTCAACTGCACATACTCTTCCCATTTTAAATGTTTTTTAAACAGTTTTTTATTTTATAAATTTTGTTTAACAAATTGCGTACTTCAAAATAATTACTTTGAAATAAAACTAGTTACTTGGCTTACTTCACTTCATTTATCATACTATATTTCACTTCGGTACGGATCAGTACCGATCAACAACTAGCGACCCTAGCGGCATAAAAAGTAAATATAACTTCTACCATTTCGTTGCCATATTTTGTCGATTTTCCCGTTTAAGTTCGATTTCCTTGTGTAGTCTCCATGACTGAATGAATGGAACGAGTGTCTACAATTACCACGTTTTTTTTTGTTAAACTCACCTGTTTGAAATAACTATATTTATCATGAAGTATTATGCTTCATGGATTCTATTTATTAATGATTCCTTTTTACAAATTCTTAGTTTTAAAACCATTTATAGATAATAGTAGTTTTAATAGAAGTATCCTGCCTGATTTATAATTAAAACTATATAGAAGAATATGTCTTAAATTCTTAATTCTGAAAAATATAATAAAAATCGAAAATGGCCACAAATTCTTCAAATAATTTAAGTTCATATAATTTAAGGAAGTACAAAAAGATTCCTATATATATTGTGGAAAATCATCATGAGGTAATACCGTTCATATACCGTTGTATTGGTTCAAAACATTTACCTCTTAATGATAATGTGTTAATTCATTTGGATTCACATCCTGATATGTTGATTCCAAAGAATATGGATTCCGAAACAGTATTCATGAAAGAAGAATTGTTCAATGAATTAAGTATTGAAAATTGGATATTACCTGCTGCTTATGCTGGCCATTTTACAACTTTAATATGGATAAAACCACCATGGGCTAATCAGTTAAAAAATGGTACACAACAATTTGAGATTGGTCGAAATAAAATAACAGGAAAAATAAATTTAACAAGCAACGAGATGTATTTTTTAACAGATGGGCTGTATACGAAAAAAGAAAATTTGGATAACATAAAAACAATAGATTTAATTGTTATAACAATGGACGGTGATGTTGACGATTTTGCATCGTCAATATCAATTTTAAAAAAGTATACGAATGAAAAGTCATTTATTTTAGATATTGATTTGGATTTTTTTAGTACTCAAAATCCTTTTAAATTATTATTCGGTAAAGCAGATTTATATGATCGCTTGAAAAAATTATATGCTTATAAAAAACCTATTAACTTAGACGATTTAGGAGAGATTGAACACTTCACAAATCAACGTATTAATCAATTAAATATTCTTGAATCAGCTTTCAATTACCTTCAACAAAATCGTAAATTAGATGATTGGAAAATACCACAAATTGATTGCGAATTATTTTTATTTGAAAATATGGACTTGTTATACAACGAAATTCAAGAAATTGTGAAATTGGTTCTTAAAAATTATAACTGTGATGAGATTGATTGGAATATTATTCATGATGCTGGTTGTACTTGTGATGATACTGAATTACCCCATCATGTTTCAACACGTTCAGATATTGAGAAAGTAATGAAAAATTCTTTTAGCGATTTATTAAAAACTTTTTCATTACCACCGACATGTATCACTATATCTCGTTCGAGTGAGGATGATTATTGTCCACCTGAAGATGTTGATTATATTCAAGAACAAGTAGAAAACTGTTTGGCTGCTAATTTTGATACGTCTGAACCTGAATTAGATTATTTAGAAACATAAATATTTGTTTTACAGAAAGTATACTGTAGGGGGACATCCGTTTTGAAATAAACGTTTGGACGATTTTGGCACTTGAAGCAAATATTGAAGACAGCATTGTAAATTAACATAACATTTTTATAATTTTATATTAATTTAATAGTTTATACTGAATAATAAAAAATTTATCTGTACTAGATAAAATGCAATACGTTTATATTGAATTGTATATTTAACAAGCCTGCCTATCTATATATCCATGACTAATCTATTTCATCATTAGCATACAAATGCGAATAGAAAAAACAATAATAATTTTTTTATTGGCATTAACTTTGATTTACTGTATATTGTATTCTTTGGTTACGCCAAAGAGTGGGACTAAAATGTTTGATCAAATCACAGTGATTTAAATGAAACAAAACGAAAATAAAGTTGGTGAATTTTTTTATTTTTACCAAATAAAATATAATTTTTGCGAAAAACACGATTAAAGTTAAAGCTTTATTTGAATCGTAATAAATGGATAATTCATCCAACTATCGGGACTCAACAAACAATTATCAATTTTTAAATTTAATCATTTTATTTTCATTTCTTAAGTGCAACAAATGTTTACAGAATCTCTCTTCCAATGAGACCAATATCGTTCGTTTTCTTTTCACTATTTCTTCGCATGCGTTTTTCTCATGTGGTTCGTTAAACTTATTTTACGATTAAATGATTTGTCACAAACATCACATGAAAATGGTTTTTCTCCAGTGTGGATTAGTTTATGGCGAGTTAAAGTGCTTCGTTTTTTAAATGTTTTGTCACAAACATCACATGAAAATGGTTTTTCTCCAGTGTGGATTCGTTTATGTTGAGTTAAACTGCTGTTCTGATTAAATTTTTTACCACAAACATCACATGAAAATGGTTTTTCTCCTGTGTGTATTCGTATATGTTGAGTTAAATGACCTTTTTGACTAAATGTTTTGTCACAAACAACACATAAAAATGGTTTTTCTCCAATGTGGATTAGTTTATGTTTAGATAAATGGCCTTGTACACTAAATTTTTTGTCACAAAAATCACATGAAAATGGTTTTTCTCCAGTGTGGATTAGTTTATGGTCAGTTAAATGACCTTTTTGACTAAATGTTTTGTCACAAACATCACATAAAAATGGTTTTTCTCCAGTGTGGATTAATTTATGTTTAGTTAAATGGCCTTTTTGACTAAATGTTTTGTCACAAACATCACATAAAAATGGTTTTTCTCCAGTGTGTATTAGTTTATGGCGAGTTAAAATGCTTCGATCGTTAAATGTTTTGTCACAAACATCACATGAAAATGGCTTTTCTCCAGTGTGGATTAGTTTATGTTGAGTTAAAATGCTTCGACGATTAAATGTTTTATTACAAACATCACATATAAAATGTTTATTTTCAGTATGAATTTGTTGATCTTCCGAAACATTTTCATCGAATTTTTCATCTTTAATAATTAATTCTGTATTTATTTCTTTTTCAAGTTTAATGTTTTCACTGTCATAGATTCGTTCATGGTCCATTTTAATATTTTCATTAAATATTTCTTCTTTTATCTCTTCGTGTTCCATTTTAATATTTTCATTAAATGTTTCGTCGCTAATTATTTCATATTCCATTATAAAACTTTCGTCTAATATTTCATCTTTAATTATTAATTCTGTGTTTAATTCTTTTTCAAGTTTTATATTTTCCTCATAGATATGATTATTTGCCATTTTGTTTAAATTTTTGGTTGATTTAATTGAGTAACTATTTCTTCAAACTATGAACAACAAATGCATAGACACTAAACGTTTTTAAATTTAAGTTTTAGACACTATAGTTTTTAAATTTAAGTACAGCCCCTAATGTGAATCAAGAATTAACCAATATGCACTTTGCCTTAATCTACAAATTTTGAATCTTGCCTTAAATAGGTTGCTTGGATTGAGTATATATCAGTCAAGTAAGGATCATGTATCAAGGTACAGGTATCACAAACTCGTTTACTAAAGCCCTAATTATTTACACGCAAATATTTGTATTGTTGTCATAGAAATGGATGTATATCAAGAATATAAATAAAACTAATATAAACCCTTGACAAGTTAACCTGACCAACTCATGATTTAAATTTTAACTTGAAAAAAGAACGTATATTCTTTTATGTATTAAATTATAGTTATCTTTTATTAATTTATTTTCATACAAGTTTTAACATTTTAGTAACTGAATCAAGAGTCAGTTGACATTAATAATGAACTTATTTGAATTATGGATTTAATAAATTTTAGCATATTTTTTCTTTTTATATATATCATGTTTATGTCTTATGTTCTCTATGAAGTACTTTATTGAAAATGAAGTTCATCAAACAGAATAACAGAACACATACTAATCGATTGAGTATAAAGCAAAGGGTTATTGAACGCTTACACTTTTTATGTCAAAATATATTATATCAATTGTCATTGTCAAAAGACCAGAACTTGCGCATATCAATGTTGTCTATTTATGTTACAGTATTTTTTTATTGTTTAACAGAACTGTGTCTCATTCGTGTTTAAAAACATTTATTCATTTACGTGAATGACGAGAAAATCTCAAACAAAAGACTTCGTAGATAATTGATTCTGTAATACAATTAACAATGGTTGCTCTTAATTTAATTGGAATTCGATTACACTCAAATCAAAATACTAGAATTAAAGTTGATATTGATTGTAATGAGACAGTGGATATTTTGAAGAATGACGCAGCTCAAAAACTAAATTTTCAAAAAGAAGATTTAGGTATGTTATAAGATTTAAATCTTTATTATAAGTTTAGACTTATGTAAATAATACTGTACTTTGGGAAATATTAAAGAAAAGAAAATGCTACAAACTAAAATGTAAATAAAAGGTCCTATAGAATTTGACATGTTTTCTAAACATAGAAATCATACCAATTGTTTTAAATCGTGATAAACCAAAATCTTTGAATATTTGTTATAATTTATAAATTAATAATTGTTTTTGTGAACTTACTTTGTAAAGAATACTAAATGCAAATCAAATCTAATACGATTATTAAGAATCGTATTTGAAACGAGTTATTCATTAATTAGGTTTAATCAGTTTATGTTATAAATAAAAAATATAAAAAATACCATAGACCTTCGTCTAACCGGGACGATGTGCTAACCATTACACTAAGTTACTTAGTGATTACATTACATTTCTGTATATATAATTATGTGAATAAGAATTATAATTTAATTTGTATTCAGGCCTTATGTAATTGTTCATTTTGTTAACTAAACAAGAACTCAAACCTATTTGTATATTATTTGATTATTTTAGAATTAACATATTGTGGAAATATTCTTTGTGATAAGGAAACCTTATCAAAGTATGGAATCAAACAAGGTGTAACTGTTCATGCTTTAAAAAAGATGCACAAGATAAAACCTGTACTTGCGAAAAAGATGAATGAAACTGATATTCAGCAATTATCAACTGCATTTAAAACATTTAAATTATCACCTAACTATCGTTCTGTACTGCAGGTAAACTAATCTAATTTAAAGAATAAATTTTTATCAGTGTTGTCATGGAACAAATAGATTAGACACAATTTCAGTGCTTAGCCTTTGCGGACAGCTAGTTTTATATAAAATTTGAAAAAAAATGACTCAATATATTTCTATACCAAGTTTATTGAAATCTGGTAAAATTTAAGCTAAATTAATTTGTTTAGAAAATGTCGCTCAGTTTTTTGTTGACTGTTGGCTCATTAAATTTCTATTCCATTTTAATTTCAAACGTAAAATTAACTGAGTTAATTGTTTAAATATCCTGTACATACAGACTTGATTATCACTGCACTTCTCCACACGCACAGATGTATAAAAATATCACCTATGATGTAAATTAATAAATTCCAATTTCAGGGCCTGTCTAGACTTGACGTCATGCAAAACATTATCCAAGCTACTCCTGGTTTAAATAAAGATTTAGTATCTTTAGCAATATTACAGGACCCAGAATTACTAATTCATTTGACCGATAGTCAAGTTTTACAACGTCTACTAGAATTACATCCAAGCCTCGTTGATGTAGTAGCTCATATAGCTGCTTTCATGATGAATTCTATCCATGATGAGACTTCTAACGTAAGTCCAGATGTTCCCGGAACCAGTTCCGGTTATTCGTATTCATTAGAAGCACTTTCTGACGATGATATGGATTCATCAAGCAGTGAAGGACAATCATCAAGTCAACAGTCTTCCATAACTGCCGCACAATTAGCTGCTGCTTTAGCTAGTACACAAGTACCCGCAAATCCTTCGTCTTCATCTCCTAGTAATTTTGGAAGACTAGTTATTACAAATGAAATGTTTAATAATGCTATGCAACAAGCTTTTGCAAATGGGTCCACTAATTCATCGACCATGGGAGGACAAACTAGTGAAGAAGAATCAATTGAATCTATTACTAGAAGATTAGCACCGCAATTAAATCAAATGAGAGAATTGGGTTTAAATAATCTTGTTACAAATATTCAGGCATTACAAGCGACTGGTGGAGATGTTCAAGCCGCTATAGATTTAGTATTTAGTGGAGTAATGTCTCCAGGAATGTAAAATTATAAAAATAAAACTTTTTTAAATGATTTATATTTTTTAAATATTTAAAATATATGAACTCCTTAAAACTTTTAAAAACCTGCACACGATATAAAATTTCTAAGTAAACGTGTAGTTTCAAAGTTTCGAAACATTAGGCACAAAAATATCCACGCCCCCAAAGAGCTATTTCAACTCTTAAGAAATATGTAGCCTTGAAAAACCTTTAACTAAAAATTTAATTTCATTAAATGTGAACTATTTTCAATATATTCAATTAGATAATGAAAGTGATTAAGCTACAGGAAATTGTTAATGAAAGTGATAGATTTTTTGCTACCCTTTTAAATCCACAGAAAATTTGAATTATCTGGATCCTAATAAGCTGCCTACAAATTTACAGTCTTCGAGATATTCAAGGTCGGAAAATAGATTACATTAACAATGGATAAAGGTCGATCAGTGCCATATATTGGCCAGGTCGATAACTTTTCATATATAAGGTAATTTTTGGCATTCACTAGGTATGATCGATGATCATTTGAAGAAATTTTTGCGAAATCGTTTCATGGGGGTCAGCTCATAGTTGCATTTTCTTAAAATAGATAAAAAAAATTTGCACTGACCTCCACTATTTTATATATAAGACGGATGGAGGTCAGTGGTCATTTGCAATGTTATCAATAATACAAGTGGATAATTTTCTGAAAAAAATTAATGTTATCTATTTTAATATTAATTTTTGCATAAAATACTGTACATTTAATTAACACTGTAAAATTGCATGCAACTTTTTCTAAATGGACTTTTATGCCAAACCAAAGAATACATATATACATAGAAGCTCATAAGTCTTAATACGGGTATGTGGGTATTCAGTTGATCGGAAATCATTTGTGACTCTCAAATATGTTCATAAAAACTGTTTTGACTTAGTATTTTTGTAATGAATAAAAATGTCAAGAGTCAATAAACACTTATCAACTTTAAATTTTAATTATTTTATTTACAATTGTTTACAGAATTTATTTTCCAATAAGCTCAGCTTTTGTAGTAATTAAATGACGTCGAAAACAAATAGCTCAATATCGTTCCTTCTCTATTCATTATTTTTTCGCATGAATTCGTCTCATATGTTTAGTTAAATTGCTTTGTTGATTAAATGTTTTATTACAAACATCACATGAAAATGGTTGTTCTCCAGTGTGGATTAGTTAAAATGCTTCGTCGATTAAATGTTTTGTCACAAACATCACTACTGACATCTTATTTTTGCCAATTATTTGTTTACATGGAGTTAGATCCTTGTTTAGTATCTATGGGCCAAACTATGGATAATACATATGTGTAGTCTCCATGGGCCAAAGTGAGATGAATCCCGCGCCATACCGTGCAACAAATCGTTATTAGTGATCTATGATCTATAAACAGATCTATGATCTTTTTATCATAGATAAAATATATGCTTTTTATCCCATGCGAATTCGAAAATTGGATTGTAAAATTCCAGAAAGTTGGAAAGAAAAAAAATCATGAAGAATACCATGAATAGATAGCTCATGGAAAAAATGGAAGATTTGTCTGATCAATTTACAGAATATGTCCTCAAGTTTCAAAAAGAGGATATTATAAAAATTATGCAAAATGAATCTTTAAACGAACATTATAGTTTATTAATCAAGTAATTTTTATGAAGTTAGGCTATGTTATGTAAACAAACGCGCTAAATTTGAATTATTTTTTAGTTTTGTAAAATTATTTGAAAATTTACCAAATTTTGGAAATAAAATACTAACAAATCCACTTGAAACATTAAAAATATGTGACAAATGTATAAAACATGTTCAAGGAAAAATATTATCTGAAAATTTAGAAAATAATACACAATTATCAATTAAAAACAATGTTCATGTTCGAGTTTTTGGTTTACCCGCATGTCCAGAATTACATCGAACAATATTTCCAAAAAATTGTGATTTAGGAAAATTCCTTAAAATTTGTGGTAGATATATCTTGAGTATACAAGATTTATTTCATTTACATTAATTTAATTGACTTTTTTAGGCACTGTAGTACGTACTACAGCCTTAAAAATGTTGGAATATCAACGACAACTTATGTGTACAAAATGTAAACACGAATTTCAAGTTGTAGCTACTTATGAAAAGAAATTCATCTTTGATATACCTCGATTTTGTCCCAACCCAGAGGGATGTAATGGAATGAATTTTAAGAAAATACAAAGTAAATTACAACATTCAGATTGTAAAGATTATCAAGAGCTTAAAATTCAGGAACAAATTAACGATTTAAATATTGGAACTATTCCATCATCCATGTGGGTTACATTGGAAGATGGATTGGTTGATTCTTGTAAACCAGGTGATCATGTAGGAATTACGTAAGAATTATTAACTATCCTACTCAATTTAAATGTACATCTTTCATTTTAAATATTATATTTCAGTGGAATAGTATTAAAACGTACAAATAACGTAGCAATTGGTAAACGTCCTGATATTGAACTTGTGTTACGCGCAAACTATGTTCAAATATTCAATGAGCAAAAGTCAACTACAAATATTACTGATGCAACTATGAACGAAATAAATACATTTTGGGAGAAAACGGATCCATTTACGGCACGTCACATCATACTAAAATCAATTTGTCCTTCGGTGAGATTCATTTCAGCACACATGTGATACATTCGAATATGCAAACGTTGGGCATTTTTTTGGGAGCCACGATTTGACCGCCAAATCGAAAGTAATGAATAAAATACGGTGACACGTATTTACAGACCTGGAAATTTACGTTTTCGGCATGGAAAATCTTGAAAAGTCAGGAAACAAAATCAATACTAGCCATCAGGGAATTTTATTTTGCTGTTTTTGTGACCACCTTGTATACGTAAGATTTTAAAATTCGATATATCCAAAATTAAGAGGGATAGAAAAATTTTATTAGTCACTTTCGATTTGCCTAGAGACGAGTTCTATAAAAATCCACCGTCAAATTGTGGGGCCCTAGTTATCGTAGAATCCCCACACGTTAAAGTAAAATTATAATTATCTAGATATTTGGTATGACAATGGTTAAACTTGCTGTAGCTTTAATTTTGGCTGGTGGTTCAAAATTTTCTGAGAGTCATACTCGAACTGAACCACACTTGTTAATGGTTGGCGATCCTGGCACTGGAAAATCACAACTCTTAAGGTGGATAGGGCATGTAATACCACGATGTGTGTTAACTACTGGAATTGGTTCCACTGCAGCTGGTTTAACAGTAACGGCAGTAATGGTAATTTTTATTTAAAAAGAGCTTTATACATAAGTTATTAGATTTTTATTTATTTAGGAAGACGGTCATTGGCAATTAGAGGCTGGTGCATTAGTACTAGCTGATGGAGGAGTTTGTTGTATCGATGAATTTAATTCAATGAGAGAACATGATCGTGCAAGTATTCACGAAGCAATGGAACAACAAACGATTAGTGTTGCAAAAGTATTTTATCTTGTTTTAAAGTATAACTCAAATAGTTTTCAATTTATGTTTTGTTACAGGCTAGTATGGTGTGTAAGCTGAGTACAAAATGTTCCATTTTAGCTGCTGCTAATTTTAAAGGAGTATTTGATGCAAATCAACCCTTAGAAAATTGTGTTGCAATAGCATCTCCCTTACTGAGCCGTTTTGATCTAGTTCTAGTATTACGTGATACGATTAATGAAGAATGGGATTTAGTTGTATCGGATCATATATTAAATACTCCAAAGTTAGTTAAAGACAATACAAATTATTGGTCAATCGATACATTGAAGGTACTCACAAAATTTAATCAACTAATTCAATTTTTTCACTAAATACACGTTTTAACAAACTTTAGTGGAAAGTATTAATGTTTTGCGACAGTCTTTCAAGCAGAAGTCTACGCCATACTAGCTTGCGTCCGTGAGAACCTACGTAGAGGCTACATAAACCAGAACGTATGTATTCTCTCGGACACTCAAGCTGCTCTAAAAGCCTTGCTTGGAACTGAGGCCACTTCAGGGGTAGTCAAGGATTGTCTGGAGGAACTGCTGGAGCTGACAAAACGGAACAATGTTAAATTGATCTGGTTGCCGGGTCACAGTGGTTTCGAAGGAAACGAAAAAGCAGATACCTTAGCAAAGAAGGGAGCCGGAGTACCCTTCATAGGCCCAGAGCCTATTTTGAGAATTCCAAGGACTGCATATAAACAGGTGATCAACGAGTGGATAAATGCTAAACACCGTGATCACTGGGAAAATATACCGCAGCAAAAGCTTGGGAAAATACTGCTTCGGAATGCATCCAAGAGGCTATCTCTCGATGCACTGAAGTTGAACAGGATGCAACTGCGGAAGGTTATCGTGCATTATTCCCTGCGGAACATCTACACACAATGGGACTCCATAACGGATCCATTATGTGCAGATTGTGTGGCGAAGAGGAAGAAACATCCAGCCACATTATCTTTAACTGCGAACCTCTAGGTTACAGCAGATACAAGATATTCGGTGCATCTCATCCCGAATATATGAACTTTCAGGAAGACTTGCTCAGCAAGCTTCTGGCTATTGCCAAAATATGGGAGAAGCGAACCTCGTCAGACTGAAGTAGAAGGGGGAGCACAATGGACCATAAGGTCGAAGTGCCATACTTTTTAGACCCCAGAATATATCTATTTATTTATCTATTGAGGAACATGTCCGAAATCAGCCCACTCTTAAGACATACTTTAATAAACCGTGAAGTTTTGGAAGAGGGGATAAACTTCTGTGGAAAATAGCTCTTGAAGATAATAAGTTAACGCTAATTTAATTTCTAAGTCGTCTGCTTAGACCCTCAAAAGTCTGAATAGAAAAACTTTCCCCATTTTATTTCAAAGATTCAGAAATTCTATTATTAAACTGTCTGTAAAGTGTTGAAAGGATTTTTATAGTTCACAAAATTTCTACACATCTTTTACTATTATTAACATTTTCTATAATAGGCTACATTAATATGTGTAATTGCTGAAACAAATTTTGGCAAACTATTGTGATCTGGTTTTATAGCCTGAGGATGGCACTCATATCCTAAAATTGATCATTGCCACCCAAACAATTACATCTAAATTATTTATTATTTTAGGCTTACTTTATAATAATAAAAAATTTGAATCCAGTATTAAATCAAGATGCTCATGATATATTACGAATTTATTATCAACATCAACGACAGAAACCATCTCGTAGCGCTGCTCGAACAACAGTTCGCTTACTCGATAGCTTAATTCGGTAAGCAAGTCTTTTCTAATTTTATCAAATGCCGTATTGTAAATCTCATTCGTTTGTTGTAGATTATCACAAGCACATGCTCGATTTATGTATCGAGAAGAAGTGACTGTTTTAGACGCTTTAATGGCTGTTTACTTATCTGAAATAAATACTGATTCAAATTTATTACGTTCTGAATGTTCGAATCCAAAACAACAATATTTAGAAATTGTAAGAGACATTTTAGGCAAATTAGAATTGTATGACATACTAAAACGCGAAGAAGATATGTTATTAAACAATTAAATGTATTTTTTTGGAGGGAATATGCATGAAAATTTTTTTTCACATTTATTTTCAGAATATGAAAATACTGTTAATACTGTAATAATATTTAAAAACGAAATTAAAATCCGACAAATATCAAGGAAGCCATAAGCTTTTAAAGATTATTATCTGTCTCTTTCTTGCAAAAATACTAAAAACGGAGTTTTACGTGTATTTTAAATGGTGAAAGTGTAATATGACGTCACATAAACATATCAAGAGGGCTGTCATCCTCTTTGTCTAATCGGGAATTTCAATCATTCATATCTCGCTTATTTTTAAAGTTATTTAAAAAGTAATTTTACCTTGATATTTGTCAAGTAAACATGCTTCAATTCTAGTGAAAACAAATTTTCATGCATATTCCCTATTGTCTAAAAAATCAGAAAATTTTTTCTGCATCCGCCGCGTTATTTAGAATGTATTGATGTGCATTTAATTTAATGAGGGATGGTCGTGCAAGTATTCACGAAGAAAATTTCTTCTGAATCCGAGCAATTTAAGATGGAAATCATAATTTTGAGAAGAATTGTTATCTAATAATTAAATTTAATTTTGGTAATTGTCTAGAAATGAGGTAGCACCTTAAACCTATTCAGAAAATTTATCATGAATACATTGGTTTCAAGATAAGCATAGTATTTATTATCCTTACATATTATACAAAACAAATTATCTGACCCGATATTAAGGTGGAGCCCCAATTCTAGACAATCTAAGTTTTTTGTATACAACTGTTTTATTTTTATACGTATTTTATAAATTTTTGTTAATAAAATGTATTGAAAGAAATGAGTTGTTTTTAATATACCAGGGTATATTAAGTTTAGTCTTGACTTTGTAACGGTTGAAAATATTGATCGCAGAAAAAAAAATTTGGTATAGGTGTTCATAAAATGAATTAATTTTTCCATATCCACATAACTGTCTGTCTATCCGTCAACACGATAATTAAAAAACAGATAGCGAGCTGAAATTTTGTATCTGTGTTCTAGATCTAAACAGTGAGGTAAAGTTCGTGAATGGGCAAAATCGGACCATGTTTGGACAAATTAGGCAAAAGTATTGTCCATTTTTGACATCGAAAAATAGAACAAAAATTTAAAGACAAAAAATATTATTTTAAAAAAAATTAACTTATTTATATATTCACCGCATCCTAAAGAAAATTATTGAAAAAGCTAATATTAAAGCGACAAACATGTAATCGCCATCTCATAGCTCTACTAATAGTAAATGGTGGCACAATATATATAAGTTGGAATATGTTCAAAACATTTTAGGTATTTACGTTATCTATTTTATATTCTTGATATACATCCATTTCTATGACAATACAAAAATTCACGTGTAAATAATTAGGGCTTTATTAAAAGAGTTTGTGGTACCTTGATACATGCTCCTTACATGACTGGCACTCAATACAAGTAACCTATTTAGATAAATTGTAGAGGAACTGCCCTGGGCGGGCTACACTTCGACCATAAGGGCCATTGTGATGCCTAAGGATGTGAGTGGAGTGGAACGAATTTTTGTGTATAAAATAGGAATTGGTAGGATATGTGGCTGTAGTCGGCTATAATAGGAACTATGCCGATATTCATCTGGAGTTCATTCATCGTGAAGGAAACTGCCAAAAATCTTCTCAAGCATAACCGGTTACTTCGTTCTTGCCCATACGCCGACAGTTTAGTCAATTAACCGCCCCTTTTTTTTCTTAATAATTGACAAACTGCCGATGTCGGGATTCGAACCCATAACCTCCCAGTTTCCAAGTAGGCATGCTGCGCAGACATAACACATTAGACCGCTCGGCCACTTGGTCTGGTTGCAACCTTTTTAAGACAAGGTTAAAAATTTGTAGATGTAGACAAAGTGCATAGGTTGATTCTTGATTCACATTATATGTTCCGTTTTCATTCCAAAACCGTAACATATAATTAAAGAGGCCCATTCACTAGGCGATATTGAAGCAATTTAATTGATGTGAAATTGCTGGGCAATTTGGTTGTTACCCATCGAATTTCTCTTCTATCTTGTTCATGGTCTTATTTAGCTAGTTGAAGGTAGATTTTCTTGACATATATGTACAGTCTTTATAAATAAATTGTTTAAAACTATAATTAATAAATTCAAATATTATTTTTTTACTATTCACTAAACTCCACAAACTGATCAAAATGCGCCATTTTTAAACAAATATTTTCCTTATTAAACAGTTGGTATTACGGTATTACCTAGCTAAATAAATTTTAAGAATTTAAAAGAAAAGCTATCTGGGAAAATTTCTAAAGCTTTACAATAATTAAAACTTTTTTTTTTTTGTATATGTTTCAATAAAAATTAAAAATATAACCTTAATAAATGATATTTTCTGAAAAATTATCTTAGTATAAATTAATACATTATCAAAAAAAATAAAAAATTTGAAAATACTTTATTGTATAATTCGAAAAAATTATTTCTACATTTTATATAATTATTTTAAGAAAATAATGAATAATAAAAGTAATAATTAGATAGAAAGTAACTGTTTTTCAAAATTCAAATAAAGAAATGTATAAAGTGTAGCTCTATGGTTTTTGTTGATAAACCACGCCATTAAAATGACTTACAAAGTAGTAATTTAAAGTGACGCTTTAATTTAATTAATTTAAAATTTAATTTTAACATAGATATTCAGTAAGTACTAATTAAAAAATCATTTCTTATTATTTGTTTAAAAAAAATATTTTTAAAATTATTGATATTGCCTTATAGATGTATTTCTTCTGTATTTTCGTGAATTGTGAATTGAACCGAGGTTACTTTAATATCAAGATGGAACATACCCTACAATATTTACTAATTTCTATTTCTATTAGATTTGAGCCGTTTTATCAACTATTTTATATTTTATGCGTTGTTTTGAATTGTTTAAGTATTTTGACAACAATTCGATTAAAATCTTATTATTACTGAATGTTATTTATCATTGACTTACCTACATACGTATCTGTCATTTAATTAGATTCTTTTTTCAGTACCCATAATCTTTTCGTTCTTTTAAATAGTCTCTAGTTTCTAAGAAAATATGTTCTATATTTAATGTCTAGATAATTTGAAATACGATTCTTGAAACTATTACATGGACCTGAGCATCTGTTCAATTAGATTCAAAACTGTTAAATAGTTGTCATAATCTGACTAATCTGGCTGTAACATAAACCTATTTAAAAATTTCCAAAACCTACAATACCATGCAATCTAAACCTATCAAATACTTTGGATACCTAAATAATCTATATTGGTTTCATCGTAGAAAATCTTCGCTGATGTTGTGTTTATATATATCTTATCTTAAATAAGCTAAGTTAAAATACAAATTGTTTTTTGCTAGAAAATTCCAAAAATTTTGTAAGTGATTTGTTGCTAAAGCGCTATTAATCTACATGATATGCATAATAATAAGAAAGAGGGGTACCGCATACGGGTCCCTAGCACCTAGACCAAGGGGTCCTCTGTGCCCATGATATGCATAACTACATGATAATTGTTTCAGGTGATTAAAGTGAACTAATCATGAGTAAGCGACGGAAAATAATGATTAATAATATGGAAGTCTCAGTCGAAGAGGATACTGAAATTTTAGAATATATGGATACAAATCAATCGTATGAAATCGATGATGAAAACCAGGAACAGTTTATTTGTACTACCGGGGAACAATTTACGGTAAGTATTCGAGCACATCAGTATTAGCCATATAATTATATTTATCTAGGTTCAAAAATTTGGTATGTGCTCTATATAAGTTTGATGAGAGTTTGATTCTTATTAAACTTTCATCTAATTATAGTAATTTCGGCCGATATTACATTGTAAAAGATCTTTTATCGTATATAGTTTTAAAGTAAAAAAAACCTCGAATTGGTACATTTTTTAAAAGTTATCGTGTCCTAAAGTTATTTAACTACTCGAATGCATAAACAAGTAGCTACCGATATCAGGATGGGCTCTCATTTCTGGACAATAACCGAACCAAATTCATGTATTCTACCTTATAAAATTTATTTTGCTCAATTATTGCTTATATTATCATCTAGATGGAAGATGGAACAATCGTACAATATATTGAACCAGAATATTGTATTGAAGAAGATGGAACTTTACCAGAACAGGAGCAGGAAAATCAAGAAGATAATAATTTTGAAAACTTAAATGAAGAATCGGTGAGAATTTTGTAGTTTAGTATTCAAATTAATTTTTGAATTAAGGTAGTTGTTGTGTGAAACGCGTTGTCGACGAAATTGGCTGAATGTTTGTATTTAAAATACTTATAAGTAACTTCGTTTAAAATTTCAAAAATATTTATCGCTTAGTTTTGATAAAAAATCGCTCTCAAAAATTGTACGATTAACATTACAGGTAGATACAAAAGTAGTAATTTCATCCCACTTATAATTTTATTAAAAAAGCGCGTCGAGCGATTTGGCTAAAAAACTAGGACAATGTAAATAATAATATATTTATATTTTGAAGAAAAAAAATTATTGATCATTTAATTACTGTAATAGATTAACGAAAAGATTGACAATGCTTTTATATAATCTAAGCGAACAAGTTTACGAGGTACATTCAAGTCAAAAAAGTATAGTAATGGGTGATTCATTTGGAAGTACTTTTTTCAAAACTAAAAAAAAAAAAATTATCGGGTTATATTTTATTATCATACAAAAGAACCATTCTTTACATTTATTTTTTAAAGATTATTTCTTTCAACTGCGGTTAATATGGTCCATTCTGCAGTTCCAATTTTCGATGACGCGTCCCTTGCATTTTGAGTGGTATTTGGCGAATAACGCGAGTAATGTTGGCTTCCAGTTGCTCAAACGTACGCGGCTTTTCCATATAGACTTTGAACTTTACATAGGAAAAAGTCTGGGGGTGTGATGTCACAGGATCTAGGCGGCCAATTCATCGGTCCGAAGCGCGAAATTAACTGTTCACCAAATTGTTCTCGCAATAAAGCCATGGTTTCACGTGATGTGTCGCAAGTGGCGCCGTCTTGTTAGTACCAAATGTCCTGAAGATCACGAGCTTCAAATTTCAGGAAACAAATAGTCTGTTATCATGGCCCATAAACCACACCAAACCGTTGTTTTGTCTGAATGTAATGGCAGCTCTTGAATCTCTTCAGGTTGCTCTTCAGACCAAATACGGCAATTTTGTTTGTTGATATATCCGTTAAGCCAGAAATGTGCCTCATCACTAAATAGAATTTTTGTCGAAAACAGTGGATTTTCTGCATGCTTTTCAAGAGCCCAAAAACTGACGCCGTGCCGGGCTAAGTCTTTCCATGATGAAATGTCAAACTATGCTGAACAAAAAATACTGAAAAAATGATATGTTAACACGACTCACGCTTCATCTGTCAAAAAATCCATAAACAAAAAAGTACCTCTAAATGAATCACACGTTATATAAAAGTATAATCTCAGTTTATTCATATAATTGATGTGTATTATGAACTGAAACTTTTTAACACGATCACTGCAAGATAACTACCTTAAAAATGATATAGTTATTCAAACAATGATACTTGAAACAAATTTGATTTCGATTACTGTGATATAAGTTTTATTATTTGAATATATAACAAATGTCTCAATTCAAAGTCAATATATTATTAATTAAAATTATATTCTTGTACATGCAGAAATACCCTTATGTAATTATAAATGGTGAACGTGAAGGATCGTTTTTCTTATATTGCAACAGACAATTGTACAAAAAAAATCGATCTAAATACTACAGATGCCGTTTATTTCCAAATTGTACTGCATCTGGACGAATTTATGACAATAAGATGTTTCATTTGCAACAGCCACATGGAGATCATCCTGATCAAGAGAGCTATAAAGAGAGTTTAGAACTTTTTAATACTTTGCGGGGCAAATCGAAAGATAATGCTAGCAATTTTAATATAATTTACGAGGAGGAGTGCGCTAAACAAGAGTAAATAATTTATTGATAGTATATACCCTGGTGGAAATAATTCTTTTCAAAAACTGAGAATAATTAAGAATAATTCTTTTAAAACTTCTGAAAGTTTTATTTCTCTGAAAATCTCTGAATGATTTAAAGAGAGAAAACAAATAATATTTGGAACTCTGCCAGAGGAGTTATTCAGACTTTTTCAGAGAACTAATTAAAAAATATAAGTTTTTCAGAGTTATTCAGACTTTTTCAGGGAACTAATTAAAATATATAAGTTTGACAGAGTTAATTTGTTTTTTGAAGAATACTCGTATTGTCTTAATAATAGTAATTCAGACTTTTTCGGAGAACTAATAAAATAAAATAAAATAAATTCGCCTCGGCGAGATTCGAACTCACGATCTCCCGTTTACTAGACAGACGCCTTAATCAACTTATCAAAATAGTATTTATTATGTATAAAATGTTAAAAATATATCGGCACTGTGGCCCAGTTGGTTAAGGCATCTGTCTAGTAACCAGGAGATCGTGAGTTCGAATCTATTTAATTAATTCTCTGAAACAGTCTGAATTATCATTTATACATTCTCAGTTTTTGAAGAGAATTATTTCCACCAGGGTAACATCGTTCATATTTTCTGTTAAGACTCGATTACATTAAGCGAGTTAACAAAAGCTGTTAGTTGGCGAGTTTAGAATCGGGTAAGTCGGCTGGTGGGATAGTGATGATGACACACAAAACTGTCTACTCGCTCAGTAGCCAACTAGCTAGCGAGTAACAGACGTGTTGTGAATACGTTGTTGTTGTTTTGTTCTTTCATTTCCTGAACATTTCTGGGTGTTAAAATGGAGTGAAACGTTAATAATATTATGGAATTTCATTTTGTAGACACTGAAACCAGGAAACATCGAGTTACTCGCAGCAAGTTCACTAGCAACTATGCTGACACACGGCTAGTTTACTAGCTAACAATCCCACACGCCAGTAGCGAATAAAGTAGCCCGGCTTTTAACTTTACTCGCAGATAGTTTACAATCTGCTAGTTGGCTAGTGACTATGCTTAGCCGCTAGTGAATTCGCCAACTAGCAGCTTGTAAACGATCGCTCAATGTAATCAAACCTTAAGGAAGATGCTAATTGAATAAATAATACTCTAAAGTCCAATGTTCTGTTTTTGATAGATCTCCGCAAGTCATTGATGAAACAAAAAATAAGTTTTTGGCAACAAAAATTTTGAAAAGAAATAGAGATGCGGTTAGTGTAGTCCTTTCTATTAGCACAAAATATTTAGTAGTATTAAAGAAATGTTTTTTTTTTCAGTTTAAAATACTAACAGAAATACTTGGAGATCAAGATTATGAGAATATAAATAATAGTGATCAACCTTTGAACAATTTTGAAAAAGTAAGTATAGAAGGAGGAAAGATATTTACGTAGTAATTATTAATTAACGTAGTAAAAATTGAAATAAACAAGTAATGTAACAACTAACTGAGTTAATTGTTTGAATATCCAGTATATACTGAGTTGTATATCAATGTTTGAATTATTAATATTTCTGCCTATTCAATGTTTATAAAATATGAATTATTTGTAAATGTTTGTTGTGTCACAATTTAAAAAAAATATCTCATGATTTAAAAAATGGGCTTTTCGAGGAACTTTGAGCACAAATTATGAGAAAACTATTAAGTTTATGAAAAAAATTTTCAAACAAAAGTTGTTTATTTTAAAAAGAAGATTTGTTGTTAACAAACTTTTTTTCTACCTCTTACGGTTTCAAAGATATAAAATTTCTTTCCTGGCGGGGGGAAACACATTCCGATTTTGCCCATTAACGAACTTAACCTTACTTTTTTGCTCTAGAATACACAAAAAAATTTTCAGCTCGTTATCTCTTTTCGTTCTTGAGTTATCGTGTTCACAGACAGACGGACATGCGGAAATGGCCGCATAGACCATTTTATAAATACTTTTGTGAAGGATTTTTGTCAAGGATTAATATTTTCAAGCGTTACAAAGTCGGGACTAAACTTAATATACCTTGTATATTTACATATACTGGGTATAAAAATGGTAAAAATACAATTAACTTGAGCTACTTTTTTATTTTTATACCCGGTATATATAATATATACAAAGGTGTATTAAGTTTAGTCGCGATTTTGTAACGGTTGAAATATAGATCGTACGAAAAATTTTTATTGAAAACTGACCTGAGGGCGGGGTTTAAAAACATGACTGACTTTTGTTTGCGACGAAAGTATAATCTTTTTTTTTATGTCAAATAATTATTTTTTTTCTAAATTTTAGCAGTTTTTAAATGTCAATTTTTTACATTTTAAATTTATTCATAGATAATTTATCTCCAAAATTTTGTTAATGCAAGTATTTCTATAGAAACTCTAAATTAAATTAGATATCTGTTTTGGCCATCAGACGTCGTACATAAAATCACCTAATTAGTTCATTTCCGCATGTCTGTCTGTCTAGAAGTTTTAAATGTCTAGAAGATTAGATATGATTTCTGAGGATTCATTTTAGATAGATAGATAGATTTTAGAGGCTGCCCTGGACGGGCTACACTTCGACCATAAGGACCATTGTGATTCCTAAGGATGTGAGTGGAGTGTATAGACTAAGAATTGGTAGGATATGCGGATTCGAACCCATAACCTCCCAGTTTCCAAGTATGCATACTGCGCAGACATAACGCCTTAGACCGCTCGGCCACTTGGACTGGTAAAAGACTGGTCTGTCTGTCTATCTGTCCATCTGCAGACGTACGATTACTCTAAAACGTAATAAGATAACGAGCTGAAAATTTGTGTGTTCTAGAGCTAAAAAGTAAGCTTGAATTCGTGAATGGGCAAAATCGGGCTGTGCAAAATTCATATCTTTAAAATGGTAAGAAATAGAAACTAAATTTAAAGACAAAAATGCTACTTTTTATAAAAAGTAAACAATCTTTGTTTGAAACTTTTTTTCATAAACTAAATATATACCGGGTATTTAACCAATTAACTCAGTTAGTTGTTATTTTCACATGTTAGAAAGTAACTTTTTTCCCAAATTTGATTTGATTTTTGCTATACTTATTTATATCTTTTATAGATAATAAATATCTTGAATGAATATCTGTTTTAGACTGAAATAAATGCAATTGATGGATTAGGTATTCGTACAAAAATAATCTACTCGGCCGGTCATATCTATTTACATACGAGTACATCAACTTATCGATGTTATTTGTATCCAAAATGTTTAGCATCGGGTAGTTTAGTAACAGAACAAAGTGTTTCATTATTTCAATTGACTGCACCACATTCGGATCATGGTTTTAAAGAGACTGAACGAGATATTCTTCATTTTGTTGTGGCCGTTAAAAGACGTGTACAAGTCAATCCTAATAATATGTCACAAATATTTAATGAAGAATTACTAAAGGATAAGTAAGTTTAAACAACATTATTCAGTGTGGCTAAATGTAGTTTTAAAAGAGAAAAAATTAGTCGTGTCAAATATCGACTAAAATTAAAATGTGTGCGCATTACATATTGCATCCTCTGTAGACTATTACCTGATTCGTTAATAATAATACAAAGTGTCATCAGTGCCATCAGATTCAATTTTATTTCCATTTTTACTTATAATAATTCTTTTACGCACACGGACGGACATATTTAGAAACCGAAGAATATATTATATGTACAGTGCTGACAGTGCTACAGTCTGATCAGTAATTCAAAACAACATTTAAAATGTAGTTAAGGTATTTCTAACATAGAGATAATAGGGAATATGCATGAAAATTTTTTTTCACTTGAATTGAAGCATGTTTACTTGACAAATATCAAGGTAAAATTACTTTTTAAATAACTTTAAAAATAAGCGAGATATGAATGATTGAAATTCCCGATTAGACAAAGAGGGTGATAGCCCTCTTGATATGTTATGTGACGTCATATTACACTTTCACCATTTAAAATACACGTAAAACTCCGTTTTTATTATTTTTGCAAGAAAGAGACAGATAATAATCTTTAAAAGCTTATAGCTTCCTTGATATTTGTCGGATTTTAATTTCGATTTTAAATATTATTAAAGTATTAACAGTATTTTCATATTCTGAAAATAAATGTGAAAAACAATTTTCATGCATATTCCCTATTTATACATAGAGTAGGCAAGCCGAGTCAAAAGTTGTCCCTCAGATAGCTGCAGATAGAGAATCGCTGTGGTAGAGCTATCTCTTTTTAATGACTAATATATAATCATTATATATTAGTCATTTAAACCAGCCAAATAGCCGCGCTTGGTAAGGCGTTGTTTCTACTTGGACCTGGGAGGTTTGGGATTCGAATCCCGACACCGGCAGTTTGTCAATTAAAAGTTAATGGGGCGGTTGATTGACTAAACTGTCGGAGTATGGACTAGAAAGAAGTAACCGGCTTTGCTTGTGAAGGTTTTCTGTAGTTTCCCTTCACGAACTCCAGATGAATATCGGCATAGTTCCTACCAAAGTCGGCTGCAGCCGCACACCTACCAATTCATTCTCTGCATACGAACTCCTGATCCTCCACTCACATCATAAAAATGTAAAGTAAAAATTAATAAAGGTTGAAAAATAATGATGTGAGTGGCCTCTGTTATAGACCGTCGTGTCTTAAAAACGGAGGTTAAACCCCATTATTATTATATTAGTCATTTAGAGGTAGCTCTATCTAGCGATGTCTGACCTCTCTTTCTATTGAGGAGACGTTTCCACTTACATGCGCGCCTATGACTTGCCTACTCTATATATATTATCTCTATATATAGAGTAAATAAAATAAAAAATTTTATTTTATTTACTATCAGGCCTCATGCTTGAACGTCCTTAAGCGTAGATTATAATTTATAGCACAACATTGATATGAAAATATCTCCAAATATTCAAAATAATTTGTGACTTTTATTTTGTAAATTTAAAATTATTATTTTTAGTTACGCCTATTTGAAGGATAAAATATCCTTAGATACGCTTATTAAATTATTTGTACGTCTTGGAAGTTATCCACATGAAGATGAAGAGGTATACCATTGAATTTAATCCCTATAAATGCATATTAAAATATCTTTAAAACAAATTTTGCAGGATAAATCGAAAAATGGATCTGACGAAGAGACATATCTAGAAGTACCAGTAAGTATTAATGTCATAATGACAAAATTTGGTCATGGGGCATAAATTTTCGAAACTAATTAAAATAGGAAAACAAAATTAAATTAATGATTCTGTGAAAAATGTTGTTAAAATTAATTTTCGATTGGATTTAAAATGTTTGAACGATTCTTTATAAGATGTACCGAAGATTATTTTCCCAACTGTCTTTTTGTAGTTACACTTCTGATGAATATTAATTAAATGTTTAACAATTGGGATGTTGAATGAAAATTTTTTTTCACTTCAATTGAACCATGTTTACTTGACAAATATCAAGGTAAAATTACTTTTTAAATAACTTTAAAAATAAGCGAGATATGAATGATTGAAATTTCCGATTAGACAAAGAGGATGATAGCCCTCTTGATAGACATTATGACGTCATAATGTGCTATCACCATTTAAAATACACGTAAAACTCCGTTTTTAGTATTTTTGCAAGAAAGAGACAGATAATAATCTTTTAAAGCTTATAGCTTCCTTGATATTTGTCCGATTTTAATTTCGTTTTTAAATATTATTACAGTATTAATAGTATTTTCATATTCTGAAAATAAATGTGAAAAAAAATTTTCATTCAACATCCCAATTAATTATTTGGTTTCATATAGCGATCATTTTCAATAATTGATGGTGGTTCTGGTGGTCATGTTTTATTTTGTGATGGTCATTTGTATAACAGTAACAATCGAGCTGGATATTATCGATGCAGATTGTATCAAAGTGGTTGTCCTGCAACAGGAATACGTGAAAATAAAAAATTTATGTTAATGAGATCACATTTAGGTCATGCAAATCAAGTGACTGAAAAAATTAAATTACAATTAACATCAGCGTTACGACGACGAGCAGCCACTGAATCTCTACCATTACAGACAATTTATAATCAAGAAATGAGAAATCCTGAGTATGTACTTGTTTCTAAATATACAACCTAGGGGACTTTTCTATTCTCTAATAATTATTCATAATATTTCATGGGTCATGCATATGCAAATTTAATCGTATGAAAAATATAAAATAGCAATAGTAAATAATTAAATTTAAAAAAAAAAGTCGGCGATAACATTTAAATTAAATTTCCTGGCATGACTGCATGTTTAGGACTGCAATTTGATGTACAGAATAAAAGATAATTACTTGTGAAAAATTAAAATTTACATCATAATAGTTTTATTTTCCATTTCTTTCTCTTAAGGTGGTTGCCTCCAACCAGTTCAGTTAAAAAATTTTAGCTCAAATCCCACACAAATATATCAAGCTGACTAAGATTGTAAGCTATACATTTTATACTTGACTGTATCTCATACACAATAATATTCAGTACGATTCCGTATATTAATATCCTCTCCACTGAAAATAATTGTCTAAATACGTTATTGTTTCTAATTGTTCAGTAAAACTGTGTGGTAAAACATTACGAATTTTATAAGAGTTACTCTACATATATTAGCCGGCAGTACACACTCGGCGAATGTGTCAGCGAGACATTCGTAAGGCGAGGAGCCACACCAGCAATACAGTTCCCGTCAGTTAGTCAACGTGGCTTGGCCATAAATTACGTTGGTATACCTGAAAAGTTACATTTTTAAATTAAAAATTATGGAGTAGTAATTTTTTTATTAAACTATTAAAAATAATTATTATTCAAATGATAATGACTCTATAAGAATAAAAAAAGTATATAAATGGCGGTTGAAAGTTGAATCGAACGTAGACAATGCTCGCAGTAGCTTTCGTTTCCTTAGACTCGTGTCAAAAAACCTACTTTTAATGGAGCATTGAGGAGGCGAGGCGAGTCGACACGAGACAAGCCGAGCGTTGAAAGTACACTCCCGCGCTCGTTATGTTTCGCCTTGCCTTGCCGAATATGTACTACCGGTATTATAGATATCAGTTTTTCAGGTTCACAAAAAATAATTAAGTTATTAAATTATTTTCCCACGCTTCTCCCATTCTGTTTGTACAAAAAGTATCATTTTTAATTGCAAGTATCTCAAGTTTGCTGTGGTAAAATGGCTTCAAATTTTAACATCGTATGTGTTATGTATTTAATTATTTAAGAGTCCAATTTTTTAACTCTTCGTAAATTTTAACTATCGCGAGGCAACTACCTTAAAACATAATTAATATCAAAAAATAAAACATAATAACAGGTCCATATCATGACGTCAAAATATCGGTCTGATATTTTTGTTAACATCTCTATCGTTGTTTTTTTTGTAATACAAATTTTTAGTTTTTTAAGTAAACAAAATTTAAATTGTAAAAAAACTTCTAATTTTACGTTAATTTATTATATATTTTTAGATTTAAATTGATATCACATATATTACCATATCATGCCGTATATAAAATAATGAAACGAGCTCGTACACACGGATTAAACGTAGATGTAAGTTATTGTTTTGTTTTTTAAATTAAATTTTACTCACTGACCTCCATCTATATGAAATAGTGAAGGCCAGTGATTTTACCACATTGTAAATGGTTACTGACCTCTACCATTCTATACATGGCTTCGAATTCTATACATGGACTAACTATCCTTATGACATAAAACATAAAAAAATGGTACGAGTTTAGTGTTAACCCTAGATATTTAACTTGTTTCTTCCACTCTAGGTTTACTCCAGCTAGTCGGATGCGTCTTAGATTTGGAAGCTTCCTCTTCTTAGTGAAGGGTATGAGTGTGGTCTTTCCTGCGTTAATATTTAGGTTCACTAGTTCTCTCTCTCTCAATAGGATATGCAACTACTTTTTGTCCAGTATACATAAAATCATCACACAAATTAAATGTCTTACAAGTTGCCTACTTAAAGTATCAATATATTACAAGTTGCCTACTTAAAAAATGGTGTTACACTATTTTGTATTTATTTTTTATAATGCTTTAAAAAAAATAAAGAATTTGACTTCATTTTAAATAGAAATTGGTGGATACTTCTGATATCAATGAGAAGAAAAAGCAAAAAGAAACAGCAGAAAAAGTCGTTGCAATTCCTTTCGATACAAGCAAATCGAAAAATGATCAGAGTGAATCAAAATCATCATCGGTAATTGAAATAAACTATTTTTGAAAGTAAATAAGTTGATTTTTTTGTTTTTTTCTTTTTAAATAGAAATTTGCAGAAGCTGGTGCTGATTCAGTAGATGAAGATTCAACAAACATTAGCCCGAAAATAAATTATCGTTCGAATAAAGTCAAAAATCCACAATTTCCCTGTGTACGTATTTTGCATGATTAGCGATAGAACGTCGTGGTTAATTTTAAAATACACATCGATAAGTTTTTATTTTCACTACTTTCTTTCTTCAAGTGAAATTTAGTTTGGGGATTCCTGATGATTTCATACGTAAAATGTGCGTGGAAGAGGGTGAAATTTTCACTCACATTATATGTACATGAATAACTTTAGACGAACTAGGGGCATAGGTGTTCCACAATACGTTGTCATAGAACTCTGTTTTGAACTATCCTTTTCAGTTCTGACTAACTCGTTCCAGTAAACTGTACTTCGTCAGTTCTTGTGCGTCGCCAATTTTTTACTGGTCGGCCTCTTCTCCTTGATCCTTGCGGAATCAAGGGCAATCGTGGCGATATTGTATCCCATTGTAGCACATGGCCAATCCACTTCTATTTACGATTGCGAATTTGTATTTCTATCGAGTGCTGATGGATGTGTCGCCACAAATTCTCAGTGGAAATAACATTTGGCCATCTAACGCATATGATCCGTCTAAATCAAATACCTGTAGCTTAATGGTAGGGTTCTTATTTGTAAGCCACGTGTCACATGCATACTGGAGGACTGAGTTGACGTTAGTATTAAAAATGCGGATTTTTGTTTTCAGTAACAGTTGGGCCGAGTTCCAAACTAGTTGGAGCAATGAAAACGCATTTCGAGCATTGTTGATTCGATTCGCATATCTTCTGAGGCACCTACATCTTGATCCAAGATAGCAGAAACTTGTGACTTGTTTAGTGATATTTTTGCTTACTACTAGTTTTGTTTCTAGAGTTTTTTACGTTTATTCTCATTTCTTGAGTATTTTCACAGTTTATTTCTAGACCCGCTTCTTTACTGCTGTTTGAAAGTTGTTCCATCATAGATGACAATTCCTCGTAATTAGGACTGAGTAAACATATGTCATCAGCAAACTCCAAGTCGCTTAATCTTGTCGTCAAGGTCTACTGGATGCCTCGTTTAAAATCGTTATTGACAATTAAAAATAAAAATGGCGAAAGGATGGAACCTTGTCTTACACCACTGCTTACATTTATAGTCTTGGATAACAGGTCCTTGTATTTGATTTGACACTTATAGTTCTTGTAAGCAGCACTGGTCAAATTGACAAGTTTTCTCGGTACATTTTTTCTCTTAGCGCCCCCAAAATGCGGATCTTTCCATAGCTGAAAACATTTAATTTTGGCATCATAAATGAAAACTTAGTATTTCTAAAGATATTTTAAAATTTTCCACTAGAGTATGTCCTTGCATATAAAAGATCTTCATGATTCTTTTTGAAACAGCATTTATTGAGCACATAACTTTGAAGAACAAACAAATGAAATGTTTTCTTACAGATGAAATATTCTTTAATGGAAGGTGAAAGATTGGGTTCATGTATTTTATATTGTAACGAACAACTGTACACATTAAATCGAAATAATTATTATCGATGTCGAATGTATCCGCAAGGTTGTCAAGCTACTGGAATGCGTGAAGAAAATTATTTTCGATTATGTCGTGGACATTCTGGTCATGGATCACAAGAACCAGAACGACGACGTATTATTTTAATAAATACTATTAAAAAGAAAACAATGACAAATCCGGATCCAGATTATTTCGAATCTGTTTTTAATCGTGAATGCGAAAAACCAGAGTAAGAAATTTTTTGTTTTTATAATTAAATTTAGATATATATTAATATATTTGTATTTTATATAATAGATATGCTGATATTGTTGAACGTGTCAGTTTTACTGTCATTTTAAATAATATGAGAAAAATTTGGAAACGATATCAACAACAGGATCCTACTTTAGCTAGGAATATTATGCGAAATGATATGGTATGTATTTTACTAAATAATAAGTTTTTCATGCTCCTCTCACCCTGGTGGAAATAATTTTCTTCGAAAACTGAGAATAATTAAGAACTCTTAAAACTCTGAATAAAACTTCTAAAAGTTTTATTTCTCTGAAAAAGTCTGAAAAAATAAAATAAATGTTTTAAAAATGATTTAAAGACAGAAAAAATAATATTTTGAACTCTGCCAGAAGAGTTATTCAGACTTAATAATATAGTAATTAAGACTTTTTCAGAGAACTAATTAAATAAAATATAACAACTCGCCCCGGCGAGATTCGAACTCACGATCTCCTGTTTACTAGACAAAAAAAGATAATATTATAAAAAAATAAATGTCATTTTTAATGATTTGATAATATATCAGGCTTCTACGCCTTCAAATGAAAAATTATATTTTTGATCACCCAAGTAGCGGTGACCTTTAGTGTAAACGATCAAAATTTTCCCCTCTTGGCAACTGCCTACCTTGCCTGCCCGGTAAATCATCCACTGCCCAGTTTAGTATTTAATATATTGACATCCTGATTTCTAGACAAGCTTTTTATAATTTTGAGGTTTCAATCCTTTCGCCTATATTTACAAAAGAAGTAATATTTAAAAAAAGTTTATAAAATGTTTTTTTTTTAAATATAAAATGTTAAAAACTATTTAAAGCCTGAAGATCTTCATCAAAAAATGACAGAAAGAGAAAGTAAAGATAAAGATTTACAATCAGAACAAGATGATACAGAAGATTTTAAGATGGCAGTCGAAATTGGTGACGATATATTTTGTGATCAAGATGTTGCACCTGTAAGTAAAGTCTAATTATTAACAAAAATTTGTATGATATTAAACTGTGAGCTCCAAGTCATTTTCCGTAGCTGATTAAGATCCAAGACTGCACCAAATCAGATACCGATATGTATTTTGATCTACTGCAGAAGATTTTCGAAGGTGCTTGGCTGTAAAATGGGACAATAAATTATTTTAAACAAAAAAAAAAAAAAAAAAACAGAATGTTTTTCGGGAAAACTATGGGTAATACAAAAAAAAATCATAACATACTATTTTTGTTCAGATAGAGAGTCAAACTACCAGAAACGAATTTTTTAGGTCAATTACATTTCATTTTCTTTTTGTTTATACAAATTATTTACAACAATTTATCGTCACTTTTTTCTTTATATTTACCAAAATACATAGAAAATGCTTTGGAGTAGCCTCCTCGAACCCCAATCGAATTACGAAAAGTGTCCTGGAGCCCAGATTGCCAGATTGTTAGTAAATAAAAAAAATAATATGATAATTGCTTTTTATAGAAACCATATACCTTGATGGAAGGTGAACGATTGGGATCATGTCTTTTGTACAGTAATCAACAATTATATACAAACAATCAACGGAATTATTACAGATGTCGAATGTATTCAATTGGATGTCGTGCAACTGGAATTATTAAAGATAATTTATTTTATTTATTAAAACCACATAATAGTCATGGATCACAAGAACGTGAAGTTCGTCGATTAGTTTTAATAACACGAATTAAAAGACGTGCTCAAATTGATCCAACACGATTACAAACTATATTTAATGAAGAATGTTCCAAACAAGAGTAAGTAACAAAATTTCAATAAAAACTATCCATTTCTTAATAATTAATCTAAAAGTGATATATTAATTTATAAGAGATACCCACATATTGCTATTTATAAATTAATTTTTTTAAATAGAATCAAGTTAAGGTAGTTGTCTTGCAGTAATCGTGTTAAAAAGTTTCAGCTCAAAACCCACATCAATTATATGAATAGACTGAGATTGTAGGCTATAATTTTTTTGATGAATGTACACTCCCGTTCAATAAAATTGAACAGACCTGTACCGAATCAGTCTCTCACAATTTTAATTATTCTTGTAGTAACAGTTACAACATTTTATTTAATTTTTAAACATAAGACTAAGTTATAATACTTAACATGTATTAGCATTACATATATTTTTTAAAATGTCACTGGCACCGTGTGTACAAATAAAAAATAAGAATTCAGTTTATATTTCCATTTCTTTTTTACACACTTAAAAAATATACTACTTATCTTTGTTTATAAATAAATAAAATTATACATTAATTATACAGAGAATTACAAAAGTGGCAAGTTTTATGAAATGTAAGATAATTAACATTTCAGGTCTGTTCAATTTTTTTGAAAGGGAGTGTACCTCGTATACTTGTTCGCTTGGATTATATAAAAATGTCGGTGCAACAGAAATAACTTTTCTGTGTCACTTTAAGGATCATCGTTGCAACCCAGCCTTAGGGGTATCGAGTTTCATTGAGGTTTAGGGCTTAATGATTTTTCATATAGAAAACAATCAATTTGTTTGGATAGAGATAGATATCCAGTTCAAATTAGAAAATTGTAATATATTTCACAAGGATTCGGTTTAAAAAAATCCTAGCTGAATATACGTGTATTTATTTATGTACTCAACGATTAGGTTTTACCACGTGTCACGGCATGTTAAATGTTACACGTCAAGGTGTAAAACCGCATTAAATTTGGCACAGCCGCTTTTTTTTTTACTTTGATTTAAATGTTGAATCTAATTTTCCAAAAATTATAAACAAAATAGGTAATATATTTCTGTGGTTATTCGTCAAAAGTTGATATGCGTTATTTACAGTAACTCTAAAATCATATCAACTTTTGGCAATTAAATAACCACAGAATTCTGAATGCCAGAGGTCGTGGGTTCGAACCCCATCACTAGATGTGCATGATTTTTCATATCAAGCATTTTATGTCAAAAAATGGTATCAATGTTCAGACATATTACTTTAATGTCAAATAAAGTAAACGCTAGTTGCTTCCGTTGGTATAATATAACCGAAAGGCAACCATACTAACAATAGAAATAAATAGACGCTAGTTTACAAAAAAACAATTTAACCACAGAATTGTTTTCTAGCTAAATTTTACAGGAATGCAAATTTAAATTATGTCCATATGACATATAGACATATAGTTGGTGTATATACCAATGTCTGTACATAAAGGTTGGAAATAGAGTCTTGTGATGGCTCCCCTGAAACTACATAGTAGGAGAGCTAGCTAAATCTTAAAATGCATTTATCACAAAGTTAAAAATTTCTAGATTTACAATTTAATATTATTTAAATAAGAGAATTGTTTTTGAAATAGTTAATTCATTGTTTTTTTTCAGATTTAATGATGTAGCAGAAATGGTTAATTTCAAAAAAATTTATAGCACTTTAGATAGATGTAGACGACGTGGTGCCAATGAAGTATTAGAAGTAATTGAATCGAAAATTCCACCCGATGTAAGTTTTTCAAATGTAAATGTTTCAAACAAAAAACAAAATTAAATATAATTTTTTTTTAGATGTCAATTGCCGAAAAAGAGTCGTCTTTCAAAGATCAATGGACCACGGATATGCCTGAAGAACAAACAGAACATATGGTGAGTGTTTTGCTATCGACTTTATACATTTTTATGTTTCTAAAATTCTTAATCAAAATGGAATAAATTGGGCGGAAAATTTCGTGTTCTCTGTATTATTATTAATTCCTGTATTCCCTTGAGGGACGTAGGACCGCAACAAATGCCTTCCACCGTACTCGATTCTGGGCCATTTGCTTTATTTCTCTCCAGGTTTTTCCTTCTTCTATCTCTTTCTCGACTGACCTCTTCCAGGTTATCTTGGGTCTTCCACGTTTTCTGCTTCCTTGGGGGTTCCAGTCCAGGGCTTGCTTGCTGATGGTATTACATGGCCTTCTTAAGGTGTGCCCTATCCAACCAAACTTTCTTTTCTTTATTGTTTCATTGATAGGGCTTTGGCTTGCTCTCCTCATCAATTCCTCGTTCGTAATTCATTCTGGCCAGTGTATGTTGAAGATTGTTCTGAGACATTTGTTTTTGAATACCTGTAATTTATTCTCTGTAAACGAACTCGAAAACCGTCTAATTTTTTAATTTGTTTAATACATTTTGTTAATAGACAGAAGATGGCGTACAGTACTTTATTCAAAATGTCGACGCTGCATATCATGAAAATAGTGAAAATGAAATAATAAATCCTGAAGAAAGTTATCTATCTGAAAATAATGATGGTACGGTTGTTATCGAAACGTCCGAACAACAAATGAGTCAAGAAGAATTAATCTCACAAGTAATTATCAGAATTTGTTATAATAAAAGAAATTATTATCGGCTACTAATTTATATTAATTACAGTTAGGTTTAGCGGATTCAGGTGGAGAAGAAAATAATATTTATGAGAATGAGAATGGTACTTCAGATGAGATTGCTTCACAAGGCGTATGTTCATTTTGATTACAAGTCTTATATAGGGTGGCGCATTAGTAACGTTAGGATTTATTTAATGAATGCGTATTTGTGCATCATTTTAACTCGTGAACCAATTGAATCTTATATGGGAAAAGGTGTAACGTATGTAAAATTATTTGCAAAGTCCGCCTAGACATCATCACCAACTGCTGAGAATGTCGTCTGGTGAAAGTTTCGGGGTTTTCCTCAACACTTGCTTGCACCCGAGCAATGTTCACATCATTTCCAACTGTACGAGGTTTTCCACCACGCGGGAGATCACAAACAGCCCCATGTTGCCGAAAACGCTGAACCAATCGGTAAATTGTCGGAACATGAAAGAAATTTCGTTATGATCTTTGTGTCTGAATAATCGAATGCTGACTTTCAAAATAAAATTGAACAACTTTGGTTCTTTGTTCTGTGCTTTCCATCATAAATTTCCCAAGTTTTTCAAAGTTAATTCTGAAAAAAAATAGAAAAAAAATCGTAAACAAATAATTTATTCACTAATTAAATCATAACGTTACTTATGCGACACCCTATATAAATCAGTAAAAGTTATAAATATTTTTGAAATTATTTTAGGAAAATTATGAATTTATTGGTGGTGATCGATTCGGTAGTAAATTATTGTATGCCGAGGGTCAACTATATTGTTTAAATCGTGATAATTATTTTCGTTGTCGGTTATATCCAAATTGTATTGCGACTGGACGTGTTTATGGTGATCAATTTCGTTTGCATCGAGGACATTCAATGCATGATTTACAAGTGGATGAAAAATCACGATTATTATTTATTAACAATCTTAAAAGACGCGTGCAAGAAGATTTAACAACCCCAATTAAAGAAATTTTTGATGATGAATGTTCAAAACCTGAGTAATTATAATTATATTATTTAGTTTTAGAATCCAGGAAGAATTCCCATATTACAAATTCGTTATGCAGGAACTGCGTCAATTTAGCGAATTTTCTCAGAATAAATATCTTACTTTTCTTTTGAGTCTGTAGAGTTGCTACAGACACATTTATATTAATAAATATATTTTCCAATACTCTCTAGCGGTCACTATTTTAGTCCGATCAAAATGAATTTCGTATTTGATATGCTTTTGGTATTTGAAAAGACAAGGGATGTCTTAATATTACAAAAATCAAAATATAAAGTTGTAGAAAATCAACTTTACTACAATTCATTAGCTGATCATTTTTTCTAAAATTTTATAAATATTTAAGATGTTAGTTTTCCATTGGATCCCTCACACCAAAGCGGAAATAATCGCAAAGCGAACTTCGCGGCGAATAAGTTCGCAGCAAAAAAAATCTCTCTTTTCTATTTACATGGCGACTAGTGGGGGTACACAGACTGATGCGATGTTTCGTCGTTTTGTGTAACGTTTTTTTCCGTCACAACTACAGTTAGCTGCAGACCGCGTTTTAGTTCGCATCGCCTTAAATTCGCTCCCATTGTTTACTTTGTTTCTCGGCCATAATGTCGATTGAGGAGTTGATTTGGAACGATAAGGGGTTATTTTGGTTTAAAAAACATAAACATTTCTGGTTTAAAAAACCTAACACATACAAATGAACCGTCTTTCTTCCATATCTTCGTACGACGTTAAAGCTCGCGCATCAATACAACGGAATAGTGTACTAATCCAAATACTAATGTAAATTCAGCCTATTTCAAGTTATTTCTAGGTTTTTCACATTAAAATTTCCTGGACATTACGTACATTACCCATATGTTGTGTTAAAATTTGCAATCTATTTTTTCAGATACGAATCTGTGGCCGTTCTAGTGAATTATAAAATAGTGTTTAGTACGCTAATGAAGTGTCGAACACGAGCACATGTATCTGCTAATGTAAGTAAATATATAAGCAGGTTACAAATCAGGACGATACGATACGTATCTTATGCCGGCAATACACACTCGGCGAGGTAACATGAGATACAGCCAGCGCGAGAGTGAACTCACAACGCTCGGTCTGCATTGTGTCGACTCGCTTCACCTTGCCATCGCTCCATTAAATGTCGGGTGAATACATTTGACACCAGCACGAAGGACACTCTCGTCTACATTCGATTCAACGTTCAACCGCCATTTTTAAATATTCAACCATCAAATAAAAATTGTATAAATTTATGAATACTTTTTTTATTCTTTTAGTGTCCTTCATTTGAATAATAATTATTTTTAATAGTTTAATAAAAAAATTACTACTCCGTAATTTTTAATTTAATAATGCCATTTTTCAGGTATACCAACGTACTTTCGTTGACTAACTAACGAGAACTGTATTGCCGACCGAACACTCGGCGAGAGTGTACACAGCTCCACTCGCGGCTCCTCGCCTTACGAATGTCTCGCCGAGTGTATATACTACTGGCATTAAAGTCGTATCCCATACAAAATGTCTGTCGTTTTTACTATTTTAAGCCTTAAAATTATCGCTTGTCGCTGATTTTTAGCGACAAGTGCGGTCACGTAGTTAGAATTCAACATGCACGCGATTTGGAAAAACTGTAGCGATAAATCGCAGCGATAAGCGTCAAATTCTAGCGACAAATCACAAAGTAACAGCTGACAATATAGAATACTAAAAAATTATTTGTTATATTTCATAATATTTATCTCAATATCCGTTGAATTTACAGCATTACAAAGTAACAGCAACGTAACTTATGATTTGCATATATTGATGCGATTTTTCGAGTTACGTTGACGCTAATAGAACTCAACGAAAAAACTAAATTTTCGCAACAATATTTCCAGATGGCCTGCATGTTGAATTTTAACCACGTGACCGCATTTGTCGCTAAACATCAGCGACAAGCGACAGTATGAAAATGCGCCTTTACAAAGGTTTCCTCTACAGCCTCAATTTTTATATAACTGTTTTTCACGGAGACGATACTGTATTGTGTAGTAAATACAAACAAAACCCGACACTCAAGATAAGAATGGTGTCGTATCGTCCTGCTCGCTTAAATTCGTATATTAATTTAATTTATAGAATAAATAAATAGGTACATTCTGTTTGCTCTGATTTGCAGAAAGAAGAATATACAGATCAACAACAATCAACAGATCAATTAGATATATTACAAGATTTTGGTACAAAGTTTGATCATGGCTTGGATACAGATGATGTTCATGAGGATCATGGTGAAAGTTTAAATCCAACATGGAATTTAGATGAATTTTCCGATAGCGATGTGGAAGATTTAGTTGAAGTTCCCAAACCAGATATGAATACTCCGGTAATTATTGCATATTTAGAAAGATTAGAATGGGGGTGAGATTAAAATAATTTATAGTCCAAAATTAACGTAAAATAGAAAGTTCGCAAACTACTTGTAGTCCATAATAAATAAAGGTTTTCGAGGAGTCAAAAACGAAAAACCATAATGCTTTTTTCCCGTACTAAATTGGTAAATTTTTCAGCACAACTTAAGGACGTTCATGCATTCGTTCATGCAGGCGTGATAGTAGATAAAAATTATTTTTTTAGTGAATTGAATAGTTCAATTATGTAGTTATCTTCCCTCAAAAATTTAAAACCTGTTGACGATCATTTCAAAGAGTAATTATCGATTAAAAATCAAACTTCTAACACAGCGTCTTATGGAGAACATAATTGTATTTAAAGTAGCCACCATAATAAATAATGTTTATAAATATTCTTTGAAATATACAGTTTATATAATTGCATTAAAAAAATGGTGTTGACGAACGTTTGAATTAATTACTTAATAAAATTAAAACTTTTTTGTTAGGTTTGTTTTTGCCACCATATTTTAAAAACTGGCGATAGCGCACAGTAAAAAAATATACACATACATATACATGTGAATACTCTTTCTTTCAATCTTTCCAATTTATTTTTGTTCGTTTTTTTTTTTCAATCGTAAAATGTTTGACTATTTTCCAGACTAAATACACAATTATTCAAGGTGACAGAACTGGATCCTTAATTTTATATTCAAACGGACATTTATATACGCGCAATCGTGGATCATATTATCGATGTCGGCTACATCCAGCATGTTATGGATCTGGTAATCGACGCGGTAATTTATTTTATATGACTCGTCAACATGATAATCATCCATTACAAGATGATGAAAAATGTCGTTTAGCTTTGATGAATGTATTAAAACGACGAGTATTACAAGAAACTACACAATTAAAAGTTATTTACGACGAAGAAATTGTCAAACCTGAGTAAGATTATCATTTTTATAGAGAAAATACACAAAATTTTTATTGTTTCTTAAACAATTGATTCTGTTTTTTGTTTAGATTTTCTGCGATTGCTGATTTAGTATCGTTTAAAATGATACAAAGCACTATGATCAAAATTCGAGAACGTGTTAAATATGTAAGTCATTTAAATTGATTTATTTTACTTTCTAAAAACATTGTAAAAAAAGACTGCAAAAACGAATTTAAAGAGGAAAAGGAATCATGATCCAAGATTCAATCATAATTTGTTTTTAGTTTATGCCCCCTTACGGAAACGGGTCGTTTTAAGAAAGTAGTTTTGTTATCTGGTCTTTCAAAAACGAACATATACAAAAATTATTTTTTTTGATATCAAATTATATTCGAAATTTTTCCAAAGCCTAGAGGTCACATTTTTTTATGCATTGATTTAAATTGTGGCACGTTTATTTGTTTGGTCATAATCTCGAACCAGTTCCTGGTTTTAGGTAAAACTTCTTTTAAATTCTCCAGAATATTTCAACTTTAAAATATTCATTGATCAGAGATAAACTAAAAAAAAAAATTGTAGTCTAGAAATATTTTCTTAAACCCTGATTTTATATAACGTCCCCTCTGAGTTCGTTTTTACAAAATACTTATTACTTCCAGTATCCGATCGCCCCATATAATTTGGTCTATTGACTGATTTGGAAAGTGAACTTTTTTAGTTAGTTTTATTGAATCGACTGAACAGTGGTTTTGTTTTAAACGCGTTTAAAACAACACCAAAAAGTGATTTGAAATTAAAACATGACTTCTGTTGGTTAGTTGGTCTATTAATTTTGCTTTGGTTTTCTTAACTTCAGGGACAAGAACCTGGAACTGTTATGTTATCAACAGAAGCAATCCCTCTTTGTTCTAAATCTGAAATTGATGAAAATGAAAGTATAGAAAATGAGGTATGTATTGTTATTTGGAATATATAGGGTGTCTCTCGCACTTTAATATTTCTTCAAGGAAGCGTTATTGGAAAAAATGCCTTGCATAAAAGTTGTTGCATTTTATGGTGACCTAGATTTGAAGAAATATTCCAGTGTATTATTTAAAATGACACCCTGTATATATGCAGTGTATTTGTATCATTTTTTTTATATACAAACATCCAAATTTTTAGGAAGGTGTAGATTCAGACGCTGATGAAAGTGAAATTAAAAAGAAGTTAGAGAAAGAATCGTCCGATGATCGTTATATTTATTATTATGTTGTAAGTCCTATTATCAATTATTAGAGGCTAGAAAAATTCCAATTTGATAAAAAAAATCATATATTTAAGGTAGTTGTCTTGCAGTAATCGTGTTAAAAAGTTTCAGCTCAGAACCCACATCAATTATATGAGTAGTCTGAGATTGTCGGTGCAACAGAGATAACTTTTCTGTATCACTTTAAGGAACATCGTTGCAACCCAACCTTAGGAGTATCGAGTTTCATTGAGGTTTAGGGTTTAATGAAGTTTCCTATAGAAAACAATCAATTTTTGTTTGGATACAACAATTTACGTTTCACACGACAACTATCTTAATTAGCTAGATCTCCCTAGTTAATTTTCCTTATTCGATTAACAATAAAGCAGCATTATTTTAACATTATTTTCGTTTTAAGTTGGATTACGAAGACGCGGATATAGAACCGGAAAATTATAGTGTGAATTTAGGAGAAAATATAACTCGCGAATATTTGAATTCACCAAAACTGAAAATGGGAACGAATGAGGTACGTATTTTAAAACAATTGTACAATAATATTCGATTATTATTTCTTTAAGATAGATATAGCTGGATTTTTGACATGATCCAGATAATGGAATAACTTAATAGTAATAAGTTCTGACTAAAAACTATAAAAAGGAGTTTCAGTTCTCGATAGGTATACATGGGACTCAGATGAGAGCGTTAAAGTGTAAACACACCCCTAAATTTTATTTCGAAAACGGTAACAGGTCATTAACTAGCGAAAAATGTACATGACTATTTTTATTAAGAATTAAATTTACTTTAATGAACTTTCAGCAGCTTCACCTGCTGCGTCCATCACTAACTGTGTACAGATTTTCAAGTGTCCCTAAGTTGACGTTAATGAGTTACTCATATCCGCCCCACTGGGCAGTCCGCTCATAGCGAAGAAAAACTTTTTTCTAGTTTTAGAACGTTTTACCATTACATCTTTTCAGAATATAAGTCACGGTGAAAATCCGGTAAAATATCGTGTCTCATTACCTTTTTTTTTTTACAGATTCCTTCAATTCAACCGATTGCTGTTTATACGGTATAAAAATAAATATATTAATTATATATATTCTCTTGAGTTTACAAATGATTTATTTCAGGTTGATATTAATAGTCCGGAAGAAAACATACCATCATTTAAGCGAAAAGTACATTTACCAGATGAATCTCTCCATGAAGAGAAATCGCGAACTGCAGTGACCTCCACACAAATTGAAATGCAGGAACCCGTAAGTTTTTGGAATAATATCAATTTACTTTTGCTAAAATAACAATATCCGCGTGAATGACCGCAATGCTCACAACAATCGCTTTGAATAGCTTTGTTATCTTTCTCGTATCACATGTAGATTCCAACTTGTTGTCACTCAGCCGTTCGATCCCTTTATATACCCAATAGATCTTTCTAGAGCATAATTCTCAAATATATTAAATGTACACTGTAGATTACCAAAATAATCTACAAAATCCAGTGACGGTCTTCTCGCACATCCGTTACACTATGTTTCATAGTACGAGCACTGGAGCTTCAAAAAGATGAAGGCTTGATTTTTTTTACATCTTGTTGAAGTGCATATAAATCAATTATAAAAGTTTCAGGGGGGTTACGGGGGTCTTGAATTAATTATTTAATATTAAAGTTCAAGTTTTAATGCATTGCTCTTATCGAGAAACCCATATTTTCACACATTTTTGATAAATTTCACTTGGAATAAAATAAGACAAGTAAAAAAAAAACTACGCAATAGAAAATAGAAATATTAATAAAGAGATTGATCCAATAAAATTCCGGTATGACGGTTCTAAAAAAAAGATATTTAAGAAAACAACTGAGATTTTGGCTAAATTTTATTTCTGTCGGCGGTAGCTTAATTACCCGAAATCTCAGGTTTTTTTCTTAAATATCTTTTTTGTTAGACCCGGTATGACGGGCCTAAATTGAATTTTAATTTTAACTTACGACTAAAAATAATAAACTTTATTGTGGACTTTTATGAATGTACTATATAAGATTTTGAAGAATTTTATAAATGGGCTTAGTATATCTAGTGCTCGTATATCCTTAAACAGTGGATATGATTTCGGTTTTTTTTTTTATAATTGTAGCTTAGTTATAAAATTATTGAAGACTGTTTAAATGAGGAATATTTACTGTATGCTGGTAAACAATTATATTTGAAAAAGAACAATTCATTTTTTGGATGTCGAATACGTTCATGTCAAGCAATTGGAGAAATAAAGGACAATGCCTTTTTCTTATTATACAATCATATAAATCATCCCTTACAAAATAAAGTGAAATTACAATTGCAATTAATTTCACGCATTAAATCACGATGTATAGAACGACGAACAGCACGAGTATCAAAAATATTTCGTCATGAATGTACAAGACCAGAGTAAGTTAATTATTTGCAGTGACTATTCGCCCGATCCATGGGTCCACGGGAAGCTTTATATAACAATTAAAGATTATCCAATTTATAATTATTTTCATAATTAATTATTATAAGAAATAGAGTGGTACTAATTACGAGGTGTATTCAAAAAGTAAGGTTTACTTTATATTTTTATCAAAAACTTTTTATTTATTCAACAATATTCATGTTGTCCCCTTCAAAGTAATCCCCCTCAGATATAATACACTTGTGCCAACGCTTTTTCCAATCCTCGAAGCACTTCTGATAAGCACTTTTTGGTATAGCCTTGAGCTCTTTCAGTGATGCAGTTTTTATCTCCTCAATCGTTGCAAATCTCCGTCCTTTCATGGTCTCTTCAGTTTTGGGAACAGGAAAAAGACACAGGGGTCTAAATCCGGTGAATATGGTGCACTACCTGTGCGTCAGGAGTTCTTACCACAAGACCGTACGGTCAATAGGGAGTATTACCTTGAAGTTAAGCGCCGTTAACGAGAAGCCATACGAAAAAAACGTCCGGAATTGTAGAAAAACAATTCATGGCTTTTGCATCACGATAATGCACCTGCTTACTCATCGTTGCTTGTGCGTGATTTTGTGGCCAAAAACAACACCACAATCATGCCTCAGCCACCATATTCACCGGATTTAGACCCCTGTGTCTTTTTCCTGTTCCCAAAACTGAAGAGACCCATGAAAGGGCGGAGATTTGCAACGATTGAGGAAATTGATGAAAGAGAATTTTATAATTATGAAAAATATTAATGGTATTTTTTAATTTAAATACTTAATTGATTGTATTCTAAAGATGAATAAAAATAGTATCGCACTTTACATCCGTGTTAATACACCGCACGTAATGTGATTTGCCCGATCCCGTGGACCTCTAGATCGGCCGCGAATAGTCACGGCGTTAATTATTACTAATATTAATAATACTAAATATTAAGTCAATTACATAATTTAAATATTACAGGTTTCGTATGGTAGCAAATACTATAACATTAGATGGAATATCCGATATGGTACGGAAATATAGACGAAAATATTTTCCAAAACTGATAAATCCACCAAATGAAATAATTAGCTGTTCTATATTACCTGATCTCCCGCCACCTGTAAGATTGAGAGTAAAACAGACCTAAAATTTAAAATATTAAAACATTTTTTTTTTGTTTTGTTTAAGGTTGAATTTTCGATGGTGAATGGTACAACACCGGATGTAAGATTATTACATTGTGGAGATGCATTATTTTATCATTCAAGTAAAGGTGTATATCGATGTCATATTAAAGGTTGTGGATCATTCGGTCGAAGGGATAGAATCTTTTTCCAATTATTAGCCCCACATATTGAACATGAAGCAGTCAATATCAATGATAAAGAAAACTTGTTGCTTTTAATCAAACAAATTGAGGAAGATATTTGGAAAAGGAACTTAATGGGTGACGATGAGTAATATCATTTTTATTGAACATTTTAAGGACGTTCATGCATGAGGCTTGATAGTAGATAAACATTTTTTTTAGTGAATTGAACAGCTCAATTATGTAGTTATCCTCCCTCATAAATTTAAAATCTGTTGACGTCGATTAAATATCAAACTTTTAACACAGCGTCTTAAAGAGAACAAAATTTTTTTGTAGTTAAAATTATAATAACTATATTATTAAAGTGATACCATAATAAATAATGTTTATAAATATTCTTCGAAATATACAGTTTATATATAATTGCATTAAAAAAATGGTGTTGACGAACGTTTGAATTAATTATTTAATAAAATTAAAAATGTTTTGTTAGGTTTGTTTTTGCCACCATATTTTGAAAACTGGCGGCAGCGCACAGTAAAAAAATAAACACATATACATTATCAAATCAAGATCTGTCAAATCAATTTCTAATTTACATTTCCTAATATTTTACAATAAATACTTTTAAAATATTTAGGACAAGTAAAAAAAGGTTATAAATCGTTGTAAGATTATTGATATTCTTTACAACTTTTTTTTTTAAATTCTAAATAAATTTTATCAAAGATAGTACTCATTTGACTCTAGCGTAGCATATGAACGTCCTTAAGCTTTAAATAAGTATAATTATTTTAACGATTTTTTTAAAATCATATTTTAACAGAAATGAAAATGATCACTATCTTGACGAAACTCAAAAAGTGGCAGATCAAGAAGAAAACCAAATTCCTCAAATTAAATTTGAAACTCAATCGGTATGTACATTATATAGTGGGATGCGTTTATTAACCCTTTAAGGGTTTAGTCTATTTTTGTGTAGTTCACTCGTAAATCTACTATTCTTAAGAATTTGATAAAATTGAAATATGATATTTATTGTTTACTAGCTGAACTATGCGGCTTCGCCGCGGAAAAGCAAGGGTATTTCGGATAATTCGGGTAAAGGCAAAGACATTTTACAAATTTACCTTAACCACCCGCACCTCCTGATGTGGGCCTTGTTTATTTTTCAAAAAGGAACATTTTTTGTCTTTGAATTTTTTTTTTATATCTTAAGGTTTTAAAGTTAGATATTTTCACCTAGTAGGATTGGACGTGTAGGGGACAATGATATATTTTGCAAGCTATTTATTTTTTACGAAAGGATATTTTTTGTCTTTGAATTTTTTTCTATAGCTTACGGTTTTCAAGTTAAATAATTTCACACTCCCTGGAGGGCGTGGGGTGTAAGGGACAATTATCGACTTTGCAAGTTGTTTATTTTAATGAAGTAAACATAAAAAATCATACAAAAGTCCCATAAAAATAGAAGTCCCATAAATAATTATTTTTCTTAAACCTAGCTTGCGTTAGTTTTGGATTTTACAACCAAACGTCAGCCACTTTGCTTTTAATTGCGAATAGGTATCACAATACAGACCTTATGGTCTAAGTAATTGCCGTCCAGTTATGCCGAGTCTATTGAGTGATCGAAAAAATGTTTCATCGAAATAGGTTTAGCTGTTGTTGCCCAGATTAGCCAGGCCAAACATGTAAACAAAAATTTTAAAAACTTTTGTTTTTTCTTTTTTGTTTAGTACGCATAGACTGGAAAAAATTCGATAAATTTGAAATCACATACAGACATTTCAATTTTATTTATATAGATATTTTAAAAAACTGTTCTTTAAAATATAGGAGGATACGGTAGATGATGAAGAAATGCATTTGTCAGATAATCAGAAAGATAACCAAGATAATAGTATTAATCAATCTAGTACAAAAAGTATTTTACAACAAGCTTGGGAAGAATTACAAGTTCATATATAAAATATTGACAAAGTTATTTACAAAGTTGTAAAAATTATATTTTTTCATAAAAATCATGTTTTAAAATTTATATGGCTGGCTAAAATCAAAAATAAATAAATTATGATGATACCTAAATAAAGTTTAATTATTTTATAAATACTTAATACATTCCTCCATTCAAAACCTTTAGCTTAAGGTAGTTTCAGCCAGCACTATCTTATATAATCAGAACAAAAAACGGTTTGCTTTTATTATAGAACAAATACATATACACAAATACACAACACATAGATATATTCACTATTCATATATACAAATTAATGTAATTTTGAAATAAAAAATAATTTTAAACTTTTATATTTCGAAAACAAAACGGTAAAACGCGATTTTGTTTTTTAAAATTTAATTAATAAATATTTATCTTTACGATAAATAAATAAATTTTTAATACAACAGATAATAGGTGTGCGGGCATGAAATTTTATATGCTTCTAATGAGAGTTAGTGAGAGAGAATGATAACATTGCTATTAATTATATCGCGTTCTAAACTATCAAAAATTCTGAAACTTTGGGATTTATAAGAAAACGTTATTTTTAGCTTGTGAAAAAAAATGAGCAAAATCTTCCGAAAAGTGATTTCATTCTGGAACATCCTTACGGGATATCTGTTGTGTATAAAAGCAACTTTGTGTGTGATTCTTTTGTAGTCTCTCAGCTTATTAGCTAGAAGAGTATAAAAATTGAAACTGGTAGGTTATTTCTGGATTTGTAAAGATGCAGGGATAATTTTTCCTGTTGATAAGCTTCTTTGATGAAAGAAGATGCTATCCAGCCTTTCAAACTATTTAATGCACCCTCTCAAACTATTTTCATTTTTAAGCTATTTAAGCACTTGCTTTTTCCCCTTTCCGTAAATGGCACTTGTTGGAATCGTAACCAGTAAAAGCATGAGCGAGAAGGATGATATCTTTCATGTCAACATGTATTTTGCTGTTGACTATGGCGACGGTATCATTGGAAGTTTCTTTCAATTGCAGTGTGTTCCTCAAGCTTGGTGAACCTCGATCAAATCGAGGTTCCCTCGAGAGCTTTTCATCGTAGCTTTCAACATGGTAATAAGTTATTTTTTGTCTTCCACGTTGGCAAGAAATAATTACTTAATAGTTACTTTGTTTCTACATTGCTCCTCACGATTTATTGTATTGGGGTCACTATAGCAAAGGTTGTATTCGTTTTGGATGCTTACGCGATTTCAGCGCCACCATGCGTTATTTATAGTGTTCATCTTGACGCTGTGTATACTGAAAAAGCACACTAATGGTGATTACCACGATAAACACCACGCTCACTATATATGTAATACTCCTATATTGCTAGTGTCCGTAAGTAGAAGCGTGGCCGGGAAGTGAGACAGAAAATGTCTATTTCTGTCTCATTCTTTTTATTTGAACCGTTGTGCGCAAGCGTATAAAATTATGTAGAAATATAAATACAATAAAAATTATGTTTGCATATTCGTTTATATTAATGGCACTGACCTTTATAATATGGACAGCTGATACTATAGCCCGCCATTAGCACCATTAGAGCATACATCAGCGGCACTCTACTGAAGGAGGAACTGAATTTTTTGTAGCAGGACTGTTGAAAGGTAACATTCCATACAACAAGGTTAAAATATAGTTAAAATTCTCGTATATAAATTATCAGTATATACATGTCTTTGTCCCTTGACGCGTGCGCTGTTTCGTTTAATTTAGTTCTCATATTCAGTATTGTGTGGCTCTTCCACACAGC